>JAYESA010000007.1:34823978-36252118 GCA_036927795.1 Iris macrosiphon
CCATACAATTTGACTATCTGTCGCACATACAACTACACGTACTACTCCGTAGACGTACCCACTTTGAATGGCAAGAAGTAGGCCGATTTGGTCAACATGTCTACAATGACCCAAATCGCGTATTTTTCTTCTGGAGAACGCGGAAGCCCTGATACAAAATTTATCGTCACATGCTCCTACTTCCACTCTGGAGAGGGTAAAGGCTGATGCAATCCACCTGGTCTCTGTCTCTCCGCCTTTACCTGCTAACATACCAAGCGTCTGGATACGAAGCTCGCCACCTCCAGCTTCATACCATACCACCAAATATGCTCTATCATGTCTCTATATATCTTGTTGGCACCTGGATGCATAGAGTACTGAGATCGATGCGACTCCTGAGGAATCTCCTCAAGCAACGCACTACTAGGCACACATAATCTGGTACCGTACCACAATAATCCATCATTTGTAATACTGAAGTCATCTGTCAATCATATCCGGACCTGTGCTCTGATGCTCCTCAGAGACTCATCCTCGAACTGTGCAGCCCTGATCCGGTGCATAAACTATGACTGTACCTGAAGTCCCCATATCTGTATCGCAACTCCAGGAACTAACACCTAAATACCCAAACTATCAAGATCGGCCAATAAATGTCTGTCCCTCGTCAAGTACATAGCCACTGGATACATGCTCAAGTCATTAGTGACTACGTTGGCCTTCCCTGGATGATACTAAAATGAGATATCGAAGTCCTTCTGTCACGACCCGCACCCAGATGTTCGGGCACGAGTACGTGGTTACGCCCAGCCTACGTCGCAGAATCGGCGGTAGAACGCTATATGGGTCATTTCTAACTATCTAATATCTCAACAATATAATATGGTACATGTCAATCATCTCAACTCCAAACGGAGAAGTAATATGGTATCGCACACGAATAACTAATCTTAATCACAAAACAAACTAAGGAAGAATAATGCACGAATGGAATAGCGAAGAAAAGAATAAGATATAATCCACAATCTGAAATAATATACAAACTGTGAATCCACCAAAAGAATAGTCTAATACAATCTAACATAAATATAATCTAGACCTCCTCAGGCTCTACAACTAAGTCCTCCTGGTCAATAGGAGTATCCTCTATAGGTATGCCATCCTAGGGCACGTGGAATATGGGACACTGCTCTAAAATTCAGTCATCTAGAAAAATATATCCAGTCAAGATTGGAGCGAAGTACATACCTCTAAAAGCAGTTTTAATAGCATAATCGAGCATATAAACAGATATAGAAATGAAATACAAGATCACTAAACATATGAATAAATGAACAATAGATATACAGGTAATGTACGAGGATATAGATCAACAATATGAATATCAGCAATATGATGAAGTAAACTGCAATCAAACTAATGTGCCTCAGAATACAATTTCATTATGTGATCGGGTTGGGTGAATATGATCATGTAAGACGATTACAAGTGAGGTATGTAACCAGAATGTACACGATGTAACAATGGGGCTTTGATCACATAATCAACTCCTACTCTCCCAACCCCAACTAATACTGATGGATCCAATCACGATACGCTACGAACACAAAATATAACTATTGAACACGAACAGTGGTTATACACGAATATCATAACCACCGGATACGAGCTGTGGGTGTACACGAATATCATAACCATACGAAATAATACCGATGGATCCAGTTACTAAGTCGATACACTATGAAACTATGCTATACTAGCTAAGCTAAGAAATAATAAGACACTCCAATAAGACACTCAATGAGCCGTATCCCAAGATACGCAAGTTTTCGCATATGAAAATAGTATTATATATATATATATATATATATATATATATATATATATATATATATATATATATAAAAGTCATATATTATAATATTATATCTAATCAATTGAAATAGGATGCCTTGGCCCTGCACCAATTCGTATCGCACCTATCTCGATATCCAAACTCAATAACTTGGGTATCGGTCCAATACCTTGGTAATACCTTGGTATCCTGAGGTAACCCAACTCTAACATATAACTAATACCTACATATAACCAAGCTATTACTAACTATACAAACTACATTATAATATATATATATATATATATATATATATATATATATATATATATATATATATATATATATATATATAGGCTAACTACTAACAATAACAACCAATACAAGTTTATATATAACTACCTCTTAACAAAATATGCATACAAAGCTAACTATTTACTAACATATAAATATCTACACTAACATATCTATATAGATACTAGCTACTACTAGCTAACTTAATAGTTCAACTAACAACTAGACTAATACTACATGAAATACTAACTAAAACAACTAACTATACCTTGCTAAACAAAACCTCAATACCCAAACACAAGACTGAAACTAACCTACTGAAACTGATACAAAGGACACTAAAATTGATACAGGTACTGAACTGAACTGAGGAAGGCTGATACTGCTACTTGTGCTCCTTCAAGTGTTGGGCAGTTGCTGCTCTGACCTCTGAAATTTTATGCACAACTGTGCACAGCACTGCTGTGCATCACTGGGCATGAGCACTATTGTGCATCACTGGCACCGAGCTCTGCTGTGCATCATTGGCATCGAGCTCTGCTATGCATCATTGGCACCGAGCTGCTCTGCTATGCATCATTGTCACCGAGCTCTATTGTGCATCATCGACACCGAGCTCTGTTGTGCATCATTGGCACCAAGCTCCTCTGTTGTGCATCATTGGCTTCTGCTTCCTCCCTCTTGCGATTGTGTACTCAGTGCAAGAGTTCCATGCTAAAACTGTCAATTGCAGTGAAGCTCCTCTACTGCACTGAAAAACTGTACTACTATGCTCAAGCAGCCCTTCCCCCTGCCTCGAGGCAACTGGTCTACGCTGAACTCCCTGCTGAGCTGCTCACTTCACTGACACACCCAAACTCACAATAAATATATATATAGCTCACTCTCACTGACACAACCACAAACACCAATACATATATACAATCATATATATATATATATATATATATATATATATATATATATATATATATATATATATATATATATATATATATAAAAACTAGTATATATATACACATAGACACACACATATACACTAATCATAAATACACTAAGATATACATACATACATACATACATACATACATACATACATACATACATACATACATACATACATACATATATATATATATATGTATGTATGTATGTATGTATGTATGTATGTATGTATGTATGTATGTATGTATGTATGTATGTATGTATGTATGTATGTATGTATGTATGTATGTATGTATATCTTAGTGTATTTATGATTAGTGTATATGTGTGTGTCTATGTGTATATATATACTAGTTTTTATATATATATATATATATATATATATATATATATATATATATATATATATAATTATCATCTAGATATATATATATATATACACATGTACGTATAGAATTAAAGGCAAACCACCAAACACATGGAGTGCACCACATCCGTATCACACTAGTTCTATGATATGCTTGCGATACGGCTCTAATACACAACCAAAAGTATCCCGGAGGTCACGAACAAGTCTAAAACACTAATTATGAATAATACGTATAGTAATTAGAGTATATAAGTGTCTGTGTCACAATATGATATGCACAATGCCCCATGTCGGAGAAAAACCCCCAAAATTAATCTGTTTCGTCAAATTAACGAGATACGGCCTACACATACACAATTGTGGATACGACACTAGTCACAAATAAGCAATCACATGTCAATTAGATTTATTAGACCCAATGACAACCACTACATGTGCCAATCTCGAAATTCCTCCAAAATTGGCACCAAATGGACATAACTTCCACAGTAGGTCTCCGATGAACCTAAAACCAATTTCTATGGGTAAACTATGCATGTGGATTAGTTTCTCATGGTTAAATCTCATATCTAGAGTCTATTAGAAGGAGAAAAACTAAAATATACCTATTGGTAGATGGATTCCCAATGAAAAGTCTCCAAGTGCCAAGTAGCTCTTCTCCTTGTAGATCTTGACCTCCTCCTTGTAGATCTTGGCCTCCTCCTCCTTGATCCTTGCTTTTTTTCTTGTAGATCCTTGATTTAGAAGCCTCAATAAAGAATTAGAAAAGGAATTGGTGAACAATTGGTAGAGAATTGATGAGGGAATGGAGGGAATTGGGAGAGAAAATTGTAGATCTAAGAATTTGGGAATGAATTAAAATGAGAGAGCACTCTCTCTCCTCCTCTATGGCCGGCCATGTAACCCCCTCTTCAAGCAATGTAAACTATCATAAATACCCCTTGTGGCCTCTCATGAAGAAATTAATTATGGAGGAAAGGTCCTAGTCTAATAGTTTCTCTAATTAATCCAACCTCCTAATCCATGGGCCTAATTCATGGGCTCAAATTAAGCTCATCCAAAATATTGGTTCATGCATTCTAATAAATGAGTTTGGTCCACTACACAAGTCTAAAACAAAACTACAACTAGCAATAAATAAATAATTAAATAATTAAATAAATCATGCATACATGCACAATATTAAATACAAATAATTCCTAAATTTAAAATTATCCATGTTAATTACCAAACTACCCTTGAATGAAAAAGTAAGGGTGACAATCGTACCCACCTTAGAAAATTTTCGTCCTCGAAATTAAGGAAGAACTATCTACCAAAAGCAAACAATACAATGCGAGAAAGAATTATAACTCACGGCTCGAACAGATATAGATATCGCTCGTGCATCTCGGTCTCTCGCTCGCAGGTACTCTCTCCTGGCGAGTGATGCCTCTACGCGACACATACCAAAGTAATTGTTTGGTTCCTCAACACCTTCTCTCTCTGATCTATAATCTCCACTGGCTATTCTGGAAAGCTAAGAGTAGGGCCCACCTCTATCTCTGAGTGATCCAACATATGACTGGGATCTGCCACGTACCGTCTCAGCTGCGACATATGAAACATGTTGTGAACTCCCTCCAATGCAGCTGGTAAGTCTAGTCTGTATGCAACTACACCGACCCTCTCAAGAATACTGAAAGGTCCGATGAATCTCGGACTAAGCTTTCTGCCTCCACCGAATCGAATCATGCCACGTGTCGGAGAAATTCTTAAGAAAACTAGACCGCCAACCTAGCATGAAACACAACCTTAGCACTCTAACAAACAACAATCAAATACAAGCAAAACAAAGTAAAGCTATACCTCAAACTGTAAAATCCCCTTCCTAGAAAATCGTATATACCTTTTTATTTATTAGTTATTATTTAAATTATAGTAATTAGGGCTAAATAGGAGAAATAGATTTTTAATAATTTTTATTTTAAGGTGTTCGGGCACTTAGAGGACTTATGGGACCATCAGAAATTTTTTGGAATTTATTTCATGTAGGAGACCCCTTGAGCAGTTGCTAGCCTAATGGTGTGCATTATCCTAATCCATAAATTTTCTTATGTATATATATATATATATATATATATATATATATATATATATATATATATATATATATATATATATACAAATATATATATGAATATATATATATTTAAAAAGGAAAAGAAAAGAAAAGAAATAATAATATAATAAGAATTAATAAGTAATAATATATTACTACTAACTTTAATCCACTTAGCAAACATTCCAACTTGCTAGCAAGCAACGTTAGCATTCCCATCACCTTTCCCATTCTACTTTAAAGCAGCCAACTAGCAAAACCAATTCCATCCCTTTCCACGGACACAGCGCCAAGTTGGAAAGACCCCCCCCCCATGGACCCGAACCATCCTTTCTTCCTATTCCTATTCATAATATATATATATATATATATATATATATATATATATATATATATATATATATATATATAATTTTATAAAATCCTAACCTAAAATCTCCAGACCCTCCTCTTCTCATCTAGAGCCGCCACCGCAGCCAGAGAACCCCGCCAGGCCGACCAAACCATCCCGACGACCCCGACCTCGCGCACTGCAGAATACTACTCGAGGCACCTTCGCTCCGGAGTTGTTTTTCGTCGACTCGCTCAACCAAACGCCGTTCCGTCTTTACCGGTATGCTCACCCCTTAACCCTCTTCCATATTTGTATAATAGATGACCTCGAACAACGTGTACCCATAGGCGAAAACAGCGTCCAAGTTGGCACGAGCAGACCGAATTCTGGGATCGCAAAAAATTGCGGTGACCACCCATGTTGCCGAGTTCGTATCTCCCACCACAGAGATCCGAATTCGGTGATTCTTTTTTATATGTGAAGAATACTTGACCTAGTTTATTTTCTGTTAAATACCCCTAGGTTATTAGCTGTTGTGGACAGAATTAAATTCGTCACAAAACTCTGCGAACCCACATTTTCCAGAATTCTAAAAGTTGTAAAACGGAGCGCGCCCCGCCAAACGGGACCGCCCCACCGTGTACCAAGTATACCGAACGGTGCACGCAGCATAACCGGACGCGTAAAAATTTGTGGAAACTGATTCGGACGCGTGTGCGCGCCGAAATCAGGCCGTATCCGTGGACACACCCCGTATCGCAACTTTTGTGGAACTCGTACATATTTTGTGCATGCTTGTCAGATTTGTGACAAAACTTGCGTCACTGGATTTGTGGTAATGCGCTGGTCCTGTGACCCAATTTTTACGCAATTCTGAGACGGTTGACCAAATCGCCAATTGGTGGGCCCCACACTTGACTTTTTGGACAAAATTGTGTTCGGCTCATCAGAATCCACATTTGGATATACCGTTGGATTCGTATTGACATCTAGAGTTGTTTGACCTATAATTTGTCCCATTTAGAGACTGTTACCCTTGGCACGCTTTTCGGTACAAAGTGGGCCACTCGAGGACCCCACTTTTATCTAAAATTACCGTTTTGCCCCTGTGTCCAAATTGGACGAAAGGGATGTACTTTTTAGCTATTTTGCTTATTCTGACGTTGGTGATGTTTATTTCAGCATCCGAAGACATTGTTCTGCGGCCATAGCTTTTGATCCTGTGCGTTTGACTTCTGGACAATACACCTTGCAGCCTTCTTACCAAGCAAGATACCTTGCCAAATTGCTTACAGTATTTTGCATGCTTAGTATATTTCTGTATATTTATTTTAGTTCTATTTATTTATTGCATGTGTAGTTCCATTCAGTCATTACTATATATTAGATATGTTGACACACACTTGACACTTAGTATCAAAGAGGACAATTATTAGGCGTATGGGCTTTAAACCACTCTGGTAACACTGTAGTCACTAGCTCGCACTATGGTAGATCGTGTCCGATGGTCGCTACCCGAGAGGTATGTCGATTGATGGAGTCCGAGGGTCGCTACCCCAGAGGTATGTCGGCTGATGATGTCCACTGACTAGCGTGAGGTTGTGAGGATTAGATCGAGTAGCCTACCCTTGCCCATACGTCGAAAAATTGTCCTCATTTGCATTCATATAGATTGTCTTGTACAGCGTACTTATCTATTTTCAAATTATATGCATGTTTACTGTATTCAAGTTGGCTCGCTTTTCTGTATCTTGTTACGTCCCTCTGAGGACCTGGTCCTCTGCCAGGTGTATCTGCTCTTGAGTATTTGCAGGAGTACGGGCCTGGACCTGACGCATTCCTTTCTGCCGAGGAGGTCTTACCTTCTGAGCATCATTGATTATCTAGCGATGGATTCTTTTAGCTGATACACTACTATCTTCATATTATTTTATATTGGAGATTTTATACTCCTCTCTCATTTTAGTTTTGGATATAGTCTTTGGTAGTGGATTTGTCTCCACCCGACTATTATTTTGGATATTTCATACTCCTTATTCTAGTTAGTATTTCTTTTCTATGACTTGTTGTGTGGAAGAGATTAGCATATCTGTGACTTGTGACATTATATATACCACATGTGAGTTTATATTCATATTACAGCGTACGTATGGGTTATGGTTTCCATATATTGGAGTTGCCATATCCATGCGGCTGGCATGCTTACGTGTTCTAGTCCTACATATTATTGGGACTGGGGCGTGACATGTTTTTGTGGTGGCCCATGCAGGTCAGAGCATATTGTCTCGGTTACGTTACTGTGTCGAGCAAGCCTGCACCTAGGACTAGAGTATAGGATCTCATCCACAATGGACTATGATTCATCTTCCTCCTATCTGTTCTATTTGAATAATTGCATCATGCTTGATTAATGTACTTCCCTAATAGTTCTTTGAGTATAGCCTTCTGCTAGAATATAGGAACCCCTGTTATTAGGATGATGATTATGGTAGCACACCTATTAAGAATACAACGAGAATATAGACACCTCACTAAGTTTAGAATAATTAGTGAACCGTAGAATTCCTTATCTATAGATTGGTTTATCATTACCCCTTGATGTATTATGAAGACTTGAGAGTAGTATAGATGCTACTAGAGTTAGTTAGAAGTTTTACCATAATATTTGACCCTAGTATAGAGGATACCCTAATAAGTACCAAGACCCCTTCTCGTAAACCTTAACAAGAGTTTCTACGGTATCCTTAAGACAATTACAGTACTAGTTTATTGTTATAAGTTGGGTAGTATACCTCACAACATAGTATCACATAGTCTTTTGCCCTATTATTGAAGTGTAGCTGAATGACATTAACTGTGTGCTAGCATAAGAAGATAATATTTTATTAGACTGTAGAACTTAGAGGCTATACCCATACTTTGTCGACTATCGACTTAGACAAGGAATTAGTATGACAAATGTAGAGATTATGGAGTCTTATCTTTTGTGAACTTGAATTGTTATGTACCTTCTTTCATCATAATCCAGCGTATTTATGTTTGTTGTACTACCTTGACTTATGCTGCTATTATAGCCTAGTTTTTGCAAGCTTATTCTTTTATCGAGCTTGCTCATGGCATATGTATTATTGGGTGCACACAATGATACAATTGCCTAATCAGAATCGGTGTATTAAGGTCTAGCTAACCTTAGTGCGCTTGGTTCGCTCTTCGCACGACTACTTTACGTGGATTGAGATATATGGTAGTAGACAGATATACTTGCCCCTAGATATGTCTGACACATCGTATCGGTTACATAACTGTACTGATACGAGCATGTAAATAGGAAATTACCAAAAATAGGAATTCAATCCACAACTGTCCTGAAAACTCTCTTTTCGAATTCCTTAAATCTCTTTGAACCTCGTACTTGTATTCTATCACCTTCACCTTGAGTTCTTTATTATTGCTCTCCGTCTTCCCTTATTTCAGAAAGACGAAACCTCGTGCTGGTATAAGTAGACACACTGATAAGTACTAGATATACCCCATAAGGCTAATCACATGACTTAACGACCTTCTTTTATAATTGATTAAGGGCATATCATAGGTAATATGTTTGGTGTTAAAACTTTGAGGATTGAATAACATGACTAAATAATTTGAGGAATAATTTTCCTAGATGTACAGCCTTAGATAAAGGATGGGTAAATTTTAAGTTCGGTAGATTGTGAACCTCTCACCCAATTCTCATCTTTGTGCAATTTCTTTTATTGTTGGGCGCTTTTATGCAACAGAGCACTTAGGTGTCCACACCATTGGTCATGACACATGAAGAAACCTATTTTTCGCTCATGTGAATTTTTTTATGCTTTTTTTTTGAAATGTGCAACGCGCAACATCGCCCACTCCTTTAAACCTAGCCTTGTATTTTAAATAATACAAGTCTTATACCACCCTTGACATTCTATCATGGCTTAATTTTAATTTCGAGGACAAAATTTTTACAAGTTGGGTAGAATGTAAAACCCCCTTCCTAGAAAATCGTATATACCTTTTTATTTATTAATTATTATTTAAATTATAGTAATTAGGGCTAAATAGGAGAAATAGATTTTTAATAATTTTTATTTTAAGGTGTTCGGGCACTTAGAGGACTTATGGGACCATCAGGAATTTTTTGGAATTTATTTCATGTTGGAGACCCCTTGATCAGTTGCTAGCCTAATGGTGTGCATTATCCTAATCCATAAATTTTCTTATGTGTATATATATATATATATATATATATATATATATATATATATATATATATTATATATATATATATATATATATATATATATATATATATATATTTAAAAAGGAAAAGAAAAGAAATAATAATATAATAAGAATTAATAAGTAATAATATATTACTACTAACTTTAATCCACTTAGCAAACATTCCAACTTGCTAGCAAACTTGCTAGCAAGCAACGTTAGCATTCCCATCACCTTTCCCATTCCACTTTAAAGCAGCCAACTAGCAAAACCAATTCCATCCCTTTCCACGGACACAGCGCCAAGTTGGAAAGACCCCCCCACGGACCCGGACCATCCTTTCTTCCTATTCCTATTCATAATATATATATATATATATATATATATATATATATATATATATATATATATATATATATATATATATAGAAAAAAGGGATATGAGCTATAGGCTCATATTCCTACATGAGCCAATGCACATGTGGACCAATAGGAATGGAGTATTTTCTGCACATGGAATGTAGAAATCCCTTCATATTGGTCCATGTGTGCATGGCTCATATCCCGTTTACCCTATATATATATATATATATATATATATATATATATATATATATATATATATATATATATATTATTTCATAAAACTCTAACCTAAAATCTCCAGACCCTCCTCTTCTCATCTAGAGCCGCCACCGCAGCCAGAAAACCCCGCCAGGCCGACCAAACCATCCCGGCGACCCCGACCTCGCGCACTGCAGATTCCCACTCGAGGCACCTTCGCTCCGGAGTTATTTTTCGTCGACTCGCTCAACCAAACGCCGTTCCATCTTTACCGGTATGCTCACCCCTTAACCCTCTTCCATATTTGTATAATAGATGACCTCGAACAACGTGTACCCATAGGCGAAAACAGCGTCCAAGTTGGCACGAGGAGACCGAATTCTGGGATCGCAGAAAACTGCGGTGACCACCCATGTTGCCGAGTTCGTATCTTCCACCACAGAGATCCGAATTCGGTGATTCTTTTTTATATGTGAAGAATACTTGACCTAGTTTATTTTCTGTTAAATACCCCTTGGTTATTAGCTGTTGTGGACAGAATTAAATTCGTCACAAAACTCCGCGAACCCACTTTTTCCAGAATTCTAAAAGTTGTAAAACGGAGCGCGCCCCGCCAAACGGGACCGCCCCGCCGTGTACCAAGTATACCGAACGGTGCACACAACATAACCGGACGCGTAAAAATTCGTGGGAACTGATTCAGAAGCGTGTGCGCGCCGAAATCAGGCCGTATCCGCGGACACACCCCGTGTCACAACTTTTATGGAATTCGTGCGTATTTTGTGTACGCTTGTCAGATTTACGACAAAACTTATGTCACTGGACTCGTGGTAACGCGCTGGTCCTGTGACCCAATTTTCACGCAATTCTGAGAAGGTTGACCAAATCGCCAATTGGCGGGCCCCATAGTTGACTTTTTGGACAAAATTGTGTTTGGCTCATCGGAATCCACATTTGGACATACCGTTGGGTTCGTATTGACATCTAAAGTTGTTTGACCTATAATTTGTCCTATTTAGAGACTGTTACCCTTGGCATACTTTTCGATGCAAAGTGGGCTACCCGTGGACCCCACTTTTACCCAAAATTACCGTTTTGCCCCTGTGTCCAAATTGGACGAAAAGGAAGTACTTTTTAGCTATTTTGCTTATTTTAGAAACGTTGGTGATGTTTATTTCAGCATCCGGAGACATTGTTCTGCGGCCATAGCTTTTGATCCTGTGCGTTTGACTTCTGGACAGTACACCTTGCAGCCTTCTTACCAGGCAAGATACCTCGCCAAATTGCTTACAGTATTTTGCATGCTTAGTATATTTCTGTATATTTATTTCAGTTCTATTTATTTATTACATGTGTAGTTCCTTTCAGTCATTACTATATATTAGATATGTTGACACACACTTGACACTTAGTATCATAGAGGACAATTATTAGGCGTATGGGCTTTTAACCACTCTGGTAACACTGTAGTCACTAGCTCGCACTATGGTGGGTCGTGTCCGATGGTCGCTACCTGAGAGGTATGTCGATTGATGGAGTCCGAGGGTCGCTACCCCAGAGGTATGTCGGCTGATGATATCCACTGACGAGCATGAGGTTGCGAGGATTAGATCGAGTAGCCTACCCTTGCCCATACGTCAAAAAGTTATCCTCATTTGCATTCATATAGATTGTCTTGTACAGCGTACTTATCTATTTTCAAATTATATGCATGTTTACTGTATTCAAGTTGGCTCGCTTTTCTGTATCTTGTTACTTCCCTCTGAGGACCTGGTCCTCTGCCAGGTGTATCTGCTCTTGAGTATTTGCAGGAGTACGGGCCTGGACCTGACGCATTCCTTTCTGCCGAGGAGGTCTTACCTTCTGAGCATCGTTGATTATCTAGCGATGGATTCTTTTAGCTGATACACTACTGTCTTCATATTATTTTATATTGGAGATTTTATACTCCTCTCTCATTTTAGTTTTGGATATAGTCTTTGGTAGTGGATTTGTCTCCACCCGACTATTATTTTGGATATTTCATACTCCTTATTCTAGTTAGTATTTCTTTTCTATGACTTGTTGTGTGGATGAGATTAGCATATCTGTGACTTGTGACATTATATATACCACATGTGAGTTTATATTCATATTACAGCGTACGTATGGGTTATGGTTTCCATATATTGGAGTTGCCATATCCATGTGGCTGGCATGCTTACGTGTTCTAGTCCTACGTATTATTGGGACTGGGGCGTGACACAAACTCCAAAGGTCTCCGGTAGCTATCGGCCCAATGCCGCTGCCTGTCCTGCAATACTCGAAGTCTATCCCTGAAAAGCTTCACCTTCTCTGCTGCATCCACAACCATCTCCGGTCCCAATAAAGCTCTGTCGCCAATATCATCCTAGGACAATGAAGTACGGCACCTCCGTCCATACAATGCCTCGAATGGTGACTTCTCGATTCTGGCTTGGTAGCTGTTATTGTATGAAAACTCTACCAAGTGAAGGTGATCCTCCCAAGAACCTCCAAGATCTAAAACACAGGTGCGTAGCATATCCTCGAGAGTCTGAATAGTCATCTCCGATTGGTCGTTCGTCTGAGGGTGATAAGCGATACTGAACTTGAGCTGAGTGCCCAAGCTAGCCTGCAAACTCCTCCAGAAATAGGACGTGAAGCGACTATCCCGATCTAAGACTATGCTTACTGGAATATCATACAATCTGAAAATCTGGCGCACATACATATAAGCAAGCTTCTCCGTAGATGTACCCACTTTAAATGGCAAAAAGTGGGCTGATTTGGTCAACATGTCCACGATGACCCAAATTGTATCTTTGCCTCCTGGAGAACGCGAAAGTCCCAATACAAAATCCATGGTCACATGTTCTCATTTTTACTCCGGAATGGGTAAAGGCAGAAGTAATCCTCCTGGCCTCTGTTTCTCCGCCTTGACCTGCTGGCAAACTAAGCATCTGGACACGAAGCTAGCTACCTTCCGCTTCATGCCATACCATACATGCTCCCTCATATCTCTATACATCTTGTTGGCACCTGGATGTATAGAGTATTAAGAACGATGTGCCTCCTACAGAATCTTCTTGCACAATGCTCCTTTCGGTACACATAATCTGGTACCGTGTCGCAATGATCCATCATCTGCGACGATAAAGTCCTCTGCCAACCTGACCTGAATATATGCTCTGATGCTCCTCAGAGACTCATCCTCATACTGTCCGGCTCTGACCCGGTCTATCAGCTCCGACTGAACCTGAAGTCCCCACATCTGTGCGGCGACTCTAGGAGCCAATACCTCAATGCCCAAACTGTCAAGATCTGCCAATAAATGTCTGTCTCTAGTCAAGCACATAGTCACGGGATACATACTCAAAGCATCCGCGACTACGTTGGCCTTTCCTGGATGGTACTGCAAAGATATATCGAAGTCTTTCATCAGCTCCAACCATCGCCACTGCCTCATATTGGGCTCTTTTTGTGGAAACACATACTTCAAGTTCTTATGGTCTGTGAAGATTTCCACTCTCTCTCCATATAATTAGTATTTCCACAATTGAGAGAAAAGATAACTACTGCCAACTCCAAATCATAGGTAGGGTAGTTTTTCTCATGCGGACGTAATTGTCTGGAAGCATAGGCAATCACCTTTCCGTGCTGCTGTAACACGCAACCCAAACCCTTCCCTGATGCATCACTGTAAATAGAAATCCTCCTGCTCCTAATGGTAGTGTCAAGATGGGAGCTGTAGTCAATCTTCTCTTCATCTCCTCAAATGCTGACTGAAAATCCTCAGTCCAGACGAACTCTACGCCCTTTCTGGTCAGCCTAGTCATCGGCTCTGTAAGTCTGGAAAAGTCCTGAAGAAACCTCCATTAGTAGCCTGCTAATCCAAGGAAGCTCCTGGTTTCTGCTATTGAACTCGGGGTAGACGACGATTCAACTGCTGAGATCTTCTTCGGGTCCATCGAGATTATATCTTCTGTAATGACATGCCCAAGGAATTCAACCTTATCAAGGAAGAATTCACACTTTGATAACTTGTCATACAGCTTCTTCTTCCTGATGGTCTCCAGAACAATCCTCAAGTGCTGCTCATGCTCCTCTGGGGTCTTCGAATATATTATAATATCATCAATAAAGACTATAACAAACTGGTCCAGGTACTGATGAAATATCTTGTTCATCAAGTTCATTAACACTGCTGGGACATTGGTCAACCCAAACGGCATCACCAAGAACTCGAACTTCCCATAACGAGTCCTGAAAGCTATCTTCGGGATGTCTTTCCTCTTCATTTTCACCTGGTGGTACCCTGACCTCAAGTCTATCTTGGAGAATAACTTCGCTCCGCTTAATTGGTCAAATAAGTCATCTATCAGTGGCAACGGGTATTTGTTCTTGATAGTGAGGTTATTAAGTGCCCTGTAGTCGATACACATACGTACCGACCCATCCTTCTTTGGTACAAAAATTACTGGAGCACCCCATGGTGATGAACTAGAACGGATAAAGCCCTTGTCTTGTAACTCAACCACCTGTTCTTCAACTCCGCCAGTTCGTTGTTGTTGACTCTATAGATGTGCTGAGAGATCGGCTCTGTGCCTGGCACCAAATCTATAGAGAATTCCACATCTCTGTCCGACGGCAACCCCGGAAATTCCTCTGGAAAGACATCTAAGAACTCTGCAATCAACGGATGTGGCGGATCCTGCTCTTCGACCAAAGCTCCACAGAAATTTCCTTCGCTATGCTCTGCTCCTCGGACGAACTCAAACTTTGGCTCTCCTGGCATCTGAAATAAAACTCTGCCTCCACGATAATCGATACTAGCATGATGTCTACTCAACCAATCCATCCCAAGTACTATATCGTAACTCGGAAGTAGCATTACGAGTAAACATACGCTCAGCTCACGGCCTCCCAAATAAACTCTCTGGTTCTTGCAAACATTACTGGCCAGGATGATGCTACCCCCGGTCATGATCTTGCAAGTCCTCACCAATGATTCAGACTCAAGACGATGCCTCAAAGCAAAAGATACAGATACAAAGATATGAGAAGCACCAGAATCGAACAAAATATAAGCTGAAAAGGAGTCGAGATAAACTGAACCTGAGATGACATCGCCAATCGGCTCCTCCTCCTTGACAGACAAGGCAAAAGCTCGCCCCTGTTGCTGCACTCCTCTCTGTTGCTGATGCTGGGCAAACTAATGTTGTTGTGGTGGAAGAGGTCCTCTCTGTTGGCCCGCTGGTGGTCTAGCGGGTTCCCTCTATGCCTGTCCTCTACCCTGAGCTGGATGAGCTAACACTCTAGGACAAGCCTGCAATTGATGATCTCCCGATCCACAGAATAAGCATTGGCCTAGACTCATCCTGCATGCGTCCCATTCGTGTCCTTACTTCTTATAGAAAGTACAAGGAACTGCTGCCCTCTGGATCATATGCATCTGCTGCGCCGGCGCTCTACCTAGCCCGTGATACTGTTGTCTCGGGTGCTCGTAAGGCCTCTGGTGCTACTGTTGGAAGTGAGGCCTCTTCGCTGGACACGTGTTGTTGCTGGATCCTCCTGTGTCCCTCGACTTCTTAGAGCCAAGCTCTAAGTCATCCTCTGCTCTCTGTGCCTGCCTAAGTATCTCCTCGAAGGTAGCAGTAGGATCTCCTTTGGTGTGGGGTTTGACCTCCCGGTTCAGGCCCTTTCTGAACTTCCTTGCTCTGTCTCTAGGGTTCTGACCCTCCACGAAGCGACCTAGACGACAATACTTTGCCGCATACTCGTCCACTGACATACCTCCCTGGATGAGGTATTGGAATTGACTCTCCAAAGATGTAAGAGCTACGTCTGGAAAGAACTTGTAAACCCCCTCATTTATTTCTATAGATAGTCTGGTATAGGATGGAAAATTTTGGTTTAGCAGCAGATGATTGAGGTTTAGAGTAAGGTTGCAAATGTCTGATTATTTTAATTAAACCCTCGGCGCACACTACCGTTGTTGAAATATTCGGAGCCCAACATCAACCCACAAATTCCAACAGATTATTGCACTCTTGACTTGACACGCCAATTTAGGCGCTGGAATTTTCCGTCACTAAAAATTATATTTCCTTGTGCTCTAAATTAATTGTACAATTTTCCGTAACCGAAATCCTTATTTAAATCCCGTATCGTGCACCGGTGTCGTTGCCATCAATTTTGAGACACCAACTCAACCCGTTAAGCCGGACCAATTAAAGGGTCTAAGACTGACACCAAGCCTACACCATTCATGACCTTTGTGTCACTCCCAATTAAGATCCCATGTGCCCCCATTTAATTTAAGAGCACATGACAATTTATTCTAATTAAATTGGGGATACCAATCTTGACTAATCCTATTTTAATCCCAATTTAATTCCAATGCACATTTAATTAAGTCCATGCAAAACACACAATACTCCCTCACCCTACAAAACACCAAACACCAATTTCCCCATAATTTTTCTATTATTTCATGTGTTTGTGCAAATACCCGAACTTAAGGGGCTAAATTGCAAATGTTGTGACATGTGGCATTTTCTCATTGGTCAAGGCCAAATGAAGAGGCCACCCCTCTTTTTTGACCGGTCAAGCCCTCTCCCCCTCTCATTTGCATGAAAAAACAAATCCCTTCATGTGAAATCACCACCACCCATTTGAATTGGGCTAATCCCCATCATCCAATCCTCACACCCCTCCCTATAAAATGTCACCATCACTACACACAATCCCATGTCGACCCTAATCCCCAAAACCTAGGGAAGACAACCCACTCTCTCTCTCTCTCCTCCCTCTTCTCCATGTAAAAACTGAGCCTCCCATTCTCTTCTTCTTCTTCTTCCTTTCTTCTTCTCCTTCTTCCTTCCTTTTTCTTTGAAGAACCCCACCCGAGCACTGTTCCGGCCGGATCCCCTCTGGCCATACCCGTAGAACCCCACAAGCCATTGCCACTACCACCACCTGTACCACCACTCCTCCGGCGGCCAACTCCATCCGCTCCTCCACCCGCTGATCGCACCGACTGCTGCCACGAGCTGCTTGCACCATATTCTCCGGCGAGATCCCGCTCTGGCCAACTGCCTATTCTCCGGCCTCTCCATCCACGACCCATCACCAACCTCCAGCTTCTCCGACCGAGAACCACCACACACCATTATCACCGCCACCATAGTCCGACCACTCCACCACCACCCTCGCCTTCATCATTCTCCAGCACGCCGACCTCTCCCCACCACCGGCGCAGCCACGAACCACCGTCTCCAGCTTCAATACTACCACCTCCAGCTTCAATACCACCACCACCTCCACACACCTACACCACCAGCACCTCCACCCCGTGGCCAAGCCACCCTCCGGTCACCTCTTCTCCGGCGGGCCACCCTCGCTGTCGACCCCACCGGCCAGCATCGTCACCTCGCTGAGGTGAAACACTCCCCCCTCTCTATATTTTTATATATTGTTTTGTGTATTTAGTTAGGGTTTATGTTTATATAATGGTTTGTGTAGATGTAGTGTAGTGTACATGATCTTGTGTTAATGATATGTGATTAGGGTTTAATGTTGAGTTTAGGGTTTATTTATATAAGTATTTAAAATAGAATTAATAGATATATGTGAGTTAGGGTATGAGAATACATGGATATTTGTTTAGGAATGGGATTATATAAAATGATTATGAACTATATGCATGGGTGGAAAATGCAAGGTTAATGTTTAAAGCATTGAATATATATTGAGATACATTGAGAGGTTAGGGCATTTCAATTTACATATGCATTTGATGATTGTTGTTGAGCAGATTAGATTGTTGCAAAATAATACTATGATTTATCATCGAGGGACAGTTGATTTATTATGAAATAATGTGTGGTATCAAACCATAAATTGGTGATTTGGGGACTAAAAATTAATGATGGGTTTAATTGAAGAGAAGTACTATTTGTAAATTGGTAATGATGATATAAAACATAAGGTTTAAATAAATATTAATTATTTATTTGAGGATGACAGTAAATGTACATGTTAACGTCGGTGCACACCGAGGTAAAATTTGAGGAATGATCATGCATGAAATACCAATGAACACTGTGATGAATATAGTAGGATTAAGGATAGTTTGATGATATTGTACCGATGATTAATTGGATTAGATGTAATATCCCCTTGGTCAACCTTGGTTCACCCTCTAGCTTTGTGTCCCTATGAGTTGTAGCTGAGTCTGAGCATATGTTTAGACGTGTGTCATATCCCTGTTTGCCGTGGGATAGTTTATTGATTGAATTTGTATCTCGTCTTTAGGTACTACGGGACCTGAGGACTTGGACGTGGTACCAGATCCCCATCTTCAGCAGCCGGATACAGGCAAGTGTACCTTGCCACCTTGTATTTCAATTATAAATATTTTATTGTTTCATTATGTACATTGTGCGCGTGTTGTTTACGATCGTTACTTCGCGTCCGGATCACAACCGGGTGCAGACGTTCGTCGTAACATCTTGTAACGATTGCTAGATATTCATAACACCTCGATATATGTACCTGAGTATATCGTCACCCCAGGACACATTCATATACTGTTATCGTGCCAGATTTCCTGTATCCTGATACTGACATCACGATCGGAGACTGGAATGACCTTAGGGTCGCGTCTGTTGAGTTATTTATGTATGACGAGACTGTTAGATAGAGGTTCAGGTTCTGCACACCATCGTTGACCGCTTAGAATAGGAAAGACAGTTACTAGACGTTTGGGCTCCTCTGCACGCGCTTATATATACATATGTATTATTTCTGTAGTGATCATGTATCTAGTATAGTTGTATCACCCGTGTGACTCTTTGCCCGGAGCTGCGGTACGTGTAACACCCCGTTCCGCTCTAGCGGACTACCGTCTCAAACGGCAAAAGTACAACTGTCCCGACCCGCTTTGCCTCAAACGAGAAGCAAATGATATCCAGACTTGTCCCTACAGGAATTCAGCTTAGGCTTTCAGAGGCTCGCTCGGCGTATCGCTCTACAGAGGCGAATCATCGCTAAGGTGGGTGGCTACTGTGAACTTGTCTTTGCTTAGCCAACACACATAAAACCTAAAATATTTATGCTAGTCGCTAGGTGATTCACCCCCTGCATGCTAATAAGAATCCAACGCACCTAGCTAAGGGAATAATCCCAACTCGTATTGCTATGCTAGAACATGGAAAATAAAATACTGCTTATATATGTTCAGACCCTCGCATGCTAAGTCCCTAACGGTTTCATCCCTCGGCTTACCTTCGGGCCCGAGCAAACGTGCTGCTTATGTCCCTTAGAAACGCATGCTTGTCTGCTTTTACATTGCCTTGACTTAATAATTGTAACATAAGCCAGGCCAACACCCTGTTATACAGGATATTGTTCAGAACGACTATGAGAATGGAAATCAGGAAATGCCTCTTGTCTTGTACTATTGTTGCCTCAACAGCTTGCCTCTTGTCTTGTACTCTTGTCTTGTACGCTTGTTGCCTCAACCATGTAAATGGATAACTTACCTGAGACGCCGTTCGATCACGGACAACTTGTGCACAGGGATGGTCTAGCGGGCGATGCTGGGGCACTAGCATCCCGGTCCGGACGAGACCAATTGTTTTAGTCTCTTGTTCTTGGCAGAATGGTTTGCAGCGCCTCTTGTACTTTCGTTGTATACCATTCTCGTCAAAGACTATACCGTCCAATATGGCATACGCCAGTGATCGCCTTGTACTTAACTTGTTGTATGCTTGCTGGTAAAAACAAAAGATAACAAGTCATCCTCGCTTAGCGGCTATCCGCGTGCGAGATATTGTATCGCATGAAATAAATAAACTGAACACCTGAAAGATCTTGAAATAAGTACTCGTGTTTGCATATGCTATGCCTCCTGAAAGTTTATACATGCCCCTGCTTGAATTAATCATGTTTGCCTTGGACAGGGAAAGACTAATGGTAAGTTGGTAAGTCTCGCCGTGTTTCCTCTCATGTCGCACGGCGCACTGCCACACGAGTTAGGCTATTCAATATTTGCATGAAACTGATCCTAAGGCAACTAGAAAGACAACTTAATAGTTGTGCACGAAACCTGTATTACGTGTTTGGATTTGTCGAGCGGGCGAGTAGCTTCCCTACCAGTGCATTCAATGTACTGATAATCCACCAGTTTGTATGCAGGGTGCGGGGGAACCTCGTTCGATGCGGATGCCTCCTTCGTACGTGCTAAGGCATGGACATCACTCCGAAGCAACGGTGCATCCGAAAATGAAGCACATATACAAGACATAATGTTGTGAACATCGCCTGAGCATCGCCTGAGCATCGCCAGTATAATCATTCTACAATTGTAGCCACTTGGCACGCTTTCACTATTTCAGAGAGAGAGACTTGAGCGACTTGTAATCACTGCTATACGCCGCCTATAATACTTGTTCATATCAATAAAAGAGCTTGCTTTACTTTAACTTGTGTTTCAATGCTTTCGCTATATTGTCGACTCAGTGAACCTGTTACCAAATTGCTATGCGTTTATGACTCCGCTACACTCGGACAATCTGTGCGACTCTGTGGCCTAGAACTCTTGCCGCCAGCCAATGGACCACGGCCTTGCACGGGCGTGGATCACGCTCGTGCGGCATCATGTCCGGATGGGTCAAGCGATTGTTCCGCGGGAGCGCTGGCGAGAGTAATTCCCGCCTAGCGGGAATGGCCGATTTGCCTGCGGGAGATCGGGGCGTGACAGTACGTCCCGTGTGTCTCCGTGTCCGGAGCTACAATTTTATTTTGGACAGCCCACGCGTCGAACATTATCTTCAAAACTGTGTCTCACTTAGTTGGTTATGCTAGATTATACCGTCGTTGCACTTATACTTTCTGTTGTACTTTGGCATGCTGTATTTTTGTACCTTGTTACGTCCTTCTGAGGACCTGGTCCCCTGCCAGTTTTGCAGCATAGACGTTTATGGAGCATTTGGAGTTGCTGATGGAGTTGCATGTCTTGCGGGCATTGTACCAGGTACTCACATCACTTCTACCGGCATTATGGTTATTTTATTTTGATTATTCATCTGTTGTTGTAGCCTAGTTTTTATAGACTCATATTTCTTCTCGAGTCTATTCGAGTTGGTATGATATTGGGTGGCCGACTTTAGCACATGCAACTCTTTCTTGTATATTTTTGTTCATTGTGGATTGAGACATAGAGGTTTATATTTACGGGATTTTTAGATAGTGCCCTTTATTATACAGCTTATACGTATTCGAGCCAGACCAGAGTATAGTCGAATGCGTAGCTGGCGTGTCACGTATTCCTGGTCCTACGTATTTTGGGACTGGGGCATGACATATTTTTGTAGTGGCCTATGCAAGTCGGATTTAAATCGTCTTGGTCACCTGACTGTGCCAAGAGAGCCTGCAAATTAGGAATAGATATTATGATTGTTGAATAGGATCTCAATCCATAATCGATTTTAAAAACTCACTTTATATGTGATTATCGCCCTTAGCCTTCCAATTTGTATTCGTTCAATTTTCGTCAATATCGTTATCATTGTTTCTCATCCCCTATTATTCGGGAAGACGGACGATTGTGCCTGATGGTTTCCTCCAGAAGAAGATCGTAGATCAGACGACAGAAGACATGATTTGTACAATAATCTCTGAGAAGATTGTTACCCTCGGTAGGGTAGGCTAATAGGTTCTTTTAGATGCTAGAACTAGTGTGGAAGGCTAGCAAGAGAATTGGACCCAGTAGTACCCTACCCGTACTTGAGATAGCAGTGATCTTGGAAGTACTGGGAGCTGGAAAGATTGTTGATCATGACCTAGAATAATTCATGGAAATGCATAGCCTGATGATGGAAACTAGTGGTTGTATATGATACTAGGAACGATGTTATGAGCTAGAGGAGATGAAATTTTAGGATCTCACTTGGAAGATGATGATCTAATACCATGAATTTTAGGATGTACTTGGATAACATCATTATTATAATTGCACTATGTGACCCGGAGCAATAAATAACGGGAAGAAGAGATTTGAGAAATAAAAATTTTAGGGAAAACTTTGAGGAGAATAGTAATTATATATTAGACAAGGAAAATTTTCTTTGAGGATTGATGTTGAAAATAGAACGGAAGAATTTATTATGAGGTTTAGTCTAGACTATGACGACGTCCTAACATGAGTTGGTTGAGTCAATACCACGCGACGCTAGATTTTCGATGTGGTTGCATTATTTTTAGGCCACCAGATTACCTAGGTTTGAGTTTCTTCGGGGAGCCCGGGAGTACGGTGCACATCTACCTTAGGGGCACACAATGCAAGGTGAACCAGTGTATCCCTGTATTATATCAGAGTTTGAGAATTTGTTTCTAGAGAATCTTCCAGGCCGGTCACCTGACAGAAAGATAGAGTTTGCTATAGAGTTGACTCCAAGAGTCGAGCCGGTTATTTTCTCGTCTTCAGACTAGCACCGATAGAGGTGGTTGAGTTGAAGGTCCATAGTATAGGATCTCTTAGACAAGGGTTTCAGTCGGGCTAGTGTTTCTCCATAGGGAGTACCCATCTTATGATACCGAAGAAGGATGGGACGGTACGTTGCGTATCGATTACAGGGCGTAAAGTATTGTAACGATAAAGAACAAGTATCCACTGCCGCGCATCGATGATTTATTTGATCAGCTTAGTGGTGCATGTGTATTCTCGAAGATCGATCTCAGATCCGGTTATCATCAGATCAAGGTACGAAGAGAGGACATCCCGAAGACGTCTTTTCGGACGAAGTATGGGCACTATGAGTTTTTAGTCATGCCGTTTGGTTTAACCAACGTGCTAGCAGTATTTATGAGTCTGATGAACAAAGTCTTCCACCAATACTTAGATAAGTTCGTGGTGGTATTTATCGACGATATCTTGGTATATTCCAAGAGCCATGAGAAGCACGAGAGACATCTCAGGATCGTGTTAGAGACGCTGAGACGGGAGAGGCTGTACGCCAAGCTCAGCAAATGTGAGTCTGCTTGGATAGAGTACCATTTCTGGGACACATAATCACCGGAGATGGACTATCAGTTGACCCGGAGAAGATAGCAGCAATAGAGACATAGCCAACCCCTACATCAGTTATAGAGGTTAGGGACTTGCCGGATATTATCGGAGGTTCGTGGAAAACTTCTCGAGGATCACTGCGCCTATGACGCGACTGACGCGTAAAGGCGAGGAGTTTATCTGGACCGACGAGTGTCAGACGGCTTTTGATGAGCTGAAGAAGCGTCTGACATCAGCACAGATTTTGACACTACCTTCAGGATCAAGAGGATTTATAGTATACAGTGATGCATCTGGGAGCGGATTAGGATGTGTACTGATGCAACACGGCAAAGTAATAGCCTATGCATCGAGACAGCTGAGAGTTCATGAGAAGAACTATCCGACGCATGATCTAGAGCTAGCTGCAGTAATATTTGCACTAAAGCTATGGCGATACTACCTTTATGGTGAGCGTGTTGAGATTTACACAGATCACAAAAGTCTGAAGTATGTCTACACGCGGAAGGAGCTCAACATGAGACAGAGGCGCTGGCTAGAGTTGATGACAGATTATGATATTGAGTTGCAGTACCACCCTGGCAAGGCGAATGAATTAGCAGATGCCTTAAGCAGGAAGCCCATGGCATACTTTTTGATGACTCAGAGGCAATTGCTAGAGGATCTCTAGGAGCTTGGGATAGACATTGTATTGCCAGGCATGGATGGACAGATGGCCAGTCTCGAGGTTCAGTATACATTGATTGAGAGGATCAAGGCAGCCCAGCCTACAGATGCGAGATTTTGACGTCTACGAGGGAGGACAGAGGTCGGCATGCAGACGGGACTCAGGATTCATGAAGACGGAACATTGAGGTATGGAGATCGCCTATACGTTCCGAGTGGCGAGCTATGCCAGGAGTTGATGATCGAGGCTCATAGCTCGATTTATTCTATTCATCCCGGGGGTACGAAGATGTACCGAGATTTGAGGCAACATTTTTGGTGGCAAGGGATGAAGAGAGAGATTGCAAGATTCGTGGCGATATATTTAGTTTGTCAGCAAGTCAAGGCTGAACATCAGAGGACTGCAGGACTATTGCAGTCGCTTCCCATTTCCGAGTGGAAGTGGGGACACATTACCATGGACTTCGTCACAGGATTCCCGCAGAGCCCTAGCGGGAAGGATGCAGTTTGGGTTGTCGTAGAAAGACTCACCAAGTCTGCATATTTCTTGCCCTTCAGAGTTGGGCGGTCCACGAAGATATTAGCTGAAATGTATATAAGGCAGATAGTATGACTACATGGAGTGCCTGTCAGCATCGTATCGGATCATGATTCCAGATTCATGTCACATTTTTAGCGGAGTATGCAGGAGAGTCTAGGAACTCGTCTCAAGTACAGCACTGCATATTATCCACAGACTGATAGCCAGTCAGAGCGCACGATACAGATACTAGAGGATATGTTGAAAGAGTGCATGATCGACTTTGGAGGATCTTGGGAGGACCATCTATACTTGGTGGAATTCTCCTACAATAACAGCTACCAGGCTAGCATACAGATGGCACCTTATGAGGCACTGTATGGCAGGAAGTGTAGGTCACCAGTATGTTAGAGTGACGTGGGAGAGCGTCAGATACTTGGTCCAGAGTTGGTGACACAGACAGTAGAAAAAGTCAAGCAGATTCAGAGCCACCTGCGTACAGCACAGGACAGACAGAAACATTGGGCAGATGCGCACCGTAGAACTTTGGAATTTAAGGAAGGTGACCATGTATTTTTGAAGATATCGCCTACTCGTGGTACCATCAGATTCGGAGGCAGAGGCAAGCTGAGTCCGAGGTACATCGGACCTTTTAACATCTTGGAACGAGTTGGCAAAGTGGCTTATCGTCTTGCATTGCCTCCATCACTAGAAGGAGTGCATGACGTACTTCACGTATCGCAGTTGAGAAGATATGTGGCAAACCCTAGCCACGTGATTGATCATTCGGAGATTACAGTCGGGCCCAGTTTATCTTACGTAGAGCAGCCAGTGGAGATACTCGATCACAGTGAGAAGACAATGAGAGGTCAGACTATTCGACTGGTTAGAGTTGTATGGAAGCATCATTCGCCAGACGGGTCTACCTGGGAGCGCGAGGATTCCATTCGACAATATTTTCCGTATTTATTTGAGGACCAAGGTACGAATTTACGTACCGTATTAGATTGCCAGTTTACTTTTAAATTCGCGTAGCTATTATCGTGCTTTACTTTTAATTTCGGGAATAAAATTTTTCTAAGTTGGGAAGGATGTAAACTCCCTCATTTATTTCTATAGATAGTCTAGTATGGGATGGAAAATTTTGGTTTAGCAGCAGATGATTGAGGTTTAGAGTAAGGTTGCAGATGTCTGATTATTTTAATTAAACCCTCGGCTCACACTACCGTTGTTGAAATATTCGGAGCCCAACATCAGCCCACAAATTCCAACAGATTGTTGCACTCTTGACTTGACACGCCAATTTAGGCGCTGGACTTTTTCGTCACTAAAAATCATATTTCCTTGTGCTCTAAATTAATTACACAATTTTTCGTAACTGAAATCCTTATTTAAATCTCGTGTCGCGCACCGGTGTCGTTGCCAACAATTTTGAGACACCAACTCAACCCGTTGAGCCGGACCAATTAAAGGGTCCAAGACTGACACCAAGCCTACACCATTCATGACCTTTGTGTCACTCCTAATTGAGATTCCATGTACCCCCATTTAATTTAAGAGCACATGACAATTTATTCTAATAAAATTGGGGATACCAATCTTGACTAATCTCATTTTAATCCCAATTTAATTCCAATGCCCATTTAATTAAGCCCATGCAAAACACACAACACCCCCCCACCCTACAAAATACCAAATACCAATTTCTCCATAATTTTTCCATTATTTTATGTGTTTGTACAAATACCCGAACTTAAGGGGCTAAATTGCAAATGTTGTGACATGTGGCATACCCTCATTGGTCAAGGCCAAATGAAGAGGCCACCCCTCTTCCTTCCTTCTTCTTTGAAACACACGCCATTGCCACTACCACCACCCGCACCACCACTCCTCCGGCGGCTAACTCCATCCGCTCCTCCACCCGCTGGCTGCACCGACTGCTGCCACGAGCTGCTTGCACCACATTCTCCGGCGAGATCCTGCTCCGGCCAACTGCCTATTCTCCGGCCTCTCCATCCACGACCCATCACCAACCTCCAGCTTCTCCGACCGAGAACAACCGCACACCATTATCACCGCCACCATAGCCCGACCACTCCACCATCACCCTCGTCTTCATCATTCTCTGGCGCGCCGACCTCTCCCTACCACCGACGCAGCCATGAACCACCGTCTCCAGCTTCAATACCACCACCACCTCCACACACCTACAATACCAGCACCTCCGCCCCGTGGCCAAGCCACCCTTCGGTCACCTCTTCTCCGGTGGGCCACCCTCGCTGTCGACCCCACCGGTCAGAATCGTCACCTCGTCGTGGTAAAACACTCCCCCCTCTCTATATTTTTATATATTGTTTTGTGTATTTAGCTAGGGTTTATGTTTATATAATGGTTTGTGTAGATGTAGTATAATGTACATGATCTTGTGTTAATGATATGTGATTAGGGTTTAATATTGAGTTTAGGGTCTATTTATATATGTATTTAAAATGGAATTAATGGATATATGTGAGTTAGGGTATGCGAATACATGGATCTTTGTTTATGAATGGGATTATATGAAATGATTATGAACTATATGCATGGGTGGAAAATGTAAGGTTAATGTTTAAGGCATTGAATATATATTAAAATACATTGAGAGGTTAGGGTATTTCAATTTACATATGCATTTGATGATTGTTGTTGAGCAGATTAGATTGTTGCAAAATAATACTATGATTTATCATTGAGTGACAGTTGATTTATTATGAAATGATGTATGGTATCAAAACATAAATCGATGATTTGGGGACTGAAAATTAATGATGGATTTAATTGAAGAGAAGTACTATTTGTAAATTGGTAATAATGATATAAAACAGAAGGTTTAAATAAATATTAATTGTTTATTTGAGGATGAAAATAAATGTACATGTTAACGTCGGTGCACACCGAGGTAAAATTTGAGGAATGATCATGCATGAAATACCAATGAACACTGTGATGAATATAGTAGGATTGAGGATAGTTTGATGATATTGTACCGGTGATTAATTGGATTAGATGTAATATCCCCTTGGTCAACCTTGGTTCACCCTCTAGCTTCGTGTCCCTGTGAGTTATAGTTGAGTCTGAGCATATGTTTAGACGTGTGTCACATCCCTGTTTGCCGTGTGATAGTTTATTGATTGAGTTTGTATCTCGTCTCTAGGTACTACGGGACCTGAGGACTTGGACGTGGTACCGGATCCCCATCTTCAGCAGCCGGACGCAGGCAAGTGTACCTTGCCACCTTGTATTTCAGTTACAAATATTTTATTATTTTATTATGTACATTGTGTGCGTGTTGTTTACGATCGTTACTTCACGTCCGAATCACAACCGGGTGCAGACGTTCGTCATAACGTCTTATAACGATTGCTAGATGTTCGTAACACCTCGATGTACGTACCTGAGTATATCGTCACCCCAGGACACATTCATACACTGTTATCGTGCCAGATTTTTTGTATCCTAATACTGACATCACGATCGGAGACTGGGACGACCTTAGGGTCACGTCTGTTGCGTTATTTCTGTGTGACGAGACTGTTAGATAGAGGTTCAGGTTCAGCGCACCATCGTTGAACGCTTGGGATGGGGAAGAAGGCTCCTCTGCATGCGCTTATATATATATATATATATATATATATATATATATATATATATTATTTCTGTAGTGATCTTGTATCTTGTGTAGTTGTATCACCCGTGTGACTCTTTGCCCGGAGCTGCGGTATGTCCCGTGTGTCTCCGTGTTCGGAGCTACGGTTTTATTTTGGACAGCCCACGCTGTCACGCCCCAGTCCCAAAAGTACGTAGGACTAGGACACGTAAGCATGCCAGCCGCATGGATATGGCAACTCCAATGTATGGAAACCAAATCCACACGTACGCTGTAATATGAATATCAAATCCACAAGTGGTATAAAACATATGTCACAAGTCACAGGGTATAATCTTAATCTCATCCACCAAAATTATATAGAAATAAATGACCAGTATCTATGAAACTAGATCTCAATAAGGAGTATCTAAGGATGATAGTTGGATGGAGACAAATCCACTACCAACTCGAATGGAGAGGTAAATACAATATAAGTACAACACCACAACACAATATAAGAATACCAGCTATCCATCACAGCTCGAAGAGAAGACATCCTCGGATCACATGTAACCATCCAAATCTGCGCTCCTGCAAATACTGAAGAAAAGATACACCTGGCAGCGGACCAGGTCCTCAGAGGGACGTAACAAGATACAGAAAATACGAGCCAACTTGAATACAGTAAACATGCATATAATTTGAAAATAAATAAGTACGCTGTACAAGACCATCTATATGAATGCAAATGAGGACAACTTTTCGACGTATGGGCAAGGGTAGGCTACTCGATCTAATCCTCACAACCTCACGCTCGTCCATGAACATCATCAGCCGGCATACCTCGGGGATAGCGACCCTCGGACTCCATCAATCGACATACCTCGGGGGTAGCGACCATCGGACACGACCCACCATAGTGCGTGCTAGTGACTACGGTGTTACCAGAGTGGTTAAAAGCCCATACGCCTAATGATTGTCCTCTCATGATACTAAGTGGCAAGTGTGTGTCAACATATCTAATATATAGTAATGACTAAAAGAAACTACACATGCAATAAATAAACAGAAATGCAATAAATATACATAAATATAATAAGCATGCAAAATACTGTAAGCAATTTGGCAAGGTATCTTGCCTGGGGTCCTGCTGTTGGTATGAATCAGAGTCCAAGTCACAGTCCAAATAGCCTATGTATTACAAATTTATCACGTCAAAAGATAATTTATTTTAATTTATTTAATTCTGGAATAATTACTCTAAAATCCTACTTTAATCTTATTATTCTGATTTTTATGTTAATTCCTAAATTTTGTCCAAAGAAACTGAATTTTATCAACTCGAGACTCATGGCACGCAAATTGAGGCGATCTGTTGACCGAAAAGTCAACCGACACAAACTCAACTTTCATGCATGATTTCCTGTAGATTTCAGCTTCAAAAATATGCTGGAATTTACGGCTCGTCCGAATTCAAATTCGTTTGGGAATTATGGCACATACAAGTTTCGTATCGTGCACCGATGGTTAAATTCTAACTTAGAAGTTCTACAGAATTAACAGTATAAAAATACTTCGAATTAAATTCTGGGAAAAATATATGTCAATTATCTCGACATTAGCTTTCCAAAACTTTAAACGGTTCATGATTTTGATTCCTGGTTCTCCCGAAATCGCAAAAACATCGAAACACGTCTAGTTTTAGACATGCTGTGCTCTACGAATTTTCCAGAATTTAATACTCATAATTTCGTAAAACAAATTATATAATCAGAAAGCTAACCTCAATATCTTTCTAACACAAAAAACTAGGCCTCATTTGGAGTCCGGAGCTATGCGCAATGGCTTCTGGAAGATGAAGGAACCCTAGATGGCAATTCTCCAAAATTCGGCTGAAGAAAAACCCTAGAAATAAACTTAAACTAATATATATATAGAGGAGAGAGAAAGCAGTCGCGGCTCAGATCTTGACACGTGGCAGCCATCCAACGCTGCCCGCCCCGCAGTCACTGACAGGCGGGCCCGGCACTGTTTGCTGCGGGAGGCTGACAGGTGGGCCCCCTGTTTGCTGACTGGGCAGAATTAATTACTTTTTGGGTTTTCTTTTTCAGAAATTAGTTTTTAATTTAGTTTTTCATAATTAACTCGAAATAAATGCTAAAAATAATCAAAAAATTCCCAAAAAATTCTAGAAAATATATTTTATTATTTAGAACCTAAAATAAAATTTTGAGATATTATTAATTAAGTATGAACATAAAATAAATTCTTTAAAGTCCTCAAAAATTAGTGTTACTAGTTTTAATTAACTAAAAATTATGAAAAAATCCCAATAATCTAAAATAGCCTAAAAATAATTCTAAATAAATATTTATATAAGTAAATATACTAAAAAAATTATTTTATAATTAACTAAGATAATACTCTAAATAAATTCAACATCTATAATAAATATAATAATATAAAATATACACAAATACCTATTTTGGGTGAGGGAGTTTACAATCTACCCAACTTAAAATAATTTCATCCTCGAAATTAAAATAAGGCATAATTTGTTAAATCCTTCACATTCGTACATAAGGTACGTCAATCGCAATCTCTTCCAAAAATTTAAATAACAAAATCTATTCAAATCTATCGCGATCACTTCAAAATTAAGATAACCACTGTTTAAATCAAAATTCAACCTGTCGTAATCTCTTCTCGATTTTTAAATAATCAACATCCAAATCTAACTCAAGTCTATATGACATCCCACATCAAAATTTATATCATAATTTCTAACTATCATAATCTCCTCTAGACTTTGAACAATAAACAATTCTAATCAAATCTTATTCCTATTCTTAACTTAAGAATTTTATACTATTCAAATATTTAAACTCAATTTACATCCTCAATATTTTAAATAGGTGACCCAACAATCAAAATTGAACTTTTAATTCAAATCATCAAATTGTAAAATTTAAATCTAATTAACCATTTGTTCAAGTCTAAAATTCTATATTTATCCTCAAAATTTAAATCGATGATTCATCCTTCAATATTCAAAATTTAAATCATGTGCTCAAAGTATAAATATTGGGTCCTCAATATCAAGATTTTTTAAAATTCATTAAATCCTCATTATCTTAATCCTTCCTTTAAAATTCTCCACATTTAAAAGGACTTAATCTCTCAATCTAATCCTACTTGATCACAATCTAAAAGAATTCTCCTCAAGTTTAATAATGCAATTTCTACCCAACTTAGAATTTATCCATCTATCACAGAAGGCTATATACTTTAAGAAAAATATTCCTTAATTTATTTACTCATGTCATTCAATCCTCAAAACTTTAACGCCGATTATATCATATATGATATGTCCTTAATTACAAAAGAATAATCCTCAAGTATGTGATCGGCCTACAGGGTATATCTAGTACTCTCTGTGTATTAAACTTATACCAAGCACGATGTTTCGTCTTTTCGAAATAAGGGAAGACGGAGACCAATAATAAAGAGTTCAAGGATGAGGTAATAGAATAGAAGTATCGGGATCAAGGAGTTTAAGGAATTCAAATGGGAATTGTCAAAGCAGTTGTGGATTGAAAACCTATTTTGGTAATTCTTTGTTCGGATGCTCGTATTAGTACAGTTATGTAACCGATACGATCCGCTCAGACATATCTAGGGGCAAGTATATTCGTCTACCAATCACTACATATCTCAATCCACGTAAAGTAGTATTACGAAGGGCGAATCAAGCGCACTAAGTTTAGCTAGACCTTAATACACTGATTCTGAAATGTATTAGTAGGCGTCCCCAATAATACATATCTCATGATCAAGCTCGATAAAAGAGTAAGCTTGCAAAACTAGGCTATAATAGCAGCATAAGTCAAGGTAGTGCAGCAAATATAAGTACGCTAGATGATGATGAAAGGAGGTACAAATTAATTCAAGTTCACAAAATAAAACAACTAAGCAACAATAATAAAAGACTCTACAATCCCTACAGTTATCATACAACCTCCTTGTCTATGTCGCTAGTCGACCAAATGTGGGCAAGGACCTCTAACTTCTATTGTCTGAATAACCACTGTCGTCTTATGCTAGTATACAATTAATGTTGTTCAATCACACTTCAATAATAGGTCAAAAGACTATGTGATACTAGGTTGTGAGGTATACTACCCAACTTAAAATAATAAACTAATACTGTGACAGTCTTAAGGGTACCGTAGAAGCTCCTGTTAAGGTCTTCGAGAAGGGGTCTTGGTACTTGTTAGGGTATCCTCTTATATTACATAGGTCATGGTCGTCTTAACTCTTGGTCATAGTGCAAGTGTCAATAGTAAGAATGGGACAGTTACTGGCCTCAAGGGAAAGGAAATATAACTCGTATTTAGGTGTGGTACAAGTTACGCAATTTAAAACTAAGGGATAAGCACCATGTCTCAATCTACAAGAATAACTTAACTATCAAGTTCTAACTACTAAGCACACAATTTCAAAATTCAAGATTACAACTATAATCCTAGCAAACTATGTGTCCTTAACAAAGAAATAAATTACTTGGCCTACTATCAGAAGTGTCAGGTGGCACGAGTTGAAAGATAAAGAAAAGAAGAACGTAATTTTGGTCGTCGCACAATTAGCGGACGTTAAGGTCACAGAGGAACAATATGTGAAATAGAGGGGCTCTAGGTAGCATCATGGTTTTCCAAGGTGGAGTGGTATACTAGTTGAATGTTCGAGGTATGATCAAGGGAGAAGTGTTGATTGCATTCCTCTAGGCTTCCTAGGGTGCTGTCTACTAATAACAAGACAATGATATAAGTTTATAGTTCTCCAATACTATCTAACTATGAGGGTTAGGTTCAGTCCTAATATTCTCTTTTGGTTTTCTATTGGTTCCTCCATACTAGGGTCAAACATTATGGTAAGCTTCTAACTAACTCTAGTGGTATCTATACTACTCTTAAGTCTTCATAATACATCAAGGGATAATGGTAAACCAATCTATAGATAAGGAATTCTAGGTTCACTAGATATTCTAAACTTAGTGGTGTGTCTATATCCTCGTTGTAATCTTAATAGGTATGCTACTCTAATTATCATCCTAATAACAGGGGTTCTTATATTCTAGCAGAAGACTATACTCAAGAAACTATTAGGGAAGCACATGAATCAAGCAGGATACAATTATTCAGATAGAATGGATTGGAAGGAAAGCGAATCATAGTCAATTGTGGATGAGGTCCTATACTCTACTCCTAGGTGCAGGCTTGTTCGATACAATAACGTAACCGAGACAATATGCTCTCGACCTGCATGGGCCACCACAAAAACATGTCACGCCCCAGTCCCAAAAGTACGTAGGACTAGGACACGTAAGCATGCCAGCCGCATGGATATGGCAACTCCAATGTATGGAAACCAAATCCACACGTACGCTGTAATATGAATATCAAATCCACAAGTGGTATAAAACATATGTCACAAGTCACAGGGTATAATCTTAATCTCATCCACCAAAATCATATAGAAATAAATGACCAGTATCTATGAAACTAGATCTCAATAAGGAGTATCTAAGGATGATAGTTGGATGGAGACAAATCCACTACCAACTCGAATGGAGAGGTAAATACAATATAAGTACAACACCACAACACAATATAAGAATACCAGCTATCCATCACAGCTCGAAGAGAAGACATCCTCGGATCACATGTAACCATCCAAATCTGCGCTCCTGCAAATACTCAAGAAAAGATACACCTGGCAGCGGACCAGGTCCTCAGAGGGACGTAACAAGATACAGAAAATACGAGCCAACTTGAATACAGTAAACATGCATATAATTTGAAAATAAATAAGTACGCTGTACAAGACCATCTATATGAATGCAAATAAGGACAACTTTTCGATGTATGGGCAAGGGTAGGCTACTCGATCTAATCCTCACAACCTCACGCTCGTCCATGAACATCATCAGCCGGCATACCTCGGGGATAGCGACCCTCGGACTCCATCAATCGACATACCTCGGGGGTAGCGACCATCGGACACGACCCACCATAGTGCGTGCTAGTGACTACGGTGTTACCAGAGTGGTTAAAAGCCCATACGCCTAATGATTGTCCTCTCATGATACTAAGTGGCAAGTGTGTGTCAACATATCTAATATATAGTAATGACTAAAAGAAACTACACATGCAATAAATAAACAGAAATGCAATAAATATACATAAATATAATAAGCATGCAAAATACTGTAAGCAATTTGGCAAGGTATCTTGCCTGGGGTCCTGCTGTTGGTATGAATCAGAGTCCAAGTCACAGTCCAAATAGCCTATGTATTACAAATTTATCACGTCAAAAGATAATTTATTTTAATTTATTTAATTCTGGAATAATTACTCTAAAATCCTACTTTAATCTTATTATTCTGATTTTTATGTTAATTCCTAAATTTTGTCCAAAGAAACTGAATTTTATCAACTCGAGACTCTTGGCACGCAAATTGAGGCAATCTGTTGACCGAAAAGTCAACCGACACAAACTCAACTTTCATGCATGATTTCCTGTAGATTTCAGCTTCAAAAATATGCTGGAATTTACGGCTCGTCCGAATTCAAATTCGTTTGGGAATTATGGCACATACAAGTTTCGTATCGTGCACCGATGGTTAAATTCTAACTTAGAAGTTCTACAGAATTAACAGTATAAAAATACTTCGAATTAAATTCTGGGAAAAATATATGTCAATTATCTCGACATTAGCTTTCCGAAACTTTAAATGGTTCATGATTCCGATTCCTGGTTCTCCCGAAATCGCAAAAACATCGAAACACATCTATTTTCAGACATGCTGTGCTCTACAAATTTTCCAGAATTTAATACTCATAATTTCGTAAAACAAATTATATAATCAGAAAGCTAACCTCAATATCTTTCTAAAAAAAAAACTAGGCCTCATTTGGAGTCCGGAGCTATGCACAATGGCTTCTGGAAGATGAAGGAACCCTAGATGGCAATTCTCCAAAATTCGGCTGAAGAAAAACCCTAGAAATAAACTTAAACTAATATATATATAGAGGAGAGAGAAAGCAGTCGCGGCTCAGATCTTGACACGTGGCAGCCATCCAACGCTGCCAGCCCCGCAGTTACTGACAGGCGGGCCCGGCACTGTTTGCTGCGGGAGGCTGACAGGTGGGCCCCCTGTTTGCTGACTGGGCAGAATTAATTACTTTTTGGGTTTTCTTTTTCAGAAATTAGTTTTTAATTCAGTTTTTCATAATTAACTCGAAATAAATGCTAAAATTAATCGAAAAATTCCCAAAAAATTCTAGAAAATATATTTTATTATTTAGAACCTAAAATAAAATTTTGGAGTATTTTTAATTAAGTTTGAACATAAAATAAATTCTTTAAAGTCCTCAAAAATTAGTGTTACTAGTTTTTAATTAACTAAAAATTATGAAAAAATCCCAATAATCTAAAATAGCCTAAAAATAATTCTAAATAAATATTTATATAAGTAAATATACTAAAAAAATTATTTTCTAATTAACTAAGATAATACTCTAAATAAATTTAACATCTATAATAAATATAATAATATAAAATATGCACAAATACCTATTTTGGGTGAGGGAGTTTACACACGCATCGAATATTGTCTTCATAATTGTGTCTCACTTAGTTGGTTATGCTAGATTATACCGTCGTTGCACTTGTACTTTCTGTTGTACTTTGGCATGCTGTATTTTTGTACCTTGTTACGTCCCTCTGAGGACCTGGCCCACTGCCAGTTTTGCAGCAATGACGTTTATGGAGCATTTGAAGTTGCTGATGGAGTTGCATGTCTTACGGACATTGTACCAGGTACTCACATCACTTCTACCGGCATTATGGTTATTTTATTTTGATTATTCATCTGTTGTTGTAGCCTAGTTTTATAGACTCATATTTTTTTCTCGAGTCTATTCGAGTTTGTGTGATATTGGGCGGCCGACTTTAGCACATGCAGCTCTTTCTTGTATATTTCTGTTCATTGTGGATTGAGACATAGAGGTTTATATTTACGAGATTTTTAGATAGTGTCCTTTATTATACAGCTTATACGTATTCGAGCCAGACCAGAGTCTGGTCGAATGCATAGCTGGCGTATCGTGTATTCCTGGTCCTATATATTTTGGGACTGGGGCGTGACAGAACTTCTCCTTGAAAAGCTCTTTGAAGGCTTCCCAAGAGAGTTCTGGTACTACAATCATCAGGTCTGTCTGAAACCATGTCAAAGCAATGTCGAACATTATACACCCCGCTGCTTCAATCTTTAGCATCTCTAGAATCTGGGTCAGCCGCAGATTCCTCTCGATGTCCTCGATCCACTCATCCACATAGATAATCGCCTCCGTGCCCCTAAAGTCCTTCGGGTCTACCCTCTTAAAGTTGATGATGGTACCCGGCCTCGGCTGATGTGGAATAAACTGAGCTGGTGTCGTCTGTGGCTGGACTGTAGTAGCTCTCTCCACTACTGAAAGTGCGATCTGGTAAGCATTCTCCATGCTTTATCGCAGGACCTCTGACTGTCGCTGTTGCGCCTCCATCATCTGCTGGAAGAGCGCAAACATCTGCGTCTGATCAACTAGAGGTGGTGGAGGTAGAAGATCCTCAAAAACTGTCTGCCCTATCCTCGGCACTGGAGGTGGAGCACCTCCGAAAGCTGCTGCTGATACGTCCACCTGGACCGGTGAAGTTAACCTCCTGAATGTAGGTGCTGGTCCATCATCTGAGGGTGCTGCCCTCATGGGTGATGAAGTGACTGATCGTGCTATCGCTGCACCTGATCGCTGGGAACGTATCTTCGGCGACATCCTGAAGATAGATTGAAATACGGAATCAATATTGAATATGATACGATATCATCAAAGAAGAACAGAACTTTATTCAAAGTAAAACAATATTCAATAGATAAGGATTTGTAAAAATAGATATTAGAATTTTTTTAGGTGTGATTAAGTAAACTCTCAGCCTAAATCCTATTTCCTAAAGCAGGCTCGTAGCAGTACTCTAGATGAGCACCACTACGATATCTATCTAGACCTGCATGGGCCACCACTAAAAATATGTCACGACCCGCACCCGGATGTTCGAGCATGAGTACATGGTTACGCCCAGCCTACACCACAGAATTGGCAGTAGAACACTGTCTGGGTCATTTCTAACTATCTAACATCTCAACAATGTAATATGGTACATGTCAATCATCTCAACTCCAAACGGAGTAGCAATATAGTATCTCACACGAATAACTAATCTCAATCACAAAACAAACTAAGGAAGAATAATGCACGAATAGAATAGCGAAGGAAAGAATAAAATACAATCCACAATCTAAAATAATATACAAACTGTGAATCCACCAAAAGAATAGTCTAATACAATCCAATATAAATATAATCTAGACCTCCTATGGCTCTGCAACTAAGTCCTCTTGGTCAATAGGAGTATCCTCTACAGGTACGCCATCTTGCGGCCCATAGAATATAGGATACTGCTCTAAAAGCCAGTCATCTGGAAAAATATATCCAGTCAGGATTGGAGCGAAGTACATACCTCTTAAAGCAGTTTCAATAGCATAATCAAGCATATAAACAGATATAGAAATGAAATAAAAAGATCACTAAACATATGAATTAATGAACAATAGATATACAGGTAATGTACGAGGATATAGATCAACAATATGAATATCAGCAATATGATGAAGTAAACTGCAATCTAACTAATGTGCCTCAGAATACAAGTTTATTATGTGATCGGTTTGGATGAACATGATCAGGTAAGATGAATACAAGTGAGGTATGTAACCAGAATATACACGATGTAACAATGGGGCTTTGATCACATAATCAACTCATACTCTCCCAACCCCAACTAATACCGATGGATCCAATCACGACATGCTACGAACACGAAATATAACCACTAAACACGAGTAGTGGGTGTACACGAATATCATAACCACCGAACACGAGCGGTGGGTATACATGAATAAGCACACTGAACACGAGAAGTGTGTGAACACGAAATGTAAGCAATACCCAATATACACTATCAGATATAAAATATATGAGTACCCGCTGAACACGGTAGGGGATAACATCTCCTGATGGGATCCATATAGTACCAGTCCGTAAAATCACTGTGTCGGGATCAAGTATACAATTCTAGAACATGCATATATACAATATTATGAATTAAAAACTATCATAGAAATTTACTCGCCTGAAGTCCTGAGCAAGGTGTGTCTCTCGATGCCCAAGTTGGTGTCACACAACCTATATATGGTACGTTGCATCAATACAAGGTTCAAGAATGAAAATAAGTTAAGTTGATACAATTCTAAGTCATAAAGTCATTTCTAGGTCAAACCGATAAAATCTAGGTTGCAAGAGTCTAACACTAAGTCACTAAGTCGATACACTATGAAACTATGCTATACTAGCTAAGCTAAGAAACAATAAGTCACTCAAAGAGCCGTATCCCAAGATACGCAAGTTTTCGCATATGAAAATAGTGTTATATATATATATATATATATATATATATATATATATATATATATATATATATATATATATATATATATATATATATATATATATATATAAGTCACATATTATAATATTATATCCAATCAATTAAAATAGGATATCTTGGCCTTGCACCAATGCGTATCGCACCTATCTCGATACCCAAACTCAATACCTTGGGTATCGGCCCAATACCTTGGTAATACCTTGGTATCAGGTAACCCAACTCTAACATATAACTAATACCTACATATAACCAAGCTATTACTAACTATATATATATATATATATATATATATTGCTAATAGGTAAGGTATATTAGATAGTTAGTGTGATACTTGATATATATATATATATATATATATATATATATATATATATATATATATATATATATATATATATATAGGCTAACTACTAAAAATAACAACCAATACAAGTATATATATATAACTAACTCTTAACAAAATATGCATACATAGCTAACTATTTACTAACACACACACACACACACACACATATATATATAGAGAGATACTAGCTACTACTAGCTAACTTAATAGTTCAACTAACAACTAGACTAATACTACATGAAACACTAACTAAAACAACTAACTATACCTTGCTAAACCAAACCTCAATACCCAAACCAAGACTAAAACTAACCTACTGAAACTGATACAAAGGACACTGATATTGATACAGGTACTGAACTGAACTGAGGAAGGCTGATACTGCTACCTGTGCTCCTTCAAGTGTTGGGCAGTTGCTACTCTGACCTCTGAAATGCTGTGCAAAACTGTGCACATCACTGCTGTGCATTACTGGGTATGAGCACTGATGTGCATCACTGGTACCGAGCTCGGCTGTGCATCACTGGCACCGAGCTCTGATGTGCATCATTGGCACCGAGCTCTGCTTTGCATCATTGGCACCGATCTGCTCTATTGTGCATCATTGGCACCGAGCTCTGCTGTGCATTATTGGCACCAAGCTCCTCTGCTGTGCTTCATTGGCTTCTTTCTCCTCCCTCTTGCCACTGTGTACTCAGTGCATGAGATCCATGCTGAAACTGTCAGCTGCAGTTAAGCTCCTCTGCTGCACTGGAAAAACTGTACTACTGTGCTCGAGCAGCCCTTTCCCTGCCTCGAGGCAACTGGTCTACACTGAACTCCCTGCTGAGCTGCTCACTTCACTGACACACCCAAACTCACAATATATATATATATATATATATATATATATATATATATATATATATATATATATATATATATATATATATATATATATATAAGATATATATATATATATATATAACTATATACACTAGTATATATATACACATAAACACACACATATACACTAATCATAAATACACTAAGATATATATATATATATATATATATATACACACACACATGTACGTATAGAATTAAAGGCAAAATACCAAACACGTGGAGTGCACCGCACCCGTATCACACAAGTTCTATGATATACTTGTGATACAGCTCCAACACACAACCAAACATATCCTGGAGGACACGAACAATTCTAAAACACTCATTATGAATAATATGTTTAGTAATTAGAGTATCTACGTGTTCGTGTCACAATGTGATATGCACAAGGCCCCGTGTCGGAGGAAAACCCCCAAAATTAACATGTTTCGTCAAATTAACGAGATACGGCCTACACGTATCCAATTGTGGACATGATACTAGTCACAAACAAGCAATCATATATCAATTAGATATATTAGACCCAATAACAACCACTACATGTGCCAATCTCGGAATTTCCCCAAAATTGGTACCAAAATGGACATAACTTTTACCGTAGGTCTCCGATGAACCTAAACCAATTTCTATGGGTAGCCTATGCATATGGGTTGGTTTCTCATGGTTAAATCTCAGATCTAGAGTCTATTAGAAGGGAAAAACTGAAAATATCTATTAGGAGATGGATTCCCAATAAAAAAGTCTCCAAGTGCCAAGTAGCTCCTCTCCTTATAGATCTTGGCCTCCTCCTCCTTGCTCCTTACTTCCTTCTTGTATATCCTTGATATAGAAGTCTCAATAAAGAATTAGGGAAAAAATTGGTGAAGAATTGGTGGAGAATTAATGAGGGAATGGAGGGAATTGGGAGAGAAAATTGTAGATCTAAGAATTTGGTAATGAATTGAAATGAGAGAGCACTCTCTCTCCTCCTCTATGGACGGCCATGTAACCCCCACTTCAAGCAATATAAAATATCACAAATACCCCTTGGGGCCTCTTATGAAGAAATTAATTAGGGAGGGAAGGTTCTAGTCTAATGGTTTCTCTAATTAATCCAACCTCCTAATCCATGGGCCTAATTTATGGGCTCAAACTAAGATCATCCAAAATATTGGTTCATGCATTCTAATAAATAGGTTTGGTCCACTACACAAATCTAAAACAAAACTACAACTAGCAATAAATAAATAATATAATAATTAAATAAATCATGCATGCACAATATTAAATATAACTAATTCCTAAATTTAAAATTACCCATGTTAATTAACAAACTACCCTTGAATAAAAAAGTGAGGGTGACACATTCATCAACTCCAACCATCGTCGTTGCCTCATGTTGAGCTCATTTTATGTAAATACATATTTCAAGATTTTATGGTCTGTAAAGATCTTTACCCGCTCTCCATACAAGTAGTGCTTCCACAGCTTGAGAGCCAAAATGATCGTTATCAACTCAGAGTCGTGGGTAGGGTAATTATTCTCATGAGGACATAATTTCCTGGAAGCATAGGCAATCACCTTCCTGTTCTGCTGTAATACACAACCAAAACCCTTACCCGAAGCATCATTGTATATAAAAAATTCTCATATCACCGATGGCAATGTTAACACTGGAGCTGTAGTCAACCTCTTCTTCATCTCCTCAAATGCGGACTGACACTCCTCCGTCTAGACAAACTCCACGTTCTTCCGGGTCAACCTAGTCATCGGATCTGCAATCCTGGAGAAGTTCTGAACAAATCTCCGATAATAGCCCGCCAATCTAAGAAATCTCCTAATCTCTGCCACTGAGCTCGGGTAGACCACGACTCAACTGCTGAAATCTTCTTCGGGTCTACTGAGATCCCGTCTCATGTAATCATATACCTGAGGAATTCAACCGTATCAAGGAAGAACTCACACTTCGAAAGCTTGCCATAAAGCTTCTCCTTCCTGAGGGTTTCCATAACTATCCTCGGGTGCTTCTCATTCTTATTCGGGGTCTTCGAATATATCAATATATCATCAATGAAGATCACAACAAACTAATCCAGGTACAGATGAAGCACCTTATTCATCAAGTTTATAAATACCGCGGGGACATTGGTCAACCCAAATGGCATCACCAATAACTCGAACTGCCCATACCGAGTCTTGAAAGATGTCTTCGGAATATCTTCCTTCTTCACTTTCACCTGATAGTACCCCGACCTCAAGTCTATCTTCAAGAATACATTCTCTCCGCTCAACTGATCAAACAGATCATCAATATGCGGCAATGGGTATTTATTCTTGATAGTGAGGTTGTTGAGAGTCCTGTAGTCGATACATATACGTACCGACCCATCCTTCTTTGGTACAAATAATACCGGAGTACCCTATGGTGATGAAGTAGAGCGGATAAATCCTTTGTCCTGTAACTGATCCACGTGCTTCTTCAACTTTACCAGTTCATTGTAGTTCACTATATAGACGTGATATGATATTGTCTCTATGCCTGGCACCAAGTCTATAGAGAAATCTATATCTCGGTCTGGTGGCAACCCTGACAACTCCTCTGAAAAGACGTCAATGTACTCTGAAATTGATGGATGTGGTAGCTCCTGATCTTCCACCATAGCTCCACAAAAGTCTCCCTCGCTCTGCTTTGCTGCTCCTCTGACGAACTCAAACTCTGTCTCTCCTGGTGTCTGAAATAAAACCTTGCCTCCACGAAAATCGATACTATCATGGTGCCTACTCAACCAATCCATCTCGAGTACTATATCGTAGCTCAAAAGTGGCATTACGAGTATACACGCGTTCAACTCTCGGCCTCTCAAGAAAACTCTCCAATCCTTGCAAACATCACTGACCAGGATAATGGCACCCCTGGTCATGATCTTGCAAGTCCTCGCCAACGATTCAGTCTCAAGATGATGCTTCAAAGTAAAAGATATAAATACAAAACTATGTAAAGCACCAAAATCAAATAAAGCATGAGCTAGAAAAAAATCAAGATAGACTGAACCTGAAATGACATCACCAATTGACTTCTCCTCCTCGACGGTCAAGGCGAAAGCTCACCCCTACTGCGCACCTATCTGCTGCTGTTGGTACTGTACGAACCTATGTTGCTGTATTGGCAACAGAGGTCCTCTATGCTGTCCCGCCGGTAGTCTCGCGGGTGCTCTCTGTGCCTGGGCCCCGCCCTGAGCTGGACGAGCTAGAGCTATAGGACAAGCCCTCAACTAGTGGTCTCCTGATCCACAGAACAAATACTGGCCCAATCTCATCCTGCACGCATCCCATCCATGTCCCAGCTTCTTGCAGAATGGGCAAGGAATAGCTGGCCTCTGAATCTGGTTCGTTTGTTGCACTGGGGCTCTAGCTGGTACAGGGGACTGCTGCCTCGGCTGCTGGAAGTGTCTCTGATACTGTTGCTGAAAGTGAGACCAATTTGCTGGCCCCGCACTACTGCTAGCTCATGAGGGATCCCTCATCCTCTTGGAGCCAAGCTCCAAATCATCCTCCGCCTGTTGTGCCTGTGCTAAAATCTCCTCAAATGTAGTGGTGTGATGACCGCTAGTATAGGATTTAATCTCCCTATGCAGACCCTTTTTGAACTTTCAGGCCTTCCCCCGGGGATTTTGTCCCTCCACAAAGTAACCCAATCTATAAAACTCTACCGCATACTCGTCTACTGTCATACTCCCCTGGACGAGGTACTAAAACTGGCTCTCTACAGATATCAGAGCTATATCTAGGAAAAACTTTTCCTTGAAAAGCTCCTTAAAAGCTTTCCAAGTAAGTCCCAGCGCTGAGATCCTGGGGTCTGTCCAGAACCTAGTCAATACGATGTCAAACATCATGCTCCCTCCTGCCTCTACCAGTAGGCTATCTGGAATCTGAGCCAGTCGCAGGTTCCTCTTTATATCTTCGATCCAATCATCAGCATAAATAATTCTCTTGGTGCCTTTAAAGTCCTTTGGCCCCATCCTCTTGAAGTCTATGATAGTCCCTGGCCTCGGTTGCTGTGGGGTGAACTGAGGTGGGGCTACCTGTGGCTGGACCATGACAACTCTCTCGATTGCGGTGAGTGCAAGCGGGTGGGCATTCAAAATGCCCTGCCTCATAACTTCTAACTGTCGTAGTTGGGCCTCTGCTGGGCCCACTGGGCCTCCATCATCTGCTGAAAGAGCACAACCACCTGTGTCGGATCAATTATTGATGATGGAGGTGGAAGATCCTCTGAAGCTGTAGGCACTGCCCTCTGTACCGGAGGTGGAGCACCCCCGAAAGCTGCTGCAGAAATGCCCACCTGGACCGATAAAGCAGACTTCTGAACTGAAGTTGCTGGAGTAGTGTCTGCTAGTGCTTCCCTCAGAGGCGACAAAGTGACCAACCTCGCTGACACTGCACATGAGCGTTGGGATCGCGTCTTCAGCGGCATCTTGAACACAGATTGAAACAAAGGAATCAATATTGAGTAAGATACGATATCATCAAAGAAGAAAAAAATTATTCAAAGTAAAGCAAGCATTCAAGTAGATAAGAATAACAACTGAATGAATTGGAAGTGTTCCTAGTTGTGATTGAGTAAACTCTCATCCTATACCCTAAATTCTAAGGATAGCAGTGTCTCAGACTTAGAGTACTACTACGATATCGCACTTGTTGCGACTCTGACCTGCATGGGCCACCACTAAAAAATGTGTCATAACCCGTACCCGAAATAAGGGCACAAGTAGTGAACAACCTCCAGCATACGCCGCAGCATTGGTGGTAGATTGATGTCTGGGTCAATATAACTATCTACACATCTCACATAATATGTCACGCCCCAGTCCCAAAATACGTAGGACTAGGAATACATAAGCATGTCAGTCGTATGTATATGGCAACTCCAATATATGGATATCATAATACACACGTACGCTGTAATATGAATATTAACTCACATGTGGTATATATATTTTCAAAAGTCACAGAAAATACTAATCTCATCCACAAAATAAGTCATAGTAAAGAAATAACTAAACCAGAATAATGAGTCTGAATAATCCAAAAATGATAGTCGGGTGAAGACAAATCCACTACCAATGACTATATCAAAACTAAAATGAGAGAGGAGGCTAAATCTCTAATATAAAATAAGATGATGATAGAAGAGTATTAGCTAAGAGATCCATCGCTAGAGATAATCAAAGATGCTCAGAAGGTAAGACCTCCTCGGCAGAGAATAATGCGTCAGGTCCTGGCCCGTACTCCCGCGGATACTCCTGATCGTCTATACCTAACAAGAAACTAGGTCCTCGGAGGGACGTAATAAGATACATAGAAGCATGCCAATTGAATACAGTAAAATATGCATAATAGACATAAAATATATAAGTACGTTGTACTAGACAATCTATATGAATACATAATGAGGACAACCTTTTCGACGTATGGGTAGGTGTAGGCTACACATGATATCTCATAACTCACACACACGTCCATGTACATCAGAAGCCGTCATACCTCGAGGGTAGCGACCATCGCGACACCAGAAATTGACATACCTAGAGGGTAGTGACCATCGCGACATAACTACCGTAGTGCGTGTTAGTTACTACAGTTTACCAGAGTGAGTAGTCCATACGCCTACTGATTGTCCTCCCCTCCCATGATACTATGTGTCAAGTATGTGTCAACATATATAATATATAATTATGACTGAAAGAAAACACATATATAATGAATATATAAAAATATGATAAGCATGCAAAAGTACTGTAAGCAATTTGGCAAGGTATACTTACCTGGCAAGAAAGCTGCGAAGTGTAAGCGTCCAGACGTCAAGCACAAGGGATCATAACTATGGCATTAGAATGAACGCCTCCGTATTATGAAATAAACATCACCAACGTTCCCGAAATAAGCGATATAGCCAAAAAAGTCTACCCTTTTGTCCAATTTGGACACAGGGGCAAAACGGTAATTTTGGGTCAAAGCGGGGTCCACATGTGGACCATTTGCATAAAAATGTATGCCAGAGTTAAAGTTCTCTAAATGGGACAAATTATAGGTCAAACAAATTCTAAATGTCAATACGAACTCAACGGTATGTCCAATTTTGAATTCTGGTGAGCCGATCACAAATTCGCCCTTCAAGTCAATTCGTGGGGCCCGCGAATTGGCAGCTTGGTCAACTGTCTCAGAATTGCGTGAAACTTGGATCACAGGACTAACGTGATACCATGAATTCAATGGCGTAAGTTTTGTCGCATTCTGACGAGCGTACACAAAGTTGGGTGGTATTTTGCAAAAGTTACGATACGGAAACTTTTTACGGATATGGGTTGATTCCGACGATCACACACATTCGAATCAACTTCTGCGAAAGCCCACATGTCAGGATATACTATACGCACCTTTAGGTACAATTGGTATGCGATAAGGTGGTCCCGTTTGGCGGAACGCACTCCGTATCACAAAATCTCAATTTTAAATTACCAAGTTTTGGGTCGTTTTGGAGGCCGAATAATTTAACAGATAAAATAAACTAATAAAAATTAAAAGAAAAGTTAAATTCTCGATTATATTGAGAAAAAAAACTTTTAATTAGATTTTGAAAATATTAAACAGGTTGGTGGCAAATTAGGCATGAACATGGGGGTTTGGATTGAAATTCTAGACTATTTTTGGTCTATTTTTCGGCCAATTTTTGGTCAATTTTTTGACCAATCCAGGGCACGAAAACTCGTCTCACTTGGAAAAAATCTTATAGGGTTAGGTTGTGAACGTACACGGACAAACTGCTCCCAAAAAGAATCAGAGATGAGAGAGATACATCACCTTGAAGATGGGACATTAGGTCGCAACTACTGCCGCTTGTCCGCGCGCGGTGGCTGATCAACGGCGGTCGTGGAGGGGCGGCGACGGTCGACTGAGGCCGGGGTCGGCACTGGGGATATAGGCGCCGGGGATTAGTGTTATGGTTGTGAATGTAATATATATATATATATATATATATATATATATATATATATATATATAGAGAGAGAGAGAGAGAGAGGGGGAGAGAGAGAGAGAGAGAGAGAGAGAGAGAGGGAGGGAGAGATAGCCGCGGGGGGGGGTGCTGCTGTGGGTTTTAGGAGTAGTTAGCTTAGGTTTTGTTAGTTAGAAATTAGGGATAGTTTTAGGTTTTGGTTTTATAACTTTTCTTTTTTTCCTTTTTCTTTTGTTTTTCTTTTCTTTTCTTTTCTTTTCCTTTTATATTATTAGTACTATTACTTATTACTATTACTATTACTAATTATTATTATTATTATACTATATATTTATTCACATATATATATGAGGTATAAATAAAAAAACATTTGTACACCAAAAAAATAAATTCTAAAAAATCTATCACCCTTTAACAAGGATTCATAAAATAATAAAAAAAATCATTTTATGGAATAATTCTGAATGGGTATTTATCTAAGTAAATTAAATCAATATAATTTTTTTCTAATTAACTATGAAAATACTCTAAAGAAATTCAATAATTTAATAAAAAATACTTAAAATAAAAATAAAAATTTTTAGGGGGTTTACATTCTACCCAACTTACAATAATTTTGTCATTGAAATTAACACTAACCCATAATCGTAATAAATCACTATAGCTATTAACACTTCATTGCTAGCTAGCAGTGCTTCCTAAAAGGTTATGGTCAGCCATTCTAACACTTTTCTCCCTTATTGTCCATACATTATTCTTTTATCCTCTAACTCATCTACACTACCCAACTTACAGGAATTCCACTAGTAGTCAAGGTCTCTTGAGGCTATTGTCTAGGTTGTAAGATGAGTTTATTCATTGGGTCAAAATTTTGGGATACTTGTCTGGAATCTCATAACCATAATTTTTCTCCGCAAACGTCAAGTATCATAGTCTAATACTGCCATGCCACCTGGCCAGTATGGCTGCAAGTAATTCAACCACTCTATCATAATCATCTAGCTGCAGTTGTCACTACCTCGTCAGCGATTTATCATAGTCATCGGTTCGTAACAAGTGCCTTCAACTCTTTCCTAAGCTTAGTCTAAGTTTTAGGGCAACAATTAAGGTCTTGACTAACTTTATAAAACTATTAGAAGTATGAACTATTTCAATAATCCAACTAATTCATGTTAGACTAAAGGATGCTACTTAAGGTTTAAAAATAATAAGAGAATACATATATTGTTGTAGTGCATATACATAAGGGTTATCATTAACTCATATTTTTAGTTATTAATCATTACTAACCCATTTATGTTTTAACTAACAAAATAAAGGGTGAGATTGAAGTAAATCAAATAATTCATGATGGCACGAAAAGATACAACTATGATAGGAAGAATTAAGCATGGGATAAAGAATGGATATGGAAGAGAAGATGAGCTACCCAAGGGGACGAGATGGTGATGGGAAAGAGAATACTACTACCGGTACTCGTGTCATCCATTAGCAGTACTTGCTTCATAATATTCTCTTAATTTATTTCTGTGATATATCTGTTTAACCTAGGACCGTGAGACGTTGCTTAGCTTCTGAATAATATTCGGGTGTCGATGCCGTACGCAGAATTGTGTAACATCACTTAGAGAGTTGATATTACGATCCTATATTTTGTGATTGCTTTACCAAGTTACCAAGTACGTCATACCATAGGACACCTAACACTATTCATAAGACAGAATCTTTTCTGATTTATTTATGGTGATTCTGTATAGGTTACAGGATTCGTGCCATAGTCTTGCATTATACATAGATATCATTATGACTTGATATAATAGTTAGAGGTTATGATCTTGCGTGTTATGGACATGAAACATCGTGGACATGAGACGTATGATTACATTGGGTGGGGATAGACACACAGGCTATAGGCTAATTATATTTATTTATTTATTTATTATTGTGGTGCCATAGCCTCTACATCAGAGCTAGGCCCACTACGTAATATCACTGCTACCAGCTCCCTGACACAGAGCTTGTAGTGGTCTCAGCCTGAGTACTAGTGATACTCTCACTTGCATATCACATAGCTGGATACATAGTTTGCCCTATTGATACATTTTATATACTGTATTTATTTGGCTTAAGTTATTCTTGTACCTTGCTATGTCCCCTGAGGACCTGGATCCGGATTATGTCCCCAGGTTTAGCAGAGGAGATATACCCCGAGGTATACGGGGCAAGAGCAGACATTGGAGCAATACCAGTATCAGAGGATGAGGTGATACCAGAAGATTTCTCCTAAGTATTTTGTTACTCAGTCATTTCTGTTCTTGATACTCTATTTCCTGTCTCGTGGATTTCTGTATTAAACTCATGATCGGGTTGTTCCCCAAGACTTTTTATTGAGACTTGTTGGTTTATATTCATCTTGATTATTCTAACATTTGATTTGTGTTTACCTTATGTGGATGAGATTAGAATTAGACTGTGACATGTACCGTAGACCTTTATTATTGTTTTACAGCTTAAGTACACTCTAACAGGTCCATTAAATTGGGTTTGCCCATTGGAGTGTGTTGTTGGCCATTGCCACGTGGCTAGTCCCTCGATATTTTAGGACTGGGGCGTGACACACAACCCACAAATATATAGACTTTCTGCATGGAACTTCCAATGTGGCACCGAGTAGAGCCAAAAGCCAAATGATATGCGAAAAGCTATTTAGAGTTTGTGATGAACCAAAGGAAAAGTCCAAGGAAATGAACCGGGCGCTCTTATACCAAATGCCATGCCCCAATCTCCCACAAGTTTGATCATTCCCGCTGAACGTGAATCACCACGTTGTAGCGCTCCCACAGGACAATCGTTCTCATCGAGACGTGATGCCATACGAGCATGGATGTAACTACCATATTTCTATAATAAGGGTATTTTTGTCATTTTTGTATTATTATAAATATTATGTTATATTTTTATTTAAATAAATGTGCATGTTATATATTATGACTAATATAATTTTTGGTTTATAGATTGGACTAACTAATTAGACATGATCCTAGTGGACCTAACCAATTTGACATGACAACTTAAATAATTAGTTAGACTAGTCCACTTTAGACCCAATTAGTTAACCATAATCTTCATTTAAAGATTAGACTTAACCTTCATTAGGAAGAGAAGTTTTTTCACTAATTAATTTCTTCATGACAATCCTCAAGGGATATTCTAGATCATTTACATTGCTTGGAAGAGGGGCAAGGGTGGCCGACCCTATTAATAGAGAGGGAGCACTCTCTCTCTCTCTCTCTCTCTCTCTCTCTCTCTCTCTTCTCTCATTTATTCATCCCATAATCCCAATTAGTGTTCTTCCCCAATTTAGTTTATCCCTCCACCAAATCCTTCATAAATCCCTTCCAATTTCACTCATCCTCACCATCTAAGGAGACTAGAAGCTTGGGGTTGGCAAGAGCACTTAGAGAGGAGACTTTGGACCAGAAGCTTGTGTCCACTTGTGTCTATTTTGGCTTGCATTGGAAATCCATCTCTCAATAGGTAAATTCTAAAATTCTTTCTCTAATTAGGTTCTAATTATTGTACTTAATTATTAGGGACACACCCATACATTAGGGCTACACATAGGAAAAAGTTTTGACTTTTAACAATCCCTATTGTGATTTCTACATTGAAATTTGTGGCCAATTTGGAAGAAATCCGAGATTGGTGCACCAAGTGTTTGTCATTAGGTTTTTTATGGTTATTTGGACTTGAAATAGTTGTGAGACTAGCTACGTGTCCATAATTGAATACGAGTAGGCTGTATCATGATACTTGGAGATTTTTCTTTCGACACTTGTGATACACGTGTCATATTTTGCCACAAGCACTAGAATAGCTCTTTGATATGTTATTTCTATTGTATTTGGTATTTTAGATATGCTCTAGGTGTTAGGATTGATAATATCATGGTTTGAAAGGAGTGTCACAAGGGTATCATAGTGTGATACTTATTGTGCATATTAAGTGTTTGATTAATTGACTAGTGTGTGGATTGTGTGATGTGTATTAGTTGATGCTAGTGGTGGTGTGGTTTTTCAGATGTAGTTCAGTCCAGATATGTGGGTTGTGAGGATTGTTAGGGTGCAGCGTTGAGTGAACTGTGTTTACTATGGGAATAAAATTAGAGTGTCTAGGATTGAAGGGAAGGAGCTCCTGCATACCTGTGCTAGGCTCGAGTAATGGAATGTTGCGTTCAGTGTTGTGGTTGGTGTTAATATGATGCTAGTGTTTAGAGGGTGGTGTGCAGTATGGGTATTGATATTGAGGTTGTTGTGTGGTGCTGCAGCAAGGTTGGATTGGTATAACACAGTTGGAGTTGGTGTTGTGTCTGTCTGTGCGAGTGTGACTCGAGTGCACAAGTGAAGGGAAAGGTCTAATATTAGGTGTGTGAATTGATGGTGTTTCAGTTCACCAATAGGATATATGAAAACAGTGCCCGCAGAGATATTAGCATGGAGGTAAGGGTGCTTAAGTGGTGTTGTATGTGTGTTGGTGGTATCGGGTTAATATGGGGCAATGTGGTTGTGGTGAAAGTGTGTGTATTAGCAAGGGTGTGAGGGTTCAAGTTAGGAGAGTTGGGGGTGTTGGCAATGTGTTATTGGGTGTGCAACTACAGCTGTTCTTATTATAGTTGGTGTTGCAAAGGTGAATGTTGTTTTGTGCAGTCAAGTAAAGGAAGGAAGTGGCAGCAAGGTGGGGAGTAGCAGAAGGTGTTTGGGAGCTCGGGTAGCAGTATCAGTAGTGTAAGCCCCCTAATTTTAGAATATGGGTAATTTGGTACTTTTTAAATTATTTTATTTTATATTTTAAAGTATTAATTTATAAATTATTTTTTTATATATGATACTTTGCCATGGCTTGGATATTTGGATCAATGCACAATATTTTTTCTTCCAAAAAAAATTCATATTACTAATCTTGATTGTACCGAATATATTTGGAACATGGATGTTGCATTTGTTTGATCTCCTCCATGCTCCAAAAATATTGACAAACATCTAGAACCATGGTTACCGTAAAACTGCTTCCTTTTAACTAGAACTTGACCCAAACCAAACCCAAACACATGTAGGCATGTAGTGCACCCAAATACACCCATATATATATATATATATATATATATATATATATATATATATATATATATATATAATATTTAAATTAATTTATTTCTATTTATATAATTTCTATTTATAGAAAATGACATAGGTGTCATCATAGTTGGCCTAACTACCTAACTACCCAAGATCCTAACCAACCAAATCCTAACAAACAACCCCCACACCTTTTTTCTATTTCACAACAGATCCCAAATATAAAATATATCCACAAAATCTGAACAAATCAATTAAAGATTTAAATCCCACATTTCCAAATTAGGAAAGCCCTAGTTTGTTGCATATTTCTATCTTTGGATCAAACTAAATCCTAAGTGAATATTTTTGTGACAATCTCCTAATTTAAATTTCAGTCTCTTACCATATTAATACTCTACAAAATTATACCCACATATTTTTAAATATTAAATCAAATCCTAACCACCCACATATTTAAACTATATATATTTATCAACTTCCCAACACTTAAACCTAATTATTAGGTTCGGCCCCCCTTTTTCTCTTCCTCACGAAAAAAATCCTTCCTCACGTTCTCTCCCTCTTCCTCTCTCCTTCCCCACAGGCCACAAATCCACAAAAACCCCAACCGGACCCCTTTTTGGCCAAATATTTATTGCTGGTTGCACCAGCAGTTCAGACCCCTTCACAGCAGCAAAAAACCCTAAAAATCCTATATTTATATCATAATTGAAGTCCCCAATATCCTCGTCAAGTTCCGTGAGGTTTGGAGTTCGTTTGGTACTCCGTTTGGCCGTAGTCGCGAAAAAGGTCCCCGCCGTAATCGCAATCGGGTAAGTTTTCCAACTTTGTTTATTTTCCTATTTTTTCATGAATAAAATCTTGTGTAAATTTATATTGATGATATATGATGTTTATAATTAGTTTCATGTACTAGATCTATATTTTTAAGTATAAAAATTACCCCAAATCAATGAACAATCTTGACACGGACACGTCACATCAAGACTAGTTATAGTTCTTTGATAGTTGTTATATTTTACTGAAGTAAATAAATTCCAAAAATTAATATATATTAATTCCAGAATATTTAATGTATTAATTTTTTATTTAATTATATTTGGATTCCAACATGGAGGTTGTATGTCAAGGCTATGTGCCAAAGTTGGTTAGAATGACTAGTTGTTGTCCAAAGCAAATAATAGCATGCAATGCCGATGTTTGATTATTTTTTATTATTTAGAAATAATTTTAGAATATTAATTATAATTAATTAAGTAATAAATTATGTTAAAATACATGATTAAGAGGTTTAATGCATGTTAGATGAATATGATAGCAATGGTGCAAGTTTGAGACATCGATACGTTCCTACATACATATAGGACTACGTGTAGCCAAACACATGCAAGTTCCTATAAGTACGTGTGGTATGTCGATGTAAGACACTCTCACAACGTATTTTGAGAGTGGCATGGCACGTGTATCTTGGTACGTTATTCAATGCTATGCAACTATTGGATTGTTGGACAAGAACATCAACTGAAAGTTGAGATTTTGCAACGATCTTTCGTGTTATCCTATAGTAGTTAGCGTGTATAGTTATTGATTAGAATATATTTAATAGGGCATCTTGGATCTGCTACTCTTTCAGTAGAGGACGTCGGACAAACAATATCGCAGCTACAGACAACAAGCAAGTGTACCTTGCCATGATGTATCACAGTTCTTTGCCTTAATTATCTTATTTAGTTATTCTAGTTATTTGATATGGTTGATGTGTGTATTTACCCTAGGGCCATGAGACGTTGCTTAGCGTCCGAACAAGATTCGGGTTTCGACGTCGTATGTGGAGTCGAGTAACGTCACTTAGAGAGTTAATACCACAATCACATTTCACGTGCTTGTATCCTTGCACGTCAGATCGTAGGACACTTGACACTATTTTATGTGACAGAATCCTTCTTGAGGTATTCATGGTGATTCTATATAGGAATACAGGACTCGTGATATAAGACTTACATATTATATACATATATTATTATGACTCATTGTACTAGCTAGAGGTCCTGATCTTGCGTATTATGGACATGAGAAATCGTTGACATGAGACGTGAGGTTATATTGGGTGGGGAGAGACACACCATACTACAGGCTGATTATGTTTATATATATATATACACTATGTTACTGGAGGTTTCTTAGACTCTGTCCCGGATCTTTGGCACATTTATTGGCCCTACGAGATATTACTTGCTGCTATGGGCTCCCCGACACAGAGCCTGTAGTGGTTTCATCCAGAGTATGAGTGATATTCTCATGTGCATATCACTTAGATGGTTACAGTAGTTTACCATTGAGTATGTGGTATTATACTGTTTTACTTTGGCATGTTGTTTCTTGTACCTTGTTACGTCCCTCTGAGGACCTGGTCCCTTGCTAGTTTTACAGCATAGACCATTGTGGAGCCTGCCTGGAGTTGCTGATTTGGGTTGCTTTGCCATATAGGCATTGGTACCAGGTACTTATATCATTTCTCCAAAGTTATGCTATTCATTTATATTATTGATTCATCTGCTGATGTAGCCTAGTTTTTATAGACTCATATTTCTTTCTCGAGTCTATTCGAGCTTGTGCGTTATTGGACGGCCGACTTTAGCGCATGTAGCTCATTTTTGTTGTATTCTATTCATTATGGATTAAGGCATAGATATTTATATTTTACTGTATTATCTAGATAGTGACCATTATAATACAACTTATACATATTCGAGTCGGACTAGAGTCTGGTCAAATGTGTAGCTGGCATGTTACGTATTCCTAGTCCTACATATTTTGGGATTATGACGTGACAAGTAGGGTGTGGGTCTGGTGAGGAAGTTTATAGAGGCTTGAGTGTGTTGATACACTTGAGTGTGGAAGAGGGAGTGGTGCACTACTCGATGTCAAGTGTTCAGTATGTGCCAATTCATAGAGTGTGAGACTTAGCTTAAGGGGTATCAGTTGGGTATTAGCAGTATCGGCTATGGGTGTTTGAGTATCAATGTGCATAAGGACGCTTAAGGGTGACTCTGTGCTAGTTTGGGAGTTATGCAAGTGAGTTGTTCAGTGCAGTGTGTATACCTGGGTGAATTCAGATTTAATGTTGATGCCCAAGTTAAGTGTAGGTAGTGTGTCAAGGTCTAGGTATTAGAGGGTGGTATCTCATGATACTTGAGTATCATGAGTATCTAGAAATCCTTGAGGAGAGGTTGAGTAGTAGTAGGAGGACCAGTGGTGAGTGAGGTTTAAGGAGAGTGGTATCAGTGGGACATGTGAGTATGAGTGTGAGGCACATGCCAGTGTGTGGCTATGTTGGTGTTAGTATTAATATCAGTTGCTCGGGCATGTGCCTGTGGGGGGGGGGGTGTTTGGTGCTTGAGCATAATGAAAGCTTCATTGTGCCTGAGTATAGGTGAGTGTCAGAAGTGTGGTGCAAGAGTGGCATGTGTCGGTAGTGAGTGCTGAACTTAGAGTATCAAAGGATTTGGGTGCAGATTTGAGTTTTAGGCAAGCGTACTTGTTCGAGAGAGTATGGGTGTCCTTGTTGTCACGCCCCAATCTTCCACGAGCTCGATCGTCCCCGCTGAACGTGAATCACCACGTTACAGCTCTCCCGCAGGACAATCGTTCTCATTGGGACGTGATGCCGTGCAAGCCTAAGGTGCGCTTGCACAAGGCCAAAGCTTTGATACAAGGGCAAGTAAGCTATTCGAGATTGAAGCAGCGGCACATAACATTGCAGAAAAGTGAAGAACTCAATGGCATATAAAAAATGGTCTCTTTTATTGATAATCGAAAGTGTTACAAGCGGCGCATGGCCGAGATTACAATTCGCTCAAGCACTCTTCTCACGATTACAATAACACCGTTCCATACATTATGTCCCTTTATACAAAAGCAGCTCAAAGCAGGCACAACTCGATGCGGCTCCAGGCATCGACTCCAGATTTCCGGCTCCTTAGGATGAGGCACGGCTATCGCTTCCTCAGACGAACGAGCACCTGAGAACAAGCAAACTGTTGGGGGGTCAGCACTTTATACAAGTACTGGTGAGATAAAACAACTGAACAGAAGCTACATCCCCTGAAACCCACACTAAGTAATCATGTGGCAAAACATTGCATTACTAGTGATCTTGCTAGTTTTACTTAGGTTCTTTACATGCAGTCCTAGCAGAGTCATATTACATTGTTTGGAAACATGTCTTTGAAAACATAATCAGACAACCAATCAATCGAGGCAACCAATTCAAGCACGAGGAATCCTGTTCGGGTGTGCGCAGCGTGTTCGGTGAACTATATGCACGGATTCTAGGGACAGGCAGCGTTTAGGGACTATCATTCAATCTAGCACACAAGTTAACTATCAATCAGAAGTCGGTCCCCGAGTAACTCAGGATCGGTAGCGGTAATCCAGCTAACCAATGACTCACATTCTGATCCTATTAGCAGCTGTGACGCATGGTTGCACATTACTGCCGAAGCAGCCGTAGCCAAGGTTCAGCTCTTCACTAATAGTCTCATTGTCCGACCGAATGCAATGCATGAAGCACTAACGGGAGGTCTCTATGATGCAGACAAAATGAATAAGCAGGCTTATGTATAAACTGATATTTCTTACCAACGGCCGAACGGTTATCCCTGCAGCAAACATACAAGTTAGCAACAATTGCATAAACATATATATTTTACCGTTCTTTAGTTTTCTGTCCGTCTCTGCATCAAACAGTTAGGTATGCAAGAAGGCTAGCCTAGCATACTCCCTAACGACCTGAATGCAGCTATCTCCATGAACTACCCAAGTACAGACACAACTCTTCTCAAAAGAAGCACCGCCTCCCTCTAATAGCCACGCCCCCCCAATCCCGAAGGACCTTATTAAGCAAGGGCGCACTATTAGTCTCCCCCATCGCATCACCATCCACCATCCCAATACCCTCGCCCCGAGCTCAGGGCGCGATATTAGTCTCCTACACATCGTTTTGTTCTCCATCCACCGCAAGCACCCACATGTCTCTAGTCTCTTTCACAATAGCACACAACATGACAAGCACATTCATATCCATCGTATCACGTTCCTAATAGCCGCACCCCCAAGATCCCGAAGGACCGACCCTCAGGTGGGCTACTAGTCTAGCACACACATGACAAGCATTTATTCTCGCATCGAAACAAGCATTCAAGACAAGCCATATAAACACGATGACAAGCAAACATATAAACGATCTTTTAGTTGAGACTAGCATGGCACGGGTCTATTATCACATCAAGTAAAACATGCAGTTCTATCTTCTTAGCATAGCAAGGGTTCTATTTCTTATTAGACAAGCATACATATTCTCTTAGCTAGGCAGCATATTCGTTTCAGTGACAAGCTATGTGAGTTCTCTTATTAGCATGCTGAGTCGGTTCTATCATTTCTTATGAAAACATTTCTTATTAAGCAAACAAGCATTTAAAACTCAGATTCATTATTAAGTCGTGCAAGAATCAGAGAATGCAGTTCTGCCCACTCACCTTGATTAATCGGTCGGGAACTCTCCGAGAAGATTTCTGTTCGAGCAAGCAAGTCGATCCCACTTGTACATAGTGCCGACGCGGAGCGGGGCACTACATACTTACCCACCAACAAAGAGTTTCGTCCTCGAAACTCAAGGAGAAACTCACGAAACCATAAAGCAGCGATAGTCCTCATCCCTCGCCATCCCAAATCAAAACTCAGGCAATCACAACTCAATAAAACTCTAGCCAACAAAATCACAAATCACATCTCAAGAAATAAAAACCAAATCCAGAAAACTTTTGCCGGCAACTTTGAGAATATTTACGAACTCATTGTATGGAACGTTCATTGCATCTCACATCAGGCAAATCTCAGAGTTGGAAGCAACGGAATGGGCAAAGAATCGAGTTGCTCTGATACCATTATGTCACGCTCCAATCTCCCGCGAGCTCGATCGTCCCCGCTGAACGTGAATCACCACGTTACAGCTCTCCCGCAGGACAATCGTTCTCATCGGGACGTGATGCCGTGCAAGCCTAAGGTGCGCTTGCACAAGGCCAAAGCTTTGATACAAGGGCAAGTAAGCTATTCGATATTGAAGCAGCGGCACATAACATTGCAAAAAAGTGAAGAACTCAATGGCATATGAAAAATGGTCTCTTTTATTGATAATCGAAAGTGTTACAAGCGGCGCATGGCCGAGATTACAATTCGCTCAAGCACTCTTCTCACGATTACAATAACACCGTTCCATACATTATGTCCCTTTATACAAAAGCAGCTCAAAGCAGGCACAACTCGATGCGGCTCCAGGCATCGACTCCAGATTTCTGGCTCCTTGGGATGAGGCACGGCTATCGCTTCCTCAGACGAACGAGCACCTGAGAACAAGCAAACTGTTGGGGGGTCAGCACTTTATACAAGTACTGGTGAGATAAAACAACTGAACAGAAGCTACATCCCCTGAAACCTACACTAAGTAATCATGTGACAAAATATTGCATTACTAGTGATCTTGCTAGTTTTACTTAGGTTCTTTACATGCAGTCCTAGCAGAGTCATATTACATTGTTTGGAAACATGTCTTTAAAAACATAATCAGACAACCAATCAATCGAGGCAACCAATTCAAGCACGAGGAATCATGTTCGGGTGTACGCAGCGTGTTCGGTGAACTATATGCACGGATTCTAGGGACAGGCAGCGTTTAGGGACTATCATTCAATCTAGCACACAAGTTAACTATCAATCAGAAGTCGGTCCCCGAGTAACTCAGGATCGGTAGCGGTAATCCAGCTAACCAATGACTCACATTCTGATCCTATTAGCAGCTGTGACGCATGGTTGCACATTACTGCCGAAGCAGCCGTAGCCAAGGTTCAGCTCTTCACTAATAGTCTCATTGTCCGACCGAATGCAATGCATAAAGCACTAACGGGAGGTCTCTATGATGCAGACAAAATGAATAAGCAGGCTTATGTATAAACTGATATTTCTTACCAACGGCCGAACGGTTATCCCTGCAGCAAACATACAAGTTAGCAACAATTGCATAAACATATATATTTTACCGTTCTTTAGTTTCCTGTCCGTCTCTGCATCAAACAGTTAGGTATGCAAGAAGGCTAGCCTAGCATGCTCCCTAACGACCTGAATGCAGCTATCTCCATGAACTACCCAAGTACAGACACAACTCTTCTCAAAAGAAGCACCGCCTCCCTCTAATAGCCACGCCCCCCCAATCCCGAAGGACCTTATTAAGCAAGGGCGCACTATTAGTCTCCCCCATCGCATCACCATCCACCATCCCAATACCCTCGCCCCGAGCTCAGGGCGCGATATTAGTCTCCTACACATCGTTTTGTCCTCCATCCACCGCAAGCACCCACATGTCTCTAGTCTCTTTCACAATAGCACACAACATGACAAGCACATTCATATCCATCGTATCACGTTCCTAATAGCCGCACCCCCGAGATCCCGAAGGACCGACCCTCAGGTGGGCTACTAGTCTAGCACACACATGACAAGCATTTATTCTCGCATCGAAACAAGCATTCAAGACAAGCCATATAAACACGATGACAAGCAAACATATAAACGATCTTTTAGTTGAGACTAGCATGGCACGGGTCTATTATCACATCAAGTAAAACATGCAGTTCTATCTTCTTAGCATAGCAAGGGTTCTATTTCTTATTAGACAAGCATACATATTCTCTTATCTAGGCAGCATATTCATTTCAGTGACAAGCTATGTGAGTTCTCTTATTAGCATGCTGAGTCGGTTCTATCATTTCTTATGAAAACATTTCTTATTAAGCAAACAAGCATTTAAAACTCAGATTCATTATTAAGTCGTGCAAGAATCAGAGAATGCAGTTCTGCCCACTCACCTTGATTAATCGGTCGGGAACTCTCCGAGAAGACTTCCGTTCGAGCAAGCAAGTCGATCCCACTTGTACATAGTGCCGACGCGGAGCGGGGCTCTACACTTGTATCCTGCACACATATGTGTGAGGGGCAAGGGAGTGGTGTTGGTCTAGGATTTTAGTGCAATTGAGGGTGCTAGTTAAGTGTATCAGTCAAGTGAAGAACTGATACATGGTTATCAGTTTGGGTTTTTGGGAGTTGACATGGTATCAGTTGGGTAAGTTGAGTAGTAGTAGTAGTAGTAGTAGTAGTAGTAGTTGGTATCCTAGTAATATCAAGGCATGGTTTATGGGAATAGATAGTGATCGGGTTCAAGTTAAAGTATTAGCTAAATACTAAGGAAATAGTTGGTTATTAATATTTGACCAAGGTATTTGTCTAGTTAAGTAGGCAACTAGGTAATAACTAGGTAGATGAGTTATAGATTAAGATACTAGGAGTTAATGTTATATTAGAAGTTATATACATATTTCTTGATATATAATATAGTGTGTTTAGCTAGTAATTACTAGTATTAACTAATATACCTTAGATTAGCAAGATAATGACTAGGTAAGACTAGCATGGACCTAAAAAACCTAGATTAACAAGGTTTGACCTAGTTTGACATAGTTTGACCAAGTTTGACTTAATATTGATCTAATTTGACTTAGAGACCTAGAAATTAACAATTTTAACTTCTTTATCTTCGCAAAATACTGTGTTGACATGATATTTCATATTTAGGTCATTGAGGCACCGGGACGGACACTATTTGATATCCATTGCTTTGGACCACATGCGAGTACATTTTCTGATAGTTTCCATTATTTAATATTTACTATGATTCATGTTTTATATTATTGCTTTACCTGCTTCATGGCACGTTGGATACACGGATTGGTATTGTATGAATTTATTGTCTTGTGATACATAGTTTCAGGTCTACTGACTTTCTGGACTAATAAATTACTGGACTAATGTTTTTCTGGACTATCGATATTTTATGGACTATTAATATTCTTCGTATCGGGGCATGGATCCATAACTACTAGTCGGGCGAAGAAATACCTAGGAGACATGTGAATATACCCTTTCTATCCCATGGTCTTACTGGAATAATAGCAGCCACACACGATACGTGTGGTTTATCGGATATTACCCCATAGCCGCTCATATGTCAACTTGGTATTTCAAAACACTAGTTAAGATATTGTCTTTCGGATTACTCTATACCTACTGGTTGTATATTTATATTGATAGGTTTTCTAGTTTCACATATCTTGTCGTCTTTACATACTTATCAGTTCTTCTTCTTGCTTTTCAGTATTTCCATATTTATCTGCTGACTCTATTTTGTACCATGCTTTCTTATTATCTGCTCATCTAGTATTTTATCACTATTTACAGTTTCATAGTCTTTGTCAATTAATTGGAATTGCTATTGGGTTGTACTTAACTCCAATCATGATTGGATATTTTTTTCAGATGATTGGTTAGAGGAGTTGTGTCCCTCTTATTGCGGGCCACATGATGGCGAGCCATTTGAGGTTGCTTCCATAGAGCATGAGGATCTAGTGCCAACTACTAAGGAGACTTAGTTATTTCCATTATTATATTATATATGTCTCAGTTTAGATATTTTGGCATGTATATTATATTTGAGACTATTGTGTTGTGCTTAGTCTATTAGACTTGGCTGGATTGTATTGTGACTCTGTGATTCTTTCTTCTATTCCATATCGTGCCATTATTTTCCTTTAGTTTTATATTGTGATTGAGTATTGATTATCATATATTATCTTGTCCTCCATTTGGAGTTGAGATATCCTGACAGGTACATTATATATATTGTGTGAGATGTTTAGATAGTATTGTTGACCTAGACAACGTTCTACCATCGATGCTACGACATAGGCTGGACGTACCTACATACTTGTACCCTCATTCTAGGTACGGGTTGTGACATATTTTTGTGGTGGGCCATGCAGGTCAGGCTTCGCAATTAGTACGATATCATGGTAGTGCAACGACTTAGTTGTACTAGTGCGAGCCTGCGATAGAAGATAGAATATAGGATACTAGGATGAGAGAGAGTACTCAATCACAACTAGAAAATTTCCAATCTATTGATTCTTGCTATCTTTATCATCCTGAATATTGCTTTCTTTGAATATTACTGTCCTTCTTTGATGATATTGTATCTTGCGCAATATTGATTCCTTTGTTTCATTCTGTCTTCAGGATGTCGCCGAAGACCCGATCGCAGTGCTCTGGCACAGTTTCTGAGAGGAAGGTTACTTCTCCATCTCCGAGGCGGACAACAGCAACTACTGCTCTACCTTATCTAGTTCATAGGGTTGCCTCACCGGTTCAGGTAGGGGCTTCAGCCTCTTTCGGGGGTGCTCCTCCTCTAGTTCAGAGGACTGTCCCAACCGTTTCAGAGGAGCTTCCACCACTCTTAGCACCAATCGATGTCGCACAGATGTTTGCACTTTTTCGGGAGATGATAGAGGCCCAGAGGGATCATAAAGAAGATCAGCACTTCCAGTCTGATGTAATGAGGCAGGGGATAGAGAACGCCCATCAATTAGCATTTGCAGTCATGGAGAGAGTTGCACTAGTCCAGCCGCAGGTTATACCGCCTCATCCGGCCCCGCAGCAGCCGAGGCCAGGTACTACTATTGATTTCAAGAGGATGCTGCACAAGGACTTCAAGGTCACGAGGGGGATATTGTACGCAGATGACTGGATAGAGGACATCGAGAGGATTCTGCGGTTAGCACAGATTCTGAAGAGTTTATAGATAGAGGCGGTCGGCAGCCAGATGTTCGACATAGCCCTGACATGGTTTCGCACAGATCTTAGAATTGCGGTGCCTGGTTTAACTTTAGAAGCTTTCAAAGATCTCTTCAAGGAAAAAAAATTCCCAGATATGGCTCTGAGTGCCCTGGAGAGCCAGTTTCAGGATCTCGTCTAGGGGAGTATGATGGTAGACGAGTACGCTAATGAGTTTTGTAGATTAAGAAGATTTGTGGAGGGGCAGAACCCCCTAGGGAAAGGGAGGAAGTTTCGGAAGGGTTGATCAGGGAGATCAAATCGCACACCAGGGGTCACCACACTGTGACATTCAAGAAAATTTTGGCAGATGCCCAGAGGGCGGAGGATGACTTGGAGCTCAACTCCAAGAGGGGTAGAGATATATTTGAAGGAGCTAGTAGTAGTGCGGGTCCAGCTAAATGACTCCATATCCAGTAGCAACAGTAGCAGCAGCAGATTCAGGCGCCGATTCGTGCTCCAGTTCAGCAGCAGCCTCAGAGGCAGATGCAACGGGCTTTTATATACTACTATTGCAAGAAGTCTGGTCATTCCTGGGTTGTCTGCAGGAAGAGGCTGAAGGTGTGCCTATTTTGTGGGTCATCTGCACATCAGATGCGAGACTGTCCTATCGCACATCCATTTGGTGAGCACAAGATCAGAGAGATAGAGCTAGGCTACCTGTGGCACCACAGATTGCTCAGCACCCGCAGAGGGAGCCACCCCGGCAGGGTGGGGCATTTGCGATGACGGTCGAGGAGGCTAACACTACAAGTGATGGGTTAGCAAGTTTTGTTCCTTCTTCTTATCATTTACCATCCATTTGCGTTGATTGATTTCTTGGTACCTTGTACTTGCTTTGTGATATATAGTTAGTATAGTTAGTAGTATATCCCGACAGAGACTACAATATCATAACAGACGAAGACCAACCCCATACATATTGACAATAATTAGTTATTTCTTTATTTGCATGCTTGTATGACTTTTTAAATGGTTGAGGGTTTGACCTAGAAGGGGGTACGATCATCTTCAATTTCGAGGATAATTTTTTTAAGGGAGGTAGGATTGTAACTAAAAAATTTCCAGAATAGGAATATTTATGTCATTTTTGTATTATTATAAATATTGTGTTATATTTTTATTTATATAAATGTGTATGTTATATATTGTGACTAATATAATTTTTGGTTTATGGATTGGACTAGCTAATTAGACATGACCCTAGTGGACCTAACCAACTTGACATGATAACTTAAATAATTAGTTAGACTAGTCCACTTTAGACCCAATTAGTTAACCATTCTCTTCATTAAAGTGTTAGACTTAATCTTCATTAGGAAGAGAAGCTTTCCCACTAATTAATTTCTTCATGAAAACCCTCAAGGGGTATTATAGACTATTTACAGTTCTTGGAAGAGGTGCAAGGGTGGGCGGCCCTATTAGTGGGGAGGGAGCACTCTCTCTCTCCTCTCATTTATTTATCCCATAATTCCAATTAGTGTTCTTCCCCAATTTGGTTCATTCCTTCACCAAATTCTTCACAAATTTCTTCTAATTTCACTCATCATCACCACCTAAGGAGACTAGATGCTTGGGGTTGGCAAGAGCACTTGGAGATGAGACTTTGGACTAGAAGCTTGTGTCCATTTTGGCTTGCATTGGGAATCTATCTTCCAATAAGTAAATTCTAAAATTCTCTCTCTAATTAGGTTCTAATTGTTGTATTTAATCATTACAAACTCACACATACATTAGAGCTACACATAGGAATAAGTTTTGACTTCTAAAAATCCCTATTATGATTTCTACATTGAGATTTGTGGCCAATTTGAAAAAAATTCGAGATTGGTGCATCAAGTGTTTGTTATTATGTTTATTAGGGTTATTTAGACTTGTAATAGTTGTAAGGCTAGCTAAGTATCCATAATTGGACACGAGTAGGCCGTATCACGATACTTTGTGATATGGAGTAATTTTGGGGGTTTTTCCTTCGACACTTGTGATACACGTGTCATATTTTGCCACAAGCACTAGAATAGCTCTTTGATATGGTATTACTATTGTATATGGTATATTATATATGCTCTAGGTGTTAGGATTAATAGTCTCATGGTTTGGAAGGAGTGTCACAAGGGTATCATGGTGTGATACTTATTGTGCATATTAAGTGTTTGATTAATTGACTAGTGTGTGGATTGTGTGATGTGTGTTAGTTGATGCTAGTGGTGGTGTAGTTGTTCATATGTGGTTTAGTCTAGATATATGTGGGTTGTGATGATTGTTAGGGTGTGGTGTTGAGTGAACTGTGTTCACTGTGGGGATGAAATTTGAGTGTCTAGAATTGAAGGGAAGGAGCTCTTGCATACCTGTGCTACACACATACACACACACCCCTCTATCGGTATCCCAGGGGTGGTTGTCCAGGTTCGAGCCTCTCCCCCCGGATGGCTAGGTGGCATAGCCACGGTCTCGGACAACCATTCCTGAGGACCGTGGCTATGCTATCCAACCATCCCCATCCTACGTTGTAGCGCCCCGTTCTCCCGGTGCGGAGAGCGCGGCTAAGAAACACAAGACGGTATCGTTCGATCGGGATAGATTGAATTAAGAACTCGTCCTCGTTATGGATTTGTTTTTTCGGAATCGATTCCCATATTCAGTGGACTGCGCCCCAAGGATCGGCTTAGCGGCAGAGTCATGAGGGACCTCTCCGCTGCTATCTTTTATTGCCTCGGTTTTCGATGTCGCTTGTTGCTTTCGTGCTTTGAGTTGGTTTTGGGATTTGCTTGTTTTCCTTGAACGGTTTCGATGGTTTTCATTGTTTTCGTTCATTAACTTACACTTCTATTCCGAGACTTGGAAAGAGAGGAAGAAGGATTAATCGAGCTGTTCGTGTGCAGGTGAACAAGCAGTAGGTGGCTTGCGAGCGGAGTCGTGAAGCGCCTCTTTTCTTCTTCTTTCCAAAAACTAAGTGAGTGGCTACCAACCCGATTAGCTAGCCCTGCTTCCAAGCTTTACTCCTTGTCCCGATCAAACGATACCAAGTAATAATAAAAGAAACCAAGATAAAAGAGAATAGACTGGATTCATTATGCTTGTCAATAAACTTGTGAACGGTTATATCTTTGCATGCTTGTTCGTTCGTAATGTTCATCAAATGCATAGATACAAGTTTAAACGTATATCCTGATGCATGAATATAACGTAGTTGCAATGTAAACGAATCATGCAATATTGCTTATCTTGTTCACGTGCCTCTACTGCATCAACGTTAACGTGCCACGAACGATTGATCACGGACAACTTGTGCACAAGGTAACGGGTTCCGCGGACGGTCGCTGGGGCACTGGCACCGATCCGGTCCGGGCGGAACTTCACGATAGTCTCACGTGCGAACGGGATGGCGTGCAGCGCCTCACGTGCTTCGTTGCACACCATCTTTGTTCAAAGACTAAACGGTCCATTATGGCTCCTAGCCAGTGATCCCAACGTGTATATTTAAACCTGTTGCAACTAACTTGTGTCTTCGTGGCAGGGAAGGCAAGGTAAGTATTGTGCAGGTCATTCAGACGGGCAGGTAAATCCACCGAACGGTGGCTAGTTCATTTCAGTAAATTCAATATGCTGCTTACTTGTAAATGAACTAAGGCAAGATAGAAACCCACAAATATACATGCTTCACTAAATAACGTGTTGATTGGTATAGTCAGGCTAGCTCGCCTTCACCAGCATGTTTCGATATACTGACCCTCGTTGAAACAGGTTCTCCGCACTAAGGCGAACCGAGCGAGGAGCCGAAGTCGTCTTCCCGATCCAGTCCAGCTGTTAGCGCATCTTCACCGCGCCTCAAAGCCTTTTGAAGTCCGAAGCTGCAACTCTTCATACACAAATGCAGCTCCGTGGCAAAGCGATCCTCCAGCCTGGAGGTCTTTATCGTTTTGAGTTTATAAAAGGATGTAATGTACAGGACTGCTATCTCATTTTGAGTCAACCCTTTTGTAAGCCGTTCGGCATATTAGCTGACTCGTTCAAGAGTTTGTAATAGATGTTCATTATCAATAAAGAGAACTTTTCTATGTTTCAAATCTGTGTTTCAATTTATCTGCGTACTCTGAATATGTGCTTGCTATGCAAATCATTAAAGTCTTGTGCGGGCGCAACTCCAGGCCCGCACGGCGGTCACGACTCGGGGGACGCCTCGGGGCGTGACATACGTGAGGGGGGGAGGGGGTCCCGGGGGTGGTTGTCCGGGTTCGAGCCTCTTCCCCCAGATGGCTGGGTGGCATAGCTACGGTCCCGGACAACCATCCATGAGGACCGTGACTATGCCATCCAGTAATCCCCTCCTTACCGTTAGGCTAATGTGTGTGTGTGTGTGTGTGTGTATATATATATATATATAGAGAGGGGTAATCTTATAGAACCACCTGGGTGATTTCATATTATGAAACCACCCTATGTTACATGGGTTGGATTAGAATTGAGTGGATAAAATTAAAAGATGTCGACCCCACCAATTTTTAATCCCAACCACCCAATCTAAAACCACCCAAGTGGTTCTATAGCATTACCCTCTATCTCTCTCTCTCTCTCTCTCTCTCTCTCTCTATATATATATATATATATATATATATATATATATATATATATATATATATATATATATATATATATATATATATTGTCACGCCCCAGTCCCAAAATACGTAGGACCAGGAATACGTGACACGCTAGCTACGCATTCAACCAGACTCTGGTCTGACTCGAATACGTATAAGCTGTAATATAAAGGGCACTATCTAGATATTCCATAAATGTAAACCTCTATGTCTCAATCCACAATGTACAATAGTATACAAGAAAGAGCTATATGTGCTAGAGTCGGCCGTCCAAGAACACACTAACTCGAATAGACTCGAGAAGAAGTATGAGTCTATAAAAACTAGGCTATAACAGCAGATAAAATAAACAATATAAAATAACCATAATGCCGGTAGATATAATGTGAGTACCTGGTACCATGCCCGCAAGACTTGTAACTCCAACAACAACTCCAAATGCTCCGTAATCATCTATGCTGCAAAACTGGCAGGGAACCAGGTCCTCAGAGGGACGTAAAATATACAGAAATACAACATGCCAAGTAAATAGAAAGTACAAGTGCACGACAGAGTACTCTATCATAACCAACTAGTGTGACACAGTTTAAAGACAATGTTCGATGCGTGGACTTTCTAAAATAAACCGTAGCTCCGAACACAGAGATACACGGGTCGTACCGTAGCTTCGAGCACAGAGACACACGGGTGATACCACTACACTATAATACAGGATCACTACATATATATATATATATATAAGCGCGTACAGAGTAGCCCAAACGTCTAGTAACTGTCTTCCCCTTCCCAAGCGGTCAATGATTGTGCGCTGAACCTGAACCTCTAACTACAGTCTTGGCACACAGAAATAACTCAACAGACGCGACCCTAAGGTCGTCCCAGTCTCTGGTCATGATGTCAGTATCAGGATACAGGAATATGGCACGATCACAGTGTATGAGTGTCCTGGGATGCCGATATACTCAGGTACGCATATCGAGATACTACGAAACATCTAACAATCCTTCTAAGACGTTACAACGTACGTCTTCACCCGGTTGTGATCCGGACGCAAAGTATCGAACGTCAACATAAGTACGTGTACAAAGTACATAACGAAATAATGAATATCTGTAAACTGAAAATACAGGGTGGCAAGGTATACTTGCCTGCGTGCGGCTGCTGATGACGGGGTCCCGGTACCGCGTCCAAGCCCTCAGGTCCCGCAGTACCTTTCTAGGAGGAGTTCTTGGTCTCAATAGATTGTTGCCAAATCCAAACTTTCCTTTCTTATCAATGGGTTTTAAGATCTGAAATGAACATGTCAAAGTATCATCGACGCTCATCATAGCACCAGCATTGTCAAACTCGCCACAATAATTTGGTGCAGAAAATATTGTCACCAGCTGGCGCTTCGCAAAGAACTCGTAACCATCTTCCACTACCTAGTAAGCACGACAAATAAGATCCAAAGCCAGCTTCTGAAGGAACTCATAGACCACATCAGACCCAAATGTATAAGAGACGCAGGATAAACGAGATAAACATCTCTGGATGCTGAAATAAACATCTCTGGATCAGAAGCTACGGCCTCAGAATGAACATCTTTGGATGCTGCAATAAACATCACCAACATTCCCAGAATAAGCGAGATAGCTAGAAAACACTACCATTTTGTCCAATTTGGACACAGGAGTAAAACGGTAATTTTGGGTCAAGGTGGGATCCACATGTGGCTCACTTTGCACCGAAAAGCGTGTCAGGGGTAAAGGTCTCTAAATAAGACAAATTATAGGTCAAATAAACTCTAAATGTCAGTACGAACTCAACGGTATGTCCAATTTTGATTCTGGTGAGCCGAACACAAATACGCCCAAAAAGTCAACCGTGGGGCCCACAAATAGGCAGCTTGGTCAACTATCTCAGAATCGCGTGAAACTTGGGTCACAGGACCAGCACGATACCACGAGTCCAATGGCGTAAGTTTCGTCGTGTTCTGACGAGCGTACACTAAATGGTAAGGTATTTTGCAAAAGTCGCGACACAGGGACTTTTTGCGGATACGGACTGATTCCGACTCGCACACGCGTCCGAACCAGTTTTTGCGAAAGCCCACACGTCTGGGTATACCGTGCGCACCTTTTGGTGCACTTGGTACACGACGGGGCGGTCCAGTTTGGTGGGGGGCGCTCCGTATCGCAAATTTTAAAGTTAAAAAAAACAGATTTTTTTTCGTGATTTTTAACTTAGTTTAGAATACAACATCAAATAAAATAATATAATTATTAGGAAATAATCTAGCTTAGGTGGTCTTCGCATAACAAGAAGAAAAACTCAATTCGGATCTCTGTGGTGGGAGATACGAGTCCGTAAACATTGATTGTTACAACAGTTTTTTTGTGAATTAATAGTTGTCATTTTCTCCAACTTTGCCTCGGTTTTCGTCTAGGGTTACGCGCTGTTCGAAGTAAACTAGCACACAGAGTTGGAAGAGGGATAGGTCGTGAACATACCGGTGAAGACGGGGTCGAGTTTGGTCGAGCGATGGAACGGGAATCGGGGCATGAATAGGGGTAAGTTGCTGGCAGATTCTGCGTGGCGCGCGCTTGCCGTGGTGTGCGGCCGGCAGTTCCGGGGAACGGCGGCGGGTCTGGGCGGTCGGCGACGGGCTCTGGTGGTCAGCGCGGTCGAGGGGGGGTTGAGGTGGAACTTAGGGTTAGGGTTTATTAGGTATACATATATATATATATATAGAGAGAGAGAGATCGAGAGAGAGGGAAACGCGCGCGGGGGGGGGGGGGGGGGGGGCGTGGGGTTAATAGCAGCGGCTGCTGTTTGGTTTTCTTATCGGGTTGGGGGGTTCTAGTGGGCTGGGTAGCAGGTAGGTTTAGTGGATATTGGGTTAGGGTTTGGGTTTAGATCCATTTTATTTTATTTTTATTTCTTTCTCTAATTCTTTTCTTTTTCTATTATTCCTTTTTAATAAACCATATATATATATATAATTTTAGAAATTTTTATTAGCGCATACAATAAATCTACTTAGCTGTCCAAAGGGTCTCTTACATGAAAATAATTAGGATAAAATTATAATTGCTCCATAAAATCCCTAAATGCACAATTACCTAAAAATAAAAATTTCATAAATTCTATTTCTTCTAATTAGCTAATAATTACTATAAATCAATCAATTAATTAATTAAATACTTAATACAATTTTTAAAATTTTGGGGTTTTACAAATTGTACTGTTAAGATGGAGGATATTTTTTGTGATTGTATGAGTCCGATCCCACAAAATAATTATTAATAACAAATTCTAATTTAAATTATTTTTCAATCAAATTTTTTTGGGTCCGGTTATCCATATCCCATGACCTACTAAGCACATCTCATATAACTTAAGTTGAAAAATAGATTCATGTTAAAAGATCTATCTACCCACATGACCTACTAAGTACACCCTATCAGCCTCCCTCCTACGCACTAGTCATCTTCTTCTTCCTTATTGAATTTTCACCTTCTCTAACCCAACCCAAAAACCCAAAAATCCTACATTGAAATTGTAAAGAAGACATCATGGAGGAAGAAAGTCCACTTCAAAGACACAATATACGTTCTTTCTTTACGTAATTTTTCGGTTTGAAGTAGTGTATGAGAAGTGTTGAAAAAAAATCAGCGATGAGCACGACCAATACTGGTAGAACGGACCACTGTCTGTTCTACCTGTATTGGCCGAACATTTCCATAGCAGTTCGATTGGCAGAGGTCGAGCATGACATGTATAGTTCAAACAATGATTATCGAACATGTCGGTTAGTGTCTGACTTGTATTTGTCGAACATAAGAAGGATCGAACATGTGATCTTTCGTTCGACAAACTATGGTCGAATCTGTATAACAATGTTCGACTGTCGTGGGTCGAACACCATTCTGTGCACTCGACAGACTAGGCTCGAACAAAACCGTGCATACACCCAAATTTTTTCGAAATTTGTTTCGTTTTAACAAGAATTTAAGGGATTCGAAACTCTACCAATGATCCTCAACGAAAGTAATTCTCATTTTGAACTAATTAGGTTGCTCGAAGAGAGGGGACCAGTTGGATTTGGAGAGAGGAGAGTAGAGAGTAGAGAGGGGACCGGTTGTGGGTGTGGGATGTGCTTAGGAATGATGATAGGTTTTAACTAATTTTTAACTATTTAGTATTACCACGACTATAAGCTAATTGTACTGTTAAGATGGAGGACATTTTTTTGTGATTGTATGAGTCCGATCCCACGAAATAATTATTAATAACAAATTCTAATTTAAATTATTTTTCAATCAATTTTGTTTGGGTCCCGCTATCCATATCCCATGACCTACTAAGCACATCCCATATAACTTAAGTTGAAAAATAGATTCATGTTAAAAGATCCATCTACCCACATGACCTACTAAGTACACCCTATCAGCCTCCTTCCTACGCATTAGTCATCTTCTTCTTCCTTATTTAATTTTCACCTTCTCTAACCCAACCCAAAAACCAAAAAATCTATATTGAAATTGTGAAGAAGACATCATGGAGGAAGAAAGTTCACTTCAAAGACACAATATACGTTCTCTCTTTACGTAATTTTTTGGTTTGAAGTAGTGTATGGGAAGTGTTGGACAAAAAAAATTCCGCGATGAGCACGACCAATACTGGTAGAACGGACCACTGTCTGTTCTACCTGTATTGGCCAAACATTTCAGTAGCAGTTCGATTGGCAGAGGTCGAGCATGACATGTATAGTTCGAACAATGATTGTCGAACATGTCGGTTAGTGTCCGACTTGTACTTGTCGAACATAAGAAGGACCGAACATATGATCTTCCGTTCGACACACTATGGTCGAATCTGCACAACAATGTTCGACTGTCGTGGGTCGAACACCATTCTGTGCACTCGACAAACTAGGCTCGAACAAAACCGTGAATACACCCAATTTTTTTTTTCTAAATTTGTTTCGTTTTAACAAGAATTTAAGGGATTCGAAACCCTACCAGTGATCCTCAATGAAAGTAATACTCATTTTGAACTAATTAGGTTGCTCGAAGAGAGGGGACCGGTTGGATTTGGAGAGAGGAGAATAGAGAGGGGACCGGTTGTGGGTGTAGGATGTGCTTAGGAATGATGATAGGTTTTAGGTTATAGTAGAAAATAATATTTTGGTCATGTGGTGGGGTGTACTTAGCATTTATGTTAATTTTATTTATTTAAAATGACGTGTAATTAGCACTTGGGGTGTGCTAAGTAATACATGAGATGTGTATAGATTCTCCTTTTGTTTTGTTTTTGTTTTTATTTTTTTTTATTTTTTTATTTTTATTTTTATTTTTTTTCTAGATAAAGCCTCAAAGAAAATAAGGGTTAGAGACTAGATCATCATCATCATCAAGCTTTGGAATGGCCGGGAACGAGCAGGGGCAGCAGCAGCAGCAGCAGGAGTTCTACTTGCGCTACTACGTGGGGCACAAGGGGAAGTTCGGACACGAGTTCCTGGAGTTCGAGTTCCGTCCCGACGGGAAGCTCCGCTACGCCAACAACTCCAACTACAAGAACGACACCATGATCCGGAAGGAGGTCTTCCTCAACCCGGCAGTCCTCCGCGAGTGCCAAAGGATCATCTCCGACAGCGAGGTACGATCCCTCTCTAGGTTTAGGGTTTCCCTGAAGGAAATTAGGATCGGGTAGTTCTAGAAAGTTGATGCTTTTAGTTTTTTTTTGTGGGGTCAAAGTTAGGGTTTTGGGATTGGAATGTGACTATAGTCGATCCTTATTAGGATTATAGGGTTAGGGTTTTGAAATCAAGATGGACGACAACAAGGTACTATGGCTTCTCCTCCTCCCTAGGGAGGATTTTCTGAAGAAAAATAGGACGGGGAAGTTCTAGAAAGTTGCTAGGTTTAGGGTTTTTTGGGGTCAAAGTTTGAGTTTTGGGTCGAAATGTAGTCATAGTCAGTCGTTAGGTAAACTGCTGATTTTAGGGTTAGGGTCACCGGAAATTAGGGTTTCTTTCTGTAGTCGGAGTAGGTTTTCAAATTACGGATCAGTTGATGTGGGCTAGGTAGTACGGACATGTATTGGACACAACACCGACACTCCAAAATACCTCTATTTACTAATTCATGTAATCAATTCATGTAGGGGTTTTGGACTTAGAGCTAGATTTACAGGGATGTAGTCGTAGCCTGATTTGAGGTTGATTTGTCTAATAATTTAAAAACCTGATTTTGGTCTAATTTCATTGTCCATCCTGATTTTATCATGATTTGCCTGATTTTACTCGATCTCTCCTGATTTCGACCTGATTTCACCATGATTTGCAAACTCAAATTTTTATGACTAATTTGAATCATGTTTGAATTCTAAAAATTATGATTTTTTTTTATAGAACATTTAATAAAAATAAAGTCCAACAACCATGTCATCATACTAATTTCCTAATTAACATACCGCACAAAACTTTGGAATCATGAGAAGATCCTACCCACCCACTAATCACATAGATGAAATTTAGATCAAAGTTGCAAACTGCCAATATATTATGTAACGTAAATACATGCCGGTTGCGATATCTTGCAACATCTTTCGTTGGCACCGATGCGTGGATATCAGTTCCATCGACAACACCAATACAATAATGTATCATATACCTAATCAGAAACGTATCTCGTAACGTATTTATGAAGAGTGAATTCTGAAATCACCATTTTCCACACTATGTTTCACGACACAATATGGACATTGCGACAAAGAAGACTCCATATTTTGAAAATATAGGTGTTTGATATGACACCACATTGATTTTTGGAGTGAACTTCCTAGTTACGGACCAAACATGAGCTCTAAGTAAATAAACCTCAACCATGTAAATGCAAATTCTAAATGAAAGAGTAAATAGTGAATTATGAAATAAGGCAGGTTTGACTTGATTTTTGTTGGCTAAAAAAAACTTATATGAGCTTACAAATTAGGCTCAAATCAGTCCAAATCGAAATCAACTTAAAATCCATTCGATTTCTCACTACACCCAATTTTACTTGATTTGAAAATCGTCATTTTTGACTGAAACCAATTTGAAAGATTTCGGTTGGGCTTTGGTGATTCACAAATCCGTGAATCATGATTTTAGTTTGACTATATCCGATTTCCATTGATATCAAAATCACAGAACTTAACTACGCCTGATTATAAATGATTTTACAATCGAACGAAATCAGGATGAAATCAAGCTGCAGCTACACCCCTTAGGTTTTTCTTATCATCAAATTTAGGGTTTTAGATTAGGATTTTAGAATTTGCTAGGATTATGTTTTTTGTGAACTCCAGGTTTTTGGATTGGAATATAGATATAGCTACTCCTCCTTTGGGGTTTATGATGACTCTAGGGTTGTGGTTTTGGAATCTAGGTTGCATTGGAAGTTTGTTTGTTTCTCAATTTTCGGGAGTTTTTACTATAATAATGTTACTGGAGCCTTTAGGGTTGTGTTTAAAAATATTTCATAGAATGGTGTTTGTGAAGCTTATTATTAAACTAATTTCAAACTTATTATTAAATTAGTTTCTTTTTGAAGGCACACATTCAAAACAAGGGTCTAGTTTGGTTCCTATTTGAAATGGAAAATAAATCCATTTCAAATTAAAAATGGTCCTCCACCAGGGATTACTGTTTCCGGTTTTCGGTCATTTTTGTATGGTCAAAATGGTAAAAGTTGGAAAGCAAACGAATTTTGTTTACCGTTTGGGACAATATTCTGGTTGAAACGGCAAACGGTCCCATCTCAAACAGAACCAAACTATTCCAAGGTTTCAAAGGAGAGATTACATTTTGAAAACAAGATTTTAACTGGAGTTCATTTAACAAAGAAATCTGATTTCAAAGTGTTGCTAATAAGTTGCAGACTATTAACATTATTTTAGTGGAGAATCCCAAAATTTGGTGTTTATTAATGTTTTTGAGGTTTAAGGTTTTGGATTGGGATGTAGACTGTAGTCACGTAGATATTATCTTTTCTTCTTAGGGATCACACAAGGAAGTTAGGGTTTAAGGACTCCTTGTTTCAAGTTCTGTTGTCAATTTTGGGAGTTTGTATGTTTGTGATGGCTTTGGTCTAATTTTTGGTCTGGAATTTAGATCATGAAGGAAGATGATAACAACTGGCCAGAGCCGGACCGGGTTGGGAGACAGGAGCTGGAGATTGTGATGGGGAACGAGCACATCTCTTTCACCACCTCCAAGATTGGATCCCTAGTCGATGTCCAGAGCAGCAAGGATCCGGAAGGACTTCGCATCTTCTACTACCTTGTTCAGGTCCGTACCAATATTGATATCCTGTTATTATCTGTATATTTTGTCAAATTATAGCTTCTCACTCATTTATTTAATGGATATGATGCTGTCTATGTCACACTGACATGAGTACAACATGAACACAACCCAATATGGACATGGCGATACTGACATAGTGACATGGCACCAATCTTGGAATTTTCTAGTGTATATTGCAGTGTCTGTCCACGTCCAATGTGTCCGACACGGCATGCCATGGATACATCATCGAGCTTTTGAACATACTTGGAATGTTGTAATGTTCGTCATTTTTCTATATCAAGATGCCATTATTTCTTTTCATCAGGATGTAAGTATTGGTTAATATACCATTGTTTTCTATTACACTATTGATGATATCCTTCTTAGTCATATCCATGGTAAATCTATTTCACACAATTGTAGCTGTTTATAATCCTCATATCATGTTCCTCTTTGTTGCCTTACACCCTGCCAAAGTACCACATTCTGCAGCATCTTAATCCTCTCATATGTCACAGTGGAGAACTAGACCTATCTGCACGACATCTGTAAACCCCTTGGAGATTGTTGTCTTTATAGGTAAAGCTTAATGTCATCAGGTAGGGTTATCTTAAAACTCTTTTCACCATTCTTGATGATGAATATGATCAGAAATTTGGAATGATTAGAGTTATTCTAAACAAATACCTTGTTTGAACAACCAAAAATTTGTGGATTGGTTACTTTCCCCCCTTTATGTACAAAAATTGTGGCATTCACGTGGTTGATTAAAGCCAGTATTTTTTTAGACCCTTGGTTGCTTGCATAGAGGGTAAACAAAGGGAAGGCTGGTTCAACATCATAGTAGAAGAGGAAATAGAGAAAAAGGCCATTGTAGTAGAGGGTATGATGTTTTTTCCTCTAGACATGAATTGAAGACCATATAGGTGGAGGTTTAGGTTCGGGTTATTCTCTCTGTAACAATTTACTAAAAAGCAATACTTTGAGTATAAGTGGGAGATTTTTAGGGTTATATACTTAACGCATCACTTTGTATTAACTACATTTTCTTATTTTTAAATGAGAATCATATGGGCAAATGTTTGCATGTTGTATTTGTTATAATGTTAATGCCAGTGTCTGATATTCTATATTATAGATAATATGATGTGTGGTGTCACACAAAAGATCATATTATCAGTTCCCTTGTGGAATATATAAATAGTTCACAACCCAGATGGACTTGGACAAACCATTGAAATTGTTGTAGTGTAATATGGTATTAGTCTATTTTGATTATAGGTTTACACTAGTACACTTTGTGTGTATTGAACATGACCACTAGGGATTGTTCTTTTTGTACTGACTACATAAGAGAACAAACACCTCTGTTATTATGGATGCTTGTGCTCTTAATCCGGATATAATAACAGACATGTATATGCAGTGTGCATTACTTTGACTCATAAAAGAGTGAGATTCATTATGGGTCAATAACCTCTATGAATTAGGTAATGACATTGTGTGTATGATGGACTGTTGATTATAAAAGGAATCCTTGTCCTGATACATCGGGTTATGATGTCCCCTTAAGGAACTCATAAGGATTGTCATGTAAACCCTGCAAGTGGATTATATCCGACATGACAAATAAAGTTGAGTGGTACTACTTAAGGATAAAAGATGTTGATCAATATAGTTGTCAGTAACTTAATTTGATCGACGGACATTCGATATCTTAACATGGGAAGACGGACATGCATATAATAAGGAGCCCATAAATATAATTTGGGATTATGAAGGTAGTGCAACAATAGCTCTTTAGTGGACCGAGCTATTGTTAACGGGCCTGAGTTGTGTTCTGGCTGAACCTGGGATACCTAGATCCGTTAGGAGACCTAACACTAATTTTTTCTCATGGTCCCTGTTGTAGCCTATATATATCCTCTATTCTCTGGCCGTCATAATTATCAGAAACGGGCAGGTTTCTCTAAATTCGTCTTTCACGTAAGGAGAGAGAGGGTCGGCCAAGGAGAAGAAAATGTTGGAATATCGTTGCCCACACGACGTTCAATCCGAGGAAGGAATGCGTGCAAAAGATCTTGGAGTCGCTAGCTGATCAAGGTTGCTGAAAACCTTCATCTTCTTCTCGTTACTTCAGGTATAATTCGTGAACCCTAGTTTCCGTCTTTGAAGGGTTAGATCACATATTAAATCTGTTAATCTTCTATCGATCGATATGCACATCAGTCTACGATCCTAGGGATCCCCAGTTTCTTCAATTGGTATCAGAGCAGGTTTTGGATCTGCGTATCGATTGATAAATCCATGTTGTCCAATAAAACTTGTATCGAATATAATTGGTAGATATAGATATGTTCTAACTCTGTTTTGTAGCCATCTTAGATCCAACTTTTATGGTCTGTGTACATGTTTTGTTTCTGTGATTGAAACCCACGGCATGTCGTGGCTGTTGTTCATGGATGTAATTAAAATCATGAGGGTTGATCGTGCTTATTTTATTTAATTTTCTTCAATAAAGATTATGTGTAAACTCCTTCGGGAGTCATAGGATTGATGTAATTTAAATTTTTTTTGATATGTTGTGATGGCGGTGGTGACTGTTTCTGATGCGGGACGAGATGTTTTTAGCAGTCCGGAGATAGACAGATGATTTTCGATGAAGGAAAAAAGACGACAAAACCTTTAATAATAAAAAAACGGGGTGCTGTCCCGAACACCGAATAACTCTGCGTAGAGCAAGATTCTGGATTCGGCACAGTTGAGGAAGAAGCAGGATATATGGCCATAATAGTTGGATATTTATTTTCTTTATTGCTATATCTGCTTATTCTGTTATGCATGTTTATTATTCTGTGGATGTTTTCTATAAACCAAGTCCGCATTAATAATGGACAACATGGACATACATCAACTAGTAGAAAAATTTTCATTGTCAAATAAGTAAGTGGGAGAGTAAATTTATTTAGTATAAATTCCATGATCTCAATTACTGGTTTGTAGGTGATGTAATTATACTTGTGTGTTGGTTTTAGTGCCTTCCTCCATATCAGATGAATATAATTACGGTACAAACTTTGGGATAATTATAGAAAGTTACCTAGTGTGTGATTACTTCTCCATCTGAAGGAACACATTACGAAGTAATTGACTTAGTATTAAGTAATTGTGTACACTTAGATACAAATAATGGTATCCTCATATCAGAGTCACTGCTGTTATTTATATGACCAAAGCAAAGACCAACAAATTAATTTTATTTGTCATAAAGTTAGGTTGACATGATAGTAAAATTAATAGAAAAAACCTCCTTGGACAAATATTGAATTAATATACGTCCATACTATCGTGGCATACTAAATTTATGGTGTTGGTGAACTTTTTATTATTGTTTTGAGGGAACCAATATTTATTTAGTTCAAAAGATTTTGCCCTACATAATTATTATTTATGTGATTCTCATGATTTCAAAAATGGGTTCATTCAGTCCATTTATGGTGATTCTTAAAGAAAACAAACTTCACTTACAAGGAATTTAATTTTTGTTTAAGGTGTAGGAGATGTTATTGTATCTTTTGGTAGAAATAAGTCTGTGACATTGAGAGATTGTCTTTATGCACCTTCACTTACAATGAATTTAATTTTTGTTTCTAGTTAAGGATGGATATTCAGTTTATTTTAATGACAATATTGTTATTAGAAAAAATTAGCATTTTATCTGATTTGGTGCATTAGTTGATAATTTGTATGTCATTAATCCTATTTCACCCATAATGCAACTTATGAAAATGAATAATACGTCTTCTAACTTAAATAAAAAGAAAAGAACCTTATTGTATGAACCAAACATATCTTTGGCACTTGCGGTTGGGACATATTAATCTAAGAAAGATACAAAGACTGGTTAAAGATGGACCTTTGAGTTCATTGGAAGTGGAGGCACTTCCAGTCTGCAAATCCTGCTTGGAAGGTAAAATGACTAAAAATCCTTTTACGGCAAAGGGGTATAGGGCCAAAGATGTGTTGGAATTGGTTTATTCTGCTTTGTGTGGGCCCATGACTGTCCAGACTAGAGGTGACTTTGAATATTTGTCACATTTATTGACGATTATACAAGATATAGATACATTTATTGATGCACCGTAAGTCTGAGTGCTTTGAGAAATACAAATAGTACAAGGCTGAAACGGAGAAACGTCATAAAAAATGTATCAAGTCATTACGTTCAGATCGTGGTGGCGAGTACCTTTTTGGAGAGTTTAGGGACTATTTATCAGAGGCTGGGATTACATCCCAATTGACTGCACATGAAACACCCCAACATAATGATGTAGCAGAAAGAATGAATAAGACTCTTATGGAGATAGTTAGATCAATGATGGGTTATTCGGATTTACCAGATTCGTTTTGGGGATATGCCTTAGAGTGCAGCTTATATTTTGAACTTGATACATTCTAAGTCAGTACCTATTGCTCCCAAAGAGCTGTGGACCGGGCGTAAGCTTAGTCTGAAATATGTTCGGATTTGGGATAGTCCAGCATGTACTGAATGGAAAACCAGATAAGTTGGAATCTCATACAGAAGTACGCTTGTTTGTAGGCTATCCAAAAGGAACGAAAGGAGGTTTATTTTATAGTCCTAAGGATCAGAAGGTCATTGTTAGCACTGATGTCCGATTCTTAGAGGAAGACTATGTGATGAACCATAAACCCATGTGTAGAGTTGTTCTAGAAGAACTGATAGGTGAGACACCAAATACTTAAGTACCAACAGTACAACAGGAGGAACTACAAGTAACTGCACAACGTGTCACAAATGTTACACCACAACATATAGTGCCTCGTCGTAGTGGGAGGATTGTTGTACAACCTGACAGATTCATGTTCTTGGGAGAGTCATCAGATTTCGTCCTTGAGGAACAAGATTTTGATCCCTGCACCTATAATGAAGCACTCCAAGATAAAGATGCAGAATCTTGGCAAAAAGCAATGATATCTGAAATAGAATATATGGATTCTAATCAGGTCTGGGAGCTTGTAAAACCACCCACGGGTGTAAATGCCATTGGATGCAAGTGGATTTACAAGAGAAAAAGAGGATCAGACGGTAAGGTTGAAACCTTTAAAGCTCGGCTCATTGCGAAAGGTTTTACTCAGAAATAGGGTATTGATTATGATGACACATTTTTGCCGGTAATGCTTAAATCTGTCCGGATTCTTTTATCTATTGCAGCTCATCTCGATTGTGAGATTTGGCAAATGGATGTTAAGACAGCTTTCCTTAATGGAAGTCTTGAGAAGAATATCTATATGAAGCAACCGGACGGTTTTATTGAAAATGGCAAATATCATCTTGTTTGTAAGCTCAAGAAGTCCATTTGTGGACTTCAGCAAGCTTCTAGATCTTGGAACATCCGTTTTGATCACGTGATAAAATCCTATGGATTTGATCAATGTCCGGATAAAGTATGTGTATACAAAAAGTGTGACAGAAACGTAGTGGTATTCCTATCCTAGTACTTTACGTGGATGACATCTTGCTCATTGGAAACAGTGTGAAGGTGTTATCTAATGTAAGGATATGGTTATCCAAGCAGTTTGATATAAAGGACTTGGGAGAAGTTGGTCACATCTTTGGAATCAAAGTTCTACGGGATCGCAAGAAAATGATGTTGGGCTTATCCCAAGCTACCTATATTGATACTATACTAACTCGTTTTAGCATCTAAAATGATGTTGGGCTTATCCCAAGCTACCTATATTGATAAAGTATGTGCATACAAAAAGTGTGACGGAAACGTAGTGGTATTCCTATCCTAGTACTTTACGTGGATGATATCTTGCTCATTGGAAACAGTGCGAAGGTGTTATCTAATGTAAGGGTGTGGTTATCCATGCAGTTTGATATGAAGGACTTGGGAGAAGTTGGCACATCTTTGGAATCAAAGTTCTACGGGATCGCAAGAAAATGATGTTGGGCTTATCCCACACTAGTCTGCGGTCCTGGGGATCCCCAGTTCCTTCAATCTCTTCTATCTTCTTTCGGAAAATTTCATTCAAAGCAACGAAATGAAGACAAATCCCACTCAGAGCATAACAATTTTAAAATTTTCAAAAAAAGTATCACAACGGCCATCGGAAGGACGTTTTACAATTTCTAAATTTTTTTCGTCGGTTTTCGTTTTCTCTCCGTTAAAAAATATAAATAAATAATAATATATGAAAACGTCCTTTAGAAGAGCATTTTTCCTAAAAGGCGTTTTCCTATATATATATATATATTTTTTTTTACCTCTCTCACTCAATCACTCACCCGCCTACTCTAGCTCTCTCTCTGCTCACTCTCTCACTCACTCTCACTCTGACTCACCCGCTAACTCTCTCTTCTCTCTCTCACTCTCTTCTCTTTCTCTCTCACTCTCTCTCCTCTTCAGTTCCCGCTCGTCCTTCTCTCTCCTCTACTGTTCTCTTCTCTCCTCTCTCTCTCTTCTCTCCTCTCCTCTCCTCTTCTCTCTCTCTCTAATGTTCGCCCGTGACCACTCTCCTGTCCTCTTCTCTCTCTCTAATATTAGTCCGTGACCAATTTTTTGGTTCACTCATGGTTTCAATGCATTGGAATGCATTGGAAAATAAAATTTTTTGGTTCACTCATGGTTTCAATGCATTGGAATGCATTGAGAAATAATTTTTTTTGGTTTCAATGCATTGGAATGCATTGGGAAATGAAGATTTATGGTTTCATGCATTGGTGCATGCATGTCATGATAGATTTTCATGATACATATTTTGAAAAAATAAAAAGTAGCTTTGGTGCATGCAGCAGTTTTTGATCGAAAATAAAGTTGGTAGAAGGAAGTGTCTATAAGAATGAGAATTCCGGTTATAAATTTACAGAAGGAGAAGAAGAAAATATTTGTGAGAGTTTCTCCAGGAAGAGAATTCAATAGGAGAAGCTGAAGATTGCAAGAGTTCAAGGGGAAGAAGATACATAAGAAAAAAAAGTAAAAGAGTTTGAAAAGAGTTAAATAGCAATTTAATTATGTATTTTTTATGTAATGTCCTAATCATAAATACATATGGTTTTTCAAAATGACGGGCGTATACCCGGTGGACCTACAACTCCGGCCATTGAACGTGAGCGAGAGTCTCACATTTCTAGTCTGGTTTTCGCAGGACCGGTAATGTAATTTTTAGATAATTGATATTATTGTTGTTAAGCGTATTATATTGTACTAACGATATCTATACATATATTATATAGCGCTATGATTATCCAGATGTAAAATTACGAGAGCATGGTAAGTGGCGGTCATCATGAGAGTTGACTGAAGGCCAAAAGGTCTTGGTGGAGGCTTTTGGTTTTCACTTTGTTGACGCTATACGAATTAAGCGTCACGATAGAGACCTGATATTAAGTATCGTTGAGCGATGGTGGCCAACACGTAACACATTTCAGTTACCCTTCAGGGAGATGACGATCACATTAGCGGATGTGGCACAGATTCTGGGATTACCTATCGAGGGCAATCCTATATATTTCGACGAAAAGTTGGAAGCAAAACATCTCGTTAGAGAATACCTTGGTGTGGAACCCCCCTCTGACATGGGAGAAACCAGCGCTGTCAAACTCACTTGGCTCCGGTCTACTTTCATGCATGTTGATCATATCGGCTCTACAACAGTTGCTGTCGATTATTCGCGGGTAATTATTTACATGTATTAATTATTGTTAATATTTATTTAATATAAATGGTATCAATATTCAATTATATTTTCAGGTGATATGTTGCACTAGAGCTTACTTGCTGTGTCTATGCGGTACTTTTTTATTCTCCGACGCTACGGAAAATATGATCAACGTGCAACTGCTACCATTTCTTGCGGACATCCATTCGAACACAAAACACGCATGGAGTGAAGCAGTGTTAGCATATTTATACCGCTCTATGACGTCTTTTGTGAGTAAGGTATCACATGATAGAACAACAAAAAATATAAGTAGATGTCTAACACTTATATATGTATGAATAAAAATGAATAATATCTGCTATATTTATTTGGATCTTATTTGTGTTCTTCTTTGTAGTTCTGGTGTTACGATTACTTCGAGATTGGTAGACCAGTTAGTAAATATAGAGTTGAACAAACAGTATGGCCAGCAGGCATTCGCTGGATTACTGAAAATACAGATTATGTGCATTGCATGACAAAAGTGGTCTCTTTACCGGCATCGATTTGACACATTAACCGCCTATGAGGTAAGTATGTAATTATTAAATTAAATTTTTAAAAAATATTATTGTGCCTACCATTTGTTACTTGCTGAATGTCAAATAGGTTGTATGGCAACCACTAAGTGTGCCACAAGAAGTGAGAGATGGTGAACGTGTCTGCAGTCCCCATAGGTATTATATCATGTACAACGGATCTATCATGTTTCATCCAGCGGATCGTGTTATGCGACAGTTCGGACTGAAACAGATGATACCCCCGGAGCCTTTGGCTTCTAGCAGTACCAAATCAAATATGGAAGAGCGGGTTCGTACATATATGCTTGGTTGGCATTCCAGATTTATCACGCATGGCGTGGAACACATGTCCGAATTGATGACATCGGCGGCAGATTGTAAGTTAAGGGGTATTTCAAATAAATTATACGGTATTAGATCTTATATATCCTTGTGTTAAAATTTTACAGTGGAGGGTACTGCCGATTTTCTACGTTGGTATGGATGTCCGCTAGTGCAAAATAGGATGTATAAATTTGAAGAACCTCGGTTCCAGCCACGAGCTTTAGACGATCTGAGCTTGCGTGACAGGAGGGCACGCGATGCTCTAGTGGTATGTGTTCTTATTTACATAAATTATCATCTTTATATATGTTACTTTTATAATCATTGCGTATGGATTTAAATATTCAGGCGGAGACACTAGCTGATATAGCTGAGGACACCGAAAGAGATCCAGAAGGGATTTTAGAGACGACTGTACGATATCTGCGCACACCACTGAGTCCCCGTTTTATTCCACTCGATATACCAGACAACCATCCGGTAGGCTTCGTGAGACAGAGGTAGGCACGTCCTCGTAGGACACGTGATCGAGGAGCTGGTTCGAGCAAATACAGAGGCATGAATTTTACAGGTTGGTGAGGGAACATCCCAAGTTTACAAGGGCACTTCGCAGCCTTATGCTGGCATGTCACAGCCTTATGTTGGCATGCCACAACATTACGAGGGATATTTTCAGCCTTACGCTAGCATATCACAACCTTACGAGGGTAGGCCACATCATGACAATGATACATCCCAGAGTTACGAGACCACATCCCAGAGCAACGATGCCACGCCACAGGGTGCTTCTCATGAATGGGATTGGAATTATTACCTGCAGGAGACTGGCACTTCGTTGTTTGGCTCAGCCAGCCTTGATCCAAACTCCCATTTATATTTGCCACCACCGGAGGGTACAGAGGAAAGGAGAGATAAGCTAGGTCTTAGGCGAGTTGATCGTAGAGATTATAGAAGAGATGACAGAGGGGGCTAGTGATTTTGTTGGTCTCCATAAATAAATGTATGACAATATTTTATTGGTCTTTAAATTTCAGTAATATGATGTTTATTTTATTCGAAAGTTCAGCAACTTCAATTACAACATTATAACAACGTAAAATCAAAATCATAATTACTCTAAAAAGATACAATAATAATATTCACTGCCTCGGTTGGTTTCTACAACTCCTTTTGTTGTGTCTCAGCCTGCCACAATTACTGCAACGAAGATCTCTTGTCGACGGTTCTCTTGTCATTATACGATTCTTCTTCGGTCTGCCAGCTCTACGCCCAAGAAGTGGTACTCCAATTTGACCTATTACCGGTTCACTTTGAGGAGTATAGGGGACTGGAATCGGTTCCATACATGGCATGTATACAACTCTAAGTGTTTCAACAGAAAATTCAACAGGATAATAACTTTCAACTGGTACGTTAGAAGAATGACATGTAAAGCAAGCATGTTCACATGGTAACAGAGTATGTTGCCACCGACCACATGTACAACATTTACGGTCTAGTTCAACCACATAACATCTACTTGTTTCATGATCCCATATTTCAAATTTATTGTTATTAAAACGCAATAACTGAAAATGGTGTGACTCTCGCCTAATACGTGCTATAGTGTTCATCATCCTTGGACAAAACGCTGTTTCCATCTTTTCAGCATTTGTTCGATGCTTGTCGTGAAGTGTTATTATCTTTGCTCTAATACTATCAAGCAATGCTGATATAGGTTTGTCATGCAAACTTTTAATCCAATTGTTAAAACATTCAGCAATGTTCGAAGTATTAATATCTAATCGTGGGCACGGTGCATAAGCTGTTATCCAGTGAAAAAAATCACGATTTTCATCGCTTGACCCTACAATCCAATTGAAAACATTTACATCAGCAGATTTATTGTTTCCAACCAACCATTCGCATCAACCTCATTATAAGACCGAGCAAGTTTGTCTAACCATTGTAGATATGTCGGTGTACGAGGACACTGATTTTTTAAATTTTGTTTAAAATGTTGAATACAAAAAAGTGGGAAGAGTTTGAAAAAACTGTTCGCATTCCACGAATTAATCCTTTCTGTTAATCAGATATAAATAAAAAACTGTTTGAAAATGTCTTTCGAAACTTATTTTGAACGTTGGGATGCGAACAGTTTTTCCAAATTCTTCCCACTTTTTTGTATTCAACATTTTAAACAAAATTTAAAAAATCAGTGTCCTCGTACACTGATATATCTACAATGGTTAGACAAACTTGCCCGGTCTTATAATGAGGTTGATGCGAATGGTTGGTTGGAAATAATAAAATCTGCTGATGTAAATGTTTTCAATTGGATTGTAGGGTCAAGCGATGAAAATTATGATTTTTCTCACTGGATAACAACTTATGCACCGTGCCAACGATTAGATATTAATACTTCGAACATTGCTGAATGTTTTAACAATTGGATTAAAAGTTTGCGTGACAAACCTATATCAACATTGCTTGATGGTATTAGAGCAAAAATAATAACACTTCACGACAAGCATCGAACAAATGCTGAAAAGATGAAAACAGAGTTTTGTCTAAGGATGATGAACACTATAACACGTATTAGGCGAGAGTCACACCATTTTCAGTTATTGCGTTTTAATAACAATAAATTTGAAATATGGGATCATGAAACAAGTAGATGTTATGTGGTTGAACTAGACCGTAAATGTTGTACATGTGGTCGGTGGCAACATACTCTGTTACCATGTGAACATGCTTGCTTTACATGTCATTATTCTAATGTACCAGTTGAAAGTTATTATCCTGTTGAATTTTCTGTTGCAACACTTAGAGCTGTATACGTGCCATGTATAGAACCGATTCCAGTCCCCTATACTCCTCAAAGTGAACCGGTAATAGGTCAAATTGGAGTACTTCTTGGACGTAGAGCTGGCAGACCGAAGAAGAATCGTATAATGACAAGAGAACCGTCGACAAGAGATCTTCGTTGCAGTAATTGTGGCGGGCTGAGACACAACAAAAGGAGTTGTAGAAACCAACTGAGGCAGTGAATATTAGTTATTGTATCTTTTTAGAGTAATTATGATTCTGATTTTACGTTATAATGTTGTAATTGAAGTTGCTGAACTTTCGAATAAAATAAACATCATATTACTGAAATTTAATGACCAACAAAATATTGTCATACATTTATTTATGGAGACCAACAAATTACTAGCCCCCTCTGTCATCCCTTCTATAATCTCTACGATCAACTCGCCTAAGACCTAAGCCTATCTCTCCTTTCCTCTGTACCCTCCGGTGGTGGCAAATATAAATGGGAGTCTGGATCAAGGCTGACTGAGCCAAACAACGAAGTGCCAGTCTCCTGCAGATAATAATTCCAATCCCATTCATGAGAAGCACCCTGTGGCGTGGCATCGTTGCTCTGGGATGTGGTCTCGTAACTCTGGGATGTATCATTGTCATGCTGTGGCCTACCCTCGTAAGGTTGTGACATGCTAGCGTAATGCTGGAAATATCCCTCGTAATGTTGTGGCATGCCAACATAAGGCTGTGACATGCCAGCGTAAGGCTGCGAAGTGCCCTTGTAAGCTTGGGATGTTCCCTCACCAACCTGTAAAATTCATGCCTCTGTATTTGCTCGAACCAGCTCCTCGATCACGTGTCCTACGAGGACGTGCCTGCCTCTGTCTCACGAAGCCTACCGGATGGTTGTCTGGTATATCGAGTGGAATAAAACGGGGACTCAGTGGTGTGCGCAGATATTGTACAGTCGTCTCTAAAATCCCTTCTGGATCTCTTTCGGTGTCCTCAGCTATATCAGCCAGTGTCTCCGTCTGAATATTTAAATCCATACGCAATGATTATAAAAGTAACATATATAAAGATGATAATTTATGTAAATAAGAACACAGACCACTAGAGCATCGCGTGCCCTCCTGTCACGCAAGCTCAGATCGTCTAAAGCTCGTGGCTGGAACCGAGGTTCTTCAAATTTATACATCATATTTTGCACTAGCGGACATCCATACCAACGTAGAAAATCGGCAGTACCCTCCACTGTAAAATTTTAACACAAAAGGATATATAAGATCTAATACCGTATAATTTATTTGAAATACCCCTTAACTTACAATCTGTCGCCGATGTCATCAATTCGGACATGTGTTTCACGCCATGCGTGATAAATCTGGAATGCCAACCAAGCATATATGTACGAACCCGCTCTTCCATATTTGATTTGGTACTGCTAGAAGCCAAAGGCTCCAGGAGTATCATCTGTTTCAGTCCGAACTATCGCATAACACGATCTGTTGGATGAAACATGATAGATCCGTTGTACATGATATAATACCTATGGAGACTGCGGACACGTTCACCATCTCTCACTTCTTGTGGCACACTTAGTGGTTGCCAAACAACCTATTTGACAGCAAGTAATAAATGGTAGGCACAACAATATTTTTAAAATTTTTAATTTAATAATTACATACTTACCTTATAGACGGTTAATGTGTCAAATCGATGCCGGTAAAGAGAGACTACTTTTGTCATACAATGCACATAATCTGTATTTTCAGTAATCCAGCGAATGCCTGCTGGCTATACTGTTTGTTCAGCTCTATATTTACTAACTGGTCTACCAATCTCGAAGTGATCGTAACACCAGAACTACAAAGAACACAAATAAGATCCAAATAAATATAGCAGATATTATTCATTTTTATCCATACCTCTATAAGTGTTAGACATCTACTTATATTTTTTGCTGTTCTACCCTGTGATACCTTACTCACAAAAGACGTCATAGAGCGGTATAAATATGCTAACACTGCTTCACTCCATGCATGTTTTGTGTTGGAATGGATGTCCGCAAGAAATGGTAGCAGTCGCACGTTGATCATATTTTTCGTAGCGTCGGGGAATAAAAAAGCATTGCATAGACACAACAAGTAAGCTCTAGTGCAACATATCACCTGGAAATATAATTGAATATTGATACCATTTACATTAAATAAATATTAACAATAATTAATACATGTAAATAATTATCCGCGAATAATCGACATGAACTGTTGTAGAGCCGATATGATCAACATGCATAAAAGTAGACCGGAGCCAAGTGAGTTTGACAGTGCTGGTTGATCCAATGTCAGAGGGGGGCTCCACACCGAGGTATTCTCTAACGAGATATTTTGCTTCCAACTTTTCGTTGAAATATATAGGATTACCCTTGATAGGTAATCTCAGAATCTGTGCCACATCCGCTAATGTGATCGTCATCTCCCCGAAGGGTAACTGAAATGTGTTGCGTGTTGGTCACCATCGCTCAACGATACTTAATATCAGGTCTCTATCGTGACTCTTAATTCGTATAGCGTCAACAAAGTGAAAACCAAAAGCCTCCACCAAGACCTTTTGGCCTTCAGTCAACTCCCATGATGACCGTCACTCTCCACGCTTTCGTAATTTTACATCTGGATAATCATAGCGCTATATAATATATGTATAGATATCGTTAGTACAATATAATACACTTAACAACAATAATATCAATTATCTAAAAATTACATTACCGGTCCTGCGAAAATCAGACTAGAAATGTGAAACTCTCGCTCACGTTCAATGGCCGGAGTTGTAGGTCCACCGGGTATGCGTCCGTCATTTTGAAAAGCCATCTGTATTTATGATTAGGACATTACATGAAAAATACGTAATTAAATTGCTATTTAACTCTTTTCAAACTCTTGAACTCTTTTACATGTTTTTTTCTTTTGTATCTTCTTTCCCTTGAACTTTTGCAGCCTTCAACTTCTCCTATTGAATTCTCTTCCTGGAGAACCTCTCACAAATATTTTCTTCTTCTCCTTCTGTAAATTTATAACCGGAATTCTCAATCTTATAAACACTTCCTTCTACCAACTTTATTTTCGGTCAAAAGCTGCTGCATGCACCATAGCTACTTTTTATTTTTTCAAAATATGTATCATGAAAATCTATCATGACATGCATGCACCAATGCATTGAAACCATAAATCTTCATTTCCCAATGCATTCCAATGCATTGAAACCAAATTTTTTTATTTTCTAATGCATTCCAATGCATTGAAACCATGAGTGAACCAAAAATTTGGTCACGGGCTAACATTAGAGAGAGAGAAGAGGATATGAGAGTGGTCACGGGCTAACATTAGAGAGAGAGAGAGAAGAGGAGAGGACAGGAGAGAAGAGAAGAGGAGAAGAGAGGAGAGAAGAGAATAGTAGAGGAGAGAGAGAGTGAGAGAGAGAGAAGAGAGTGAGAGTGAGTGAGTGAGAGAAGAGAGAGAGAGTGAGTAAGTGAGAGAGAGAGTTTAATTTTTTTAACGGAGAGAACGGAAACCGACGAAAATATTTTAGAAATTGTAAAACGTTCTTCTGATGGGCGTTATGATGCTTTTTTTTGAAAATTTTAAATTTTTTATGCATTGAGTGAGATTTGTCTTAATTTCGTTGCTCTGAACGAAATTTTCCGTCTTCTTTTGACTCAGTAGGAGAAGCACATAGACAAGGTTGTGAAAAATGCTAGGCGCTAGTCGGGCGGGCACCCGCCGCCTAGCCCGGCTAGACGGGTGCCTAGGTGGCCGCTTAGATTTAGACGGTTAAAAAAAATAAAAAATTCAAAAAATCTAACGAAAATTGCATAAAAAGTTCATAAAATTCCATAACATGCATAGTTGTGCATCGGAGGATTAGACGGGCGCCTAGACGGACATCAGATGGACACCAGCCGCCTAGCGTCTAGGCGGCCGCCTTTTAGAATTGTGCACATAGATAATTATGAAGCTTATAGTTGTCATGCCAATAATATATCACATTGTTACCACTATTGTGATTGGATGTTAGAATCATTTACTACCTTTACCAAGGCATTTGTTATTATTATAAAACATTTAGATCTAATACATAAAGGCAAATTTCAGCAACTATGTACCAATTTTCACCTCTCATGAAACAATTTCCACCAAGAAAGAGTTGTATTAATGTTGTTATTGGAAATCTGAGCGATGAAATTGTCAAGTCTTGGGTTAATTTAATTTTATCTATGTTAACAAACTTTCTAGAACTGAGACAGGACTGATTTCAAACTTGATTTCAGAGGGTCCTGCTTTGACTAGGTTGATTTGGACTCCTTGTGAAGGAAATTGGTTACACTAGACTTGATTGTAAGTGTCTGTACTGTAACCGGTCGTAGTAGTAATGTTAATCAGTTATAGTAGTACGGTGATATTTGGCTAGCTTTGGTCTTCTTAGGATCATATTGGTTTATGTTGACCTGATTGGATTCATAACTAGCAGTTAATTTTTCTGGCCTCAGATTGAACGCTAATATTGGCCCATTACTGCACCACTAAACCTGATTTGGACGCACTTGAGTTACATCTTCTGAATCCTTTCATGACTAGGGGATCAACTAGAACTAGTTAGCTGAGAGTTTGAGGTATAAGACGAACAGTCCTTTCATGTAATTTGGTCCTTAATGTGGCTTGCTTTCCAATAATGGTGGTTTTGCTGGCTGAAATAATTTGACCGTGTGAGATGCTGTTGAAATTTGGGAATTTTGGCTGTAGTTTGGAAAATTAACTTTAAGAACTTAAAACTGAAAAAGAGGACAGATAATCTCACTATTATATTACAGCTAGGCTGGTTAGTCTGGATTAACTCTTTTTGATAAAAAATGTAGGCTATCATTTGGCATAGTTGTAAGGAATGCCTCTTTTCTTTTGACGAACTGATAAATTTGGCTTAATATACAAAACCCAAGTGGTAAGAAAAGGGGCCCTGCTTCATCTGGTGAGGAGTTAATCCTGGTAGGTTACTCGTCATCTCAACCCAACTTGGAGGTTCAACTGGGTCTTTTAACATTATCCTTGTTACATTTTTGTTGGTGCTGCAACAAAATTGATCATTGTCTTGGAGTAAGAAATAGGTCATATATTATTATGCCACACATTATAGCTGATGTTGCAAGCTAATTTTCTCAAGATCTCTAGACAGGTGGTTGCTAAGTTGGAGTAGCTATGATCCTATGATGTTTCCTTGATGAAAATCATGGAATAGACCATTCTCATTCTTATTTCTAGCTGCAGATATTAGCATTGGAGTTTTACCGGATCCATAATATTACACATTCTTCTCTCCCTACTGTTGTTTCTCTTCCTGTCTGCCTTTTCTTAACACCAGCTCTATTACAACAACAAGAAAAGCCTTCAATTATATCTGAAGGTTCTTAGTATCCTAATCGGTTTCGGACCTCTCTTGTAAGTCTCAGTAGTGGTTTCGGCAGCTTCGTCGTTTTCGGACCTTAGTTTTGGGGAAAGCTTAATAGCAAGTTCAGACCGTAGTTTTCGAACCTTAGTTTCAGGGAAAGTTGGAGTCGATTTCAGACTCTAGTTCCTGAGTTCTTTGTTTTGGAAAGCCGAATAATGATAAATTTTTATTTGAAAAATTGAAAAAGATTTAATACATTTAGGCATAAGTTTTTGAATTATATGTTGTTTGTTAGTAGTATTATATTGATGAAACATATTCAACAATGTTGAATCTTTCGCTCGTAATATTTTTTTATTTACATGCTTTGTGACAAAGTATGCCCACAATAGATAGTTTTAGATGGGATAATTTTAAGATGAATGAATATTGTAAATTTATGAATATATGATTTTGACAAATGGTAGTAGCTACAATGCGTCGATAAGTCATTATCGACACAATATAGCATGTTAGTCTTCGACAGGGTCGAATCATTCTGTTGACACTGATTTTCTTCTGTATTTCACCAGTAAAGAGAACTCAAATGTTCGATATCGATCAGCATCTTGTCAGTATAGATCAGGAATGCCAGAACGATACAATATCGACCAAAGATACACGTGACCAATATCTATCAGTATCGAAGATACAATATGATCGATATGTATCAGTATTGAACGAACACTGTGAACCTTGCAATATTCACCCATTCATATTCCACCTTCATCTTCTAAGTACTAGTTAGTTTGGTCTTTCACTATTTCTTTTCCAAGAAAAATGCAATCAGAAATGTCACCAGAATGGTTGAGAAATCAACTTGACCAAGGAATTTGTTGGAATGTTGGTACATTTTCTTCCTTTCAGTTCTGTTAAGTGCCAGGTCTTTTGTAACACTAACAAAAACTACACCCCCTTTAAAATTTTAGTTAATGTTCTTTTCGGCCTACCTCTAGTCCTAGCTCCTCTAACTATTATCTTATTGCTCCTTACCAAAGCATTTATTGGTTTATGTTGCACATGTCCAAATCACCTAAAGACGATTTTCTCTCATCTTTTTCTCAATTGGTGTCACCTCTAACTTCCCATGAATATGTTTATTTTTTCTCCTATCTTTTAATGTATTGCCATTCGTCTATCGTAGCATTCTCATTTCTGCTATACTATTTTTCTGGACATGGTTTTTAATCGCCTAAACTATCTGATCCATAAAATATAGCTACCCGTCTTATAGAATTCTTCTTTCAACTTTGAAAGATATCTTCCAATTAGAAAGTACTCCAAAAGGTATTCCACTATTTCGACCATCCCGTTTTAATTCTTTACATGACATATTTTCAATCTCTCTGTCATGATGAATGATTGATCCAAAATATGAAAACTATCGTTCCTAATCCTAGGTAATTCTTGTTCGTCTATGTGTACTCTTATCATTTCGTTTTTGTCTTTTCGTTGAAGTTAAATTTCATATACTCTGATTCCAGAGTCTATCCACACTTCTACTTTAGTTTCTAGTCCTTCTCTACTCTCATCAACCAATACAATATCATCAACAAACATACACCACATCATACACGATGTAACCTCTTGAACATGCCTAGTAATTTCATCCATAACTAGCGAAAATATGTAGACTTAATGCTGAACCATGTTGAGTTGTTTCAATCCTAGTTCATTTATTCGTTGCGATTAAGCTTGCACAATTTCATTAGAAATTGTTCTGAGCTTTTCTTAGTGGAACACATATATATATAGTTCGAGCCTAGATATCATATTCAAAGCTTGGCAAATTTAATTATAAATTTTGCAATCAGCAACTAAGTCTTCTTCTACAACTAGTTTAAGGTTCTATTCTTAAGTCCAGTAAAATTGTGAATAATAATTACTGGGATGCTGTGAAGCACGGAAACGGCCAGATATGTGAGGAATCCGTGTCGGATTTGAATCCGACCTGGTTTCACATGGTACACTACCCGATTCATGTTGGATTCAAATCCATCCGTGTCCTAGCGATTTCGCTTTCGATTTTGCCTACTGCAAGTCTGTACAGTGGCCTGCCACTCTGGATGCTCTGCTGTTCGGGAGATGGAGCAGATGAATTTTTTTGGGCTGCATGATTTTTGAGAATGAGGAAACCCTAACAATCCCCACAATTTAAGTTGTGGGACCACAACTTAAGTTATGGATCTGGGCCTTTGGTCCTTTTTGCTGGCCTTTGAAAACCTAGTGCATTCCTTTCTCTGATTTCTTTTATCTTCTGATTTCACACACACACACACACACACACACACACATATATATATATATATATATATATATATATATATATATTCAGCATGTCGTATTCTAAATTTTCAAGGTTGCCATGTCGGTGTGTCGCTTTTTTGTCGTCTCTGTATTGGTGGAACATAGCTGGGATGTGAGAACTTGAAACTTTGGCATGCTGCTGATATTGGTTCTTATCATCCCCGAGTCAGGACAAATGTCAAATCAAATGTATCCTGTACCTTCATACATGCCATGCTCCACAATCTTCAGCAGCTAAGTACCTTTCGAGGAGACTAGATCTATATATGACCAGTTGTCAACCTTAGCTGGTGCGTAATTCCTGGCCAAGGAAGCCACATAATAAAGAGATTTGCCTTAAACTTAGAAGGTTTGTTGGCAAAGCTAGGTCACTTGTAGTTAGCTAAATTAACAGTTATTTTGTAACTTGCAAGAAGAATTTAATTCTGAGTTTGTTGAAAACATGAGCATCTAAGTTTGAACAAGCAACATGAAGCTTGTTTCGTTGATTATTTGTTGCTCAACTCACCAGGTTCAAGGCATATAGCTCATCTTAGGTTTTTTGTTTTTGTTTTCAGTCCTAGCTGCGCGGTGTTTCCTTTGACAGTTATTACCATGACACTTCAAAATTTTCAGTTTTTGTTGTATGGGACACCTAACACTTGATGTTACTTAAGTGCATACTTCAATCACATTGATTTAGTCAATGAATGATATCACAACACAATAACTGTAACACTTCTTTAAGAAATACACCAGCAGATTGTGTCAGCTGATGATGGTCTTTTAAGTAATTTAAGCATGAGTTGGCATTTCATTTCTGTTGTGTAAGACACATGCACTGGCAGTTGCATATAATTGGGATGCACTATGTTAGGCTTTTGTATATAATTTGTAAAGAAGGCTGCCTCTTCAGTCACTTGCTATGTTGCATGGACACGAATACAACACGACAGGGAAGAAGTGAAGAACATGGTGACACGGGAACGCCACCTAATTTGGTGTGTCCTAATGTGTCTTGGAGTGTCCAAGATGTCTCTGAGACATGGGCCAAATTTTTGGAGTGTCCATGCTTTGTAGGTCTCTTATAAGTCCAAGTTTTCTGCTTTTTGTATGAGGCCACTGAGATGACTTTGAAGTGCTCTACATTATAGTATTGCGATATATAATTGGCATCGCTTGTTTCATCTCTAACCACTTCCAATAAAGCAAAAATCCACGAGCTTTTCACATAGTACATAATTTGGTTTTTAACTATTTTAGCATATTGATTTGTTATCTTCTTTTGGGAAGTCTAAAAGTCATATCTTTTGGGATACAAATAGCACCGACAATAGGAAAAGAACTGAATGCAAGTAGTTGCTTTAAAGAGAAGGATTCGAGGGAAAAAACACTTCTTGAATATGACTCCCGTCGAAGCACTTCCTTCCAGCCATGCTGTTCCTTAATTGCCTTGAGAATGAGGCTAGTTATTATTAAGGAGCTCTTGCGCCTCTTTGCAATAAATCAGTTACTAATTATGCTAATTCGCTTAACCTTGTTTAGCATGATTCTGCCACCAATCACAACTTGCAGCACCACATGAGAGCTACTCCATCCCTTTGGTATAGGATATCTGTTACTACCATGTCCCTGTATTCTGTTGTGCTTCTGGTGTACATATCAGATTGATTCCTAGAAACCAACGGACTAATATGACCAGCCCTTTTATCTTTTAGTTGCTTCTGGCACTCTTGGCTCGAGTTCTGGTGGAAGGATCAGGGAGAAACGATACAGGCTTCTATGTTTTGTGAGTTGGTACCTTTTGAAGAAAACAATTAGTTGGCAGTGTCTTTATCTGTTTCCAGAACATGTTTATTAATAGTATTAGTTACAGATTTAAGATGGTAGTAGAGTAACATTTGGTAAAGAGGGCTTATGTCATTTCTCCAGGCTTTACCATTTCTCACCATGAAAATTGATTTCTATTGAACCAAATAAAATGACAGTTGATAAATAAAGTTACTATTGGACATGCACAAGCTGTTAAAGACCAACTGCCATAAAAGTATGGAAGAGAAGTGGAACAAGAAGAATAAGATGAATACAGGAAGAAGAATAAAGCATTAGTATGGGGAGGGAATCAAATTTGATTTGCTGGAGTATCAAGATGACAGACTGCATATGGGGTAACATAAGATTAACCTATGGCAAAACAATTTATCTAGTTATTTATTATTGTTTGTAGTTGTGTTGCTTCTATTTATTTCTTGGCTATGAAGCAGGCTGCTCCAAAAATCTGAGTGGTGTCATATTGGACACGTATTAGACACAACTCGGACACTCCAAAATACACTAGGCCACACCAAGTGTCCGTGTTGCTGCGTCCTTTCTGTGTCGTGTCGTTCCATGTTTGTGCTACGTAGATTTCTGGACGTTTAATTTTTCTGGTACATTAGGTGGTATTTGGCATAATCTTTCAGATAACTCATTAGAATTCAACATATAACACTAGTATCTTGGTTCTATTAATTGCACTACTTGGTTTTGAATGTGTCCTACCATCATGATTAAGGATGTGCCTCCATATCTCGATAGAGACATATCTGGACTCATATTGATGATGTTTACAAGATAATAGCTAAGTAAGATGTGGTTATTCTTTTTTGTGAATGAACTTCAAAATTTCCTTAACAGTGATGTTTACATACTTGGCTTGTCTTACTAGCCCCTGTTTGCTTGATCTGCTGACTGAAATCCAAATCTATAATTGTTGTTTCTTGCTTTCATGCATTTTGGATATGTGGATTGTTTACTAACGATCTAGATTCTTGACTTTAGTGGGTTTGGTATTTGAAATAGTATGGCAGCATGAGAGGCTCATGTTGCAAACAACATATATTTTGCACAATTAAGCATTAAAGATCAAGCTTTATAGGCTAAATTTCAACTTGATACCCTCAACTATTCAAGTTTTTCAACTTAGATACCATAAGCTTAAAAAATAGACAACTTAATACATCAACTACAATTGTACAACTTAATATCCTAACAATGTTAACGGAAAATGTTAATGACAAAAATACCCCCTATTACCTCCCTCCCCTCTCCCGTCAGCAGTAACAGGGCAGGAGCAGGAGAGAAGGGGGGGGGGGGGGGGGGTTGGCATGGGGAAGCTCGACTCAGGACTCAGGAGATGTTGATCCGGTCGTCCTTCTCCTTCCTCTCCACCAGGACGCTCCCCCACATGAAGCCCATGTCGTCCCTCTCCTTCCGCCGCCGGCAACAGAAGATCTAACCCTTGGTGACGAACCGGACAGCCCGATGGACAAGCGGAGAAGGAGACGGCCTGGACTGTCTGGTTGAGAGTAGCCGGGTCTGTGTATTGGAGCCACACATCGAACACGGCCGCGACCTGAGCAATACTGGAGCCCATCTGGCAGCCGCTGACCACTCCGATCACCTCCTTCTCCTTTGTTGTTGTCGTATCCACCATGGCCACAAGTGTCCCCGGGAAATTTTATAAAAGAAAGATTCAATTTGTTAGCAAAGACATACTACACTTTCTCATTTTTGACATACTCTATATAAAGATGAAGATGACTTCCATCTTTTTCTTGCTCATTTTGGCTTCTCCAAAGTGAAGAAGAAGAAGACTTGCACCGGTCACCAAGAGGGAACTGAAGGGGCAGCAGCAGTGAAATGACAAAATATTTGCTTGCCAAATTGAAAAGTCTGCAGTATATATCATTAGCATACAAAAACTATACTTTTGAAGGACAGATTTGTTGCACAAACCAATAGAGGAAGAAACTACTATAGCTACCATGAATTCTTCCAAGGAAAAATTACAAGTTTTATCTTAACATTCCCATTTTGTCTCAGGTTGCTTCAGTTGCAGAATGCTTCCACAGTAAGCTTATATATGTGCCAGTGTGTGTATGTGTGTTAATTTTGTCCTTTTTCTAATGGAAAAATTAGAAATAAATACCCCCCCCCCTCCCTATGTTTTAGGAGTATTTCAGGGAGTACCCCTATTTTGAAACTAATTACAAGGGGTACTCCTCTCCTTTAGAAAATAAAATAAAATAAACATAGGGGTAGTGAGTGTTATAAGTTTCTATAGGAAATATAAAACATATGAGTGGTGAGTGTAATTAGTTTCAAATTAGGGGTAGTTAGTGTAATAAGTATAAAACATAAACGCAATTTGCCCAAAAAATAAATCATCAACTTGAAAATATTCAATAATTGAGGATAGTAAGTCGTTTAGTTTTAAAGTTTAGGATATCAAGTTGAAAAATTTGAATAGTTGAGGGTATCAAGTCGAAATTTAGCCAGCTTTATATATAGCAACCTAACTTCTAATTTCAACCTTGTGATGGATGCAGGATCTCAAGTGCTTTGTTTTCTCGCTCATCTCGCTTCACTTCAAGATCAAGCCTATCCAATCATAAATACTTGGTACTATTGTAACATGTTGAACTCAGGTAGATTTCTTTGGGAGCCATCGATCTTTTTGTTTGCTGCTTCATTATGAAACGAGTATCGTATCCACCAGATCAAATCTTTATATTGTTTGTGAGGAACTCGATGCTTGTTCATCATGCCTTATTTCGATGATTTTTGTCGCCGAGTCTTTTGATAATGTATCTGTTAGAAAGTAGGATCTCTTGTGGAATATGTTAATGTTATAACCATCTATTTTCCGTATGTATGGTGAACCGTGAATACTTGCTGCAATGCTGGGATACAAAGGAATAAAAAAGGCAAATGGAGACGAGTGTTTGAACAGTTTACATGCCCAGTGCAGGATATTGTCTTGAACACACTGCTACTGTATGTTCTTTAGTGGTGCTTGTTTTCTATGGACTAGTAGACGTGTTCATGTTTGGCTTGCAAGTTCGATGCTAATTGCTGGTGTGCTAGTTATTCAATTGTGTAAATATTTGGGCTAATTAGTGTTTAGACCCTGGATTTTATACCAGTTTTTAAGTCCTATCATGTCCAATTGGTGAGTTTGGATCTTGAATTTTTATTTTTTGGTCCTTTTTTCCTTGTTATATCCTCGCTCATGTCTGACAATGAAACTTCTCTATATAGGCTAGGGAGGGAGGGAGAGGAGGGAAAAGGGAAACCAAAAGCAAAATTTTAGGGTCCAAAATTTTTAATTGGACTTGTCAGGACTTAAAACTCGTAAGGTAGTATAAAATTTAGGGTCTAAATGCTAATTAGCCCTAAAAAATTTGGTTATAAATGGATTTTTTTTTTTTTTTTTTTTGCAGTTTGGTCATTGTTGGAAGTAGTAATGCACTCAATGCTTTTGTGCCGAAGCCTGAATCATCACTTTGTGTGTGAGACTTTGGAAGCGATTTTGACTCTGGCAACCATCGAACAAATCCTCCTTGGATTTGGACTGGAGGAAAACCAAGCAGCCTTTGGTTCTCATAAGTACTTTAATACTGGATTTATGACTGGACAGTAGAAAAGAATTTATAACTTGCAAGCAAACAATTTAATACATGATACCTAGGGGATTGCTTCCGAATTCACTGTTTTCTACTTCACGTTCGGATTTGAAGTAGAACTGTTCTTTAAGGCGTCTTTGGACAAACTCCTTCATAGTGGTAATTCCCGAGGAAAAGTTCTTGGCCTCTCTTTACTTTTCTGTCATGACCATTATGAACATTTTTGTTTTTCAATTAAAAAAATTCTACCTTATTCTTTCATCCCTACAGTTAACCTTAATTCTAAATCTAAATGGTACCATAACTTTAACCTAATTAAGTATGGAGAGAGAGAGAGAGAGAGAGAGAGAGAGAGAGAGTGTGTTTTGCTGGAGGTGGACAAACGATGGCCATGGGTTGTCTATGCGTTAGGAAAAGCGAGGATTGGGATAGAGAGAATAATGGATTGGGTCGGGTAGTTCAATACCAAAATCTGGATCTAAAATATTTCAGGCTAAAATTTTGTCCGGATCAGACCCTAACCTTAGAAAACCCAAAGCCCTAGCCCTACCCTCCTAGTTTTGTGTCGGCCCAACTATGTTAAATTTTTTCTTAAATGTCAAAAACTATTTACACACTCACTCATAAAATACGATAAAACAAAATAAATTTAACTAATATTTTTTATTGATATGGTTAAAATATGTTCGTCATCCTCGTTATGCTTTGGGACTACTTGACCACTACACTTAGTGAAGAGGTCGAATGGGGAGTTCGAGACTGCTTGACTATTACGCTTAGATCGATCTTTCTTGGTTCTTGGAAGGAAAATCAATTCGTTTATTTGGTAAAACTATCAAAGCATTCAAGAAAAATCATTTGATTTTCCTTCCATTATTTGGATGGTGCTGTCAAGGAAAAAAAATCAATGTTCCAATAACATTTTTGTATTTTGAAATAAAAATAACATCATGGAAATCCAAAAGTAATAGATAAAATAGATAATAACATATTTGAGTAGGTCTATTGTCGTCCTAAATTTTTATAAAAAATGCTGAAAAAGTAGAAGAAAAAATAATCCCGTGTGTTCTGAGATGAATCATCTTTTCCTCTATTTTCTCCTGTGTCAGGATAATAGTTCCCAAGTTTGTGGCTACCAAACAAAATAAAGGAACAACTTTCCTTTCCCAATTCCTTAAACCCGTGAACTAAACATGGACTTAGTGAAGAGGTCGAAGGGGAAAGAGTTTAGTTGTATAAAGTTTAATTTTGGTGTAGTTGACTCGGGTTTGACCATTTTCAGTTCGCTAAATTTTGAACAAAATAGCCAAACCTAGTCATGTTGACCCATGACATTGGTAAAATTGGGCCTCGAGGTGGTCTGAGTTGGCCCACGATTCGATGTATTTTAATAAAAAAAATTAAATTAAATTATATATATATATATATATATATATATATATATATATATATATATATATATATATATATATATATATATATACACACACACACACACACACGGAAGATTATTTACGAGATAATTACGAGACTTCTAAAAATGATTATTGGACACTCTCTTAAAAATAATAATCTAAATCTCTCCTTACAAATCTATCTTTGAAAACAAATCTTAAAAACAAATATATATTTAAAAATATTAATATTAATGTTAATGTAATATATATATATATATATATATATATATATATATATATATATATATATATATATGTGGAGATTATTTACGGAATAGTTATACGACTTCTACAAAATATTGCATATATATACTATTATTAATACTTAACAATCTATCTTTTAAGTGGGAGTCGTTCTATAGATTTGGTTTTAATAACATGAGATGTGCCAAAACTTGATAGAGCAACATCAATTTCAACAGTTCGATCAATTTCAACAGTTCGAAGTCAAGAAGTAAAGACAACCTTAGTGGGGTGAATATGATTTTAAAAGTAATTAGCACAGTGAAGGATAATAAAAATCAAGTAAGAGAAAATGCTATGAAATCAAATGTCTGATGTATCTGATATCCTCTACGAGGCACTCATGTCTAGAAACTTTCTCCAACTTTAGTCCACTATTAAAAAATAATTTTACAAACACGATCTTTGATTCAAAGAACTCGCTAACTTCAAACACACAGACTTTGATACAAAGGGACCTTTGCACCAACTTGAACCTCTTACAAAGAAATGGTGATCTTTTAACAAATAAAGATCTCAATTTTACACAATGGACAATGGCAATTAAAAGCTTTAATGAATGTGGAGAGTGTTAAAAGATAAAGCTAGTTACAAATTCAAGTTCAGGTTTATCAGTTCAAACTCCAACTCATCCACTTCAATAATCATGGATAATGATAATATCTCTTGATTATTTTTTGTTATTTTGGTTATTCTATTTTTATTTTATTGTTACTATTGTCTTCTATAAATAAGAAGGCCACCAATGTAATCGGTGTGGTGGGGTTTCTACCCATCTCCATATTATGATATTTCTATCTACCTACGTGTTGTGAGATTTCTACCAACATGCACATATTTGTTTTTCTTCTTGGTATCACAGCAAGAAAAATGTCTTCCGCATGATCTACATGTGACAATTTTGTCACACTTCATCTAAGCCGTGTAAGAACAGAAAAGATGGAGCATTCACCAGTTAGACGTGAAAACGGTGACAATTTTGTCATCCTTCATCTCAGTCGTGCAATGATACAAAAAATGGAACATTCACCATATGTTAGACGTGAAGAATGCATTTCTTCATGGCTTTCTCACAGAGAGTATATATGGAGCAGTTGAGGCAATTTATGGTCTCAAATAAGCCCAAACATGAGGCATTTTGGAATTATTACGTGGCAAACTGTGCATGATCACCACGCACAGTTTGAGGAAGAATGTTAAAAGATAAAACTAGTTACAAATTCAGGTTCAAACTTATTAGTTAAAACCTCCAACTCATCCACTTCAATAATCATGGATCTCTTGATTATATTTTTGTTATTCTGTTTTTATTTTATTGTTACTATTGTCTTCTATAAATAAGAAGGCCACCCATGTAATCGGTGTGGTAAGATTTCTACCCACCTTCATATTATGATATTTCTATCTATCTACATGTTGTGAGATTTTTACCAACATAACATGCATATATTTATTTTTCTTCTTAGAGATTTTGTGTACATAAGTGAAAATTCAAGACTTATGAAGTGGGAATTAATGAGACCAACGAAGTTTTAAGTAACACACAAAACAACCTACTAAAGAATAAGCCGTTCCTACTGCAGCACTATATAAAAATAAGCCGTTACCACCAGTATGCTACTGCAATAATAACGTATATAAAAATAACCGTTATAGCATTTAATGCAGGTAGATAAAAAGCAAAGCAGTGTGCTGTCATATTGACAATAAACTGGGAGTGTACCGCTAGTACAAAATTGGTATACTAATGAACAACTATGCTGCTCTGTGGAAAAAAAAGTTTGAAACAAAGTTTGTATAACAATATAAGTATTTTATACTGTAGTATTTTATCGATATATCGACAATATTCTAGCAACACGAAAGCACTATACTGATTAGCAGGAATTTGGCTCTCTAGAAAGTTTACAAATTTGAAAGGTATAAAAGTATATTGTTGGTGGACTGATAATATACTGCCAGTAATATACTGATGAATGGAAAATAGCTCTCTGGAAAATTGTTTGGTACAAAACTCGGTATAACTGATACGTGTAATATATCATCGGTGTACTTCTAGTATACTGTTGGGTAAATTTGTGTAAAGCCAATCAATGATGGTATACGATTTTAAGGATACACAAAGAGGTTTGTATGCCGAAAGTATATTATTATTGTACTGTCAATATACTGTCCTAATGTAGAAATAAAATAATAGGTTTCTAGGCTAAGACTTTTTGGTACCTTTTGATTTTTGCCATTACCCTTTGGTTTACAAGTATTCCTAGAGTACACTTTAATAAGATAAAAAAAAAAAAGACTACCAAAGACTTGAACATTTGATTCTTCCAAGGTTTTCTTGTACTAGTTCATCATGATAGCAATCAACCTTTGGTAAAAAGTTGTATGCTATCTCATTACGATCATATTTGCTGCAAAATATGTAGCATAATACACATAATAAAATAAAATCATGATTGTCATTATCAAAATCTAATGACATATTGGGCCAATAAAAAGGAGACCAAAAGTCAACTCATGATATAACGTGTACACTTTTATTTGCATGGTTCAGGAGGAGCTATGGGTTTAGAGGACGTGCATTTCACATGATCATTCTCTTCTCAAGGATACGAGTGTACGAGGGGCTTTAGTGCCAAACATGAAAGTGGACAGGTTCAAGAGCTTACATCTCGAGGGAATCGCACCATTCACTTCGTAGGTGCAATCAAGGGTGAGAAAGCTTAACAGAATGAGATTATGTTCCAGCGGAAGACATAAGTCATAGACAGGCATTCGAGACTCATGGTGAGACTGGTAGTGATGAACTTTAGTCTTAACCGAGTTATTGATCTCTTATTGATCTCGAAATGATCTAAATTAATAGAGAGATGATACACATGGTAGCCAACATCAACATAGTACGTAGCCAAAGAGCTAGAGACTGAAGGAAATGGAAAGCAACTTAGGGAATTTGAGATAAGTGACGACGTGGAGTAGGAGCTCTTCCACCAGGAGTTCGATTGAGGAGCCAGGGAGTCAAATGTATCTCATCAAACTAAGAGGGAAATTTTGATGGGAATCCAACCTCGGCTCGAGGAGGTGTAGCATTATGGAACATCCACAAACGTTCTCGAAAAGATGAAAAAAAAAATGGTTGCGGTTATATTAGGGTTCATTTTAGAGCCAAAGTGAAGCACACATACCGACGTTATAATGAAAATTGCAAAACATTTCCAGCAGCTTTTGTGGCACAAAATTGTGTCCACACAGATACTGAAAATCGCAAAACATTTCCAGCAGCTTCTGTGGGACAAAATTGTGTCCACACAGTATAACGCTCGGTAGAAATTTGTGTAGTTTGGTTTCTAATCAACATAGTTTTGGATCTTCAGATCTTGAATAATGATCATGATTGTCTGGGGTTAGTTTAGGAATTAGGAGATTCATGCTCGCTCGTCACCTTCACAGGAGAAGGTAAGTTGACTGGGGGTTAACTTTTCTTCGTTTATGAAAAATCTCTTGTTAAGTCTATGATCAATTCCATATATCTATATTTTAGTCTTCTATTTTCTACTCGATGTGGGACTAAGCTTTCTATGCAACTTCATTAATGTCACCACCAAATCAGAGCGCGAACCGGATGTGGTACGACCCAACAAGGCATACAATTTTGCTCTATACTTTAGGTTTCTGCTCAGGCTTGTAAGTAATGTTCTTCCTACTTAACCACTCTACTGAATGAGTTAAGGCTTCAGCTTTCTGGAAATGTATATGGAAGGTTTTCCATTATCTTTGAATGAGTTAAGTGGATTAATTATATTAAGTTTTGGATGAGAGAGTAGACTGGGGCAAATATTAAGATTATAACAAGGGTGATATATTCACGAAAAAGAGAGAGCATATTATTAGGTGCATAGGTTAAGATCACTGATGGAGTTGCATGTGCCATGCCTAAAGTATAAAGCAAAGTAGTTGCACCAGTTACAATATCAGGATTTTGTGAATTAGTAGAAACAGCTACAACAATCATTCTCTACTTCCATAAATTATTCGCTAAATCTGAAGCTGCGGCAACTTTTATGAATCCAATTAACATAAGTTTCTTTGAGACTCTATTTTAACACAATAATTAACTAAACTAGTAAATGCTAATTTTGTTTTTAATATTAATAATGGGTTACGGATGATGAGAAGGAAGTTGGTTTTAGATTTTTTAATCTTCCGTTAGTTTTTTTTTTTAATTAAATTGGTTCAGTATTTATTAACGATTTTGATGGATAAGATGAAAGTTTGTTAAAGGTCTTATTTATCTCCCTTAATTTTTTTTTTAAATTTAATTGGATGAGTATTTATTTACGGCTTAGACAACTCACTTTTGAGTCGTCTAGAAGCAGGAAGATAGAAGATAAAGTAGAAAATAGCCTATTTATATTAAAAACTCAACACAATATTGAGAGCCATCTTATTCGGATCAAGTCACCCGAGACTTTACACTATAAATTGTAAGTTAAGTTCCTGCTCATATTTTGCATTATTAAGATTGCATTGGTTATTTCCTGGTCATAATACTCAGAAAGAAAATCCTGATATTTATCAATTATATAAACAGAGATATGTAGAATTGAATCATGAACCATTGGACATGATATATTTGTGTAGTGATCTTCTTCGTACTCCATATCATATGCATTAGGTGCAGACAAATAATGCACTAGCTAGCGAGTAGTAGGGAATTAAGATGCGATTCCAAACTTTAGGTATACCAAAAATAAGGGAGCTGGTGGAGTATGATGACCAACTCAACCAAAACTTGAGAAAAAATGGTGACACCTCAATCTTTTTTCATATTCACCAATTAAAATAATTCTAAAATCACAACTATATAATGTCACCTTCATTGAGGAACATTCCATTCATATTCAGTTGGAGAGCAAGAAGCCTAGAGCAAGTTTTAACTTTTCCAGATTCCAATATGGGTTCCATGGCTGGAATGACTGCTTTCTTGCTCCTCATCTTGGCTGTGGCTCCGGCCTACGCCACCGACTACACGGTGGGGGACACCTCGGGCTGGACAAGCGGCTCGGACTACAGCACCTGGGCCTCTGCCAAGACCTTCAACGTCGGTGATAATCTCTGTAAGTTGTTTAGTAGTCTTTGACCAACTATCAATATTTTGGATTTGAGATCAAAGTGTTTGCGTTGTGTCATGTTAGACACATATTGAACATACCACATTCTCCATATACATACACTACTACTCACAACATTGATCCTGGTCCTGTGTATCCTTGTGTCCATATTGTGTCATATCGTATTTGTGCCCTTAAACATTGTATGGTAATTCTTTTCAATGACCAATGACGACATTAGAGTAATAATTCATCCTAATCTAGGATGGACAGGAAATCCAAAAATGTAAGCCATGCATGTCGTGTATGACACGTATTGGATATGATCCGGATACTCCAAATACAGTAGGACACACCAAAACAAGTGCTGTACATGTCCGTCTTGCAGTGTCCTTACCATGTCGTGCCGTATCCTAATTTATGGCATTCTTGAAGCTAAATGATTTTATGCCCAAAAGAAAAAAAAATGCGACATCGATCTAATTCTTCCGGTACTCAACTCTTGTGCAGTGTTCAACTACGGTATGCTTCACAGCGTGAGCGAGGTGAGCAAGTCCGACTACGACGCGTGCTCGGCCACCAACTCCGTCCAGACCTACTCCGACGGAAGCACCACGATCAAGCTCACCGCCCCGGGCCCCCGCTATTTCATCTGTGGCACCGTCGGCCACTGCTCCGCCGGGATGAAGCTTGCTGTCAACGTCGCCTCAGGTTCGGGCAGTACCGCCTCGCCACCATCTACGGGCTCAGGCAGTACCGACAGTCCACCATCTACGGGCCCGGGCTCGGGCTCGGGCACTAGCGATGCCCCATCCACGGGCTCGGGCAGTGACGACTCCCCATCCGCAGGCTCTGGCAGTGGCGATGCACCAGCCGCAGGCTCCGGGAGCGATAGTCCGTCGTCTGCTACACCCGCGACGAAACCCGGCAGCTCGGTCTCGAATGTGCCATCCACACACCCCACCACCACCGCTCCGGGCAGCAAGACCACGCCCGCGACGAGCGTCAATGCCGCAGCCGGCAGCGGATTCGGGGGTGCCGGTGGTGTTATGGTCGGTGTGGCCGCACTTGTGGGTGTTGCGCTTATGTGCTAGGGAAGAGGCAGTGCGCGCGTGCAGTTTGAGCTGGAGTATGTTGTTCCGTTTAAATTGGTTACTGTCCGGTGACCGTTATTGTTGAAATACCGGTCGCTGTGGATATTATTTGGGTACTTTTCCTTTTGGGATTTCTAGCATTTGGATTTTACTAGGATTCGGGGCTGAAATATGTAATATTGTTGTTTGTATACGTACAATATGATATATAATTTATCTTTGCCTTGATTACAATTTGATACCCTCAACTATCCAAAATGTTAAACTTGACCTCCTCAATTTTGATATCTGCTAACTTAATATTCTATCTCAACTAATATTTTTTTTATCTTGATACCCAAATTTTGGTTTATTCCTAAACCATCCTCCCCACAACCCCTCCTTCCCGACGACCCCCCTACCTCGACGACCACCCTCCTACCCGCGCCGCACGCCCTCCCCCACGCGCTCGCCCGCAAGTCAGCCGCACGTCCGCCTCCCGCGGTTGCCGCTGCTGCTGTGTCCCCCCCCCCCCCCCCCCCCGATCCCAACCATCCGTCATCGAAGAGGGAAGGAGGGGGGGGGGGGGGACAATTTAATTTTTTTAGGGTACTAAGTTAGCACCTATCAAAGTTGAGGGGGATCAAGTTGAACATTTTGGATAGTTGACGGTATCAAGTTGTAATTTAGCCTTTATCTTTTCATCTACTTCTTATCCGCAATGTTTTCAAAATCGGACCGATGATTGAACCGAACATCTTTGGTACAGATTCAATGGGGGTTCAAATAGGTCCTTTATGAGAAACAAATGATTTGAAACCAGTAATATATCCACAATTACTTATTTGCTTGGTTTGGTTTGGTTCTGAGTATGTTTGGTTTGATTTTACAACTATAAGGTCTTTCAAAACCAAATTAAGAATCAAATGGTCCAAATCTCATGTGAAAAACTTTTTCGAATTCTTTTACCATAAAAAAAATAGAACCAGCCTGTTCAATTGTGCCATATTCCGGTCAACCGAAATAGCCTATCGACACCATCAATAGCCCACACAACCCATCCTATCCTACTTTACCACTCTTTCCAGAACCCTATCCTCCAAACCCATACACCAGTAGCCTGCACAACCACCCTCTCCTATTTTACTACTTCCAGAACCCTATCCTCCAAACCCACCCACCAATACCCACACTATGAACACTCGACCAAAAAATAATATCCATAAACTTGTCCACAAACTTAATCTTACCACTACTATCACCTCAAACCATCTACCTGAGCCGCACACAATAACCCAAGCCCTCAAAGATCCTAACTGGTGTTAGGCTATGTCAGAGGAGTTTGACAATACTTACAGTTCATTCCGGGAGTGCATTGTTAGATCCTTCTAAATACAGAACAGTTGTTGTTAGTCTCCAATACTTATGTCTCACTCGTCTTGATATTGCATATATTGTTAATAAATTGTCTAAATGTATCGCCCTACTATTGATCATTGGAATGATGTCAAGCGCTTGCTTCATTATCTATCTGGTACCACTGATCATGGTCTTATCTTGCACCATCTCCCAACTATATCTCTTCATTGTTGACCTAAACTGGATCACAGTCAACCTGATTTCGATAATTAACACATTGATATCTGCTATGACTCAATACGACACATTGACTGCTGGACGTGACATCAACATACTTCATTGAACTTATGTTACATCATCTTTGTAATGTTCAGAGTCTGTAATTTTCTATGTTTGTTTGAGTCTAGAAAATGGTGTAAGTTGAGTCGTACTGTGGCATTAAACCTACTCAACATATTTTCTACAGCTCCACCAAACAAACAAGCATTGAACCCAACTGAACCAAATCAAACCAACTCAAACCCAACCAACATAGCTTCTGGTCTGAGACAGACCGAACTCGGGCTGAACTCAGTTCCTGACCGAACTCGGGCCCCTTAAAATCAACAACCAAATTTTTTGCTCTACCTGGTTACGAGCTGTCCAACATTCAATTTTTTGAATGTTAGGGAACAGAACTCGGGCCAAACTCTGCCCTCCAGACTAGTACAAATAGAGCATGATTTCTCCCATTTAAAATCATCTCTCAAGCTTTTAATCTTCTAAGCTCTATACATTCTAAGCCTTTCTCTGAGCCACACTCCTCCAAATCTCCTTAGCCACAACTTCCTAATCCCCAAGGTGCCTCAATGTGATTCAGCTAGAAGTTGTGCAAGAGTTGTAAAGTGTTCTCACTTGGAAAATCTAAGTTTTGCCTCTGCAAAGTTGAAGTAGTCGAGCGCTTCGGATCAAAAGTTCGTGTTGTAAAGAAGTGGCAAGCTTTCAGATCAAAGCTTGTGTTTCACTAATAGTGGATTTAAACTCCGAGCTTGAGTTCTCGGGATTGGACTAGTCCTCCACGAAGAAAACCAGTATACATCTTGGTGTTTTCGTTTGCTCTTCCTTACTCTATTTACTTTTCACATTATTATCTCTCTGATTATTTACTCTGTTAGTAGTTGCTTCCTAGACTTAGCCTTAATCAATTTTTAATTGGTCACTATAGACACATAACTCTATTCACCCCACTCTAGAGTTGCCTACACGCTATTTCATTCATGACTTTTCATATGCTGATTGGGCCAGAAATAAGGGTGACTACACCTCCACAAGTGCCTATATTGTTTATCTCGGTCATAATTCGATATCCTGGTCCTCCAAAAAATAACGTACGGTTGCACGCTCCTTAACTGAAGCTGAACATCATTATGTTGCTTCTACAACTGCTAAGTTACGTTGGATTTGTTCTCTTCTAACTGAGCTTTACGTTTGTATTCATGCTGATTCGATTATCTATTGTGACAATGTTGGTGCAACTTATTTCTGTTCCAATCATGTCTTCCGTTCATGCATGAACCATGTTGTGATTGATTATCATTTTATTCGAAATCAAATACAAAGTGGAGCTTTACGTGCCACCCATGTATCCTTATAAGACCAGTTAGCTAATATCTTGACCAATCCTCTTCGATGCACTCGATTTCAACTTTTGAAGAGCAAGATTGGACTCTCCACAGGAGCTCCATCTTGAGGGGACATATTAGAGGAATTAATTTAGTAATTTCTTAATTGGGTATTTCCAGTCTGGATTTACCTTATTAGGAAAATTAATTTATTAATTCTTTTTCTGGAATTATTTAGTTCGTCTCCTATTTTGATATGCGTATAATTTGAATTTACAACAAATCTCATAAATTAGGTAATTAGCTAAATTTAGAATAATTAAGAAATCTTCTCAATCTCTATTGATTAGGTTATTAGCTAGATTTAGAATATTTAAGAAATATTCTCAATCTCATCTTGTAATGTATATATAGTCAATATTTATTTAATAAAATTAAGCCATTATCTAATCTCAATAGTATAGGTATATTTATACTACTATATAATAAGAAAATTTAGGCTTCGTCATAAAAAAATTATTCCAAAAATTTACTTAACTATGTTTAGTAATTAAAATTATTTATTAAATTCAACATGAGTAGTTAGGTAATTATATATTGAACAAAAATAAAGAGGGTTGTAGTTTGCTCCGATGTAGTAAAAAGTAAGGAATTATTGTTTGTTCTTCTTAAGTAGTAAGGGACTGTTGTTTGTTTTTTCAAGCATTATAAAATACGTGCAACGCATATATACTTTTTTTTAATAAAAAGATTTGATTAAGATTATAGAGAAATTAGATGAACCAACAAAACATAAAGAGATGGAATATGATTGACTTTTATATAAAATGTTAGATACTATTGGAAACACAGTTAAACGCATGCAACAAACTAACCCCTAGCATATATTTCCATCAAGTAAAAATAATTATAACGATTAATTATTGGTTATATTTATGTAAACAAAATTATCTCTTATGTTAGTCAGGAGTTTCATGTATTTTTAAAGGACACTTTATGATATAATAGTAACGTGTACGTGCATTGCACGAACGTAAAAAAATTATTGAATTTTTTATTATAGATACCATTGGTCCATGGAATGGAACCCATCAAGCCGGAGGGAATTTCTCCTATTTTAACCACATTAATTAAATTTTTTGACTATAATTAGATAATATAAAATAATTAAATAATTAGTTAAAATTTATTTATTTTTAAATTTTTAATTACATAAGAATATAGACTTTAGATGGTTGAGACAAACTTTAAATGGTTTAGACGCCTTTTATAAACTGTTTAAAGCCTCTTTATATATAAAAAAAAAGTGTAGAGATTGAGCATAATTATAAGGGAAATATTATATGAAAAGAAAAACGTAAACATCTTCAAATTAATAATCCTCAATTGACCTTGATAATTCTTTAATGACTTCCTTAGTCCATATGTTTGTATATCTAGTATTATAATAGTTGTTAAATATTTTTAAAAAAAATTAAAAAAATAAAATAATTAAAAATTGGCAGGGGCTGCGCAAACGCGTATCCCCTAAGCAACAAATAATGACATCCACTCTCCCACTTGGGGAGATGGTAAGCCAACACACCCTCAAAGTGCAATGAGGGCCACAGGACTAGGCCTTCTTGTCCACCTAATGACCTCGTCCAGGTAAGTATGGCCTAACGTAGCCCCTTCCCTCATTTTTATAACCCACCTCTCCCCCCTCCTACCTGTCGATGTGGGACTAAAAGCTCAGGCTGTTAAATGTTGCTTCTCCTTCCATTTCTCCGCCTCTCCCCTCAAACAGTTCATAACCAATCAGACATTGATTTTGAAAATAACTCCAAAAGAATAATAACAATAACAATAACAACAATACTAAAATAAAATGAAACAAAATAATTTTCCTTTGAAACACCATGAACTCTTGATGTTATAACTTAACTCTTAATTAAAGCATGTGACCCTTTTGTGCATGAAGGACATTCAAGATAAAAGAAAAATTGAGATTCTTTTAAAAATTAAAAAATATCTCCCCATCTATTTATGATATAATAAAAATGACAGTCGAGAATATTAAAATATTGGGTATCAACTTGCCAAAAGAAATAGTTAAGAGTATAAGAATGTTAACATAGTCGGTCGTGATATTTTGTAGGCCTTGTACAAAAATAAAAAGTGACATCTTAAAAGACACTCTGGCCGCATGAGGACGAGGACGCATAGAGTCGAGACGACACGTGTGCTCTCATTTAGCCTTTTGTCTTTTCCTGAGCCATTGTCTTCACGAGTCTCGAAGCATCTTAGCGTGAAGGGTGATGTGTTAGATTCTGAAAGTCATCGAATGATGTGTCAAGGGGGTTTTAAGCGGCCTCCCTACTCTGTGGTTGTTCAGGTCGTATAGAGTATACTATACGGCTTCTGGATCTTTGGTTGATCAAGCCGCATATGGCTTTTCTACAACTTGGTTGTTCGGGCCGCCTATGACTCCTCTGCTGCTTTGTTGTTCAGGCCGCATGTGGCTTCTCTGCGGCTTGGTTGCTTTTTTGAGGGGGGACATAACCTTTATGTGGCCTGCATAATTTTTATGCTTCTACAAGTTTGTCTTTCCCGAGCTCTACCCCCAGTGCGAGCGATGGCTTCGAAGGTTTCCTGTGTAGATTTACCATAAGGGGTTTGAAAGTGGTAGTAGATGTCGGACCTTCCTTCAGTGATCGATTCGATCTACGGAGGTGAACGACCAGAGGCTCAGGTGCTTTCCTAGGCATTTTCACCCGGAGGGGAGGAGCTGTGTCAGGAGTGTGTGCTCCCAGTATCTGCCTCTTCGTTGGCATCATTGCCACATTCATCTTGGTGGACTCGCTTGTAGAGGATCGAGTCAGAGTAGTAGGCCTAGGCCCCTTTGAATGGATCGACGTCAGTGTCTTGACGATGTCATAATTATCTACGTACTTTAAGCACTGGTGTAGAGTTGACGATACGATCATGTACTGATGTATCCATGGACGTCCCAACAAGACATTGTAAGATATGTCTATGTCTATAAGATAGCAGGTGACCTCTTTTTTCAAGTTATTGATCTGATATTTCAAGCGAATCTTGCCCAGAGGGTAGCTCCTCCCTGCATTGAATCCACTTATGGCAGTATTGGTTGCTGCCAGGCGATGCATTAGGATGCACAAGGTCTGAAGCAGAATCCACAGGATAATGTTCATTGACGAACCAGGGTCGATGTGTATCTGGTCCACTTTGATGGCACCGATGTACCTTGTGTAATACAGAGGATAATCGTGTCAATTTTTCTTTAGCAACATGTCTTATTGCAAGAACATGATATTGGGTATTGCCTCTGTCACATTGTAACAACGGGAGCATAAGGCAGGCTCTGGCGGCTTGACCTACGCCAAGTAGGTATTGGCGTTCTGCAATGCCTCACTCAGGGAGTCCCGAGTGTCCTTGGAGAGTCGTAAAAGCTCGAATAGAGATAACTTCGTTGGAGTATTTGCGAGCTGGACTAAGATATTGAAGTTGTAGGGCTTCTCTAGCCCTTGAGCTGAACCCTTGCACAACGGTTTATCGAAGCAAGTTTTTTCTGCTTGAACTTGTCCGCTGGTAGAGGTTGGGATGGACCCGGATCAGATGTTACAGGTACGACAATTGGGAGTGCACCATCGTTAGGGATGTCGTACTCTCGTTGGTACGCTTGGCCTGGCCTTGTTGTTCCTTCTATAGCTTCTTCGGACGGGATAGAAATCGTGTAGCAGGATTTGGACTTCTTGTCCTTTGACTTGGTGGTAGAAGGTGTTGTCTGCTATATCAAGTCCAGAGCAAGATCGGGATGGACCCACATGACCTTCCTACGTGATATGGTGAGAGTTATCAGCCCGAATGTTAGGTCACGAGCTGGCGGAAGATTGACAACCTCCATTATTGTCCAGAAAATTGGGATTACTCCATCTTGGGCTTCTATCACCAGGATGTTGCCGAACTAGAGAGATACCATATTTGCGATGACTGTCTTTTCATCAAAGTCCAGAGTGAGGTTCTTGGTGTCAAGCAGCCACTGGATGTATCGCTTCAGTGTATACCAGTCCCGCGTCGCATGATGGACGTAACGATGGTAGTGGCAGTACTTTAGATTATTCACCTTGGCTACCTCAACATGGCATTTGATATCGGGGAGCCAAAACTTGTTTCCCTGCATTAGCACATCAAAGTTGCCATGACGTTATCGTCTTCGAAGGAATAGGTTTCCTTCGGTTTTAGAGCTTCCACCGGCTTCTACTCGGGCTTCTTAGTCAAGTAAGAGATAATAGCCTGCTTTCCTTTGCTATCACGGCTATTATTGCCGCCGTTGTTGTTATTATTGCTGTTATAAGGGAAATTTCCTCTATTATCAGTGCACGGGGATCTATATTCCCAAGAGCCGGGCGTCCCTCACCTTCTTCTCAGCGTCGACAGCGTTTATGATGAACGTCGTCCAGTCTTTGAACTGACTGTCACACATCCAGAGGCTGACTGCTGGAAATAGATTTCTGCAGCACATGTCCATCAATGTGGACTCATGATTTCCAGAAGGCAACTTAAGTGCTGCTTGCCTGTATCGTTTGATATATGCGGGTATTAGCTCCTTCTCCTTCTGTATAATTTCCATTAGAGAGGATATTGTCATGTCGCTTTCCCCGTCATAGAATCAGGCAAGAAAACGACCTTTTAGGTCGTCGAACGATGAAATATAGTTGCCTTGTAGACTGCAAAACCAGTCAAATACTACTATGGATAATGCTCCCACAAAGAGCTTAGTGAGGAGTGTGTCACTGCGAGATAGGTGCTCCATTGTAGTCTCAAAGTAACTCATGTTTTGACGGAAAGATGTCTTCCCGTCAAATGGGTTCAGATTGAAGGGCTTGTACTTTGTCGGATAAGGCACATCGCTCCACTCAGGGGGATACAGTTGTCGTATCCCAATCTCGTGGAGTGTGTCCCAATTTCCCAATGAGTCCAAATGAGCTTTCAGTTCTCGCACCTCCCAAATTGCTTCTCGGGCTTCATCTGATAAAGAAGGAGTAGACGATCCTGGTAGAGCATGACGGCCACCAATGGGAGGAGCGATTGCATTCGAATCTTCATTGGTCCCAGGGTCCTGGTTTGCTTAACCTGAGGCCCTTGGTGGTTGAGAGGCTAAACTTGCCTTGATATCTAGATGCTTGGGTCAAGGCTTGTATTGACTCGCTCATAGTTTGAATCATGACCTCGAGGGCTTCGAGGCACTGCCGATCACTGGGGCCTTCGGGCTCGTCCCCTGCCATGTATAATATTCTCACATGAGGTGAGATGGATGGAACGGTAGACGTAGCACTTTCTGCCTCAGACTCTTACAACGAATAGTCGTTGGGAAAAGTTGGTATTGTTGTGTCTAGTTCGGACTCTGATGGAACACTATCCCTAGCAGAGTCGCCACCTTGTTCGCCATTAAATTGGAATTACTTTAATAACAAAATAAAGAAAGTACAAAGAGTTCCTAGACAGACAATCTAAGTAAATTTTTTGATTCTAGGGCATGACGGTGGAGATTGAGTGGTGCAGTGATTCTTTTACTTCGTTGACGGTCTGATGCGGGCGTGTGAAAGCACTTTTCTGTTCTCTATCCTGTACCTGTTGCTTGCGTCTATTGTGTGGGTATGCTACCCTGCTATTTATAGCCGCCAGACTGACGGGCTATGGATGCCGCATATGCCTATGTTTAGTGGCTGCATGGGGGCTCCTTCAACATAATACGGTTGTAACTGGGCCGCATACTATGGACGTGCTCCACGTAGCCTTGGTTGGGATATGCGATTGATACAATCTCGACAAAGGGGGTGTAGTCATTATTGATCGATTATGTGCGTGAACTTGTCAGCTAGACACGTTGTCTGCACTAATTGCATGAGGATCTCTTCGGTTGCAACGAAAAAGATCTTGCAATTTTGAAGGCTGCATAGCGTGTTGGCCGCATAACGTCTTGGCCGCATATGTGCTCTCGTTTGTCCTTGGTCTGATGGAAACTTTGGCTTCATGAGGACGATGACGTATAGAGTTGAGACCGCATGTGTGCTCTCGTTTGGCCTTGGTCGGATAGAAAATATGGCCGCACGGCATTGTGGCCGCATACGTGCTCTCGTTTGGCCTTGGTCGAAAGGACACTCTAGACGCATGATGATGAGGCTGCATGGATATGTAGCCGCATGCAAGATTCTCGTCTGGCCTTGGTCGGATGGGCACTATGGCCGAATGATGACAAGGCCGCATGGGTATATGGTCGCATACGAGCAAGCACGTGGTATGGCACGTCTGCGGAGACCATCAATGAGTTGATGTGACTTTTCATCTTTTTTGAGTTGTTGTCTTCATGAGTCTCGAAGCGTCTCAGTGTGACGAGTGATGTGTCAGAGTCTAACATTCATCGAATGCTGTGTCAGGAGAATTTTATTCGGCCTCCCTGCTCTGTGGTTGTTTAGGCCGCATAGAGTATATTATGGGGCTTCTAGATCTTTAGTTGATCAGGTCGCATGTGGCTTCTCTGCGGCTTGGTTGTTCATGCCGTATATGACTTCTCTGTGGCTTGGTTTTATTTTTTGATGGGGGGTATGACCTTTATGCGGCCTGCATGATTTTTTTATGCTTCTACAACATAATTACCTAACTACTCATGTTAAATTTAATAAACAATTATAATTTGTAAACATTGTTAATTATATTTTTGGAATAATTTTTTTTATGATGAAGCCTGTGTGTTTAATTGTGTTTGCAATTGATAGGAGTTAGTTTTTTTAAATTTAATAAACAATTATAATTTGTAAACATTATATATACGATAGGAGTTAGTCTGTTGCGTGTGTTTAATTGTGTTTCCAATTGTGTCCAACTTCTTATATAAAAAAAAGTCAATCATATTCCATCTCTTTATGTTTAGTTGGTTCATCTAATTTCTCTATAATATTTTTATATAAAATTATATATGTGTTGCACGTATTTTTTAATGCTTGAAAAAAATAAACAATAGTCCCTTACTACTTAAGAAGAACAAACAACAATTCCTTAATTTTCACTACTTGGGAGCAATCTAAACCCTCTTTATTTGTGTTCAATACATAATTAACCAACTACTCATGTTAAATTTAATAAACAATTATAATTTGTAAAAATTGTTAATTATATTTTTGGAATAAATTTTTTTTATGATGAAGCCTAACTTTTCTTTTTATATAGTAGTATAAATATATCTATACTACTATATATTGAGAACAGTTCAGCTTCACTGCAAATTTTTTTTTCAAATATAACCTTGCATATATTTACTAATTAAAATTATTTATTTAATTTAATAGGGAGAACTTGGTAATTATGGAAGATATCTTTTGGTCTTCTTAAATAGTCCTACATGCAAGTATAAAATAATGTATATATAATAATATGAAATACTAATCTATACCTTTGTACATGTATACTAATTAAAATATGAACCTAAAATTTTACTATATAATAGGAAAAGTTCTGGTCCACTGTAAAAAAATTCTTCCAAAATATACCCTTGCATATGTTTACTAATTAAATTTATTCATTAAAGTTAATATGGCAACTATGTAATTACATAAACAATTTTTTGATCTTCCAAATAGTTTTACAGGTAGGTATGTAATAATAATAATAATAATAATAATAATAATAATAATAATAATAATAATAATAGGAAAAGTTTGAGGTTTCACCGTGGATATGGTTCAAACAATGTCCTATCCTATGTTTACTAATTAAAATTAATTATTCAATTTAATATATACAGTTAGATATTTACGTATATAAAATAAATTAAGTGGGTTGATATTTGCTCTTCCCAAGTAGTAGAATAATATTCCCAAGTAGTCTTCATAAAGATTGTTAATTATATTATGATATATGTCCATGACTTTCCAGATTGTTAATTGTATTATAATATTTGATCATGACATAATGGTCCACAGTCCACTTTTTAATTTGTTCATTAGTTTATCAACCATCTCTTCCAATCCACACGGAAGCAAGCATTAGCATTTAACAATTAGTCCATAGTCCACTTGAAATTTATGATTTGTAATTTTATTTTGAGTACTTATAAGATGTCACTTTTTATTTTTACACAAGGTCTACAAAATATTAGGACCATCCATGTTACATTCATATACTCTTAACTATTTCTTTTGGCAAGTTGATACCCAACATTTTAATATTCTCGACTATCATTTTTATTATATCGTAAATAGATGGGGAGATATTTTTTAATTTTTAAAAGAATCTTAATTTTTCTATTCTATTGAATGTACTTCATGAACTATTTAGGGGGGAGGGGGAGGAAGGAGAAGCAACATTTAATAGCTTGAGGTTTTAGTCCCACATCGGCAGGGAGGAGGGAGAGGAAGCTAAAGGTGGGTTATAAAAAAGAGGAAAGGTTCTACGTTAGACCATACTTACCTGGACGGGGTCATTGGGTGAACAAGAAGGCTCAGGCCTAGGCCCATGGCCCTCATTGCACTCTGAGGGTGCGTTGGCTTACCATCTCCCCAAGTGGGAGAGTGGACGTCATAATTTTTTGCTTAGGGGGAACGCGTTCGCGCGGCTCCTGCCAATTTTTAATTATTCAATTTTTTAATAGAAGTTTTGAAAATAATTAACAACTATTATAATATTAGATGTATACACATGTGTGGAGTAAGGAAGTCATAAAAGTATTATTAAGCTCAATGTTCTATCATCTAATATATCTTCATTAAGGATGGTTAATTTGAAGATGTTTAAGTTTTATTTATTTATATAATATTGCCCTTAGAATTATTCTCGATCTCTACCTTTTTTTATAAAGAGGCTTAAAACGGTTTCTAAAAGGTGGCTCAAACATCTAAAATCTCTATTCGTATGTAATTAAAAATTAAAAAATAAATAAATTTAAACTAATTATTTAATTGTTTAATTATAGTCAAAATCTCTACTATTATAGTGCGGCTTAGAACCGGCTCCAAATTGAGCCGTCTAATACGTATGTATATCATCAACCAATTAATTTAAATTAAAAAAAAATCTACCACATGTGTTTTCTTTTCTCACGTAGTTGAAAGCCAAAATAAATAACAAATAATAAAATATATTTAAAATTTAAATTATATTTAAACTAACTATATGGTATTATCTAATTAAAATATATCAAAAATTCAAAAAACATATTTATAACAAATTATGCGCGCTAGCCGTGTATGCGCCCCTGGGCGCGATAATAGAACACGCATGCGTGTCATGACATATGTGAGGTATAATGTCGATCATTAAAAAATTCTCAAACAGCTTTAAATCGATCTACGATTGATTAAATGCTGTTTTTCGTGTTTATACCCATGGGCTTAAAAAAGTGAGCTTGTAGCTCATTTTTTAATATAACTTTATGGTCTAACGAGGGGGTCCATCGTTATTCTCTCGTAAAGTAGTTCCTTTAGTCGCTCCTTTTACTCGCTGACCTGGGGTGGATGGTTTCCCCCCAGGACCCCCCCTTCCCTTACTCGTAGCTGAAAAGCCTATGCAGCCACCAATCCAGGCAAAAGCAAAAATGAAAGTCAACTAAGGCGAGCGAACCCACGGGGCGGTGAACGCCACCCACTCTGCGGTAAAGCAAGAGGGTGTTCAAAAAGGGCAAGGCTTCCTCGATCCGGTTCGTGCGGCCTTCATGGACTTTCGTGGTCAAATCTACTGCTCTGGTGTTCTCCACTTTCATGAGCGTGATTTGGCCTGCTCTTTACTAGTCTTTGCTGGTGTACCAAAAGTTGTCCCTAAAGACAGCTTCAAGGAGCTAATCTGTGAAAATAATATTTAAAATATTTTAATATAATTTAAAATATAATTTATTTTTAATAATAATATAGTTTTTCTTATTTGTACAACGCATGTGGACGTGACTAGTCTTTAACTAATGTGGTTAAATTGGGTTCCATTCTCTCTGGCATGATGGGTTCCATTCCATGGACTGGTGGTATCTATAATAATTGTTTTTTTAATAAAGCGTGCAATGCACGTGCACATTACTAGTGTATCATAAAGTGACCCCTAAAAGTACATGCAACTCCTTACTAACATAAGAGATAATTTTATTTAAATAAATATAACCAAGTATTAATAGTTATAATTAATTTTTTTTATATGTCATTTCTACTGGGTTAGGAACTAAGTTCCCAAAGGAGGATTTGAACCGTGTCCATCCCCACGGAAGCCCTCTATCGTAAACAACAGGCCACAACCCCACGGACATCATTATAATTAATTTTATATTTTGGAAATATATGATAGAAGTTAGTTTGTTGCGTGTGATTAATTGTGTTTCCAATTGTGTCCAATTTTTTATAAAAAAAGGCAATCATATTCCATCTCTTTATGTTTTGTTGGTTCATCTAATTTGTTTATAATATTTTTTATATAAAAGTATATATGTGTTGCACGTATTTTTTAATTCTTGAAAAAATAAACAATAGTCCATTACTACTTTAGAAGAACAAACAACAATTCTGTTATAACGTGGGTTACTAAAGGGTTGGATTCCCATTTTGTATTTTAGTCCCACATTGGTTAGAGATTAGTATTACACCTTCATTGGGTTGTATAAATATGGCCTTTGCCTTCCACTATGAGATTATACTAATAAGATATCTTCTCTCATATTTTTTTCTTCCTTCTTCTACGTTTATTCTAGCACGTTATCAACACGAAGCTCTAACGGAAGGAAATAAGCGAGAGCATCTTAGTGAAGTCGCCATTTGTGGATTCTCTACTTCGGTAATAGATATGGTTATTTATATTTATTTTTCTGTATATGCATACCATAGGCGCAGCCTGATGTTGATATTTATACATCTCTTGGCATACAGCTAGGGCAAAAAGAATATTTTTTATCCATTCATCTCACTTCTTTTAGTTAACTCTGATAGCACTCTGATGTTAATTACATATAGATCTCTCCGAGAGAACACTGGAGTTATTCTTTATTTCTTCCTTTCTTTTATATATGTTCATACACTAAAAGAAAAATGGCTTGTCTTGACGGTCGATTTTTTGACGTATGCGCAAAATCGTCAAGTAAAGCCGTTATCTTAACGGTTTTAGACATGCGTCAAGAAAACACCAATTATTGTGTTCTTTTAGAAAATTTGACCAGAATACTTGACGGTTTTAAAGGAACCGTCAAGAAAACCTATTACATTTATTGACGGTTTGTTGATAACCGTCAAGGAATGTCTGTGCGGGAAAATTATCGTGCACATTTCAGCTGCCATTTTAGTAATTTTTTTAAACTTTTTTTTACTGTATTAGCTACGTTAACGGTTGCGTGAAACCACAGAAATTGTTCTTACCCCGATCCCTTTTAAGAGAACCCTCTAAGAGATTTTGTTATCCCGTATTTTTTTTATTTCTCTCTCTCCTCCCTCTCCATTTCTCATCCCCCCAGCCCTAATATATTACTGGCGGCTCCCTCCTTCTCCGAACCACTATAGCCTCCTCCTACCACACCATCCCAAGGGAGCTCACAGTAGAGCCATCCCACGTGCATCTCGCGTTCTGGCCGGCGCTGCTTATATGCCTGAATGGTAAGCCCTACCGCTCAAGCTTCGGATCCAGCACCTTCCGCCTCGGATCCACCGCTCAAGATTCGGATCCAGCACCTTCTGCCTCGGATCCACCGCTCAAGATTCGGATCCAGCACCTTCTGCCTCGGATCTACCGCTCAAGCTTCGGATCCAGCAGATCTGACTTCTTTCGGCCGCCATTGGTCCGACTCCACACCCTCGACGCTCCTTTCTGGCGGACCCCGAGCCCCAACAGCCCCGAGCATCCCTCCCCTCTCCTTGCAGTAGAGGCTCGGTCCCTCTCCTCTCCTCTCTGGCGGACCCTGAGCCCTAACAACCCCGAGCATCTCTCCCCTCTCCTTGCGGTGGAGGATCGGAGCGGCACCGTGGTCCATTTAATTGCTTCTCCTTTTCCTCTCTCTTTATGTCTTTCTTCTGGATGTTTGAACGAATCCCAAATCCTCCCCAAATAATAGACATCCTAGCCCACCTCCCCAAACCCTAGAAACCCTATCCCTCTCCTACCCTCGAAAACCCTAGATCAACTCCTACCCCCACTCCTACTGCAAACTCGAAACAAGCCCCTCATCTTTATCGGCACCCATAACGACAATGACCATGATGCCTCTGGTGGCGAGGAGGAGGCCACCAGTTCCAACTGTCATTATTTTTCTTACCTTATTCTTGTGCTCTATTTGATTTAACATGAAGGCACGGCGGTCGCCACCACCACATCCAATGTAGGGAAGCCTCCTTCTTGCAATTGGGGTGAAGGGAGTTACGACGGTTGAAGCCTCATCTTGTGCTCCATTTGATTTATCAGGAAAAAAAATTGGTTTGTGGTTATCTGAGGGACATGGGCACGATCGTGCTCGGGATGGCGAGCATGAGCGAGTGGCACGGTATGTCTTTGTGGTAATTTCTCACCTAACTCTTGATTCAAAAAGATGAGATGACTTATATATTCATATTTTTAAGTGTATTGATTGTTAATATTTTATGGTTCTCTTCCTACAGCTGCTATGCCACACCATGCATAAGTGCAATCGACACAATGAGACATGCTTGGTGTTTGTCTGCTTTAATATTTCAATAAATGACATTGTGAATATACCATTCTCTATTCATGGTTAGGCTCAAAATTCATTTATATCACATATGAGACAAGAGTCTATCATTTGTTATCACTTTTTAGCTCTTGTCTATGGATCAATTTTGAAAATTTACATGTATCTATGATTACTATGGCTCCACTTTTGCAGCAGTTGCACATGGTGGATCTAGCAGCGACGCATGTCCGACCTAGATTTTTTACTTTTCTTTTACTTCTTCAGTTTTTTTTTACACTAGATCTGATGTCTGAAATTTTTGGTACAAACCTGACTGTATCAAGTCATATTTGTATCAGATGTTTGGTCTTGTTTGAACTTTGAATCCAACATAATTTAAACGTGGGCAAATTTGTTTCTCAAACATCTAATATATGTGAATCAAGTGTGATGTCCTGGCATGTAAATATCATCTTACACAAGGATATTGGCCTCCCGAAGTCTTGTCTATGTAGTACAACATTAGGACTATCTCATCTAGTTTAGCTTATGGCAATTTTATATAATCTTGCTTTCCTATTTTAATATTTGAATAACTTTAGTTTCCTGTAATTACATTCTATTTGGTATTTCTAATATGTGGTCGAAGTCTTAAAGAAGTTTATACCATAATTAGGTGGAATTATTTATTTAGACTATATTCAAAGCTGTGGCTAAATGCGCTCACTCGTATATATTATCTGTGTTGTATTGTAATCTATTATCACTTATCTACTTTAATATACTTAAGTTTTCAAATGAGTATTTTTTAATCAATTGATCTATTTCTATTCTATATTGTTGCTTCCAATTGGTCTTGAATAAGTAAACGAGCTAGATAACTATAATTGTTTATAAAGTTTATATTTAAATCTGTGACTAAATACTCTATCTGTACATACTAATACATTTGGAGCTTGTGATTTTAAATTTAATAGGTTGAAGAAATTTGATATTTTGGCAGAATGGAGAAAAAATGGTTAAATTTCTGGACAACCGGTATGGTATGTCTTATTTCTTGTATCCTTATTCTCTGTATTCAATAAATTATAAAAAATGCTCTTTTGGGAACTTCCAGCTCGGTGGTATTGCATATCAGGCATTTTGTTCACAATAGTTTTATTAGACATGGGCACCAATGGTGGTTATACTTTAGCAACAAAGTTTGATGATACTTTAGCTACATAATAAAGTATACCTTCCTGCCTGTGGTTTCACGTTGTGGTTATACTTTAGCTACATAATAGAGGTAGTAACAATTTTTCCTACACTTCTAATTTCATGATATGTGAGATGAATCATGATCTATTTGTAGCTTTTCATAACTTGGATATACTTTATACTCGAAAATTAGATAATTGTTGGTTATATACTATATATCTGGGGTCTTTTTATTCTATTCTGAGTTATTTGATCATAAGTATAATATAAAAAGTTTATTTTTTACTTACTATTCAATAATGATGCACTCTATAACATAAGGCCATGTGTGCTTTCAACATCCTTTCAATCTGTTTAACTTTCTATATATAAATTTGTTCAATTGTATTAGATTTTTGATCCTTTATTTAACTATAACTAATTTATAACCTTCTGATCTTTATTTGGAGTACGTATAATAATAATAATAAAATCTTGTTCGACCGAAATTGACGCTTTCAAGTACTATTAATATTAGGGAATTTGCTTTATAACATTATTCTAAGTATGTCAACATCATTGTCAGTAAATTCTAGACTTATAAATATTATTTATTGGGATCGATTCCAACTCATTTATAATTTTACTACTTATGATGATACATGTAAACTCCACATTCTTTATAGTTTTATAATGGACATTTGTGCATCCTTTCTTACAGACATGGGTACCCTACAAGCCTAGTATTGTTAAGTCTGATTCTCAAGGGGATAGCTCTAACTCAGGTTTATTAATGAAAGATTGAATTTTTTTCACAGTTTAAATATTATAATCATGCAATTAATTGTTTGGTGTTGCTTTTGTTTATTTTAAATATCTTATTATCATTATTACTCTTCTTATTTGGTTCCTAATATGCTTCTACAGCTTTATGAACTGTGAGCTTAGGTCGATGATGTTAGCTAGCAGATTGTGAGAATTTAACTACCATATTTAGTCAATAAACTATTTATTAATAATTCATCTAAACAGCCATATTCATGCAATGCGGTTAGTTTAGATCCTTCAAGGAGCAATTATTAAGTGGACTCCTATGGTGCATGGATTTGATTGCAAAGTTTGTCTACTTTTTTAGTTACATACACAAAACTGCAAGTTTGTCCACCTTCCCCTTCTTGTTATATATCTGCTTCTTTATTTTTCGTATAAAGCATGTGCTTTTCTTCTCAGAAATAATGAAAAAAAATATAGTTTTGGAAAATCTACTGCTGATGGCTATAAGCCGAACTGGTCCCTTCTTCTACTCAGCATAGCTCTAGAGAGTAGAGACTCGCATCTGATGAAGTTTGATGCATCATTGGTCCTGTTAGAATTAGGATATTGGGGAAATGAATGACACATTCAACCAGTCCCAACTCGTCTTTCTGGTTAGTAATTAGCATAGTGGGTAATTTTGTGATGTCTGTTGGTGATAACTTCTATAATAACATACATGTTGTTTTCTTAGAAAGAATTGGCTAGTGTTTCTCCATGAGGATGAATACTCTCAAGAAAATAATGACATTATCTATGTATCACACCAACACATCCTCATGATACACCCAAGATACTCTCATGTTCATGATACTCTTGGTATCCTATAGTACACACAATATCCACACACATGTACACAAGCAATACCAATTGGTGTTCAAGATACCAACCTATATACTCCACACATACACACATGCATATATGTGCACTCACACTCAAACACAAGTCACTTACTTCTTTGACACTAATACTTACACCTATAATGTTGTACACATACACTAGATACCGAATTTCAGTATCACATATTCCTGCACACACAAAATTGCATTGCCTGTGTAGTCGCTGTTCTGCACACTGCACTGTTGCATGTGCTGCACATAAGGACAGATGCTTCATGTTCTCGAGTTGCATCTGCTATTGCTACAACATGCTGTAAAAATTTGTACTGCACTATATGATGCACATTACACATACCATATGACACATAGAAATACTCATGGGTACTTGACACTTACCTATATACTCTAGGATACACTAATGCTTATATCTATTTAAGTTACTACCTATATACTCTAGGTAATACCCAAACACAACCAACACCTACCTATAACCAACACTAATGATACTCATGGTATCCATGATACACCACAACAAAACTATGAATATATATGTATCTAATATGAACAAATAACATAATGAGACTCCTAAATAAATAAATATATTATAATACTATTTACATAATATATTGACATTCAATAGTATAGAGTATATCTAATTAGACACATATATAGAAAAACATATGAATATCAATATCTAATCATGCGTATCACGATGTATCATAACACAACACTAGGTATCCTCTTTAGGATACAAGGACCCAAAACTCATCTTAATTTGGACATAAAAATCCTTTGAGCCTAACACAGGAACTCGGGTCATGGGATTTAATTTCTTTCTAGAATCTTGTAACTTTGAGCCTAACGCAGTAGAAATTTACTTAAGATATGGCATATCTCCATAGAATATTTTTAGACCTTCATAACCATTAGTCAAGTTAGTAAAACATGTTGTCAAATTCCAGACCTCTTGCATGTGTTATTACTCTATGGTGTTGTATGATTCACCACTTGTCTGGTTTTACTATGACACATCTATTTATTTTACTATGCTATGGCATATCTCCATTTAAGAGATGGCATATTTCCATCAATCCAGCAGGACACTTAAGATATGGCATATCTCCATTTATTTTACTAATGAGCTAATTTGCATATTGTAGTATGAAGATCAGTCAGTTAATCAAAAACTACGTGCATGACTTAATGGAATGAAAACAGGAGGGCATGCCCTAATGTGTCAAATAGGCCATTTCTCTGTTGTTGTTTGTGCATGCTTGAGGTATGTTTTTTTATTTTATTTTTGCTACCTAAAGAGGTGATTCCTTATGTATTGCTACCTAAAGTCTATTTGACAGGTTTATTTTGGATGGGTTATGATGCCTTCATTTGAGAATTGGAGGTATGATACATTGGGTTTCATCTGTGTATTTATTGGATAATGTTGTTATTACTACCTTTATTTAAGAGCTGGAGGCATAGTAAAATATATATTTCTCTATTGTTGTTGTGGTGAATGCTTGAGCCATGTTTTTCAATTTTTTGCTGCCTAAAAAAGGTGATTCATGTATTTGGATTTTATCCCCTATATACTGCTACTTATAGCATATTTGACATGTTCACTTTGGATGGTTATGCTGCCTTCATTTGATAATTAGAGATATGACACATTGGTTTTTATTTGTGCCTTTATTTGATAATGTTGTTGCTACTGCTACCTTTATTGGATAATGTGATACATGCTAATTGATACTCATATCTAGACACTCAAGTATAGCTGATACTTACAATAGTTCCCATATTTCTGCACACAACAGTTCAGCATATGCAGCTAAATGCATAGTTGCAGCAGCTGCTGCTGTTCTTCTCCCAGATTGCATAAACTGCAAATGCTGCAAACTGCAGCAGTATCTTTAGTTTCTGCACAATATTCTGCATATATCCTAAAACCTGTATTAAGACTATTTCATGATAAAGATGAGTTATTTGTTCTGTGTTTTGTTCATGATATTTTAACCATGATTTGGCAATCATGAAGTAGATTGGTAGCATAGTGTATATGTTTGTTGTATTTGTCTCCTGAAGCTAGGTTCATTTAATCTTCTTGAGAATCCTATGTTATCATTCTGTATATGTCAAATTGATAACACATATTTATGTTTCACATGCATGTATTAAGGACACTTGCATTGCCATTACTACTTTTCTCATAATGTAGTTTACTTCTATATGTATAGTTATATGTCTATCACCTTATGATAGGATCACATCTTTTTCATCTACAGGTATAAAAGGAAAATATACTCACAGAGGCAGAGGAGAATTCTGAAGCAGAAGTTGGAGGTCCCTCAGGCATTGAATTAGATATTTTGTTATATACTTAGGCAATGTGTCATGTATTTTGGTTTACTTGTATATATACTTTGGTTATTTGGATGTGGTTGGATGCTTGTGGTATACGAATACGTATTTATTAATATAAAATTTATGTATTATACTTCTTTCATGTTTGTGATGTTCTGGATTATATTGATATTATGTGTGTTCGATATATAATATATAATTATAAACAGAATTTTGTTATATAAAAAATAACTTCTCTTGAAGGTTATAAAATGTCAACAAATATCTGCAATTTGCTACAAAACATTATTTCATGACGGTTTTTAAACATCAAAAAAGATTTTTCTTGACAGTTTTTCTCCATCAAGACATGGTTTTCTTTACGGTTATTACCTGTCATCTAGGCCACATCAAGAAAAGTTGTTATCTATCTTGACGGTTTTTTGTTATATTTTTTTACAGCTAAAATACGTCAAAAAATATTTATTACTTGACGGTTTAAAACCGTCAAGATAAGTAAACCAGAAACCGTCAAAAAAATATAGGACTTTTCTTGATTGTGGCCTAGATGATAGATCCAAAACCGTCAAGAAAACTCTTTCTTGATGGGGAAAACCGTCAAGAAAAGCCATTTTTCTTATAGTGATACATTCAGATCAAAACCATCAGAGATCTGATGACCGTGAACATGAATTATTTTGTCTATATATAAGACTTCTGGAACATCATTGTTCGAAGAATATCATATGTGGTATTTTTTTAAATACTTCTTGAATATAATCATTGTTCGAATCATACCATGAACATCTAGTGTTTGGTATTTACCTACGACTTCTGGAACATCATTGTTCGAAGCATACCATGACAAGATTTGTTTGGTATAAATAGACTTTTAAAACATTATTGTTTGAAGTATACACTAAGAACATGAATTGTTTGGTGATTTACCAAGTTCTTATGTTAACTTATTATTATTGATCTTATACAATAATATGTCGAGCCTCACAAAGCATGATTTCAAGTCTCTAAACTTAAAAGGCCAGAATTTTCTCAACTGGAGATTAGATGCTGAATTGCACCTTTAAGACAAAAGCTTAGGTGGTGCAATTGTGGCTGATAGGCCAATATCTACAGAAGATAAAGCGAAGGCTTTAATTTTCCTAAGACATCAAATTCATGATGATCTCAAGGCTGGGTACTTAACAGTCAAGGACCTCTTGGTGCTATAAAATTCTCTAGCTGAGAGATATGATCACCAAAAAATGGACATACTACCAGGTGCACTCCATGAATGGCTCAATCTATGTTTCCAAGATTATAAGACAGTTGTAGCCCATAATTCAGCTATGTTCAGGATTACTTCACAATTGAAGTTATGTGGTTAAGAAGTGACAGAGCATTCCATGCTAGAGAAAATATTCACCATATTTTATACGACTAATATGACCCTACAACAGACGTATAGGGAAAGAAATTTTAAGAAGTATTCCGAACTCAGTTTGGTCTTACTCGTGGCCGAGAAAAATAATGAGTTATTAATAGAAAACCACACTAGTAGACCAACTGGGTTTTCACCAATTCTAGTTGAAGTGAATGCGACTAGTGCTCAAAAAAATGTGACCAATACTAGGGGTCGAAGAAATCACAAAGGTAGACGGCATGGACATCGTAGAAGCCAAAGAAATGGATATAATCCGGGTCCAAGGAACGATACACAGTTCAAAAAATAAGAAATTTAATCCTCAAAGAAATAATGCCCAAATTCCCAATCCAGCTGCTCCAGCTGATATTTACAAACGTTGTGGAAGGGCTGGTCATTGGATACGAAATTGTCGCACCTTACAAAAAAAGTGGACAAGTATGAAGCCTCAAAGGGTATGGAGACTAATATCATAGAGGGTACAACACACATAAATTTTAATGATTTCTTCCAAGATAAGGATTGAAACGCAATTTTGGAAGACCAGTTCAACGCCATGATAGGCGAAGTCAATGAATAGTTATTGTATGCTTATCTAAGTTTATTTACTTTCCACTTTGAATAAATTAGTCATTATATGATCAATAGTCTAGGTTGTTTACTTTCTTTAAAGTAGTTTCATTTAGATTTAGATCAAGTTATAATAATTGACAATATGCCAAGTTTAACCATTTAGTAGATATTAATATATTATTAATTTTTGTTTTTGAAATGTACGGAGAATGATGATGGCATATGCTTGATAGATAGTGCAACAAATCATACTATATTAAAAACTAGGAAGCTTTTCAAAATATATGCCTCAAACACTGCCAAGGTGACCACCATTGCTGGACCCGTGCAGATTATAGAAGGTTATGGTAAGGTCGATGTTGTGTTGCCAAATGGAACACACTTAGTCATTCGAAATACATTATTCTCTAGTAGATCTAATAGAAATCTACTCGGCTTTAGAGATATTCGAATGAACGGGTTTTATGTTAAAACCATGAACGATGATAGCAAAGAGTATCTTTGTATTCCTTCAGAGAATAATACAAGGTGATATTTATGGACCAATTAATCCTGCTAGCGGACCTTTCAGGTATTTTATGGTTCTAATAGATGCTTCTAGTCGATGGTCATATGTTTTCTTCCTCTTATTTAGAAATTTTGCCTTTTCCAAGATACTTTCTCAGTTGATTAAGCTTGAGACTCATTTTTCTAACCAACATGTTAGAACGATTCGACTTGATAATGTAGCTGAGTTCACTTCTCGTACTTTTGATGATTATTATGCTTCCGTAGGAATAGAAGTTGAACATTCTGTCGCTCATGTTCATACCCAAAATGGTTTAGCAGAGTTCATGATTAAGCATTTTCAGCAAATAGCAAGGCCTTTACTCATGCAATCAAACTGACCCATTTCAGCTTGGGGATATATCATATTATATGCTGCTAAATTGACCATTGTTAGGTCAACTGCATATCATGAATTTTTACCATCATAACTTGTGACAGGCCATCAACCGAACATCTCTTATTTGCGTAAATTTGGTTGTGCTGTTTATGTTCTTTTTCTTCCTCCTCAGCGCTCTAAAATGGGACCTTGACGTCGTTTAGGAATTTATATTGGTTTTGGATTCGCCCTCAATTATTAGATATTTGGAACCTTTAACTGGTGATATTTTTATTGCTAGATTCACAGACTGCCATTTTGATGAGACTAAATTCCTGCAATTAGGGGGAGATAAAAAAGAAAAGAATATTCTTATAGAACCATTTACCACAAATAAATGGCATAAATTATCGTGGGATAATTCCACTCTGTCTCATCTAGATCCTCGTACTAATAAATGTGAACTGAGGTATGAAGGATATTGCATCTATAGGAGATTATAAATCAAATGCTAGATGCATTTACTGATGCAGCTAAAGTGATTAAATCACATATGCCCGCTGTAAATGCGCCAGCTCGAATTGATATCCCGGTAGAAAAAAATAGCAGAGTGGCTAACGAATTTACTGTACGCCAAAAATTTGGTAGACCTATAGGTTCAAAGGACTTAGTCCCTAGATAGAGAAAATGCCCAAGTAACGCTCTTAAGGAGGTTACACATAATGCTCAAGAAGATTTTATGAATAAAAGATACATACTCTCTGAAAATCCAGAAGAGGTTATTGACTTAGAAAAGATACAAGCCCAAGAAGAGGCTCAGGTACCTGAAAGCAAAGAGATCACTATATTTTATACATTTACAAGAGAGGTATGGGATCGCAAAGATATAATAATAGATGAGATATTCTCATTCTCAGTAGCTACTAAAATATCTAAGGGCATTGATGACACTAAACCATGTAGCATCGATAAATATCGACAAAGAAAAGATTGGCCAAAATGGAAGGATGTTATTCAAGCAGAATTTGATTCCCTTAATAAATGTGGAGTGTTCAGACCTATAGTAAAAATACCAAAAGATGTCAGACCGGTAGGTTACAAGCGGGTGTTTGTAAGAAAGCAAAATGAAAAGAATAAAATCGCTCAATTTAAGGCACGATTAGTGGCACAAGGGTTTTCTCAAAGACCCGGGATTGATTACGAAGAGACGTATTCTTCCGTAATGGATGCAACAATGTTCCGTTATTTGATAAGCCTGTCAGTTGAGAAAAAGCTGGACATGAGACTTATGGACGTTGCAACAGCCTATCTATATGGTGATTTAGATAGTGATATCTATATAAAAATTCCAGATGGATTTAACCTACCAAGCTCAAAATCTAAGAATATGTATTCCATAAAGCTAAGATGTTCATTGTACGGTTTGAAACAATCCGAAAGGATGTGGTACAACCGTCTGTTTGTGGTGAAAAACGAAAGAATGAAAATATATTCAAGATGGGGTTTACACGAAACCCGCCTTCTTTGGTTTACAAACAAACTTGTACAATTTGATCCTATACGAGGATGTGGGAGTACAATTTATTTAATCTGGGTAAATATTACTATAGGTGTCTGATCTGCAGTCGATCACTTTAGCCCTTGGACCACACGATGATGAAGAAGTGCCGTAGAAGACAGGAAGCAGCTTCGAAGGTTGCAGAAGAGGGTGGATGCACGATGCCAAAGTCGTCGATCCCTACTCTTTGCCTGAGCTCCAGATTCTTCTCTCTCTCTCTCTCTCTCTCTCTCTCTCTCTCTCTCTCTCTTGACCTCTGGTTCGATCTTTCTTGGAAGTTTTTAGACCAATTCCTTCGATCCTCCAATTTTTGTCGACCCTGTTCCTCATTGATAGAGGTCTCTATTTATAGAGTTTTAGTGACAGTGACCACTCCGTCGGTGTAGAAACCGAGGAGTGGAAAGTACAGCACCCTTTTACACAACGGTTAAAATAACCAATGCCTGTGTATAGATGATCCTTTGAATGAGCGTGTGACGCGGGTCTAACTAAGGGACAAAATGCGTATAATCGCTACAAAGATCACGGCGTAGAAGCCACGTAGGTAGGTATCCCTTGTGTAGAAGAGGTGGGCGTAGAAGCCAATGTCTGTCACCATGGCGTAGAAGCCAAGCAGGCATAGAAGCCGAATAGGCGTAGAAGCCGAGCGGTCATAGAGGCCGAGTGGGCGTAGAATTTGAGTGGTCATAGAGGCCGAGTGGTCATAGAGGCCGAGTGGGCGTTGAAGCCGAATGGGCATAGAAGCCGAGTGAGCACAGGAGCTGAATGGGCATAGAAGCCGCTGCGTACTGTGCCAGAGTGCTGATGTGGACTTCTTAGCCGGAATTACGGCTTTTGAAGATATAATCAAATCTTTTGCCTTAAATGCAGAGATTTGCCACCATCATGCGCATTAAATATAGAGGCGTGTTTTTGAAGGTCTGCAGCCCTTCTGTGCATCAGTCGCAGAGACGTGCCTCGAGAAACTGTCACCGCTCTATGCATTAGACGTAGAGACGTGCCTCGAGCAACTGTCATCGCTCTGTGCATTGGACATAGAGACGTGCCTCGAGCCCCGTACGGAGTACAGCTTTTGATGTGGCAGGCGGTTTGTCTACTGCAGAGCATAAACAGCTCATGTCTGCCTATGTAAAACAAGGCAGCGTATCCCTTCGTGCACGTAAAAGCAGTTTACGCAAAGGAGATGGCAGTAAATGACAGCCTGGGTCGCAGTACTGCGCCATCATTATAGTCGTCGTCTGGGTAGTCGAGCAGTATCCCTTTGTCAGAAGTCCAAACGTCAGGTTTATTGCAGGATCTGACAGGTTCATTGCAGGATCTTACAGGTTCACTTTGGAGAATACGAAGCGTCTCTCGTACACTTCAATGCTGCGTTGGAAAGAGGATGGGTTTTACGCCCAGGAGTTGATGAAGCACCCTGTTTATGCTGAAGCGGCTTGGACGTACTGCCTTACGCGGATGGTCCTTTGAGTTTATTTTTCACGCTATTTTTAGCGGGAAAAGCTCTGTTGCACGCTTGATGGCTCTGAAGGCCTCTGTTTACGCTGCTCTGCATCAATATGCTGCGTATAGCCATCCGACGTATTTTTCATGCTTCTACAAGACCCCCTTCAAAGCTTTCAAATTCCTCGAAATTTGGAACGCTTTGAATGAAGCATGAACCGCTCCTCGTAACTCGAAATGTTTCTGAATGGAGCGTTGAAACGGTCGATGCTGACTTTATGGCGGATTTATTGGGGACCGGTGTGACCTCTTTCGCCTATAAAAAGGCTGGAGGGTTTAACCTGTTCTCTCCACATTTCCATCACCACGCAGAGATGATCGCCGGAGTTTGTCGGGTCGACCTGAGGAAGAAGGAGATCATATTCTTCCAGCATGTAAGGAGCCGAAGAAGACGGCATCTTCGAGCAAGTGTCCACTGCAATGATGGATCATGGAAGGATATCTTAGCCTCCCTTGCTCGGGATAATCAGCAACTTTATATGGCGGTTCTTCCAGGAGAAGGGAAGGATCACATTTCACCACGCTGCTTGCAAGTGGCGCCTTCTTCCGTTACCTCCGGGGATGAGAGCAGCAACTAGCTCTGACCTCGGGTATTAAGTTGGGTGAAATACCTCAACTCAATCTACCATGGCGTTGGGCATAGGAAAGCAGTACCCTGCTTTTCTGTTGGAGGATGGGTCTATGCCCAGTTTTGTATCCTCCCACCACTGATCATCTTCTTGGAAGAAGAGGAAGACCATCACCAACGTGAGACCCTGTTAGAACAGCTTCTCGGTGCGATCTTTGGACGATGATGAGGAAGCCCTTTGTAGACGGGGTTTCCCTCAGATGTAATCATGAAAATGAAGAAAAAAAACCCTTGTAGATTGGATTTCCCTCATATGTAATCATGATTTTGATTTTAATAAAATTGTCTTTATTCTCTATATATGATCGTTTTGCCATACGTTGCTGTGAAGTCTGAATATATGTAGCTTTGACATGTTTGATTCTTTACGCCGACTCTGTATAGAAAGAGTGCTAGGTCCAGTCTTTTTACGCATAGCGAATAGTCCATAGAACGCTGTTGAGTATTTTGAACATTTAGAACTGTCCTGCTGCTAGGACTGAGAAACCGCGTAGAGCTCTGAACTGTTATTTTTACTTCTGATGAACATAATTTTTGTTCAGACTTCGTATTCAAGAATGATTTCTCGAAAATCCCTTGGAACAGGGTCGAGAAATGGCTGTCAAACTGGGTTGCCATCTTGATAGACGAGATATTCAGACTGGAGTCTGGATGAACCTCTAATTGACCCGAGAAGAGTAATTTCTTAATGTTTGAACTCTATATGTTTCGGGTACTTAGGATATTTTAAGGTCAAGAAGGAGTATCTTCTGTGTGAACTCCTGTAATCGACTGCTTTGAGAACTGTTCGGATATGCCGAAAGTCAGAGATCCGTAGTGTAGATGAGCTAAAAATCCTGAGTTCGTAGCCTATTGAGCGTAGAAAGCCACCAAGCGTGAAATCGTAGATTCGTAGCTGCTGAGCGTGAAGTCGTAGGTTTGTAGCCTCTCGAGCGTAAAAGCTACCGAGCACAAAGGCATCCGGGCATAAAACCATAGACTGATAGCTTGCGAGCGAAAAATCGTAGATTCGTACCTGTCGAGCGTAGAAAGCTCCTTAGCGTAGAACTGTAGATTTGTAGCCTGTGAAAAAGAAATCTTCCGAGCGTAAGGTTGTGGATCTGTTGCCTCCGAGCGTAAACTAAACGCCACCGAGCGTGAGATCATCGATTTGGTATCCGCTGAGCGTAAAGTCGTAGGTTTGTAGCCTCTCGAGCATAAAAGCTACCGAGTACAAAGGCATCCGGGCGTAAAACCATAGACTTATAGCTTGCGAGCGTAAAACCGTAGATCTATTGCTGTCGAGCGTAGAAAGCTCCTTAGCGTAGAACTGTAGATTTGTAGCCTGTGAAAAAGAAATCTTCCGAGCGTAAGGTTGTGGATCTGTTGCCTCCGAGCGTAAACTAAACGCCACCGAGCGTGAGATCATCGATTTGGTATCCGCTGAGCGTAAAGTCGTAGGTTTGTAGCCTCTCGAGCATAAAAGCTACCGAGCACAAAGGCATCCGGGCGTAAAATCATAGACTTATAGCTTGCGAGCGTAAAACCGTAGATCTGTTGCTGTCGAGTGTAGAAAGCTCCTTAGCGTAGGAACCACTGACCTGCTTTTGCACGAAAAACTCTTCGAATTTGCTGACTGTCCGCCTTTCGAGAGTAGTGGGCTTACGTAGTACCCAATCATAATTAAATATTAATTATGAGATTTGGTTAGAGTTTCGAGGAGTCCGTCCGAGGATTCGAGGAGTCGACCCGAACTCTATATATATCCCAAGCTTTTGAGAGAAAAACTTTTTCATCCGTCTTCTGCGAAAGAGAGCCTTCGACTGTTTGAGTTTTTCCCCTTGTTCTTTCTCCGAGCACTCCGAGTTTTCAGAAATGGCGCCGAAACAAATCCCCTCCACTAAGGGAAAGAGTATAGGTTATTCTTCTCGTTCTTCTGCCCCAGCGAGAGAGTCTTCGGTCGGGCAAGGTGAACTTTCTTCTGAGCGAAGCATCCCGCCGACGAGTAGTGCACCCGGCCTTAGAGGTAGAGCTTTTGGGATGACAGAGAATGACGAAAAATCCTTCGCACACGTTGAACGTGACCGCGCTAGGTCGTCTTCTGTGATGATAGCCTCTTTGAGGAAGATGACGCACAGAGACGTTTTTATCTTTTACGCCCACATTTCTAATGTGCCAGCGTAAAAACTCCATATTTTTGCAATTTTGAGCATAAAAGCTCTGACTGCTAAAAATTTGGTGTATACTATAAAATTTTAGTTTTACGCTTGTGGATGGGACCTCCGGCGTAATAACTAGAATTTTGGCAGTCTGGCATAAAGCACGGATCGTATACCGCCAATTTACGCTTCTGGATGTGACTTCCGACATAAAATGACCAAATTTTGTACAGTCTTGGCGTAAAGCACAGACTGTCGTTTCTTGGTCTTTATGTTGCAAGATTCGTAATGACGTGTTTTTCTTCCACTTTTGCAGTTAACTTGCATGAGTCTCCACTGGCCGAGGTGATGGGTTCTGCTGCCGGGATGCTGCACTCAAACTATCTGGAGGATCTGTCCCACGTGACATTTTCTATCTCCGGACCCCAGTATCCTGAAGGAAGGGAGATCTTGATATCGGCTCAGGGCGAGCGGACGTTGCTAAACTGATTAACGGAGAGCCCCTGACGTACATAGACGGGGACCAGTACATCAAGCCGGATTTTCTCTTTGGGGACATGATTGACAAATGGTCCCAGACGAAGCCCAAGAGAGAACCCTGGGTTTTCCTCGCCGAGAGTGTGGTCTTGTATCTGCCCACGATGCCGAGAGATTATCCTATCTCGGCTTTCTCCCATGCTACACATCCCAGGAGGATATCGTGGACGCTGACTCCCGATCTTCACGGCAAGCCGAGAAAGATCTTTCATTTGAAAGGAGCCGGCCAGGGGTCGTTTGTCAGCCGTCCTTTCGGCGTTGTGACGGTGTTCAGGGGACTGTGCCCGGGCAGCGTCCCGAGTGAAGACAGTTCAGTGATCCAGCCGGTCCAATTGCCGACTTTCTGCAACTACTTCATGGGGCGAGGGGGGGTATACCCCAAGGAGAATCCTCGGTGTAACGGGTGGATCACCCCAACAAACCTCCGATGGGCTTGCCTAGTTGATTGGGCCTTGAAGCATTTTCGGAGAGAGCTGGAGGTCATTGGACTGTATCCTGCTGTGAGTGCGACGAGTGTTGGGTTGCCTCCCAACTCTAACCTGTTTCTAGCACTGATGGAGCGATACATTTCGCTCACCGGGACCTTCGCCACTCCACTGGGGGAGTTGGGGTTGGCCCTCCATGAGATGGCAGTGATCTCGAGACTGCCGATGGTGGATACCCCATATGAAGAGTATGTTCCCACCAACCGGGAGTTGGAGGACTCGGACCCTCGGGTGGTGGAAGTATATCAGGAGCTGATGTGCCACTACTTCGCATGCACTGTATTTTATGATGAGCCTTCTGATTTGGCTCACACCACTAAGTAGACGTCCTACCTCTTCTTCCACCGGGCCAGGGCCGCCAAGTAGGAGAAAGTCTCGGGGGGCAAGAATGAGCCTATGAACTGTTTGGGCGTGCTCAGTGCCCAGGTCGTCGAGGATCTTATGGAGGATGCTAAGGCTCCAGATCAGATTCTCAATGACGGGGTAGGAAAGTATCCTGAAGGCACTAAGGCCTACAGTTACTTGAGGCGCTGCCGCAGGCCTCTGTCTAAGGAAGCCCTGCTGGCTGGTTTTCTCTCCATATGGCTGCGTCGATTAGTGGTGCCCGGTATCGCGTCAGTGGACCGTATTCACCGGAACATCCTGTGGCCTGCTGTGCGTCTGGTGTTCGGGGCAAGACTGGGCTTGCTCTCTGCCATGGTGTGCCGTATACAGGCTGGCCTGAGAGCCATGACTGATGGACTGATCGTCGATGAAGCTCGGCGTGATAGCTTTTCCCGGGTAGAGTTACCATACCTATACTTGATGGGATGGTTAATTCTCCACAACCTCCGGGTGATGTCTCCCGGCCCTGGTAGTAGCTCGGGGGGTAGTTTCTTGCTGAACTATAAGGACTCTCCCTGGAACGTGAACACAGTTCTAGACTGTCGGCTGGTGCTGAGCCTCAGTCACGGTTGGAAGCTCCTCTGTAGTGTCCCCTCTGTACATCGCAATCAGTTGGGAATTAGGCTTGAGGATTTAGGTGGAGAGAAGACCAATCTTTCTTCTGAAGCTTTTAATTGGTTGGTCTGTATCAGACCCTCCCATTTGCTGTACAAAAGCGAAGATCATTGCTTCTTCGAGCCCTACTTGCCCAGTCGGTTTGCCAGGCAGTTTGGGTACGATCAGCTGCACGTGGGCAATGCCGTCACCAGCTTCAGGTCCAGGGGCGAACTCATTGATGGAGCCAGAGGATGGCGGTATTTTATCATGGGTTGCACAGGAGCAATCTTTATCGTGCCGGTCGTCACACTCTCCACGGAGCTGCGCATCCTCCATTCGTATGCCCAGTTCTATGTGGCGATCAACACCTTCCATCACAATTTTGACATGCGTGGAAGCTTTAGGGTACCTTCTCCCAAGCCCGGGGGAAGAGTCGAAGTCCCCTCGGTTTCTTCTGACGAGGGTGAGGAGTTCGTCACTCCGGATGAGCCTCTGGTATCGGTGCCGAGGTGTGAAGTGCCTCCGCCTGCGGGGGCTTTGGTAGTCTCTGGGAAGCGAAGGGCTCCTGCTTCCAAGGAGGCTTCTCTTCGTAATAGGAGGAAGGAGACGGTTGCTCGTCCTCTCCGCGTTCTTGGTATTGAGGCTCCTAGAGAGGATCCTGCTGTCTCCCCTGTTGGGGATGTCTCTTTGATTGGAGGTTCCTCGCCTTTCGGAGAGGGACCCTCAGTTTCGGCTGGCGGTGCTGGAGAACTCCTGCTTGAGGCTGCCGTTGCTGCCACTGCCTCTGGTAGTGGAACGAAGTCGCCTCCGGGGCTGAGTATAAAGTTCCATATACCTTTATCCGGATCAGCGCCGGGAGAGACCCCTTTCGTGCCTGCGAGCGCACCTGGCGAGATTCCAGCCGATGAGCCTCGGTTGGAATTTGAGGAGGTCTTGGAAGACTACTTGCCAGTGTCAGCCATCGGACCCCCTTCTCCAGGTATGATAGCCTGCTTAGCATCATTAAGAAGTGATTTAGCTGTACAGGCTGCAGATGCGATATATATGCCGTCGGCTGTGGGTAAATATCGTCTTTACGCCCTTCCTTTTTTTAGAGAAATTAACATCGTGTCGATATTATCTTTCTCGTCTTCTTTTCAGGGGTAGATGTCTACGGGGAGAAGAGCGCTGAAGCGCTTTTTTGCTCTGCTTCAGCTTCTGGTGGCGACACAGAGGTGCCTGAGTTTGAAGAGGAAGCATCTTCGGGTGCCGGCTCGCCCCGAGTAGTTTCGTCATCTCAAGAGGAGGATGAGCCTGTCATTGTGACATCGCCTCCTGCGAGTATGTCGATGACTTCGACTGTCGTTGTCGTATCTACCATGGTCGTACCATCTGTCGAGGCGACGGCCGTGGCCACATCGTTTGCAACCATTCCTGGAGGGGGACTCGTCAATATTGCGGCCACTCCTGGCGTCCAATCAGATCTGGCTGCGCTGACCGAGCAGTATACCAGCCTCTTTTATACCAGTTTGAAAACACTGATATCAATGGTGTTGGCAAAGAATCTAGACTTCGAGCGTCTGAAGAAGGCTTCTCAGTTTTCGATCAGGGCCGTCAGGGAGTTCGGCGATTCTAGGGTAGCTGACGCCCTGGAGGCGATGCTTAATGGTTTGGAGCAACCTATTAACGAATACTTGCAGCTGGCTTGGGGGAGCCTTGAAGCTGAGGTCCAGGCCAGATACGACCTCATGACTGCGCGGCTTACTAAACAGCTAGAAAGCCTAAATAACTCCATCAAAGCACATAAGCTGGAGATGGATGAAAGAGAAGCTGTCGTGGTGAAGGCTCTTGCCCTTCAGACGAAGTGCCAATCCGAGCATGAAGGGAATGTAGCGAGGGCCCGCAAGTTGAAGGAAAAACTCGCTCTGACAGAGGAGTGGGCTTCTCAGTCGTTGGCAGGTCTAGATGTAGCGACTGGTCAACTGAGCACAGCACGCCGTGATCTGGAACGTGCAGAAGCTGCCCGTACTGGCTCTCTTCGGGCAAGGGCCGAGCTGTCCTTTATGAGCAATCCCGAGGCACGGCTGGAGTGGGCCCGCACTGATGCCTTGGTTTCCAGGAATGAGAGGATAGCTGCACTGGTGCAGCTGATTCGCGATCTGGCCGCTCCCCCATAATGATGTACCCTTTCTTCTTTTTGCTTCCCAGATGTAATTCTGCTCTCTTTTTTCTTTGGGCATAAATAAAAATGACTCTTTTATGACTTTGTGGACCCATTATTTCGGAATATAAATGACAGGTTTGGGCGAGAGTGATATCAGAGGTAGTATGGACGTGATAGACTCTCGATAAACTTTTAGCAGGACATATCTATTCAGAGGTCATACGGACATGATAGAATATTTTTTGGTAGGATATATCTATTCATAGGTCATACGGACATGATAGAATATGCTTTGGTAGGATATATCTATTCATAGGTCATACGGACATGATAGAATATGCTTTGACTAAAGTTGGTAGACAAGACACTATCAGAGGTAATATGGACGTGATAGGTATCGCATTTTCCAAATTAGTTGAACATATCTATTCAGAGGTTATATGGATATGATAGTATATGACCCAACTAGTTTTCGTTTTGGAAGTAGTTTTGTCAGAATTTGAGATTCTTGCTATATTCCACTTGAGCAGAGGGGTTTAAGCATAGTACCTTTTCAGGAATTTATCGTTGATAGGAGCCATTAACAGGTCTCTATTAGGCTGGGCTAACCTGTAAGCGCCATTTGAGAACGTTGTCTGGATCACATAAGGGCCTTTCCACTTGGACTGGAATTTGCCTTTACTCCTGTGAGTAAGGATCATCGGCCTTCTTACGGCTAAAACTAGCTCGCCGACTTTGAACACTCTTTCCTTTACTTTATGATTGAAAGCTCTGGAAATACGTGCTTGGTAGAGCGTGATGCGCTGTTGAGCTTGGAGGCATTTCTCGTCTAATCCTTCTAGCTCTTGAAGCCTTAACAGGTCATTCTTTTCTTGAGTTAGCTCATTAGTCACGGCTATCCTGAGTGACGGGATCTGGATTTCAATGGGGAGAACTGCTTCGCTTCCGTAGACCAGTGAAAATAGGGTACAACCTGTCGGTGTTCGTACCATTGTGCGGTATGCCCAGAGACATTCGCCCAGCTTCTCATTTCAGTCTCTCTTGTTTGAAGAGACGAACTTCTTCAAGAGTTTGATAATGGTTTTGTTGAAAGCTTTCGCCAAACCATTAGCAGCTGGATAATATGCCATAGAGGCAATATTATGTATCCAATTTTTATCGCAAAATCGGTAAAACGCTTGGCTGATAAACTAAGGCCCATTGTCGTGAATTATCCTCCGGGGTACCCCGAAGCGATAAATAACGTGATGCTTGATGAAGCTGATTACATTAGACGCCTTTACCTCAGCAAGAGGGATCGCCTCTGCCCATTTGGAGAAGTAATCCGTTATGGCCAGTATGAACCGGTGACCTCTGGAAGAAGACGGGTGAATAGGACCAATGATATCCATACCCCATGCTTCGAAAGGCCAGGATGCAACCGTAGGATGTAGATATTCAGACGGTTGATGTATGAAGTCTGCATGAACCTGACAGGCTCCGTATTGTCTTGCATAGTTGATCGTGTCTGCGATCATAGTGGGCCAGTAATAGCCCATTCTTCTGATACGATCCTGTAGCTTAGGACCGGGCTGATGTGCTCTGCATACACCATCGTGAGCTTCCCGGATAATCTGCTGTGCTTCGTCATCAGAGAGATATTTCAATAGCAGTCCGTTGTAGGTCCGGCGATATAGGCCTTGTGAAGATGCATCGAAGTAGAAGCGTAATGATCGTCTTTTGACGGATACTGCTTCTTTAGGGTCCTCCAGCAAGATTCCGTATGCGACGAAATCTATGAAGGGACTTCTCCAGTCTCTTCTAGGGAGATCTGTGTTCACAGCGTAGCTGCGTTCTATGTGAAAGTTGTTCTTCACACAGAATAAATCTCTCTTAAGAAGGATCACCGAATCCTGCCTTCTTATAGGAGTGGCTAAATTCGCAGCTAGACTGGCTAGGGCATCAGCTTCCAGATTCTGAGATCGAGGTACATGCTCTAGGAAGAACCCTTTGAATGTCATGGCTATCTCGACCATTGCTTGGTGATAGGGGATGAGGTCTGGATTTCGGACTTCATATATTCTCCTGACTTGATTGGCGATGAGCAGAGAATCACCGAAAGCTTCCAGGGACTCGACCCCCAACTCTTTAGCGACTTGGAGTCCGATTAGCAGAGCGTTGTACTCTGCCACATTGTTGGAGCATGGCTCGCTAAGAGAATATGCTCGATAGATGACGAGTTTATCAGGAGTGACCAGGACTATTCCTACTCCTGAAACCACGTTTCCCCTAGGACCAGTTCTGGAGGCACCATCGAAGAATAGTTGCCATGTATCACTTTTCATTGCGGAATTACATTCTGCAACTTCATCAGGGATGTCCTCGTATAGTTTGGAGGTCTCCGGGATTGGATGAGCAGCTAGGAAGTCGGCCAGCGCTTAGCCTTTGATGGACTTCTGCGGGACGTATACCATATCATATGGTGTTAACAGCATCGACCAAGTCGCGAGTCGGGAGTTAAGAGCACTTGGCTTGCTCATCAGTACTCGAAGAGGGTTGATCCTGGAGATGACATGAATAGTCTGACCGGTGACATAGTGCCGCATCTTCTGGATAGCGAACATCAGAGCCAAGCATTCCTTCTCCACTGGGTTGTACCGGTGTTCGGCTTCGACCATCATCCTGCTGAGGTAGTAGATAGCCTGTTCATGTCCCATATCGTTCTTCTGTGCGAGAAGAGCTCCTAGCGAATGATCTATCGCTCAAACGTACAGCAAGAATGGTCTTCTCATGACGGGAGGTACCAGAACTGGCGGACTGGTGAGGTAGCATTTGATATCTCCGAACGCTTGCTGACAGCTTTTATCCCATATGAAGGATACACCTTTCTTCATGAGATGAGAAAAGGGCTGACATCTCCCCGAGAGGTTGGATATGAACCTCCGGATATAAGCCAGACGGCCTTGAAATCCCCTGAGTTCCCTCAGATTGCGGGGCGGTCGTATTTCTACGATGGCCTGGACTTTGTCAGGGTCCACTTGGATGCCTTTGGCGGTGATGACAAATCCCAGGAATTTGCCACTAGATACACCCAGAAAGGACTTCGTAGGGTTCATCTTGAGTTGATGTTGGCACATTAACTCGAATACCGTCCTCAAGTCTTGAATGTGATCATCTTTGAGGCGGCTCTTGACGGCTATGTCGTCCACGTAATATTCTACCATTTTGCGTAAATGCTCATGGAATATGTTACTCATAGCCCGTTGGTACGTAGCCCCGGCGTTCTTCAATCCGAAGGGCATGACCGTATAGCAATATACCCCCAACGGGGTCCGGAAGGCAGTATGCTTCTCGTCTCCAGGATGCATCTTGATCTGATTGTATCCTGAGAATCCATCCATGAAAGACATGCATTCAAAACTGCAGGTGTTGTCAATCATGATGTCCGTGATGGGAAGAGGGAACTTATCCTTGGGGCAGGCTGCATTCAGATCTCGGTAATCGATGTAGATATGTATTTTCCCATTTTTCTTCATGACTGGGACAACGTTGGCGACCCAGTCGGGATGTTGTTCTTCCCGGATGAAACCACAGGCTATCAACTTCTTGACTTCAGCTTCGATGGCGTCCATCATATCCGGGCGGAACCGGAGTTGGTGCTGCTTCACAGGCTTTGAATCGGGCAATATGTTGAGTTTGTGAGTAGCCACATTTGGGTCAAGGCCTGGCATGTCCTCATAATCCCATACAAAGACGTCGATATATTCTTTTATCAGCTGGATAACTTCTTCCTTTTTAACTGGGGAAAGATCGTTACTGATAAATATCAGCTTTGGCGAAAGTTCAACCCCAATATCAACCTGGATAACTTCGTTTTTGGTGGGAGGTTCCCTTTGCTCGAAGCAGAATTCCCACTGTGTATCCATTTGTTGGGCCCAAGAGTCATTCTCAAATAGTTCAGATTCTTGTTCGTCTGATTCGAAGAAATCTGTCACTACCATATTCACTAATAATGTTTGTTCGAGAGCATCAGGTGAGTCAGAGGGCGACGAGCCGTTCTGAGAAGAGGAGAAGATATCCTCGTCCGACTTAGAGGAGGTGGCATACCCCAACCCGAAATGAGTTCGTTGATAGTAGGGGTCGCCGCGCAGCGGCGTTCATCTGCCTCTTCCGTAGTTGAGGCCTGGCTTCCGCTTCAAGTCGTAGCCCATGTTTTGCATGATCCTCAACGCTTGCGGGCTGTATCGGTGAACTTGTATTTTTCCAGCATCGTCATTGAAAGAATCTTCCTGGACAGTCGGTTGATTGCGTATGTGGCCGAAGACTATTGAACGCTGACTGCTGCAGGTAGGCGGGACAATGAAGATAGAGTCCTTATTTGGTCCATACGTCATGACGACGTTGGATGATGACGCTACTTCCCAGACATACGGACGGTAGGAGTTCATAACTTCCAAGAATTTTTGTGCTATGGGTTCTACCTCGTCACGGGGAGTGGATTCCTAATTTAGAATTTGAGCGTCAATATACTGGAAAAGAGGATGTTTATTATCATCTGGGACTCCGTTTCTGGTTGCATTTACATCAGTCGACTGCCTGTTGCGCCGAAGGTTGATGACCATGGGTGGAGGCTTCTGGTTCAAAGTGATCACTAGAGGATCACTCCTTTTTCTTGACCTGGTCTTGTTCAGCTGAATAGCCATGGGCTCCATGGCTTTTGGACGAGTGGTTCGTCCTTTCACTCTGATTGACAGCGGTAGTGTGGCAGAGGGTTCTTCTGGCTCCCGGTGGGATTCCTTCTCTGCCTCGCCTGACACTTCTTTTGTGTGGTCTTGAGAGTACAACACGGCATCGGAATAGTAGGATTCTACTCCTTTAAACGAGTTTAGGTCAGCAACCTTCGTTTGTACTGTTCCTTGGGGGTCTACATATCATTGATGTAGAGTTGAAGGAACGATGTTGTGGTCGTAGATCCACGGTCTTTCCAGTAAAATATTGTAGGATACCTCTGAATCGATGACGTAACATGTGTCCACCGATCTGAGGTTGCCAATCTGGATCCTTAGGCGAATTTTCCCCAACGGCTTACTTCTTCCGGCGTTGAAACCCACGATTGTAGTGGAGGTGTAAGCCAATTCGCTGGTAGGAATCCTCAGCGGTCTGAGCAGACTGTGAGGGATGATGCTGATCGACGATCCCGGATCTATGTGAATCCGATCGACCTCTATGAAACCGATGTACCCGGTATAATAGAGGGGCCTGTCATGCCTGTTATGTTTTAACAGCATGTCATCTTGAGTGAAAGTGATATTTGGGACCATTTCTATTACACTGTGGCATTGAGGACATACCACCGGTTCTTCGTCGGGGGTCTTAAGCTGGGTCAAGCATGCCTCCGCCTGCATCAGTGCTTCACTCAGAGCTAGACGAGTGTCTTGGAAGAGCCTGAGTAGCTCGAAGATGGACAGCCTGGCTGGTGTATTAGCCAGTTGGGCCAGGATGTCGAAGTTGTATGGCTTCTCTAAACCTTTGTTTGGAATATTTTTCACAGGTTTATCAAAGCGCACTTCTCTTTGCTTCCCCTTGTCTGCCGGAGTTGGTTTTGAAGGACTGACATCTGGTACGTTGGGGCCTGGTCCTGAAGGTTTGGCAGCTGAAGCGTCCGCCGGTGCATCTTCCTGACTTGCCCCGTAGTCGTTGAGGTAGGCTTTCCCTGAACGTGTTGCAGCAAATACCTCATCTTCATCTGATGCCGAAGAAGTTACGACCATATGGCATGGTTTGCATTTGAAGCTCTTTCTAGACGTAGCCTTAGTAGCTTTAGTCTCCTCCTCGAGCTCTGATACCAAATCCGGATGAACCCATATAATCTCGCCCTGCCGGGTGGTTAGGGGTACCAGGTCATGATTTTGACCCCTAGCTGGAGGGAGATTGACGATGTTCATTGTGGTCCGGAAAATGGGTGTGACACCGTCCGAGACTTCTTGGGAAGGCAGATTGCCAAACCGCAGAGAGATCATGTTGGCCGTGACCGTCTTCTCGGTGTTGTGCAGAGTGATGGCCTTAGCATCGATTAACCCCTGGATCTTCCATTTCAGTATGTAACATGCCTTTGTTGGGTGGTGTACGTATCTGTGGAAGATGTAGTATTTGGGGTCGTTAGTACTGTCGACTTCTTGGGGCCGCCTTAGCTCCGGAAGGGTTATCTTGCCACTTTTGACGAGACACTCGAATATACTTGGGATATCGTCGTAGTCGAAAGAGTAGACTTCGACGGGCCTGGAGGTTCCGGGTCTCGCTTGTGCGGTTACCGCAGTCTTTTGCCTGGCCGTATTGATCGCCAGAGCTTCTTTTCCTTTGGAGCTGCGAGGGTGGTCGCTGCTGGGAGATAAACTTTTGCCTCTGTCAGAGGCGGAGATCATGATGCCATTGTCGCGCGCCTTGCGACTGTTGTCTTCGACGGCCACGACCGAGATGATGAACGAGGGCCAATCATGGAACTGATATGGTCCTGTAAACACCGAGACTACGGGAAGGAGGTTTTTCCTGCAAATGTCTACTAACGCAAAGTCTGAAACTCCTGGTGGCATCTGTAGCGTGGCCTGATGAAAACGTTCGATGAAGGTACGAACGTCCTCTTTTTCCCTCTGCTTGACTTCGATGAGAGAGGACATAGACATGTCCATTCCTCTCTCGTAGAATCACGTAAAGAATAAAGCTTTGAAGTTCTCGAAGGAAGTAATACAGTTGTCCGCCAAGCTATGGTACCACTGATAGGCTACTCCTGAGAGACAGCCTTTGAATACCCGAGTGAGGAGGGCGTCGTTCCCTTGTAACAACACCGTCATCATACTGAAATAGTTCATGTACTGACTTGGTGATGTTTTTCCCTCGAACAGAGCTATAGTCTGAGGTTTGTACCTCGGAAGGAAAGGGACCTCTTCCCAGATAGCTGGGTAAGGCTGTTTGATTCCCAGTTTCTTGAGCTGATCTTTGTGCTTCAAGGCGTCAAACTGGGCTTTCAACTCCCGTACTGCCTGTATCGGATTTTCAGTTGGAAGCGGGACTACGGTGTAGTGCGGAGGAACTGCTGACTCTTGATCTAGAGCAGGCTCTTGGCTCGGGTTGGATGGTAGTAAGTCCACCCCCACACCTATCTTAGTTGGCGGGACCGATGCTTGAGCCATGGCAGTTGCGTGCTGAGTTAGCATCATCTGGTGCATGTTCTCCATTATGGATTACATTTGTTTCAGAGATGTCTCCAGTATAGTGATGCGTTGTTCCGCGTTTCCTGACGGCAAAGCTTCCTCACGTTCATCTTCAATGGCATAAACTCCCATTTCCCTGGGTGTCATTGAAGGATTAGTATAGGTCGCTGCAGAAGTCGACTCTATACTCTCAGCATCTGATCCGGGAGACTGGAGACCCCCAGCGTCGGAATCAGACGAGTACGAAGCTGGTTGCTGTGACCTTGTACGGGTATTTTGGAACACCCCAGCTTCAGTGTTCCTGAGGAGGTCTTCGAATCTCCTTCGGCTCGGAGGCCTAGAGGGATGACGTCTTGAGCTCGACCCTCCTCTAGGTATGTGTGAAGCCATGTTCACGAAAGCATGCGCAGGCTCTTCTTCCTAGAAAGATAGAGAGTAGCTCAACCGGTCAAAAACTGACCATTTTGCTTTAGAACAGTAGCAGTCAATCACAATCTTATGACTATTACAACATTGCTCGCTAGGGGGCATAATAGACATGTTGGAAGGTCCCCTCTCCTTACGCTTCTGGATTAGATATTTGCGCAGGTCAGGAGGAGTTGCAGAAGAAGAAGACGACGGCTTGTTCCTTCTGTTCCCATCAGTGGGCATGCGAAGGTTGGGCACCATGGTTTTCTCTGTGCCACCTGTGTACAACAGGTTGGCCATCTGGGTGGCGGATAATCCTCGCTGGCGTAAAGGCTGAGAAGTTGAGTACTCCGTCGCTTGCTTTCCCTTGCGTAGATTACAGGGGTCATATTCTTTTTCGCGGAAGGCAGATGAATGTTTACACGCTGAACGCATTTTGTACTTCCGATTTAGCACTGAGGCATCATCAGAAGTTTTGTCTGTACCGCGCGTAGCGGAAGACTGGTTTCTACTCGTAGAGCACAGTGGATACTTCTGGGTTAGCGCTGAGGTTTTGTCCGAAGTTTCGTCTGTACCGCGCGTAGCGGGAGACTGAATTTTACGTGCGGGGCACGGAGGGAGCAATGCTACAACCTCATTGGTTGGAGAGATCGGAGAGATCGGAGAGTCCACAGGAATGGTAGAGGATGTCTTGGGCATCCAGACCTTGCGCAGCTTCCTGTTGTCTTGGACGGAGAGAGGGTGAGAGCTACCCCCGGTTCGAAGCATGTCTTCGTAGACAGACTGGTCGAATTGGACGACCAGTGTCTTCTTCACGGTTTCTACAGATACCGTATCGTGTTGAGCAATTACTTCCTCATCAGAAGAGAAAGACGTCCCCAGCAGAGTCGCCATCTTGTTTGTGGTGGAAAATGAAAGAATGAAAATGTATTCAAGATGGGGTTTACACGAAACCTGCCTTATTTGGTTTACAAACAAACTTGTACAATTTAATCCTATACGAGGATGTAGGAGTACAATTTATTTAATCTGGGTAAATATTGCTATAGGTGTCTGATCTGTAGTCGATCACTTTAGCCATTGGACCACACGATGATGAAGAAGTGCCATAGAAGACAAGAAGCAGCTTCGGAGGTTGTAGAAGAGGGTGGATGTATGATGCCAAAGTCGTCGATCCCTACTCTTTTCCTGAGCTCCGGATTCCTCTCTTTCTCTCTTTCTCTCTCTTGACCTCTGGTTCGATCTTTCTTGGAAGTTTTTAGACCAATTCCTTCGATCCTCCAATTTTTGTCGACCCTGTTCCTCATTGATAGAGGTCTCTATTTATAGAGTTTTAGTGACAGTGACCACTCCGTCGATGTAGAAACCGAGGAGTGGAAAGTACATCACCCTTTTACACAACGGTTAAAATAATCAATGCCTGCGTATAGATGATCCTTTGAATGAGCGTGTGACGCGGGTCCAACTAAGGGACAAAATGCGTATAATCGCTACAAAGATCATGGCGTAGAAGCCACGTAGGTAGGTATCCCTTGTGTAGAAGAGGTGGGCGTAGAAGCCAATGTTTGTCACCATGGCGTAGAAGCCAAGCAGGCATAGAAGCCGAATAGGGGTAGAAGCCGAGCGTTCATAGAGGCCGAGTGGGCGTAGAAGCCGAGTGGTCATAGAGGCCGAGTGGTCATAGAGGCCGAGTGGGCGTTGAAGCCGAATGGGCGTAGAAGCCGAGTGAGAACAGGAGCTGAATGGGCGTAGAAGCCGCTGCTTACCGTGCCAGAGTGCTGATGTGGACGTCTTAGCCGGAATTACGACTTTTGAAGATATAATCAAATCTCTTGCATTAAATGCAGAGATTTGCCACCATCCTTTGTCAGAAGTCCAGACATCAGGTTCATTGCAGGATCTGACAGGTTTATTGCAGGATCTGACAGGTTCACTTCGGAGAATACGAAGCGTCTTTCGTACACTTCAATGCTGCGTTGGAAAGAGGATGGGTTTTATGCCCAGGAGTCGATGAAGCACCCTGTTTATGCTGAAGCGGCTTGGACGTACTGCCTTACGCGGATGGTCCTTTGAGTTTATTTTTCACGCTGTGTTTAGCGGAAAAAGTTCTGTTGCACGCATTGTCACGACCCACACCCGGTATAGGGGCATGAGAGCGTGGGTACATCCAGCCTACGCCGCAGCATCGACGGTAGAATGCTGTCTAGGTCATGTAACTATCTAATCAATCTCACATGAATATCCAACTCCATAAGGAGACACAGATATCACCATATAATATGGAAATATACTCAATCACGGAAAATAAAGCATGATGAGATATCGAAAAGAACAAATAAAATACAAGACAAGTCTAACAATAATAAATAGTCTAACCTGCAATAAATAACATCCAATCTCCAGGTATGCTGGAAACAAGTTCTCTATGTCACAGTCTAAAAAAAATATCCAGTCAGGATTGGAACGAAATACACCTCTAACAACAGTTCCACGTATATTGACAAAATCTATAGCACAGTGTAAAGAAATACAAGACAGATAGGAATACTGGCAATAAGAAATACTGACGAGCATGGATGTACTAGAAATAGAAATACTGGAATAATAGAATACTGGAGCATGTCATCATCAATGTACATCTAGCAATGAAATAGAAATACAAGTACATGCAAGAACAATGAATTGGTATGTAAGTGTGTACAAGAATAATAACTAGAACATGTAGAGATGCTAGATCAATATACTAGAGATGCATGTCAAGAACATCTAACTAAGTGTATGAAACATCAGTATATCATGTGATCGGCTTGGGACTATATGACTCATTACATGGATTAGCGATCATCCCCAACAGGTCAGGCTAACCGGAATATAACAGTGATGAGGCATGTAAGGGTAAGGCTGCACCGACGTGAAATATGGGTGAGCTAATGCTGCATGTAAGGTTTGGATATGATCACATAAGCTACTAATATTTCCCCATTTTCCCCCAGCTAGCACGATGGATTCCAATCACGACTCCTCGTGACAGGTCTCAATGATGCCAACTCGTGTAAAGAACAGTGTCAGAGTCATGTACGCTATATAATAAGAATTATAGAGATAATCAACATAATGGAAACTGTCAGAGAATGTACTCGCCTGGGGTCCTTAGCTGGTATGAATCAGAGTCCAAGTCACAGTCCAAATAGCCTATGTATTACAAATTTACCATGTCAAAAGATAATTTATTTTAATTTATTTAATTCTGGAATAATTACTCTAAAATCCTATTTTAATCTTATTACTCTGATTTTTAGGTCAAAACCTAATTTTTGCCCAAAAGAACCTAAATTTATCGACTCGAGATTCATGGCACGCAAATCGAGGCGATCTGTTGACTGAAAAGTTAACAGACACAAACTCGACTTTCATGCATGATTCCCTGTAGATTTTAGCATCAAAAACACGTTAGAATTTATGGCTCGTCCAAATTCAAATTCGTTTGGGAATTATTGCACATACAAATTTCGTATCGTGCACCGATGGTTAAATTCTAACCTAGAAGTTCTACAGAATTAACAGTATGTAAATACTTCGAATTAAATTTTGGGAAAAACATATGTCAATAATCTCGACATTATCTTTTCGAAACTTTAAACAGTTCGTGATTCTGATTCCTGGTTCTCCCGGAATCACGAAAACATCGAAACACGTCTATTTTTGGACATGCTATGTTCTACGAATTTTCCAGAATTTAATAATCATATATTCGTAAAAAAATTTATATAATCAGAAATCTAACCTCAATATCGTTCTAACACAAAAAACTAGGCCTCGTTTGGAGTCCAGAGCTATGCGCAATGGCTTCTGGAAGATGAAGGAACCCTAGATGGCAATTCTCCAAAAATCGGCTCAAGAAAAAAAAACCTAGAAAATAACTTAAACTAATATATATATATAGAGGAGAGAGAAAGAGAAGCCGCGGCTCAAGAGCTTGCCATGTGGCAGTCATCCGCGCAGCCCCGCCCAAATCAAACGGTCCCGGTCGGACGCGGCTCGGCTCAGCTGAGTCCGACTAGGACTAGGACGCGGCTCGGCTCGGCTCGGCTCGGCTTCACCCGCGGTCGCTGACAGACGGGCCCCGCACTGTTGACTGCGGGAGGCTGACAGGTGGGCCCCTGTCTGCTGACTGGGCAGAATTAATTACTTTTTGGGTTTTCTTTTTCAGAAAATAGTTTTTAATTCAGTTTTTCATAATTAACTCAAAATAAATGCTAAAAATAATCAGAAAATTCCTAAAAAATTCTAGAAAATATATTTTATTATTTAGAACCTAAAATAAAAGTTTGGGTTATTTTTAGTTATATTTGACCCTAAAATAAATTCTTGAAAGTCCTAAAAAATTAGGGTTACTAGTTTTTAATTAACAAAAAATTATGAAAAAATCCCACTAGCCCCAAATTAACCTAAAAATAATATTTAAGCACAAATTTCAGGATACGGAGGTTACAAGTCTACCCACCTTAAAGAAATTTTGTCCTCGAAATTTAAAATCCTCAATTGTTTTTTTTTTTGACCATCAAAATTAAATTCATCAAATCATACAATCATGAACTAATCCATATTGTTTTTTCACAACTTTTATTACCAATCTTGATATTTCTACTCATGACATCTCATTAAAACCCTTTATACATATACATTTCTTTACTCTTGATACTCCTAGTATCAATCATTAAATTGAGCATCATGCTCCATTAATCTTTAACACAATTCCTTGATACTTAATTATTTACATAGATCATCCAATTATATAATTTAATGACTATCCAGGACTGGCATGCTGATTCTGATACTTACTCTTGGAACCTTCACTGATACTCTTACTCCTTTCTATAATACCAATACTAATTATAATAACACCTATCATAGAACTATTGCTACAAGGTACTATGTTATGGGTATCTCTAGATTAATGTCTACTGCTCCCATGTCCAACTAAGAAACACTTACAAACTCACAAGTCACACTCAGTCAAACTAATACAAGACACAACCAAAATTGTAAGTCACTAATTATCATACTAACAAGGAATCCTAAAAAAATAAGCTCAAAAAGGAACTGGATCAAGGACTGAAGGTATCTCTTACTACTATCAAGAAAAAGGAGCGATGGAACAAAGTCCTATAATAATAAAAATAGATAAGTATTGAGATGAGACTTTAAGAACCATTTTAAGATACAACCTGATAATCATACACGTCTGTCAGAAATTATGACACTCAGAATCCTCGCCACGCCAGTAAGCATAGATGCGATAAACGACAGGTTCCGTAACTAAGGTATGCAACTCTATAATTATGTCACCTAGAATCTTTGCCACGCCAACCGGTATGGCTGCGAGAGACTCCAAGTTTCATAACTAAAGTATGTACATCTAAGCCAAGTTCCTACGTTCTCGTCACGATAGCTAATATGGCTGCGATAAACTCTAGGTTCCATAACCAAAGTAGACGTTTTACCTTTCTCACTGTCCTCATCAATATATGTCATCAGATGATACCGTAAATTTTAGCCCATAAAATTTATCTCGATAAAAAAAATCAAACTCAACAACGACACCAAGAGTTAAACTTAACAAATGGTCAACAAGAATCAAACTCAATATCAACAAGTGAGAACGGACTGAAACAAGAGGGAAGGATTTAAATTGGAATTTATAATGAGATTCTCAAGGGTCATCCCAGGAATCTCTCAATTAATTTGTGATTAAGTATCCTCTCTCATCCTAGTATTATATGTCCTATATTCTATAGCAGGCACGCAGTAGTACAACTAAGACGTCGCACTACCACGACATCGCACAATTACGAAGTCTGACCTGCATAGGCCACCACTAAAAATGTGTCACGACCCGCACCCGGTATAGGGGCACGAGAGCGTTGGTACATCCAGCCTACGCCGCAGCATCGACGGTAGAACGCTGTCTAGGTCATGTAACTATGTAATCAATCTCACATGAATATCCAACTCCATAAGGAGACACAGATATCACCATATAATATGGAAATATACTCAATCACGAAAAATAAAGCACGATGAGATATCGAAGAGAACAAATAAAATATAAGACAAGTCTAAACAATAATAAATAGTCTAACCTGCAATAAATAACATCCAATCTCCAGGTATGCTGGAAATAAGTCCTCTATGTCACAGTCTGAAAAAAATATCCAGTCAGGATTGGAACAAAATACACCTCTAACAGCAGTTCCAAGTATATTGACAAAATCTATAGCATAGTGCAAAGAAATATAAGACAGATAGGAATACTGGCAATAAAAAATACTAACGAGCATGGATGCACTGAAAATAGAAATACTGGAATAATGGAATACTGGAGCATGTCATCATCAATGTACATCTAGCAATGAAATAGAAATACAAGTACACGCAAGAACAATGAACTGGTATGTAAGTGTGTACAAGAACAATAACTAGAACATGTAGAGATGCTAGATCAATATACTAGAGATGCATGTCAAGAACATCTAACTAAGTATGTGAAACATCAGTATATCATGTGATCGGCTTGGGACTATATGACTCATTACATGGATTAGCGATCATCCCCAATAGGTCAGGCTAACCGGAATGTAACAGTGATGAGGCATGTAAGGGTAAGGCTGCACCGACGTGAAATATCGATGAGCTAATGCTGCATGTAAGATTTGGGTATGATCACATAAGCTACTAATATTTCTCCATTTTTCCCCAGCTAGCACGATGGATTCCAATCACGACTCCTCGTGACAGGTCTCAATGATGCCAACTCGTGTAAAGAACAGTGTCAGAGTCATGTACGCTATATAACAAGAATTATAGAGATAATCAACATAATGAAAACTGTCAGAGAATGTACTCGCCTGGGGTCCTTAGCTGGTATGAATCAGAGTCCAAGTCACAGTCCAAATAGCCTATGTATTACAAATTTACCATGTCAAAAGATAATTTATTTTAATTTATTTAATTCTGGAATAATTACTCTAAAATCCTATTTTAATCTTATTACTCTGATTTTTAGGTCAAAACCTAATTTTTTCCTAAAAGAACCTAAATTTATCGACTCGAGACTAATGGCACGCAAATCGAGGCGATATGTTGACTGAAAAGTCAACCAACACAAACTCGACTTTCATGCATGATTCCCTGTAGATTTCAGCGTCAAAAACATGCTGGAATTTACGGCTCGTCCAAATTCAAATTCGTTTGGAAATTATTGCACATACAAATTTCGTATCGTGCACCGATGGTTAAATTCCAACCTAGAAGTTCTACAGAATTAAAAGTATGTAAATACTTCGAATTAAATTCTGGGAAAAACATATGTCAATGATCTCGACATTAGATTTCCGAAACTTTAAACGGTTCATGATTCTGATTCCTGGTTCTCCCGAAATCATGAAAACATCGAAATACGTCTATTTTCGGACATGCTGTGTTCTACGAATTTTTCAGAATTTAATAATCATAATTTCGTAAAAAAATTTATATAATTAGAAAGCTAACCTCAATATCATTCTAACACAAAAAACTAGGCCTCGTTTGGAGTCCGGAGCTATGCGCAATGGCTTCTGGAAGATGAAGGAACCCTAGATGGCAATTCTCCAAAAATTGGCTCAAGAAAAAAAAACCTAGAAAATAACTTAAACTAATATATATATATATAGAGGAGAGAGAAAGAGCAGCCGCGGCTCAGGAGCTTGCCATGTGGCAGTCATCCGCGCAGCCCCGCCCAAATCAAACGGTCCCGGTAGGACGCGGCTCGGCTCAGCTGAGTCCGACTCGGACTAGGACGCGGCTCGGCTCGGCTCGACTTCACCCGCGGTCGCTGACAGACGGGCCCCGCACTGTTGGCTGCGGGAGGCTGACAGGTGGGCCCCTGTCTGCTGACTGGGCAGAATTAATTAATTTTTGGATTTTTTTTTTCAGAAAATAGTTTTTAATTCAATTATTCATAATTAACTCAAAATAAATGCTAAAAATAATCAAAAAATTCCCAAAAAATTCTAGAAAATATATTTTATTATTTAGAACCTAAAATAAAAGTTTGGGTTATTTTTAATTATATTTGACCCTAAAATAAATTTTTGAAAGTCCTAGGAAATTAGGGTTACTAGTTTTTAATTAACAAAAAATTATGGAAAAATCCCACTAGCCCCAAATTAACCTAAAAATAATATTTAAGCACGAATTTCAGGATACGGAGGTTACACGCTTGATGGCTCTGAAGGCCTCTGTTTACGCTACTCTGCATCAATATGCTGCGTATAGCCATCCGGCGTATTTTTCATGCTTCTACACCGTCTTAGTGAATATATGAAAAGGGAGGGATATGAGAATAATCATATATGCCCATGTATGTTCATAAAGAAATCTAAGAAGGGTTTCTCTATAGTTGCAGTATATGTCGATGATATAAACTTGATTGGGACAAGACATGAAATCAATGAGACTATAAACTATCTGAAAAAGGAGTTCGAGATGAAAGATCTCGAAGACACGAAATATTGCCTCGGATTACAAATTGAGCATTGCACTAATGGAATTTTAGTGCATCAATCCAAATACATAGAAAATATATTGAAACAATTCAATATGGGTAAAGCTCATCCCCTTAGCACTCCAATGGTTGTTTGATCTTTATATATCAATAAAGCTCCATATCGTGCTAAGGACGACAATGAAATGATACTAGGGCCTGAAGTACCGTACCTTAGTGCCATTAAGGCATTAATGCATCTAGCACAATGTATAAGGCAGACATATCATTCTTTTTCAATCTGTTGGCTAGATATAGCTCGGCGCCAACGTGCATATGCCACGCCCCGATTCCCATAATACGAAATCTAGGTATAATAGTACATCCCTAGGTTACGCACCCGTATAATACCATCGGTATCATACCTGCGATTGCCGCATAAAATTTCTAGGATAAGTACAAGAAAATAAGGTTACATTCTAAAAATCCATATTTATACATTTAAATATTTACATCATCAAGTATTTTCTCCAATAATTTTAATATACATATTCAGTCACAACAGTTCTTGAACTGATTTATCCCCAAAGTTGAATTTCATTATCCATCGACCTCGTCGACGCTAAAAAGAGGTAGTACTTCTTCTTCTTCATTTTTATCAGTTCCTAGTGATCAAAAACTATGTCATCAGAACGACTAGCAAGCCCTTATGTCAAAGACGGACATAAAGATAAAATAAGGATGATGTTGTAAGAAAGGTTAATGAATGAATAACAATAAAGAAATTTTGAGAAATGTTATTTTTCTGGAGAAATTTATAGTGTAAACTTGAAATATGAATTTTATAACTCAAATTAATCCTATACTATAAAGTGTCCAATCACGAGTTACACCATAACTCATAGTACAATTATTCCTATATGCAGATGCAAATTTTAGAGAAAGCTTTCGGATCACCATCAACACCTATTGTCCCGACAATAATTCCATTTACCCGGGATTAGGCAATTTTCTAGCGGATGGTGCTTAGATTCCAATCCCCACAGGTATTTTGACAACATTGTATCAACAACATTAATATTAAATCACATAAAAATGCGATAAGCACATGATATAACATTTGTCGAATTATTCTTTATTTAGAAAATTTGGATCATGTGATAATAAAATCAATTATCGAATATCTTAAACTTTTTCAAGAATTCGGAACATAGGTCAAACATTGGATATATACAATTGTCGAATTCGATCTCTTTCAAAATTCGGATCCAATAGAAAATAAGTGAGCTAAGGCTCACTGCGGTCATCGTATGGCCATACGTATGCCGGAAATTACTGAACAATTTTAAAAAAAAATTGTGGAGAGTTCGACGGGGTGATCCAAATATTCTCTTCTATCCCAATACAATCTATAGAAATTACATCCATATCTAATCTAACAATCAAATTAAGTTGAATGAAAGAAAATTCTGTATTGCATTCTCAGTTTGTGTGTTAGAGATTATACATTTGCGAAAATTTTATATTTTAATAAATTGTTTCGCCTTTGGCGAAGACGTTAAATATCGAAATAAAATTCTATTTTGTGTACTCGGGGTATCACGCTCAACGGTACTATTCCAAATGGTAGAAAAATTCTCAAAAATATGGAAATCATATTCCTTACCTTGGAATATGTATAATTAATGATAATTTTGTTGCTCTTTTGTGCATGTGAGCACCCTGATTTTTTTACATAGGGTTAGTTCGATAATAATTAATTTTTTTATTTTAATATTTATTCGATAATTTAATTAAACTTTGGAAACCAACTCCCATGGTTTTAAGATCTTGAGTGCAACACTAGCCTTTTTCTTCCAACCAACCTAGCATTCTCGACTTAGACGAATCAAATTAGGCTCATGCCATGACTGTCCCTCACAAATTTGCAATCCCATACCTTATTTTGGTCGCACAACTTTCGCGATACAATTACAAGGAAACGATGATTAATTAATCATTTAGTCATGGCGTACAATTTTAACACGCCACACCAACCCATTGATCCCAACTAAGTTTATGATATGAGCCTAACTGGTCCTATTACGCACATGATATTCGAGTTGCGTTATTCGAACCCCCTTTACGCTCCTAATTTAATATTATATAGAAAATATAATTTATGAATATATTTAATTATTTTAATATCCATTAATATTTAGTAAATACATTGTTTAATTAATATAAATTGGTTGTAGATTATTTATTGGAGGAAATATAAATTTCAAGAATTTTTCCAAGGACCTAACTTTTTTTGGAAATTTTTTGTGTTTAATTATTGAATAAATAAAAGAAATAAAATAGAAATAAAACCCATTAACCACTACCCAACCCATACCTATTAACCTATTAATACAATCCTAAAACCCAACCCTTTTCCTACGCGTACACAGGAACACACCCCCCTCTTCTCTTATATATATATATATATATATATATATATATATATATATACAAACCCTAACCTAATCCCACGCCTATACCACCCTATACCATCACCACCCGTCGGTGACCGCCGACAGCCTCCGACCCCCACCGCGCCGCCCACAGTAGCGCCGGAGCACGCCGTCGTCTGCCCCCTCCGCGCGCACACATGTAGCTGCGACCCCTGCTTCGGGCACAACTTTTGCCCTCCTTACTCGTCTGATTCTCGTTCCGTCTTCGCTGGTATGTTCACAACCTAACCCTCTAGGATTCCCTTCAAGTGGAACGAATTTAGGCACACCGGTTTAATCGAAAAATCAACCGAAAGTTGGCCGAAAAACTATTTGAAAACAGTTCAGAATTTCAGTCCAAGTACCCATGTTCATGCCCAATTTTTTACCAACTCGTTATTTATTTTCAAAATATAATTAAAATGGACTTCTTCACTATATAACTAAGATTTTTACTGTTCTTTTAGTTTCTATTAGTTTGCTTTAATGGTTAAATTATTCTTGTTCTAAAATGACCAAAAACTTATTTTTATAACATCCAAAATCTCACGATACAGGGTACGTCCCGCCAAACGAGATGACTTCATCGTGTGTGAGTTGCATCGAAAGGCGCGTAACGTAAACACGGACGTGTGGGATTTTATAAAAATTAATTTGGATGTGAGTGCACACCGGAATAAACCCGTATCCGCCAAAACATATCGTATCTACATGTTCTGACACTCGTCGTAACTTCGTGTGTGCTTGTCGTTTCGTAATAAAACTAGCACCATCGGATTTGCAGCATTATGCTGGTCCTGTGACCCAAGTTTGGTTTGATTCGTAGACATTGAGTGGGACAAATTTGGAGAACTTTATCTTTGGCACGTTTTACGGTACGAAGTGGGCCACATATGGATCCCACTTTGACCCAAAACTGTCAATTCTGCCCCTGTATCCAAATTGGACTTATGGGTAGTCAATCCTAGATATTTCAATTATTCTAAAAATATTAGTGATGTTTGTTTCAGCATCCGGGGGTGTACGTGCAGATTCTACTTTTCTAGGAGTAGTTAACGGAGTTCAGAACCCAGACAAGTGTACTTTGCCAAACCTGCAGAGATTCTGTTATATTATATGCTTGTGTTTCTTTTATTATAAATACTTCTGTGATGTATCATGTTCAACCTAGGACCGTGAGACGTTGCCTAGCGTCTGAACAAGATTTGGGTGTCGACGTTGTATGCGGAGTCGTATAACATCACTTAGAGAGTTGATTCTGCGATCCTATATTTTTACGTGCTTGCTTTACCAAGTACGCCATACCGTAGGACACTTGAAACTATTTCATATGACAAAATCTTTCCTGAGATATTGTAAACTCCCTCACCCAAAATAGGTATTTGTGTATATTTTATATTATTATATTTATTATAGATGTTGAATTTATTTAGAGTATTCTCTTAGTTAATTAAAAAATAATTTTTTAGTATATTTACTTATATAAATATTCATTTAGAATTATTTTAGGTTATTTTAGATTTTTGAAGATTTTTCTAGAATTTTTGGTAATTAAAACTTAGAAAACATAAATTTCTAGGACTTCTATGATTTACTATATGACCATACTTGCATGTCGTTCCTACCAAATATTTATTTTAGTTTAAAATATTTAATTATATTTTTTTGTAATTTATTTAGAATTTTAAGAAATTTATTTAGATTTTTTAAATTATTTAGAATTTATTTGGATATATATAGTCTTAATATTAGATAGATGCTAATTTAGTGTTAATAGATATTAATAAGATTTTATAAATTATTTGTATTATCTTTAATTATATTTAAGATTATAAATTATTGAGATAAATTCAAACTCTATTTTAAATTAATTCAAATCCTGAACCTACTAGGAAATCAACTTCATGCATATCCTATCCTTATTTAAATTCATCATAATCCTATCCAAATTAACCAATCCTAGTCGTATTTAATTAAGTAGTGTCCACCATTATAAATACCTCATCCTTCATATTTTTCTTCCCCAAATTCCTCTCTTTTTCGTCCAAAAATAGTCAAAATTCGTCATAAATTCAGCCTCATTTTCTACTAGTTATGACGAATTAAAAAGACGATATCTCCTAGCTCCGGACTCCAAACGTGCTCCAATTTTTTTGTTAGAACGATAATGAGGTTAGCTTTCTGATTATATAATTTTTTTTTCTAAATTATTAGTATTAAATTCTGGAAAATTCGTAGAGCACAGCATGTTCAAAAATAGACGTGTTTCGATGTATTCGCGATTTCGGGAGAACCAGGAATCAGAATCACGAACCGTTTAAAGTTTCTGAAAGCTAATGTCGAGATAATCGACATATAGTTTTTTCAGAATTTATTTCGAAGTATTTAAATACTGTTAATTCTGTAGAACTTCTAGGTTAGAATTTAACCATCGGTGCACAATACAAAATTTGTATGTGCCATAATTTCCAAACGAATTTGAATTCGGACAAGCCGTAAATTTTAGCATATTTTTGACGCTAAAATCTACAGGAAATCATGCATGAAAGTTGAGTTTGTGTCGGTTGACTTTTTGGTCAACAGATCGCCTCGATTTGCGTGCCATGAGTCCCGAGTTGATAAAATTTAGTTTTTTTTGGACAAAATTTAGGAATTAACATAAAAATTAGAATAATAAGATTAAAATAGGATTTTAGAGTAATTATTCCAGAATTAAATAAATTAAAATAAATTATCTTTTGACGTGATAAATTTGTAATACATAGGCTATTTGGACTGTGACTTGGACTCTGATTCATACCAGCAGCAGGACCCCAGGCAAGATACCTTACCAAATTATTATAGTACCTTTACAGGCTATTTATATTTTTTTATATTTATTGCATTTCTGTTAGTCTTGCATGTGTAGTTTTCTTTCAGTCATTACTATATATTAGATATGTTGACACACACATGACACTTAGTATCATAGAGGACAATCATTAGGCGTATGGGCTTTAACCACTCTGGTAATACCGTAGTCACTAGCACGCACTATGGTGGGTCGTGTCCGATGGTCGCTACCCCCGAGGTATGTCGATTGATGGAGTTCGAGGGTCGCTACCCCCGAGGTATGCCGGCTGATGATGTTCATGGACGAGCGTGAGGTTGTGAGGATTAGATCGAGTAGCCTACCCTTGCCCATACGTCAAAAAGTTGTCCTCATTTGCATTCATATAGATGGTCTTGTACAGCGTACTTATTTATTTTCAAATTATATGCATGTTTACTGTATTCAAATTGGCTCGTATTTTCTGTATCTTGTTACGTCCCTCTGAGGACCTGGTCCGCTGCCAGGTGTATCTTTTCTTGAGTATTTACAGGAGTGCAGATTTGGATGGTTATATGTGATCCGAGGATGTCCTCTCTTCGAGCTGTGATGGATAGCTGGTATTCTTATATTGTGTTGTGGTGTTGTAATTATATTGTATTTACCTCTCCATTCGAGTTGGTAGTGGATTTGTCTCCATCCAACTATCATCCTTAGATACTCCTTATTGAGATCTAGTTTTATAGATACTGGTCATTTATTTCTATATGATTTTGGTGGATGAGATTTAGATTATACCCTGTGACTTGTGACATATGTTTTATACCACTTGTGGATTTGATATTCATATTACAGCGTACGTGTGGATTTGGTTTCCATACATTGGAGTTGCCATATCCATGCGGCTGGCATGCTTACGTGTCCTAGTCCTACGTATTTTTGGGACTGGGCGTGACAGATATTTATGGTGATTTTGTATAGGCTTACATAATTCGTGACATAAGACTTACATATTACATGGATATTATTATGACTCTTTGTACTAGCTAGAGGTCACGATCTTGCGTGTTATGGACATAAGACATCGTGGACATGAGACATGAGGTTATATTGGGTGGGGAGACACACACAGGCTACAGGCTGATTATTTATATATATACTAGAGGTGCCTTAAACTCTAGCTCAGATCTTTGGAATATATACTGGAGTTGTGATACTACTTACTGCTATGGGCTCCCCGACGTAGAGCCTGTAGTGGTCTCAACCCGAGGACTAGTGATGCTCTTATTTGCATTTTACTTAGATGGTTACATAGCTTGTCCTGAGGATCTGTTTATATTTACTTGCTGTATTTTATTTGGCTTGAGTGTTTATTGTACCTTGCTATGTCCCCCGAGGACCTGGATCCGGATTATGTCCCCAGGTGTAGACGAGAAGAGCTATCCTTAGGTTTACGGGGCGGGTGCTACTATTAGAGACGTACAGGTTGCAGAGGACGAGGTTGTTCCGGAGGACTTCTCTTGAGCACACAGTATTCTTACCATTCATTATTTATGCTTAGTGTTCTTGGATATATGATCTTGTAGTGACTATGGATATTGTACTTGGATTTATTTTTCTTTCCATTTTGATAACGGGTTGTTCCCCGTGACAATATTTATATTGTTTTGGTTGGACAGATCATTTTATATTATTGTGACTGGTCTCTTGTGATTTCGTTACTATTTGTGGATGAGATTAGATATATAAACTATAACAGGTATTTGTAGACCATTTTTATGTATTACAGCTTAAGTGCACTCTAACGGATCCATTAAATTGGGTTTGTCCATTGGAGTTGTGCTGCTGGCCATTGCCACGTGGCTAGTCCCTCGATATTTTGGGACTGGGGTGTGACATGGTTTTTTTGGTGGCCCATGCAGGTTTACAAATATATTGCTTTGGTTTCAACTAAGGGACCGAGCAAGCCTGCGATTAGGATAAGAATAAATTATAGGATCTCATCCACATGTTAACATATTTTTGACCTCTATATCGGATTCGAATTAATTTCTTGACTTGCATCATGCTTGATTCAACTGTTCGACCCTACCATGATCCCGACAGAAGAAGAGAAGGCGGAGAAATTCTTTGACGGACTGAGCTTTGAACTACAGAGATAGATTGGCGCAGTTGCACCTACTTCTTATACAGACGTCCTTGTAGCATCTTGACGCATGGAGCGCATCCACAGGAGAGAGTCCAGCCAGAAGAGACCGTACATATTAGTACCATCTCAAGCACCATACCGAGAGCCTGTAAAGAGACCCCAGATAAATCCACCCCAAAAAGCAGCATCACGAGCCCCATCCCTTCCTACTTGTCACTACTGTGGCAAGGTAGGCCATATTGAGAGATAGTGCAAACGCAAATTAGGATTATGTTTAGCTTGCGAATCCAGTCAGCATTCAGCCAGGGATTGCCCTGAGCGCCGGGGAGGAACACGAATGGTTCACCGCCTAGCTTTACCAGAATCGGAGCCAGTCCAGTAGCCACATCGACCAGCTTATCCAGCACCAGGAGCATCACAAGCGGAAGATGGAGGATTCAGACCACCAGCACCAGGAGGATATCAGCTGAGGCCACCCTTGGCACAATAGGCAGCACTTTTCCAGCAGGCCTAGCAACAACAGAGGGCACCACCACAGGGACGTGGATAGGCTTTTGCGATGACAGTAAAGGAGGCACGGACTCGAGGAATAGCAAATATGGGTAAGATTTAGTTTTATCATAGCCAGCTATAGTAACGAATATTCCTGGTAGTACTTAAGCATGTGTCTGTTAGTTCCATTCCCTGGCCTATACCTAGTATTATGTTAGCATGAACTTGTTGGTCTAGAGTGATAATATGTAAGTGGTACCCAAATTTTCAGAAGCTGTAGTTAATCCTCGTTCAAATCAGACTCCTTTAGTCTTGAGTTACTTATCTCTCATTTCCTAGGAAAAGTTTTTATTGCTTTCATACATTTTCTGCTTGAACAAAACCCTCACCCTTTCTCTCGATTTTTCCCTTATTCATGGTCCTTTATCCTTTATGTCGTGCTTCAACAAATGCCATGCGACCGTGTCATCTCTTCTGGAGCAAACCTTTCCTGACCGGTTATGTTTCTTTTTTCTTAATTGCGAGGATACAATTCTTTTAAGGTGGGTAGATTGTGAGCACCCTGATTTTTTTACATAAGGTTAGTTTGGTAATTATTAATTATTTTTTTATTTTAATATTTATTCGATAATTTAATTGAACTTTGGAAACCAACCCCCATGGTTTTAAGATCTTGAGTGCAACACTAGCCTTTTTCTTCCAACCAACCTAGCATGCTCGACTTAAACGAGTCAAATTAGGCTCCTGCCATGACTGTCCCCCACAAATTTGTAATCCCATGCCTTATTTTGGTCACAAAACTTTCGTGACACAATTACAAGAAAACGATAATTAATTAACCATTTAGTCGTAGCGTACGATTTTAACACGCCACACCAACCCATTGATCCCAACTAAATCCATGATATGAGCCTAACTGGTCCTATTACGCATATGCCATTCGAGTTACGTTATTCGAACCCCTGCACGCTCCCAATTTAATATTATATAAAAATATATTTATAGATTTATTTTATTATTTTAATATCCATTAATATTTAGTAAATACATTATTTAATTAATATAAATTGGTTGTAGATTATTTATTGGAGGAAATATAAATTTTTAGAATTTTTTCAAGGACCTAACTATTTTTGAAATTTTTTTGTGTTTAATTATTGAATAAATAAAAGAAATAAAAGAAAAGAAAAGAAAATAGAAATAAAACCCATTAACCACTACCCAACCCATACCCATTAACCCATTAATATAATCCTAAAACCCAACCCTTTCCCTACGCGTATACAGGAACACACCCCCCTCTTATCTCCTATATATATATATACATATATACAAACCCTAACCCAAACCCTAACCTAATCCCACCCTCTACCATCACCACCCGCCGACGACCGCCGACAGCCTCTGACCCCAGTCGCCGCTGCACCGCCTCGCCACCCACAGCAGTGCCGGAGTACGCTGCAGTCCGCCCCCTCCGCGCGCACACACAGCAGTTGCGGCCCCTCCTTCGCGTGCAGCTTCTGCCCTCCTCACTCGTCCGATTCTCGTTCCGTCTTCGCTGGTATGTTCACAACCTAACCCTCTAGGATTTTTTTCAAGTGGAACGAATTTATGCACACCGTTTTGATCAAAAAATTTGACTGAAAGTTGGCCAAAAAACTGTTCAAAGATAGTTCAGAATTTTAGTCCAAGTACCCATGTTCATGCCCAATTTTTTACCAACTTGTTAATTATTTTCAAAATATAATTAAAGGGACTTCTACACAATATAACCAAAAATTTTACTGTTCTTTTAGTTTTTATTAGTTTGCTTTAATGGTTAAATTATTCTTGTTCCAAAATGACCAAAAACTTATTTTTATAACACCCCAAATCTCGTGATACGGGGTATGTCCCACCAAATGAGGTGACTTCATCGTGTGCGAGTTGTATTGAAAGGCGCGTAACATAAACGCGGACGTGTGGGCTTTTGCAGAACTTGATTTGGATGTGCGTGCACACCGGAATCAACAGGTATCCGCCAAAAAATATTGTATCGGCCTGTTCTGACACTCTCCGTAACTTCGTGTGTGCTTGTCGTTTCGCAACAAAACTTACACCATCAGATTCACAGCATTACGCTGGTCCTGTGACCTAAGTTTGGTTCGATTTTGAGAACGTTAACGAAATATCGTTTCGTGGGCCCCACGGTTCCACATAACGGGCGATTTCGTGATCGGCTCATCGGAATCCACTTCTGAACATTCTATCGAGTTTGTATCGTTGTTCTGGACTCGTAGACACTAAGTGGGACAAATTTGGAGAAATTTATCTTTGACACATTTTACGGTACGAAGTGGGCCACATGTGGACCCCACTTTGACCCAAAACTGTCAATTCTGCCCGTGTCCAAATTGGACTTATGGGTAGTCAATCCTAGATATTTTAATTATTCTAAAAATAATGTTTATGTTTGTTTCAGCATCCGGGGGTGTATGTGCAGATTCTACTTTTCTAGGAGCAGTTAACGGAGTTCAGAACCCAGACAAGTGTACCTTGCCAAACATGTAGAGATCCTGTTATATTATATGCTTGTATTTCTTTTATTATATATACTTCTGTGATGTATTATGTTCAACCTAGGACCGTGAGACGTTGCTTAGCGTCCGAACAAGATTTGGGTGTCGACGCCGTATGCGGAGTCGTGTAACATCACTTAGAGAGTTGATTCCGCGATCCTATATTTTTACGTGCTTGCTTTATCAAGTACGCCATACCGTAGGATACTTGACACTATTTCATATGACATAATCTTTCTTGAGATATCCATGGTGATTCTGTATAGGCTTACAGGATTCGTGACATGAGACTTGCATATTACATGGATATTATTATGACTCGTTGTACTAGCTAGAGGTCATGATCTTGCGTGTTATGGACATGAGATGTCGTGGACATGAGATATGAGGTTACATTGGGTGGGGAGAGACACACAGGCTACAGGCTAATTATTTATATATATACTGGAGGTGCCTTAGACTCTAGCTCAGATCTTTGGCACATATACTGGATTTGTGATACTACTTGCTGCTATAGGCTCCCCGACACAGAGCCTATAGTGGTCTCAGCCTAAGGACTAGTGATGCTCTCATTTGCATTTTACTTAGCTGGTTACATAGCTTGTCCTGATGATCTATTTATATTTACTTGTTGTATTTTATTTGGCTTGAGTGTTTATTGTACCTTGCTATGTCCCCTGAGGACCTGGATCCGGATTATGTCCCCATGTGTAGCCAAGGAGAGCTATCCCGAGGTTTACGGGGCAGGTGCTACTATTGGAGACGTACAGGTTGCAGAGGATTAGGTTGTTCGGGAGGACTTCTCTTGAGCACACAGTATTCTTACCATTCATTATTTATGCTTAGTGTTCTTGGATATTTGATCTTGTAGTGACTCTGGATATTTTACTTGGATTTATTTTTCTTTCCATTTTGATAACGGGTTGTTTCCCGTGACATTATTTATATTGCTTTGGTTGGACAAATCATTTTATATTATTGTGACTGGACTTGTCTCTTATGATTTTGTTACTATTTGTGGATGAGATTAGATATATAAACTGTGGCAGGTATTCATAGACCATTTTTATGTATTACAGCTTAAGTGCACTCTAACTGGTCCATTAAATTGGGTTTGCCCATTGGAGTTGTGCTGCTGGCCATTGCCATGTAGCTAGTCCCTCGATATTTTGGGACTGGGGCATGACAATGCATGTGCATAAGTGTCCTACGCGTCCTGAATTTAAATAAATTCATAATCTAAGAATTTTTAGGGTTTAATCCTAAAAAAATTATATTAGAAAATAATTGATTATTCGAATTTTTCAAAATGACTCTCTCTAAAATTTTTTAAAAATTTCGGCAAAGTCTCCTTTATATTTTGGACTCTAAAATTTTACAATTAAAAAATAAAGACCCGGAGCAACCCTCCGTAGAATTTTTGGGTACGCCGACCCCTTCGGTGGAGCAAATCTCAACACCGATAAACATACACAATTGATATATATATATATATATATATATATATATATATATATATATATATATATATATATATATATATATATATATATATATATTCAAATCACCAATATAAGCTTCTTACCAAGCAAGCATGCATAGCATATATTTTATCAATTAGAAGTGATGAATAGTAGCAATTTGTCATAGCTCCAGTACTCCATCACTAACACAAGTAACTAGCATTTTTTATTAGTAACCATAACATAATACAACTATAATTAAAATAATTTATAATTTTCTATCCCATAATCTCCAAAAATGCAAAATTTAAAAGGCTATAATTATATAATGATACTGAATTTAAAAGAATAGACTAAGATTGGATCTGATGCGGTCGATATAGACTAGTATCAAGTACGAAAATCCTTTCTATGATTACCTATGTAACTTTACTATATTTAGTACATAATCTACCTTGCACTAGTACTAAGGATGTCTAATAATGCCCAAATACAGATCCGGATAGCAGCTATTTATTTGCTAAATTGATATTTCTTAGTAACGAAAGATTTAACTATGCGACGATAGACTAGTTAACATAATCCCAAATCAACCGTTGCATCCATAACGTATCATATTAAGTCTATGGATTTATATATATATCTACTTATAATTAGGAACCAATTTAGTATAACCCTTATACATCCACATACTCAAGTAGGGGTTATAACTTGTTTATAAGTTCCTACTTAAATACTTGAGCATACGTACTAAATTCAAAACCATAATATGCATCCATAAGTATATATATATATATATATATATATATATATATATATATATATATATATATATATATATATATATATATATATATATATATATATATATATATATATAAAGTTTTAAATTAACATGCTATATTCAAGTCATGATGATTCCAATTGTATCGGTGACACTTTTATAGGTATAATATACCGTGTCCTAGTCCAAGTGTCTATGATGTGTCCGTGTCCAATAAGACACCCAAGCAATTATGTATCACCTTCCTTTATATATATATGAAAAAACTTTAAGGAATGTGAATTTGGAAGAAAAATTGGGAAGAGGACTAGCACACTATGGGTATATAATGGAATTTTTCTAAAATAGTAATTGGAAGAATAATATAGAAACCACTTTTAAAAAAAAACATGAACAACTAAATGAAGAATTGAAAGTCAAGGAGGAGGGCTTGCCTAGTTTTGGTTCTTTATTGGACGAGATCCTTAATTTTCTTACTTTCTTTCCAATTGATAGCCTAAGACTCAAATTAACAACATATAATCAAAATAAATTCTCACTTATAATGAACTAATCTAGATTCAAAAGATTGGAGGAATTATACCTAAAGAAGAAATGAAAGTAGTGGAGGTGGTCGACCGGAGTGGGGTGGCCGAATGGGGGTGGCCGGTGCTGACGGTTCCGCGCCAGTAGTTGTGGCAGCAGCAGCAGCAGCAGCAAGGCAGCGGTAGCAGCAAAGCAGCAACAGCAAAGCAGCGACATCAACAATTAGAGAGTGAGAGAGGAGGGAGAGATGAAAAGATAAAGAGTGAGGGAGAGAGAGATGGGATGGAGAACCGGATCCCCCCCCCCCCCACCCATTGTCCATATACTCAGATCTCTTTCCCCATTCTCATAAACCAAATAACCCATCATTATGCTTTGTGGGTGAGTCACCCTCTCTTTGCTCATTAAGTGACACATGGATGGTTGGTGGGACGAAAAATTATGCAATTGCAAAAAAATTTCTAAGGGTTATTGCAAATTTTTTAAGTTTGGAAAATTGCCATATTTTTCTTGAGGGCAAATTTGCAAAGTAATGATAATAAGAGAAAAAAATATAATAATAATAATAAATTTTAACTAAGTAATATTTATTTTAAGAAATATATTTAGAATTAGGTTATGACACTCTACCCTCCTTATATAAATTTCGTCCTCAAATTTAGAAAAGAGGTAAGAAAATAAATAAAACATAGATTAGAACTAACCTTAGTCCTCGAATATATACGGGTATTGTCTTCGCATGCCCTCTTCCCTTTCCCAGGTAGATTCTCCTGGCGAGTCTTTATTCCATGACACTCGTACCAGAGAAATAGTCTTATTCTTGAGAATCTTCTGCCTTCGATCTAGAAGTTCTACTGGCTTTTGTTCTATGTGCAATGTTGGACCCACTGTTATTTTTTAATGATCCAATATATGTCTTGAGTCTGGTACATATTTGCGGAGTTAGAAAATATGAAAGACATCATGAACTCCTTCCAAAGATGGTGGTAAAGTCAACCGATATGATACGTCTCCAATTTATTCTAGTACATCAAAAGGACCTATGTACCGTGGACTTAATTTTCCTCGTGTTCCAAATCTAATAGTTCTCCGTGTAGGCAAAATCTTTAGGAACACATGATCACCTGCTTCGAATTCCAAATCCCTTCGATGTTTATCTGCCTACATTTTGTGTCTAGTGCTGCCTGAAGGTGACTTCGAATTGCTTTAACTTTGTCCACAGTTTGAGTAACCAGTTCTGGTCCTAAGAGTTGACGTTCCCATATGTCACTCCAGCATATTGGGGATCAACATTTTCTCCCATATAAGGCTTCAAATGGTGCCATTTTAATACTGGCATAATAATTGTTATTATATGAAAATTCAATCAAATACAAATTGTCATCCCAGGATCCTCCAAAATCCAGAATACATGCTCTCAACATGTCTTCTAAAGTTTGAATTATCCGTTCAGATTGACCATCAGTCTGTGGGTGGTATGCTGAACTAAATTTCAGACGAGTACCCAGACTTTCTTGTAAGTATTTCCAAAATCTGGAAGTAAATCGAGTATCCCTGTCTGATATGATACTCACTGGTACCCCGTATTGGCTAACAATATTTTTTATGTACATATCTGAAAAACTTCAGTTGACTGGCTAACTCAAAATAGCAGAAATCTAGCAGATTTTATCAACCTATCAATGATTATCCAGATGGCATTATTCTCTTTTCGAGTCCTCGGGAGTCCCGATACGAAGTCTGGTAATATGTTCCCATTTTCATTCTGGTATAGGTAGAGGTTGAAGAAGTCCTTCAATCCTTTGATGTTCATCTTTTACTTGTTGACACATCAAACATTTTGACACGAATTTGTCGATCTCTCACTTCATTCCATGCCACCAGAAATTCTGTTTCAAATCCTTATACATCTTCGTACCCCCAGGATGGATAGAATATTATGAACTTTGTGCTTCAGACATTATTTATGTCCTGAGATCTCCATAAGGTACACACAATCAACTTTCGAATCTTAAAGATCCATCCACATGTTTAATTAAGCCAATTTGTAATCCATTTTCTGTCTGCTTCCATAACTTTTGCAATTTTAGATCATTTTCCTGTGCCATCTTAATCCTTTCCACCAATGATGATTGTATTTGTAAACTGGCTCAAATTCCTTTTGCTACTGGACATATCACCTCGCTCCCCATTTTCTCAAATTTTCTAAAATCTCCTTAGGTGTATTTAGGAAAAATGTTGTGGATCTTCTACTTAATGCATCAGCTACTTTATTTACCTTTCCTGGATGATATTCCATCTCCATGTCAAAGTCTTTAAGTAACTCTAACCATGTTCGTTGCCTCATGTTTAACTTTTTTTGAGTGAATACATACTTAATACTTTTATGATCTGTAAATATCTTGATCCTTTCTCCATACAGATAGTATCTCCATAATTTTAGTGCAAAGACTACAGCTGCTAATTCTAGATCACGAGTTGGGTGGTTTTCCTTATGTGTCTTCAGTTAACGAGAAGCATACGCGATAACTCGTCCATGTTGCATTAATACACAGCCCAATCCTTTTTCAGAAGCATCACTATAGATCTCATATCCCCAGATCCTGATGGTAATGCTAGCACCGGGGCAGAAATGAGTTTCCTTTTTAATTCCTCTAAAGCTGATTGGCATTTATCAGTCCAAATATATTTTTCATTCTGAGTTAATCGGATAAGTGGTTCAGTAATCCTTGAGAAACTCTCTACGAATCTTCTATAATATTCGGCTAAACCAAGAAAACTTTGAATCTCTGCTATATTCTTATGAATAGGCCATGATTTAACTGCTTCTATCTTTTTAGGATCCACTGCTATTCCTTCTTCACTTACAATATGTCCCAAGAATAGAATTTTATATAACCAAAATTCATATTTACTCAGTTTCCCATATAATTTTTCTTGCCATAGAGTTTGAAGTACAATCCTAAAATATTCTTTATGTTCCTTTTTATTTTTTGAGCAAATCAGTATATCATCAATGAACACAATTACAAATTTATCCAAGTACTGATAAAATATTATGTTCATTAAGTTCATAAAGATTATAGGTGCATTAGTTAATTCGAATGGAATTACTTGGAGTTCATAATGTCCATAGCGAATTCTGAAAGCTATTTTTTGTATGTCCTCCTTTCTAACCTTCACCTGATGATATCCGAATCTAAGATCAATTTTTGAGAATACCGTTGCTCCTCCTAATTGATCAAACAATTCATCGATCCTTGGTAATGAATATTTATTTTTGATAGTGACTTCATTGAGTGCTCTATAATCAATTACTAACCTCAAACTTCCATTCTTTTTCTTTACAAATACTACAGGCGCTCCCCAGGGAGATGTATTAGGTCTAATAAATTTCTTAGCCAGCAATTCCCTAATTTGTTTATTCAATTCAGCCAATTCTTCTTTATTCATTGGGTATATCTTCTTTGCAATAGGAGCAGCTCCAGGAATTAGATCAATACTAAATTCAACAGCTCGATCAGGTGGTATTCCAGGTAATTCCTCAGGGAAAACATCTTTAAACTCATCAACTATTCTTGGCCATTCTTCAGTTTCCTGGTGTTGAATTTTTTTTCCTGAAGGTAATTCAAATTTTTCTAATTCTTTTTTATCAAACTCCTTCTGATCTTTAACAAATTCACATATATCCTTGCCTGGTAGTTGAAATAAAATTCTTCCTTGTTTACAATTTATAACTGCCGAGGTTGAGTTAACCAATCCATTCCTAGTACTACATCGTAATTGTTCATAGGGAAAACTAGTAATCTAACATGAAAACTTTCTCCCCCCATCTTAATTTGACATTCTTTACATATTCTACTAACTTCCACAACACCATTACCAGTAATAATTTCCAAATTTTTAACTAAAGGTTGTGTCATAATATCACGTAGTGATGCAAAAGATATATATATAAAGGAGTGAGTTGCTCCAAAATTAAATAGTATTGATGCAGGGCTAGATGATACAAGTATGGTACCTGTCACCACGTCTCCAACCAACTCTTCTTCACTGACATCCATCATAAAAGATTGTCCTTGCTTCTTCCTCCTCTTGTTTTTATTCTGATTTATTTTTTGTGCCTCATTAAACTGATGGGCCTGTGGGAAAGTGCTGGTTTTTTGCTGAAATCCTGAGATTACTCGAGTTTGTATCGGAGGTACTGGAGGTGCGGTTAATACCATAGGTCTAGGTCCATTTGTTTGTAACATTTGCCTCGGCCTAAATCCTTGGTTTGCAAACCTTGGTTCTTGCGAAAAGTTTTGATTTTCGGGTATTCTTGTGGTTTGTCGAGGATATTGTGGAGCTTGATGTACAGACGATCCACACCTAAGACACAGTCCATGAAACTTCCTAGATGTGTTCTTTGAGTGTCCTAATTTTCCATAATAGATATAACTTATTCGGTGTCTACCTTATTCAGTTTGTGCAAATTTGATCTGTCCATGTCTATGATTCTTTGTTTGAGACGAACTAGTTTCCCAATTCCTCTTCTGTCCTCCTACTTTTGAACCAGATTTCTCATTATATATTCTTTCCTGATCCCTGGCCGCTTCTACTACTTCAGCATAAGTCTGACAGTGATAAGGTGCTACACGTGCCTTCAATCTACTATCCAGTCCTTCATGGAATTGAGCTATTCTTGCCTTCTTAGTGTTTACCATGCTTGGAGAAAACATACTTAATCTTGTGAATTCTACTGCATACTCATCCACAGAACTCCTATTTTGCTTCAGGTAGGTAAATCATCTTTCCAATTCCATTCTTTCTGTTTCAGGAAAGAATCTCTCCTCAAACTTCTTTTTAAACACATCCCAATATACCATATCGTTAGAATCTTATGGGTGATGCAAGATCCACCAATTCTCTACCACATCCTTCAGTTATAATCTTACTATTGGTACCATATCCTCTGCTGCTATTTTAGCTCCCTTCAATAGTCCTTCGGCAGTTTTTAACCACTGTCCAGTATCCAAAGGATTTTCTGTTCCAAAGAAATCAGGAGGATTGAGTTTCCTGAAGTCCATAAGCGTTCATGTTTTAGGTGATGGCGCAACCTCTAAGCGGTCTAATATTTTTGCATAGGTAGATTGTGCAAGTTGAACTTGCTGCATATTGGTTTCTAGGACCTTTTAGAATACCTCAAGTACATCCATTGTCCGAGGTTCCAAAGATTCTGAGTGTGACAATTTACGAGGAGGTAAAAAGTCATTTCCTGGATATTTGCAAAATATGATCTATTTTAGTAGATGTATAAAGTAAATACCAGGATACGCTAGATCAGTGTAAAGAGTTTGTTATACGAAATTGAAATTGCAAAACTAAGATTAACTGCAAAATCAGATAAAGGACAAGCATATTTTATTCACTATTATCAAAAGGTGATACAAATATGCTTCAAAGAGTACAGACTATCTTACATACTATCTTACACCCTTACACTTTTATCCCTTCTGACTTATATTTACATCTGTTGTTTTATAAAATAAGACATATCAGACAAAATTTTTCCTATTTACAACAAAGTTACCCCCTTTTTAAGTACACCTCCTCCTCCTTGAGGATTTTAGCATAGGAATTTAGTTTTCTCCATTCGTCTAGCGTTCCCTCATACCCTTCTATCTTTGGGTAGGAGGATGCATCTCGTCCTTTCAGGAAAAACATGCAATATACTTCAATTTTATGGTATACTTTTGCTCCATCCTCAACATCCCTGACTATTGGTCTTTGAATTTCAAAGTATACCAAACGAACAAGAAGAATGTAGTCATCCGGTACTTTCCACTCTTCTCTTGCGTATTATTCGTACATGTATAAGGTACGTTTGCTACCGTCCCAAAATATACATAGTATAAAGTGCTCCATAACCTACACTTAGAACAAATTCTATAGTCAATAGGCTGGAAATAGAATGTAGTAATCATAAATACTGAAATAAATCTTTAGATTAATAAAAAAAAATCTCATAGCAATATCATCCCATTTATTTCCTCTTTCGATCTTCACTATTACCCTATATCTTCATCCTAAGGTTCGGATTCAAATATCTTGTCTTCCATAGTCAATTTTTAACCCTCTTTGGAATCCGTAAATCTATTTGTATGTGATTCCTATAGGTTTGGTTTTAGAAAACTTAGACCACTAGAAGACGGCTAGGACCTGCATGGGCCACCACTAAAAGATGTGTCATGCCCCGGTTCCCATAATACGGAATCCAGGAATAATAATATATCCCCATGCTACGCACCCGTATAATACTATCGGTATCATACCCGCAATTGTCGCATGTACTTTCTAGGATAAGTACAGGACAATAAGATTACATTATAAAATATCCATATTTATACATTTTAATATTTACATCATCAAGTCTTTTTCCCAATAAGTTTAATATACATATTCAGTCACAAAAGTTCTTGAACTGATTTATCCCCAAAGTTGCCTTTCATTATCCATCGACCTCGTCGACGCTAAAAAAAGGTAGTACTTCTTCTTCAATTTTATCAGTTCCTAGTGAACAAAAACTAGGTCGTCAGAATGATTAGCAATCCCTTATGTCAAAGACGAACATAAAGATAAAATAAGGATGATGTTGTAAGGAAGGTTAATGAATGAATAACAATAAAAAAAATTGAGAAATATTATTTTCCTGAAGAAATTTATAGTGTAAACTTGAAATATGAATTTTATAACTCTAATTAATCCTATGCTATAAAGTGTCCAATCACGAGTCACACCATAACTCATAGTACAATTATTCCTATATGCAGATGCAAATTTTAGAGAACACTTTCGGATCACCATCAATACATATTGTCCCTGCAATAATCCCATTTACCCGGGATCAGGCAATTTTTTGGTGGATGGTGCTTAGATTCCAATCCCCACAGATATTTTGACAACATTGTATCAACAACATTAATATTGAATCACATAAAAATGAGAGAAGCACATGATATAACAATTGTCGAATTATTCTTTATTTAGAAAATTCGGATCATGTGATAATAAAATCAACTATCGAATATGTTAAACTTTTCCAAGAATTCGGAACATAGGTCAAACATAGGACATATACAATTGTCGAATTCAATCTCTTTCAAAATTTGGATCCAATGGAAAATAAGTGAGCTAAGCCTCACTGCGGTCATCGTATGGCCATACGTATGCCGGAAACTACTGATTAGTTTTTAAATAAAATAAATATTACTGAGAGTTCGATGGGGTGATCCAAATATTCTCTTCCATCCCAATGCAATCTATAGAAATTACATCCATTTCTAATCTAACAATCAAATTAAGTTGAATAAAAGAAAATTTTGCTTTGCATTCTCAGTTTGTGTGTCAGAGATTACACATTTGAGAGAATTTTATATTTTAATAAATTGTAACGTATTTCGCGGATACATCAAATATCCAAATAAAATTTTGTTTTGTGTACTCGGGGTATCACGCTCAACAGTACTATTCCAAATGGTAGAATTTTTTTTCGAAAACATGAAAATCATATTCCTCACCTTTGAATATGTATAATTAATGATAATTTTGTTGCTCGTTTGTGCATGTGCATAAGTGTCCTACGTGTCCTGAATTTAGATAAATTTGTAATCTAAGAATTTTTAGGGTTTAATCCTAAAAAAAATTATATTAGAGAACTATTGATTATTCAAATTTTTCCGAAACGACTATCTCTAAAAATTCTTGAAAATTTTAGCAGAGTCTCGTTTATATTTTGGACTCCAAAATTTTACAATTAAAAAATAAAGATCCGGAGCAACCCTTCATAGAATTTTCGGGTACGCTGACCCCTTTGGTGGAGCAAATCTCAACACCGGTAAACACACACAATTGCTATATATATATATATATATATATATATATATATATATATATATATATTCAAATCACCAATATAAGCTTTCTTACCAAGCAAGCATTCATAGCATATATTTTATCAATTAGCAATGATGAATAATAGCAATTTGTCGTAGCTCTGGTACTCCATCACTAATACAAGTAACTAGTATTTTTCATTAGTAACCATAACAAAATGCAACTACAATTAAAATAAGTTATAATTTCCTATCCCATAATCTCTAAAATGCAAACTTTAAAAGGCTATAATTATATAATGATACTGAATTTAAAAGAATAGCCTAAGATTGGATCGGATGCGGTCGATATAGACTAGTATCAAGTACAAAAATCCTTTCTATGATTACCTATGTAACTTTACTATATTTAGTACATAATCTACCTTGCACTAGTATTAAGGATGTCTAATAGTTCAAAATACATATCCGGATAGCAGCTATTTATTTGCTAAACTGATATTTTTTTAGTAACCAAAGAGTTAACTATGTGACGATAGACTAGTTAACATAATCCCAAATCAACCGTTGCATCCATAACGTATCATATTAAGTCTATGAATTTGTATGTATATCTACTTATAATTAGGAACCAATTTAGTATAACCCTTATACATCCTCATACTCAAGTAGGTGTTATAACTTGTTTATAAGTTCCTACTTAAATACTTGAGCTTACGTACTAATTTCAAAAAATATGCATCCATAAGTATTTAAATCTATATGGTTCCAAATATATATATATATATATATATATATATATATATATATATATATAAAGTTTTAAAATTAACATGCCATACGTGTATGACATGCAATATCAAATTATTTCAAGTCATGATGATTCCAATTGTATCGATGCCACTCTTATAGGTATAATATACCGTATCCTAGTCCAAGTGTCTATGATGTGTTCGTGTCCAATAAGACACCCAAGAAATTATGTATCACCTTCCTTTATATATATAAATGAAAAAACTTTAAGGAATGTGAATTTGGAAGGAAAATTTGGAAGAGGACTTGCACACTATGGGTGTATAATAGAATTTTTCTAAAATAGTAATTGGAAGGATAATTTAGACAACCACTTTTTTAAAAAAATATGAACAACTAAATGAAGAATTGAAAGTCATGGAGGAGGGCTTGCCAAGTTTTGGTTCTTGATTGGAAGAGATCCTTGATTTCCTTACTTTCTTTCCAATTGATAGCCTAAGCCTCAAATTAACAACATATAATAAAATAAATTCTCATTTGTAATGAACTAATCTAGATTCAAAAGATTGGAGGAATTATACCTAAAGAAGAAATGAAAGTGGTGGAGGTGGTCGACCGGATGGGGGTGGCCGGTGCTGACGGTCCCGCGCCAGTAGCTGTGGCAGCGGCAGCAGCAGAAGCAAAGTAGCGACAGCAGCAGTAGGAGCAAAGCAACATCAGCAACAATCAAAGAGTGAGAGAGGAGGGAGAGATGAAGAGTGAGGGAGAGAGAGATGGGATGGAGAACCGGATCCTCCTCCCCTCCATTCTCCATATACTCATACCTCTTTCCATATTCCCATAAACCAAATAACCCATCATTATGCTTTGTGGGTGAGTCACCCTCTCTTTGCTTATTAAGTGACACATGGATGGTTGGTGGGATGGAAAATTATGCAATTGCAAAAAAAAATTCTAAAGATTCTTTACAAATTTTCTAAGTTTAAAAAATTGCAATATTTTTCTTGAGGGCAAATTTGCAAAGTAATGATAATAAAAGAAAAAAATATAATAATAATAAATTTTAACTAATTAATATTTAATTTAAGAAATATATTTATAATTAGATTATGACAGCATATATTGGAATGGCATTAAACATTTGATGAGATATCTTCGTGGAACTACCGACATGTGATTATTTTATACTTGTGGTTTATCCGACATCGCAAATCTTGTTGGCTTTGTAAATTCAGGTTATTTATCTGATCCCCATAAGGTCGTTCACAAACTGGATATGTGTTTCTTAATAGAAATGCAGCTATTTCTTGGCGTTCAACAAAACAGACAATGGTTGCTACCTCCTCAAATTACTCAAAAATATTGGCTCTCTATGAAGCAAGTAGAGAATGTATTTGACTGAGATCGTTGATTCAACACATTCGTAGCTCATGTCACCTTTCCCCTACCTCAGATACTCCAACTATTATTCATGAGGATAATATAGCATGTATTTCATAAATTTAAGGTAGATTCATTAAAGGAGACAGGACCAAGCATATATCACCAAAGTTTTTCTATACTCATGAGCTTCAGAAGAACTTTGATATTGACGTCCAACAAGTTCACTTAAGTGATAATCTTGCAGACTTGTTCACCAAATTATTGCCAAAGTCAACTTTTAATAAACTAGTTCATGGAATTGGAATGTAACGTCTTCATCAGCTGACTGTTCAGGATCAACATCATCAGGGGGAGTTATTATTTTCAAGGGAAGATACATTTCGTATGGACTATAACGCGTTGTACTTTTTTTTCTTAGTCATATATTTTTCTTTCCATTGGTTTTTTTCTGACAAAATGAGGCAACATTAAGCGTGTCCAACACCTATCTAAGTCATCCTAAAGATTATACTATTTTTTTTCGCAAAGGTTTTGTCCTAATGGATTTTTTTGGCAAAGTTTTAACGAGGCAATAGGCTTAGAGATGGTGGTCATCCAAAGGAAGAGTGTTATAACGTGGGTTACAAAAGGGTTGGATTCCCACTTTCTATTTTAGTCCCATATTGGTTAGAGATTAGTATTACACCTAAACTGGGTTGTATAAATAAAGCATTTGCCTCCCACTATGAGATTACACTAATAAGAGATATTCTCTCATATTTTCTTCTTTCTTCTTCTACATTTATTCTAAAAAATTTCTTAATTTGTACTACTTGGTAGCAGACTACAACCCTCTCTATTTTTGTTCAATACATAATTACCTAACTACTCATGTTAAATTTAATAAACAATTATAATATGTAAACATTGTTAGTTATATTTTTGGAATAATTTTTTTATGATGAAGCCTAACTTTTCTTATTATATAGTAGTATAAATATATCTATGTCACGCCCCAGTCCCAAAATATCAAGGGACTAGACACGTGGCAATGGCAGCAGCACACACTGATGGACAAACCCAATTTAATGGATCCATCAGGGCGTACTTAAGCTGTAACATAAAATAAAATCTACTAAATATACCACAAACTAATCTCATCCATGGAAGATAAATATGATCAACAACATAAAGAAATGAAAATCAACAACAAGTCTCAATAAAGTAAATCGGGGAACAACCCGATATAAGTCTGATACAAAGGTTCAACAGACCAGAACATAAGTGTCTAAATAAAGCAGATACTGAGTATGAATCAAAGATACTCAGGAAAAGTCTTTATCCATCACCTCGTCCTCGGGGATCGGTACAGCTCCTGCGTCAGCTCCTGCTCCTGCTTCTGCTACTGTCCCATAAACCTCGAGATAGAAATCCTCCGCTAAACCTGGGGACATCATCCGGAATCCAGGTCCTCAGGGGACATAGCAAGGTACAAAATAATACAAGCCAAAATAAATACAGTGCAATAGTAAATAAAATAAATAGGGTAACTATGTAACCATCTATGTGAAATGCAAGTGAGAGCATCACTAGTACTCAGGCTGAGACCGCTACAAGCTCTATGTCAGGAAGCTGGTAGCAGTAATATCACATAATGTGCCTAGCTCTGATGTAGTGTCTACGGCCTCACAATAATAAATATATATATAAAATAGCCTGTAGCCTGTGTGTCTCTCCTCACCCAATGTAATCACACGTCTCATGTCCATGTCACGCAAGATCATAACTAATGCAACAAGTAATATAATATCTATGAATATAATATCTATGTCACTAATCCTGCAACCTACACTGAATCACCTTGAATATTTCAGGAAGATTCTGTCTCATGAATAGTGTCAGGTGTCCTGGGTATGACGTACTTGATAATACAAGCACGAGAATGTAAAGGGTCTCGATATCCATCTCTAGGTGACATTACACAACTTCGCGTATGGTGTTTGCACCCGAATATTAATTGGACGCTAAATAAAGTCACACGATCCTAGGTTAAGCATGTACAATAATTAAATAAGTCAAGGAAATATAAAACAAAAACTGTAAGGTTGGCAAGGTACACTTGCCTGGGGTTTGAATACCAACAGCTATCCCTGTATCAATGGATTCTGCAGATACTCCTCCAAAAGCTATAATAAACATCACCATCAGGTTCAAAAAATATTAAATAGCTAGAATTGCCTTTCCTTGAGTCAAATTTGGACACAAGGACAAAAATGACAGTTTCTGGTCAAAGCGGGGTCCACATGTGGGCCGCTTCGCACCGAAAAATGTGTCAGAGACAATGTTCTTCAAAATTGTCAAACTTAGTGTCAACAAGTCCAGAACGATGATACGAACCCAACAAAATTTTTAGAATTGGATTCCGATGAGCCGATCACAAAATCGCCCGTCAAGTGGAGCCTTGGGGCCATTTTGTCAATGTTCTCAGAATCGAACCAAACTTGGATCACAGGACCAGCATATTGCTACGAGTCCGATGGAGCAAGTTTTATTTCGATCCGACGTGTGTACACAAAGTTACATCGAGTTCTAGAACAGGGCCGATACGGGGCGTTGTCGATGGATACGCGTTGATTCCGGTGTGCACGCACATCCAAATCAACTTCCGTAAAATTCTACACATCCGTATCAACGACGCGCACCTTTCAGTGAAGTCCGTACATGACCAAGTTATCCCATTTGGCAGGGCACACTCAGTTCCGAGGAAAAATAGGGTATTAATTTTCCTGTTTTTAGATCGCAGTTCGCGATCACCACAGGACGCGACACACCGAGCGGGTTGCACGGGTATCGAGGGGGTCAAACAGGGTTCATGTCACATCAGACAAAATGAGAAATGGGACAGCAAGGAGAAAGAAAAGGCTACATGAACATGGCTACGCAGAACTAGGATTTCTCGTGTCCGCGAGGCGACACGACACAACGCTGCTAGGGTTTCTCGCCGGAGTCTTCGCCGGAGCTGCTAGGGCACGGCTGAGCTGGAGTTATGTGGGTCGTCGGGCTCGCCGGAGGAGGAGGCGGCTCTGGTGAAGGGGTTCGTCGTGGTCGGCCGGGGACGATGCTGGATCGGGTGGTTGGATGCAGAGTAGCGGTGGCCGGCGTTGTCGACTCTGGTTGCAGTGGCAGCGGGTCGGGGAGGCTCAGGAAATGGTGGAGCTCGGGTGACGGTGGCACTGTGGGGTTCTACGAGGCAGCGGCTAAGGCGGTGAGGCTGTGGGTGAAGGTTTATATAGGTAGCGGGGGAAGTCGGGCTGTCGGCCGGCGGGTTTAGGGAAGGTGAAGGTGAAGGTGAAGAGGCTGTCGGCGCTGGGCGTTGCGGAGGCAAAGCGGCGGTCGGAGAAGAATCGATACAGTCGGCTGGTGATGGATCTGAATGGGGGCGGCGGCGGCGGTTATAGGGGAGGCAAACCGAGGGGTCGTCGGGGGGCCACGGTGGCGGAAACGGCCGCCGGGAAGCTGCGGGGTCGGGGTAAAATCGGGTTAGGGATTTAGGGTTAACGGGTCAGGTTTCGGGTCGGGTTCAGTTTCGGATCCGACCCGACCCGCTAGGAATTGGGTTCGGTTTAGGCTCTGGTTCAGCATGGTTCGGTTCTGGTTGGTTCACCAATAAACCGGATTTATTTTAGGGTTTATTGGTTTAATAAAAACTTAGTTTTTAGGTCTTTAAAATATTTTCGGGGTCCAATTAATTCCAGAAAAATTACTCTATGTCTAATATTTCATTTTACACCTAAAACAATTATTCTCATAATATTTTAATATTGATTAACATTATTTAAAATTATTTAATTTCAAAATACCATGATTTTATTTAGTTAAAAAATTACAGAAAAATTCATAAATTTTTGAAAATTCATTTTTAAATTTCTGAAAAAATACAGGTGATTACAATCTATACTACTATATATTGAGAAAAGTTCACCTTCACTGTAAAAATTTCTTTCCAAATGTAACATTGCATATATTTATAAATTAAAATTATTCATTTAATTTAATAGGGATAACTATGTAATTACGGAAGATATCTTTTGGTCTTCTTAAATAGTCCTACAAGCAAGTATAAAATAATATATATAATAATATGATAATACTAATCTATACCTTTGTACATGTATACTAATTAAAATATGAACCTGAACTTTTACTAGATAATAGGAAAAGTTCTTGTTCGCTGTAAAACTTTTCTTCCAAAATATACCCTTGCATATGTTTACCAAAATATACCCTTGCATATGTTTACTAATTAAAATTATTCATTAAAGTTAATATGGCAACTATGTAATTACATAAACAATTTTTTTATCTTCCAAATAGTTTTACAGGCAGGTATATATAATAATAATAATAATAATAATACTACTATATAATTGGAAAAGTTAGAGGTTTCACCGTGGATATGGTTCCAACAATGTCCTTTCCTATATTTACTAATTAAAATTAATCATTAAATTTAATATGGACAGTTAGATATTTACGTATATAAAATAAATTAAGAGGGTTGATATTTGCTCTTCCTAAGTAGTAGAAAATTAAGAAACTACTTCCCAAGTAGTATAAAATACGTGTAATGCACGTGTATATATACTAGTATAATAATAAACTTAAAATAGTTAAGGGATTATCTTTTAGTTTTTCAAAGTAGTCTTCATAAAGATTGTTAATTGTATTATGATATATGTCCATGACTCTCCTGATTGTTAATTGTATTATAATATTTGATCATGACATATTGGTCTACAATCCACTTTTTAATTTGTTCATTAGTTTATCAACCATCTCTTACAGCCCACACATAAGCAAGCATTAGCATTTAACAATTAGTCCATAGTCCACTTGAAATTTATGATTTGTAATTTTATTTTTTGTACTTGTAAGATGTCACTTTTATTTTTGCACAAGGCCTACAAAATATCAGGACCGGCCATGTTAACATTCATATACTAACTATTTCTTTTGTCAAGTTGATACCCAACATTTTAATATTCTCAACTATTATTTTTATTATATCGTAAATAGATATGGAGATATTTTTTAATTTTTAAAAGAATCGCAATTGTTATATTCTATTGAATGCCCTTCATGAACTGTTTAGGCGGGGCAGGGGGGAGGAGAAGCAACATTTACCAGCCTGAGGTTTTAGTCCTACATCGACAGGGAGGAGGGAGAGGAAGCTAAAGGTGGGTTATAAAAAGGAGGAAAGGTTCTACGTTAGACCATACTTACCTGGACGGGGTCATTGGGTGAACAAGAAGGCTCAGGCCTAGGCCCGTGGTCCTCATTGCACTCTGAGGGTGCGTTGGCTTACCATCTCCCCAAGTGGGAGAGTGGACATCATTATTTGTTGCTTAGGTGGAACGCGTTCGCACGGCCCCTGCCAATTTTTAATTATTCATTTTTTTAAAAGAAAATTTGTAAATAATTAACAAATATTATAACACTAGATATATACACATATGTGAAGTAAGGAAGTCATAAAAGTATTATTAAGCTTAATGTTTCCTCATCTAATATATCTTCATTGAGGATGGTTAATTTAAAAACGTTTAAGTTATTTTTGTTCATATAATATTGCCCTTAGAATTATTCTCAATCTCTACCATTTTTTATAAAGAGGCTTAAAACGGTTTCTAAAAGGCGGCTTAACCATCAAAAGTCTCTATTCGTACATAATTAAAAAATAAAAATAAATAAATTTTAAATAATTATTTAATTATCGACAAACATCTCTACTATTATAATGCGGCTTAAAATCGGCTCCTAATTGAGCCGTCTTAGCCGTATGTATATCATCTATCAATTAATTTAAAATTTTAAAATATATTACTACCACATGTGTTTTCTTTTCTCACGTAGTTGACAAAAAAATAAAAAATATAAAAAATAATAAAATATATTTATAATTAAATTATATTTAAACTAACTATATGGTATTATCTAATTAAAACATATTGAAAATTCAAAAAACATATTTATAACAAATTATAATCAAAATATATTCAAATCATACTTAAAATATTTTAATATAATTTAAACCATAAATTATTTTTTTAATAATAATATAGTTTTTTTTATACGTGCAACGCACGTGAACGTGACTGGTCTTTTAACTAATGTGGTTAAAGTGTGAGACATTATCTCCGGTGTGATGGGCTCCTTTCCATGGACTGGTATCTAAAATAATTTATTTAATTTTTTTATGAAAGCGTGCAATGCGCGTGCACGTTACTAGTATATCATAAAGTGTCCCCTAAATGTACATGCAACTTCTTACTAACATAAGAGATACTTTTGTTAAATAAATATAATCAAGTATTAATCGTTATAATTAATTTATTTTTTATATGTCCTTTCCACTGGGTTAGGAACTAAGTTTCCAAGGGAGGATTCGAACAATGTCCATCCCCACGGGATCCTCCATCGTAACCAACAGCCACGCCTCACGGACATCGTTATAGTTAATTTTAATTCATGGAAATATATGATAGGAGTTAATTTGTTGCGTGTGTTTAATTGTGTTTCCTATTGTGTCCAACTTTTTTTTATAAAAAATTCAATCATATTCCATCTCTTTATGTTTTGTTGGTTTATCTAATTTCTCTGTAATATTTTTATATAAAAGTATATATGTGTTGCATGTATTTTTTAATGCTTGAAAAAATAAACAATAGTCCCTTACTACTTGAGAAGAACAAATCAAAATTCCTTAATTTTTACTTGTTAGGAGAAAACTACAACCCTCTTTATTTTTGTTCAATACATAATTACCTAACTACTCATGTTAAATTTAATAAACAATTATAATTTGTTAACATTGTTAATTATATTTTTGGAATAATTTTATTTTATAATGAAGCCTAACTTTTCTTATTATATAGTATTATAAATATATCTATACTACTATATATTGAGAAAAGTTCACCTTCACTGTAAAAATTTCTTTCCAAATGTAACCTTACATAAATTTACTAATTAAAATTATTCATTTAATTTAATAGGGACAACTTGGTAATTACGGAAGATATCTTTTGGTCTTCTTAAATAGTCCTACATGAAAGTATAAAATAATATATATAATAATATGATAATACTAATCTATACATTTGTACATGTATACTAATTAAAATATGTACATGAACTTAACTTTTAATAGATAATAGGAAAAGTTCTGGTTCGCTGTAAAACTTTTCTTCCAAAATAAACCCTTGCATATGTTTACTAATTAAAATTATTCATTAAAGTTAATATGGCAACTATGTAATTACATAAACAATTTTTTGATCTTCCAAATAGTTTTACAGGCAGGTATAATAATAATAATAATAATAATAATAAATAATAGGAAAAGTTAGAGGTTTCGTCGTGGATATGGTTCCAACAATGTCCTTTCCTATGTTTACTAATTAAAATCATTCATTGAATTTAATATGGGCAATTAGATATTTGTGTATATAAAATAAATTAAGAAGGTCGATATTTTCTCTTCCCAAGTAGTAGAAAATTAAGAAACTACTTCCCAAGTAGTATAAAATACGTGTAACACACGTGTATATATACTAGTATAATAATAAACTTAAAATAGTTAAGGGATTCTCTTTTAGTTTTTCGAGGTAGTCTTCATAAAGATGTTAATTGTATTGTGATATATGTCCATGACTCTCCTGTTTGTTAATTGTATTATAATGTTTTCTCATGACATATTGGTCCACAATCCACTTTTTAATTTGTTCATTAGTTTATCAACCATCTCTTCCAACCCACACGGAAGCGAGCATTAGCATTTAACAATTAGTCCATAGTCCACTTAAAATTTATGATTTGTAATTTTATTTTTAGTACTTGTAAGATGTCACTTTTTGTTTTTGCACAAGGCCTACAAAATATCAGGACCGACCATGTTAACATCCATATACTCTTAACTATTTCTTTTGGCAAGTTGATACCCAACATTTTAATATTCTCGACTATCATTTTTATTATATCGTAAATAGATATAGAGATATTTTTTAATGTTTAAAAGAATCTCAATTTTTCTATTCTACTGAATGTCCTTCATGAACTGTTTAGCGCCGGGGGGGGGGAACATTTAACAACCAAAGGTTTTAGTCCCACATCGTCAGGTAGGAGGGAGAGGAAGCAAAAGGTGGGTTATAAAAAGGAGGAAAGGTTCTATGTTAGACCATACATACCTGGACGGGGTCATTGGGTGAATAAGAAGGCTCAGGCCTAGGCCCGTGTCACGCCCCGATCTCCCGCAGGCTAATCGGCCGTTCCCGCTAGGCGGAAATCACCCTCGCCAGCGCTCCCGCGGAACGATCGCTTGACCCATCCGGGCGTGATGCCGCACGAGCGTGAACTGCGCCCGTGCAAGGCCGTAATTCATTGGCTGGCGGTAAGAGTTCTAAGCCACAGAGTCGCACAGATTGTCCGAGTGCAGCGGAGTCATGAACGCATAGGCGATCGGTAACAGGTTCACTGAGTCGACTAATATAGTGGAAGCATAGAAACAAGTAAAGTAATCTCTTTATTGATATGAAACATGTATTACAGGCGGCGTATAGCCGAGATTACAAGTCGCTCAAGCCTCTCTCTCTGAAACAGTAAAAGCGTGCCAAGTGGCTACAACTGTGGAATGATTGTACAGGCGATGGTCAGGCGATGTTCACAACTTATGTCTTGTATATGTGCTTCAGTCCCGGATGCACCGTTGCAAGGCTTCAGAGGGAACTCCTGGCCTTAGCACGCACGAAGGAGGCGTCCGCACCGCACGAGGTTCTCCCGCACCCTGCATACAAACTGGTGGATTATCAGTACATTGAATGCACTGGTGGGGAAGCTACTCGCCCGCTCGACAAATCCAAACACGTAATACAGGTTTCGTGCACAACTATTAAGTTGTCTTTCTAGTTGCCTTAGGATCAGTTTCATGCAAACATTGAATAGCTTATCGTGTCGGGCAGTGCGCCGTGCGATGTTTGAGGAAACACGGCGAGACTTACCAACTTACCATTTGTCCTTCCCTGTCCAAGGCAAACATTGTTAATTTATGCACGGGCAAGTATAAACATTCAGGAGCATAGCATATGCAAATATGAGGGTCGTTATTTTCAGATCGTTCAGGTGTTCAGTTCATTGATGCTATGCAATGACTCGCACGCGGATTGCCGCTAAGCGAGGATGACTTATCTATATGAACATAAGTCGCTGGCGTAGCCATTATGGACGATTTCACAGTCTCAAGACACAGAATGATATGCAATGCAGGTGGCGAGCCCCGCTGCATAACACCTTGCCCCATAACATACGACTGCTCATACGTCCCGTCCGGATCGGATCGGTCCCGGTGCCCCAGTGACCGTCCGCGGAACTCAACATAACATACCTTGTGCACAAGCTGTCCGCGACAATGCAGGTCAGGGTCTATCCATATTCCATAGCTTGACATGATAATCATGAAACTTAAACTTAATCTGAACGAGCATATTGCTCCACGAGCTGGGATTCCATCAGTACATAACACGATCCTCGTTCAGATGCATACATAGCATGATTATCATTCAAGTGTGATTCACGTTCAGTATTCATTCTTGCTTAGTGCATTCCCCTGGTTCGGGGATTGCCTTAGATGACCTGACGGTCCCGGATACTTGCAGGTTTATTCAGGCACAGAACGACTACGTAGTAGTCTTCCGGGGTTTGGATGAAAACATGGCAACATTCAAGCATGCGTTTCTAAGGAACATAAGCAGGCACGTTGCTCGGACCCGAAGGTAAGCCGAGAGTTGAAACCGTTAAGGGACTTAGCATGCGAGGGTCTGAACATAAGCAGTATTTTAATTTCCATGTTCTAGCAAGCCATACAAGTTGGGATTATTCTCTTAGCTAGGTGCGTTGGATTTATTAGCATGCAGGGGGTGAATCACCTAGCGACTAGCATAATATTCCAGATTTTATGTGTGCTGGCTAAGCAAAGACAAGTTCACCGTAGCCACCCACCTTAGCGATGATTCGTCTCGGTAGAGCGATACGTCTGATGAGCCTCTGAAAGTCCAAGCCGGATTCCTGTAGGGGCAAGTCTGGATAACTTTGCCTCTTGATCGAGGCAAAGCGGGTCGGGACAGCTGCACGATTTCCGTTTGAGACGGCAGTTCGCTAGAAGCGGAATGGGGTGTTACATCCTACCCAACTTAGAAAAAGTCTCGTCCTCGAGACTTACTAAGGACAAGCAGTAATCTAGGGTTGAGGCAATCCTAGACAAGTCGTTTGTACTTGTTCATTTGGATCTTCACTTGCACAAGCTTCGAAATCAGCATATCGCTTAGACTGGATCGTGCGCACTTTCGAAGTGCACTTCTAGCGTGAACACGTCAACCAGCTCAGTGATAGCGAAGTCTTAGCACTCGAGTTTCACCTTTTCTTAAGTCTTGGATGGTGCACTAGTTCAAGGCGTCCCTCGAATAGATGCATTCAACCAAACTTAGGGTTAGTGAAAATTGGACAAGCTACTAGCGATACACTCAAGGGTTCGCACAGGTTGGCTCAAAGGCCACTCGTAGCATACAACCAGACAAGCAAGCATATCATTCAAAACGTATTTTGAAAGTATTTAGACTTATTGTTGGAACATCCCATCGAGGCATTGAGAGAGAGCGTGCACATAACCCACGAATGAGCTTTCGAAACAGAGATATCGAATCGAAGTCCAAAGGCGTAGAAGCCAGGCTCTGATACCAACCTGTCACGCCCCGATCCTCCGCAGGCTAATCGGCCGTTCCCGCTAGGCGGGAATCACCCTCGCCAGCGCTCCCGCGGAACGATTGCTTGACCCATCCGGGCGTGATGCCGTACGAGCGTGAACTGCGCCCGTGCAAGGCCATGATTCATTGGCTGGCGGTAAGAGTTCTAAGCTACAGAGTCGCACAGATTGTCCGAGTGCAGCGGAGTCATGAACGCATAGGCGATCGGTAACAGGTTCACTGAGTCGACTAATATAGCGGAAGCATAGAAACAAGTAAAGTAATCTCTTTATTGATATGAAACATGTATTACAGGCGGCGTATAGCCGAGATTACAAGTCGCTCAAGCCTCTCTCTCTGAAACAGTAAAAGCGTGCCAAGTGGCTACAACTGTGGAATGATTGTACAGGCGATGGTCAGGCGATGTTCACAACTTATGTCTTGTATATGTGCTTCAGTCCTGGACGCACCGTTGCAAGGCTTCAGAGGAAACTCCTGGCCTTAGCACGTACGAAGGAGGCGTCCGCACCGCACGAGGTTCTCCCGCACCCTGCATACAAACTGGTGGATTATCAGTACATTGAATGCACTGGTGGGGAAGCTACTCGCCCGCTCGACAAATCCAAACACATAATACAGGTTTCGTGCATAATTATTAAGTTGTCTTTCTAGTTGCCTTAGGATCAGTTTCATGCAAACATTGAATAGCTTATCGTGTCGGGCAGTGCGCCGTGCGATGTTTGAGGAAACACTACGAGACTTACCAACTTACCATTTGTCCTTCCCTGTCCAAGGCAAACATTGTTAATTTATGCACGGGCAAGTATAAACATTCAGGAGCATAGCATATGCAAACATGAGGGTCATTATTTTCAGATCGTTCAGGTGTTCAGTTCATTGATGCTATGCAATGACTCGCACGCGGATTGCCGCTAAGCGAGGATGACTTATCTATATGAACATAAGTCGCTGGCATAGCCATTATGGACGATTTCACAGTCTCAAGACACAGAATGATATGCAACGCAGGTGGCGAGCCCCGCTGCATAACACCTTGCCCCATAACATACGACTGCTCATACGTCCCGTCCCGTCCGGATCGGATCGGTCCCGGTGCCCCAGTGACCGTCCGCGGAACTCAACATAACATACCTTGTGCACAAGCTGTCCGCGACAATGCAGGTCAGGGTCTATCCATATTCCATAGCTTGACATGATAATCATGAAACTTAAACTTAATCTGAACGAGCATATTGCTCCACGAGCTGGGATTCCATCAGTACATAATACGATCCTCGTTCAGATGCATACATAGCATGATTATCATTCAAGTGTGATTCACGTTCAGTATTCATTCTTGCTTAGTGCATTCCCCTGGTTCGGGGATTGCCTTAGATGACCTGACGGTCCCGGATACTTGCAGGTTTATTCAGGCACAGAACGACTACGTAGTAGTCTTCCGGGGTTTGGATGAAAACATGGCAACATTCAAGCATGCGTTTCTAAGGAACATAAGCAGGCACGTTGCTCGGACCCGAAGGTAAGCCGAGAGTTGAAACCGTTAAGGGACTTAGCATGCGAGGGTCTGAACATAAGCAGTGTTTTAATTTCCATGTTCTAGCAAGCCATACAAGTTGGGATTATTCCCTTAGCTAGGTGCGTTGGATTTATTAGCATGCAGGGGGTGAATCACCTAGCGACTAGCATAATATTCCAGATTTTATGTGTGCTGGCTAAGCAAAGACAAGTTCACCGTAGCCACCCACCTTAGCGATGATTCGCCTCGGTAGAGCGATACGTGTGACGAGCCTCTGAAAGTCCAAGCCGGATTCCTGTAGGGACAAGTCTGGATAACTTTGCCTCTTGATCGAGGCAAAGCGGGTCGGGACAGTTGCACGATTTCCGTTTGAGACCGCAGTCCGCTAGAGCGGAACGGGGTGTTACAGCCCGTGGCCCTCATTGCACTATGAGGGTGCGTTGGCTTACCATCTCCCCATGTGGGAGAGTAGACATAATTATTTGTTGCTTAGGGGGAACGAGTTCGCGCGGCCCCTGCCAATTTTTAATTATTCAATTTTTTTAAAAGAAAATTTGAAAATAATTAACAAATGTTATAACACTAGATATATACACACGTGGAGTAAGAAAGTCATAACAGTATTATTAAGCTCAATGTTTCGTCATCTAATATATCTTCATTGAGGACGATTAATTTAAAGACGTTTAAGTTGTTTTTGTTCATATTATATTGCCCTTAGAATTATTCTCAATCCCTACCTTTTTTTTATAAAGAGGCTTAAAACGGTTTCTAAAAGGTGGCTAAACCATCAAAAGTCTCTATTCGTACATAATTAAAAATTAAAAATTAAATAAATGTTAACTAATTATTTAATTATCTTCAAACATCTCTACTATTATAATGCAGCTTAAAACCGGCTGCCAATTAAGATGTCTTAGCCGTATGTATTTCATCTATCAATTAATTTAAAATTTTAAAAATATATTACTACCACATGTGTTTTCTTTTCTCACGTAGTTGACAAAAAAATAAAAAATAAAATATATAACAAATAATTAAATAAATTTATAATTTAAATTATATTTAAACTAACTATATGGTATTATATAATTAAAACATATCAAAAATTCAAAAAATATATTTATAACAAATTATAATCAAAATATATTCAAATAATATTTAAAATATTTTAATATAATTTAAATAATAAATTATTGTTTAATAGCTATATAGTTTTTCTTTTATACGTGTAACGTACGTGAACGTGACTAGTCTTTAACTAATGTGGTTAAAGTGGGAGACATTCTCTCCGGCGTGATGGGCTCCATTCCATGGACCGGTATCTATAATAATTTTTTTAATTTCTTTTGTTTCTCTCTTCATCTTTGGATTCTTATCTAATGATCCGGGCCGTAATCCCGGACGTGAGGAATAAAAAAATATTTGTAGTTTTATTAAAACGTGCAATGCACGTGCACGTTACTAATATATCATAAAGTGTCTCCTAAATGTACATGCAACTCCTTACTAACATAAGAGATAATTTTGTTTACATAAATATAACCAAGTATTAATCATTATAATTTTTTTTTATATGTCCTTTCCACTATGGGTTAGGAACTAAGTTCCCAAGGAAGAATTCAGACAATGTCTATCCCCTCGGGAGCCTCCATCATAACCAACATGCCACGATCTCACGGACATCGTTATAGTTAATTTTACTTCATGGAAATATATGATAGGAGTTAATTTGTTGCTTGTGTTTAATTGTGTTTCCAATTGTTTCAAACTTTTTATAAAAAAGTCAATCATATTCCATCTCTTTATGTTTTGTTGGTTCATCTAATTTCTCTGTAATATTTTTATATAAAAGTATATACGTGTTGCATGTATTTTTTAATGCTTGAAAAAAATAAACAATAGTCCCTTACTACTTGAGAAGAACAAAAAAACATTCCTTAATTTTTACTAGTTGGGAGCAAACTACAACCCTCTTTATTTTTGTTCAATACATAATTACCTAACTACTAATGTTAAATTGAATAAATAATTATAATTTGTAAACATTGTTAATTATATTTTTGGAACAATTTTATTTTATGATGAAGCCTAACTTTTCTTATTATATAGTAGTATAAATATATCTATACTACTATATATTGAGAAAAGTTCACCTTCACTGTAAAAATTTCTTTCCAAATGTAACCTTGCATATATTTACTAATTAAAATTATTTATTTATTTTAATAGGGACAACTTGGTAATTACGGAAGATATCTTTTGCTCTTCTTAAATAGTCCTACATGAAAGTATAAAATAATATATATAATAATATGATAATACTAATCTATACCTTTGTACATGTATACTAATTAAAATATGTATATGAACTTAACTTTTAATCGATAGTAGGAAAAGTTCTGGTTCGCTGTAAAACTTTTCTTCCAAAATATACCCTTGCATATGTTTACTAATAAAAATTATTCATTAAAGTTAATAAGGCAACTATGTAATTACATAAACAATTTTTTGATCTTCCAAATAGTTTTACAGGCAGGTATAATAATAATAATAATAATAATAATAATAATAATAATAATAATAATTATAATAGAAAAAGTTAGAGGTTTCGTCGTGGATATGGTTCCAACAATGTCCTTTCCTATGTTTACTAATTAAAATTATTCATTGAATTTAATATGGGCAGTTAGATATTTACGTATATAAAATAAATTAAGAGGGTTGATATTTGCTCTTCCCAAGTAGTATAAAATACGTGTAACGCACGTGTTTATATACTAGTATAATAATAAACTTAAAATAGTTAAGGGATTGTCTTTTAGTTTTCGAATTAGTCTTCATAAAATTGTTAATTATATTATGATATATGTCCATGACTCTCCGGTTTGTTAATTGTATTATAATGTTTAATCATGACATATTGGTCCACAATCCACTTTTTAATTTGTTCATTAGTTTATTAACCATCTCTTCCAACCCACACGGAAGTGAGCATTAGCATTTAATAATTAGTCCATAGTCCACTTAAAATTTATGATTTGTAATTTTATTTTTAGTACTTGTAAGATGTCACTTTTTGTTTTTGCACAAGGCCTACAAAATATCAGGACCGACCATGTTAACATTCATATACTCTTAACTATTTCTTTTAGCAAGTTGATACCCAATATTTTAATATTCTTGACAATCATTTTTATTATATCGTAAATAATTGGGGAGATAGTTTTTAATTTTTAAAAGAATCTTAATTTTTCTATTCTATTGAATGTCCTCCATGAACTGGTTAAGGGTGGGGGGGGGGGGGAGGAGTAGCAACATTTAACAGCCTAAGGTTTTAGTCCCATATCGTCAGGGAGGAGGGAGAGGAAGCTAAAGGTGGGTTATAAAAAGGAGAAAATATTCTACGTTAGACCAAACTTACCTGGACGGGGTCATCGGGTGAACAAGAAGGCTCAGGCCTAGGCCTGTGGCCCTCATTGCACTCTGAGGGTGCGTTGGCTTACCATCTCCCCAAGTGGGAGAGTGGACGTCATTATTTGTTGCTTAGGGGGAACGCGTTCGCGCGGCCCCTGTCAAATTTTTAATTATTCAATTTTTTTAAAAGAAATTTTGAAAATAATTAACAAATATTATAACACTAGATATATACACATATGTGGTGTAAGAAAGTCATAAAAGTATTATTAAGCTCAATGTTTTGTCATCTAATATATCTTCATTGAGGATGGTTAATTTAAAGACGTTTAAGTTATTTTTGTTCAAGTAATATTGCCCTTAGAATTATTCTCAATCTCTAACTTTTTTTATAAAGAGGCTTAAAACGTTTTCTAAAAGGCGGCTTAACCAACAAAAGTCGCTATTCGTACATAAATAAAAATAATTTTTTTAACTAATTATTTAATTATTTAATTATCGTCAAACATCAATACTATTATAATGTGGCTTAAAACCGGCTCCCAATTGAGCCGTCTTATCCGTATGTATATCATCTATCAATTAATTTAAAATTTTTAAAATATATTACTACCACGTGTGTTTTCTTTTCTCACGTAGTTGGCTAAAAAAATAAAAAAACCAAAATATATAATAATAATTAAATATATTAATAATTTAAATTATATTTAAACTAACTATATGGTATTATCTAACTAAAATATATCAAAAATTCAAAATACATATTTATAACAAATTATAATCAAAATATATTCAAATCATATTAAAATGTTTTAATATAATTTATAATATAAATTATTTTTAATGATAATATAGTTTTTTTATACGTGTAACGCACGTGAATGTGACTGGTCTTTAACTAATGTTGTTAAAGTGAGAAACATTCTCTCCGGCGCGATGGACTCCATTCCATGGATCGGTATCTATAATAATTTATTTAATTTTTTTTATTAAAGCGTGCAATGCATGTGCACGTTCCTAGTATATCATAAAGTGTCTCCTAAATGTACATGCAACTCCTTACTAACATAAGAGATAATTTTGTTTAAATAAATATAACCAAGTATTAATCGTTATAATTAATTTTTTTATTTGTCATTTCCACTGGGTTAGGAACTAAGTTCCCAAGGGAGGATTCGAACAATGTCCATCCCCACAGGAGCCGCCATCGTTACCAATAGGCCACGACCTCATGGACATCGTTATAGTTAATTTTACTTCATGGAAATATATGATAGGAGTTAATTTGTTGCGTGTGTTTAATTGTGTTTCCAATTGTGTCCCACTTTTTATAAAAAAAAGTCAATCATATTCCATCTCTTTATGTTTTGTTGGTTAATCTATTTTCTTTGTAATATTTTTATATAAAAGTATATATGTGTTGCATGTATTTTTTAATGCTTGAAAAAAATAAACAATAGTCCCTTACTACTTGAGAAGAACAAACAACAATTCCTTAATTTTTACTAGTTGGGAGAAAACTACAACCCTCTTTATTTTTGTTCAATACATAATTACCTAACTACTCATGTTAAATTTAATAAACAATTATAATTTATAAACATTGTTAATTATATTTTTGGAATAATTTTTTTTTGATGAAGCCTTACTTTTCTTATTATATAGTAGTATAAATATATCTATAAAGTTCACCTTCACTGTAAAAATTTCTTTCCAAATGTAACATTGCATATATTTACTAATTAAATTATGCATTTAATTTAATAGGGTCAACTTGGTAATTACAGAAGATATCTTTTGGTCTTCTTAAATAGTCCTACATGAAAGTATAAAATAATATATATAATAATATGATAATACTAATCTATACTTTTGTACATGTATACTAATTAAAATATGTACATGAACTTAACTTTTAATAGATAATAGGAGAAGTTCTGGTTCGCTGTAAAACTTTTCTTCCAAAATATACCCTTGAATATGTTTACTAATTAAAAAATTTCATTAAAGTTAATATGGCAACTATGTAATTACATAAACAATTTTTTGATCTTCCAAATTGTTTTACAGACAGGTATAATAATAATAATAATAATAATAATAATAGGAAAAGTTAGAGGTTTCGTCGTGGATATGGTTCCAACAATGTCCTTTCCTATGTTTACTAATTAAAATTATTCATTGAATTTAATATGGGCAGTTAGATATTTACGTATATAAAATAAATTAAGAGGGTTGATATTTGCTCTTCCCAAGTAGTAGACAAATTAAGAAACTACTTCCCAAGTAGTATAAAATACGTGTAACGCACGTGTCTATATACTAGTATAATAATATTGTGATATATGTCCATGACTCTCCTGTTTGTTAATTGTATTATAATGTTTGATCATGACATATTGGTCCACAATCCACTTTTTAATTTGTTCATTAGTTTATCAACCATCTCTTCCAACCCACATTGAAGCGAGAATTAGCATTTAACAATTAGTCCATAGTCCACTTAAAATTTATGATTTGTAATTTTATTTTTAGTACTTGTAAGATGTCACTTTTTGTTTTTGCACAAGGCCTACAAAATATCAGGACCGACCATGTTAACATTCATATACTCTTAACTATTTCTTTTTGCAAGTTGATACCCAACATTTTAATATTCTCGAATATCATTTTTATTATATCGTAAATAGATGGGGAGATAGTTTTTAATTTTTAAAAGAATCTCAATTTTTCTGTTCTATTGAATGTCCTCCATGAACTATTTTGGGGGGGGGGGGAAGCAATATTTAACAGCCTAAGGTTTTAGTCCCACATCGTCAGGGAGGAGGGAGAGGATGTTAAAGGTAGGTTATAAAAAGGAGGAAATGTTCTACGTTAGACCATACTTACCTGGACGGGGTCATTAGGTGAACAAGAAGGCTCCGGCCTAGACCCGTGGCCCTCATTGCACTCTGAGGGTGCATTGGCTTACCATCTCCCCAAGTGGGAGAGTGGACGTCATTATTTGTTGCTTAGGGGCAACGCGTTCGCGCGGCCCCTGCCAATTTTTAATTATTCAATTTTTTTAAAAGAAATTTTGAAAATAATTAACAAATGTTATAACACTAGATATATACACATATGTGGAATAAGGAAGTCATAAAAGTATTATTAAGCTCAATGTTTCATCATCTAATATATCTTCATTGAGGATGGTTAATTTAAAGACGTTTAAGTTGTTTTTGTTCATATAATATTGCCCTTAGAATTATTCTCAATCTCTACCTTTTTTATAAAGAGGCTTAAAACGGTTTCTAAAAGGCGGCTTAACCATCAAAAGTCTCTATTCGTACATAATTAAAAATTAAAAAATAAATAAATTTGAACTAATTATTTAATTATTTTATTATCTTCAAACATCTCTACTATTATAATGCGGCTTAAAACTGGCTCCCAATTGAGCCGTCTTAGCCGTATGTATATCATCTATCAATTAATTTAAATTTTTTTAAATATATTACTACCACATGTGTTTTCTTTTCTCACGTAGTTGACAAAAAAAATAAAAAAACAAAAAATATATAACAAATAATTAAATATATTTATAATTTAAATTATATTTAAACTAACTATATGGTATTAGAGGCATACTACCCAACTTAAAAGAATTAAGTTAATACTGTAACTGCTTTTAGGGGTTTCTACAAAATAATATTGTTCTTATAAATAAAGTAGAAACTCTTATTGGGGTACACGAGAAAAAGATCTTGGTACCTATTAGGGTATCATATTGCATTATATAGGTAATGGTTATCTTAAGTCTTAGTCATAGTGCTTATAGTACAAGTATCAATAGTATGAATGGAACAATTACTGGCCTTCAGGGGAAAGAGGGTATAACTCGTATCGAGGTGTGGGTACAAATCGCGTGTTTCAAAACTAAAGGATAATCATCACAATCTAAATGAATAACTCAATTATTAGGTTCTAACTACAAGGTACAAAATTTCAAAATTTAACATTATAATTATAACCCTAGCAAGCTATATATCCTAACATAAAAGGGATCACTCAGTCTATAATCAGAAGGGTTATGTGGCACGAATTAAAAGATAAAGGAAGATTTTAGTCGTCGCACAAATAGCGAACGTTATGGTTGCAGAGGAATAAGATATGAACTTAAATAGAAAGTCTCTAGACAGTATCATGGTTTTCTAAGGAATATGTGGGATGCTACTCTTCTGTGTTCGGGGTATGATCGAGGAAAACATAACACCCATTCCTCTTGGCTTCCTAAGGTACTGTTCTGCTAATATTAAGACAAGAAGCTAAATTTATAGTTGTCTAATACTATCTTACTATGGAAGTTAGGTTTAGTCCTAAGGTTCAACCTTGGTTTTCTATTGGTTTCTCAATACTAGGGTCAAACAATATAGTCAAACTTCTAACTAACCCTAGTAGTGTCTATACTATCTCAAGGCATCCCTAATTATCAAGGGATAATGGTCAATCCATCTACAGGTAAGGGTTCTATGGTTCATTAAGTATTCTAACTCAGTGATGTGTCAACACTCTAGTTGTACTCTTAATAGGAAGGTTACCCTACTTATTATCTAACAACATGGACTTCTATATTCTAAGAGGGGGCTATACTCAAGGAACTATTAGAAAGTACATGAATCAAGCATGATGCATTTATTCGAATAGAACAGATTGAAAGGGAGATGAGTCATAGTCAATTGTGGATGAGATCCTATACTCTAATCCTAATTACAGGCTTGCTCGGTACAGTAACGTAACCGAGACAATATGCTCTCGACCTGCATGGGCCACCAATAAAAAAATGTCATGCCCCAGTCCCAAAATACGTAGGACTAGGCCACATAAGCATGCCAGCCGCATGGATATGGCAACTCCAATATATGGAAACCAAAATCCATACGTACACTGTAATATGAATAATAATTCACAAGTGGTAAAAACTATCACAAGTCACAGGGTACAATCTTAATCTCATCCACAAAAATCGAATATAACTAAACAACCAATATTTATGAAACTATATCTAAGAAACTAGATCTCAATATAAAGTATCTAAAGATGATAGTTGGATGGAAACAAATCCACTACCAACTAGAATATATAAGTGCAACATAAAAAACACAATATAAGAATATCAGCTAACAATTACGGGGCTCGAAGAGAAGACCTCCTCGCAATATACGTAGCAAGTCCGGATCTGCGCTCCTGCGAATACTCATGAACATCTACACCTGGAAAGGGACCAGGTCCTCAGAGAGACATAATAAGATACATAGAAGCATGCCAATAAAGTACTGAAATAAATATCCAATGGGTCGGCTAACCATCTATGTGAATGCAGTTTGAGAACAACTTTCCAACAAGTGGGCTATCTGGCTAAAAATGGGATTGGCATGACTCTCTCGGAGAATCAGGGGCCTAAAAAGCATGTCGTCTTTTGAACGGCAGAGGCCGCCTGATAATATATAATATATAAGGGTCATCACCACCCGTATCTCCAGCGGAGCTTCCGGGTTACTAAAGAAAAAGTGCAAAGGAGCCCAAATGCCTTTATTGTTTTTCTTCCCACCCATGCTCTAAGCATGTCACATCCATGACACAATTTGGTTCATAGCCTATCTTTAGTACAATAGCCCAACCCTGCAACCAAACAAGGACAATGATTGGACCACCGTACTACAATAGGCTATGTCCATGAACTACTAATAACTGCTAAGTCTTCTAGCATGCAAAGTTTTTAACAGCAGTTATCCCTAACGCATGGCCCATATGTAAACTCCCTCACCCAAAATAGGTATTTTGTGTATATTTTATATTATTATATTTATTATATATGTTGAATTTATTTAGAATATGCTCTTAGTTAATTAGAAAATAAATTTCTTGATATATTTACTTATATAAATATTCATTTAGAATTATTTTAGCTTCTTTAGATTTTTGGAGTTTTTTCTAGAATTTTTGGTAATTAAAACTTAGAAAACATAAATTTCTAGGACTTCTATAATTTACTATACGACCATACTTGCATGTTATTCCTACCAAATATTTATTTTAGTTTAAAATATTTAATTATATTTTTTGTAATTTATTTAGAATTTTAAGAAATCTATTTAGATTTTAAAATTATTTAGGATTTATTTGGATAAATATAGTCTCAATATTAGATAGATACTAATTTAGTGTTAATAGATATTAATAAGATTTTATAAATTATTTGTATTATCTTTAATTATATTTAAGATTATAAATTATTGAGATAAATTCAAACTCTATTTTAAATTAATTCAAATCCTGAACCTACTAGGAAATCAACTTCATGCATATCCTATCCTTATTTAAATTCATCATAATCCTATCCAAATTAACCAATCCTATTCGTATTTAATTAAGTAGTGTCCACCATTATAAATATCTCATCCTTCATATTTTTCTTTCCCAAATTCCTCTCTTTTTCGTCCAAAAAATAGTCAAAATTCGTCATAAATTCAGCCTTATTTTCTACTAGTTATGACGAATTAAAAAGACGATATCTCCTAGCTCCGGACTCCAAACACGCTCCAATTTTTTTTGTTAGAACGATAATGAGGTTAGATTTTTGATAATATAAATTGTTTTTCTAAATTATTAGTATTAAATTCTGGAAAATTCGTAGAGCACAGCATGTCTGAAAATAGACGTGTTTCGATGTTTTCGCGATTTCGGGAGAACCAGGAATCAGAATCACTAACCGTTTAAAGCTTCGGAAAGCTAATGTCGAGATCATCGACATATATTATTCCCAGAATTTATTTCGAAGTATTTGCATACTGTTAATTCTGTAGAACTTCTAGGTTAGATTTTAACCATCGGTGCACAATACAAAATTTGTATGTGCCATAATTCCCAAACGAATTTGAATTCAGACGAGCCATAAATTCTAGTATGTTTTTGATGCTGAAATCTACAGAAAATCATGCATGAAAGTCGAGTTTGTATCGGTTGACTTTTTGGTCAACAGATCGCCTCGATTTGCGTGTCATGAGTCTCGAGTTGATAAAATTCAGTTTCTTTGGACAAAATTTAGGAATTAACATAAAAATCAGAATAATAAGATTAAAATAGGATTTTAGAGTAATTATTCCAGAATTAAATAAATTAAAATAAATTAATGGTTATATTATTATATAGTTATATGAATATATATGTAAGTAAATGCTAATTGATAATTATGACTAAATATTCAGACTGTATGACCCTAGGACATCGTGGACTATCCCATACTTACTTTGACCATGTTGACCCTAAGAACTTGTGAATTTGTCTGCCTTGCGTACACTAACGTACTAGCATAGACACCTGTCAGTTGACTGACTGATTTCGTACAGTACTTGAAGACGCGACACCCGCGTAATTCAATGCGTAATTGACCGTGTTAGATAACTAGTGTTACCCCTAGTATACACCCTGATTCCATTGTAAATGTGGTTGAGTATGTGCTAGTGTAATGACTAATGATTCTATTATATTATATTTATGTTTACATAGGATATTGGATTATTCTGCGCGATTTCTGGAGCAGGTTATTGGTACATTGCAGCTTCCTTGCCAGGCAAGTATACCTTGCCATTGTACTATTATTTATATTCCATATGTTGCATGCATCTTTATTTTCTGTCTTTAGTTCATATATTTTAACTGTTATATAAATTGCGTACGACGGTGACGTCGCGATATGTTTTTATTTATGTATTGCATTAACCTTGTTCATGAGACTACCCCATTATCATGTAGCACCATTAGGTTCATTGGCCGTGACACAGTGGTTACACGAGTGTGAGTCTCATATAGATCACGGACTGCGTGACAGGTCTGGCCTCCTGTACGTATGGGCCGTGCGTTAGGAATAGCTGTTGTTAGAAACTTTGCATGCTAGTAGACTTGGCAGTTATTAGAGGTGTTATTGTGTCATGGATGTGACATGCTTAGAGCATGGGGTGGAAAGAACAACAAGTACCGCATTTGAGCTCCTTTACACTTTTTCTGTGACGCCCGAATTCTCCGCTGGAGATACGGGTGGTGATGACCCATATATATACATTGGCGGGCCTCCGCCGTTCAAAAGATGACGTGCCTTTGGGCCCCTGGATCTTCAAAAGAGAACCATGCCAAATCTCAGTTTTCAGCCAGATAGCTTACTTGTGGGGAAAGTTGTTCTTAACTGCATTCACTTTAGACGGTTAGGCGACCCCTTTGGATATTTATTTTATTACTTTATTGGCATGTGTTTAAGTATCTTGTTATGTCCCTCTGAGGACCTGGTCCACTGCCAGGTGTATCTTTTCTTGAGTATTTGCAGGAGCGCAGATTTGGATGGTTACATGTGATCCGAGGATGTCTTCTCTTCGAGCTGTGATGGATAGCTGGTATTCTTATATTGTGTTGTGGTGTTGTACTCATATTGTATTTGCTCTTATATTCGAGTTGGTAGTAGATTTATTTTCATCCAACTATCATCCTTAGATACTTCTTATTGAGATCTAGTTTCTTAGATACTGGTTATTTATTTCTATATGATTTTGGTGGATGAGATTTAGATTTTATCCTGTGACTTGTGACATATGTTTATACCACTTGTAGATTTTGTATTCATATTACAGCGTACGTATGGATTTGGTTTCCATATATTAGAGTTGCCATATCCATGCGGCTGGCATGCTTACGTGTTTCTAGTCCTACGTATTTGGGACTGGGGCGTGACATGTTTTTGTGGTGGCCCATGCAGGTCTAGAGCATATTGTCTCGGTTACGTTACTGTACCGAACAATCCTGCACATAGGACTAGAGTATAGGATCTCATCCATAATTGACTATGATTCACCTTCCTCCTCTATGATCTATTCGAACAATTATATCCTGCTTGATTTCTGTACTTCCCTAATAAGTTTCTTGAGTATATATAGCCTTCTGCTAGAATATAGGAACCCCTGTTATTAGGATGATAATTAGAGTAGCACACCTATTAAGAATACAACGAGAATATAGACACACCACTAAGTTTAGAATATCTAGTGAACCCTAGAATTCCTTATCTTTAGAATTGATTTACCATTACCCCCTGATGTATTATGAAGACTTGAGAGTAGTATAGACACTACTAGAGTTAGTTAGAAGTTTTACCATAATGTTTGACCCTAGTATTGAGGAACCAATGGAGAACCAATATTGAACATTAGGACTGAACCTAACCCTCATAATTGGATAGTATTAGAGAACTATAAAACTTATGTCATTGTCTTGTTACTAGTAGACAACACCCTAGGAAGCCTAGAGGAATGTAATCAACCATTTTCCTTGATCATACCCCGAACATGGCAACTAGCATGCCACCCCCTTAGAGAACCATGATGCTATCTAGAGCCCTCTATTTTTGATTTTATAACTTGTCCCCCTGCAACCTTAGCGTTCGCTAATTGTGTGACGACTAAATTATGATTCTTCTTTCTTCATCATTTAACTCGTGCCACATAACTCGTATGATTGAAGGCCAAGTAATCTTATTCTATGTTAGGACATGTAGTTTACTAGGGTATAGCTTGGTAATTTGAACTTTGAATTTTGTGCGTGACAGTTGGGATTTGATAGTTTGCGTAGTTCCCTTAGGTTGTGACCTAATGATTACCCCTTAGCTTTAAATCACAAAATTTGTACCCATAGCTCGATACGAGTTAAATCCCTTTCCCCTTAATGGCTAGTAACTCTTCTATCCCTACGATTGACACCTGTTCTATGAGCACTTGACCCTTACCTATATAATGCAATAGGAGACCCTAATAAGAGTTTCTGTTCTATGTACATGTGCAAGGTTATTTTTGTAGGAATCCTTAAGGCAATACAATAGTAGTTAAATTATTTTAAGTTGGATAGTATACCTCACCACCTAGTATCACGTAGTCCCTGTGATCCATTGATAAAGTGTAACTGAATGACATTAATTATATGCTAGCAAAGACGACAGTGTTTATTCAGACGATAGAATTAGAGGTCCATGTCCCTATTGGTCGACTAGCGACTTAGACAAGAAATTAGTATGACAACTGTAGAGATTGTGTAGTCTTTCATTATTATTGCTTATTTTGCTTTTATTTTTTGTGAATTTGAATTGTTATGAACCTTCTTTCATCATAATCTAGCGTATTCATATTTGCTGTACTACCTTGACTTATGCTGCTATTATAGCCTAGTTTTTGCAAGCTTATTCTTTATCGAGCTTGTTCATGACATACGTATTATTGGGGGCCCACAATAATATATTTCAGAATCAGTGTATTAGGGTCTAGCTAACCTTAGTGCGCTTGGTTCGCCCTTCGCATAACTACTTTACGTGGATTGAGATATGTAGTGATTAGTAGACGAATATACTTACCCTCTAGATACGACAAAGCATATCATATCAAGTACATAACTGCACCGATGTGAGCATGCGAATAGGAAATTACCAAATTAAGATTTTAATCCACAACTGTCTTGACAATTCCCATTTGAATTCTTTAAACGCTTTGATTCCCATACTTCCATTCTATTACCCCTCCTTGAACTCTTTTCCGTTGCTTTCCGTCTTCCCTTTTTTCGGAAAGACGAAATCTCGTGCTTGGATATAAGTGATACACGGATAGTACAAGATATACCCCATAGGCCAATTACATTATTTGGTGACTATCTTTCATAATTGTTTAAGGGCATATCACATATGATATAGTTGGTGTTAAAGTTTTGTGGATTGAATGACATGAGAAAATAAATTGAGGAATATTTTTCTTAAGTGTAAGAGCCTTATGTGATAGATGGGTAAATTCTAAGTTTGGTAAAAATTGCAGTATTAAACTTGAGGAGAATTCTTTTAGATTGTGATCAAGTAGGATTAGATTGAGAGATTAAGTCCTTTTAAATGTGGAGAATTTTAAAAGAGGGATTAAGATAATGAGGATTTAATGAATTTTAAAAATCTTGATATTAAGGACCCAATATTTATACTTTGAGCACATGATTTAAATTTTGAATATTGAAGGTTGAATCATCGATTTAAATTTTGAGGATAAATATAGAATTTTAGACTTGAATAATTGGTTAATTAGATTTAAATTTTACAATTTGATGATTTGAATTAAAAGTTCAATTTTGATTGTTGGGTCACCTATTTGAAATATTGAGGATGTAAATTGAGTTTAAATATTTGAATAGTACAAAATTCTTAAGTTAAGAATAGGAATAAGATTTGATTAGAATTGTTTATTGTTCAAAGTCTCGAGGAGATTATGATAGTTGAAAATTATGATATAAATTTTGATGTGGGATGTCATATAGACTTGAGTCAGATTTGGATATTGATTATTTAAAAATCGAGAAGTGATTACGACAGGTTGAATTTTGATTTAAACAGTGGTTATATTAATTTTGAAGTGATCGCGATAGATTCGAATAGATTTTATTATTTAAATTTTTGGAAGAGATTGCGATTGACATACCTTATGTACGAATGTGAAGGATTTAACAAATTATGTCTTATTTTAATTTCGAGGACGAAATTATTTTAAGTTGGGTAGATTGTAAACTCCCTCACCCAAAATAGGTATTTTGTGTATATTTTATATTATTATATTTATTATATATGTTGAATTTATTTAGAATATGCTCTTAGTTAATTAGAAAATAAATTTCTTGATATATTTACTTATATAAATATTCATTTAGAATTATTTTAGGTTCTTTAGATTTTTGGAGTTTTTTTCTAGAATTTTTGGTAATTAAAACTTAGAAAACATAAATTTCTAGGACTTCTATAATTTACTATATGACCATACTTGCATGTTATTCCTACCAAATATTTATTTTAGTTTAAAATATTTAATTATATTTTTTGTAATTTATTTAGAATTTTAAGAAATCTATTTAGATTTTAAAATTATTTAGGATTTATTTGGATAAATATAGTCTTAATATTAGATAGATACTAATTTAGTGTTAATAGATATTAATAAGATTTTATAAATTATTTGTATTATCTTTAATTATATTTAAGATTATAAATTATTGAGATAAATTCAAACTCTATTTTAAATTAATTCAAATCCTGAACCTACTAGAAAATTAACTTCATGCATATCCTATCCTTATTTAAATTCATCATAATCCTATCCAAATTAACCAATCCTATTCGTATTTAATTAAGTAGTGTCCACCATTATAAATACCTCATCCTTCATATTTTTCTTTCCCAAATTCCTCTCTTTTTCGTCCAAAAAATAGTCAAAATTCGTCATAAATTCAGCCTCATTTTCTACTAGTTATGACGAATTAAAAAGACGATATCTCCTAGCTCCGGACTCCAAACACGCTCCAGTTTTTTTTGTTAGAACGATAATGAGGTTAGCTTTCTGATAATATAAATTGTTTTTCTAAATTATTAGTATTAAATTCTGGAAAATTTGTAGAGCACAGCATGTCTGAAAATAGACGTGTTTCGATGTTTTCGCGATTTCGGGAGAACCAGGAATCAGAATCACGAACCGTTTAAAGTTTCGGAAAGCTAATGTCGAGATTATCGACATATATTATTCCCAGAATTTATTACGAAGTATTTGCATACTGTTAATTCTGTAGAACTTCTAGGTTAGAATTTAACCATCGGTGCACAATACAAAATTTGTATGTGCCATAATTCCCAAACGAATTTGAATTCAGACGAGCCATAAATTCTAGTATGTTTTTGATGCTGAAATTTTCAGAAAATCATGCATGAAAGTCGAGTTTGTATCGGTTGACTTTTTGGTCAACAGATCGCCTCGATTTACGTGTCATGAGTCTCGAGTTGATAAAATTCAGTTTCTTTGGACAAAATTTAGGAATTAACATAAAAATCAGAATAATAAGATTAAAATAAGATTTTAGAGTAATTATTCCAGAATTAAATAAATTAAAATAAATTAATGGTTATATTATTATATAGTTATATGAATATATATGTAAGTAAATGCTAATTGATAATTATGACTAAATATTCAGACTGTATGACCCTAGGACATCGTGGACTATCCCATACTTACCTTGACCATGTTGACCCTAAGAACTTGTGAATTTGTCTGCCTTGCGTACACTAACGTACTAGCATAGACACCTGTCAGTTGACTGACTGATTTCGTACAGTACTTGAAGACGCGACACCCGCGTAATTCAATGCGTAATTGACCGTGTTAGATGACTAGTGTTACCCCTAGTATACCCCCTGATTCCAGTGTAAATATGGTTGAGTATGTGCTAGTGTAATGACTAATGATTCTATTATATTATATTTATGTTTACATAGGATATTGGATTGTTCTGCGCGATTTCTGGAGCAGGTTATTGGTACATTGCAGCTTCCTTGCCAGGCAAGTATACCTTGCCATTGTACTGTTATTTATATTCCATATGTTGCATACATCTTTATTTTCTGTCTTTAGTTCATATATTTTAACTGTTATATAAATTGCGCACGACGGTGACGTCGCGATATGTTTTTATTTATGTATTGCATTGACCTTGTTCATGAGACTACCCCATTATCATGTAGCACCATTAGGTTCATTGGCCGTGACACAGTGGTTACACGAGTGTGAGTCTCATATAGATCACGGACTGCGTGACAGGTCTGGCCTCCTGTACGTATGGGCCGTGCGTTAGGAATAGCTGTTGTTAGAAACTTTGCATGCTAGTAGACTTGGCAGTTATTAGAGGTGTTATTGTGTCATGGATGTGACATGCTTAGAGCATGGGGTGGGAAGAACAACAAGTACCGCATTTGAGCTCCTTTACACTTTTTCTGTGACGCCCGAATTCTCCGCTGGAGATACGGGTGGTGATGACCCATATATATACATTGGCGGGCCTCCGCCGTTCAAAAGACGACGTGCCTTTGGGCCCCTGGATCTTCAAAAGAGAACCATGCCAAATTCCAGTTTTCAGCCAGATAGCTTACTTGTGGGGAAAGTTGTTCTTAACTGCATTCACTTTAGACGGTTAGGCGACCCCTTTGGATATTTATTTTATTACTTTATTGGCATGTGTTTAAGTATCTTGTTATGTCCCTCTGAGGACCTGGTCCGCTGCCAGGTGTATCTTTTCTTGAGTATTTGCAGGAGCACAGATTTGGATGGTTACATGTGATCCGAGGATGTCTTCTCTTCGAGCTGTGATGGATAGCTGGTATTCTTATATTGTGTTGTGGTGTTGTACTCATATTGTATTTGCTCTTATATTCGAGTTGGTAGTAGATTTATTTCCATCCAACTATCATCCTTAGATACTTCTTATTGAGATCTAGTTTCATAGATACTGGTTATTTATTTCTATATGATTTTGGTGGATGAGATTTAGATTTTACCCTGTGACTTGTGACATATGTTTATACCACTTGTAGATTTTGTATTCATATTACAACGTACGTATGGATTTGATTTTCATATATTAGAGTTGCCATATCCATGCAGCTGGCATGCTTACGTGTTCCTAGTCCTACGTATTTGGGACTGGGGCGTGACACCATACGTACAGGAGGCCAGACCTGTCACGCAGTCCGTGATCTATATGACACTCACACTCGTGTAACAGCTGTGTCACGGTCAATGAAACCTAATGATGCTTCATAAAAATTGGGCGGTCTCATAAACAAGGTCAATGCATATACATAAATAAAAATAAATTATGACGACACCGTCGTTGCACCCAAGTTTCCTTGGACGCACAATTTATATAGCAGTTAAAATATATGAAATAATGACAAAAAATAAAGATGCATGCAACATATGGAATATCGATAACAGTACAATGGCAAGTATACTTGCCTGGCAAGAGAGCAGCAAAATGTAACGTTCAGATGTCAAATACTAGGAGTCAGAAACTACGGCCTCAGAATGAACGTCTCCGAATTCTGAAATAAACATCACCAACATTCCCAGAATAAGTAAGATAGCTAGAAAACACTACCCTTTCTTCCAATTTGGACACGGGGACAAAACAGTAATTTTGGGTCAAATTGGGCTCCACATGTGGGCCACTTTGTACCGAAAAGCGTGCCAGGGGTAACGGTCTCTAAATAGAACAAATTATAGGTCAAACAAACTCTAAAAGTCAGTACAAACTCAACGGTATGTCCAATTTTGGATCCCGGTGAGCCGAACACAATTTTGCCTAAAAAGTCAACCGTGGGGCCCGCCAATAGGCGACTTGGTCAACTATCTCAGAATTTTGTGAAAATTTGGTCACAGGACCAGCGCAATACCATGATTCCAATGGCGCAAGTTTCGTCGAATTCTGAAGAGCGTACACAAAATGGCGCGGGGTTTTGCAAAATTTGCGATATAGAAAATTTTCTCGGATACGGGCTGATTCCGACGCGCACACTCGTCCGAATCAGTTTTTGCGAAAGCCCACATGTCTGGGTACACTGTGCACGCCTTTTGGTGCACTTGGTACAAGACGGGGTGGTCCCGTTTGGAGGGGCGCGCTCCGTATCATAATTTCTGGAAGTTGAAAAAGTTAGTTTTTTGTAATTTTTAATCTGATTAAATTCTACATACAACAACTAATAAATTATTGTAATTTACAGGAATTAATCTCGGTTAGGTGATCTTCGTATATCAAAAGGAAAAACCAAATTTGGATCTCTGTGGAGGGAGATACGAGTCCGTAAACATGGGTGGTCACCGCAGTTTTCTGCGATCTAAAAGTTATCATTTTTTGCCAACTTGGTCACTGTTTTCACCTAGGTTTACGCGTTGTTCGAGGTAAACTAATACACGAATATGGAAGGGGGATAGGTCTTGAACGTACCGGTGAAGGCCGGGTCAATTTGGTCGAGCGAGGGTACAGAAAATGGATCGTGAACAGGGGTATAACGCTGTTCAAACTGCTATTGCGGGGTTGTGCGGACACGCGACGAGCGGTCACGGCGGTGGGCGGCGCAGATGGCTCCGGCGGTGGCTGCTCTGGGTCGGTTGTGAACTCGCGGTGGCGCGGAGGTCACAGGGTGGAGTAGATATGAAGATAGGTTTAGGGTTAGGGTTTGGTTACAATGGGAGATATATATACATATAGAGGGACAACGGGGGATGAATACATGCGGGCTGCTGCTGCTGCTTTGCTTGTTAAATGCGGGTGCGGGTTTGATTGCTAGCGGGTTGGGTTTCACTTAGGGTTTAGGGTCTGGGTTTATTAGCTAATGGGTTTTAGGGTTTTAGTATTTCTAATTTTTTTTCTTTTTCTTTTCTAATTCTTTTATTTCTAATTCATTATTCCTTTTCTATTTTCTTTTATAATAAACTATATATATATATATATATATATATATATATATATATATATATATATATATATATATATATATATATATATATATATATATAGAAAACTCTAAAAATTATATTAGTGCATACCATAAATCTATCAACTGTCCACAGGGTCTCCTACATGTAAATAATTAATGAAAAATTACGGTTGCTCCATAAATCCCTAATTGCACAAATACCTAGAAGTAAAAATTAAATAAATTCTATTTCTACTAATTAGCTACTAATTACTATAATTCAATTGAATAATTAATTAAAAATATTAATATGTTTTTTTAAATTAGGGGTTTTACAACATGCTATGTGAGACACCTCTAGACTTGTTAATTTGTTAGACTAATATTTGCTGAGTTTAGGGACGTGATTTCGATTCTGGAATACCCATTCCTTATTTAGACCTTCCCTAGAATAGGCTATGTAGACCGGCATACCGATGATATACTGGTGTATATCGATGGTATACCGATAATGGCCCGACTTGGAATCCAGGAACTTGATGTGACCTGGACCGATATACCGATGGTATATCGATTTATTAGAACCTAGAACTTGCTATGGTTTCTATCCCTAGACTAGCATACCAAAGGTATACTGGAGTATACCGACGATATAATGGTTTGTTAGAATTTTTTGCTGCTGTATTTTTCATCTTTGGACCGGCATACCGGCGGCGTACTGGTATGTACCGACGGTATACCGATCATGCTCTCTTTTTTATGTGCTTTTACTGCTTACCTAGCTCCTTCGCGTATATTGCTTTACATGTTTACTTTTTACATTATTGTCCAGATCCGACCTTTTGTATATGTTCGCTCAGTGCATGTTACTTATTGTTACTACGTGGCCTCTATTGTCTTTCATTGATACTCTTGACCCGGACCCTATTGACCCATATTGTCCCTCATTGTCCTAGATTGACACCTACAATCATTGATTATAATTTATTGTAACTATTGTGGCTTGTCTTGTGCTAGTGATTGTAACTTTCAATTCTTTGTCTTGTCTTGATTACATATCTAGGATGGATTCTGCGAAATGCTATGCCCGGAATCCTAAAATAAAACTGCTAAGGATTAATGACTAGATTATTGACATAGATCATTGGGAGGAGAGGTTACCTGGTTGCAGACAGTCCTGGTGTTCCGACGCAACAATTTAGATATGGATTTGGAGCATGCCGTCGAGTAGGGCCCACTTCCAGCTCACCGTCGAGTGTAGCATATTATTACTATTGTTACTTTTTGTTACCCTTGCGTGTAGAATATAACTCGGATAAACTGTAGTGCTTGTGACAAATAGGAGAACCTCAAAGATAATTAAAATATCAATCCGTACTATTGCTTAATTGACCGTGCTTTATTGATTGTTACTATTGCTCGCCAGTGTCTTTTCTTCTCCCGTATTGTTATCTTGTGACATGACAATTTTTTTTCCCTTTTCTATTGTTATTGTTCTTATCATTATACTGCTGTAGATATAGATTGGGATATGTGAACGGTAATGGGGTGGTTCCTTCCTTTTTGTCCTTGCTTGGTGTAAAGGTAAAAAATCAGGCCTATTACTTTTCACGGATTTCGTTAGTTTTTATAGTTATTACATTCAATTCCTTTTGTTCCTTTACCAGTTAGCTAATTATGCCATGTCCTAGATATTGTACTCATGTACTATGCTCGACCCCTTATACAGTAGATGCCCACTGGCCTAGATGACTTTGCTTGTTCCTAATCCTTGTTCTCGATCTCATATATGTTCTCGATTTTGTTCAGGCACGTTACATGTCCACTTGTACATGTTTATTTTTTCCTTGCTCTGTGTTTATTTTTCTGTCACTAGTAGCGTATTATATATCATTTGTTACTTTGCATATTGTCATTTTTTTCTCGAGATAAGTGCAGTGGTAGCGCATGAGGCTCGAATTGCATTTATTTACCTCTGTCTTACCTGATGTTGTGTTAAGATAGTATTAGTTTTAGTTCATAGTTTTTGGCCTTCCTTTTATGTACTTGTTATTGGGGGTCTGACCCCACTGGTTTTACATGGCCAGATCTCATAGCAGATCTAGAGGAAACTCCTTATCTTCCATTGTATGGTGACTACCCGGAGCACCAGACCACTTGAGTGGGTTTCTACTTGTTCACCTACTAGATTATTTACTGTATATTTTGAGGCATTTAGCCACCGAGCATGTATTTGGCTCGTATTTTGGACTTGACTTCTAGCCTATGGGCAATGACAAGGTTAGCTTATTCTAGACTATGAGTTGATCATGTATTACTTATACTCTGTTAGTTCTTCATTTTGTATTTCTAGCTTCATGATCATCGATGTATATTTTGTTTGAGACGCTTTACTATTTTGCTCCTGATGATCATATACCTTATATATTGTTATTTGCTTGTGATTGAGACACCTAGGACCGCTTGACCTAGATTTGTTTGATGGATTATAGTGTTAACCCTCCCATGTCTTACAGCTTCACCATATACTCGGGGTACTTGTGTGCTCTAAGTATACATAGTTGGCCTTTGTCTGCTCCCGCTCTCCAGTATTCTGGTTCTCGGACATAATATTCCAAGACTATCACGAGACTTCCCCCCGACTAGTTAATATTAGTCCTCTCCTGGAATGTTAGAGGAATAAACGTTCTTGGAAGATGGAAGGCGGTTCGGGACCGGGTGATGAAGAGTAAGTATGATATTGTTGTTTTGTTGGAAACTAAAATCAAGCTGGCTAGGACTATTGAGTCTCATACTCCTATAGGTTGGGAGTCGATTAATAATCTCATATTTTGTTCCATGGCATGGATATGGGTGATGTAGGACAAACTAGTGTGGATAGGTACTGTTCGATTTGAATCTGGCCAACTGATTATCCTGGGGATGATGAAAAAAGGGGGCATTTCCATTCTACTCGGGGTAGTGTATGGACTTAATGATAGATGCTTAAGATACAGTCTCTGGAAAGACATTAAAGTTGTCTATAACTCTTGGGGAGGACGTCTTTCTTTCATTTTGCTTCAGATTTTAATGCGACCCTCTATCCGAGTGATAAAAAAAAGGGGGTGTAGTGTTCCAATCTAATTGTGGCTGACTTCCAGAACTGTCTCCTTTCCTCTGGTCTAGCTTGCCTTAAAGGCATGGGCCTAAAGTGGACATGGAATAACCAAGCTTTTACTAAGCTGATTTAATGCATCCTGGATCGTGCGCTTGGTAATCATGTTTTGTTCGAGTAGTTCCCTGAAGTTGTTTGTGAGAAACTTCCCGTTGGCTCGAGTGATCATAGCCCTCTGGTGATTCACCTAAGCTCGGGGGCCACTGGATGAGGTCGGCCATTCCACAATTATAAGGCTTGTCCCTCTCTTGAGGGATAACTCGAGGCTATCTAAAAGAGCTTCGTGATCTTCACGGTTAGTACCTGTCAGTTTAAGCTATGCTCCCTCCTCAAAAAATCTAAGCTGGGGCTGAAGCTTTGGAATGCAAACCAGAATAAACCCAGCCTCACGGAGAAGGAAGGAGAATTATGTCACGTCTCGATTTCCGCTAAATCGATAATCGTTTTCCAGTCGTGATGTCGTGCACGCGTAAGCCGCGCGTGTACAAGGCCTAGGTATAATGATATACTTTAGAACAAATGCAACAGAGTACGCAACAAGATATCACACATTGAGATATAGAAAAGTTTTCTTTTTATTGATAATGAACATCTGGTTACAGACTCTTGACCCAAAAGTAATGAGAATGCCGCACGGACTTACAACTTGGACGCAAAATGAGATAGCCGATCCATACATTAGATCCCTTACTAATATTTCAGAAAACACAAAACACCTTGGGTGCGAGTTAGCACTATTGCCTAGTAGCTTCAAAAGATAAGAGCGAGCTCCTTTCTTGATTATGTACTTGAGCTCCCAAAAGTCACAACACGAACACGCCATAATCAGGGAAAGGTTGGGGGGGGGGGGGGGGGGGGGGGGGGGGGAGCTTCAGCTCTCGCCGTATCGCCTTGGCTCAGGGAACCTGCTGCAATGAGGGTCAGTACTTCGAAAAGTACCGGTGAGGGCGAGCTAACCCAACTACCAAGATCGATAACGTATTCATGTGAACATGCAACATTATTATTATATGATCTTACTATCTTGCCTTAGTTCAATTCTTTATATACAATAAAATGGAATGACATAACAAAATATGCCACCGTTCGGTGACTTTACCTGTACCGTCTGAACAACCTGTACAAAACTTACCATGACCTTCCCTCCCACAAAGACATAGTTAGTCTGCACCATTTAAATATACTTAGCAATCACTTGGTCGGACGAGAGATGGGTCGGCTGCCATTCTGCTTCGGGTAGCTAGTCCTTGGCGGACGCACAGACCCATCCAATGCTAGGACTACACTAGCAAATTATTCTATCCGGGTCGAAGCGGTCCCAGTGCCCCAGCGATCGTTCGTAGAACCATATCTCTTATGCACAAGTTGTCCAAGACCATGCCTCATCTACAAATTAAGTTATCAATTGAAGCACATTCAAAGCAATATTAGTAAATAAACTTCATGCATTTTCCACAGTCTAGGCTACCTTGCTCAATGATCACATTTCTAATTTTGCACTATCCATTAAACAGTTATAGATAAATAAGTTCTAACTACAATTGAACATAAAATAGCTATAGGTATAGCGGACAGGCACGCATCAATGTGAACGTTGAAAATTCTATGTGACATGTATTATAAGTGTTTCAAGTCTACTTCTTCTTTATTTTGACTCAATTATTTTTTTGGTATCGTTGATCGAAATGCACAAATGAGTCAATTTATTAGGAATAAAGACTTGGAAGAAGGGCGCAAATCGGGAGTAAAGCCACTCACAAGTTGGTGAACTGGGAAAAAAAATGGGAGATCTTCTAGACTTCGCTTGCGCGTCGCCTACACGATCACCTGCACGCACCAACAGATAATCATTATCTTCTGATTCGGTTTCCAAGGATCCGATACAAAATACGAAACCCTAAGAACGAAGACAATAAAATCCATCAAAACCGTTCAAGAAAACGCAAGTCACAAAATCAACAATAAAGCAACCAAGCGTCATCGAAAACATGCAAAGAAACCAACGCAACGGAAAGGCCCCTATCGACTCTGCCGCTGAGTCCTTCCTTGAGGCACGATACGTTAAATATGGGACCTGATTTCGAAGAAACCAATCCATAACAAGAAAAGAATCTTGATTCAATCTGTCCCGATCGGACGATACCAAGTATTTTTTAGCCGCGCCCCCCGAATAGGGGAAACGGGGCACTACATTTTAACCAACTAACAAAAAGTTTCATCCTTGAAACTTAGGAATAGAACCTACTCCTAAGGAATAATGAGGAAAGTTTTCCCTCATGTCTGATTTGAGTTCCCAGGTCAATTCCTCAACCGAGTGGTTCCGTCAAAGAACGCGCACTAGTGAGACTGCCCGATTCCGTAACTGCTTCTCTTTTCGATCTAAGATCTGAACTGGCTCTTCGGCGTATGATAAATTTGTCTGCAGATCCAGCTGACCAAAGTCTACCACGTGGTTCGGGTCATGCACATACTTTCTAAGCTATGACACATGGAAAATATCATGCACTTCTGACAGGGCTGGTGGTAATACAATTTGATAGGAAACTGAAGTGACTCTTTTGAGGACTTCGAACGGGCCAACGAATCTCGGACTTAACTTCCCTTTTACTCCAAATCGCATGACTCCTCGCATGGATGAGACCTTTAAAAACACATGGTCTCCTTCAAAGAACTCAAGGGGTCGTCGACGAATGTTGGCATAGCTCTTCTGCCGGCTTTGTGCTACTTTTAGTCGCTCTCGGATCAACCGAACCTTTTGGACTGTTTGTTCAACTAGTTCTGGCCCAAGGATTTACCGCTCCCCAACTTCATCCCAGTAGATCGGTGACCTACACTTTCGCCCATACAGAGCCTCGTACGGAGCCATTTGGATGCTGGATTGATTACTGTTATTGTATAAAAATTCGGTCAATGGTAGGTGGACACCCCAACTTGACTTTGAATCGATTATGCAGAGATGCAACATGTCTTCTAGTACCTGATTCACCCGTTCTGTTTGGCCATCGGTTTGAGGATGGTAGGCTGAGCTGAAATTCAACTTGGTCCCCATCACTGACTGAAGGCTTTCCCAGAAAAGTGATAGGAATTGTCCGTCCCGATCAGAAATTATAGAAACTGGTACTCCGTGCAGCCGAACTATCTCATCAAGGTAGGTCTGGGCAAGGTGATCAATGCTCCAAGTAGCTTTAATGGAAATAAAGTGCGCTGACTTGGTCAACCGGTCGACGATGACCCAGATTGCGTCATTCCCCCGTTGCGTCCTTGGCAAGCCAACGATGAAGTTCATGCTTATGTGCGCCCACTTTCATTCCGGGATAGCAAGATTCTGTATTTCTTTGCCCGGTCTCTGATGTTCTGCTTTCACCCTCTGACAGGTTATGCATTGCGACACGAAAAGTGCCACATCCTTCTTCATACCGTGCCACCAAAAAATAGTGCGAAGGTCTCTATACATCTTCGTGCTTCCGGGATGGACCGTATAGGATACATAGTGAGCTTCCGCAAGGATCACCTTTTTGAGTTCTGAGTCATTGGGGACGCATAGCCTTCCCTTAATTCGTAATACTCCATTCTCATCTACTGTAAAGTCCGTCGCCTTGCCCGCTAGAATCTTCTCGCGCATTTTCCTTAGGAATGGGTCATCCCTCTGAGTAGATGTGACTCTCTCTAACAAGTTGGGTACAAAACGCATCTGAGCAACCCTCGTGCTGCGATATCGAATTTGAAGTTCAACGCCCATTTCCTCTAAGTCTCTTTGTAACCTGCAATCAATGGACAGGGATCCCGCAAACACTTGACTCAATGCATCCGCTACAATAATTCTCTCGCCAGGTGTGTAGTCAATTGTCAAGTCATAGTCTTTTATTAATTTTAGCCAATGTTGCTGTCGTAGGTTGAGGTCCGTTTGGGTGAATAGGTACTTTAAACTTTTGTTATCGGTGTAAATTCGGCAAGCCACTCAATAGAGGTAGTTTTGCCACAATTTTACCCCGAACACAATTGCCGCTAGTTGTAGGTCATGCGTAGGATAATTCTTCTCATACTTTTTTAGTTGCCTGGATGCATAGGCTATCACCCTATCCTGCTGCATGAGTACACACCCTAAGCCCTTTCCTGACGCGTCGCTGAATATTTGGAATCCCGAGGTCTCGTCTTCTAGTGCAAGTAACGGGGTAGAGGTGAGACGATGCTTTAACTCTTTAAACGAGGCTTCACAGTTGGCGGACCACTCAAACGTGACTCTCTTCTGTGTGAAGCGAGTTAGAGGTGATATTAATTTGGAAAAATCCTTTACGAAACGTCGGTAGTAGCCCGCTAGCCCCAGGAAGCTTCGAATCTCACTGATGGATGCATGATGCTTTCACTTGACGATGGCTTCAAATTTCTTTGGATCAACTGAAATGCCTCCCACAGAAATGATGTACCCGAGGAAAGATACACTGCTCAGCCAGAGTTCACACTTACTCAGTTTCAGATATAGCTTTGTCACAACCCGCACCCAGTGTAGGGGTACAAGTCGGAAACAACGCCCAGCCTACGCCATAGAATCAGCGGTAGAACGCTGTCTGGATAATCTATCTAACAATATAATGAACCACCAATAGTAACAATATACTCAATCACAGATCTAAGATAGAAATGAGCACGAATCGGATAAAGAATAGAATAGTCACAATACAACTCATGAGTCTAAAATAATACATCAATGAGTCTGAAAGAAATAACAAAATAAGTTGGAGACAAATCCAGTACAAAGAATGCTAAGAAGCTACTACTCCTGGGTCAACTATCTCAGTTGGGATAAGTCCCTCCTGAGCCAGGGTCCCAAACTCTAAACCCACAACATCCTGAGGTCCATAATAGGTAGGGTACCACTCCTCAGTGTCATCTGGAAAATATATCCAGTCAGGAAAGGAGCAGAGTACATCTCTATCAGCAGTTCTAATCAATGATAAAAACTATGTAACAGTAAATAGATGTGAATATACAAGATGCATAATAGATACAAGAGATATATATACAATAAGAAAATACTAAAAATAATACAATAATGAGCAATATGTCAATGAGCAAGAATACTAATGTCTAAGTGTGTGAGTACTAGCTTTAACATGTGATCGGCTTGGGAACTTGATACAAGAGATACAAGATTTATGGCCTGGCTAATCATATGTGCGGTGTATGATTAACACTATTCAAGATACAAGGTGGGTATGATCACATATCTACACTACATACTCCCCAACCCCGACTGGTACAATAGATCCAACCATGGTACGCTATGGCACGAGATTCTCTAAGAAGATAGCGACTCTTCCCGAGAATCAGTGTTTGTACATGTACAAGATAATCAATAAAACAAGGCCTACACAAGATACACCATATACCAAGGAATAACATCGCATGACGAGATCCGGATATACCAATCCGTGTAACCATCATGCCAAGAGAACAAGGATATCTACACTAGATACAATGAACATAGAGGATATCATAAATGAGAAACTATCAGAGAATATACTCGCTTGAAGTCCAATGAATAGTCTCACAGATGTCTGACACGGTACCTCGAAGACCTAGACATGGAATACAACATCAATACAAGGTTCCGGAAAGAAAATAAGTTAAACTAGTCAACTTCTAGGTCAATAAGTCAATTCTAAATCAAAAGTCAACTATGGTCAACTCTGGTCAACTCTGGTCAACTATGGTCAAACTAAGGTCAAACTTTGGTCAACTATCTATTTCTAGGTTGCACAAGCCCATCACCAAAATATTGGGTCAAGATACTAAAGTCCAAGCCAAGAAACCCACATCTTAAATATTAGGATACCGTATCTCCGGATACATAAATTCCAATGTAACACCTCAATATATATATATCAAACAAATATTCATAATAATATAGAATCACAAATACAACATTAATTAGGTACCATAGTTTTGAACCAACTTGGTATCTCAACAATAATCACAAACTTGATACCTAAACCCAATATCCCAATTACCTTGTTTCCTCAAGGTAATCCCCAATACCTTGTTATACTAACTACCCGTATATATATATAATACATATACTAAATATTATAAATACAAAGAAATTAGCAATTTAGAATACATTACATCAATATTAATACATATATATATATATATATACATATATCTATCTATAAGTATATAATCATATATATATATATATATATATACATATATATATATATATATAATCTGCCAACTGTCGCTAAAAACTGTGTTGAAAAACCTGATATTCTGATACGCTGCCTTTTTAGTGACAGTTCTGCCTGTCGCTGAAACTGTTGTCGCTGAAACTGCTGTCGCTGTTGCTGCTATTTTGCTGACGGTTTACAGCCATTGCCGATCTGCTGTCGCTGCTGCTGCATATTTTTTCGCTGCTGCTGCAGCTATTTAATGACAATGGCTGTTGTCATTAATGCTACTGCCACTGCTACAGCGGCTGCTGCTGCCTCAATAAATGACAGTGGCTACTGTCATTAAACCCTCTGTCGCTAAAGCATGCAAAATATATATATAACCTATATATATATATATATATATATATATATATATATATATATATATATATATATATATATATATATATATATATATATATATACCAATAAAACTATACATACACCCTCCCTATTATGTACATATAGCAACATGCACACATATACATAAATACATTTATAATTATACATCTATGCATATGTATAAATAATCATATAGCAACTATATATAATATAATTATCCAATTAAATATACATATATACATATTTACACATAACACATATACTATAACATATGTATTTACACATGTAGATGAATAGCTACATAAAATATATACTCTTAGTACATACATAATACATAGATCTAGGATACAAGAAGCACAAATATATATACTATAATATATATAATATCTATATATATATGCATAAATACAATCTTCATGAATTAAGAGCACAAGAATTAGATCTATATATAATTACACAAAATATGGAGAGTATCACACCGTATCCCACTAGATCTAGGATACACATGTGACACGAGTCCACCACACATCCAATTGTACCCCGAAGGACACAAACAAGTCACATATATTATTTATGAACAATACGAAGAGTCAAATATAGATCTACGTGTCTGCGTCAAAATATGACATGTACAAAGTCCCGTATCGGAGGAAAAAACTCCCAAATCAACACTTATCACCAAATTGTTGGGATATGACCTACACGTACGCAATTATGGACATGACACTAGCCCCAAACACACAAATACATGCCAAATTGATCTATAGGATCAATTGACACACACAACAAATGTCAATCTTGGAATTCCCCCAAAATTGACACAAAAAGTACCATAACTTTCTCAATAGGCCTCCTATGAACACAAAACCAAATCCTATGGGTAGCCTATGCATATGGATTGATTTTCCATGGTTAAAACTCAGATTTAGAACTTAATTTAAGGGTAAAAATTAAATTGTACCTATTGGGAGATGGATTCCCAATAAAATCTCCAATTGAGATGAAATTGCCTCCAACTTGTAGATCCTTGCTTTCTTCTTCTAGATCCTTGCTTCTCAAGTCTCTAATGGTGATTTGGGAAGGAATTGAAATGAAATTTGGTAGGAAAATGAAATAGGAATGAAAGAATTTGGTAGAGAGAAATTCTAGATCTAGTTTTGGAATAAAAAGAGGAGAGAGAAATTCCCCCCCTTTTTAAATAGGCCGGCCCCTATTTCCCCTCCCTCAAGCTACTATGTAATGACCATTATACCCCTTGGAGCCTCTCATGAAGAAATAATTAAGGAAGGAAGCTTCTAGTCTAATGATTTAATTAATTTAATCCATCTTCTTAACAATGAACTTTCTAAATGGGCTAAGTTCTAATCAATTAATTCATGTTGGTCCATGGGTCTAAACTAAACTAGTTAGATCCACTAACACAAGTCCAAAATAAATAAATAACATCTAACAACCATTAAATAATACAACAAATAATTATTTATCAAGCACAATACTTAATTAAATATAAAATTACTAAAATATCCTTTTCTAGAAAATATGGTAGTGACAAGTCTACCCTCCTTAAAATAATTTCGTCATCGAAATTCAAAGACGAAAACTACCCCCAAAAAATAACAGAACAGAACTAAAGAATCGTAACTAATTATGACAGAACATAACAATGAACAAAACATAACTAGAAAATAACATACCTCAAGGCACAAACAGATATGGATAACGCTCTCACATTTCATCCCCTTTCTCCCAGGTAGACTCCCCCGGAGAGTGATGCCTCCATGCGACGTGCACCAAAGGAATAGTCTGGTTTCTCAGCACCTTCTCTCTCTGATCCAGAATCTCAACTGGCTGCTCTTGATAGCTAAGAGTATGGCCCACCTCTATCTCCGAGTAATCCAATACATGACTAGGATCTGCCACGTATCGTCTCAACCATGACACGTAAAACACGTTGTGCACTCCCTCCAATGCAGGTGGCAAGTCTAGTATATAAGCAACTACACCGACCCTCTCTAGAATAGTGAAAGGTCCGATGAATCGCGGACTAAGCTTTCTGCCTCCACCGAAATAAATCGTGTCTCGTGTCAGAGAAATCCTCAGAAACATAAAACCACCCACCTAGAATAAAATACCACCTTAAGAACTTAATCTATAACAAACAACCAAGAACAAGCACAAAACAAAAATCTAAACTATACCTCGAACTCCAAAGTTCTCTGATGTCTATCGCCCCAATGCCGCTGTCTGTCCTGCGCCACTCGAAGTTTGTCTCTAATCAACTGAACCTTCTCTGCTGCATCCACAACCATCTCTGGCCCAAGCAAAACTCTCTCTCCAACATCGTCCCAAGACAAAGGAGTACGACACATCCGACCGTACAGAGCTTCAAAAGGTGACATCTCTATACTGGCCTGGTAACTGTTGTTGTAAGCAAACTCTACCAAATGGAGATGGTCCTCCCAAGAACCCTCAAAATCTAATACACAAGTGTACAACATATCCTCGAGAGTCTGAATAGTCCTCTCTGACTGCCCATATGTCTGAGGATGATATGCAGTACTGAACTTGAGCTGAGTGCCCAAACTCTCCTACAAACTCCTCCAGAAATGAGAAGTGAAACGACTATCCCGATCCGAGACTATGCTGACGGGAACTCCATGTATCCTAACGATCTGCTTCACATACATCTCTGCCAGCTTCTCCGTAGACAAACCCACTTTGAAAGGCAAAAAGTGGGCCGACTTGGTCAACCTATCAATGATGACCCAATTCACGTCTTTTCCTCCTGGAGATCGTGGAAGTCCGGACACAAAATCCATAGTAATGTGCTCCCACTTTCACTCTAGAATGGGTAATGGCTGAAGTAAACCTCCTGGCCTCTGCCTCTCGGCTTTCACTTGCTGGCACACTAAGCATTTGGATACAAACTGTGCCACTTTCCTCTTCATGCCATACCATCACACACTCTCGTATATCCCGATACATCTTGTTAGCACCTGGATGCATGGAATACTGAGAGCGATGCGCTTCCTGTAATACCTCCTCACATAGCTCCCCACTAGGCACACATAATCTAACTCCATGCCTCAAAGATCCATCCTCTGCAATAGTAAAATCATCCTCCAATCCTGCTCTCACCTGAGCTCTGATACTCCTCAGAGATACATCCATATACTGTGCTGCCTTGATCCTGTCCATCAAATCTGAATGTATCTGTAATCCCCACATCTGTATAACACAACCAGGAACTATCACCTCAAAGCCCAAGCTCTCCAAGTCCTCCAACAAATATCGATCATGCGTCAAGAACATAGCTACCAGATACCTGCTCAAAGCATCGACAATTACATTAGCTTTCCCAGGATGATATTGTAAAGATATATTAAAATCCTTCATCAGTTCCAACCACCGACGCTGCCTCATGTTCAACTCCTTCTGCGTGAAAACGTACTTCAAGCTTTTTTGGTCTGTGAAGATCTCCACATGCTCTCCGTACAAATAATGTTTTTACAACTTCAGAGCAAAGATGATTGCTACCAACTCCAAATCATGGGTATGATAGTTCTTTTCATGATAACGCAATTGCCTGGATGCATAGGCAATCACTTTTCTATGCTGCTGAAGAACACAACCCAAACCTTTCCCTGATGCATCACTATAAATAGTGAAAACTCCAGACCCTAATGGCAACGTCAAAATAGGAGCAGACGCCAACCTCTTCTTCAACTCCTCAAAAGCAACCTGGCAATCCTCTGTCCAAACAAACTCCATATCCTTCCTTGTGAGTCTGGTTATCGGCTCGATAATCCTCGAAAAATCTTGCACAAACTTTCTGTAGTAGCCTGCCAATCCCAAGAAACTCCTGATCTCTGCTACCGAACTCGGAGTCTTCCAAGATTCTACTGCAGCGATCTTCTTCGGATCCACTAAAATACCATCACCAGTCATAACATGCCCCAAGAACTCTACATTGTCCAAAAAAAACTCAGACTTGGATAACTTTTCTTACAACTTCTCCTTCCTCAGCACATCCAACACAATCCTCAAATGCTCCTCATGCTCCTCCGGTGTCTTCGAGTATATGAGTATGTCGTCGATGAACATCACCACGAACTTGTCAAGGTACTGGAGGAACACTTTGTTCATCAAGTTTATAAATACCATCGGTGCATTAGTCAAATAAAATAGCATCACCATAAACTCATACTGACCATACTGAGTTCTAAAAGCAGTCTTCGGTATGTCCTCCGACTTCACCTTCACCTGATGGTAGCCTGAACTCAAATCTATCGTAGAAAATACCTTCGCACTACTCAACTGATCAAACAGATCATCAATCCATGGCAAAGGATACTTATTCTTGATAGTGAGATTATTCAAAGCTCTGTAATCAATGCACATGCGTACCGATCCATCCTTCTTCGGTACAAACAATATCGGGGCTCCCCATGGTGAAGAACTCGATCTGATAAACTCCTTATCCTGTAATTCGTCTACCTGCTTCTTCAACTCTACCAGCTTGTTGTTGTTTACTCTATAGACATGCTGTGAAATTGGTTCTGCACCTGACACCAAGTCTATATAAAATTCAACATCTTGATCTGGCGACAAACCTGGCAATTCCTCAGAAAACACATCCAAGAACTCTGCTATCAACGGATGCGACAACTCCTTATCTTCTACCATAGCTCCATAAATAATGCCTTCTCCCTGCTCTGCAGCTCCTCTAGCAAACTCGAACTCTGGCTCTCCTGGCGGACCAAACAAAACTCTACCTCCTCTACAATCTATGCTAGCACGGTGCCTACTCAACCAATCCATCCCGAGTACAATATCGTAGCTCAGAAGTGGCATTACAAGTAGACATGCACTCAACTCCTGGCCTCCCAGAGTAACTCTCCTATCCTTGCAAATAACCAGGATAATGCCTCCCCCGGTCATGATCTTACAAGTCCTAAGCAAAGACTCAGCTACCAAACCATGCTTCAGAGCAAAAGACATAGATACAAAACTATGAAAAGCACCACTATCAAACAAAGCTAAAGCTGGAATGGAATCAAGAAGAATAGAACCTTCGATGACATCTCCGGTGGGTTCATCCTCCTCGACGGTCATAACAAATGCTCGTCCCTGTCGTGCACCTCCCTGCTGTTGATGCTGGACAAAACGCTGCTACTGTGTCGGAAGTGGTCCCCTCGGCTGTGCTGCAGGTGGTCTCGTCTGTTCCCTCGGAGCTGAAGCTGCTCCCTGAACTGCACGATGAGGACACTCCCTCAACTGATGTCCTTCAGTACCACAATACAAATAAACTCCCAACCTCTTCCTGCAAATTTCCAGATATGGCCGGGCTTCTTACAGTAGTGGCATGGAGCTTGCTATAACTGTCTCTACTGCTGTGGTGCCTAGTAAAAAGGTGCCTTAGCTGGAGTCTGATTCTGCTGTGGCTGCTGGAAAGGTCTGGACTGGAAATGAGGATGTTTGGCAGATACTGTACTGCCGTTGGCCTCCAGAAAAGAATCATGGTCTCTCTTGGGCTTCAAACCCAACTCCCGCTCAACCTTGCATGCCTCCGCAAGTATCTTCGAGTATGTCTTATAAAAAGACGGAATCAGAATCTTCACTTCCTATTTTAGACCCTCATGGAAACGAATAGCTCGAACCTCTGGCTCTTTCACCAGATACTCTACAAATCGGCTCAACCTACCGAACTCCGCAGCGTACTCCTCCACAGACATGCTCCCCTGAATGAGACTTTCAAACTGTCTCCCCAAGTCTAGCATGTCTGCCCGGGCGAAGAACTTCTTCTTGAAAAGGTCCTTGAATACCTCCCAAGATTGTCCTGCGTCAACCAGAACCGGTTCATTCCTGAAAAAAGTGCGAGCGACTTCGAACAGTTGAAGTCCTACCATCTCAACCTTCAGATCCTCAGAAAGATGGGACATCCTCATAAGACGCTCAATGTCCTCGAGCCAATCATCAGCATAGACGATGCCCTCCGTCCCCTTGAAAACCCTAGGCTCCAGTTTCTTAAAGTCCTGAATGTTTCCTAGCCGAAGCCGAGCAACCTGAGGAACATCCTGCTGCTGGACCGGAACTTCTCTCTTGAATACGACACGAGCAAGCTGATGAGCACTCTCGATGCCGTGCCGTAGAACGTCAGTCTGCCTCTGATGTGCCTCTGACTGAGCCCTCTGTGCCTCGAGCATCACACAAAATAGTGTAAACATCTGTGTCACCTCTGCTGGCACAGGAGGTGGAGGTGGAAACCCCTCAGATACAGCTGGCACAGTCCTCTGAGTAGGTGGTGGACCTCCGAAAGCAGCTGACACTCCAATCACCGGAGAAGTGACTGGTGCAGGCCCTCGGGATATTGTAGACCTCTCAGAATCTGCTCTCGCCTGCTGCGATCTAGTCTTTGGCGGCATCCTAAGACAAAGCGAAAGAAAGAATCAATATGGCACAAGATGTAAGACATTCAAGGAAAGGACAGATTAAGAGATCAAGTATCAATATCAAAGGAGAATAGTTGAATCAAAGAATTTTCCTAGGTGTGATTGAGTATCTCAGCCTATATCCTATTGTTTGGATAAACAAAGTTTATACGAAACTTTTGCTTACAAACGATAAAAGAGAAAAGTACAAATAATCCTATACGAGGATATTAAGTACAATAAAATAATTCTGGGGAAGTATTGCTATGGAAGTCTGATCTGCAGTCAATCACTTTGTTCCTTGGACTACATGATGATGAAGAAGTGCTGTAGAAGAAGCTTCAAACTTTCTCTGAACTGAAGGCAAAAGCCGGCCAAAGGAAAGTTGCAAGTAGGATCGAATTTTTGTTGCCAAAGTTGTCAGCCAAAACTAATTCCCCCTTTTACCCTGTGACCAGGGGTCTCTATTTATAGAGATCAATCAAATAACTGCCTGATTGGCGTAAAAGCCAAATGACTGTCTTGTTGGCCTAAAAGGACAAACTGTGAAGAAGATTGCCTCCTTTACGCTGCGGTTATGACAACTGCTACCCACGTTCAAATAATCTTTTGAATCTGCGTATGACACGTATCCCTTTATAAGGTAACGCGTTTAACTGCTTCTCGAAGATCATGGTATGCAAGCCACGTAGGTAACTTCCCCTGCATATAACTTGATGATTCATGAATAATAGATAACCAGCGTAAAATAGCCAATTATCCTTTACGACTGAGGTCTTGAGCGTATTCTGGGCTAAGTAGCCTTATCAACGTACCTTTGCAAATATAGCCGAGTTGGCATATTTCGAGGAGATAGCATACGGCATACTCCTATAGTTGAAAATAGCCTGGTTGGCGTAAAATACAAGGATGGTGATGTGAGCGTATTAGTCACAGTCTTAGCTTTCCCAGTCATGAAAAATTTTAAAAAATAGAACAAAATCTCGTACATTAAATGTAAAGATATGCCTTAATCTCGTGCATAAAATATAGAGATATGCCTCGAGCTCTGTATAAGAAACAGCTTTTGACGTGGCATCTAATTTTGTCTTGTCTTGAGCGTAAAAACTCATTTATATCAATGTAGAATATTCCTGTGAATGCGTAAAAATGACTTGTATCAAAAATATGTCACAAAATGACAACCTGGGTCTCTATGCAAAATCATCATCAAAGCCGTTCTCTCGATCATCGTGTAGTACTTTTGTCAAATGTTAGGTTCACTGATTTGACTGACAAATTCATCCGAGGAATACGAAGAGTTCCTCGTACAACTTTACGCTGCATTAAAAACAACGTAATTTAAACTTTACGCAGGAAGGTATAGCAACTTTTTACGCAGAACAGCCTTGAAGCTCTGCTTTACGCGGACAGCTCTGAAGCCTTATTTTACGCCAAACAACCTTGAAGTTCTATTTTACGCAGACAGCTCTGAAGCCCTATTTTACTCCAAACAACCTTGAAGCTCTATTTTACGCAGACAGCACTGAAGTCCTATTTTACGCCAAACAACCTTGAAGCTCTGTTTTACGCAGGGAGGAACTTCATGTATGTTGGGGGTTTTGACTGTAAAATACGCGGACAATTCCCCAGCATATTTTATGCTTCTACAAGACCCCCTTCAAAGTTTCCAAATTCCTCGTAATTTGAAATACTTTGAATGAAGCATGAAATGGTCAAATTTGACTCGTTCTTCAAGGCTAATTTTTTGTGGCTATATTTAAGAAGTCGTTGGAATTTTTATGTTCTCCTCTGCCTATATAAGGGCAAGCAAATGAACTTGATTTTCTATACTTTCTTCACCACAAAGATGACTGCTGAGATTCATTGGGCTGAACTGAGAAAGAAGAAGATTACGCTCTTCCAGCATGTAAGGAGCCGTAAAAAAAGACGTCTTCGAGCAAATATTCTCTGTAATGATGGACCATGGAAGGATATCATAGCTTCCTTTGCTCGAGGTAATCAACGATTTTATATGGCAATTCGTCAAAGAGAGAGGAAGGGTCGCATTAGACCACACAGCTTGCTAGCTGTATTTTCCCCTATTATGAAGCTGGATCCTGGGGTGCAGCTTGGCCGTGTCTTCCAGTATTGTGTTGGGTCTGAATCCCAATCACAATTCTAAGCATGGCCACCGATGACGTATGGAGGGTGGGCTTGAATAATTTATACATGCCTAATTTTGTATCCTCCCTCCATTGATCATTTTCTTGGCACCCGGCGTATAAGAGCTGAAGAAGTGCTGTAGAAAAAGAAATAAAGATCTCCATCAGACGAGAATATAGCGTAATAGATTCCCGTCATATGTAATTGTGATCTTGAATATTAATAAAAAATCCTTTGTAAAATGGATTTCCATCATATGTAAGCATGATTAATAAACTTATCTTCTTTTACGCACTATTGATTCGCCATGTTGCTGTGAGGAAGTCTGGTAATACGCAGCTTTAACACGCTTAAGTAATTTTTACGCAGACTTTGATAAATATGCATCCAGTCATGTTCCAAATTTTACGCATAAAGGAAGATGCGTAAAAACTCTTTAGCATTAAATTATCTTGAAAATCCAATCGTCATGCTGTTTTGACGAGGAGTCACATAGAATTCTAAACCGTCATTTCTCCTTTATAAATACGAAGAACATCTGTTCAGAATATCATTTTCAAAAATGGCTTCTCGAAAAATTCTCGAGACAGGGCAAGAAATGTCCGCCGAACAGGCCATCCCTGAACTAGTTGTAAAAGATCCTGGCCAAACTTCAAATGAACTACCAATGGCCAAGGAAGAAAAGTCATCTCCAATGAAGATAGATATTTTCAGGGAACTTCTTGGCCCTTCGTCTGATGAAGTCCTCTCGACTGAAGAAGAAGAGAAGTTACTGAATACTCGTCGTCTGTTTATAAACGCTGATATTTGTGTATTTCAGGCCCTTGCAATGTTTGTAAATAATATGGAATCAAAAAATACTGATTCTTAAAATAAAAGAGTATTTTCTGCGTAAACTCTTGTAACTGGCTTTTTTGAGCATAAAACTCAGATTATTAATATATACGCGTATTCTGCTAACTGATTTATCCCGTATAATTTAAGATTTTTGTTTTGCGCGTAAAATCATAGATCCGTAGCATCTGAACGTAAAATCATAGATCCGTAGCATCTGAGCGTAAAATCATAGATCCTTGCTCTGCGCGTGGATCTTTATTCTGTGCGTAAATTCATAGATCATAGCATCTGATGGATCATTTACGCAGCATGACTATCTGTTTTCCTTTTCAAATTATCTGCTGATGTGGTCCCAAATCATAACTGACTACGATAAAATCAGATTTGGTTAAGGATTCGAAGAGTCATTTGAACTCTATAAATAGACCTAGGTCATGGGAGAGAGAAACCTTTCATCTCTTTCTGAAAAACCCTTCTTTTCTGCCATGTAATTTGTTATTCTCAGAGATAATGAAGACACATTTTCTGACTCTGTGGACCCATCACTTATTATTAGAATATAAATGATAGGCTAAGATGAAAGTGATATCAGAGGTAATATGGACATGATATACTTTCGGTAACTGGTTTTACTGAATATATCTATTCAGAGGTAATATGAACATGAAAGAATATGATCCAACTAAATTTGTATACAAAACACTATCAGAGGTAATATGGACATGATAGGTTTTAAAGTTTCAAATTAGTTAAACATATCTATTCAGAGGTAATATGAACATGATAGAACATGATTCAACTAATCTTTGTACATAGTATCATCAGAATTAAATCTTCATCATACTCTATTAAGCAAGGGAGATCAAGCATAATACTTCTTCAGGAATTTGCCATTGATAGGAGCCATTATCAAATCTCCATTAGGCTTGGCTAATCTGTAAGCGCCATTTAAAAATGTTGTTTCAATCACATAAGGGCCCTCCCATTTGGCCTGGAATTTTCCCTTACTTTTATGTGTAATGATCATTGGCCTCTTTACAGCTAAAACTAGCTCACCAACTTTGAACACTCTTTTCTTCACTTTTTGATTAAAAGCTCTGGAGATGCGTGCTTGGTAGAACTCAATGCGCTGTTGAGCTTGAAGGCGTCTTTCGTCTAACCCTTCTAGCTCTTGAAGTCTTAAACGATCATTATTTTCTTTAGTCAGCTCATTAGCTACTGCTATTCTGAGTGATGGAATTTGAATTTTAATAGGGAGAACTGCTTCACACCCGTAAACTAATGAAAATAGAGTACAATCCGTTGGTATTCGTACCGTTGTGCGGTATGCCCACAGACATTCCCCCAATTTCTCGTTCCAATCTTTTTTGTTCAAAGAGACAAATTTCTTCAAGAGTTTGATAAAGGTTTTGTTGAAGGCTTCTGCCAAACCATTGGCAGCATGATTATATGTCGTTGAGGCCACATTTTGTATCTGATTATTATCGCAAAATCGATGAAACGCTTGACTGATGAATTGAGGCCCATTATCATGAATTATCCTTCAGGGTATCCCAAGGTGATAAATTACATGATGCTTGATAAAGCTGATCACATTGACTGTCTTTACCTCAGCAAGAAGAATTGCCTCCGTCCATTTAGAGAAATAATCAGTGATAGCTAATATAAACCGATGTCCTCTAGAAGATGAAGGATGAATAGGACCAATGATATCCATACCCCATACTTCAAAGGGCCATGATGAAATAGTAGGATGTAAATATTCAGAAGGTTGATGTATAAAATCTGCATGAACCTGACAGGCTTTGCATTTTCTTGCATATTCTACGGCATCTGCAATCATAGTAGGCCAGTAGTAGCCCATCCTCCTGATACGATCCTGTAACTTAGGACCGGGTTGATGTGCTCCACATACTCCATCATGAGCTTCTCGGATAACCCGCCTTGCATCATCACCAGAGAGACATCGTAACAATAGTCCATTATATGTTCGGCGATACAAACTTTGTGAAGAAGCATCAAAATAGAAACGTAGCGATAGTCTTTTGATAGATGCTGCTTGTTTAGGATCCTCTGGTAAGATTCCATATGACATGAACTCTATAAAGGGACTTCTCCAATATCTCTTAGGATGAACCATGTTTATAACATAGCTGCGTTCTATGTGAAAATTATTTTTCACACAAAACAAATCTCTGTTAAGAAGGATCTGCAGCTAGACTGGCCAGAGCATCAGCTTCCAAATTTTGAGATCGAGGAACATGTTCTAAGAATAATCCTTTAAAAGATATTGCTATCTCGATTGTTGTTCGGTGATAATGAATGAGATCTAGATTGCGGACTTCATATATTCCTCTGACCTGATTGATGATCAGCTGAGAATCACCAAAAGCTTCCAAGTATTCAATATCCAATTCTTTAACAACTTGAAGCCCAATTAATAAAGCATTATACTCTACCACATTATTAGAGCATGGTTCACTAAGAGAATATGCTCGATAAATGACGAGTTTATCAGGAGTCACCAGAACAATCCCTACCCCTGAAACCATGTTTCCCTTGGGACCAGTTCTGGAAGCACCATCAAAGAATAGCTGCCATGTATCACCTTCCATTGCCAAATTACATTCTGCAACTTCGTCGGGAATGTCATCATATAATTTGGAGATTTCTGAAATTGGATGGGCAGCTAAGAAATCAGCCAAGGCTTGACCTTTCACGGATTTCTGAGGGACGTACACCATATCATACGGTGTCAATAGCATTGCCCAAGTCGCGAGTCGGGAATTAAGAATACTTGGCTTATTCATCAATACCCGAAGTGGGTTGATTCTGGATATGATATGAATAGTTTGGCCTGTTACGTAATATCGCGTCTTCTGAATGGAAAATATTAGGGCTAAGCATTCTTTTTCCACTGGGTTATACCTGTGTTCTGCTCCAACCATCATCCTGCTTAGATAGTATATAGCATGTTTATGACCCTCATTATTCTTCTGTGCGAGGAGAGCCCCTAAAGAATGATCGATTGCTAGAACATACAACAAAAATGGTCTTCCTATGACAGGAGGCACCAGAACTGGAGGATTAGTAAGATAGCGTTTGATGTCATTAAACGCTTGTTGGCAGGCTTCGTCCCATACAAATAACACACCTTTCTTCATTAGACGAGAAAAAGGTTGACATCTTCCAGAGAGATTGGATATGAATCTCCTGATATAAGCTAGACGACCCTGAAATCTCCTAAGTTCTCTGAGATTACGGGACAGTCACATTTCTAGGATAGCTTTTACTTTATCAGGGTCAACTTGAATGCCTTTAGCAGTAATGACAAATCCCAAAAATTTGCTACTAGATATACCAAGAAAGAACTTTGTAGGGTTCATTTTGAGTTGATATTGGCGCATCAAATCAAATATTGTCTTCAAGTCTTGAATGTGACTATCCTTGAGGCAGCTTTTGACAGCAATATCATCTACGTAACATTCTACCATTTTGCGTAAATGCTCATGGAATATGTTACTCATAGCTCGTTGATATGTGGCCCCGGCATTCTTCAATCCAAAAGGCATGACTGTATAGCAATATACTCCTAATGGTGTATGAAAAGCAGTATGCTTCTCATCTTCAAGATTCATTTTAATTTAATTTTATCCTGAAAATCCGTCCATGAAAGACATGCGCTCAAAACCACACGTATTATCGATCATGACTTCTGTAATGGGAAGTGAGAATTTATTTTTAGGGCATGCCGCATTTAGATCTCGGAAGTCGATGCAAACACGCACTTTTCTATTTTTCTTCATAACTGGGACAACATTAGCGACCCAATCAGGATGTTGTTCTTCTCGGATGAACCCACAGGCTATTAATTTCTTAATTTCAGCTTCAATGGCATCCATCATATCTGGGCGGAACCGGCGTTGTTGTTGCTTTACAGGCTTTGAATTAAACAATATATTGAGTTTATGGGTAGCCACTTTTGGATCAAGACCTGGCATATCGTCATAATTATAAGCAAAGACATCGATATATTCTTTTATCAGCTGGATCATTTCTTCTCTTTCTTCTTCAGAAAGATTATTACTGATAAATATCGGCTTTGGTAAAAATTTATCCCCAACATTCACTTGGATAACCTTATCTTCAGTGGGTGGTTCTTTTTGTTCGAATCGAAGTTCCCATTGTGTATCCATTTGTTGTGCCCAAGATTCATTTTTAAATGGTTCAGATTCTTGTTCCTCTATTTTCAGGGAATCTGTTAACACCATATTTACTGATAATCCCAGTTCAAATTCATTATCTGAATCGGAGGATGAAAAATCATTTTGAGAAGAGGAAATGGCCTCATTACTTGACTCAGAGCTGTTTGGAGTTGCAAGAGATGTGGTATACCCTAACCCTAAACGAGTTCGTTGATAGTAAGGATCATAATGCAACAGTATTCGTCTACCTTTTCCATAATTGAGGCCTTGCTTCAACTTCAAATCATAACCCATGTTTTGCATAATCTTTAAAGCTTGTGGGCTATATCTGTGGATTTGTATTTTTTCAACATCAGACTCGTGAGATTCTTCTTGTATAATCGGTCTATTCCACATTCGACCGAAGACTATTTGATGCTGATCGTTGCGAGTAGGTGGAATAATAAAGACAGAATCTTCATGTGGCCCATATGTTATGACGACATTAGATGTTGACGCTACTTCCCACACATATGGATGATAGAAGTATATAGCTTCCAAGAATTTTTGTGCTATGGGTTCTATATCTTTATGAGGAGAAAATTCGTTAATTGTATTATACCATATTTTCTCTTGATCCATATCTTTATCATTTTTCGATGATATTACTATAGAAGATTTCTGATTAGGAAATTGGGCGTCAGTATACTGGAAAAGAGAATCTTTATTATCATCAGCAAACACGTCCCCGATTATATTTACATCAGCTAACTGCTTGTTGCGCCTAAGGTCAATGACCAAAGGTGGAGGTTTCTTGTTCAGATTGATCACTAGAGGATCATTTCCTCCTCCCGACTTTGTTTTGCCCAAGTGAATAGTCATAGGTTCCAAGACTTTTGGACGGGTAATCCGCCCTTTCACTTGGATCGACAAAGGTTGCTCAACAGATGGTTCTTCTAGCTTATGGTGGAATTCTTCCTCTATTTTGCCTGACACCTCTTTCATATAGTCTTGAGTGTACAATATGGCATCAGAATAGTAGGATTCAACTCCTTTGAACAGATTGAGATCAGCAAATTCTGTTTTCACTGTTCCTTGAGTATCTATATATTTGAAACATTGATGTAGAGTTGAAGGAATAATATTGTGATCATGGATCCATGGTCTACCCAACAGAATATTGTAAGACACCTCCGAATCAATGACATAGCATGTAGCCAATGATCTAAGATCACCAATCTGGATGCTCAGACGAATCTTCCCCAATGGTCTGCTTTTTTTGGCATTGAAGCTGTCACGCCCCAGTCCCAAAATACGTAGGACCAGGACACGTAAGCATGCCAGTTGTATGAATATGGCACTCCAATATATGGAAACCATAACACACGTACGCTGTAGTATGAATAACAATTCACAAGTGGTAAACATATATGTCACAGGGCATAACTAAATCTCATCCACAAAAATCATATATAAATGAATAACCAATATTTATAACTAGATCTCAATATAAAGTATCTAATGATGGTAGTCGGATGGAAACAAATCCACTACCGAACCAGAATATAGAATAAACAGGATAAATGCAATATAAGAATCTCAACTATCAATCATGGGCTCGAAGAGAAGGCCTTATCAAAATATATGTAGCAAGTCCGGATCTGCGCTCTTGCGAATACTCATGAACAATACACCTGGAAAGGGTCAGGTCCTCAGAGGGACATAACAAGATACATAAAAGCATTCCATAAAGTAAATATTGTAAAACTCGAGGGTGACCTAACCAGCTAAGTGAAATACACTTTGAAGACAACCTTGGTATGTATGGGTAGGTGAAAGGTATAAAGTATAGCGTCGAGCCAGAGGCTAAGTATCTGGCATTAGCTGTAAACTGGATGCTAGATGTATATGCTAACTACATCACCGATCATGATAGCACGCAGCTAGTAACCTCTGCCGGATGTATCGACAAGCATACACTCCCATAACCGGGCAACACTGATCCCATAATCGGGTAGCACTGATCCCATAACCGGGTAAGACTGATCCCATAACCCCATAACCGGGTAACACTGAGGCTCACGGTCCCGCAATTTACTCTGAAACTATGGCAACCAAATGTCTGTCCCATACGCCTACTAATTGTCTTTCCCGCCCAATGATCTATGCCTGTTGTATCCACAACACGCAGTAGCTACTACACCGAGACGGAGTGCAAGTATCGGTATCGTAACTCTGGCTCATAGTCTATCGTTAGAACGATAGTCCAACCTCACAACCAAACAAGGATAAGGATTGGACCTTCGTACTACAATAGTCTATGCTCTGACTACTAATAACTGCTAAGTCTCTAACATGCAACACTATTAGCAGTTATACCCTAACCGTCGTACGACCTACACGTACAGGTGGCCAACTACATACGCAAGTCTGTTCCCTACATGAGACTCACAACACGTGTAAGAAATGTGTCAAGGCCTGGGGAGTCATACCAATAACTCCACGACTTTAGGTGGGTCTACAAGACACTAGGTCAGACACAAGTCCTAACGTCAACGCCTCTGTTGACTGCACCCGAGTCTCTCTCGGAGGCGCACAATTAAATAAATAAATATGCAACTAATAATATAGAATTTAAACAGTACAACAAGGCAAGGTATACTTGCCTGCTCTGAAAAAAAGGATGAAGCTGCAACTCAAGGCGTCGTCCGATCTACCCGTCACATAAATTAAACAAGTTAGGTTACAAAAGTGGATGAATAGGTTCATCCATTTTAATCTATTTTAATTCTGAATAAAATAACCTAAAATAATATTTTTAATCTTATTATAATCTGATTTTATTGTTAAACTCTAATTTTGGTCCAAAGAAAGTCAACTTTACGGATTTGTGATCCTTGGCACGCAAATCGAGGCAATCCGTTGACCAAAAGTCAACCAACTCAAATCATGGATTTGTGTATGGAATCCTATAGATTTCAATGCTATATAAATTTTAGAATCGACAGTTTTATAAAATCATAAGTCGGTAAAGAGTTATGGCCACAAGGGCGCACAAATGATAATTTTCGGTGGTTTCCTATTTACGTCTACGTTGCACAAATTTTACAATAGATTAAAAATATATATTAAATTCTGGAAAAATAATTTTATATAAGTTCATTATGTTAGATTTTAGAAACTTCAAACGGCTCATAATTCCGAGTTCGGGATCTCCCGAAACCTTAAAAATACGAAAACGTATCTGATTTTGGACAGCTGGCACTTTCAGAATATTCTGGATAAATAGGTTCTAAAATTATTAAAATAATCTATATACTTAAAAAACTAACCTTGATATGGTTCTAAAAAAAATTGGAGTGCATTTGGAGTCCGGAGCTAGGCGATATCGTCTTTTTAAGTCGTCATAACTACTAGAAAATGAGGCTAAAATTATGACGAATTTGACTGTTTTTGGACGAAAAAGAGAGGAGTTTGGGGAAGAAAAATATAAAAGATAAGTTTATTCCATAATTCTAATAGGTATTTATAATGATAGAGATTGTTTAATTGAATAAGACTAGGATTGGCTAATTTGGATATGATTAGGATCAGTTTAAATAAGGATAGGATATGCATGAAGGTGTTTTTCTAGTAGGCTTAGGATTTAAATTAATTTAAAATATAGTTTAAATTTATCTCAATAATTTATAATATTAAATAAAATTAAAGATAATACAAATAAATTATATATAATCTTATTAATATCTATTAACACTAAATTAACATCATCTGATATTAATAATTTATATATCCAAATAAATCCTCAATAATTCCAAAAATCCAATAATTCCTTAAAATTCTAAATAAATTACAAAAATATATTTAAATATTTTAACTCTAAAATAAATGTTTGGTAGTAACAACATTCAAGTATGGTCTCATAGTAAATCATGAAAGTCCTAGAAATTTAATCTTCCTAGGTTTTAATTACCAAAAATTCTAAAAAATCTTCAAAAATCTAAAATAGCCTAAAAATGATTCTAAATAAATATTTATATAAGTAAATATATCAAGAAATTTATTTTCTAATTAACTAAGAGAATACTCTAAGAAAATTTTAACATCTATAATAAATATAATAATATAAAATACACAAAAAAAATCTATTTTGGGTGAGGGGGTTTACAGAAGCCCACAATTATAGTGGTAGTGTAAGCCAATTCACTGGTAGAAATTTTCAATGGTCTTAGCAGATTATGAGGGATAATACAGATTGACGATCCCGGATCTATATGAATCTGGTCTACCTTAATGGAGCCGACGTATCTTGTATAATAAAGAGGCCCGTCATGTTTGTTATGCTTCAACAACATATTCTCTTGAGTGAAAGTGATGTTAGGGATTGCTTCCATCACACTATGGCATTGAAGACATGCCACAGGCTCTTTATCAGGGAACTTGAGCTGAGTCAAGCATACATCTGCTTGCATTAATGCTTCACTCAAGGCTTGACGAGTGTCTTTGGATAAACGAAGTAGCTCAAAAATGGACAATCTAGCTGGAGTATTAGCCAATTGAGCCAAGATGTCGAAGTTATACGGTTTCTCTAAACCTTTGTTTTGAGTGTTCTTCAGAGGTTTATCGAAACGAACTTCTTTTTGTTTGCCTTTGTCCACAGAAGTTGATTTAGAAGGACCTACCTCTGGTATTACAGGTTCAGACTCGGGAGGTTTGGTACCTGAAGTGTCTGTCGTTGCTTCTTCCTGATTTCCTTCATATTCTTTGAGGTAGGCTTTTCCTGATCGTGTTCCGGTTGCTTAAGCCTCTTTTTCTGATGCCGGGAATATTTTAACCATATGACATGGTTTACATCTTGAATTCTTCTTAGACTTAGCTTTAGCAGCTTTAGTTTCTTCCTCAATTTCTGATACTAGATCAGGGTGAACCCACATGATCTCCCTACGCTTGATAGTTAGGGGCACTAAATCTTGATTTTGACCCCTGGTAGGAGGGAGATTAACAATATCCATCATTACCCGTGGAATAGGAACCACACCATCCAGTACTTCTTGAGGGAGAAAATTGCCAAATTGAAGTGAGATCATATTTGCAGTGACCGTCTTCTCGTTATTATACAAAGTGATGGCTTTGACGTCGATTAACTCCTGAATTTTCCTTTTCAGTACATAACATGCCTTTATGGGGTGATGTACGTATCTGTGAAAAATACAGTACTTAGGATTATCTGTACTGCCGACTTTATTTGGACGCTTTATCTCTGGTAGAGTAAGCTTGCCACTTTTGACTAGACAATCAAATATGCTTGGAATATCATTGTCGTCAAAAGAATATTCTTCTTTAGGTTTAGAAGTTCCAGAATTCGTCTGCGTAGTTACCGGAGTATTTTGTCTGAACCTATTGATTGCCAGGGCTTCCTTTCCTTTTGAACTACGAGTATTGTCATTATTGGAGGATGAACGCTTCCCTTTATCAGAGGTAGAGATCATGATTCCGTTGTCACGAGCCTTCCGACTATTATCTTCAGCAGCTACTGCCGATATGATAAATGAGGGCCAATCATGGAACTGATATGGTCCCGTGAATACTGAGATCAGTGGGAGTAGGTTCTTTCTGCAAATGTCCACCAAGGCTGAATTTGGAACTCCAGGAGGCATCTGTAAAGTAGCCTGACGAAAGCGTTCAATAAAAGTACGAACGTTTTCTTTTTTCTTCTGATTTATTTCAATGAGTGATGACATAGACATGTCCATTCCTCCCTCGCAGAATCGAGCGAAGAATAGAGTTTTGAAATCTTCAAAAGAAGTAATGCAGTTGTCAGATAGACTACGATACCATTGGTAAGCTACTCCAGACAGACAGCCTTTAAACACTCTAGTGGGAAGGGCATCATTTTCTTGCAACAATACCGTCATCATGCTGAAGTAGTTCATATACTGGCTTGGCGACGTATTTCCCTCAAACAAAACCATAGCCTATGGTTTATATTTTGGTGGGAAAGGGATCTCATCCCAGACAGATGGATATGGCTGGTTAATTCCCAACTTCTTGAGCTGATCTTTATGTTTCAAAGCATCAAATTGGGCTTTCAATTCCCGAACTGCTTGTATTGGATCTTCAGATGGGAGAGGGACAGCAGAAAGGTGAGAGATTGGATGTATTGTAACTCCAACAGGAGGTAATATATTCTCCGGGTTAAGAGGTTGAGGAGCAGCTGATTCTTGATTTTGAACAGGCTCTTGGCTTACATTGGCTGGTGGTATGTCTACCCCAACACGTAGTTGAGTCGGAGGAACAGGTTTTTAAGCTATTGCAGTTGTATGTTGAGTCACCATCATTTGGTGCATACTCACCATCATGGTATGCATTTCTTTAAGTGATGTTTCCAATACAGTGATGCGTTGTTCAGTACTTCCTGATGGGGAAGCTTCTTCATGTTCGTCTCCAACAGCATAAACTCCTATTTCTCTAGATGCCACTGAGGGATTAGTATAGATCTCTGTAGAGATTGAATCTATACTTTCAGCATCTAGTTCAGAAAACTGGCGACTCCCAGTGTCAGAATCTGAAGAATATAAAGCTGATTATCGTGACCTCGAGCGAGTGCTTCGAAAAACACCTTCTTCAAAAGTCTCGATGAGTCTGTCAAATCTTATTTGGTTTGGAGTTTTGGAGGGATGACGTCTTGAACTCGACCTTCCTCTAGGAATATACGAAGCCATGTTTACTGAAGCAAATGTTGGTTCTTCTTCCTGTAATGACAAAGAATAGTTTAATCGGTCGAACACTGACCGTTTTGCTTTAGAACAACAACAGTTAATTACAACCTTATGACTATTACAACAATGTTCTCTAGGGGGTATGATAGACATATTAGGAGATCCCCAGTCTTTGCGTTTCTGGATCAAGAAATCACGTAAATCCGGGAGATTACCAGAAGAAGAAGAAGGCTTATTCTGCCTTTTTACATCAGTAGGAATGTGTAGATTAGGAACCATAACCCTTTCTCTGCCATAGGAATACAACAGTCCACCCATATGAGTAGCATATGATCCATCATCTGTCTGAGGAGTATATCTTCCCGTGAAATGAGTCTTCTTTACGCGGACAGACCTATCCTGTCATAATTTGGATTTTTGCATAGGTTCGCGTAAAACAGGAAAAATCCTCAAACGGCTTTCAGCGTCACGCGTAATCTGTAAATGGGAACTTTCTTCTCTTGTGGGCATAAAAGCTTAGAGATTGAAGGATTTGTCACTTATTTTCCTTTGATGTTATCAAAGGGTACATCTGCCTCATCATAGACGGGAGATGTAATTTTACGCGCAGGGCGTGTTTGAAATTTTTGGATTGGCACTGAGGCCTTGCCAAAAGTTTTGTCTACCACTGTCATGCCCCAGTCCCAAAATATCGAGGGACTGGACACGTGGCAATGGCCAGCAGCACGCACCGATGGTCAACCCAATTTAATGGAACCATCAGGGCGCACTTAAGCTGTAAAGAAGGTCTACTAGAACAAGTCACACTAATCTCATCCATAAAAGATAAATAAATAAACTGCATAATGGAATAAAAATAAGTAGCAACAAATCTCAACAAGTCGGTCGGAGAAACAATCCGACATATGTCTGAATACTCTGGCTCAGTAGGCCAGGAACAAAAGAGATAAACATAAAGTAAATACTGAGTACGGGATCAGGTACTCAAGAGAAGTCTTCGGCAGTCACCTCGTTTTCAGGGTTCAGTTTGCTCTAGTACCAAGTCCAGCAATAGCTTCAGCTCCTGTCCCGTATATCTCGGGGTACTGCTCCTCAGCTAAACCTGGGGACATAATCCATTCCAGGTCCTCAGGGGACATAGCAAGGTACAGAAAATACAAGCCAAATAAATAAGCGGTGCAGCAATAAGTAAATAATGGGGTAAACTATGTAACCAGCTAAGTGATATGCAATATGTGAGCAGCACTAGAATTCAGGCTGAGACCGCTACAAGCTCTGTATCGGGGAGCCGGTAGCAGTAATAATACGTAAAGGGTCTAGCTCTGCTGGAGAGTCTACAACCTCACAATAATAGTAGATATATATATAGAACAGCCTGTAGCCTGTGTGTCTCTCCTCACCCAATGTAATCACGCAAACCATGACCATAACGTCTCATGTCCATGTCAGCGGGATTATAACTAATGCAACAAGTCAAACTGTCTATAACTAAAATATCTCTGTCAAGTCCTGTACCCTATACAGAATCACCATGAATATCTCAGGAAGATTCTGTCCATGTATAGTGTCAAGTGTCCTGGGTTGTAGGGTACTTGATATGTCAAGTACAAAAGTAAAGGGTATCGTAAATCCATCTCTAAATGACGAACCCAACATCGCGTACGGTGTTGGCACCCGACTAGGATCGGACACTAGGTACGTCATACGTTTCCTAGGTTAAGCAGTTTAAACAAGTTTATATGAATTTACACAAGACATCCAGCAAAGTATTATTACAGGAATTATGAAGATAAAGACTGCAAGTTTGGCAAGGTGCACTTGCCTGATGTTTGGATTCCACTTAGGTCCTGTTCTCAAAAATTTTCAGAGATGTCTCCAAAAGCTGAAATAAACAGTACCATCACGCTCAGAAGGTGTCAAATAGCTAGGAACGCCTGTCCTTGGGTCCAATTTGGAGACAAGGGCAAAAACAGTAATTTTGGGCCAAAACGGGGTCCACCGGTGGGCCCGCTTTGCACCGAAAAACGTGTCAAGGTCAACTGTCTCCAAATTCACCAAACTTAGTGTCAACAGGTCAATAACGCTGATACGAACCCTATGAAACTTCCAGAATTGAATTTCGATGAGCCGAGCACAAAATCGCCCGTCGAGTGGGGCCTGTGGGGCCCGCGACACGCGATTTCGTCAACGTTCTCAGAAACGAACCAAACTTAACCCACAGGACCAGCATATCGCTACGAGTCCGATGGCGCAAGTTTCGTCTCGATCCGACGTGTGTGCACAAAGTTAGGGTAAATTACAGAAAAGTCGGATACGGGGCGATGTCCGCGGATACGCGTTGATTCCGGTGTGCATGCACACCCGAATCAATTTCCGTAAAATCCCATACGTCTGTATCGACGTCGCACACGTATCTGTGAAGACCGCACGCGACCAAGTCGTCCCGTTTGGCGGGGCGTACTCAGTTCCGGGGTAAAACAGGGTCTGGTTTTTCCTGTTTTTGGATCGCGGTGTGCGATCACCACAGGACGCGATGCCCGGAACGGTTTGTTCGGGCACCTAGAGGGTCATACAGGCTATGCGTTGCAATTTACGGAATCGAAATCCGAGCTACGAGCAAGAAAATACACGCACCTGAACGGGGTCGAACAACAGGGTTCTCGTCGTGTCCGACACATGTCGGACTCGGGGATCAAATTAGGGTTAGGGTTAGGGCTTGGGATTCCTCGCCGGAGCTGGGCGGAGGGCAGCCGCTGAGGCGGAGGGCCGGGGGCTCTACGGCGTAGGGCGGCACAGACGGCTGGGGACTCGTCGGCGGCGGCGGAGAGGTCTGTCGAGGCTGCTGTTGTTGGCGGCTGTCGTCGGGCCGGAGGCAGGCGGAGGAGGAGGAGAAGAGGAGGGGGCGGTGGAGGCGACGGCGCTGGGGTGCTGCGGGTCCGGGCGGCGGCGGCTGAGAGTGGTGGAGCGAGGTGGCGGCGGAGTGGGGTCGGAGGCAGTGGGGGTCGACGGCCGGGGGGGAGATATATATATAGGAGAGGGGCGAGGGAGAGGGGGCCGAGAGGTGCGGAGGACGTGGCGGGGCTAGCGGAGGGGGAGGCGGGTCGTGGCGACCGGAAATCGTGGCGGGCGGCGGAGAAATCGGGGCGGGACGAACGTGGGGGTGAGGGGTACAGCGGGTCGGGTCTGACGGGTGCGGGTGTGGCCGACCCGACCCGACCCGATAGGGAACGGGCTGGGCCGGTCTGCGGGCTGGGCCAAAAACAATAAAAATAATAATAACAACAACAATAATAATAATAATAACAAATAATTAATTATTAAATAGTTTAATTAGTTTTTGGGTATTTAAAATTAGGTCTGAGGCCCAATAAAATTAAAAAAAATTACCCTAAGTCCGGTTTTCTATTTTACACCATAAAATTATATTTTTATTACATTTTAATATTATTTATTAGCAATTATAAATTATACAATCACCACAGCACCTATATAAATTCCTGAAAATTGCAGAAAAATTTCCCAAAAATTGATTTTTAAAAAAATCTAAAAATTTTAGGGTGTTTACAATCTACCTCCTTTAAGAGGATTGCGTCCTCGCAATCGAAGGATAAACTACAAAGGCACAAATTACAGAAATAAAGAATGCTTAGGTTTTACCTGCATCTGCAAATAAGTGTGGAATACGCTGGCGCATAATATCCTCTCGTTCCCAGGTCGATTCGTCCGGAGAATGTTGTTTCCAAGCTACCCGAACCAGTCTGATTGTCTGCCCTCGCAGTGTCTTCTCACTGGTGTCGAGTATACCCACTGGCTGCTCCTCGTATCTCAGGCTAGGTCCCACCGAAATCTCAGAATGATCAACTATATGACTTGGGTCAGTCACGTATCGCCTCAACTGTGAGACGTGGAATACATCATGCACTCCCTCTAAGGATGGAGGTAGTGCAAGACGATAATCCACCTCACCAATGCGCTCCAAGATATCAAATGGCCCAATATACCTTGGGCTTAACTTGCCTCTGCTGCCAAATCTGATAGTACCTCTAGTGGGCGAGATCCTAAAAAATACATGCTCTCCTTCCTTGAACTCCAGGGGACGTCTGTGCGCATCAGCCCAATGCTTCTGTCTATCCTGGGCTGCACGGAGATGATTCTGAATCTGCTTTACTTTCTCCACTGTCTCCGTTACCAACTCTGGACCCAGTAATTGACGTTCGCCAATGTCGCTCCAGCATATAGGCGATCTGCACTTCCTTCTGTACAATGCCTCGAAAGGTGCCATCTGTATGCTTGCCTGATAGCTGTTGTTGTAGGAGAACTCCACTAAGTGCAGATGATCTTTTCAAGATCCTCCGAAGTCCAGTATACATGATCGCAGCATATCTTCCAAGATCTGAATTGTGTGCTCTGATTGGCTATCTGTCTGAGGATGATAGGCAGTACTGAATTTGAGCCTGGTGCCGAGACTCTCTTGCATGCTTCGCCAGAAGTGAGATGTAAATCTTGAGTCTCGATCTGATACAATACTAACCGGCACTCCATGTAATTTTACGATCTGTCACATATATATGTCGACTAGTACTTCCGTGGATTGTCCGACTCTGAATGGCAAGAAGTGAGCCGACTTAGTGAGCCGATCCACGATGACCCATACCGCATCCTTTCCACTAGGGCTTCTTGGAAATCCAGTGACGAAGTCTATGGTAATATGCTCCCACTTCCATTCAGGTATGGGAAGTGGCTGCAACATACCTGCAGTCCTTTGGTGCTCGGCCTTTAGCTGCTGGCAGACTAAGCATTTTGCCACAAATCGGGCAATCTCCCTTTTCATTCTATGCCACCAGTAATATTGTCTTAAGTCCTGGCACATCTTGGTTTCTCCTGGATGAACAGAGTATATGGAGCTATGTGCTTCCGTCATCAACTCCTGCCTTAATTCTCCATTTGGAACATATAGGCGATTTCCGCACCTTAATGTCCCGTCCTCGTGGATGCGAAGTCCCGTTTGCATGCCTGCTTCGGTTCTCTCTTTCAGCCTTCGGAATCTGGCATCATTAGGCAAAGCTTCTTTGATTCTCTCTACCAGCGATGACTTAACTTTGAGGTTAGCCAGCAAACCATTTTGTCCAGGTAAAACAACCTCTATCTGAAGATCTTGCAAGTCTTATAATAGCTGAGGCTGCTCCGTTAAGAAATAAGCCGTGGGTTTCCTGCTGAGGGCGTCGGCTACAACATTTGCTTTCCCCGGGTGGTACTGCAGATCTATGTCAAAGTCCACCATCAACTCAAGCCAACGCCTTTGCCTCATGTTGAGCTCCTTCTGAGTATAAACATACTTCAAGCTCTTATGATCAGTGAATATTTCAACCTTCTCTCCGTACAGATAATGCCTCCAGATCTTCAATGCAAAAATCACTGCAGCTAGCTCCAGGTCGTGCGTTGGGTAGTTCTTCTCGTAGACCTTCAACTGCCTCGATGCATAAGCGATAACCTTGCCATGTTGCATCAAGACACAACCTAGTCCACTACCGGACGCATCACTATAAACAACAAAACCTCCTGACCCTGAGGGAAGAGTCAAGACTGGTGCTGTTGTTAGACGCCTTTTTAATTCTTCAAAGGCATTCTGGCATTCTTCCGTCCATATGAACTCCTGATCCTTCCGTGTCAGCTTAGTCATCGGCTCTGCGATCCTTGAAAATTTTTCTACGAACCGCCGGTAATACCCAGCAAGTCCAAGAAAACTTCTCACTTCCGCAACAGAGGTAGGGGTAGGCCAGGTTTGTATAGCAGTGACCTTCTCTGGGTCCACAGACAGTCCTTCACCCGAGATAATATGTCCTAAGAATGGCACCTTGTCCATACAGAACTCACATTTGCTGAGTTTGGCATATAGCTTCTCCCTTCTTAATGTTTCTAGCACAATTCTGAGGTGTTCCTCGTGCTCTTCGTGGTTCTTAGAGTAGACTAGGATATCATCAATGAATACCACCACGAACTTATCCAAGTACTGATGGAAGACTCCGTTCATCAAACTCATAAATACAGCAGGTGCGTTGGTTAAACCAAACGGCATTACTAGGAATTCATAGTGTCCGTACTTAGTCCTGAAGGCCGTCTTTGGGATATCTTCCTTCTTCACCCTAATCTGGTGATAACCGGATCTAAGGTCAATCTTTGAGAATACCCTAGCACCACTCAATTGGTCAAACAAGTCATCAATGCGTGGTAAGGGGTATCGGTTCTTAACAGTTATAGCATTAAGGGCTCTGTAGTCAATGCACAAGCGTACAGTTTCGTCCTTCTTTGGTACAAAAAGTATGGGCGCTCCCCAAGGTGAAACACTAGGCCGGATGAATCCTTTCTCCAGAAGATCGACAACTTGCGCTTTCAACTCCACTAACTCCTTAGGTGCTAGCCGATATACCGATGAAGTGATAGGTTCGGCTCCTGGAGTTAGGTCTATTGTGAATTCTATCTTACGATCAGGTGGTAAACCTGGAAGGTCGTCGGGAAATACATCCACAAATTCCGATATGACTCTTGGGTAACCTGAATCCTCTTCTATAGTTAATACCCTAAGAGTTGGCTGGACCTCTTGTTCTACAGCTCCTCGAAGAAATTCAAATTCAGGATGGCTAGGGGGTCTAAATATTACTTTTCCAAGCCGGCAATCCAGTGTCGCATGGTACTGACTTAACCAGTCCATACCAAGTATAACATCATAATCAGACATAGAAAAGATCAGGAATTGGGCTCGCATCTCTCGGCCACAGACTACTACCGAACAGGATCTACAGATATCACTAACCGGGATAATCCCACCTTCCGTTAGAATTCTCTTCATCTTCGAGAGAGGTGCAGTAGCTACTCTATGTGTGGCTACGAAGCTAGCAGCAATAAATGAATGCGAGGCTCCAGAATCAAATAGAGCTACAACAGAAATTGAAGCTACTAATATGGTACCTGCTATCACTTTGCCTGCAGTAGCTTCTTCTGTGACTGCTAGTGCATATGCCTGACCTCGTCCCTGAGCGGGACCCCTTTGCTGACGAGCCTGCTGGAACAAAGCTGCCTGAGGTGGTAGTGGTGGCCTGGCTCCTCCAGGCCCTGTCTGAGTTGCTCCCCCAGCTGGAAGAGCTGGCCTAGGTGCAGGTGGAGCTGGTTGATTCGGAAATCCCTCTCGACGTTCCGAGCAGTCCTTTGAGAAGTGTTGTCCGAATCCGCAAACCAGGCAGAGTCCCAGCTTGCGTCTACATTCTCTTTCAATATGACCTACTTTGCTGCAGTAATGACAAGTAGGTAGGTTCTTTGATGCTGCTTTCTGAGGCAGGTTCTTCTGGGACCGTTTGGCAGAATCCCCAGGTGATGACTTGGACGGTGCTGAGGAGAATGGACGTTTCAGGCTTGATTCCCTCCGAGTAACGCGCTCCATCCGACGTGCTGCAGTAAGGACGTCGGAGTAAGAGGTGGGCGCGATAGATCCGATTAACTTCTGAAGCTCGAACCTGAGCCCATCAAAGAACTTCTCCGCCTTCTCTTCTTCGGTGGAAATTAGAGAAGGGGCGAAGCGGCTCAGGCGAATGAATTCGGCGTTATATTCCTCCACCGTCATGTTGCCCTGGATCAGGCGGTTGAATCTGTCTCGGAGTTCTGACCGAGCCACAGCAGGGATGTACATTTCCTGAAAGAGTCTGGAGAACTCCTCTCAGGTGACCTGATCATGTCCAAGCCTTCTTTCTTCGGACAGCCACCAATGGTGCGCGTTGTCCGTCAGTTGTATCCTGACGGCAATCATCCACTTGTCCCTTGGAAGTTCAGCGGCCTCCAACTGATGCTGCATGTTCGTAAGCCATTCATGAACTTCAATTGGTCCTTTCTTGCCTGAGAAGGTACGAGGTTTGAGTTGACGGAAATCTGTGATAGATCCCGTCGCTGGTCGCCTATTTGGTGGATTTGCATATTCCAATGCTGCGACTATGCTGCTCCTTAGGTTCTCGGCCTCATGACGTTGGGCCTCCTGTTGGATCTGTTGTTGTGCCTGCATCATGGCATAGAACATCTGGAACATTTGTTGTCTGTCCATTGCCTGCCCTGGGGGAAAGACAGGCATTGTAGGAGGGAACTGGGGTGGAGGCGGGATGTCATCACGCCTGAACCTGGAACTGGGCTGGCCAGATTGGTTGCTCTGAGAGGATTGTCCTCTGGTATCTGGCATCGTTCCAGCTTCACAGGTAACCACAGCTTCAGGCGGTGTACCCAAGGGATTCTCGTCACCACTTCTGGGATCCATTACTCTGCATAAAAAGAAAACAATGAGAACGCACAGAGGAATCAAATCAGGATGCAATTCAAGCAATTAAATTAAATTCGACATAGAGTCCAAAAATGATTCAATCAATGGATGAGATCCTATAACTTATCCTATCTTATTGCAGGCCTATTCGGTCCCTAAGTTGAAACCGAACAATTTAGTTGAGACCTGCATGGGCCACCACAAAAACCATGTTACGCCCCAGTCCCAAAATATCGAGGGATTGGACACGTGGCAATGGCCAGCAGCACGCACCGATGGTCAACCCAATTTAATGGAACCATCAGGGCGCACTTAAGCTGTAAAGAAGGTCTACTACAACAAGTCACACTAATCTCATCCATAAAAGATAAATAAATAAACTGTATAATGGAATGGAAATAAGTAGCAACAAATCTCAACAAGTCGGTCGGAGAAACAATCCGACATATGTCTGAATACTCTGGCTCAGTAGGCCAGGAACAAAAGAGATAAACATAAAGTAAATACTGAGTACGGGATCAGGTACTCAAGAGAAGTCTTCGGCAGTCACCTCGTCTTCAGGGTTCAGTTCTGCTCCAGTACCAAGTCCAGCAATAGCTTCAGCTCCTGTCCCGTATATCTCGGGGTACTGCTCCTCAGCTAAACCTGGGGACATAATCCATTCCAGGTCCTCAGGGGACATAGCAAGGTACAGAAAATACAAGCCAAATAAATAAGCAATGCAGCAATAAGTAAATAATGGGGTAAACTATGTAACCAGCTAAGTGATATGCAATATGAGAGCAGCACTAGAACTCAGGCTGAGACCGCTACAAGCTCTGTGTCGGGGAGCCGGTAGCAGTAATAACACGTAAAGGGTCTAGCTCTGCTGGAGAGTCTACAACCTCACAATAATAGTAGATATATATATAGAACAGCCTGTAGCCTGTGTGTCTCTCCCCACCCAATGTAATCACGCAAACCATGACCATAACGTCTCATGTCCATGTCAGCGGGATTATAACTAATGCAACAAGTCAAACTGTCTATAACTAAAATATCTCTGTCAAGTCCTGTATCCTATACAGAATCACTATGAATATCTCAGGAAGATTCTGTCCATGTATAGTGTCAAGTGTCCTAGGTTGTAGGGTACTTGATATGTCAAGTACAAAAGTAAAGGGTATCGTAAATCCATCTCTAAATGACGAACCCAACATCGCGTACGGTGTTGGCACCCGACTAGGATCGGACACTTGGTACGTCATACATTTCCTAGGTTAAGCAGTTTAAACAAGTTTATATGAATTTACACAAGACATCCAGCAAAGTATTATTACAGGAATTATGAAGATAAAGACTGCAAGTTTGGCAAGGTGCACTTGCCTGATGTTTGGATTCCACTAAGGTCCTGTTCTCGGAAATTTCCAGAGATGTCTCCAAAAGCTGAAATAAACAGTACCATCACGCTCAGAAGGTGTCAAATAGCTAGAAACGCCTGTCCTTGGGTCCAATTTGGAGACAAGGGCAAAAACGGTAATTTCGGGCCAAAACGGGGTCCACCGGTAGGCCCGCTTTGCACCGAAAAATGTGTCAAGGTCAACTATCTCCAAATTCACCAAACTTAATGTCAACAGGTCAGGAACGCTGATACGAACCCTACGGAACTTCCAGAATTGAATTTCGATTAGCCGAACACAAAATCGCCCGTCGAGTGGGGCCTATGGGGCCCGCGACACGCGATTTTGTCAACGTTCTCAGAATCGAACCAAACTTAACCCACAGGACCAGCGTATCGCTACGAGTCCGATGGCACAAGTTTCGTCTCGATCCGACATGTGTGCACGAAGTTAGGGTGAATTGCAGAAAAGTCAGATATGGGACGATGTCCGCGGATACGCGTTGATTTCGGTGTGCACGCACACCCGAATTAATTTCTGCAAAATCCCACACGTCCGTATCGACATCGTGCACGTATCTGTGAAGACCGCACGCGACCAAGTCGTCCCGTTTGGCGGGGCGTACTCAGTTCCTGGATGAAACAGGGTCTGATTTTTCCTGTTTTTGGATCGCGGTGAGCGATCACCACAGGACGCGATGCCCCAAGCGGTTTATCCGGGCACCGAGAGGGTCATACAGGCTACGCGTTACAATTTATGGAATCGAAATCCGAGCTACGAGCAAGAAAATACACACACCTGAACGGGATCGAACAACAGGGTTCTCGTCGTGTCCGACACGTGTCGGACTCGGGGATCAAATTAGGGTTAGGGTTAGGGCTTTGGATTCCTCGCCGGAGCTGGGCGGAGGGCAGCCGCGCTGAGGCGGAGGGCCAGGGGCTCTGCGGCGGAGGGCGGCGCAGACGGCTAGGGACTCGGCGGCGGCGGCGGAGAGGTCTGCCGAGGCTGTTGCTGTTGGCGGCTGTCGTCGGGCCGGAGGCAGGCGAAGGAGGAGGAGAAGAGGAGGGGGCGGTGGAGGCGACGGCGCTGGGGTGCTGCGGGTCCGGGCGGCGGCGGCTGACGGTGGTGGAGCGAGGTGGTGGCGGAGTGGGGTCTGAGGCGGTGGGGGTCGACGGCCGGGGGGGAGATATATATATAGGAGAGGGGCGAGGGAGAGGGGGCCGAGAGGGGCGGAGGACGTGGCGGGGCTAGCGGAGGGGGAGGCGGGTCGTGGCGGCCGGAAATTGCCGCGGGCTGCGGAGAAATCGGGGCGGGACGAACGTGGGGGTGAGGGGTGCAGTGGGTCGGGTCTGGCGGGTGTGGCCGACCCGACCCGACCCGATAGGGAACGGGTTGGGCCGGTGCGGGCTGGGCCGGTCTGCGGGCTGGGCCAAAAACAATAAAAATAATAATAACAATAACAATAATAATAATAATAATAATAACAAATAATTAATTATTAAATAGTTTAATTAGTTTTTGGGTATTTAAAAATAGGTCTAAGGCCCAATAAAATCCAGAAAATTTATCCTAAGTCCAGTTTTCTATTTTACACCATAAAATCATATTTTCATTACATTTTAATATTAGTTATTAGCAATTAAAAATTATACAATCACCACAGCACCTATGTAAATTTCTGAAAATTGCAGAAAAATTTCCCAAAAATTGATTTTTAAAAAAATCTAAAATTTTTAGGGTGTTTACAACCACGTCACAGACGGGAGATGAAGGTTTACGCACAGGGCGTGTTTGAGACTTCTAGATTGGCCCTGAGGAATTGCCAGAAGTTTTGTCTACCACGTCACAGACGGGAGACAAAGTTTTACGCACAGGGCGTGTTGGCTGTGTTGTCACAACTTTGTTGATCAGTGAATAAAAACTTGCAGGAAGGGTAGAGGACGTCTTAGGCATCCACACTTTATGCAGCTTCCTGTTGTTATGGACAAAGGAGGAATGAGAACTACCCCCTGCATGAAGCATGTCTTCATAGGCAGATTGGTCGAACTGGACGACCAAAGTCTTCTTCGTCGATCCGATGGATACAGCATCGTGTTGAGCAATTGCTTTCTCGTTAGAGAAGAAAGTCATCCCCAGCAGAGTCGCTATTTTATTTGGATAAACAAAGTTTATACGAAACTTTTGCTTACAAACGAGAAAAGAGAAAAGTATAAATAATCCTATACGAGGATATTAAGTACAATAAAATGATTCTGGGGAAGTATTGCTATGGAAGTCTAATCTGTAGTCGATCACTTTGTTCCTTGGACTACATGATGATGAAGAAGTGCTGTAGAAGAAGCTTCAAACTTTCTCTGAACTGAAGGCAAAAGCCGGCCAAAGGAAAGTTGCAAGTAGGATCGAATTCTTGTTGCCAAAGTTGTCAGCCAAAACCAATTTCCCCCTTTTACCCTGTGACCAGGGGTCTCTATTTATAGAGATCAATCAAATAACTGCCTGGTTGGCGTAAAAGCCAAATGACTGTCTTATTGGCGTAAAAGGCCAAACTGTGAAGAAGATTGCCTCCTTTACGCTGCGGTTATGACAACTGCTACCCATGTTCAAATAATCTTCTGAATCTGCGTATAACACATATCCCTTTATATGGTAACGCGTTTAACTGCTTCTCGAAGATCATCGCATCAAGCCACGTAGGTAACTGCCCCTGCGTAAAACTTGATGATTCATGAATAATAGATAACCAGCGTAAAATAGCAAATTATCCTTCATGACTGAGGTCTTGAGCGTATTCCGGGCTAAGTAGCCTTATCAACGTACCTTTGCAAATATAGCCGAGTTGGCATATTTCGAGGAGATAGCATACGGCGTACTCCTATAGTTAAAAATAGCCTGGTTGGCGTAAAATGCAAGGATGGTGATGTGAGCGTATTAGTCACAGTCTTAGCTTTCTCAGTCATGACAAATTTTAAAAAATAAAACAAAATCTCGTGCATTAAATGCAGAAATATGCCTCAATCTCGTGCATAAAATGCAGAGATATGCCTCAAGCTCTGTACAAGAAACAGCTTTGACATGGCGTCTGATTTTGTCTTATCTTGAGCGTAAAAACTCATTTCTGTCAATGTAGAATATTCCTTTGAATGCGTAAAAATGACTTGTATCAAAATATGTCACAAAATGACAACCTGGGTCTCTGTGCAAAATTATCATCACAGCCGTTCTCTCGATCATCGTGCAGTACTTTTGTCAAATGTCAGGTTCATTGATTTGACTGACAAATTCATCCAAGGAATACGAAGAGTTCCTCGTACAACTTTACGCTGCATTAAAAACAACGTATTTTAAACTTTACGCAGGAAGGTATAGCAAGCTTTTACGCAGAATAGCCTTGAAGCTCTGCTTTACGCGGACAACTCTGAAGCCCTATTTTAAGCCAAACAACCTTGAAGTTCTGTTCTACGCAGACAGCTCTGAAGCCCTATTTTATGCCAAACAACCTTGAAGCTCTATTTTACGCAGACAGCTCTGAAGCCCTATTTTATGCCAAACAACCTTGAAGCTCTGTTGTACGCAGGGAGGGATTTCATGTATGTTGGGGGTTTTGACTGTAAAATACGCGAACAATTCTCCAGCATATTTTATGCTTCTACACCTATATCCTATCGTAGGCTCGAAGTAATACAACTAAATTGTCGCACTACCACGACATTACATACTTTGTGAAGCTAGACCTGCATGGGTCACCACTAAAAATATGTCATGACCTGCACCCGGTGTAAGGGTACAAGTCGGAAACAACGCCCAGCCTACGCCACAGAATCAGCGGTAGAACACTGTCTGGATAATCTATCTAATAAAATAATGAACCACCAACAATAACAATATACTCAATCACAGATCTAAGATAGAAATGAGCACGAATCGAATAAAGAATAGAATAGTCACAATATAACTCATGAGTCTAAAATAATACATCAATGAGTTTGAAAGAAATAACAAAATAAGCTGGAGACAAATCCAGTACAAAGAATGCTAAGAAGCTACTACTCCTGGTTCAACTGTCTCAGTTGGGATAAATCCCTATTGAGCCAGGGTCTCAGACTCTAAACCCACAACATCCTGAGGTCCATAATAGGTAGGGTACCACTCCTTAGTGTCATTTGGAAAAATATATCCAGTCAGGAAAGGAGCAAAGTACATCTCTAACAGCAGTTCTAATCAATGATAAAAACTATGTAACAGTAAATATATGTGAATATACAAGATGCACAATATATACAAGAAATATATGTACAATAAGGAAATACTGGAAATAATATAATAATGAGCAATATGTCAATGAGCAAGAATACTAATGTCTAAGTGTGTGAGTACTAGCTTTAACATGTGATCGGCTTGGAAACTTGATACAAGAGATACAAGATTTATGGCCTGGCTAATCATACGTGCGGTGTATGATTAACACTATTCAAGATACAAGGTGGGTATGATCACATATCTACACTACATACTCCCCACCCTCGACTGGTATAATAGATCCAACCATGGTACGCTATGGCACGAGATTCTCCAAGAAGATAGCGACTCTTTCCGTGAATCAGTGTCTGTACATGTACAAGATAATTAATAAAATAAGGCCTGCACAAGATACACCATATACCAAGGAATAACATTGCATGACGAGATCCGGATATACCAATCCGTGTAACCATCGTGTCATGAGAACAAGGATATCTACACTAGATACAATGAACATAGAGGATATCATAAATGAGAAACTATCAGAGAATATACTCGCTTGAAGTCCAATGAATAGTCTCACAGATGTCTGACACGGTGCCTCAAAGAACTAGATATGGAATACAACATCAATACAAGGTTCCGGAAAGAAAATAAGTTAAACTAGTCAACTTTTAGGTCAATAAGTCAATTCTAAGTCAAAAGTCAACTATGGTCAACTATGGTCAAACTATGGTCAACTATGGTCAACTATCTATTTCTAGGTTGCACAAGCCCATCACCAAAATATTGGGTCAAGATACTAAAGTCTAAGCCAAGAAACCCACATCTTAAATATTAGGATACCGTATCTCCGGATACGTAAATTCCAAGGTAACACCTCAATATATATATATATATATCAAACAAATATTCATAATAATATAGAATCATAATTACAACATTAATTAGGTACCGTAGTTTTGAACCAACTTGGTATCTCAACAATAATCACAAACTTGATACCCAAATCCAATATCTTGGGTATCCCTAATTACCTTGGTTCCTCAAGGTAATCCCCAATACCTTGTTATACTAACAACCTGTATATATATATATAATACATATACTAAATATTATAAATACAAAGAAATTAGCAATTTAGAATACATTACATCAATATTAATACACACACACACACACACACACACACATATATATATATATATATATATATATATAATCATATATATATATATATATATATATATATATATATATAATCATATATATATATATATATATATATATATATATATATATAATCTGCCAACTGTCGCTAAAAATTATGCTGAAAAACCCGATATTCTGATATGCTGCCTCTTTAGTGACAGTTCTACCTGTCGCAGAAACTATTGTCGCTGTTGCTGCTGATTTATCACTACTACTGCTATTTTGGTGACGGTTTGCATCCATCACCGATCTGCTGTCTCTGCTGCTGCATATTTTTCCGCTGCTGCTGCTATTTAATGACAGCGGCTGCTGTCATTAATGCTACTGCCACTGCTACAACGGCTGCTACTGCCTCAATAAATGACAGTGGCTGCTGTCATTAAACCCTCTGTCGCTAAAGCATGCAAAATATATATATATAACCTATATATATATATATATATAACATATATATATATAAACCCATAATATATATATATATATATATATATATATATATATATATATATATATATATATATATACCAATAAAACTATACATACACCCTCCCTATTATGTACATATTATGATATAGCAACATGCACACACATACATAAATACATTTATAATTATACATCTATGCATATGTATAAATAATCATATAGCAACTATATATAATATAATTATCCAATTAAATATACATATTTACATATTTACACATAACACATATACTATAACATATGTATTTACATATGTAGATGAATAGCTACATAATATATATACTCTTAGTACATACATAATACACAGATCTAGGATAGAAGAAGCACAAATATATATACTATAATACATATAATATCTATATATATATGCACAAATACAATCTTCATGAATTAAGAGCACAAGAATTAGATCTATATATAATTACACAACATATGGAGAGTATCACACCTTATCCTACTAGATCTAGGATACGCATGTGACAAGAGTCCACCACACATCCAATTGTACCCCTAAGGACACAAACAAGTCACATATATTATTTATGAACAATACGAAGAGTCAAATATAGATCTACGTGTCCGTGTCAAAATATGACATGTACAAAGTCCCATGTCGGAGGGAAAAACCTCCAAATCAACACGTATCATCAAATTATTGGGATATGATCTACACGTACCCAATTGTGGACATGATACTAGTCCCAAACACATAAACATATGCCAAATTGATCTATAGGATCAATTGACACACACACAATAAATGTCAATCTCGGAATTCCCCCAAAATTGACACAAAAAGCACCATAACTTTCTCAATAGGCCTCCTATGAACACAAAACCAAATCCTGTGGGTAGCCTATGCATATGAGTTGATTTTTCATGGTTAAAACTCAGATTTAGAACTTAATTTAAGGAAAAAAAAATCTGAATTGTACCTATTGGGAGATGGATTCCGAGAATGAAACCTCCAATTGAGATAAAATTGCCTCCAACTTGTAGATCCTTACTCATCTTTGTAGATCCTTGCTTCCTCCTTCTAGATCCTTGCTTCTCAAGTCTCTAATGATAATTTGGGAAGGAATTAGAATGAAATTTGGTATAGAAATGAAATAGGAATGAAGGAATTTGGTAGAGGAAAATTCTAGATCTAGTTTTGGAATGAAAAGAGGAGAGAGAAATTCTTCCCCCCCCTTTTTAAATAGGCCGGCCCCTATTTCCCCCCCCCCCCCCCTCAAGCTACTATGTAATGACCATTATACCCCTTGGGGCCTCTCATAAATAAATAATTAAGGAAGGAAGCTTCTAGTCTAATGATTTAATTAATTTAATCCATCTCCTTAACAATGGGCTTTCTAAATGGGCTAAGTTCTAACCAATTAATTCATGTTGGTCCATGGGTCTAAACTAAACTAGCTAGGTCCACTAACACAAGTCCAAAATAAATAAATAACATCTAACAACCATTACATAATACAACAAATAATTATTTATCAAGCACAATATTTAATTAAATATAAAATTACTAAAATACCCTTTCCTAGAAAATATGGTAGTGTCAAGCTTGTTGTCCCGAAGAGTCTGTAGCACGGTCCGCAAGTACTCTGCATGTTCCTTCCCATTCTTTGAGTACACCAAGATATCATCAATGAACACTACTACAAACTTGTCAAGATACGGCCAGAACACACGATTCATTAAGTCCATAAAGGCGGCAGGGGCATTGGTTAATCCGAATGGCATTACCAAAAACTCATAGTGGCCGTAGCGAGTGCGAAAGGTTGATTTCAGCACATCGTCCGGCCTAATCTTGAGCTGATGGTAACCTGAGCGAAGATCAATTTTCGAGAATACCGTCGCACCTTGAAGTTGATCAAAGAGATCATCGATCCTGGGAAGGGGTACTTGTTTCGGACAATGACTTTGTTCAATTTACGATAGTCGATGCAGAGCCGCATCGAGCCATCCTTCTTCTTTACAAATAATACAGGAGCACCCCACGGAGACACGCTAGGACGAATATACCCATGATCTAGCAATTCTTGTAACTGAACCTTTAACTCTTTTAGTTCTGCCGGGGCCATTCGATACGGAGCTTTGGAAATTGGTCGAGTCTCTGGAAATGTATCAATAGTGAACTCTATCTCTCGGTCGGGCGGCATGCCGGGCAACTCGTCAAAAAACACATCAGAGAAATCCACCATAACGAAAATAGACTCAATATTTGCGCAATCTCGTTGCATGTCTCGAATGGACGCCAAGTACCCATCACAGCCGGAATGTATCATCTGCCGAGTAGACATTGCAGAGATCACCACGCAGGCATTCGCGCTCTCGACTGTGGACTGCACGCATAGCAAAATTTGATCTCGCCAGGTAGACGAAATATGACTTTCTTTCTGCACAATCAATGATAGCTGAGCAAGCGCCGAGCCAATCCATCCCCAGAATGATGTCGTAGTCCCTAATGTCTAAGACTATCGCATATAGTGATAATTTCCTTCCTCCGGTGCAAATGTTACCTTCACAACAAACTAAATGAGCCGGCAAATCCATACCCGATGGAGTACGGACGCTAAGGTTTAGGCCTAGCGGTATTATAGGAAATGTGTTCTCGGCGGTAAAATCTGCCGTAATGAAACTATGTGTGGTACCAGAATCAAATAATATTCGAGCAGGTACATTATTGAAAAGTAATATACCTGACACCGTTGTGTTTGATGCGAACGCCTCTTCTCTAGTCAAAGCATAGACCCGGCCCTGAGCGTTCTGCGGTGCCGTCTGGTTCGCTCGAGGTGCTTGCCCCTGATCTTGAGGCATACAATTTTGTTGCCAGTGCTGGTTTGTTCCTCCCTCCCGATAGTTCACTGCTATATGCCCGTGGCAACCGTATTTAAAGCACACTCCATTGAATACTCGACAGTTTTGAGCGATGTATCCGACATGATTACATCAGTGGCAAACGAGCTCACTACCTCTCCCTGGGTTTGCACCCTGATTATCGCAGTTATTAGGGCGCTTAGATGCGTTGTTACCTCATGTGTTGCTGGGGCGCTTGTGATTAAAATTTTGTACAGCGCCAGTGCGAACTGGGGGGTACTGCCGCTCTAGGGAGAGGGCGTGATTTAGGGACTCCCGCATAGTACGGTACTGAGGGACGATAACGTAGGCACGAATAGAAGGTCGCAGTCCTATTTCAAACCTTCGTGCTTGACTTTTGGTATCATAGAGATGAGACTTAGCAAATTTTGTAAACTTGTTAAATTTTGAGGCGTACTGTCGCACTGTCATGTTTTCTTGTTGCATATGTGTTAATTCGTCTTCCTTCTCGCAACGGATGGCGGGTGGAAGATACTCCTCCTCAAAGGCCTTACGGAACACGGACCAAGAGATAATCGTTATGTCATCTTCACTCATTATATCTTATTTGTGCACATCCTACCAATCATGTGCGTTTAAACGGAGCTGAAGCTGAGTGCAAGTGACTCTCTTTGTTTCGTCCATGCGAAGCACTTCAAAGTGGTCTTCCAACTCAACCAGCCAATCCATCGCTATGGAGGAATCCTCGTTCCCTTTAAAGGTAGCATGATACATCTTTTTAAACTCTGATATTTACGGGGTGGAACCCTTTTCGTCTGAGGGCAGAGGTTCCTGAGGGCCCTGAATCACCGCAGTTTTGGCTACAACTGACACTGTCGCGGCGGTCGCTGATGCAGAATGGTTGCTGGCGACGAGCGTCATCACAATCGTTTGGAAGGTATCTATTTGCTTCTGCTTTGCTTTGGCCTGAGTCCGCTGCACCAGTAATTGAGCTTCGATCAGGGACTCAAATTGGCTCTGACATAATTCTGTCTGTCTCTGCTACCTTTCCATCAAACGCATCATCCGTTCAAACGGATCGACAGAGGGTGCAACAGCTGGACTTCCTGAGCTGCCTGATGTGCCAGAGCTGCTCCCTTGCACTTGCGCCACCATCTGCACTTATGCATCTGGCTTTGAGGCTGTTCCTTTAAAGAAAATAACTTGTATCAGTCTTAAAATATATTATGGACTCACTATATATTATGGACTCACTGTATGGAACGCATCTAATTTTGGCCAAGCGAGTTCAAGGGATCAACTGGGAGGGACGGGGTCATTTCAAGAAAACTCTTCTGACACGAAGGTCATAGGATCTGAAGCCATGATCTGATACCAATATGTCATGCCCTAATTTTTGCTAAATAGATAATCCTCCCCCGGGCATGATGTCATGCACGTGTAAGACGCACGTGCACAAGGCCTAGGCATAATGATATACTTTAAAACAAATGCAACAAAGTACACAATAAGATATCACACATTGAGATATAAAAAAGTTCACTCTTTATTGATAATGAACATCTGGTTACAGATACTTGACCCAAAAGTAATGAGAATGCCGCACGGGCTTACAACTTGGACGCAAAATAAGATAACTGATCCATACATTACATCCCTTACTAATATTTCAGAAAACACAAAACACCTTGGATGCGAGTTAGCACCATCGCCTAGTAGCTTCAAAAGGTAAGAGCGAGCTCCTTTCTTGATTATGTACTTAAGCTCCCAAAAGTCACAACACGAATGCGCCTTGATCAGGGAAAGGTTGGGGGGGAAGCTTCAGCTCCTCGTCTCGTCGCCTCGGCTCGGGGAACCTACTACAACGAGGGTCAGTACTTCAAAAGTACCGATAAGGACGAGCTAACCCAACTACCAAGCTCGATAATGTATTTATGTGAACATGCAACATTATTATTATGTGATCTTTCTATCTTTCCTTAGTTTAATTCTTTATATACGATAAAATGGAATGATATAATAAAATGTGCCACCGTTCGGTGAATTTACCTGTACCGTCTGAACCACCTGTACAAAACTTAACATGACCTACCCTGCCTCAAAGACATAGTTAGTCTGCATAGTTTAAATATACATAGAAATCACTTGGTCAGACGAGAGATGGGTCGGCTACCATTCTACTTCGGGTAGCTAGCCCTAGGCGGCACGGACCCATCCAATGCTAGGACTACACTAGCAAATTATTCTACCCGGGTCGAAGCGGTCCTAGTGCCCTGACGGCCGTTCGTATAACTACATCTCTTGTGCATAAGTTATCCAAGACCATGCCTCGTCTACAAATTAAGTTATCAATTGAAGCACATTCAAAGTAATATAGGTAAATAAACTTCATGCATTTTTCATAGTCTAGGCTACCTTGCTCAATGATCACATTTCCAATTTTGCAATATCCATTAAACAATTATAGATAAATAAGTTCTACTACAATTGAACATAAAATAGCTATAGATATAGCGGACAAGCACGCATCAATGTGATCGTTGAAAATTCTATGTGACATGCATTATAAGTATTTCAAGTCTACTTCTTCTTTATTTTGACTCAAATTTATTTTTTTGGTATTGTTGATCAGAATGCATAAATGAGTCAATTTATTAGGTATGAAGACTTGGAATAAGGGCGCAAATTGGGAGTAAAGACACTCACAAGTTGGTGAACTGGATAAGAAAATGGGAGATCTTCAAGACTCCACTTGCGCGCCGCCTACACGATCACCTGCACGCACCAATAGATGATCAATATCTCCTGCTTTGGTCTCCAAGGGTTCGATATAAAATGCGAAATCCTAAGAAAGAATGCAATAAAATCCATCAAAACCGTTCAAGAAAATGTAAGTCACAAAACCAACAATAAAGCAACCAAGCGGTATCGAAAACGGGCAAAGAAACCAATACAACGGAAAGGCCCCTCTCGACTCTGCCGCTGAGTCATTCCTTGAGGCATGATCTTTTAAATGTGGGACCTAATTCCGAAGAAACCAATCTATAATGAGAAAATGATCTTGATTCAATCTGTCCCGATCAGATGATACCAAGTATTTCTTAGCCGCGCTCCCCGAATAGTAGGAACATGGCACTACAAATTAGCTGATATCTAACACCAGTTGCAAGAGGCTGAGGATGGGGACCCTCACTTCTTGCATGAGAATTCTCTTAGGGAGGAAGTTAGCAAAGTAAAAATACAAGAAGAGGCCCTCCTTCTCCAAAGAGCAAAATATAATTGGATTAGAGAAGGTGATCGATGCACCAAGTTCTTCTATGGCGTGATTCGTACTAGACAACACCGTAACCACATTGGGCATCTTATCGACGAGAAGGACGCTGATACTGCCGCCCCAAAGATATTTCTAAGGAGGCGATTACCTTCTACTCAAACATGTTCAATAGTGGGAGTCAAGCTGAGAGTTTCCTATCTCTTCTCTGCAAACGCCTGGCGACGAAGGAGGGTAAAGCTAATCTTAGTCGCCCGATTATTATCCATGAGATTTTGGAAATCATCAAACGCGCAGACCCCAATAAATCCCCCGGCTCGGATGGATTCTCTGCCAAATTCTTCCAAACGCATTGGGATACTCTGTGGAAGCCTATTACTGCTACTATTAGAGAGTTCTTCCGCTCGGGCAAGCTACTCAAAGAAATGCCTCACACCTTCCTAATCCTTATCCCGAAGAAGGAGGGTGCGGTTTCCCTCGTTGATTTTCGTCCAATTGCATGTTGCAACTTTGTGTACAAGATCATCAAAAATATAATGTGTGCTAGAATGCGGGAACTCATGGATGGGCTGATATCTCAAAACCAATATGCGTTCATACATGGGAGATTGATCTCAAAAACTGCATGTTGGCTCATGAACTCGTTCGTGACTTTAACAAACTCGGGAGCAATAAAGATTGTGTTAAGCTTAACCTCTGAAAGGCTTATGACACCGTGAATAGGAAATTTCTGACCCATCTCATGAGGGACATGGGTTTTGATGGATGGAGGGTCAAAAGAGTGGAAGAATGTATCTCTGGCCCGACCTTCTCGATCTTGATTAACGGTCAACCGCATAGTTCCATCATAAGCAATAGGGGCTTCAGCAAGGTGATCCTCTCTCTCCCTATCTTTTTTACCATTGTCATGGAATATTATGTGTGCCTTTTGGACAGAGTTGTGCACGCGAGACACATTGTTCCTTTATACAGTAGGATTCAGCCGGTGGTCTCCTATTTAATCTATGCAGATGATCTTCTAGTGTTTATCCAGATGTCTGCGAGGAATGCGCAACACTTATTCCAAGTTCTCTCGGATTTTGGAGCGATGTCCGGACTGGAACTAAACAAGGATAAGAGCCAAAAATACTTTAACATGCAGTGTACGACTAGGGAGGCATGTCAGATGATCCTCTAGATTGAGGTGGGGAAACTCCCAGTCAGATATCTGGGGCTTCCTGTCACGACCTCCTATGCCCGAACCATGGAAAGCCCCATCCTCCTGGAAGCGATCCATGCTCGGCTGGAAAGTTGGCAAGCCCAATTACTGTCCTTTGATGGTCGTATTGAGATTATTAAAACCGAGGTCTCGGAGGTAGTTCTATTGGTTACAGGTTGTATCCTTCTCTTCTTCGACCTTGCAGAAAATTGAATGTCTCTGCGCAAACTTTATATGGCGTGGTGGGATTCACTATATCTTAGGGAAAGACATGTGTCGGCCGCAGAAGGAAGGAGGTGTGGGCCTCCGCTCGTTGGTCGCTTTGAGGGATTGTATGATGTTGAAACTGAGCTGGCGTTACTTGGACGGAAAATAACTTTGGTTGGCTTGGCTAAAAAGTAAGTATGCTTCAAAGAAAAATTTCTGGGCTCTCCTGATCGATAACAATTTCTCAGTGGTCTTCAAATCTATTCTGCACCAACGAGATTGCATCAAACCATTTTTCCCCGTATTATTCGTGACGGAGCTACCACTGATCTTTGGATTGACCCGTGGATAGGGCAGCGAGGTACTAAGGACTGGCTTGGTGCTCGGGCCCAGGCCTACGTGAGAGACGACGTGCGGGTGTCGGGTTTGATACGGGCGGGGCACTGGGACCTAGGAAGAAATGAGGTTGGGAGGCTGCTTGAGCAGCACATTCTGAAGGTGCGCCTTGAACCTAACAGCTCCAGTGACCACTGGCTGTTGCAAATAGGGGTCTCGGGTGGCTTTGTGTTAAGAGATGTTTTCGAAATGACTAGGCTTAGGAGCCCTCTCCTAAAGTGGTAAGAGTTCATCTGGGAAAAATGGGCGGCAGTTAAACTCCAGCTCACGATGTACAAAGCTATACGAAATAGACTCCTCACCTTAGACAAACTGCGCAGGTTCGGGATTCTTATCGAGGACAAGTGTGTAATGTGGGGTTGAGGAAGAATCGATCGAACACCTGTTATTTACATGTGATTTTAGCAAGATTATGTAGAGTTCTTAGAAACCCATGGTAGAGTTGGAACAAGCCACTAGCGATTTGTTGGAGGACCGGGTTAGAGAAATTTTCTCACAAAGACACATGGGGCGCATCTGGTATAGGAATGCCCGGATACGACTGCTTTGCTCGATCTGGCACATTTGAAAGGAGCGAAATAATTATATTTTTGAAGACGCGAGAAAAGATATCCAAGGAGTCATTGGTGGCATCAAGCTTGATGTCAGGGCGCACCAAGGATAAGGTGCTGGGGTCTGTATTTTCACTTGGTTGTTAGGTTTTTTTTTTTCTGGTTTTCGAGAGGGTCTGTGCCTCCCCAGGACCTTTTTCCTTTGTTTCTTATAAACTGGTTTCCTTACAAAGAATAAAGTTATACCATTTCCTCAATATATATATATATATATATATATATATATATATATATATATATATATATATATATATATATATATATATACTTGTGCATTTGTTAATTATTTATGGTAGGACATTTTGTTTAGAAAACGCTATTCCGTCGATTTTTTTTTAATTATAAAATATAAAAAAAAAGGTTATATTTTGTGTTGTCTTCAAGAAAAGATTTAGGATTCTGGTTATGGACTGTAGACATTTTGCTGTCACCTTCAGGATCTCGAATGTAATCAACATCCATCATCATGAGAAACCCCTTACCAAATTATTATAATATAATATCACGAGACAAAGAGAAATTCGTCACATCCATTAAACTAGTTCAATTATTATTCTGATTGCCTTCAGCAATGGGGGTGCATGGAATTTCTTTTCAAGTGTTTATGTGCTGATCATAATTTCCATCATCACAAATGACTAGTTAAGCATTCCCTTCCTGAATAATTCTCTTATTTTAACTCACCTTCACCTATCGTATGTTGTGTTGGAAATCCGGACACGTCCTGCAAGTATTTCGACATCGTGTCTGAAATCACTAACAAAATATACTGTTTTAGCGACGGAATTATTCGTCGCTAAAATGTATTTCTCTGTCGCTATTTGATTTTAGCGACGGAAATGTTCCATCATTAAACCAGCGACGGATCAGCGACGTACAAGTAATGTCGCTAAACTTTCTGACTATTTACCGATGGATTAGCGACGAATTATGTGAGCAAAAATTTGCCAAAATTTCCAGAAGGTTTTGCACATTCGGGACTCACAGAGTTCGTCGCTAATCCGCCGCAAATCCGTCACTCTCAGTGACGGATTAGCGACGGATTTTCACGACGGATTCTGATACATGTTTGGCATATTTGTGTATATCAGACGTTTTAGCGATTTTTCGTCGCTAGGTAGTCGCTGGCCTGAGATCTTTTGTCGAAAATACGTCGTTGATCTGAGAATTTTCAGATATTCGATCGCTATTACGTCGCATGGCCGTTGCTAAAGTTAATATTTTTTCCAGAAATCAACTTCCACACAAATAAATTTCACACAAGCAAATTCCACACAAACTAATAAAACCAACACAAACATGTACAAATGTTATATATACGTCGAAATAATAAAGTAAAGTAATCCAAACTTCTACAAATAACTGTTATACAATCCCATAAAGTCAAATAAATACAATCAAGCCAAAAAATACAATTATTTTACAAACACAAAAAATCCATCAAGTCGACGATGGAAGCGGCGACAGCGACGGCTATCGGCTAGCCATGTACCGCGTCACAACCATAGCGATGATATCATGTAGATCATTAGGAGCAACGACAGACGGAGCAGTGGCAGGAGCCGTCGAAGGAGCTGGAGGACCCATCGATGCCGTCGGAGGAACTGGAGCCATCGGAGTAGCTAGAGGACCCAATGTAGTAGCCGTCAGAGGAGCCGTCATAGTAGCCATCGGAGGAGCAAGTGTTGCAGCATCACGACAGCCTATCAACTGTCGGACCAGCCTATGTAGCTCATGCACAGTCGTCGTGAGCTATTCTAGAGACATCGCACGAGAAGGAATGCCGGAGTCGGGTACTGATGGAGCTGGAGTAGCCGTCAGAGGAGCTCTGAAAAGAACCGACGGCATAGATGCCAATGATCCGGTATCATACACGCTGCTGCCTTTCCCTCTCCCGACAGCTTGTACCTACCGATCGTTTCTCTCAGTCGGCGTACTTCTCTCAGTGCCCCCCATCTACCGTCGTCAAGCCCCAGTCCCAAAATACGTAGGATTAGGAATACGTAAGCATGCCAGCCATATGTATATGGCAACTCCAATATATGAAAACCATAACACATACGTACGTTGTATTATGAACAATAATTCATAAGTGGTATATATTTGTCACAAGTCACAAGACATAACTAAATCTCATCCACTGAATAGCCAATCAATTATATAACTAAATCAAGTATAAGTTGCTTGATAAGAACAAGTAGTTGGGTGGAGACAAATCCACTACCAAACTAGAATATAAGAGAAACAAAAAGTACATCATCTAACTAATAAGGTTCAAAGAGAAGACCTCCTCGAAAGAGAACGAAGTAGCAAGTCCTGATCCATGCTCCTGCAAATAGTCATGATCGTCTACACCTGGAAAGGGACCAGATCCTCAGAGGGACGTAACAAGATACATAGAAGCATGCCAATAAAGTACTAAAAAATAAACATCCAAGGGTCGCCTAATCATCTATGTGAATACATTTTGAGAATAACTTTCCAACAAGTGGGTTATCTGGCTAAAATGGGATTGGCATGGTTCTCTCAGAGAATCAGGGGCCTACAAAGCATGTCGTCTTTTGAACGCCAGAGGCCGCCTGATAATATATAGGAGTCATCATGACCGCACATCTCTGGCGGAGCGTACGGGTTACACAAGGAAAGTGCAAAGGAGCCCAAACGCCTTACTTGTTGTTCTTTCCACCCCATGCTCTAAGCATGTCATATCCATGACACGAAGATACCTCTAATAACTGTCAAGTCTTCTAGCATGCAAATTCTTTTAGCAGTTATTCCCTATCGCGCGTTCCATACGTATAGGAGGCCAGCTTGTCACGCAAGTCCGTGTCCTACATGAGACTCACACTCGTGTAACAGATGTGTCACGGCCAATGAAACCTAATAATGCCTCCAAATCATGTGGTAGTCTCGTAAAACTAGGTCGACATGCATAATATATAATAAAGACAAAATACGACGCCAGTGTCGTTGTACCCAAGTTATTCTTAGACGCGCAGTTTATATAGCAGTTAAAATATATGAACTAAATGACAGAAATAAAATACATGCACCATATGGAATATAAATCACAGTACAATGACAAGGTATACTTGCCTGGCAAGAAAGCTGCGTAATATAAACATACTTGTGTCAAGTACAGAGGATCAGAAACTATGGCCTCCGAATAAACGTCTCCGGATGCTGAAATAAATATCACCAACATTTCCAGAATAAGCAAGATAGTCAAAAAAAAGCCTACCCTTTCGTCCAATTTAGACAACAGGAGTAAAACGATAATTTTGGGTCAAAGCGGGTCCACATGTGGGCCACCTTGCACCGAAAAGTGTGTCAGAGGTAAAGGTCTATAAATGGGACCAATTATAGGTCAAACAAATTTTAAACATCAATACAAACTCAACGGTATGTCCAATTTTAGATTTCGGTGAGTCGAACACAAATTCACCCTTAAAGTCAACCGTGGGCCCCACAAATAGCGGCTTTGTCAACTGTCTCAAAATTGAGTGAAACTTGGGTCACAGGACCAGCGTGATACCACGAATCCAATGGCATAAGTTTCATAACATTCCGACGAGCGTACACAAAATGGTGCGGTATTTTATAAAAGTGGCGATGCGGGAACTTTTTACGGATACATGTTGATTCCGACGCGCACACACGTCTAAATCAGTTTTCGCGAAAGCCCACACGTCAGGATATACCATACGCGCCTTTCGGTGTAATTGGTACGCGATGAGGCGGTCCCGTTTGGCGGGACACGCTCCGTATCACAATTTTCCAATATTTTTTAAAAACAAGTTTTTGGTCAATTTGGAGGTCGAATAATTTAACATATAGAACGAATTTAAAAAAACTAAAAGAACAAAAAAAATCTCGGTTATATGGAGAAGAAAAACCCTTTTATTAGTTTTCGAAAATATTAAACAGGTTGATGGCAAATTGGGTGTGAACATGGGGTTTTGGATTTGAAATTATGAACTGTTTTAGTCAATTTTTCGATCATTTTTCGGTCGATTTTTCGACCGATCCGGGACACGAAAAATTGTGCCGCTTGAATGAAAATCCTAGAGGGTTTGGTTGTGAATGTACACGAATAAACCGCACCCAAAAATAATTAAAATTGAGGAAGATACATCACCTTGAAGATGGGCCAAAATTGTGCACATGCGAGCTCGTACGCGCGGTGCGCGTGGCTGCGGGGGCGGCGGTACCGGTCGTGGGGCTGATGTCGCCGGGGGTCGGGCGGTCACCGGAGGGGTTCGGTTAGGGTTTAGATTTGAGTTAGGATTTGGTTTATATATATATATATATATATATATATATATATATATATATAAGGGAGAGTGGGGGAGAGAGAGGCCGCCGGGGGGGGGGGGGGAGGGTAGGGGGAGGGCTCTGTGGGTTTGTTGTGGTGTGGAGTTGGTGTAGGAGGGGGTTGAGTATTAGGATTTGTTTAAGGGGTTTATGATTAGTTGTTAGTTAGTGATTAGATTATAAATTAGGTTTTAGTTATAATTCTTTTTCTTTTCTTTTTTTTTTCTTCTACATTTTATTTTATTTTATTTTATTTTATTTTATTTTATTTTCTTTATTATTATTATCATTATTACTAATACTATTATTATTATTATTATTATTAGTATTATTAGTATTATTATTATTATCATCATTATTATTATTATTATTATTATTTAATAACCATATATTTATTTACTTATATATTCACATATATAAATGAGAAAAATCCAAAAATAATGTTTGCACACCAAATAAATTCTAAAAATTTACTTTGTAAAGCTCTAATAAAATACCAAACTCAAAATATTTTATGTAATATTCTATAATTAATAATTAAATATTTATCTAGTTATAATAAATTAAATAATTGTATTATCTAAGTGACTAAGTAAATAATTAAATGAATATTCAAAAAAATAGGACAATAGCAAATAATATGCACATTTTACAAAAAGAGAAAAATGTCTAACTTGGCATGGGAAATTATGGACTACTAATTGTAGGTAGTTGGGATTTAAAAATGACCACAAATAAATTATATATATAATATCTAATATTTAACACAGAATCTATGGTCGTTACACTAATGTCATACTAATGCCAATGGATCGAATTTCTGTGCCACGAAAAGATCCTATGGGTAGTGTCTCATGTGTAGGCTACTTTCTATGAAGGGTGTCACGCCCCAGTCCCAAAATACATAGGACTAGGACACGTAAGCATGCCAGCCGCATGGATATGGCAACTCCAATATATGGAAACCATAACCCATAGGTACGCTGTAATATGAATATCAAATCCACAAGTGGTATAAAATGTATCACAAGTCACAGGGTACAATCTAAATCTCATCCACAGAAAATTAATATAAATAAATAACCAGTATCTATATAACTAGATCTCAATAAGAAGTATCAAAAGATGACAGTCGGATGAAAACTAATCCACTACCAACTCAAATGGAAAAGTATAACACAATAAACACAATATATGAGTACCAGCTAACGACCACGGGGCTCGAAGAGAAGACATCCTTGAAACATATGTAACCATCCGAATCTGCGCTCCTGCGAATACTCAAGAACAGATACACCTGGAAAGGGACCAGGTCCTCAGAGGGACGTAACAAGATATATAGAAGCAAGCCAATTTGAATACAGTAAACATGCATAATATTTGAAAATAAATAAGTACGTTGTACAAGACAATCTATATGAATGCAAATGAGGACAATTTTTTGACGTATAGGCAAGGGTAGGCTACTCGATCTAAGCCTCACAACTCACACACCCGTCTAGAACATCATCAGCCGACATACCTCGGGGGTAGCGACCCTCGTGACTCCATCAATCAACATACCTCGGGGGTAGAGACTATCGGACATGACCACCATAATGTGTGCTAGTTACTACGGTTTACCAGAGTGGTTAAAGCCCATACGCCTACTGATTGTCCTCTCATGATACTAAGTGCCATGTGTGTGTCAACATATCTAATATATAGTAATGACTGAAAGAAAACTACACATGCAAGAAATATACAGAAATGCAATGAATATATAGAAATAAAATAAGCATGCAAAATATTGTAAGCAATTTGGCAAGGTATCTTGCCTGGCAAGAAAGCTGCAAAGTGTAACGCCAGATGTCACGCGCACAGGAGTAGAAGCTGCGGCCTCAGAACAAATATCTCCAGATGCTGAAATAGACATCACCAACGTTCCCAGAATAAGCAAAATAGCTAGAAAGCACTTCCCTTTCGTCCAATTTGTACACAGGGACAAAACGGTAATTTCGGATCAAAGTAGGGTCCACGTGTAGCCCACTCTGCATCGAAAAATGTGCCAAGGGTAAAGGTCTCTAAATGGGACAAATTATAGATCAAACCAATTCTAAATGTCAATACGAACTCAACGGTATGTCCAATTTTTGATTCCGGTGAGCCGAACACAAATTTGCCCAAAAAGTCAACCGTGGGGCCCGCCAATTGGCGACTTGGTCAATTGTCTCAGAATTGCGTAAAAATTGGGTCACAGGACCAGCGCATTACCACGAGTCCAGTGGCGCAAGTTTCGTCTCAATCTGACGAGCGTGCACAAAATACGCACGGTGTCACGCCCCAGTCCCAAAATGCCGAGGGACTGAGCACGTGAGCAATGGCCAGCAGCACGCACCGATGGACAACCCAATTTAATGGATCCATCAGGGCATGCTTAAGCTATAGTCTAGCTGTGAAATGTTACAAGTCTCAGGTATTTCTAATCTCATCCACAGAATAACGCAGAGTAATGCCAGAAATAATGCAATGGAAATAAATGAGCAATATCAAATAAGCTTATCTCAGGAAACAATCCGAGAATTAGTCTGTTACATTTAATGAGAATAGACAGAAAATAAAATACTGAAAATGGAAATACTGTGTAGATAAAGCCGGTGCTCAGGAGAAATCTTCTGCCACTATCTCGTCCTCTGTTCCTGGTTCTGCTCCAAGGAGTGCTCCTGTACCGTACACCTCGGGGTAGTTCTCTTCAGCTGTACCTGGGGACATAATCCGGATCCAGGTCCTCAGGGGACAGCAAGGTACAGAAAATACAAGCCAAAATAAATGCAGTACAGCAGATAATTAAACAAGAGGGTAGGCTATGTAACCAGCTAAGTGATATGCAATATGAGAGCAGCACTAGAACTTTAGGCTGAAGCCACTACAAGCTCTGTGTCGGGGAGTCGGTAGCGATAATAACTATGAATTATACTCTGAAATATACTATGTTTTATATATATAATATCAGCCTGTAGTCTGTGTGTCTCTCCCCACCCAATGTAATCCCACGTCTCATGTCCACGATGCCTCATGTCCATGTCACGCACGATTATAACTAATGCAGCAAGTCTGATAGCTATGAATCAAATGTCTAAGAATGTAAAGTCTATGTCATAAAACATGCCTCCTATACAGAGTTACCTTGAATGTCTCAGGAAGACTGTCTCATAAAATAGTGTCAAGTGTCCTGGGTTCAGTAGTACTTGATAAGACAAGTACGAGAATTATCGGGTCTCGATAACCATGTCTATGTGACGTTACACAATCCCGCGTACGGAGTCGACACCCGACTATGATCGGACACTAAGCACGTCACCCGTTTCCTAGGTTAAGCAGTTAAAACGAGTTTACATTTAATTCCACAAGAAATTAAGTAAAATACTATGTCAGAACTACTGAGATTTGGCAAGCTTTACTTGCCCACTAATGCATAATTAAGTCCAGAAAAATAATTAGCAAACTGCAGGGTTTGGCAAGGTACACTTGCCTGTGGTTCCGGCTCTGATTTTAGCTCTGACTTCAGTTGGAGTTGCAGGCGGTACTCCGGTTGCTGAAACAAACATCACCATCAGATCCAGAAAATATCAATCAGCTAGAAACGCCTGTCCTTGGGTCCAATTTGGAGACAAGGGCAAAAACGACAATTTCGGGTCAAAACGGGGTCCACCTACGGGCCCGCTTTGCACCGAAAAACGTGTCCGGATCAAAGGTCTCCAAATTCACCAAACTTAGTGTCAACAGGTCAGGAACGATGATACGAACCCAATGGAACTTCCAGAATAGGATTCCGATGAGCCGATCACAAAATCGCCCGTCGAGCGGGGCCTATAGGGCCCACGACACACGATTTCGTCAACGTTCTCAGAATCGAACCAAACTTGACCCACAGGACCAGCGTATTGCTACGAGTCCAATGGCGCAAGTTTTGTCTTGATCCGACGTGTGTACACAAAGTTAGGGCGCGTTCCAGAAAGTACGGATACGGGGCGATATCCGCGGATACGCGTTGATTCCGGTGTGCACGTACACCCGAATCGACTTCTGTGAAATCCCACACGTCCGTATCGACGATGCGCACGTATCTGTGAAGACCGCGCGCGACCAAGTCGTCCCGTTTGGCGGGGCGTACTCAGTTCCGGGGTGAAACAGGGTCTGGTTTTTCCTGTTTTTGGATCGCGGTGTGCGATCACCACAGGACGCGATGTCCCGAACGGGTTATCCGGACACCGAGACAGTCATACAGGCTTCGCAACGCAATTTACGGAATTGAAATCCGATCTACGGGCAAGAAGATACACGCACCTGAACGGGACCCGAAAACCGGGGTCGAATTGTGTCCGACACGTGTCCGACACGTGTCGGATACAAAATCGAAAACTAGGGTTAGGGTTCACTGGCCGGCGGCGGGGATGGCGGCTGGGGCGGCGCTGACGCGGAGGAGGCCGGGGGCTCTACGGCGGAGGGCGGTGCTGCGGTCGGAGGCGGCGGCTGGGCAGCGGGCCGGAGGGAGCTGCGGGGCGGTGAGGAGTTGGGGGCTCGGGGTGCTGGCTGCGGGGAAGGAGGAGAAGGAGGTGGCGCGTCGGCGGAGCTAGGGCGACGCTGGCGAGGGCTCGGCGAGGGGAGCGGTGGCGGCGTCTCGGCGAGGCAGAGCGGAGGCTAGGCGGTGAGGGGTGGTTCGATGGCCGGAGGGAGGAGAAGAAAGGGGGATTTATAGGCTGGGGGGGGAGGTTGTCTCCGGGCGAGGCGGAAGGGAGAGGGGGTCGTGGACCGAGGGTTGCGGCGGGGCGGCGACGTGGCCGGGCAGCGCGGAGGGCGGCGGCTGCGTCGCCGGAAAACGCGGGTGAACGGGTCGCAGAGGCGTGGGGGAGACGGGCGCCGGGTCGGGTCGGGTTCGGACGGACGGATCCGACCCGACCCGCTAGGCAGGGGCTGGGCCGGGTTGGGGCTGGGCCCGATTTGGGCCCAATGGGCCGGGCCGGGCTTGGGTTTGAGTTTAAATTATAAAAAAATTAATAATAATAAAATCAGTAATAAATAAATAAATAAATAATTAAATAAAAAGTTTTAGGTGTTTAAAATTAGGTCCGGGGCCCGATAAATTCCAGAAAAATTGTCCTAAGTCCAGTTTTTCATTTTACACCCAAAAATATTATTTCTATAATATTTTAATATTGTTTATTATCATTTAAAAATTATTGAGTAATTAAAACCCTGTTTTTAAATTATAAAAAAATCCCAGAAAATTCCAGAAAATTATGAAAAATCCAGTTTTGAAAATTTTAAAAAATCAGGGGGTTTACACACGGCTTTCACAAAAGTTGTGACACGGAGTTTGTCCGCGAATACGGGGTGATTCTGACGCGCACACGCATCCGAATCAGTTTCCACGAACTCTCACGTGTTCAGATACACTGCGCGCACCGTTTGGTACACTTGGTACATGGTGGGGCGGTCCCGTTTGGCGGAGCGCACTCCGTTTCACAACTTTTAGAAATCTGAAAAAAGTGTGTTTTCGGAATTTTCCAACAAATTTAATTCTACAGACAGCAGTTAATAAACTAATATTAATTAACAAAAATTAACTAGGTCAAGTGGTCTCCGCATACAAAAAAAAAATCGGATTCGGATCTCTGTGGTAGGAGATACGAATTCGGGAACATAGGTGGTCACCGCAGTTTTCTGCGATACCTAGAAATTATCATTTTCTGCCAACTTTGACGCTGTTTTTGCCTAGGGTTATGCGCTGTTCGAGGTCATCTAATATACAGATATTGAAGTGGAATAGTTGAGGATCATACCGGCGAAGACGGGGTCGAGTTTGGTTGAGCGAGGTGACAGAAAATCGCGTGGGAAGAGAGGTAAGTTGCTGTAGCTTCTGCGCGGTGCGGTGCTCGTGCGGGGTCGCGATCGTCGTGGTCGGCCGGAGTTGGCTCCGCGCGGCGGCGGATCTGGCTCTGCGGCGCGATCGAGGGTGGAGGAGTGGGAGGATGAATTAGGGTTAGGGTTTCGTGAAAAGATGAGATATATATAAGAGGGAGAGAGAGATAACGCCGGGGGGGGGGAGATTTGATCGCGGCCTGGGAATAGGGCAGCTACTGCTGCTGTTAATATATAGCTTAGCGGGTTTATAAGGGTTTCGGGTTGAATTCGTAAGGGGGGGTTAGATCATTAGGATTTATTTGTTTTTATTTTCTTTTTTCTTTTTCTTTTTTTTCTATTTTTTTATTTAAAATTTCTTTTTCTTTCTAATTAATATATATATATATATATATATATATACAAAGAAAAATTCTAGAATTTATTATAGAGCATAAAATTAAGCTAGCAACTGTCCAAAGGATCTCCTACATGAAATAAATTAGAAAAAATTTATAATGGCTTCATAAATCCCCAAAATGCACAAACACCCAAAATAAAAATAAAATAAAATCTATTTTTCCTAATTAGCTCATAATTACTACATTTCAATTATTAATTAATAAAAAAAAGTAAATACGGTTTTCTAGGATTAGGAGTTTTACATTCTACCCAACTTATAAAAAAATTATCCTCGAAATTAAAACTAAGCCACGGTAGAATGTCAATGATGGTATAAGATTTGCATTGTTTAAAATGCAGGACTAGGTTTAAAGGGGTGGGCGATGTTGCGCGACCAAAGTATAGTACATGGGAGCTTAATTATAAGTTGCACAAGGTCAGAATGGAAGATGGGCACGTCTAGGATAAGGGTGTGAAATTTGTAGGAAGGCAGTGGCTAGTGTAGTGCTCCAATTATCGAAGCATGGTATGGTGCGCTAAGTGTTATAATTATTGCAAAATTAAATAAAAATATCGTGTTCTATCTCTAATTAGACTCAATCTAGCCTTAGTCTCACTATCTCAGCCAAGTAGGTCTAATTTTGGGTGAGGGTTTTACAATCTACCCAACTTAAAATTTACCCATCTATCACCTAAGGCTATACATCTAGGAAAACTATTCCTCAAATTATTTAATCATGTTACTCAATCCTCAAACTTTTAACACAAAATATATCACCTATGATATGCCCTTAATCAATTATAAAAGAGAGTCACTAGGTCATGTGATTAGCCTTATGGGGTATATCTAGTACTATCAGTGTGTCAACTTATAACAAGCACGAGGTTTCGTCTTTTTGAAATAAGGGAAGACAGAGAGCAATAATAAAGAATTCAAGGTGAAGGTGATAGAATACAAGTACGAGGTTCAAAAAGATTAAAGAATTCGAAAAGAGAGTTGTCAGGGCAGTTGTGGATTGAAATCATATTTTGGTAATTTCCTACTTACATGCTCGTATCAGTATAGTTATGTAACCGATATGATATGTCAGACATGTCTAGGGGCAAGTATATTCGTCTACTACCCTATATCTCAATCCAGGTAAAGTAGTCATGCGAAGAGCGAACCAAGCGCACTAAGGTTAGCTAGACCTTAATACACTGATTCTGATTAGGCAATTGTATCATTGTGTGCACCCAATAATACATATGTCATAAGCAAGCTCGATAAAAGAATAAGCTTGCAAAAACTAGGCTATAATAGCAGCATAAGTCAAAGTAGTACAGAAAATATAAGTACGCTAGATTATGATGAGAGAAGTTACAAAATAATTCAATTTCACAAAAAGATAAGGCTCTACAATCTCTACAGTAGTCATACTAAATCCTTGTCGAAGTCGCTAGTCGACCAAATAGGGGTATAGCCTCTAAGTTCTATAGTCTAAATAAGCATTATCATCTTATGCTAGCATACAGGTAATGTCATTCGGTTACACTTCAATAATAGGGCAAAGACTATGTGATACTAGGTTGTGAGGTATACTACCCAACTTATAACAATAACTAATACTGTAATTGCCTTAAGGGAATTCTTCAGAATAACCTGGTCCTTGTAAATAAAGTATAAACTATTGTTAGGGAAAGATCTTGGTACTTATTAGGGTATCCTAAGTGTTAGTCTCAGTGCAAGTATCAATAGTAAGAATGGAACAGTTACTGACCTCAAGGAAAAGGGAATATAACTCATATCGAGGTGGGGGTACATGTTACGCAATTTAAAACTAAGGGATAAGCACCAGGTCTCAATCTACAAGAATAGCTTAAACCATCAAGTTCTAACTACTAAGCACACAATTTCAAAATTTAACATTAACAACTATAATCCCAGGAACTATATGTCCTTAACACAGAATAAATTACCTGGCCAACAATCAGAAGTGTCAGATGGCACGAGTTGAAAGATGAAGAGTAGAAGAACAAAATTTAGTCGTCGCGCAATTAGCGAACGTTAAGGTCGCAGAGGAACAACATATGAAATTAAAATAGGGGGCTCTAGATAGCATTATGATTTTCTAAGGGTAAGTGGTATGCTAGTTGCTATGTTCGAGGTATGATCAAGGAAAAGTGTTAATTACATTCCTCTAGCTTCCTAAGGTGTTGTCTACTAATAATAAGACAATGATCTAAGTTTATAGTTCTCCAATACTATCTAACTATGAAGGTTAGGTTCAGTCCTAATTTTTAATTTTGGTTTTCTATTGGTTCCTCAATACTAGGGTCAAACATTATGGTAAAACTTCTAACTAACTCTAGTAGTATCTATACTACTCACAAGTCCTCATAATACATCAAGAGGTAATGGTAAACCAATCTATAGATAAGGAATTCTAGGGTTCACTAGATATTCTAAACTTAATGGTATGTCAACAATCTAGTTGTACTCTTAATAGGAAGGTTACCCTACTTATCATCTAACAACAGGGACTTTTATATTCTAGGAGGGGGCTATATTCAAGGAATTATCAGGGAAGTACAGAAATCAAGCAGGATACAATTATTCAAATAGAATGGATTGGAAGAAAAGCGAATCATAGTCAATTGTGGATGAGATCCTATACTCTATTCATAGGTGCAAGCTTGCTCGGTACAGTAACGTAACCTAGACAATATACTCTCGACCTGCATTGGCCACCACAAAAACATGTCACGTCCCAGTCCCAAAATACATAGGGACTAGGACACATAAGCTTGTCAGCCACATGGATATGGCAACTCCAATATATGAAAACCATAACCCATACGTACGATGTAATATGAATATCAAATCCATAAGTAGTATAAAATGTATCACAAGTCACAGGGTACAATCTAAATCTTATCCACAAAAAATTAATATAAATAAATAACTAGTATCTATATAACTAGATCTCAATAAGAAGTATCTAAAGATGACAGTCGGATGGAAATAAATCCACTAACAACTCGAATGGAAAACTACAACACAATAAACATAATATATGAGTACCAGCTAACGACCACGGGGCTCGAAGAGAAGACATCCTTGAAACATATATAACCATCCAAAACTGCGCTCCTACGAATACTCAAGAATAGATACACTTGGAAAGGGACCAGGTCCTCAGAGGGACGTAACAAGATACATAGAAGCAAGCCAATTTGAATACAGTAAACATGCATAATATTTGAAAATAAATAAGTATGCTGTACAAGACAATCTATATGAATGCAAATGAGGACAACTTTTCGACGTATGGGCAAGGGTAGGCTACTCGATCTAAGCCTCACAACTCACACACCCGTATAGAATATCATCAGCCGACATACTTCAGGGGTAGCGACCCTTGTGACTCCATCAATCGACATACCTCGGGGGTAGCGACCATCGGACACGACCACCATAGTGCGTGCTAGTTACTATGGTTTACCAGAGTGGTTAAAGCCAATTGGCGACTTGGTCAACTGTCTCAGAATTGCGTTAAAATTGGGTCACAGGACCAGCGCGTTACCACGAGTCCAGTGGAACAAGTTTTGTCTCAATCTGACATGCGTGCACAAAATGAGCACGGCTTTCGCAAAAGTTACGATACGGGATTTGTCCGCAGATACAGGCTGATTCCGACGCGCACATGCGTCCGAATCAGTTTTCGTGAACTCTCACGTGTCCGGGTATACTGCGCCTACCGTTTAGTACACTTGGTATATGTAGAAGCATGAAAAATATGCTGGGAAGAGCTACACAGCCTCTTGATACAGAGCAGCGTAAGCAGAGGCCTTCAGAGCCATCGGACGTACAACAGAGTTTTCTCCGCTAAAATACAGCGTGAAGAATAAAGCTCAAAGGTACCATCCGCATAAGTGCAGTACGTCCAGGCCGCTCCAGCGTGAAACAGAGTTCTTCATCGCCTCCATGGCGTAAAACTCAACCGCTCTCAAAGCAGCGTGATAGCATACGAGGAACGCTTCATCTTCCCCGAAATGAACCTGTCAAGTCGCGCAGTAAATCTGACCTCTGACTCCTGACAAAAGGTGATGCACGACTACCCATACGATGGCTGAAAACAATGGCAGACCTCTCGGGACGCGTCCCACAGTATGATGGCGGATCTCACCATTTAATGCAGAGGATTTGGTAAAACATCACCAAACCGTCCTTTATTGGAGTTCCCTCAGCATAAACCGCTCTTTTGCGTACAAGGGAATACGCTGCCCTGTTTTACACAGGCAAACATGAGCTGTTTTACGCTCCGTAGCAGACAAATTGCCTGCCACGTCAAAAGCTGCACTTCGTACGGGATTCGAGGCACGTCTCCATGTCTAAATTGTACAGAGCGATGACAGTTTCTCTCAAGACACGTCTCTGCGACGGGTGCACAGAAGGCCTGCAGACCTCCGAAACACGCCTCCGTATTTAATGCATAAGGTGATGGCAAATCTCTGCAAGATATTTGGTTATATCTTCAAAAGCCGTAATTCCGGCTAAGGCGTCCACATCAGCACGGTGTACAGCGGCTTCTACGCCCATTCAGGATCTGTGCTCAAGCGGCTTCTACGCCCATCCTGGCACGATATGCAGCGGCTTCTACGCCCATTCAGGATCTGAGCTCATGCGGCTTCCACGCCCACTCAGTCTCTACGACTACTCGGCTTCCACGCCTACTCGGCTCCTATGCCTGTTCGGCTTCTGTGCCTGCTCGGCTTCCACGCCTACTCGGCTCCTATGCCTGTTCGGCTTCTATGCCTGCTCGGCTTCCACGCCTACTCGGCTTCTATGCCTGTTCGGCTTCTATGCCTACTTGGCTTCTATGCCATGGTGACGGACATTTGGCTTCTACGCCAACCTCTTCTACACAATGGATACCTACCCGCGTGGCTTTTACGCCATGATATTAGTAGCAACCGTATGTGTTGTGTCCTCTTAGTTGGACCCACGTCACCCGCTCAGTCAAAAGATCATCTATACGTAGGCATTGGTTACTTTAACCATTGTGTAAAAGGGTGCTGTACTTTCCACTCCTCGGTTGCTACACCAACGGAGTGGTCACTGTCACCAAAGACTCTATAAATAGAGGCCCCTGTCAATGGGGAACAAGGTCAAAAAATTGGTCAAGAAACCGATATCAGATCCCAGGTCAAAAAATTGGTCAAGAAACCGATATCAGATCCCAGGTCAGAAAATTCGGTCAAGAGTACCAATATCAGATCCAAGGTCGACAGTCGGAGAAGATCGAACAAGGAGGAGAGAGAGAGAGAGAGAGAGAGAGCCCGGAGCTCAGGCAAAGAGCGGGGATCGACGACTTCGGCATCGTGCATCCACCCTCTCCTACAACCTTCGAAGCTGCTACCTGTCTTCCACGGCACTTCTTCAACATCGCGTGGTCCAAGGGCTAAAGTGATCGATCGCAGATCAGACACCTATAGCAATTTATACCCAGATTAAATAAATTGTACTCCCACATACTCGTATAGGATTACATTGTACAAGTTTGTTTGTAAACCAAAGGGCGCGGGTTTCGCACAAATCCCGTCATTGAAATACACTTTCATTCTTTCGTTTAATACCACAAACAAGATGGCGACTCTGCTGGGGACGTCTTTCTCTTCTAACGAGGAAGTAATTGCTCAACGCGATGCGGTATCTATAGGAACCATGAAGAAGACGCTGGTCGTTCATTTCGACCAGTCTGCTTACGAAGACATGCTTCGAACCGGGGGTAGCTCTCACTCTCTATCCGTCCAAGACAACAGGAAGCTGCGCAAAGTGTGGATGCCCAAGACATCCTCAACCATTCCTGTGGACTCTCCGATCTCTCCGATTTCTCCGACCAATGAGGTGGTAGCATCGCTCCCTCCGTGCCCTGCACGTAAAATTCAGTCTCCCGCTACGCGCGGTACAGACAAAACTTCGGGCAAGGCCTCTGTGCTAACCCAGAAGTATCCACTGCGCTTTACGCGTAGGAACCAGTCTCCCGCTACGCGCGGTACAGACAAAACTTCGGACAAGGCCTCTGCGCTAACCCAGAAGTATCCACTACGCTCTACGCGTAGGAATCAGTCTCCCGCTACGCGCGGTACAGACAAAACTTCCGATGGTGCCTCAACGCCAAATCGGAAGAACAGATCACGCTCCACGCGCGAAACAACATCTGACTCTACGAAAAAACAGATGAGCGCGGTGATCTCCGCGAGGGGAAGCAAGCAGGCGAATATTCAACCTCTCGGCCTTTACGCCAGCAAGAGAACAATCTGCCTACCCTCCGGATTACGCGAGAAGTCGATGGCCGACTGAGGACCTCTTCAGCTTTACGTCAGTCTGAGCAGATCCCCAAATTATGTCACGACGCAGGACGAGCTCAGATTACGGGAAGGCCCCCTCCCCAGGGATTATTTGCCGCCCAGATGGCCAGCCTATTGTACACAGGTGGAATAGGGAAAGCCAGGGTGCCCAATCTCCGCGTACCCACTGATGGGAATAGAAGAAACGAAGTCGTCGTCCTCTTCTGTAAATTCTTCGGACCTACGGGATTATCTAACCCAGAAACGCGAAGGCAGGAATCATAAGCAGCCTGCAGTTCCCCTAACAATCAAACGCGGAGAAATCTTATGGGAGGATACGTCAACGTCTGATGTCGTCATCACAGGTGGGCCACAGGAAGACTCTATCTTTATCATCCCACCCACCCACGACGATCAGCGGCCGATAATCTTCGGTAGTAGGCGGAACACTCTAGTCGTACAGAAAGAATCACGCGAGTTTGAATCTGACAGAATACAAACCCACAGATACAGCCCACAAGCATTAAAAATTATGCAAAATATGGGTTACGACTTTAAACTAAAACAAGGTCTCAACTATGGGAAAGGTAGGCGAACGCCGGTGCACAGTAATTCTCGCTATCAAGAAGCTCGTTTCGGGTTGGGATATGTCGCGTCTCTCAAGAGACCGAAAATCCCGAAGTCCAGTCCTGAACAACCAGAGACAGTTCTTGATGAATCGGTCTCTATGGCCAGGAACCGCGGCATATCCGGGGGTAACATACCTCGACAGGACAAAATGACGTCCAAGGCCAGGAGTAGAATCCCCTCAAAGGCCGTAGATGATACAACAACGACCATCTCTTCACGAGACCACGAAATTCGGACATCAGGAGCCCGAATACCAAAAGGAACCTTCTCCTTCAGCGAAGACGACATCATTGAGATCTTCGATATGTTGATGAAAGAGCACAAGCTTCACCTACCCAACATCAGACGTCCTGAGAGGGCTGGCAAAGTGGATGACCCAGATTATTGTCTCTTCCATCGGTACACACATCACCCCACAAAGGCATGCTACGTACTAAAAAGGAAGATTCAGGAGTTGATAGAGGCCAAGGTCATCACTCTGAATCTGTGAACGAGGGGACAGCCCTTACCCGATTGGATTTCCATTCTTACGTAACAAATTGCTTCGGCAAGATTCATGTGTGTAAAAATAAGGGAGATATCTTTGAACGAAGCTCCCTACACAAAGACTGCCATGTCCATATCACCTCTGAGCAGATATGCACTTCCATCTCCGATAGAATTGCATCCCAAGAAGTTTGTCATGTTCATATTACCTCTGAATAAACTTTCGACCGTCAATTATCATGTCCATATTACCTCTGATAATCGACTGTCACCTACACCTAACATCCGTACTTAACTCTAAGTACGCCAGTGGTGTTAAGTCCATAAAAGCTTCCATGTCCATATCACCTCTGAGCAGATACGCACTTCCATCTCCGATAGAATTGTATCCCAAGAAGTTTGTCATGTTCATATTACCTCTGAATAAACTTTCGACCGTCAATTATCATGTCCATATTACCTCTGATAATCGACTGTCACCTACACCTAACATCCGTACTTAACTCTAAGTACGCCAGTGGTGTTAAGTCCATAAAAGCTGCCATGTCCATATCACCTCTGAGCAGATACGCACTTCCATCTCCGATAGAATTGCATCCCAAGAAGTTTGTCATATTCATATTACCTCTGAATAAACTTCCGACCGTCAATTATCATGTCCATATTACCTCTGATAATCGACTGTCACCTACACCTAACATCCGTACTTAACTCTAAGTACGCCAGTGGTGTTAAGTCCATAAAAGCTGCCATGTCCATATCACCTCTGAGCAGATGTATGCCACCTCCCTTACGGCTTCCACGTCGGATAAGGACATCTTTTCCTCCTTCTGGGACGGCTCGACACCCCCCGACTCACCTAGTGCTCCCGAACAAGCACTATCAGCAAATATGGTGATGACAGATCCCTCAGAAGCAGAGGAACGAGATTCTGAGCCGTTTGAGAATGACTCTTGGGCTCAACAAATGGATACACAGTGGGAATTCTGCTTCGAACAGAGGGAACCTCCAACCAAAGACGAAGTTATCCAAATCGATATTGGGGGTGAGCTTTCGCCAAAGCCGATATTTATTAGTGACAATCTTCCACCAGCCAAAAGGGAAGAAATCATACAGCTGATAAAGGAATACGTCGACGTCTTTGCATGGGATTATGGAGACATGCCGGGCCTAGACCCGAAGGTGGCTACTCACAAACTCAACATATTGGCTGACTCAAAGCCTGTGAAGCAACACCAACGCCGGTTTCGACCGGACATGATGGACGCCATTGAAGCTGAAGTCAAAAAGCTGAAAGCCTGTGGGTTCATCCGGGAAGAACAATATCCCGACTGGGTCGCCAACGTTGTCCCAGTCATGAAGAAAAATGGGAAGGTGCGTATCTGCATCGATTACCGAGATCTGAATGCGGCCTGCCCCAAGGATGAATTTCCTCTTCCCATCACGGACATCATGATCGACAACACCTACGGTTTTGAATGCATGTCTTTCATGGACGGGTTCTCAGGATATAATCAGATCAAGATGCATCCTGAAGACGAGAAGCACACTGCCTTCCGCACCCCGTTGGGGGTGTATTACTATACAGTCATGCCCTTCGGATTGAAGAACGCCGGGGCTACGTACCAACGGGCTATGAGCGGCATATTCCATGAACATTTACGCAAAACAGTAGAGTGTTACGTAGACGACATAGCCGTCAAGAGCTGCCTCAAGGATGATCACATTCAGGACCTAAGGACGGTATTCGAGTTAATGAGCCCACATCAACTCAAGATGAACCCTACGAAGTCCTTCTTGGGCGTATCTAGTGACAAATTCCAGGGATTTGTTATCACCGCCAAAGGCATCCAGGTGGACCCTGACAAAGTCCAGACCATCGTAGAAATGCGACCGCCCCACAATCTGAGGGAACTCCGGGGATTTCAAGGCCGTCTGGCTTATATCCGGAGGTTCTTATCCAACCTCTCAGGAAGATGCCAGCCTTTTTCGCACCTCATGAAGAAAGGTGTATCCTTCGTATGGGACGAAACCTGTCAGCAAGCATTCGGGGAGATCAAACGCTACCTCACCAGTCCGCCAGTTCTGGTGCCTCCCATCATGGGGAAACCGTTCTTGCTGTACGTCCGAGCAATGGATTATTCGCTAGGAGCTATTCTAGCGCAGAAGAACGACGTCGGGCATGAGCAGGCTATCTACTACCTCAGCAGGATGATGGTCGGAGCCGAACACCGGTACAACCCAGTGGAGAAAGAATGTCTGGCTCTGATGTTCGCTATCCAAAAGACGCGGCACTACGTCACCGGCTAGACTATTCATATCATCTCCAGGATCAACCCTCTTCGAGTACTGATGAGCAAGCCGAGTATTCTTAATTCCCGACTCGCAACCTGGGTGATGCTGTTAACACCATATGATATGGTGTACATCCTGCAGAAGTCCATCAAAGGACAAGCGCTGGTCGACTTCCTGGCTGCTCATCCGATCCCGGAGGCCTCCAAGTTATACGAAGACATTCCCGACGAAGTTGCAGAATGTAATTCAGCAATGGAAAGTGACACATGGCAACTGTTCTTTGACGGCGCCTCCAGGACTGGCCCCCAGGGAAACGTGGTTTCATGGGTAGGAATCGTCCTGGTCACTCCTGATAAACTCGTCATCTACCGGGCATACTCTCTTAATGAACCATGCTCCAAGAATGTGGCGGAATACAACGCCTTGTTGATCGGGCTCCAAGTTGCTGAAGAGCTGGGGGTCGAATCCCTGGAAGCTTTCGGTGATTCTCTGCTTATCGTCAATCAAGTCAGAGGGATATACGAAGTCCGGAATCCAGACCTCATCCCCTATCATCGAGCGACAATCGAGATAGCCATGACGTTCAAAGGGTTCTTCCTAGAGCATGTACCTCGATCTCAGAATCTGGAAGCTGATGCCCTGGCCGATCTAGCTGCGGACTTAGCTACCCCTATAAGAAGGCAAGATTCGGTGATCCTTCTTAACAGAGATTTATTCTGCGTGAAGAACAACATTCACATAGAACGCAGCCACGCTGTGAACACAGACCCCCCCGGAAGAGACTGAAGAAGTCCCTTCATAGATTTCGTCGCATACGAAATCTTGCCAGAGGACCCCAAAGAAGCAATATCCATCAAGAGACGATCATTACGCTTCTATTTCGATGCATCTTCACACTGCCTATATCGTCGAACCTACGACGGACTGCTATTAAGATGTCTCTCAGACGACGAAGCACAGCAGATTATCCGAGAAGCTCACGACGGCGTATGCGGAGCGCATCAGCCCGGTCCTAAGCTACATTATCGTATCAGGAGAATGGGCTACTACTGGCCCACTATGATCACAGACGCGATCAGCTATGCAAGACAATGCAGAGCCTGTCAGGTTCATGCAGACTTCATACACCAACCGTCTGAATATCTACATCCTACGGTCGCATCCTGGCCCTTCGAAGCATGGGGTATGGATATCGTCAGTCCCATTCACTCGTCTTCCTCCAGAGACCACCGGTTCATACTGGCCATCACGGATTACTTCTCCAAATGGGCAGAGGCGATCCCTCTGGCTGAGGTAAAAGCGTCTGACGTGATCAGCTTCATCAAGCACCACGTCATTATCGCTTTGGGATTCCTTGAAGGATAATCCATGACAACGGGCCTCAGTTCATCAGCCAAGCGTTTCATCGATTTTGCGATAAAAGTTGAATGCATAATATTGCCTCTACGGCATATTATCCAGCTGCTAATGGTTTGGCGGAAGCTTTCAACAAAACCATTATCAAACTCCTGAAGAAGTTCGTCTCTTCAAACAAAAAAGATTGGAACGAGAAGCTGGGCGAATGTCTTTGGGCATACCGTACAACGGTACGGACACCTACAGGTTGTACCCCCTTTTCACTGGTCTACGGGAGCGAGGCAGTTCTTCCCATCGAAATCCAGATCCCGTCGCTCAGGATAGCAGTGACTAGTGAGTTGACCCGAGAAAAGAATGACCTGTTAAGGCTCCAAGAGCTTGAAGGATTAGACGAGAAATGCCTAAAAGCTCAACAGCGCATCGCGCTTTACCAAGCACGCATTTCCAAAAGTTTTAATCATAAAGTGAAGGAAAGAGTATTCAAAGTCGACGAGCTAGTTCTAGCCGTAAGAAGATCGATGATTCTTACCCACAGAAGTAAAGGCAAATTCCAGCCCAAGTGGGAAGGCCCTTATGTGATCGAGACAACATTCTCGAACGGCGCCTACAGGATAGCCCAGCCTAATGGAGACCTGTTAATGGCTCCTATCAACGGTAAATTCCTGAAAAGGTACTATGCTTAATCTCCCCTTCTCGGGTGGGACATAGCAAGGCTCTCGATTCTGATAAAACTACTTCCAAAACGCAATTAATAGGGTTACGCTCTATCATGTCCGTATGACCTCTGAATAGATGTGTCCTGCTGAGAAGTTTATCGGGAGTCTATCATGTCCATACTACCTCTGATAACACTCTCACCAAAACCGGTCATTTATATTCCGAAATGATGGGTCCACAAAAGTCAGAAAAGAGTCACCTTTATTTATTCCCGAGAGGGAGGCAGAGTTACATCTGGGCAAGCAAAAAGGGGAAAGAATACATCATGATGGCGGGTGAGTCAGATTGTGAATCTGCCGCTCCAGCGCAGCTATCCTCTCATTCCTAAGAACCAAGGCGTCGGCACGAGCCTGCTCCAGCCGTGCCTCGGGAGTGTCCATAAGGGTCAGATCAGTCTTTGCCCGAAGACAGCCCGCGCGAGCAGCTTCTGTACGGTCCAGCTCCCGTCGGGCTATGCTCAGTCGACCGGACGCCACGTCTAGACCTGCCAGTGACTGAGAAGCCCACTCCTCTGCCCGAGCGAGTTTTTCCTTCAGCTTGGAGACCCTCGCTGCATTCCCTTCATGCTCAGAGCGACACCGCGTCTCAACGGCAAGAGCCTCTTCCACGACAACTTTTCTCCTATCCACCTCCATCTTATGCTTCTGGATAGAGTTGTCTAGGCTTTCCACCTTCGTAGCAAGCCGCGCAGTCATGAGGTCGAACCGAGCCTGAACATCAGCATCGAGACCCCGAGTCAGCTGCAAATATTCGTTAATAGGTTGCTCTAACCCATTAACCACCGCCTCCAGGGCGTCAGCTACCCCAGGATCGCCGAGCTCCCTGATGACCCCGATCGAAGCAAGAGAAGTCTTCCTCAGGCGCTCAAAATCCAGACTCTTTGCTAACACCATTGACACCATCGTTCTCAAACCGGTGTAGAAAAGGCTAGTATGTTGCTCGGTCAATGCAACTAGATCCGACTGAACGCCGGGAACGCCCGCAATGTCAGCAAGTCCCTCTCCAGGGATGATTGCAGACGAGGTGGCCACAGCCGTCGCATCGACACATGGCGCAATCGAAGAAGGTGCGGTAACGGCGGTCAAAGTCGTCGCCACACTCACAAGAGGCAAGGTCACGACGACGTGTTCATCCTCCTCTCGAGTTGACGAAGCTACTCCAGGCGTACTGGCCCCCGAAGCCACTTCCTCATCAAAGACGAACGCCTCCTCGTCAAAAGCCCGAGCGGAACCAGAATGCGCTTCAACGCTATACTCCCCGTGGGCACTATCCACTGAAAAGAAGACGAGAAAGTCAATATCAGTATGATGACAATCTTTCTCAAAGGAGACATAAAACGACATTTTACCCGGAGCCAACGGCATATACGACGCATCTGCAGTCGATATAGCTAAACCACGCCTTAATGACGCAATACGAATCGTCATGCCTGGAGAAGGAGGTGGGCCGACCGACATCGCCGAGAGTTCTGTCAGGCCTCCACCAAGACGTGGTCGAAGTTCATCGGCCGGAATCTCGCCAGGCGCGCTCACTAACGCGGCAGGAGTCATGCCCGCTGCTGGCCTCGGGAAAGATTCTCCCATCTGCCTCGGCCACACAGGCAATCTCGCTCCGCTACCTGGAGCAGTAGTCGCCACAGCCACCTCTAACGAGGATTCTCCGGCATCGACGACCGGAACTGTCGGAGGCCCCTCTCTAGAAGGCGAGGAACCTCCAGCCAAGGAATCATCCCCGAGGTAGGGAGAGGCAGGCTCACTCCCAGGAGCCGCAATGCCAGGAATGCGGAGAGGACGAGCAACCGTCTCCTTCCTCCTCTTGTGAAGAGAAACTTCCTTCAGAGCAGAAGCCCATCACTTCCCAGAAGGGACTACCAAAGCCCCCGCAGGCAGAGGCACTTCGCACCTCGGCACCGATACCAGAGGCTCGTCTGGAGTACCAGACTCCTCACCTTCGTCCGAATAAACCGAAGGGACGTCAACTCTTCCCCCAGGCTTGGGAGAAGGCACCCGGATGCTTCCGCGCACGTCGAAATCATGATGGAATGTGTTAATCGCCACGTAAAAGTGGACGTAAGAATGGAGAATGCGAAGCTCCGTGGAGGTTGTAACAACCGGCACAATGAAGGTTGCCCTACCCATGAGGAAATATCGCCACCCTCTAGCTCCATCAATGAGTCCGCCCCTGGACCTAAAGCTGGTAACGGCATTGCCCACATGCAGCTGATCGTACCCAAACTGCCTGGCAAACCGACTAGGCAAGTAGGGCTCGAAGAAGCAGTGATCTTCGCTCCTGTACAGCAGATGGGAGGGCCTAATACAGACCAACCAGTTAAAATCTTTCGGGGAAAGGTCGATCTTCTCTCCACCTGAATCCTCAAGCCGCACCCCTGATTGATTGCGATGCACGGGGGGAGCAGTACAGAGGAGCTTCCAACCGTGGCCGAGGTTCAACACCAGCCGGCAGTCTAAAACTGTGCTCACATTCCAGGAGGAATCCTTATAATTCAGCAAGAATATACCCCCCGAGCTGCTACCGGACCCAGGAGACATCACCCGGGGATTGTGGAGAATCAACTATCCCATCAAGTATAGGTATGGTAATTCCACCCTGGGAAAACTCTCATGTCGAGCTTCGTCGACGAGCAACCCGTCAGTTATGGCTCTCAAGCCAGCCTGTATACGGCACACCATGGCAGGAAGCAAGCCCAGTATTGCCCCAAACACCAGGCGCACTGCCGGCCACAGGATATTTCGGTGAATGCGGTCCGCGGACGCGGTACCTGGCACCACTACTCGGCGCAACCATATAGAGAGGAAACCAGCCAGCTGGGCTTCCTTAGACAAAGGCCTGCGACAACGCCTCAAGTAACTACAGGCCTTGGTGCCTTCCGGGTACTTTCCTACCCCCTCGACAAGAATCTGGTCCGGAGCTTCAGCCTCCTCCATAAGAGTCTCCACAACCTGGGCACTAAGCACGCCCAAACAGTTCACGGGCTCATTCTTGCCACCCGAGGCTTTCTCCGACCTGGCGGCCCCGGCTCGGTGGAAGAAGAGGTAGGACATCCACTTGGTGGTGTGAGCCAAATCAGAAGGCTCGTTATAAAAGGCGGTGCACGCAAAGTATTGACACATCAGCTCCTGATATACTTCCGCCACCCGAGGGTCCAAATCCCCCAACTCCCGGTTGGTGGGAACATACTCTTCATATGGAGTATCCCCCATCGGCAGTCTTGAGACAACTGCCATCTCGTGAAGCGCCAACCCCAACTCCCCCAGTGGAGTGGCAAAGGTCCCGGTGAGCAGAATGTACCGCTCCATCAGCGCCAGGAACAAATTGGGGTTCGGAGGCAACCCGACGCTCGTCGCACTCACAGCGGCATATAGTCCAATGCCCTCCAACTCTCTCTGGAAGTGCTTCAAGGCCCAGTCAACTAGGCATCTCCATCGGGAGTTCGTTGGGGGGATCCACCCATTGCACCGAGGATTCTTTTTGGGATATACCCCACCTCGACCCATGAAGTCGTTGCAGAAGGTCGACAATTGGACCGGCTGGATCACCAAGCTATCTTCACTTGGAACACTGCCCGGGCACAGTCCTCTGAACAACGTCACAACACCGGAGGGGCGACTGACGAATGACCCCTGGTCAGCTCCTTTCAGATGAAAAATCTTCCCCGGCTTGCCGTGAAGATCAGGAGTCAGCGTCCACGACATCTTCCTAGGATGCGTCGCGTGGAAGAAGGCCGAGATGGGATAATCCCTCGGCATCGTTGGCAGGTACAAAACCAAATTCCCGGCTGAGAAGACCCAGGGCTCCCTCTTAGGCTTCGTCTGGGACTGTTTGTCGATCATGTTCCCAAAAAGGAAAGCCGACTTTACGTACGGCTCCCCGTCTACATAAGTCAGAGGCTCCCCGTTGATCATGCTCAGCAGCATTCGCTCGCCCTGAGCCGATATTAAGACCCTCCTTCCTTCAGGGTACTGGGGTCCGGAGATAGGGAATGACACGTGGGACAGATCCTCCAGGTAGTTCGAGTGCAGTATCCCAGCAGCGGAGCCCATCACCTCGGCCAGTGGAGACTCACCCAAGTCAACTACAAAAGTGCAAGGAAAATACGTCATCACAAGTCTTGCACGAACATAAGGACCGAAAGAAACGACAGTCTGTGCTCTACGCAGGATTGTGCAAATCTGGCAATTTTACGCCGGAGGTCCCCCCACAAGCGTAAAATTCAAATTTTACGATATACCCCAATTTTCGGTAGCCAGAGCTCCTACGCTCAGAACTACGAAAATATGGAGTCTTTACGCTGACACATTAGAAATATGGGCGTAAAAGATGAAAACGCCTCCGTGCATCATCTTCCTCAAGAAGAGGCTATCAGCACAGAAGACGACCTAGCGCGGTCACGTTCAACGTGTGCGAAGGATTTTTCGTCGTTTTTGTCACCCCGAAGGCTTTACCTCTAAGACCGGGTGCACTGCTCGTCGACGGGACACCTCGTTCAGAAGGAAGTTCGCCTTGACCGACCGAAGACCCCCTCGCTGGGGCGGAAGAATGAGAAGAGGAACCTATACCCTTTCCCTTAGTGGAGGAGGTTTGTTTCGACGCCATTTTCTGAAGACTCGAGGGAACGAAGAAAAACTCGAACAGTCGAAAGCTCTCTTTCACAGAAGACGGATAAAAAGTTTCTCTCAGAGAACTTGAGATATATATAGAGTTCGGGCCGACTCCTCGAATCCACAGATGGACTCCTCGAGACCCTAACCAAATCTCGCAAAATTGAATAAAGGGTTATGATTGGATGCCACGTCAGCCCAATAACCTTGAAAGACGGACAGTCAGCAAATTCGAAAAGTTTTTCGTGCAAAGACGGTTCAGCAGGTCCTACGCTGAAGGAGCTTTCTACGCTCGACAGCAACAGATCTACGATTTTACGCTCGCAAGCTATAAGTCTATGGTTTTACGCCCGGATGCCTTTTTGCTCAGTAGCTTTTACGCTCGAGAGGCCACAAATCTATGACTTTACGCTCAGCAGATACCAAATCGATGATCTCATGCTCGATAGCGCTCAGTTTACGCTCAGAAGCAACAGATCCGCAAGACTTCACGCTCGAAGAAATTTTCTTTTCAGGAGCTACAGATATACATTTCTACGCTAAAGGAGCTTTCTACGCTCGACGGCTACGAATCTACAACTTTACGTTCGACAGCTACAAGTCAGGTTTTTGGCCCGGATGCCTTTGTGCTCAGTAGCTTTTATGCTTGAGAGGCCACAAAACCCATGACTTCACGCACAGGAACTACAAGTCTACGATTTCACGCTCGACGGTATTTTACGCCCGGAGGCTACAGACTGATGATTTCTCGCTCCACGACTTTCCGTATATTCGAACGGTCCCCAAGACGGTCAATTACAGGAGTTCACGCAGAAGATACTCCTCCTTGGCCTCAACATATCCCAAGTACCCGAAACATACAAGAGTTCAAACATTGAGAAATTACTCTTCTCGGGTCAAATGGAGGTTCATCCAAACTCCAGTCTGAATATCTCGTCTATCAAAAGATGGCAACTCAGTTTTTTGACAGCCATTCCTCGACCCTGTTCCAAGGGATTTTTGAGAAGTCACTCTTGAAGGCGAAGACTGAACAAAAATTCTGTTTATCAGAAGTTCAGAGCTCTACGCGGTTCCTCAGTCCCAGCAACAGGATAGTTCTAAGATGTTCAAAATGCTCTACAGCGTTCTATGGACTACTCGCTATGCGTAAAGGACAGGACCTAACACTCTTTCTACAGAGTCGGCGTACAGATTCAGATGTGTTGAAGCTGCACATATTCAGACTTCACAGCAACATATGGCAAGATGATCATATGAAGAAGAAAGACAATTTTTATTAAAGATCAAAATCATGATTACATATGAGGAAAATTCAATCTACAAGGGTTTTCTTTTCATTTTCATGATTACATCTGAGGGAAACTTCGTCTACAAAGGAGATACCCCCTCGTCGTCTGAAGATCGCCCAGAAGCTGTTCTGACAGGTTCTCACTGGGCTTCAATTCTTCATCCATCTCCTCCGGCAGTCGGTCAGCTCCAGCAAACTGACCGACATGGCAATGATCACCGGCGGGCACGACAGAGTTGGGGCTCGCATAGATTTTGCAGATCCCATGCTCCGTGCACCGATCAATCCGGGACAGAACGAGTCTGTCTGACTCTCGTCACCGAAGGGCATCGAGAGAAGGTGCGGCATGCCAGCCGCCGTGGTCAAATACGACCCTTCCTCTCTCCTGGGGCAACGCCATACAAAGTTGCTGATTATCCCGAGCAAGGGAGGCTAAGATATCCTTCCATGATCCATCGTTGCAGTGGACACTTGCTCGAAGATGCCGTCTTTTTCGGCTCCTTACACGCTGGAAGAACATGATCTCCTTCTTCCTCAAATCGACCAGGCGAACTCCGGTGATCATCTCTGCGTGGTGATGAAGATGTGGGGATAACAGGCTAATTCCCCCAGCCTTTTATAGGCAAAAGAGATCACAGCGGTCCCCCATAAATCCGCCATAAAGTCTGCACCGACCGTTTCAACGCTCCACTCAGAAACGTTTCGAGTTACGAGGGGCCATTCATGCTTCGTTCAAAGCGTTTCAAATTCTAAGGAATTTAAAAGCTCTGAAGGGGGTCTTGTAGAAGCATAAAAAATACGTTGGGAAGAGCTACACAGCCTCTTGATACAGAGCAGCGTAAGCAGAGGCCTTCAGAGCCATCGGACGTACAACAGAGTTTTCTCCGCTAAAATACAACGTGAAGAATAAAGCTCAAAGGACCATCCGCATAAGTGCAGTACGTCCAGGCCGCTCCAGCATGAAACAGAGTTCTTCATCGCCTCCATGGCGTAAAACTCAACCGCTCTCAAAGCAGCGTGATAGCGTACGAGGAACGCTTCATCTTCCCCGAAATGAACCTGTCAAGTCACGCAGTGAATCTGACCTCTGACTCCTGACAAAAGGTGATGCACGGCTATCCAGACGACGGCTGGAAACGATGGCAGACCTCTCGGGACGCGTCCCACAGTATGATGGCGGATCTCACCATTTAATGCAGAGGATTTGGTAAAACATCCCCAAACCGTCGTTTACTGGAGTCCCCTCAGCATAAACCGCTCTTTTGCGTACAAGGGAATACGCCGCCCTGTTTTACACAGGCAAACATGAGCTGTTTTACGCTCCGCAGCAGACAAACCGCCTGCCACGTCAAAAGCTGCACTTCGTACGGGATTCGAGGCACGTCTCTATGTCTAAATTGCACAGAGCGATGACAGTTTCTCTCAAGACACGTCTCTGCGACGGGTGCACAGAAGGCATGCAGACCTCCGAAACACGCCTCCGCATTTAATGCATAAGGTGATGGCAAATCTCTGCAAGAGATTTGGTTATATCTTCAAAAACCGTAATTCCGGCTAAGGCGTCCACATCAGCACGGTGTACAGCGGCTTCTACGCCCATTCAGGATCTGTGCTCAAGTGGCTTCTACGCCCATCCTGGCATGATATGCAGCGGCTTCTACGCCCATTCAGGATCTGTGCTCATGCGGCTTCCACGCCCACTCAGTCTCTACGACTACTCGGCTTCCACGCCTACTCGGCTTCTATGCCTGTTCGGCTTCTGTGCCTGTTCGGCTTCCACGCCTACTCGGCTCCTATGCCTGTTCGGCTTCTATGCCTGCTCGGCTTCCACGCCTACTCGGCTTCTATGCCTGTTCGGCTTCTATGCCTACTTGGCTTCTATGCCATGGTGACGGACATTTGGCTTCTACGCCAACCTCTTCTACACAATGGATACCTACCCGCGTGGCTTTTACGCCGTGATCTTAGTAGCAACCGTACGTGTTGTGTCCCCTTAGTTGGACCCACGTCACCCGCTCAGTCAAAAGATCATCTATACGTAGGCATTGGTTACTTTAACCATTGTGTAAAAGGGTGCTGTACTTTCCACTCCTCGGTTGCTACACCAACGGAGTGGTCACTGTCACCAAAGACTCTATAAATAGAGGCCTCTGTCAATGGGGAACAAGGTCGAAAAATTGGTCAAGAAACCGATATCAGATCCTAGGTCGAAAAATTGGTCAAGAAACCGATATCAGATCCCAGGTCGGAAAATTCGGTCAAGAGTACCAATATCAGATCCAAGGTCGATAGTCGGAGAAGATCGAACAAGGAGGAGAGAGAGAGAGAGAGAGCCCGGAGCTCAGGCAAAGAGCTGGGATCGACGACTTCGGCATCGTGCATCCACCCTCTCCTACAACCTTCGAAGCTGCTACCTGTCTTCTACGGCACTTCTTCAACATCGCGTGGTCCAAGGGCTAAAGTGATCGACCGCAGATCAGACACCTATAGCAATTTATACCCAGATTAAATAAATTGTACTCCCACATCCTCGTATAGGATTACATTGTACACGTTTGTTTGTAAACCAAAGGGCGCGGGTTTCGCACAAACCCCGTCATTGAAATACACTTTTATTCTTTTGTTTAATAGCACAAACAGTATACGGCGGGGCGGTCCCGTTTGGCGGGACGCGCTCCGTTTCATAACTTTTGGAAATCTAAAAAAAAAATATTTTTGGAATTTTTCAACGAATTTAATTCTACAGACAGCAGATAATAATCTAATATTAATTAACAGAAATTAAACTAGGTCAAGTGGTCTACATATACCAAAAAGAAAAATCGGATTCGGATCTCTGTGGTGGGAGATACGAATCCGGGAACATAGGTGGTCACCGCAGTTTTCTGTGATACCCAGAAATTATCATTTTCTGCCAACTTTGACGCTGTTTTCGCCTAGGGTTACGCGTTGTTCGAGGTTATCTAATATACAGATATTGAAGGGGGATAGGTGAGGATCATACCGGTGAAGTCGGGGTCGAGTTTGGTTGAACGAGGTGACGGAAAACCGCGTGGGAAGAGAGGTAAGTTGCTGTAGCTTCTGCGCGGTGCGGTGCTCGCACGGGGTCGCGGTCATCGTGGTCGGCCGGAGTTGGCTCTGCTCGGCGGTGGCTCTGGCTCTACGGCGCGGTCGAGGGTGGAAGAGAGGGAGGATGAATTAGGGTTAGGGTTTCGTGAAAATATGAGATATATATAAGAGGGAGAGAGAGATAACGCCGGTGGGGGAGATTTGATCGCGGCCTGGGAATAGGGCAGCTACTGCTGCTAATATATAGCTTAGCGGGTTTATAAGGGTTTCGGGTTGAATTCCTAAGGGGGGGGTAAGATCATTAGGATTTATTTGTTTTTTTTTGTTTTTTTTTCTATTTTCTATTTAAAATTTTTTTTTCTTTCTAATTAATATATATATATATATATATATATATATATATATATATATAGAAAAATTCTAGAATTTATTATAGAGCATACAATTAAGCCAGCAACTGTCCAAAAGGTCTCCTACATGAAATAAATTAGAAAAAATTTATAATGGCTCCATAAATTCCCTAAACAAACACCCAAAATAAAAATTAAATAAAATTTATCTCTCCTAATTAGCTCATAATTACTATATTTCAATTAATAATTAATAATAAAAAAAGTAAATACGGTTTTCTAGGATTAGGGGTTTTACAAAGGGCGATACAGATTTTGGGGCCATCCTATATTATTAATGTCCAAACCATGGTGAAGTGTCCAAATTAAATTATTAGATTTTAATTGATTTGAAAATAATCTAAAATAAATACAAAAAATATAAAATACACACAAGATACCTATTTTTGGGTGAGGAGATTTACAACCGTCCCATACGTCTCCTATATTTATTTATATAAATTAGTTTAGAGTTAAGAATTTTAGAGTTATATGTGTTTTATTTGATTTTGGTTAGATTATCATATTAGATACTAGATATCATAGTATATATATATAATTTGAGTTATATTTGCTATATTTGATTTCCATGATATCTTAAAATAGGATATTAACCAAGGTTCAAAGTATCGGAATCGAAATCGGTATCGGACCATTCCTTTGAGGTTTAAAGTAAATTGAATAAAATTATAATTTTAAGTATTTACAGTATTTACAGTGTTGTTTCTTAAAATAGGATGTTAATAATGGTGCATAATTTTAAATATTTACAATGTTGTTTCTTAGTATTTTTGAAATTGAATGACCTAGAGTTGACCTAGTTTGAATATTTTGACTTATAAACCTAGAATCTAATTAAATTATATAAAAAATCTAATTAAATTGATAAAATTTTATAAAGACAACTTATATATGCTTTGGCGACCTGCTATCTATGAGCTTCCTATCCTTCTTTCTTTTGTAAGTCCGCTGAAATATTGCTGGAAAGTCGACGATCTTGGGGTCTTTCCCAGCTCTAGTGGCCTCGTCGCACTGTAAAAATTAAGCAATTAATAAATAAGCAAAAAAATAGTATTACAAAAAAATTGATCTAGCAAAAATTTTTAATACTAACCATCGTCGAAAATGCTCGGCGGTCGGAATGGATCCACCAGTATGTAGATCACCCTTAGCATGGGCAGCCTTCACCCTCTCCCACTTGGCCTTATAGGGTTGGGTGTCCATCTTCTTCTTCATCTCCTTCCAGTAATCTGCCTTCAGCCACTCCTTGCGGTGATCCGGTCCAAGTGATGCCAGCGCCTTCTGGTCATTGATCATATCTCTCAACCTCTTACTAGCGACAGTCTTGTAGCACTTTCGGATATCACTATCTCTATGATTCGGCCACCAGTACAACCTCTGCAAATTAGAAAAATATTTTTTATCATTGTAATCAATTTTTTTATATATTATTATAAATAAAATTCATATAAACACCCCAAGCTTCTTCAGCCAAGTGAATCATTGATCGAGAGGGATGTCACTGAAGTTGATATAAGGGCCATCAAAGTAGCCCCGCATGAGCTGCCCCCGATTATTTCCAGCCTTAATCGGAAAGAATCTGAAATAAGTAGACAATATACAATTAGAATAAAAAATAAATGTGTGAATTAAAAAAATAAATGCTTACGTCGCTTTATCGGCCCATAGCTCGGGACGACAAATATTGGCTGGCCGCACAGATAGAGTGGGGGGGTCTGCAAATCCTGGACGACGGACATATACTCCGTTGTCCACAAGAAGGCGTGGAAATGGATTTTCTCATGTGGAATCTACTGATGGAGTAGCTGGTGTAGTAGTGCCGGAAGTGGCTGGAGTAGAAGAAGGGGTAGCAGCTGATAGTAATCCGGGAGATGGAGTAGCTCCTCCTACTGAAGAACGAGTATATGACGGGGATAAACCATCCGCCACATCTACGAACTAGTCCTCAGGTCATGTGCGAGAATCTGGGGTAGCAGGCGTAGTGGACGGAGGATGCTGAGAAGATGATCCTCTCTAAGCTTGTCTTCGTCCTTGTCCCGCCATACTATAGGTAAATCCGCAGCAAATAAAAAAATTGTATCATCAAATAGATAATCATAAAGTAATGGTGTGGTGAAATAAATGAATACTAGTGTAATAATAAAATAAATAATAATCGTGTCATGAAATAATTAAATAAATATCTAAGCTAATGCATATGTATGTACGTACTAATCTTCTTTATCTTTCGAATCATCATCGTCTTCCGAATTATTTTTTGAATCGTCTTCATCTTCTACTTCTTTATTTTTATTTTTACTTCCACTATCACTTTTACCTTCATCTTCCAATTTTTTTTTCTCGCTTGATACCTCCATATCAGAGTTCTCAGAGTTCTCATCTATATGAGGTAAATCTTCTATCTCAATCTCTTCGTCAACTCTATCATCCTCTACGGTAACGTCAACCCCCATACTATCAACACCGGCTGAACTCATATATGCAAGTTGAGGCATGACCACCTCATCCTCTTGGTATACTAGATCCCTAACATTATATGTGTTTCTAGCTTTAGTTTTGCATACAGTCCACCAATCATTATTATTGTGTCATCGACTAGGATAGCTCGTATAATACACTTGAACCGTTTGACTAGCCAACACAAATGGTTCAAAACCTATATATCTTTTTTCATATTTTATATCAAAAAACCCAAACTGTTTGTCAATTTTCTATCCTTGCTTGGGTGTTGTGTCGAACCGATCACATTTAAACAACACAATTTTTGTCTCATAAGATTAGTCCAGCTCCACGACATCTCTTAGTACACCGTAATAGTCGAATTATGGATCAATATCGTAGATTGAACCCCTCAAACATACTCCAGAATTCTTTATATAATTAGCCTCCTCATCGACAAATGCTTGATTAATAGACTTATCAGTGGTTCTAAATTTGAAGCCATTGATGGTGTATCGATCCCAATACTTTGAGCTCTTGCTTGGTCAAATAGCTAATGCTTGAAGACGTTCGTTCTGTAAGTCTGTACCATGACAAAAAACCTGAAATATCATGTCTCATATAGATATTAGACAAAGATTGGTCTGAATGCTAAATTTAGAATGCTTAATGTTTAGAATCGTACATAATTATGGAACCACGATAGAAATTTTATATCAACCTCTCTAGCAAGATCATCTTCATTAATATTAGGTCTCTCCATTTTAACTCAGCTCTAAAAGTACTGTGATAATAAGAAGAACAGTTAGAGCAATTCTTTTCCAAGTATATACAAAATTAAAATATTTAGGAAAGATGTGTCACTTACTTCTCAATATCTTGCATCTCTTTTATGCAACTATTTAACAATATATACCGATGAGCGGCTTCAAACTCATTATCTTCCAACCAACGTACTTTAGTAGCAATTGTAGGCTTCCCTCCCATATTGAAGATAGTGTGGATTATACTATTCTGGGCATTAACCCCATCATCATCATTCCTTGAGGCTCTATTGCAATTTATTCTGACATGAGTATCAAAGTAGATGAAGCAGAAGTTTGAAACCTCCTCAATGATATATGCTTCGAATATCAAAGCTTCTACATAAGCCTTATTGCTAACCTTCTTCTTATTCGGTTGATGTAGATACCTATAGATAATATATTGAATCTTAGAATTATTTGAATAAATAAATTATTAGTATAAATAATTTATACCTCTCAAATTGATACATCCATCGATAATGGGCAGGAGCACCGACGCGTGCTTCGTATGCAAGATGAATCGACAAATGCTTCATATTATCAAAAAAACTGGGGGAAAGCACCATTTCTAACTTACACAATGTCAATACAATCTTTTTCTCAACGGTCGTATCACCATTGACAAGACAGAATAAGAATCACAACCCGTATATAACGGAGTATCGACATCCTTGAACATATTATAGAATTTCTTCGCATCTTGATTAGGATCCTCTGGATCAAAACTTGGACCGGCCGCATCAAATACTAACTCAGGTGCCATCTTTCGCGGTCGATATTCAAAGTTATCTCCGAGAGTGGACTCTTCTACCTCCGTATTGAAGGAGGAATGATAATATTAGGAAAACAAAGGTTCTCCTTGAGCCATCAACTCCTTGTAGTTCTGTACGAAACCCTTCTTGTAGAGATGCTTCCTCACGAGATCCACCTTTTTGAATAATATATTACGATATTTGATACAAGGACACTTGGTGAGCCTCCTATCCATGAAATGAGGTTGACTATGGGCGTATTTGAGAAAATTTTAAACGTCCGCCATGAAATCATCTGTCAAACCAATCCTACTCTCATGTCATCGATTGTACATCCATGATCGGTCAACTAAGTATCGACTCATATGCACGTACCATATATATTAATTCAAACAATATGGATTAATTAGATTCAAGATGAGTTAAGATATTTGCTAAAGGATTAGTAATTTTTATATTTCTAGTAAAATAGAATTAATATATTATTTTTACATTTCTAATTTTATGTTTCTAGTAAAATAGCATTAATCTGTGAAATAGAATTCAAATAATATGGCATCCAATTTTATGTTTCTAGTGAAATAGAATTAATCTGTTATTTTTAAACAACTCAATTTTGTTTCTATTTTCCACAAAGAAAACTAACTAATTTGGTTTCTATTATGATTTCTAGATAGAGATTTATATCTTTTGGGAAGAATTATGAGATTAATGTACCAAGTGTATGTCATGAGACCAATTTGGTCTAATTAGACTTAGATAGGGGTTGCGAGATTAGCTACGTGTCAATAATTGAATACGAGTAGGCTGTATCACGATATAGTATGATACTTTGCGATACGGGACTCATTTTGGGTGATTTGTGTTAATTCTCTTCAATTCTTATTGTAACTAGTTATATTAGTTATTATTATATATAATTGAGATGTATATATGTTTATTATGGAGAATGGTGAGTTTTGACTCTTTATTTGGGTGCGTGACATAGAATATCTTGCATATGCATACTAGGTATTTGATTCAATGCTTTAGTGTGTATCCTAATGTGTTATAGCATAGGTGTATCACATCAGCTTTTGGTTGGATACTTTTGAGTGTGTTATGAAACCTTAAGTGTTTGATTAAATACCTACTAGTGTTAGTGTGGGTAAGTCTTATTCGTCATTAAATGATTTCTTATGAACTTTGTATTTAAGGAACGAAAAAAAGAGTACAAAGAATCCTAAACAGTATTGTCTAAGTACAATATTTTGATCTGGGGTATGACGATGGACAAAGAGCGTTGTGGAGGCTCCTTTACTCCGTTGATGATCCGAAGCGGGGTGAGGACACTTATGTTCTCTCTTCGCTCGTCTTGGGGTGCTCTCTCTATGTGTTGGGCGACCCCTGTGTCTCTCTTCTTTATATGTCCGTCTTTTTTTTTTTTGTTCTTCATGTGTGTGTCTTCGGGTATGCCACCTGGGTATATATATAGTCATCCTTGGGCGTGTATGTGTTGGTCTGCAAGGATGCTAGAGGGTGCCATGTGTGCCTCCTTAATAGGGAGCAGATGTAACCATGAGCGGTCCAGGCTGTCACGTGGGTGCTTGTTGGGATCTTCTATTGCTGAATATCTGGGTGGTTCTCGTCTTTTGTGGGCATGAATTAGTCAGCTTGATACATAGTCTGCACTTGGTTGGAGAGAATCACTCTTGTTATAACATAAAGATTTGGTCTTCATGGAGTCTGAAACACATGTGGCCAGAGACGCATGGGACGCATGGAGTCTGGGACGCCTGGGGCCAGAGATGCATGGAACGCATAGAGCTTAGGACGCATGGAGTCTAGGATGCATGGGGCCAAAGACGCATGGAGTCTGGGACGCATGGGACCAGAGATGCATGGGTCCGCATGGAGTCTGGGATGCATTGGGCGAGAGATGCATGAGACTGCATGGAACCTGGGATGCATCGGGCCAGTTGTGTTGTACACGTGGTGCTGCACATCCATTGAAAGTGAAGTTTTGTGCTGACGTGAGACTTATGTCGTTTAGTATTCACGTCTTTTGGGGGAGATGGGGGGAGCACGACGTTGGGAAGGGGGGCCGGAGCGCCAGAGGGGGTCAAGGAGCCAAAGGGGGAGGGGGGTTTCAAAATTTTGCGAATGAAACGAACGGGGGAAATGAAAAATCAGAACCCTATATTAAACAATTTAGCCTCGTATAAAGAAAGAGTCGCTAAACGTCGCTATTTTTTAATATATTGCGACATAATTGTTACAATATCGCTAAATACGTCGCTGTAATTAAAATATTAGCGACGTTCAACGACTATTACCGACGTCTATTTCAGAAATAATAATGATAGTCGCTGGATGACGCTGAACGTCGCCACTAACGATGTTTTGCAACTTTTTTAAATGGAGTCACTAAATTCTTAGGAATTGGAGATGTTTTACTCTAACGTTGCTAAGGACGTCGCTAATTGGTCAAATTTTAGTAGTAAAAATATGAGAATGGACAACTTGCATCATGGTGTGCAACCCAAACAATAATTTCTCGAATAGACTAGAGAGACAATAATATGAGTCTACCAAATACTAGGCTATCAAGCATATATGAATACTAAAATAAAATAAATACTACGAAAGAGTAAATACCTGAATGAAGTGGGTACTCATCATCAATCCATCAAAATAACCTCTGTAACCTACTCAGCTAACCTGGAAAGGAATCAGGTCCTCAGAGGGACGTAACAAGATACATAGAAGAATGTCACTAATGATATAAAGTATATATACAATCCAGGGGGTACTCTGTCGACTATGTGTAAATGCAATGAAGACAACGTTCGGCGAATGGAGCCCTATCTAAGGGTTACATGTGCAGTAGCTCTTCTCCGAGGCACCTGTATGCAGCTACAACTAAGTGAATGCTACAGTTTGGCTCCACCGTCTACTGACTATCCTTCCCACCCAATGAAATACACATGTCAAATCCTCAACATGCCAAATCCTAGATGAACCTATCTAGTATATAGCATAATGAGAATACTAGTATGACCTATGTCGTCACACATCCTGTCGCGCCCCGATCCCGCAGGGGCCGATCCCGTAGGGCCTATCGTCCTCGCTTGGTCCCTACGGAACCATTCGTCCTCGCTTGGTCCCTACGGAACCATTCGTCCTCGCTTGGGCGCGATGCCGTGCAAGCCTAAGTTGCGCTTGCACCAGGCAACGTACCTGCACAAGACAAGTTAGACAAAATATACATATATAGGCACAGAGTAAAACGCAGAGAACCCAAGTAGAACACATTTGATAGCACACAAAATACTTTCTTTTTATTGAATACTGAAGATTTGGATTACAAAATGCTTGCTTGGCTGAGTTACAAAATATGCCTTAGAAGGCTTACAACTCTTTTTACATTCCCAAAACTAGCCACAACGTCCATTACATTATGCCCTTGTAGTAGGACCAAAATAACCAAAAACATCTAGCAGAAGGAGAGTAGCCCACTGGAGAGGTAAGCAGCGAAGGAAGCAGCACGAACACAGTCCTAAGGAAGGGTGCGCACACGTTGATTCAGGTTCAGGATGCTTGCCAGACTCTCGCTCCCAACACCTGGATATTTGCCCACAAACGTGGGTCAGTACTACCACATGTACTGGTGAGCGACCGTGGCCAAACTCACCTTAGAAATCCACACTAAGTAAGCATATGAAGCTAGCATTATTAAGTGGTCTTTCTCGTTGTCTAGTTTCTTTTTAGCAATTTATACAAGAAAACATAGACGATGTATAGCATATGCATATGATATTTCTTACCCACGACCGAGCGGTTATCCATGCAGCAGACACACAAGTTAGCCACAATTTGCATATGAATAACTTATGAATCAATATAGGCATCGAGTGTTAGGTATGCAAGAAGGTAAACCTAGCATGCGCCCTAACTATATGATGGTCCCCTCATCGGGATTAGCAGTTGGGACGTACAAGCCCATCTCACTAATAGACTTGTCTCGGTCTACCCAAGGACGTACAAGCCTTAGGTATCTAGATCTCTTCCGGCCGAACGATCCCCAGTGCCCCAGGGACCGCTCGAGAGATAATCCTTGTGCACAAGTTGTCCTGACCAAATACATGAATGCAAGCCCTATCAGAAAAATATGCTATCATGCAACTGATGAACCAAGCACACAAGTCTATCTCTTTTTCTCTTTTCTCATTATTAAGCTCAAGTCTAGAGTTTTCTCGCCACAATACTCAATGCACAGCATACAAGGGACAGTTAAGCATTCCATAAGCAACTAGTAAGTTAGCAGTTCTATACTTGAAGCATGCAATACTTTCTTTCTCTTTTAGCTTATCTTTTTAGTGAGGCATCATATTATGTGAACTAGAGATTCTTTATTAGGCATGCAGACTTAAAGGATTCATCGAAGGGCCTAAGCCACTCACCAAATGAATCGAACGAGAGGATGGGGAAGCCTAAGCGACGTTCACTCTTTGGTTATGCGTCCTGAAAATGCAACAATACTTGGTTAGCATACTTCGATCTCTTTCCCCTTACGATTCGAAAAGAAAGCGCAAGCGAGAAGGCGAAATCATGAAAACCAAGTCATCGAAAGCAACTCAAAACACAAAGCAACACAAAACCAAAAAGCAAAGCAACCAACGAAAACTCTTGGACTCATTTCAATAGAAGCCGTTCGATTAATTCGAAGGGTTCATTGCACTTCGTCCGTGTTGATTTGGCGGTAAGGTTTCCCCGAGACTCGATTCTCAACCGAGTCGAAGCAGCGTAGTGTTTCTTAAGTAACCGTTCGGAGCGGGGCGTTACATACTACCCCACTGAGAAGAAGTTTCGTCCTCGAAACTTAAGAGATCAAGGAGGCAAGGATCAAGCATCAAGAGTTCAAAGGAATAAGACTCACCAACATCGTGTCCGCTCTCGTCACGCTCTATATTCAACTGATATACCCTTGGCCTTCTTGTCTGATCAGTTGGTTCCAGAGCAGGACCCGGAGGGGTCTGAGTCTCAACCCGTGCAGTCTTATTGTTCCCATTCTGGTATGGCGGCGGAACCATCTGGTTTTGGCAGTTCACTGCCTGATGCCCCTTTTCTCCACAGTTATAACACTCTTTATTAGCAGCCCGACAAACGTCTACGGTATGGCCTTGTTTGCGACAGTAAATGCATATAGGACCTGGGCGCCGCTCGCCCGTTGTTTTCTTTTCTCCATCATGGTATCTTTTAGCAGGAGGGTTTCGAGGAGCCGGTGCCCTTTCTGGAGCATTTTGCGGAGTGAACTGCTCATTCTGCACGGCTGCCTCAAAGGCTTGTATATAGGTTTTGCACTCCCGGTTCATAACATCTTTTCTTAGATTATCGTTTAAGCCTTTTATGAACCGATGTGTACGAGCTGCCTCATCGGGAATCATCGAGCTAGCGAACTTAGCAAGTTTGGAGAATTCTGACTCATAATCTTCGACAGACATGCTCCCTTGCTTAAGCTCGGTAAACTCGTCTTCTTTTCTCTGCTTGACAGCTGGCGGGAGAAAATGTGCAAGGAATGCTTCCTTGAACATTCCCCAAGTAATCCTTCCATCCTGATGTTTGGTGGCGAGGTCTGCTTTCTTGACTTCCCACCAGTCGTGTGCTCGTAACCGCAACTGCATATCTGCGCACGCCACCCTCTTGTTCGCAGGTATTGAGGCAAAGCTAAACAAGCTTTCCATCTTTGCGACCCAGTCCATCACCTTATCCGGCGTGGTCCTGCATTCAAACTCCGGAGGGTTCAACTTCAGGAACTCAGCGCCTTTAAAGGTAGACTTTCCGGCCGCACGAGGAGACTCGTCTGTTTCTGCTAATCCTGCGCCTTGAGGCATGGTCGGGGCAGTCACAGGTGTTGCGGCGGTGCCAGATGCACCACTGTTCGCTGCTAGTGTTGTCACTATTTGCGTCAGGGAGTCAAGCTGCTTTTGTTGTGCCAAGGCTCTAGCATCAGCTCGTTGCTGCTGAGCCTCGAATCGTTCTTGTTGCGCAGCATGACGATCGTTTTGATTCTGTAACATTGCAATCAATCTATCCATTTGATCATCGCTCACGCTAGCTGCGCGCGATGACTGAGGGTTACCAGCACCTGTTCTTGTCATCTTTGCTGCAAAAGAGAGTAGCTTGCATTAGTCTCATAACGTATTATAGACTTATTGCATGGGACGTTGGGTTTTTATACTCTTAGGGACCTTTCTCACTCGATTTACTTCTTATAGATTCGAAATCAATTTTCGCAATTCGGGACTTTTGAAATCGCTTGAAAACTTATATCCTTTTCGAAGACGATGTTTGAAGAGGCCAAGGACGTAAAGCCATGCTCTGATACCACCTGTCGCGTCCCGATCCCGCAGGGGCCGATCCCGTAAGGCCTATCGTCCTCGCTTGGTCCCTACGGAACCATTCGTCCTCGCTTGGTCCCTACGGAACCATTCGTCCTCGCTTGGGCGCGATGCCGTGCAAGCCTAAGTTGCGCTTGCACCAGGCAACGTACCTGCACAAGACAAGTTAGACAAAATATACATATATAGGCACAGAGTAAAACGCAGAGAACCCAAGTAGAACACATTTGATAGCACACAAAATACTTTCTTTTTATTGAATACTGAAGATTTGGATTACAAAATGCTTGCTTGGCTGAGTTACAAAATATGCCTTAGAAGGCTTACAACTCTTTTTACATTCCCAAAACTAGCCACAACGCCCATTACATTATGCCCTTGTAGTAGGACCAAAATAACCAAAAACATCTAGCAGAAGGAGAGTAGCCCACTGGAGAGGTAAGCAGCGAAGGAAGCAGCACGAACACAGTCCTAAGGAAGGGTGCGCACACGCTGATTCAGGTTCAGGATGCTTGCCAGACTCTCGCTCCCAGCACCTGGATATTTGCCCACAAACGTGGGTCAGTACTACCACATGTACTGGTGAGCGACCGTGGCCAAACTCACCTTAGAAATCCACACTAAGTAAGCATATGAAGCTAGCATTATTAAGTGGTCTTTCTCGTTGTCTAGTTTCTTTTTAGCAATTTATACAAGAAAACATAGACGATGTATAGCATATGCATATGATATTTCTTACCCACGACCGAGCGATTATCCATGCAGCAGACACACAAGTTAGCCACAATTTGCATATGAATAACTTATGAATCAATATAGGCATCGAGTGTTAGGTATGCAAGAAGGTAAACCTAGCATGCGCCCTAACTATATGATGGTCCCCTCATCGGGATTAGCAGTTGGGACGTACAAGCCCATCTCACTAATAGACTTGTCTCGGTCTACCCAAGGACGTACAAGCCTTAGGTATCTAGATCTCTTCCGGCCGAACGATCCCCAGTGCCCCAGGGACCGCTCGAGAGATAATCCTTGTGCACAAGTTGTCCTGACCAAATGCATGAATGCAAGCCCTATCAGAAAAATATGCTATCATGCAACTGATGAACCAAGCACACAAGTCTATCTCTTTTTCTCTTTTCTCATTATTAAGCTCAAGTCCAGAGTTTTCTCGCCACAATACTCAATGCACAGTATACAAGGGACAGTTAAGCATTCCATAAGCAACTAGTAAGTTAGCAGTTCTATACTTGAAGCATGCAATACTTTCTTTCTCTTTTAGCTTATCTTTTTAGTGAGGCATCATATTATGTGAACTAGAGATTCTTTATTAGGCATGTAGACTTAAAGGATTCATCGAAGGGCCTAAGCCACTCACCAAATGAATCGAACGAGAGGATGGGGAAGCCTAAGCGACGTTCACTCTTTGGTTATGCGTCCTGAAAATGCAACAATACTTGGTTAGCATACTTCGATCTCTTTCCCCTTACGATTCGAAAAGAAAGCGCAAGCGAGAAGGCGAAATCATGAAAACCAAGTCATCGAAAGCAACTCAAAACACAAAGCAACACAAAACCAAAAAGCAAAGCAACCAACGAAAACTCTTGGACTCATTTCAATAGAAGCCGTTCGATTAATTCGAAGGGTTCATTGCACTTCGTCCGTGTTGATTTGGCGGTAAGGTTTCCCCGAGACTCGATTCTCAACCGAGTCGAAGCAGCGTAGTGTTTCTTAAGTAACCGTTCGGAGCGGGGCGTTACACATCCTATCGTACTAATGATTAGTCGGGGTACGGGGGTACGTGTCCTAATTGGTACATCATATCTTCGTGTCAAAAATATATGTCAGGGTCCTGCGAGATATCTGCGTATCTACTTAGCATTGTAAGGTTAGTCTTCAATGGCCTAAGATGGAAAAGTAAAGAACCACCATATCCCGTTGGTTGCACACAGAGTCATGTTCGAACGCGCATATAAAGTACAGGAAATAAAGTAGTAGAGAAGGAACTATAATTAGAATGAAAATATAGCATATTGGCAAGGTATACTTACCTTGATCCATAAACTGAGAGGGAGTGATTTATCCATAGTTCAAGTAGGAAGAGTCCAAAGAACCTAAAGAACATAATTAAGAACTTATTTAATTAATGAGGTTTATAATTTACTTATAAAATTATCCATACACAATATTTTTATTTCATCAAGATTAACTATTGACTATTTATAATCTTTGATGACCATAATACTTACCCATGCCTTCGTTCCCATGCAATCCCAATAGTAAAAATACTGTTAGGATTCCATTATCCTCTACTCTATTGATTACCACTCACCATATGATCATTCATCACAATACTATTGAACCACACATCAGTTTCATATCAACTCATACACTTACAAAGCAAGCCCAAATATTGCTTACATATTATTCCACACTATTCTAATTGGGAACACTCTTATGAAGCTACCACGTTGGACCCACACATTTACTTATGCTCTCCAGTCTCTTCCAAACGACCCATAAATTCATAAGGGTTTTGTTTATAGACAACAAAGTTCACATATATTCATCTATCCTTTGTTAATAGGATCCTCCTACACGAGCTCTAGGCATTTTTCTTCCAGTATCTATCTTCATATTCTGTACCAACAAAATTTTCTACGCACAACAACACAAGGAAATATTGTTGCTAAGTCTTCATCTCTCTCGTACCAATAGTTCCAAATCGATAAGTATATAACCAATAATCTTAACAAGTCATGTATATTTCGTTTCAAATCTTTAATGATTCACGCACATGGCTTCTCACAACTAAGAGAGAGACCTACTTATTACATTGATCTATATCTCACTAGGATGGAACCTATATATTACCTGTAAGACAAGAAGAGTATTTGATTCTTGATCAGAATAATCTGTGTTATTGTTCAAACTCAACTTGGCCTTTAAATAGCTATTTATAACTCTAACAGAATGCATAAAAGTAGTACCCTCTAACCATATTTTAACTAAGTGATAACAAATCAAAAGAATAGATCAAATAACAATATTCCTAAAGAATAGGATTTATTTAAACCCAAATAACAACCTCTTTAACCTCCTTAACATGATTAACTCTAACAAATCACCCCTAAGCATGTTGCATGAGATTCACCTCTATGACGCCAAGCTTCTGTCTCATCACAATGAACTTGACTATCCCAAGCGCCTTGGTAACAATATATGCGAGCTGCTCTTCAGTGTTGATGTACTCGACCTCAACCTTCCCTCTCTCGACGCACTCCCGAATGAAATGATACCTTGTATCAATATGTTTGCTTCGGTCATGGAAGACGGGATTCTTGTTGAGGGAGATGGCGGACTTGTTGTCAACCTTGAGCATGACGCAACCGGCCTCCTTGTTCTTCAAGTCACCAAGGAGTTTTGTAAGCCAAATGCTTTGGTATGCTGTCGTTTTTGCGGTACTATACTCGGCCTCACGGGATGACAAAGCTACGAACTTCTGCTTCTGAGATTGCCAGCTAATGAGGCTATGACCGAGGAAGAATAACATGTTAGTGGTGCTCTTGTGAGTGTCGATGTCACCTTCCATGTCACTATTATTGTAGCTGATCAAACGTGGTTCCTCCACCTTCTTTGCGTAGCGACATCCAAAGTGACGTGTGTCGATGATGTAGCGAAAGATGCGCTTGACGGCAGCAAGGTATTCGATGGTCGGGTTCTCCATGAACCGACTCATGTAGCCCACCACGTACGAGATATTTGGGCGCGTGTGCACCAAGTACCGGAGGCTCCCGACGATGCTTCTGTAGGATGTGGAGTCAGTCGGAGGGGCTGAGCTCACACTACTAGAATAAGCGGAATTAGCGACGTATTTTAGCGACTCCAAGTAAAAACGTCGCTAAATTAGCGACTCCGTAAATATCGTCGCTAGACGTCGCTAAATGGCGACATTTAGCGACGTTTAGCGACTTTTATTAAGATTTTAAATTAATCGTCGCTATAAGTTCAATTAAGGTCGCTAAACGTCGCTAATATATCTTATTTAGCGACGTTTAGCGTCGTAATTAGCGACGTATCTTTCAAAAATATTTAGCAACGTATTTAGCGACGACTTTGGAGTCGCTAGTTTTTTATTTTAGCGACGTTTTTACCATGACGTCGCTAAACGTCGCTAAATTTTGATTAATTAGGGCTCAGTTTTCTTTTCTCCATCTCTCGAAAATTTCGAAACGCTTCGATTTCCCCCGCCCCCCCCCCCCCTCTCCGGCGACCGGGTCTGCGACCGCTGCGGCTACTCCGGCATCTCCCTCCTCCTCCTCGAGCTCTAGGTAATCTCTCTCTCTCTCTCTCTCTCTCTCTCTCTCATGTGACACTGACACAAGACACACGCACACAGACACGACACACGCACACAGACACTGAGGAGTGGTACACGAGACACACGACACACACACACAGACACAGACACACACACACGACACACATACACGACACACACACAGACACACAGACGCAGACACACATACGACACACACACACACACGCAGACACACACACACAGACGCATATTAGGGTTAGGGTTAGGTTTAGGGTTAGGGTTAGGGTTAGGTTTTTTGACCTGGGTTAGGGTTAGGGTTAAATTTATGGTTAGGGTTAGGGTTAGGGTTAGGTTTTTTGACCTGGGGTTAGGGTTAGGTTTAGGGTTAGGGTCAGATTCATCTTCTCAAAAGCAAGTGGTCCACGAGACACACGACACACACACACAGACGCAGACACACGACACACATACACGACACACACACAGACACACAGACGCAGACACACACACGACACACACACACACGCAGACACACACACACAGACGCATATTAGGGTTAGGGTTAGGTTTAGGGTTAGGGTTAGGTTTTTTGACTGGGGTTAGGGTTAGGTTTTTTGACCTGGGGTTAGGGTTAGGGTTAGGGTCAGATTCATCTTCTCAAAAGCAAGTGGTCCACGAGACACACGACACACACACACAGACGCAGACACACGACACACATACACGACACACACACAGACACACAGACGCAGACACACACACGACACACACACACACGCAGACACACACACACAGACGCATATTAGGGTTAGGGTTAGGTTTAGGGTTAGGGTTAGGTTTTTTGACTGGGGTTAGGGTTAGGTTTTTTGACCTGGGGTTAGGGTTAGGGTTAGGGTCAGATTCATCTTCTCAAAAGCAAGTGGTCCACGAGACACACGACACACACACACAGACGCAGACACACGACACACATACACGACACACACACAGACACACAGACGCAGACACACACACGACACACACACACACGCAGACACACACACACAGACGCATATTAGGGTTAGGGTTAGGTTTAGGGTTAGGGTTAGGGTTAGGTTTTTTGACTGGGGTTAGGGTTAGGTTTTTTGACCTGGGGTTAGGGTTAGGGTTAGGGTTAGGGTCAGATTCATCATCTCAAAAGCAAGTGGTCCACGAGACACACGACACACACACACAGACGCAGACACACGACACACATACACGACACACACACAGACACACAGACGCAGACACACACACGACACACACACACACGCAGACACACACACAGACGCATATTAGGGTTAGGGTTAGGTTTAGGGTTAGGGTTAGGTTTTTTGACTGGGGTTAGGGTTAGGTTTTTTGACCTGGGGTTAGGGTTAGGGTTAGGGTCAGATTCATCTTCTCAAAAGCAAGTGGTCCACGAGACACACGACACACACACACAGACGCAGACACACGACACACATACACGACACACACACAGACACACAGACGCAGACACACACACGACACACACACACACACAGACGCATATTAGGGTTAGGGTTAGGGTTAGGGTTAGGTTTTTTGACCTGGGGTTAGGGTTAGGGTTAGACCTGGTCAAGAGAGAACATATATTTTCTAAAGAGACACACACACACACACACACACACACACACACAGACACAATCAAAGAGTAGCATTCCTTTTCTTTCTCAAGAAAGAACATATATTTTCTAAAAATATATTGTTAATGTTATGAATCAGAGAGTAGCATTCCTTTTCTTTCTCAATCCTACTGTGCCTTATATTCCTTCGTTTGACTCAACGTGGAATTTAGAGGAAGTTAGTGTTATTTTGGCTTGCAACCTGCTAATTAATGATATGCACACAACCTGCTAGTTAATGATATGAATATGAGTTTGGAACCTCATTGTTATATTCTAAATATGTTAAGGGTGGAGTTAAGTAATACAAAATCATTTTATTTTGTGACACGTAGGATATAAATAAGATATTATGGTATCATTATTATACTGCAACAAACAGCTAATTCTTTGTGAGTCATCTAATTATTCCGTTCCGGTCCAATAGCTAATTCTTTGCTAATTCTTTGTTTTCATCTATCTTACCAGATGGCACCCAAGAGAGCGACACCTACTGTTAAGGAGGAAGTGATGCCTCCTACTGTTAAGGAGGAAGAGATACCACCTGCGGGGAGTTCCAGTCACCCAGCACCTATCGCGGCTGTATCTCAGACAGGGAGTTCCAGTCACCCAGCACCCATAGCGGAGCTTGATAACATAAACGCTGTTTATGCGCAGTATTTGAGGGACTGGTATCTGCCCCGTTTTGGAAATCCTCGAGATTGATACTATGATGTTTCATATACTTATATATTATGAATTTTGTGTTACTGTGATACTCTGATACTTATATATTATGTATTTTGTGATGTTGTTTATGCCCATTTTGTGTGACTGTGATACTGTGATACTTTTATGACTGTGATACTTTTATTGTCTGTCTATAATATTTGTGTGTATTAATTGTATGACTGTATACTTGTATTCATATTAAATATTGTTAATCCGGTGTTGAGTGTTCCACCGAAGGGGTCGGCGAACCCATTGAATTCAACGGAGGGTTGCTCCGGGTCCATTTTTAATTAGAAATTTTAAAATTACAGGAACAATAGCTTGGAACAATTAAGATTTATTTTTTTTACTTTTTTTGTAAATTTAGCGACGTATTTAGCGACGTTTAGCGACGTCTAGCGACGTTTTAATAAGTCGCTAAAAAAGTCGCTACTTAGCGACGTGTCATTAAACGTCGCTAACGACGTCGCCAAACGTCGCTAAATATGTCGCTGTACGTCGCAAATTGGTGACATGGCAGTATTGCCAGGTCATTAAATACGTCGCTGTTACGTCGCAATATAAGTCGCTCATTAGCGACGTTTAGCGACTTTATAGAACGTCGCTATTTAGTGACGCGGAGTCGCTAAACGTCGCTAATTGTAGCGACTCATGGAAGTCGCTAAATAACGTCGGTATAGCGACGTTTAGCGACGTATTTCGGTTCAGCGACTTGGTTTCTTCCGACTACTTTAAAACGTCGCTAATGACGTCGCTAAACGATTTTAGCGACGTTTTTTTGTCATTTAGCGACGTTTTTGGGCGTCGCTAATTTGACTTTTTTTGGTAGTGTCACCTTCCTTAGCTTGAGCCTCAGTTCCATGGGGATGTGGCACGGGTTGCAATCCACCATGCCACTCTTCTCGAAGATTTTGAGCGCATATGTCTCCTGACTGAGGGTGATGAAGCAATTGGACTATTGCACCTTGATGCCGAGGTAGAAGGTGAGCAATCCCAAGTCACTCATTTTGAACAAGGCCTTCATCTCCTCCTTGAACTCGGCAATCTCTTGTGGGTCTGTCCCGGTGATGATAAGATCATCGACGTACACACCCACAAGAAGACGAGCTGGACATTTGTCGCGTGTATACACAGCGTGCTCCTGTGCACTCCGGTGGAAACCAAGTGACAGTAATCAACTGTCAAGCTTGGTGTTCCAAGCCCTCCGTGCTTGTCGTAGCTCGTACAGTGCCTTGTCAAGTTTCAGCACTTTGTGCTCCTGTCCTTCGACAACAAAGCCGGAAGGTTGGGTGACGTACACCTTCTCTTTGAGGTTGCCATTGAGGAACGTCGTCTTCACGTCCATGTATTGCAACCCCTACTCCTCATGCGCGGCGAGTACGATCAACAAACGGACGGACTCGAGGCAAGCAACCGGCGCGAACACTTCCTCGAAGTCCACTCCTTGCCTTTGCACATAGCCTTTTGCCACGAGTTGTGCCTTGTGCTTGTGGATGGTGCCGTGCTCATTTTTTTTGAGCTTGTAGACCCACCTTAAACCGATCGGACGATGGCCGGGTGGGAGGTCTACGAGGTGCCATGTACGGTTCTCCTCAATGGAGCTCATCTCCTCGAGCATCGCTTGGCGCCAATATCGGTGTTTCTCGGCTTCAAAGAAAGTGGCAGGTTCCTCGTCAACTATGAGGAGCAGCTCGTCGGCATCGAGCTCGTAGATGGTGGTCCTGTCAAGCAAGCTCGCCAAGGTCCTGTACCTGCACGGCCCGTCGTTATCGGCGTCGAGCATGGGTGAGGCATTAGTGGGAGGCAAGAAAATTTTTACTCGACTTTGTGCCACCGAGTCGGATGTTTCTGCCCCGGATCCCGGAGTTAACAGCCCTGGACTGGGTGCCACTGGTGTTGATAGATCGCCACCCCCGTGCGCCGGCATGCCTGCGTGTTCAACATATGGTATGGGGATCATAGTATACTCAACAGTAAATGTCTCACCTACGTTGTCTTGCACGCCCCAGTACCACTTAGCTTCCTCATCGAAGACAACATCGTATGTGACGTGCACGCGCTTGCATGCGGGGTCATATACCCTGTACGCCTTGGTACCGGGATCATAGCCGATGAAAACCATGTGCTTGCTGCGATCTTTTAGTTCTGTAAGTTCATCTTGACCACCTTGACATGTTCGTCATAGCCGAAGGTGCGAAGGAAGTGCATGCTCGGCTTGTGTCCATGCCATGTCTCGTAAGATGTCTTACCGTCGATGCTCCGTATCGGTGAGCGATTGAGGATTTAGACAGCCGTCGTGACCGCCTTGCCCCAGAAATTCTCAGACATATCCTTTGCCTTCAGAAGGTTGTGCGTCATCGCAATGACCGTCTGGTTCTGGCGCTCGATGACGTCGTTCTGTTGTGTTGAGTACGGCATTGCGAGTTGTCATTTGATGCTGAGGCCCGCGCAATACTCGCCAAATGCAATGGATGTGAACTCGCCCCCACGATCAGTATGGAGCATGCGTACTTTGCGCCCTGTCTCCACCTCGACGTGGGCTTGAAAGTATTTGATGGATGTCGGTGCTTCATCCTTCGAACCCAGTAGCGTCAACCACATGTAACGGCTGAAATCGTTGACGAGGAGCAAGAACTAGCACTTACTACCGGGTGTTACTGGTGTGATCACCCCGCAGATATCACCGTAAACGAGATCTAGCAGGTTGTTGGCACGGTACTTGGTCTCCTGTAGAAATAGAGTACGGCGCTTCTTCCCGACAAGGCAACTATCGCAGATCTGATTGACATGTTCGATCTGTGATAGCCCGTGCACCATGTTGCGGCGAGCTAACTTCCGAAGTGCTTCAAAGTTGAGGTGGTCAAACCGTGAATGACACTGCCATGCGTCGTTATTGAGTCGTCTTGCTAAATACCCTGGTTGTAAAATATCAAGAGATAGATTGTACAGTCGATTTCGGGCGCATTTTACCTTGGAGAGGAGGCATTGCTGATGATCTCGAATCGAGAGCATGTTGTCTTCTATCAAGACTTAGTAGCCGTTCTCATCGAGCTACCCAAGGCTGATGATATTGCTTCGTAGCTTCAGGATAAAGTAGACGTCGATGAGGGTGCGTTGTTCGCTGTTCTGGCAAGTAAATATCACCGTGCCACGCCCTCAGATGTCGACGACGACGGACTCGTCGCCAAAGTTGATGGAGCCCGTGACTCCAGTGTCCAGCTCGACGAAGACCTCCTTCCAGCCCGATATGCGGTTGTTGGCACCTGTCACGCCCCAGTCCCAAATTATATGGAACTAGGCCACGTGGCAATAGCCAGCTGTCACATCTCCGAGGATATCACAATTTAATGGATCCTAACGAAGAGTGATATGCTGTCCTAAATACTAACATGTCCCATATAATCATCAACCAGTAATCTAATCTCATCCACAATATAAACAGCAAGAATGTACTAAATAAACTGCTGGAAGATAAACACCAGTCTCAAAAATATCATGGTACAACCAAGAATGTCAGGTGGGGACAAACCCACTACTACGATGAAATAAAATACTGGAATGATAGATAAAAGATGATGTATAGGGCATCGGCTGACTAGATAATGATGCACCCAATCCTAGGCAGAAGGCCTACCAACTGATCACGGAAACTCTGACGGTAGCACCTCTAGCTCCTCAGCTGTAGCGTATCTAGTCTCCTATCCTGGGCCGTACACTGTGGGGTAATATACCTCGTCCAAATCTGGAAAGGTACCAGGTCCTCAGAGGGACGTAACAAGATACATAGAAATATGCCATATATATAAATACTGAATAAAGTAAATGCAATAAAGGGTGTGCTAACCATCTAAGTGAATACAATGTGAGGACAACTTTGGTACGTATGAGTAGGTGTAGGCATAACGTCCATACCGCTCCGAAGAACGGGAAATCTGCAAGTATATATACGTCCATACCGCTCCGAAGAACGGAGAATCTGAATAGTATAACGTCCATACCGCTCCGAAGAACGGGGAATCTGCAAGTATATATACGTCCATACCGCTTCGAAGAACGGAGAATCTGAATAAAGGGAGTCATTGGATCCGTGGTTCCTCCGGATACTACGGATTCCAATGGGGTATCCCATATGCCTACTAGTGGTCCTCCCTGCCCAATGTAGATACACTAGTCGAATACTCGACGTGCGCACCACGTATCTATATGCCAGTCTCTACAAATAAAATATCATGAGTTACGTACTAACCGTGATGCATGTCACACGCACCGATAGCTAGTCGAATACGCGGACCCGCATCCCAATATAAATATCACAGTAAATACGTGTAAACTATCAGGTCTTGGAAGATATCAACGTATCCTCCTAACTAGGATGAGTCTACTAGTGACTTGGCCAAGTATACTAAATCATCGACGTATCCATTGATAGCACCCGAATCAATATCGGACGCGCACAGTCATATAAAATAGAACAACAAGATAACATATAACATATGCAGTATTTAATTTAAACAGTAAACATGGCAAGGTATCTAGCTTGAGTCCTCAAGCTGTGAATGCCAATAGCCTGCTCTTGCGGTGTCTTCTGGCTGATCTGATGATCCTAACACACAATATAATATAGAAATATACATTAGACACTAAGACCATATGTGCAGACACTACGTTGCTCTTAGGAACTGTCTCAAGTTCACGGTTGGTCGAAGACAGCGTTACGTGTGCACGTAGCTAGGATGTACACGTGTTCTGTCCTTGGTCAACGTGTGTCTTGAGACAATAATTACTAAGTTTACGGTTTTACATTATGTATTGTTGCATTACGCCATTAATTCCCATGTAAAATGTACTAGGTCAAGTCTATATTTTCTGGTGGATTATAAGTGCTCATATCAGGACAGATTATTAGAGGAATTATTATCTATTAATTCATTGCTTAAGTCAAATTAGCATGCGTACTCAAATATAGGGTTTCTAGCATAAATTTCTTGTGTCCATGCGACTATTTGTGACACAACTCGACGACACGGCGATATAACTACACAGGACACGAGTTGTACCTATACGAGGCTGATCGGGGAGTCTGTGTTCGTCGTCTGGATGTCCTCCAGCGAGGCGGCGCTCCGGCGTTGGCCGGCTTGGAGCAGCAGCGGCAGTCGCCACAGCAGTTCGACAGTGGCAGCGGCTGGCCGGCAAGGTCAGGTGGTGGGGACGGTGGTCTGGTGGACTGAGGTGGTTCAGGCGAGGGTAGGCGGTGATGGTGGCGGCTCACGGTGGGGGTCGAGAAGTCGGAGGAGATGGAGATTTGGATAATGGCGGGGGATGGTTGAAGGTGGGGTTGCGGGCAGCTGACCGTGGCGGTTGGCGGTGGGCAGGGCGGGCCGGCGGTTGGTAGAGGGAGGGGTAGCTCGGGGGAGAGGGGGTCGGCTAGGGTTTGGGGTGATGGAGGAATAGTATTTTTTAGGGTTTTTTATGGGTAGAGTATGTGTATTTATAAGAGAGTTTGATGGGCTGGCCTCAGGGCTTGGGCCTGTCTGGACCTTGTTGGGGTGGGACGGGTCCAAAGAAAGAATGCATGTGGCTTGGTTAAGTCCTGCTTAGGGTGAATTTGGTCTCCAACAATTAATTAGATTAATAATTGGAAGCGCAGGGCAAAAATCAACGAACATGTCGTAGCTAGGGTTACACCATGGTCAGAGGGGTACATAAAATTGTCTCACATAATTTCTAATTAAGTTCAAATAAATCCTAGTCTCCGGTTTTAAATCAATTTAACCCTAACCTGGTCGAGGGGGTTTACAATCTGCCCTTCTTAGAGTATTTCGTCCTCGAAATTAAAATATACGCATGGCAAGAATTACTGACTGAATTTAAAATGCTAAAACATACCTAGTCCTTCGAAGAGGTAGGGATAGCGCTGTCTAATATCCTCCTCGTATTCCCAGGTCGACTCGCCTGGTGCATGATGCCTCCATGCAACACGAACTAGGGGAATAGTCTTACCTCGCAGTACCTTATCGCTCCTATCCAGAATCTCCACAGGCTCCTCTTGGTATGATAAACTCGGGCCGACTGTGATCTCTGAATGGTCAAGTATATGACTCGAATCCGGTATGTACCCCCTCAGCTGAGATACATGGAAGACGTCATGGACTCCTTCCAAAGTCTGCGACAAGGCTAATCTGTAAGCAACCTCTTCGACGCGTTCTAACACATCGAATGGTCCGATGTACCTCGGACTCAGCTTTCCTCTGCCTCCGAATCTGATAGTCCCTCGAGTAGGCGAGATCTTTATAAATACGTGATCTCCAACCTGGAACTCTAAGGGTCGTCGATGTGCATTTGCCCAGTGCTTCTGCATGTCCTATGCTGCTCGTAGATGCCCTTGGATCTTCTTTACCTTCTCTACTGTACGAACAACCAACTCTGGTCCGAGAATCTGTCTCTCGCCTATATCGCTCCAACATACTGGGGAACGGTATTTTCTTCCATACAACGCTTCATAGGGAGCCATCTGGATGCTCGCTTGATAGTTGTTGTTGTAGAAAAATTCGACTAGGTGCAAGTGGTCCTCCCATGATCCTCCAAAATCAAGCATGCATGCTCTTAACCTGTCCTCCAACGTCTGAATGGTGCGCTCCGACTGACCGTCTGTCTGTGGGTGATACGCTATGCTAAACTTCAGGCGGGTAACGACACTCTCTTGCATACTCCGCCAAAAGTAAGATGTAAACCTCGTATCCCTGTCAGACACGATGCTAACTGGCACTCCATGCAGTCGCACGATCTCTCTCATGTACATGTCTGCTAAGAACTCCGTCGATTGTCCAACTCTGAAAGATAAAAAGTGTACGGACTTGGTGAGTCTATCCACGATTACCCATACTGCATTGCGTCCACTGGGACTCCTCGGAAAGCCCGTAACAAAGTCCATAGTGATGTGCTCTCATTTCTACTCCGGTATCGGGAGCGGTTGAAGTAATCCTGCGGATCTCTGATGCTCCGCCTTGACTTGCTGACATACTAAGCACTTTGCCACAAAGCGTGCTATCTTTCTCTTCATTCTATGCCACCAGTAGTACTGTCTTAGGTCTCTGTACATCTTCATGCCTCCCGGATGAATAGAGTAGGTTGAACTGTGTACTTCAGTCATCAACTCTTGTCGAAGCTCTCCATTTGGAACATAGAGACGGTCTCCATATCTCAAGGTTCCGTCTTCATGTATACGTAGTCCTGTCTGTATTCCTGCCTCTATCCTCTGTCGAAGCCTCTAAAATCTGGCATCTGTCGGCAAAGCAGCCTTGATCCTCTCCACTAAGGTTGATTGTAACTGAAAACTTGACAACTGTCCATCTACTCCGGGCATAACGACTTATATACCCATCTGCTCTTGGTCTCTCAACAGATGTTGTTGGGTAGTCAAGAAAAATGCCATGGATCTTCTGCTCAACGCGTCAGCTACGACGTTGGCCTTTCCTAGATGGTACTGCAGCTCAATCTCGAAGTCTGTCATCACCTCGAGCCAACGTCTCTGTCTCTGGTTCAAGTCCTTTTGAGTGTAGACGTACTTCAGGCTCTTATGATCAGTGAATATCTCCACTCTTTCTCCGTATAGGTAGTGCCTCCAAAGTTTTAAGGCAAAGATCATCGCGGCAAGCTCCAAGTCGTGAGTGGGATAGTTCTTCTCATGTGTCCTCAACTGTCTAGAAGCATAGGCTACAACCTTTCCATGCTGCATCAAGACGCATCCTAACCCTTTTCCGGATGCATCGATGTAGATCACGAATCCTCCGGGTCCAGAAGGTATGGTCAAGATGGGTGCTGTAGTCAGGCGCTTCTTCAGCTCGTCGAATGCCTTCTGACACTCCTCTGTCCAAGTAAACTCCTGCTTCTTACGGGTCAAGAGGGTCATCGGTTCTGCAATCTTCGCGAAGTTCTCCACGAACCTCCGGTAATATCCCGCAAGTCCCAGGAAACTCCTCACTTCTGAGACATTGGTAGGGGTCGGCTATGTCTCTACCGATGAAATCTTCGCCGGATCTACTGAGATGCCCTCTCCTGAGATAACATGTCCAAGGAAAGCGACACGATCCAGAAAAAACTCATACTTGCTCAGCTTGGCATAAATCCTTTCTCTTTTCAGCGTCTCTAACACTAGTCTCAAGTGCTTCTCGTGCTCCTCGTGGCTCTTCGAATACACCAAAATGACGTCGATGAAGACTACCACGAACTGGTCCAAGTATTGGTGGAAGACCCTGTTCATCAAGTTCATAAATACAGCCGGTGCATTCGTCAGTCCAAAAGGCATCACTAAGAACTCGTAGTGACCATAACGGGTCCTGAATGCTGTCTTTTGGATGTCTTCTCTTCGCACCTTCACTTGATGATAACCCGATCTTAAGTCAATCTTTGTGAACACTACTGCACCTGTCAACTGGTCAAATAAATTGTCAATCCGCGGTAGGGGGTACTTGTTCTTGATAGTCAAAGCATTAAGGGCTCTATAATCAATGCACATACGTACCATTCCATCTTTCTTAGGTACAAACAATACCGGTGCTCCCCAGGATGAGGCACTAGGACGGATAAATCCCTTTCTCTGCAACTCCTTTAATTGTAGCTTCAGCTCATCTAACTCCTTCTTCGCCAATCGGTACACATTAGAAGATACCGGTGCTGCTCCGGGTACTAGCTCAGTGGTGAACTCTACATCTCTATCTGGCGATAAGCCTGACAATTCTTCAGGAAACACATCCTCGAATTCTGTAACTATTGGTGGGGGTGCAATCTCCATAGCCATGCAAGTTCCAACTGTATGTCCTATTCCTTGCTCGACGGTCCCTCGCATGTACTCGAACTCCGGTTGATCTGGCAGTCCAAAAGTGACGCTACCCTTTCGGCAGTTCAGTACGGCATTATACTGGCTTAACCAGTCCATGCCTAGCACCACATCAAAGTACGACATGGGTAATACCAAGAATCATGCTCTCATCTCTCTACCACATACGACTACCGAACACGTTCTAATAGTGCTGGTAACCGGCACGATACCTCCTCCGGTAAGAATCTTCCAACTCATAGGTAAGGGGGAAGTAGCTACTCTATGCATTGCTACGAATCTACTAGATATAAAGGATAATGTAGCTCAAGAATCAAATAATGCAGTTGCAGGTAATGATGCAACTAAAATGGTACCTGTGATAGCTTCCCCTTATGTTTTCTCCTCAGTAGCTGCTAATGCAAAGGCCTGTCCCTGTCTCTGTCCTCCGGTCTGCTGTCGGGCTCGATCGAACTGTGCCTGCTGTGGGGCCAAGGGTGGTCCCCTATGAAATTCTCCAGGTGCTGGTGGACGCTGTCCTCCTGATGGGGGTAGTATCCTCGGAACTGGTGCTGCTGGCCTCTGTCCTATCTGCGATGCTATGGCTCTGCGCTGTGGGCAGTCTGTAATGCCTCGTTCCCCCTATTCGGGGAGCGCGGCCAAGAAATACTTACGACCGTCCGAACGGGACAGATTGAATTAAGATCCTTTCCTCGTTATGGATTGGTTTCTTCGGAATCAGGTCCCATATACAATGGATTGTGCCTCGAGGATAGACTCGGCGGCAGAGTCGAGAGGGGCCTTTCCGTTGCGTTGGTTTCTTGTCCGTTTTCGTGCCGCTTGGTTGCTTTCTTGTTGGTTTTATGACTTGCGTTTTCTTGAACGGTTTCAATGGATTTCATTGCTTTCGTTCTTAGGATTTCGCATTTCGTATCGAGCCTTGGAGACCGAAGCAGGAGGTATTGATCATCCGTTGGTGCGTGCAGGTTATCGTGTAGACGACGCGCGAGCGGAGTCTTAGAGACCTCTCCTTCTTCCTCCTATTCAACCAACTTGTGAGTGGCTCTATTTCGATAAGCACCTTCTTTCCAAGGGCTCCGTTCATAATAAAATTGACTCAGTTGTGCATTCAATCAAACGATACCAATTAAGTAACAAGTTGGATAACAAGATAAGATAAGAAGTAGGCTTGGAACACCCATTGCTTGTCATACAAAACCTTGCATAAATTCATTGATGCATGCATATTCGTTGGGTGTTTAATGGGTTGGTATTTATTGATAGTTCAAGTGCTCTTCTATAAGTTCAAAGTGTTCTTTTATAAACTGCTGCATGTTATTTCATATAACTTGTTGGTTGATTGTGATAGTACAGTAAAGCAGTTTCGTACATGATGTTCTTTAAATCGCTAGTAAGTAAATCTATGAAGTTCGGTTCATAGAAATGGTCATGGGAATTCTTGTGCACAAGGGATCCAGGTTCCTGCGAGCGGTTACCGGGGCACCGGGCCGTTTCGACCCGGGCGGAATCTACTTTCTTAGTCGTGGGAGCGGGGAATTGTAGCGGGGCTAGCTACCCGCGCTGCAAGCGTCGCCGCCAGCCCAGACTAAACCCATGATGGCTCCTAAACAACAAAGAAAGATGTTGTGTATATTTAAACTGTGCAGACTAACTATGTCTTCGTGACAGGGAAGGCTATGGTAAGTTGTACAGGTGGTTCAGACGGTACAGGTAAAGTCTCCGAACGGTGGCATGTGGAGTTATGTTATTTTGTTCTTGCATACCTGCTAAATGAAATCTGATCTAGGCAAGAATAGAAAGTCACATAAACACATAAATGTTGCATGTTCATTTAAAACGCATCTAAAAAGCTTGGTAAAGTTGAGCAGCTAGCCTTCACCAGTACTTTTCGAAGTACTGACCCTCGTTGTAGTAGGTTCCCCGGCGCAAGGCAACGCGGCGAGGAGCTGAAGTTCTCTTCGGACTTTTGGGATCCTTGGCGGTTCGTGGCCAAGACTTTTGGAGGCTCAAGCTAGAAGCCTTTCACTCTCTCCGTTGCTGAATATCGCTAAGGCGATGGTGCTTACTCGCACCCAAGGTGTTTTATGTTTTTGAATCTATGTAAAGGGACATAATGTATGGATCGGCTATCTCATTTTGCGTCCAAGTTTGTAAGCCCGTGGGGCATTTTATACTTTTGAGTCAAGCGATGTAAAAAGATGTTCATTATGAATAAAAGAGAAACTTTTCTATGCCTCAACCTTGTGTTATCTTATATGTCTACTCTGCTGCATGGTACTAAAGAATATCCTTATGCCTAAGGCCTTGTGCACGCGCGCCCTACGCGTGCACGGCATCACGCCCGGGGGACGATTATCGATTAGCCGAAATCGGGGCGTGACATATTGGTATCAGAGCATGCTTCAGATCCTTTGATCTCACAAAGAAAGTTTCTAAAGAGGACCTTGTTCCTTCCGAGTAGACCCTTGAATTCGCTTGGCCAAAATGAGATACGTTCCATACAGTGAGTCCATAATATACCTTGAGACTAATACAAGTTACTTTCCTTTCAAGGAACGACTTTCGAGCCGGGTGCACAAGCGTAGATGGTGGCGCAAGTGCAAGCGAGTAGTTCAGGCACCTCGGACAGCTCTGGGAGTCCAACTACCGCACCCTCTGCCGATCCGTTCGAGCGAATGATGCGTTTGATGGAGACGCAGCAGAAACAAGCTGAACTACGGCAGAGTCAGTTCGAGTCACGGATTGAGGCTCAATTCGTGGCGCAGCGATTTCAGGCGGATACACAACAGAAGCAGATAAATAGTCTGCAAACAATGGTGACGAATATGGTCGCCAACAATCATTCTGCATCCGCCCCCGCAACCGTGCCTATAGTTGCTGAAGCCACCGGACCGCAGAATTCCCAGGGTACCTTACCCTTAGGCGAGAATGGGTCAATCGTGTCGATATCAGAATTTAAGAAGATGTGCCGTGCTACGTTTAAAGGCACCGAGGACCCTTCCTTAGCGATGGACTGGCTGGTCGAGTTGGAGGACCACTTTGAAGCGCTGTGCCTAGACGAGACCAAGAAAGTGGCGTGTGCCCAGCTTCAGCTCCGACAAAATGCACATGATTGGTGGGATGTGCACAAGCAAGCTATTTTGAGTGAAGGTGGCACAACGGCTATCTCCTGGTCCGTGTTTCGCAAGGCCTTCGTGGAGGAATACCTTCCACCCGCCGTCCGTCGCGAAAAGGAAGACGAGTTTGCGCTACTGAAGCAGGGAGACATGACGGTGCGTCAATACGCTTCAGAGTTCAACCGACTTGCAAAATTTGCCAAGTCTCAGCTCGCCGATGCCGAAAGTCGTGCACGAAAGTTCGAGCTCGGACTACGACCTTCTATCCGTGCTCACGTCGTAGTGACTCAATATCGTACCATGCGGGAGTCCTTGAATCATGCACTGTCCCTAGAGTCGCAGTATCCTCCAGTTCGCACCGGCGCTGTGCAAAATTACAATCACAAGCGTCCTGCCAACACAGGAGGAAACAACGCGCATAAGCGCCACAACAACAACGGCGGCTCCCAAGACTCGAATCAAGGAAAGAGGCAAGGACAGAATTGTGCCTACTGCCGCAAGCCAGGACACCACGTCAGCGAATGTCGCGCGAGCAAAGGAGGATGTTTCAATTGTGGCAAGATGGGCCACATTGCTCGTAATTGTCCAACCCGCTCCAACGATCCATCTTCACACCGTCCGCAGCAAAATAATGACTCAGCTCAGGGTCAGGGGCAAACTCAACGAGCGAACCAGACACCGCAAAACGCTCAGGGACGAGTCTATGCTTTGACTCGGGATGAGGCACTTGCATCGAACACGACGGTGTCAGGTATATTACTTTTTAATAATGTACCTGCTCGAGTATTGTTTGATTCTGGTGCAACACATAGCTTCATTTCGGCGGATTTTGCCGCCGAACACACATTCCCTATGACACCGCTAGGCTTAAACCTAAGTGTTAGTACTCCTTCGGGCGTAGATTTATCGGCTCGCTTAGTCTGTCGTGAAGGTAACATTTGCATCGGGGGACGGAGATTGTCATTAGATGCGATAGTTCTAGACATAAGGGACTACGATCTTATTCTGGGGATGGATTGGCTCGGCGCTTGTTCAGCTACAATCGACTGTGCGAAAAAGAAGTCGTGTTTCGTTTGTCCGGCGAGATCGAATTTCTCTTCACGTGCAGTCCTGAGTCGAAAGCGTCGAATACCTGCATGGTGATCTCAGCAATGTCTGCTCGACGGATGATTCACTCCGGCTGCGAAGGGTACTTAGCGTCCGTTCGAGACACTCGGCAAGATTGCGCAAACGTTGAGTCTATTCCCGTTGTGGCGGATTTTCCTGATTTGTTTCCCGACGAGTTGCCAGGCATGCCGCCCGATCGAGAGACAGAGTTCACTATAGACACTTTCCCAGAAACTCGACCAATTTCCAAGACGCCGTATCGAATGGCCCCGGCAGAATTGAAGGAGCTTAAAGTACAGTTGCAAGACTTGCTAGATCGAGGATACATTCGGCCTAGTGTATCTCCGTGGGGTGCGCCAGTACTATTCGTAAAGAAAAAAGATGGCTCGTTGCGGCTCTGCATCGACTATCGAGAATTAAATAAAGCAACCATTCGTAACCAGTATCCTCTTCCAAGAATAGACGATCTTTTCGATCAGTTGCAAGCTGCCACGGTATTCTCTAAAATCGACCTCCGTTCGGGCTATCACCAACTAAAGATCAAGCCAGACGATGTGCCAAAGTCAGCTTTTCGAACTCGCTATGGCCATTATGAGTTCCTGGTGATGCCGTTCGGACTAACCAATGCACCCGCTGCCTTTATGAGTTTAATGAACCTTGTGTTCCGGCCCTATCTCGATAAGTTTGTAGTAGTATTCATCGATGATATCTTGGTGTATTCGAAGAGTGAGGAAGAACATGCAGAGCACTTGCGGACCGTGCTACAAACTCTTCGGGACAACCAGCTATATGCTAAACTGAGTAAGTGTGAATTCTGGCTAAGTAGTGTATCTTTCCTCGGGCACATTATTTCTGCGGGAGGCATCTCAGTCGATCCGAAGAAGGTGGAGGCCATTGTCGAGTGGAAGCGACCTGCATCTGTTAGCGAGATTCGAAGCTTCCTCGGGCTAGCGGGCTACTACAGACGGTTCGTGAAGGATTTTTCCAAACTTGCACTACCTCTGACTCGCCTCACACAAAAGGGAGTCGCATTTGAGTGGTCCGCCGGCTGCGAAGCTTCGTTTAAAGAGTTAAAGCATCGCCTCACCTCTGCCCCGTTGCTTGCACTACCAGACGAGATCTCGGGATTCCAAATATTTAGCGACGCGTCCGGGCAAGGCTTGGGGTGTGTACTTATGCAGCGAGATCGAGTGATAGCCTATGCCTCCAGGCAACTAAAGAAGCACGAGAAAAATTATCCTACACACGACCTGGAATTAGCGGCAATTATCTTTGGCCTGAAATTGTGGCGACACTACCTTTATGGAGTGCCTTGCCGAATTTATACTGATCACAAGAGCTTGAAGTACCTATTCACCCAGACGGACCTCAACCTTCGTCAGCGCCGTTGGCTAGAATTGATAAAAGATTACGACTTGACGATAGACTACACGCCTGGAAAAGGGAACGTTGTAGCGGATGCTTTGAGTCGGATCTTCGTTGGATCTCTGTCAGTCGATCGCAGGTTACGAAGGGACTTAGAAGAAATGGGCATCGAACTCCGAATTCGATATCGTGGCGCGCGGGTCGCTCAAATGCGATTCGTACCCAACCTAATAGAGCGGGTCACATCTACTCAGAAAGACGACCCTTTCCTAAGGAAGATGCACGAGCAGATTCTAGCGGGGAAGGCGAAGGACTTTGCAGTAGATGAAAATGGAGCGTTGCGGGTGAAAGGAAGGCTATGCGTCTCCGATGATTCAGAACTTAGAAAGGAGATCCTTGCGGAAGCTCATTACGCAGCCTATATGATCCATCCCGGGAGCACGAAGATGTATAAGAACCTCCGAACGACCTTCTGGTGGCACGGCATGAAGAAAGATGTTGCACTCTTTGTGTCCCAATGCATAACTTGTCAAAGGGTGAAAGCAGAGCATCAGAGGCCGGGCGGGGAGATGCAAAATCTTGCTATCCCGGAATGGAAGTGGGAGCACATCTGCATGGATTTCATTGTTGGCCTGCCAAGGACGCAACGGGGGAACGACGCGATCTGGGTTATCGTCGACCGGTTAACCAAGTCTGCACACTTCATTGCCATCAAAAGTACTTGGAGCGCCGATCGCCTCGCCCAGACATACCTTGACGAGATAGTCCGGCTGCACGGAGTGCCAGTTTCTATAGTATCAGATCGGGACGGGCGATTCATCTCGCGTTTCTGGGAGAGCCTTCAGTTGGCGATGGGGACCAAGTTGAAGTTCAGCTCAGCCTATCATCCACAAACCGATGGTCAGACGGAACGAGTGAATCAGATACTAGAAGACATGTTGCGCCTCTGCGTGATCGATTCGAAGTCAAGTTGGGACGTCTACCTGCCGCTGGCCGAATTTGCATACAACAACAGTTATCAGTCCAGCATCGAGATGGCTCCGTACGAGGCTTTGTATGGGCGGAAGTGTAGGTCACCAATCTGCTGGGACGAAGTCGGAGAACGGCAAATCCTTGGGCCGGAGCTGGTTGAACAAACCGTCCAAAATGTTCGGTTAATTCGTGAACGGTTGAAGACAGCACAAAGCCGACAAAAGAGTTATGCCGATGCTCGACGTCGCCCCCTTGAATTCTTTGAAGGGGACCATGTGTTCTTGAAAGTCTCGCCTATGCGCGGAGTCATGCGGTTCGGAGTAAAAGGAAAGCTAAGCCCGAGATTTGTTGGACCGTTTGAAATTCTCAAACGGGTTACTCCGGTCGCCTATCAAGTTGCTTTGCCGCCTGCCCTATCAGAGGTACACGATATTTTTCACGTTTCTCAGCTGAGAAAGTTTGTACACGACCCGAACCACATAGTCGACTTGGGGCAGTTGAATCTGCAAGCGGACTTGTCGTACGCGGCGGAGCCTGTCCAAGTTTTGGATCGCAAAGAGAAGCAGTTGCGGAACCGAACCGTCTCGCTAGTGCGCGTCCTGTGGCAGAACCACTCGGTCGAGGAGTCGACCTGGGAACTTGAAGCTGATATGAGGGAAAGGTTCCCCTCATTATTCCATAGTGGTAGGTTCTATTCCTAAGTTTCGGGACGAAACTTTCTTTTGGATGGTTATGATGTAATGCCCCGTTCCCCCTATTCGGGAAGCGCGGCCAAGAAATACTTACGACCGTCCGAACGGGACAGATTGAATTAAGATCCTTTCCTCGTTATGGATTGGTTTCTTCGGAATCAGGTCCCATATACAATGGATTGTGCCTCGAGGATGGACTCGGCGGCAGAGTCGAGAGGGGCCTTTCCGTTGCGTTGGTTTCTTGTCCGTTTTTGTGCCGCTTGGTTGCTTTCTTGTTGGTTTTATGACTTGCGTTTTCTTGAACGGTTTCAATGGATTTCATTGCTTTCGTTCTTAGGATTTCGCATTTCGTATCGAGCCTTGGAGACCGAAGCAGGAGATATTGATCATCCGTTGGTGCGTGCAGGTGATCGTGTAGACGACGCGCGAGCGGAGTCTTAGAGACCTCTCCTTCTTCCTCCTATTCAACCAACTTGTGAGTGGCTCTATTTCGATAAGCACCTTCTTTCCAAGGGCTCCGTTCATAATAAAATTGACTCAGTTGTGCATTCAATCAAACGATACCAATTAAGTAACAAGTTGGATAACAATATAAGATAAGAAGTAGGCTTGGAACACCCATTGCTTGTCATACAAAACCTTGCATAAATTCATTGATGCATGCATGTTCGTTGGGTGTTTAATGGGTTGGTATTTATTGATAGTTCAAGTGCTCTTCTATAAGTTCAAAGTGTTCTTTTATAAACTGCTGCATGTTATTTCATATAACTTGTTGGTTGATTGTGATAGTACAGTAAAGCAGTTTCGTACATGATGTTCTTTAAATCGCTAGTAAGTAAATCTATGAAGTTCGGTTCATAGAAATGGTCATGGGAATTCTTGTGCACAAGGGATCCAGGTTCCTGCGAGCGGTTACCGGGGCACCGGGCCGTTTCGACCCGGGCGGAATCTACTTTCTTAGTCGTGGGAGCGGGGAATTGTAGCGGGGCTAGCTACCCGCGCTGCAAGCGTCGCCGCCAGCCCAGACTAAACCCATGATGGCTCCTAAACAATAAAGAAAGATGTTGTGTATATTTAAACTGTGCAGACTAACTATGTCTTCGTGACAGGGAAGGCTATGGTAAGTTGTACAGGTGGTTCAGACGGTACAGGTAAAGTCACCGAACGGTGGCATGTGGAGTTATGTTATTTTGTTCTTGCATACCTGCTAAATGAAATCTGATCTAGGCAAGAATAGAAAGTCACATAAACACATAAATGTTGCATGTTCATTTAAAACGCATCTAAAGAGCTTGGTAAAGTTGAGCAGCTAGCCTTCACCAGTACTTTTCGAAGTACTGACCCTCGTTGTAGCAGGTTCCCCGGCGCAAGGCAACGCGGCGAGGAGCTGAAGTTCTCTTCGGACTTTTGGGATCCTTGGCGGTTCGTGGCCAAGACTTTTGGAGGCTCAAGCTAGAAGCCTTTCACTCTCTCCGTTGCTGAATATCGCTAAGGCGATGGTGCTTACTCGCACCCAAGGTGTTTTGTGTTTTTGAATCTATGTAAAGGGACATAATGTATGGATCGACTATCTCATTTTGCGTCCAAGTTTGTAAGCCCGTGGGGCATTTTATACTTTTGAGTCAAGCGATGTAAAAAGATGTTCATTATGAATAAAAGAGAAACTTTTCTATGCCTCAACCTTGTGTTATCTTATATGTCTACTCTGCTGCATGGTACTAAAGAATATCCTTATGCCTAAGGCCTTGTGCACGCGCGCCCTACGCGTGCACGGCATCACGCCCGGGGGACGATTATCGATTAGCCGAAATCGGGGCGTGACACAGTCTCGGGCATAGTGCTGGCTCGCTCCACAAATCAGGCATATTTCTATTCTCTTTCGGCAGTCCTTCTGGTAATGTCCTCTCTTACCGCAGTAGTTTCAAGACGAAAGCTCATTTTGCCGGTATGGTGCTATCCTCTACTGTGTCTGCACTCCGGGACAGCGGATCGGTCCTCCTGCTCCGGGCTGGGCTCTGGCTGGCGGGGTCGTGCTGGGACGTCTAGTTCCTCTGACAATGGCCTCCTGGATCCTCGCTTCTGCAAGAACCTCCTCGTGAAAAATCCTTGCCTGTGTGGTTGTATACCTTTGTAGCTCAAAATTAAGGCAGTGATGGAATCTCTGAGATTTTTTTAGATCATTGGGTATCAAGACGGCACCAAATCTGCTAAGACGGCTGAACTCTGCGTCATATGCGTCCACAGTCATATTCCCTTGTTCTAGATGTAGAAACTGGGAGTACAGGACATTCCTAACTGTGGCAGGAAAATACTTCGCATTGAAGTATTCTAAGAACTGTTCCCAAGTCTGGTTTTTGCCTATACTGCGCTCAATGGAATTCTACCAGTGATAGGCGTTGCCTTTTAGTTGGGCCCTCACTGCAATCATCCAAAGGTCTGGGTGCAGTTGTGATGCCTCTAGTAGCATCTCCTTGTTGGCGACCCAATCGAAGATCTATTCTGCAGTCTTATTCCCTGAGAAGGTATCTGGTCCCATCTGTCGGAACCATCTAACAGTGCCACATGTCTGGGCTGGTGGAGGTACTAGTACGGGTGCTGGGATAGGTATCCTCTCTAGTACTGCCATCAAACTCGATCTCAACGTCTCTGTCTGATGCCACTGTGCCTGCATCATAGTCTGAAAGAACTGTAGCAAATGTGGCTGTCCATCTAGCTGTGGCATCTGGGGTGTGTAGGGTAGAGGTGGTGGTAATGGAACCTCTGGCTGTGCAGTAGGCGTCTCCTCATATGTCGGCCTCTCGGTCTGCAGCATCGGTGTAGCTCCTGAAGTCTGGCCCTCACAATGCTACGTAGGGATCGTCTGGGAAGTCTGTCCCTCATGTTGTGCTGTAGGATCGTCTTGAGAAGTCTCGTGCCAATGTATCAACGTGGTCTGTAGCGGGGGTTGCCCTTGGGGTACCTCCTCTCTTTGGGTGGTGTTGTCTGGCACCGCGGCACTGGGTGCTCCTCGTCCACTGCGCAAGTTCATCTTGCTGCAAAAGATAGGACTTCATTAAAAAGGGGATGGAATCAAACAAACAGGATACAGATATTTAGAAGTAACACGAAGGAAGCTCAAAAACATAATCAGAGTGGATGAGACCTAGTAATTTCTATCCTATAGCAGGCTCGCTGGGCACGTTACCATACCATAAGCGATAAATCTGACCTGCATGGGCCACCACTAAAAATATTTCACGACCCAGTCCCAAATTATATGAAACTAAGCCACGTGGCAATAGCCAGCTGTCACATCTCCGAGGATATCTCAATTTAATGGATCCTAACGAAGAGTGCTACGCTGTCTTAAATACTAACATGTCCCAAATAATCATCAACCAGTAATCTAATCTCATCCACAATATAAACAGCAAGAATGTACTAAATAAACTGCTGGAAGATAAACACCAGTCTCAAAAATATCATGGTAAAACCAAGAATGTCAGGTGGGGACAAACCCACAACTACGACGAAATAAAATACTAGAATGATAGATAAAAGATGATGTCTAGGGCATCGGTTGACTAGATAATGACGCACCCAATCCTAGGCAGAAGGCCTACCAACTGATCACGGAAACTCTGACGGTAACACCTCTAGCTCCTCAGCTGTAACGTATCTAGTCTCCTGTCCTGGGCCGTACACTGTGGGGTAATATGCCTCGTCCAAATCTGAAAAGGTACCAGGTCCTCAGAGGGACGTAACAAGATACATAGAAATATGCCATATATATAAATACTGAATAAAGTAAATGCAATAAAGGGTGTGCTAACCATCTAAGTGAATGCAATATAAGGACAACTTTGGTACGTATGAGTAGGTGTAGGCATAACGTCCATACCGCTCCGAAGAACGAGGAATCTGCAAGTATACATATGTCCATGCCGCTCCGAAAATCGGGGAATCTGAATAGTATGACGTCCATACCGCTCCGAAGAACGGAGAATCTGCAAGTATATATACGTCCATACCGCTCCGAAGAACTGGGAATCTGAATAAAGGGAGTCATTGGATCCGTGGTTCCTCCGGATACTACGGATTCCAATGGGGTATCCCATACGCCTACTAGTGGTCCTTCCCGCCCAATGTAGATACACTAGTCGAATACTCGACGTGCGCACCACGTATCTATATGCCAGTCTCTACAAATAAAATATCCTGAGTTACGTACTAACCGTGATGCATGTCACACGCACCGATAGCTAGTCGAATATGCGGACCCGCATCCCAATATGAATGTCACAGTGAATACGTGTAAAGTGTCAGGTCTTGAAAGATATCAACGTATCCTCCTAACTAGGATGAGTCTACTAGTGACTAGGCCAAGTATAGTAAATCATCAACGTATTCGTCGATAGCACCCGAATCAATTTCGGACGCGCACAGTCATATGAAATAGAACAACAAGATAACATACAACATATACAGCATTTAATTTAAACAGTAAACATGGCAAGGTATCTTGCCTGAGTCCTCAAGCTGTGAATGCCAATAGCCTGCTCCTGCGGTATCTCCTGGCTGATCTGATGATCCTAACACACAATATAATATAGAAATCTACATCAGACACTAAGACCATATGTGCAGACACTACGTTGCTCTTAGGAACTGTCTCAAGTTCACGGTTGGTCGAAGACAGCGTTACGTGTGCACGTAGCTAGGATATACACGTGTTATGTCCTTGGTCAACGTGTGTCTTGAGACAATAATTACTACGTTTACGGTTTTATATTACGTATTGTTGCATTACGCCATTAATTCCCATATGAAATGTACTAGGTCAAGTCTATATTTTTCGGTGGATTATAAGTGCTCATATCAGGACAGACTATTAAAGGAATTATTATCTATTAATTTATTGCTTAAGTCAAATTAGCATGCGTACTCAAATATAGGGTTTCTAGCATAAATTTCTTGTGTCTACGCGACTATTCGTAACACAACTCGACGACACGGCGATATAACTACATAGGACACGAGTTGTACCTATACGAGGCTGATCGGGTGGTCTGCATTCGTCGTCTGGATGTCCTCCAGCGAGGCGACGCTCCGGCATTGGCTGGCGTGGAGTAGCAGCGGCAGCGGCTGTACAGCAGCGATAGTCGCCACAACAGTTCGGCAGCGGCTGGCCGGCAAGGTCAGGTGGTGGGGACGGTGGTCTGGTGGACTGAGGTGGTTCAGGCGAGGGTAGGCGGTGATGGTGGCGGCTCACGGTGGGGGTCGGGAAGTCGGAGGAGATGGAGTTTTGGTTAATGGCGGGGGATGGTTGAAGGTGGGGTTGCGGGCGGCTGACCGTGGCGGTTGGCGGTGGGCAGGGCGGTCCGACGTGGGGAGCAGCGCCGTCGGCAAGGTGGCCGGCGGTTGGTAGAGGGAGGGGTAGCTCGGGGGAGAGGGGGTCGGCTAGGGTTTGGGGTGATGGAGGAATAATATTTTTTAGGGTTTTTGATGGGTAGAGTATGTGTATTTATAAGGGAGTTTGATAGGCTGGCCTCGGGACTTGGGCCTGTCTGGACCTTGTTGGGGTGGGACGGGTCCAAAGAAAGAATGCATGTGGCTTGGTTAAGTCCTGCTTAGGGTGAATTTGGTCTCCAACAATTAATTAGATTAATAATTGAAAGCGGAGGGCAAAAATCAACGAACATGTCGTAGCTAGGGTTACACCATGGTCAGAGGGGTACATAAAATTGTCTCACATAATTTCTAATTAAGTTCAAATAAATCCTAGTCGCCGGTTTAAAATCAATTTAACCCTAACCTGGTCGAGGGGGTTTACAGCGCCGGTGTCAAGGTACCATGCTTCGCCGTGGTGGTCGTCCTCACGGCCCAGATGCATCTGAGCGTGCACCTCGTCGAGTACGACGTTGTTGGTCGTACCCACGGTGGTCTCTGCGAGCGTGTACTCCTGCGCCATCAGCAGTGCGAGCTCATCGTCGTCGACTTGCGTCAGATTATGGCCCGCTCATCGCGCTTCGGCTTACGGCAGTCCTTCGCCTAGTGGCCATAGATGCCACAATTGTGGCACTTACTCTTATTGTCTCGTGTGTCGTCGGACGCGTTGCCGTTGCCGTTGTTCGTGTCGCTGCGACCACGACCTCTTAGCTTTCCATGCCCGCGACCACAACTTTTGTCGTCGTCGTAGTAGGCCTCGTCTTGCTTCCTCTGCTTCGTGCGAGCGAGCCACTCCTCTTCGGAGAGGAGAAGGCGGCTACTTGTGTCGTCAGAGTTGCTGCCAATATCGTACCGCTCCTCGACGGCTAGAAGCCAACCGGTAAGCTCTTCAATTGACAGCGTCTTGAGATCCACTAAAGTTTCAATGGTGATGGTGACTTATGTGTATTTGGATGGAACGACTCGAAGGAATTTTTTTAACTACCTTCTTGTCGTCCATTTCGTTGCCGAGTAGTTGCAGGTCGTTGACGAGTCCCGTGAGCCGCATCACGAAGTCCTCGACGGACTCGCCCTTGAACTTCATTGATGCACAGTCGGCGCACAATTTCTGCGCCTTGGCCTCGCGCACGCGCTCGACCCCCATCCGCATCATCTTTACAGTGTTCCATGCTTCCTTGGCAGTGTATTTCACTGCCAGTGTCCGCAGTATCTATGGCGGTACGACACGGAGTATGACGGACATGGCCATCCTGTCGTCGCGGTAGTCGGCTTTCCCGGATTCGATCGCCTCCCACAGGCCTTGCGCCTGCATGTTGACTCTCATTAAAAGAGCCCAATCTGTGTAGTTGGTCCGTGTCAGCATGGGGTACTTGAAGGTGAATGAGGTCTCCTTCATAGGTGTCGGCATCGTGGGGCTTTGCTCGTCGTTGGTTGCCATAGCTCTGATACCAAATGTAAGACAAGGGGAGTATTTGATTCTTGATCAGAATAATCTGTGTTATTGTTCAAACTCAACTTGGCCTTTAAATAGCCATTTACAACTCTAACAGAATGCATAAAAGTAGCACCCTCTAACCATATTTTAACTAAGTGATAACAAATCAAAAGAATAGATCAAATAATAATATTCCTAAAGATTATAATTTATTTAAACACAAATAACAACTTTTTTAACCTTCTCAACAGGTTTAACTCTAATATTACCAACTGCTACATACTACACCTATAATCCCGTGAGCATACCCCGCTCTTATTGTCTGCACCCACTTATGGGAACAACTCGCATGAATATGACCATAGCAAGGAAAAATGAAATGAAGTAGTAGTCAAGAGAGAGGATGAGTCTACCAGGGGAATAGGACGCCCAACACTCAATAGCAGGAGTCCGATGGCCGAGGCATAGCCGGCGTGCGCAGTTCAGCGGCAACGACTACCTCTCGATGTTGGCGTCGATGTGAATGGCGAGGAGTTGCACAGAACACCCAGAGGACTGAGCGCACACGGCTCACGACGATAGCCGTTCCTTGTGAACGGTTGCATGAAAAATGGAAGATTGGATGCGCGAAAGGTAGAGCACCGCGTCATCAGGCTCGTTTGGACGGCGGAGCTCATGAATGGTCGATCATCGGAGGTCCACCGTGGCAATCGGCTGCTGCCGGTTGCACTGCCGATGGCGATGCTAAGGACAGCGGTCATCAGGCTTGTGGAGATGGCCGGGGTGGCGCGTAGTCGGGCTGGAGCCGCAGGCCGCTGGCCGCGGGTGGATGCGTGCGATGCACGGCTATGCAATCACGGGGACAAGAACGTGGGTGTGGCGCTGACCGCAGACACGACGACATCGCCGACACGGTGGGCGCTGGTCGTAGGCGCGATGGCGTCGTCCACGTGGGGGCTGACCGCGGTTGAACGACAATCTGTGGGGTCGGTTGTTGGGCAACAGAGGCTGGGGAAATGATGGTGTCGGTGGAGATGAATAGACAATGGAAAGTTATGGAGAATGAATAGAGTAAGGATGGTGATTAATGCTATAATAATCAATGGGCTAAGGAATGGATTCAAATTATTTCTATTGGTACTATTGATTTATGATTTGTTTGAATTTATTGCAGGATTTAATATGGGATGAAAATGATTAATGAGAGTTTAAAAAAATTTGTGGGGGATTCAAACTTTCCCACGATTCGAAGGGGGTAGGGTTAAGTGGTGTGTGTAGAGAATTGCTATTAGCCAATAGTAATTTATTGAAATTATTAGAAAAGTTTTAAGAGGAATTTTATTAGGTCGTTCAAAATTGGAAGTGATTTGATTGAGAGGTTGTACTAAGAAAAAAATAATTTGAATTTAGAGCTATTAGGAATATTTTGGATTTATTAGGAATTGATTGAAGGATTTGAAATTGAAATATATACCTAATATAGATATCAACTATTCAAATTTACATACCAAATATCTAATCACATCTTAATCCATTTTTTTTTTTAAATTCCGGCATAACGTACTGGGCACGGCGTAAAGCTCAAGACTTTTACGCCGAGCCCCGTGCCTACATTTTAGGCCCACTGCCCCTCAAATTCCATAATTTATAAATGGAAGAATAATACCCCCTCGTCGCTCGATCCACTGATCTTCTTCCACCAAGCAATGGTCTTATATCTCTCCTTGGTCACCACAAGGGTCGCTCAAGTTCGGTAATCCAAAAATATTAACTATACTACCTATAAGATTATACACACACACACACACACACACACACACACACACACACACACACATATATATATATATATATATATATATATATATATATATGTGTGTGTGTGTGTGTGTGTGTGTGTACCAAAAAAGTATACGTGTTTGCAAAAATAAAACGACTAATAAATCGTTAATAATTAAAATAAAAAAAAGAAGAAGAAGGGGATTTACATATGAGGGTAAACCACATGCTTATAGTGAGGATGGGCTAAAGCCCACGATGAAGCTAAGTCAAAGACAACTTCTTGAAAATCTAAGATAGCCTATGACGAGGCTAAGATGAATGTGACATCCGACCAAGATAAATTCTCTTCCGTGGAGCTAATCCATCCGGTGAGATAACTCCCACAAAGTTAAACTTAGCTCCCACAACGCTAAAAGAATATCCTTTTCTTAAGCTAAGGTTGCCAAAGGCTATGATGAGGTTGTGATCAACTCGTATGAAGAGGATGGCTCCTTCAGTGGAACTAAAGTCAGTAATGACTTTCACAAAGCTAAAATATCAACCTTCTCTAAGGTTAAACACCAAACGTATGATGAAGCTAAATCCAATACAACCTAAGGAAGAGGTTACTCTTCTAGCATCTCTCATGAAACTAAGAATTTAGACAATGTATACTGTGGGGCTACAACCAACGCTTGCAGCATGACTAATGCCAAATTCTGCGATAAGGCTACAAGAAATGTCTATGGCATAGTTAAGACAACTTACTTAAAAGCCAAAAAGTCATATTAGGATACCAAGGATGTGTTCTTATTTCCTTCAACAAAAGAAGATCTAGAGGCTTCTAATGAAGTTGATGGGTACGAAACAAAGACGATATCTCACCAAAAAATCATCATCATGGATTTACTGGGTCTGACCTGTCAAGTTTCCAAACCCAACTATCCCTTGTTAAACTTAAAGCATCTGCTGACTCAAAAGCAAAAGCTTTTCTATGGTAGGTAAATTAGTTTCTCGATCTCCACCTTTACGTAGATATGATTATTGCCATCATGTGACAGCTAGAGCTATCAACTACTATTGTTAAGGGCTAATCCCATAACTTGCTCTTACAGTTTTGTGATGCATAGATAGTTTACTTTGACCGATTGTCTGGTTCTTCCCAACAATCACCAAACACGACTAAAATTCATAAGAAACTTAGGGCACAAAAGGAGAAATCTTTTGAAGATCAAGAGTTTATGATAGCTTTCATCAACATGGAAAGTTGAAGGCCATCCAGGCTCTGAAGAAGTGGACATGGGGTTGCCAATCCTCTACTTTCCAAGGATTTAGACTTGTTTGATCCTGATTTTCCTCCTTGTGCAAGATAAATGAATCAAAAGCGATGGTCTGACTCGTTCTAGGGCAGCAATACCCTTCAACTGAGCACCTTTTTCTGACCGATGGAGCTTTATCATCAATATGTATATGGATCGTCCAACACAATGAGCTTTACCCTAACAAGGGTATCCTTTCCTCACATGATCGAAGATAATCCTACCGATCTCCTTTGTTATCCTCTCTTCAAAATTCAAATCTGGACATATCGTTGAGATTGTATCGTTATTTTTGCCTTGTTAAATATATAATTCACTAAATTTAGACAACTTTATTCTGACACATTGTTTAGGTCAATGTAGGCTGGCCTATATACCTTATTTTTGCCTGAAACTGTTATATTCGATCATATGTCCAAATTTGATGTATGGATAGACTTTTTTGACTATCTCACTCATTCCAAACATAATAGTGATGTTTATTTTAGCATTCGGAGTTGTATATTGCGCTTTCACTTTTCATGCTACCTTTGACTTGACGAGTTCGCTGCCAGAACGCCGTCACAGCTCCATTCCAATTCCACATTGTTTTATTTATTGTTTTATTTATATTTATATCTATTCTTATAATTTATTTTATGCTACATGGTCATGATTATTTGTCTAGACAATATGGGTGCGATCGACGAAGTTCGTCATTTTACTTGTTTTTGTTTATTCTAGGCATATAGTTATTACTCGAATACCTTATATATGTGGGATATTTTCATGTCTCCTTAGTCTAGACACTCCATGACACAAATATGAGATTTATAATAGGGACACGGACTATCGTACTCGACTGTTCATCGATATGTACGGGACGTGTGACGGATAGAATGTAACTGTTATGATTCGTGTATTAGAGAATTTAACAATTACAAACTAGACATGTTGTGTATACGAATTGGCTATTCTATGGAGATTGGGTAGGAAGTCACTAGGCGTATCTGCTACCCAAATCGGTAAGCCATAGGCTCCAGAGGAAATATGGAAGATTATGAGCTTGATTATTATGTTGAACTCTGAAGTTCATTGAACATTATGCACGGTTACATATGCTTGTAGTATATGTACAGATCTTACTTGAGCCTACACCTGCCAGTGCGTATGAAAGTTGTCCTCAAATTATGCACTTAGGTAGTTAGAATCATCCTTAGCATATATATATATATATATATATATATATATATATAGACAAGTATGTTTATTGGGAAGCATACTAGTATGCATATTGTCCATTATTTATGCTTTTGTTATGTGGATTGATTTTTAGAGATGCTATGATAACGAGATAGTTATGTCAATCTTGGACAATATATACATATTTGAGTTGGTCTGGCAGTTATTAAAGATGTCATTGTATCATGGATATGGCATAAATAGAGCATGGGGTGGGAAGAACAACAAGTAAGGCGTTTGGGCTCATTTGCAATTTTTTTTATGTAACCCGTACGCTCCGTCGGAGATGCGTGGTCAAATGATCCTTATATTATATATCTACAGGCGGCCTCTGACGTTCAAAATACGTTATGCTTTTTAGGCCCCTGATTCTCCGAGAAAATTATGCTAATTCCATTTTTAGCCAGATAGCCCACGTGTTGGAAAGTTGTTCTCAAAGTGCATTCACATAGACGGTTAGGCGACCTTTGAATGTTTATTTTTAGTACTTTATTGGCATGTTATTTCTGTATCTTGTTACGTTCCTCTGAGGACCTAGTCCCTTTCCAGGTGTAGACGATCTTGACGATTTGCAGGAGCACGAATCAGGACTTGCTACTTCTTTCTCTCTTTCGAGGAGGTCTTCCCTTCGAGCCTCAATGATCATTAGATGTACTTATTTTGTTTCTCTTATATTCTAGTTTGGTAGTGGATTTGTCTCCACCCAACTAATTATTCTTATCAAGCATTTTATACTTGATTTAGTTATATATTTGATTGGTTATTCATTTCTATTTGATTCTATGGATAAGATCTAGTTATGCCTTGTGACTTATGACATAAATCTATACCACTTGTGAATTTTTATTCATAATACAACGTACGTATGTGTTATGGTTTTCATATATTGGAATTGCCATATACATACGGCTGGCATGCTTACGTATTCCTAGTCCTACGTATTTTGGGATTGGGATATGACACTATGCCAAGATACTCATAGTATGACATTATACAACCTCACCCAAGGTACCAAAACCCCCAGTAACTAACTAACACCAATTACACATATCAAAATCATAATTATATAACTAAAGTGACTAGTTACAATACAAATTAAAGAGAAATTATATCAACAAGCACAAAATTCCCAAATTAATCCCCCGTATCATAGTGTATCACAAAGTATCATGATCACCCTATTCGTATCCGATGTGGACGCGTGGCTAGCCTCACACACTCAATCTCAGTCTAATTAGAACTAATAGACCAAATGGCAAACACTTGATGTACCAATATCGGATTTTTTGCAAATTGGACACAAAACTCAATGTAGAAGTCACAATATAGGTCATATGAACCTAGTTTTTCTTTCTATGGGTAGTCCATATCCATGGAAGGGTTTCTAATGGTCAAATGCAATATTTAGAGTCTAATTAAAGAAAATTTTCAGAGTTATACCTATTGGGAGATGGATTCTTAATACAAAACTCAAATAGACACAATTTGGACACAAGCTCCTAGCCAATTTCTTCTTCTCTAAGTGCTCCTGGCAGTCCAAGCTCCTAGGCTCCTTAGATGATGATAATGAAGGGATTAAGAGTGATTTGAGAGATATTTGTGAAGGGATGAGTTAATTGGAGAAGAACACAATTGTGGATCTGATTTGGAGTAAAATATGAAGCGGAGAGAGCTCCCTATATATGGTCGACCATGGCTTTCCCCTTTTCCAAGTAATGTAGAATGACAAGGATACCCCTATTAATTAGTCATGAAGAATATTTAATTAAAGAGGTTAATTATGGAAGCTTCTATTCCTAATAAAGGTTAATCCAATCTTCTAATTAGGGAAAATGGAATTGTTTAAATGAGTCTAAAGGGTCTAGTCCAAATATTGGGTTCATGTGTCATGTTAACTCTAGTTAGGTCCACTAGTGTCAAGTCTAATAAATAGACTAGTCCACTAACCAATAAATAAATAACAATATATAAAATATAAACACTAAATAAAAATAATGTGTAATATCAAAATTATCCCTATCTAGAAATATAGTAATCACAGCCACCTATTCCAATTCTTCACTGCGAGCTTCATATGTTTTAACCGACTCGCTAGTCTGTATTGAGCATTTTCGCTCACATTTACTCAGAAGCCTTCAGCTACGGCCTCTTTATATCCATCCATACTCGGCCATGCGTTCTTAAAATGAAACGGCCTTGCTCAGTGTTAGTACACTCTCCCATATAGACAAGAATGGTCGAGTGGTCGCTCGTGGATGCCGCTAATCCCTCCGTCTTACTATCAGTCTAGTTACCATCCCATCTGGAATTAACCAATGCTTTGTCTAGCTGGTAAACTATTCTATTTCTCGTGGCTCGGTTACTCCACGTCTATATATGTCCAGTTCTGTCCAGACAATGCAGACCTAACTAAAGTAAACATTGTTGAAAGTCACGCAAGATAGATTCCGGAATACGTCTACCTCCGATTCTTTCGTGATTGTATATCATCGCATTAAAATCACCTGCCAAAAGAAGAGGGACCTGTAGTTGAATACCTGCCATCACACTAATATGTGTAATATCCCTCCACAAAGCATCTCTCTATCGTCGATCGTTGTAGCCATAAACTGCCCCATAAACGAAGCTGAGACCCCCTATATTTTTCAAGACTGTAGCAATCTGTTTTTTCGAGAAGTGAACCACCTGGCCTGTCCAGACCCTGCTATCCCAAAGAACCCAAATTCTTGCCATGTCACAAATCTCCATATTACTAACTTAATGCTAGTAGGATGGAATGCGTCGCTGCAACATTCTACCTGATATAATTTTTGTCTCTAATAATTTTGTTAAAGTGCTATGTACATTCCTCGCCACATCTTTGATTTCTCTCCACCGTCCAATCGAATTTGCTCCATGTGTGTTCCAAGTGAGCACTGACATATTATTGTTGCATAAGATTCCCTAGCCCTCTATTTGAACAGTCATCGGGGGTTAACTAGTTCTCTCTGCTCACTCCCAACTCCATGCAAATGCTCAGATACCACAAATTTCCCTTCTCCATTAGCGCCTACCATTTCGGATTCTCCCTGCATAGTGGCTCCTCTTGACCCCCGTGCAATTGATTCTGTTCTGCTTCTTAGTCTACCTGCTCCTCTATTGCTTGTCGTTTCTTCCGATTCCTGGTCATCACTGCTCCACGTTGTGTACCTAACTCACTCCTATTTCCAGCCGCTTCATTCTCCTACGCCTGGATCGGAGGTAGATGGTATCCTGTGGATTCTCCATCTCCTCCTCCTCAACTTCCATAGTATAAGAATTGTACTCCCCGAACAAAACCAATCAAGACTGTCGCTCTCTTTGCTGTTGAATCTGGATACTACGTTGTGTATCTGCCTCGCATTCAACTGGGTTCTTTCCTTTGTCTCTATTTTCTACCACTGCATGTCGCTCTCCCCCTTCTTCAACACCCTCATTAATATCCATTAATTCTCCATCTTTTTGTACTGGATCAGCAACATACCCTTCTATATTACTCGCCTCTCCATTCCTAGCTTTCACTGCACATACATTTGTAAGGTGACCGAAGCAATGACACACTTTACATGACGGTGGGATCCATTCATAATCCACTAGCTGACTAAAGTACTTCCCCGAAGATAGTTTATATTCCACATTTTTCCGGAAGAACTTTCTTTGCATCTATCTCTAAGAACACCCGAGCGTAGGTGAGTCTTGCTTTGTTCGTAGTCGCTTTCGTTCACCTTGATTGGTTTACCAACAAAACTGGCTAGTTTCATTAACATCGGAACACTCCAACGGGGGTTCTGGAAATTGGATCCAAACAAGAATGGTGTGGAAGGTATCTCTCTCACATTGTACTCCGGCTTCCCATCTTTAGCGATGATTAATCAGCCAACAAATGTCCAATGTCCCCTCCGCATGAATCCTCCCTATCACAACATCTTTGTCCTCCTCCGCATGAATCCTCCCTATCACAACATCTTCGTCCATGTCGTCCTTCTCTTCCATATTGGTCTCCAAACCCCGTGGCTGACGGCCGCTGCCGCCATCCTCCGGGTTCAGAACCCTGGCCATATATATATATATATATATATATATATATATATATATAAATAAAGAGAGAGAAAAAATTCAAAAGATATAATGATTACCTTATGTGAAATTATTTTTTTGAGCTAGATAAATCATTCAAGCTCTCTCCTTGGGACACATGCCCTCTAGGTGTCTATGATATTTGAAAAAAAAAAAATTATAGGAGAAGAAATATGCAAATGCAAAATATTCAATAATAATAATAATAATAATAATAATAATAAATGAGATATATTTTCGATACTACGAAATTACCGAAATTTATCGGGATGTAACTATTACATAGAGCATACTAAATTACTAATATTCTAATAGCAATTATTTAGCATATTTGTACATAATAATACCTAATAGGAAGACATTTAAAGTTGTCCCAAACAAAATAGAACTTATAGTGCTGCTGGTTTGCTGGTTTATCTTCAAATTTTTTCTTTTTAGCGTTAGAGTTTATTCTGAATTATTCCATGGTTTTCTAATTATTCCTTTCATGTCTATGTTAAACAATATAATAATCCTTGGGAAACTAATCAAATACACCATGAATATTCAACTACAACTTGAAAGTTGCTTTGTTTTACATGTGCTTCTAAGGCTTGTCGCATTGTTGATGGGCTATTTTATATATATATATATATATATATATATATATATATATATATATGTCACGTTCCGCTTCCAAAAAATATGGAGATCTGGCACATGAATACATCTCCAGGCTACGCACAAATACGATGCACCATCATTCGTACTTGCGATTGTCTTCTGTAAATTCTAAGATAAAGTACATGACATCTAGAAAACTTATAATATATTACATACTTTGTACATACTTAAAACACATCAGACTTCCAGAGTTCCCAAAATATTTAATTTACATATTCCAGCTACAAAATGAAGTATGCTGATTTTTCCAAAAGATTATCTTCCATCAACCATCTACTTCATCAACCTTATATAAAGGCAACATTTTTTTCGAGTTATCTTCTTCTCCTAGTGAACAAAACTAGGTCGGCAGAACGACAAGCAAGCCCTTATATCAAGAACGGACAATTAAAAAAAAAAAGTGAAGTTTCAAGAGAAAATTTGTATTAGAAGATACTGAAAAACTGGTATGGAAACTAGAGAAAAAGTTATTTTGAAGATTTAAAGTGTAAACTTGAAATATGAGATTTCTATTCCTAACAAACATATTCTATATTTGTGTCAAAAGCACATTCACAATCACAAAACACAACACATTTTTTCCAATATGCAAATGCAATTTAGAGAACGCTTTTGGATCACAATCACACCTATTGTCTTGACAATAATTCCATATATCTGGGATCAGGTAACTTGCTGGATGGACGGTGCTTAGATTTCAGTCCCACCAGTTTTATTTCTATTATTTAACAAGTGTCGAATTACTAGAGTCGATGCCCAAGAACCCTATCAAGTGTCAGATTATTTGAGTTGATGCTCAAAAATTCTATAAAGGGTCGAATTATTTGAGTTGATGCTAAAAAAATCCTCAAGTGGAGTGAACTAAGCTTCACCTCGAACCATCGCATGGCCATGAGGATGTCGGCACTACTAATTAGTTTTAATCAAGTGTTATTGCAAGAGTCGACGGTGCGATCTAAATGTTCTCTACCACCCAATACAATTCTACAAATTCACAAACATTTGTATCTAACATACAAATTTTAAGTTGAATTACATGTCCGATTCGTATCTCGTTTCATGTGTCAATCACCACATGCTTTACAAGGATATAGTTCAGTAATTGTTCCGTCGTAGCGGAGATATTTAATATTCAAACATATATTCGTTTCGTGTGCTCATGGCATCACGTTAAAACAATAATATTCCATTTGGTAGGACAATTCCAAAAACATGGAAGTTGAACTTATTACCCTAAAATATAATACATTTGAGAAATTATGTTACTCTTTTGTGCACGTGCAAATGTGTCCTCCGCATCCTAAATTCTAAATCCCAAATCTAAGATTTTTAGAGTTTGAACCATAGTTTAAAGTATCGGCCGATACCGATCCGATACGGCCGATACCGATACAGTTTGGCATGTCCCGATCCGATACCGACCGATACCCGATACTGACCGATACCGACATTAGAGGTCTATTTTCCAGTCAATTCGGCAAAAAAATTTGAATTAAAAAGACCAATTAGAAATGATGTAAAAGCATAGTAAGGTTGTAAAAACATATAAAAGAGGAAAATTTATCTATCGCATAAAAATCAATCGACAAGGATGACTACTATTTCATTCAATATCAAAAATACTAAGAAACAATACTGAAAATACTTTAAATTATGCATAAATGTATAAAATATATTCTCTAAAATGTTAATAATTTACTAATAGTTGTTTGCTTTCCGATACCAAAAAATTCGATACTCCGATCCGAAACCGCCGATCCCGATACTCATACGAATGGTCCGATACCGATTCCGATACCGATACTTTGAACCTTGGTTTGAACCTATGTCAAGTAACTTGAGAAATAACTTGAAAATAAAGAATAACCAATTACTCGGGATTTTCGAAAATGGCTCTCTATAATTTCTTGAAAATTTTGGCAGATTCTTCTTTGTATTCTGGAGCCCAAAATTTTTATAATTTATAATAAAAGACCCGACACAACCCTCCAATCCCTGGGCTCGCTGACCACTTCGGTGGAGCAACTCTCAACACCGATAACACACGCAGGTATATATATAATAACCAAGGAAAACAAGAAAGAAACTTTCTTACCAATACTTTTCTTTACCTTAGCAATTAATTATAAATTTAGAATAAACAACTCCATCCTTGGAAACCATGAGAATGGTTAGATACACAAATAAATTCATAATATGAAATAAAAATCATGTTCATAAAAATACACAACAAGATAACTAATGTATGAAATCCACTTATTAGTTTCAATGTGAAATCAAGGCTATCTCAAAATACATCAACTCCAAAATTTTTAAATGTTGAATTTATACCAACTTAATGTCATATTTGACTTAGATTGCGCTGATACGTCCCAAGAACTTAAGACATAATTTGTAGTATGTTACACCTAAAGTTTCTTAATTCTCCAAAGTCAATTATGACTTTTTCGAGCTTGCTTAATGCTGGATTTTAAAGACTAATTCAGATTAGAGCCTAAAATGTTTGATACAACCTTGTATCATTTATGAAAACACATTCCAAGGTTGCCTATACAACTATAGTTTCTTAGTCTATATAATCACCTCGTATTAGTCTCACGATGCATCTAATAATGTCCAAAAATACTTTTGGACAACAATTTTCTGTCATGCATTATCAATATCTTATATGATGATAGAAAAATTCACATAAAAACCAAATCGATTACATCCATAGTATATCTATGAATTTATAACTCTATTACTACATATATACATCAACATACCCAATTAATAATTATAACTAGTCACTTTACTTTCTTACTTTCTTACATACTTGAGTATATGTATACATATATAAATTCTCAGAAACTTAAGACAATTGAATATAATATATAGAAAACCTCATCATTTAATACTATTAAATTTATGAATCCGTACATGAGTATCTTTGTGTCAGATTGTTCTTATCATGAATTACAACCCAAAATTTATAATATGTATATATATAAATTCAAAATCTGAGATATTTTGAAGAACAACAATTTTGATTTGAATATTTGATTTAGTTGTTCCAAAAGAACACGAAAATTGATTCAAGAGAGGGATAAAGGAAAGGGCTTGCCTTAGTTTTTGTAAATTGATTTACAAATTTGATAGCCAACTTGCTTTCCAAATTTTGTTACAAATCGCCTTCTACAGAAAATTGAGAAAATAGATAAAACATATGGATTGGAAAAATTGACCTAGGTTTTATTTGAAAAAGAATTAAAAAAATTTGGAAAGATATTATACCTAAAATAGGGGAACCCACATGAGAGGGAGTGGTGGTGCTCGGTGGTGGGGTGCCCGCGGAGGAGGGCAGGTCAGAGGGAGGGTTTGTCGGCGATGGCGCACGGGCGCGACGTCTGGCTCGGCGGCGGTCTGCAGCAGCCGCCGCAGCAGTAGCAATAAGGAGCAGCCGCAACAGGAATAGCAGCAGTAGCAGCCAAGAGAGAAAAGGGAGATAGAGAGTGAGGGTGAAGAAAAAGGAAGAAGAAATATAAGAGGCTTCCTACAGCCACCATCATTATGTTGGTGTATTGGAAAACCAAACTAATCCCCCCATCCTATACGTAAGTTGCCACTCATCCCATTCTCCTTCATTCAAGTGACACTAATCCCCTTCTCTTGGATCCAGATGTCACTTAGCAAGTTAGGTGAGAAGAAAATTTATGCAATTGCATAAATTTATGAAGGATCTAAATGGAAAAAAAATCTAGACAATATAAATTTATTGCTTTCCCTAGGCTGAAATGAAAATTTAAAATTTAAAATCACTCTTTTAAAAATATAAAATATAGATTTTAACTAGAATATATATATATATATATATATATATATATATATATATAGGGTATGACACTCTACCCTCCTTAAATAAATTTCGTCCTCGGAATTTGGTTATATCTAAAGTTGTACATTAAAGAGTACAGAGTAGGACTAACCTTAATCCTAAACCGATGCAATTCTAGTATCAAATCGATATATGCAATACTAGTATCAACGATCAACCCTCTTCTCTTTTTCTAAAGTTGGTTATATCTAAAGTTGTACTCCGAATATCCTCTTCTCTTTTTCATCAATATATGCAATTCTAGTATCAAATCGATGTTAAGGTAATCCTAATAATTGTTCAAGAACCACCTCCTTAATTTTATCCATAATTTCTTGAAAATTAATCAATCTCTTGATTTCAAGGACTTTCTTCTAGTGAAACAGTAAATCTTTCAAAAAAATTCAGATCAAATTTCTCATAATATCTAACAAATTCATGTGCTTTCGTGCATCAAAATAACTTTTTATTGATCATCGTCTATATTGTTAAAATTAGAGTCAACCAATCCATTCCAAGTACTATATCGTAATTGTTCATATGATATATCAACAATCAACCCTGAAAACTTTTTCTTTAATAAACTTTCTTGTATGTCATAATCACTTCTATGATATCGTTTGTGTAGGAATTCACAATTTCATATATATATAAGAGTGTTACTCTATAATCAAATATTAACACAAGATCAAGTATAATACATGTCACCACGTCTCTTATTAGTTCATCCTCATTAGCGTCCGTCATATAGGCATATCCATGCTTCTTTTCATTGTTCTTATTATAGCTCTGATTTGCCTTCTGGACATGATAAAATTGAGGTAATTGCGATGCTAAAGGTAGTCTCTGTTGATGCACAGGTGTTACATAGTTATGAACTGGAGGTGCTACATGTATCAGGGGTCTAAATCCATTTTCTGGTAACATAGGTTTTGGTTTGAACTCTTGATTGACATATCTAAATTCCTGTAGAATAACTTGGATTCCGGACCTTCCAGTAAGTTGACGTGTACAATTTTGAGCCTGATGCTCCGGTGATCCACACTTTAGGCAACTTTCCAAAATCCTCCGACATATATTCTTGGTATGTCCTATCTTCCCACATTAATCACAAACTAACGGTCCTTTATTCTGTCATGGTTGAAATTGTTTAGCTGAATTTTGCCATTGATTTTTCGTTTGAGAGAATCATGTCTCCCAGCTTCTCTTATGTCCTGTAATTTTCATATCATGTTTATCTTTTTGAATTCTTTCCTGGTCCTTTGGTGCTTCTACTACCTCAACATAGGTTTGACATTAGTATGGTGCCACTCGTGCTTTCAACTTATTATTCAGTCCTTTACGAAATTGAGCTATCTTTGCTTGCTCAGTAGTCACCATATATGGAGCTAATCTGTTTAATCTTGTAAATTCTGCAGCATATTCATCTACATATATTTTGTTAGGTTTTAAGTAAATAAAATTTTTTTCTAGTTCCATTCTTGCTGTCGTAGGAAAGAATCTTTCTTCAAATCTTTTTTTAAATTCCTCCCAAAGTATCACTTTATTAGATTTTTCTGGATGCTGAGCACTCCACCACTGCCCCGCTACATCCTTGAGTTGTATCCTCACTACCGATACTACGTCTTCAGCAGCAATCTTGGCTCCTTTTTAGTAATCCTTTAGTTGTTTTCAACCACTGACCTACTTCTATGGGACTCTCTGTTCTATCTCAGTTGGGCGGATTTAATTTCTTAAAGTTTAAGATTGTCCCAAAGGTCTTGGGAGTAGATATTGCTTCAAATCGTTCCAACATCTTGGCGGATGTGGTTTGTGCTAAGTGTACTTGTTGACCATTGGTTTCGAAAACTTTCTGAAAAATCTCATACATATCTGTAGCTTGAGATTACGATTGTTCAGGGAGGTTTGATCGGGAAGGAGAAGGCATTTCCTGGAAATTAGGATATAATTTTTTTTAAAAAAAATCGTATGGGTCTAAATTCAAATATTAGAGATTTGCAAAGTTAAGATCAATTATAAAATCTTGAATATCTGATAAGGAACTTGCATATTTCATTCACTATATCAAAATATGATACAAATATGCAGCTAAAGATACATAATATCTTACATATTATTATACATTCCTACCCTTCCCACCTTCTGATCACTATATATACATCTGCTGCTTTACAAAATAAGAAACGGTAGACAAAATATCCCTATTTATAATAAGACCTTAATAACCCTAATATATACAAACTTCTCTCTTTATCATTTTCCATACTAGATAGATATACGTTCAATCATGAAAATGATAGCCTCAGGGTATAGCTCCTTCCATTGTAGCAAAGTACCATTATAATCATTTGCTGATAAGTAGAATTTATATATTGTTGGGTCCTGATAATGATATAGAAAATGATCATTTTAAAATATATTTCTGCTCCGGCTTCCACATCCTGAATTACTGGATAGTATATTCCATAATGAACTCCATATACGGGTATGATTTGACCCGGCACTAGTTGCCATCTCCTCCTCACATAGCTATGATATCCATCAAGGTTCTATCTACTTGTAAACCCCCAAATTTTTCAAATTATTAAATCTTGGATTTTTTCCAATTTTCTGGAATTTTCTGGGAATTTTCTGTAATTAAAATCAAGGTTTTCAATTAATAAACGATTTTTAATTAGCAATAAATAATATTAAAATATCATGAAAATAATATTTTTGGGTGTAAAATGGAAAACTGGACTTAGGGTAATTTTTCTGGATTTTTCTGGACCTCAGACCTATTTTTAAATGCCTAAAAACTATATTTTATTAATTATTTAATTAACTGATTTCTTATTATTAATTATATTTATTATTTATTATTTATTTATTTTCTTTTTATTTTGGGCCGGCCCGGCCCAGTGGACCGGCCCAGCAGCCCAGTCGGCCCGGCCCCAATCGCCACCGGGTCGGGTTCGGGTCGGTCAGACCCGCTAGCGACCCGCCCGGATCCGCATCACCCTCCTCACGACCTGCGCGAGCCCGCGTCCCTCGGCCGCCGCCCGGTTCTTCCACGCCGCCTCCGCCGGCACGTCCCCACGACCCTCTCCGCCCGCCTAACCCGGCCACGAACCGCCCGGAGCCACCCTATAAAACCCCGGCCCCCCCCATCTCCTCCGCCCTCACCTTCCCTCTTCCCCTAAACCCTAACCGATCCCCGGCGACCCGATCTCCGGCGGCCCTCTCTGCGTCCGCCGTCCAGCCTCCCCCTCAGCCGCTAGCTCGGCCCCTCCGGCGCCTCACCGACACCTAGCCACCCCTCTCCCGAATCCTCCTCCTCCTTCTTTTCCTCTGTCGCCCGCCTCCGGTGACCGTTCGACGTCCCCCACCGCCGGCAGCACCCTCACCCGAGCCCGGCGACGCAGCCCGGCCACCCTCCGGCCACCGCAGACAGCCCAGGCCGAAGCCCTAGGCCGGACACAGCTCGCTGCCGGACACGGGCAGTGGACACTGCGTGGACACGTCCAGGACACGAAATCGCGCGTCGGACACCGAAAACCCCAATTTCGAAGAGCCCGGTTCAGGTACTCGTATCTTGCACCCTGTATCTCCATTTTCGATTCCGTAAATTGTGTTGTGAAGCCTGTATGACCCTCTCGGTGTCCGGATAAACTGTTCGGGGCATCGCGTCCTGTGGTGATCGCACACCGCGATCCAAAAACAGAAAAAATCAGACCCTGTTTCACCCCGGAACTGAGTACGCCCCGCCAAACGGGACGACTTGGTCGCGTGCGATCTTCGCAGATGCGTGCGCATCGTCGATACGGACGTGTGAGTCTTCGTGGAAGCTGATTCGGGTGTGCGTGCACACCGAAATCAACGCGTATCCGCGGACATCGCCCCGTATTCGCCTTTTCTGCAATTCACCCTAACTTCTTGTACACTCGTCAGATCGAGACGAAACTTGCGCCATCGGACTCGTAGCGATACGCTGGTCCTGTGGGTCAAGTTTGGTTCGATTCTGAGAACGTTGACGAAATCGCATGCCGTGGGCCCCACAAGCCCCGCTCGACGGGCGATTTTGTGTTTGGCTCATCGGAATCCAAATCTGGAAGTTCCGTTGGGTTCGTATCAGCGTTCCTGACCTGTTGACACTAAGTTTGGTAAATTTGGAGACCTTTGACCCGGACACGTTTTTCGGTGCAAAGCGGGCCCACCGGCGGACCCCGTTTTGACCGAAACTGCCGTTTTTGCCCTTGTCTCCAAATTGGACCCAAGGACAGGCGTTTCTAGCTATTTGACATCTTCTGAGCGTGATGGTAATGTCTATTTTAGCTTTTGGACTCATCTTTGGAATTTTCCCCCGAGAACTAAATTAATCAGATCCAAACAACAGGCAAGTACCTGCACTTCAAGTTAATCTTTATATATTGTGATAATTAATTTCCCTGCCTTACATGTACCCTTGATGATTACACCTAGTGTTAGAAATGCTGGATTTCATGTCTTGAATATTGGAAGTTCCTGTCTTGTTTTTCATGTCGGGTGGGAGAATACCTAGAAGGCATGTAGTTTACCCTTCCCCTTGTCCTGTTTAATAGCTGTTGGTACACGACTGTACCTCAGCCGGATCTCGATTTCCCCTGTTTAATAGCCGTTCATGACGGCCGGATTAGCCTTATAAATCCCTACATGCCAACTATGTATTCTAAAACAAACACAAGTTCACACAGATAGTTCTGGTCATGTTATATTTCTTGCTGGCTATTGTAGTTTCATTTCCTGTTTTATTTAGTTCTGTTTCTCATATTCCTGTTTACAGTTTAACTCTGAGATAATAATATTCTGTTATGCTGTTTCTCAACATGATATCAAATATTTAATTGTCATAAATATTTAGTTTAATCTTGTTGTGCACTGTGTACTTTGCTCCTTTCCTGACTGGATCTGTTGATTTAGGAGATGATGAGGATCTTGCCCCTACTTATTATGGTCCCTATGAGGGGACTGATGATACCTATGAGGAGCCAGAACCCACACAGGAGACCCCTGTTGCTGAGTAGCTAGTAGTAGCTATCTTTCATTTATATTCTCACCTTATTTATCGGGTTTGTCCCCGATTTCACTTTGAAATCCTGTATTAAAATATTTGAATCTGTTGTCACATTTATTTTCAGATGCAATCTTAAGTTTCATTTCTCATTATTATCTTGCCTATGTTGTTGTGAATAAGCTAGTTAGTAATTATGGATTGACCTAGACAGCGTACTACCGCCGACTCTGCGGCGTAGGCTGGACGTACCCACGCACTCGTGCCCGAATTTTCGGGTGCGGGTCGTGACACTACTATCTCCTAAAACTGTATATGTCATAAAATGAGCCATGACCTACACCCCAGAAAACCTTAACCTCAAGTAAAGTTTCAAATGCATCCATGAATGAAAATAATATCCTATAATTTTGATTCTAAGGTGCAAATGTGGCTAAGGTATTATCCCTCAAATAACTTTATTGGAATATTGTTCCACACTTTTATCTTAAGGTTCTTTCTAAACATTCCTAATTTCATAACTTAAGGTCCAAGCTCAACCTATATAGCTTTCTAAAAAGCTAGACCTGCATGGGCCACCACTAAAAGACGTGTCATATCCCGCTTCCAAAATATGAAGATCTGGCACGTGAATACATCTCCAGGCTACGCACCAATATGATGCACCATCATTCGTACTTGCGATTATCGTCTATAAATTCTAAGATAAAGTACAGAGCATCTAGAAAACTTATCATATATTACATACTTTATACATACTTAAAACACATCAGACTTCCAGAGTTCCCAAAATATTTAATTTATATATTCCAGCTACAAAATAAAGTATGCTAATTTTCCCAAAAGATTATCTTCCATCAACCATCTACTTCATCAACGTTATATAAAGACAACATTTCTTTCGAGTTATCTTCTCCTCCTAGAGATCAAAACTAGGTCGTCAGAACGACAAACAAGCCCTTATATCAAGAACGGACAATTAAATATCAAAAAATAAATGTGAAGTTTTAAGATAAAATTTGTATTGGAAGATAATGAAAAACTGGTATAGAAACTGGAGAAAAAGTTATTTTGAAGATTTAAAGTATAAACTTGAAATATGAGATTTTTATTCCTAACAAACATATTCTATATTTGTGTCAAAAGCACATTCACAATCAAAAAACACAACACAAATTTTCCTATATGCAAATACAATTTAGGGAACGCTTTTGGATCATAATCACACCTATTGTCTTGACAATAATTACATATACCCGGATCAGGTAACTTGTTGGATGGGTGGTGCTTAGATTCCAGTCCCACAAGTTTTATTTCTATTATTTAGCAAGTATCATATTACTTGAGTCGATGCCCAAGAACCCTATCAAGTGTCAGATTATTTGAGTTGATGCTCAAAAACCCTATCAAGTGTCGTATTATTTGAGTTGATGCTCAAAAACCCTCAAGTGCAGTGAACTAAGCTTCACCTTGAACCATCGCATGGCCATGCGGATGTCGACACTATTGCTCAGTTTTAATCAAGTGTTTATTACAAGAGTCGACGGTGTAATCCAAATGTTCTCTCCCACCCAATGCAATTCTACGAATTCACAAACATTCTTATCTAACATACAAATTTTAAGTTGAATTACAGGTCCGATTCGTATCTCGTTTAGTGTGTCAATCACCACATACTTTACAAGGATACAATTCGATAATTGTTCTGTCGTAGCGGAGACATTTAATATTCAAACATATATCTGTTTCATGTCCTCATGTCATCACGTTAAAACGATAATATTCTATTTGGTAGGGCAATTCCAAAAATATGGAAGTTGTACTTCTTACCCTAGAATATAATACATTTGAGAAATTATGTTACTCTTTTGTGCACGTGCAAGTGTGTCCTACGCATCCTAAAATCTAAATCCCGAATCTAAGATTTTTATAGTTTGAACCTAAGTCAAGTAACTTGTTAAATAACTTGAAAATAGAGAATAACCAATTATTCGGGTTTTTCGAAAATGGCTCTCTAAAATTTCTTGAAAATTTTGGCAGAGTCTTCTTTGTATTTTGGAGCCAAAATTTTTTACAATTTATAATAAAAGACCCAAAACAACCCTCCGTAGAATCCCTGAGCTCGCCGACCATTTTCGGTGGAGCAACTCTCAACACCGGTAACACACACAGGTGTATGTATAATAACCAAAGAAAACAAGAAAGAAGCTTTCTTACCAAAACTTTTCTTTACCTTAGCAATTAATTAGCAATTTAGAATTAACTAACTCCATCCTTGGAAACCATGAGAAATGGTTTGATACACAAACAAATTCATAATATGAAATAAAAACCAAGTCCATTTAAATACACAACTTCTAGATAACTAATGTATGAAATCCACTTATTAGTTTCAATGTGAAATTAAGCTATCTCAAAATACATCAACTCCCAAATTTCTAAATGTTGAATTTATACCAACTTGATGTCATATTTGACTTAGATTATGTCGATACGTCCCGAGAACTTAAGACATAATTTGTAGTATGTTACGACTAAAGTTTTCTAATTCTCCAAAGTCAATTATGACATTTTCGAGCATGCTTAATGCTGAGTTTTAAAGAATAATTCAGATTAGAGCCTAAAATGGTCGATACAACCTTGTATCATTTATGAAAACACATTCCAAGGTTGCCTATACAACTCTAGTTTATTAGTCTATATAATAACCTTGTACTAGTCTCACGATGCATCTAATAATGTCCAAAAACACTTTTGGACAACAATTTTCTATCATACATTATCAATATCTTATATATGATGATAGACAAATTCACATAAAAACCAAATCGATTACATCCATAGTATATCTATGAATTTATAACTCTATTACTACACATATACATCAACATACGCAATTAATAATTATAACTAGTCATTTTACTTTCTTACTTTCTTACATACTTGAGTATATGTATACATATATAAATTCTCAAAACCTTAAGACAATTTATGGATATAATATATAGAAAACCTCATCATTTAATACTATTGAATTTATGAATCCGTACATGAGTATCCTTGTGTCGGAGTGTCCTTATCATGAATTACAACCCAAAATTTATAACATGTATATATATAAATTCAAAATATGAGATATTTTGAAGAACAACAATTCTGTTTTGAATATTTGATTTAGTTGTTCCAAAAGAACAAGAAAATTGATTCAAGCGAGGGAAAAAGGGAAGGGCTTGTCATAGTTCTTGTAAATTGATTTACAATTTGATAGCCAACTTGCTTTCTAAATTTTCTTACAAATCTCCTTCTACAGAAAATTGAGAAAATAGATAAAACATATGGATTGAAAAAATTGACCTAGATTTTATTTGAAAGATAATTAAAGAAATTGGGAAAGAGATTATACCTAAAATAGGGGAACCCACCTGAGAGGGAGTGGTGGTGCTCGGTGGTGGGGAGCCTGCGGAGGAGGGCCGGTCGGACGGAGGGGTTTGCCAGCGGTGGCGCACGGGCGCGACGTCTGGCTTGACGGCGGTCTACAGCAACCGTCGCAGCAGTAGCAGTAAGGAGCAGCCGCAATAGGAATAGTAGCAGTAGGAGCAAAGAGAGAAGAGGGAGATAGAGAGTGAGGTTGAAGAAGAAATATAAGAGGCTTCCTACAGACACCATCATAATGTTGGTGTATTGGAACACCAAACTAATCCCCCCATCCTACACATAAGTTGCCACTCATCACATTTTCTTTCATTCAAGTGACACTAATCCTCTTCTCCTGGATCCAGATGTCACCTAGCAAGTTAGGTGAGAAGAAAATTTATGCATTGGCATAAATTTATGAAGATCTAAATGAAAAATAAATCTAGGCAATATTTTAACGCCTTCTCAAGGCTGAAATAAACATTAAAAATTAAAGATCACTCATTTAAAAATATAAAGAGTAAATTTTAACTAGAAAAGATTTATTTAGGAATATATATTGTAAACCCCCTCGACCAGAAATTAGGGTTAATTAATTTAATTAGCATAATTAGGGTTAACTAGAGATAATTAAGATTTATTATATATTATTATAATACCTGTGAAATAATTTGTTATTTTAGGATACTACCCTACCTGTTGCCCTAAAATAAATTCCACATACTTGGCCTAGACATGCTAACCTATCATATTGAACCTAGAACAGATCCCGGCTACGGATTTTCGTGCCTGATTTTAGTCGCACAAAAGTCGTTACAAACGTCCGTACGCAATTTAAATAAATTGCGTAATTACGTTCGTTGTCCGTTCCAATCGAAATTGAGACCCCACCTCGATCCGTCTTGACCAACCCAGATCATGATATTATTGTACACTGAGCCTACTACACCAATGACCCTTGTCCAACCAAATTTAGACCCCCGAATTTTTTATTAAATTAAATTAGAAACACTGGTGCATTAATTACGAATTAATTAATATGGTGACCTAACCTCAATTGAATTAGACCCAACTCCAACCCAAACCCACATCCACACCCACAAGCCTCATACAAAACACCATACACCATCCTAGCCCAATAAGGAACACCAAACATGGTGTTTGGTTACATTAAATCCCCAATTTCAGGAATTGTGCAAATACCAAAATGTTCAGGGGCCTATTTGCAAAATTGCAATGAGGTGTTCCCCTCTCATTGGCCCAAACATCATGAAGAAAGAATTGCTCATGCCCTAACCGTATCCATTTATTTTTCCCCCATTCCTTTGTACTTACCTTACTTTATGAAGGGCACATCATGGCCCTACATTTGAAATGCCCCATTCCTAGCCCTCCCCTCATCTTGATGGACATCCCCAACTCCCCAAAAGCTAGGTCCAGCCGGCCCTAATCCCAAGGCAGCCCCCCCCCCCCCCACTCTCTCACCTACATAAACAACCTAGTACCTCATTAATGAGGGCACACAAACCAAGGAACCATAGAGAAAAACCCTAACTTTCTAAACCTCAACCCAACCCGACCCCAACCAGTCATCACCCACCACCCTATCCCGGCCAACCACCGCCTCCGGCCACCCCCATAGCCACCCGACCATCTTCGCCGGACCTTCCCCCACCTGCCACCACCGTCACCCGCCGCCTAGCCGCCGGAGCAACTCCCCCCAGCAGCTGTCCCCAACCCGAGCCTCCCCCTCCCGCACACACAGTCGACCACCCGACCTCCCCGTACTCCGCCACCACTACACCTCCGGCCGCCCAACTCAGCCACACTCCTCCCCGGCCAACCCTCTTCCTCCCCGCCAAGCCTCGCCGCCGGTCGACGCCACAACCACCCACAAACGCCCTCGCAGCGCCGGTAGTCCCTGAACCGCTGCTGCTGTGCCGACCGCCCCGAGCTTCGCCGGAGCTCCGTCCGGCCACCCCTGCCGGCGACGGCCCGCCACCGTGACCCCCTCGACCTGAGCTACAATACGGTACAATATTTTATGTATAATTGTTAGTATTTATGCATGTATTTTAGATTACAAGGCTTAGATATATAGATCCTGTATTTATTTGTATTTAATACGTATTTTTTGATTTAAATAAATACCCTGTATATATATATATATACCTGCTGTATTCTTTGTATACTGTGTATATATCAATAAATATAAACATATGTTACACTAATAATAATACTGATATTATTTATAAATACCAATTTTGTATTTATGTGTAAATGTACATATAAATACATAGAAGTATGTATATATATTGTATTACAAAAAATAGTAAGTATTTAATATAAATCTTAATAAAAGTAATTTCTGTGATTTAATATTATATATAATATAATACTATTTTCTTAGTATATTTTCGTATTAATACTTATACATATGTATGTATGTATGTATGTATGTATGTATGTATGTATGTATGTATATTTTAAAAATATGAAGAATATTAAATATATAGTATTTATTGTGTTAAATGCATTTTCTGGAAATTAATTATATTATATATATAATATTATATATTAAATACTTATACATATTAACCCTCTAGTATGTATATGTATATATATATATATATATATATATATATATATATATATATATATATATATATATATATATATATATATATATATATATAGATACCTACATGTATGTGTATATATTTTTTTTATACCTTTCATTATGTTGTATATATTAATTTATGTACATAATTTCTATCTAAATATATGTATATGTATAAATATATGAATTTATGTTATTACCAATTATGTATACATATTTACTGTGTGTATTATTAGTATATACTAATTAATACATAAGTACTATTTTTGTACTAATAAACAAATATATTATTTTAATATAATTAAATATGATTTAGTGTATATGTATATACTTGTATTAGCTATATATATATATACAGTCCCGACCCTATGTCAGCTGTAGATACAAGCAGTGTGTCTTAGTCATGCTATTGTAGCGACTAATTTGGTCATTACTATATCCTATATAGGATTGCTGGACAGTACCGCCGAGGCATCAGGAGCAGGACTTTGGATTTCGCAGCTACCCGGGACATGCAAGTATACCTTGCTGATTTACTGCTTAAAATTAAATGATAAAAGTTGCAAATATGCATAAAACTGTGCGCGTCCGAGATTGACTCGGGTGCAGTCGACAATGCGTCGATGAGTAGTGTACTTGACCTAGTTGCTAGCTGACTCACCCACTACTGCGAGGATATTTTGATATCTTCCTAGACCGTGACACTTACACGTATCACGATGGTACATTCATATTGGGATGCGGGTCCGCGTACCCGATTCGCTATCGGTACATACGACATGCATCACGGACTAGCCTGTATTCTAGAGTATTATAGTTAGATGAGACTTGGCATATAGATACGGTACACTCACGTCGTGTATTCGACTTGCGTATCTACATTGGGCGGGAAGGACAACTGATAAACGTATGGGATACACCCATCGGACTCTGTGGTATCCAGAGGAACCACAGACCCGGTGATTTCCTATATTCAGACACCGCGCTCTACGGAGTGTTACGGACGTATATACATTGCAGATACCACGTCCCTTAGAGTGTTGGACGTTATATATATACAGATACCTCATTCTTCGGAATGATGGACGTTGCAGATACCACACTCTAGAGGACGTCGGACGTTATGCCCCCACCTACCTATACGTTCCGAGGTTGTCCTTATATTGCATTCACTTAGATGGTTAGCACACCCCTCTTTACTTTTATTCAGTACTATATCTGGCATGCATATTGTATCTTGTTACGTCCCTCTGAGGACCTGGTTATCTTCCAGATCTGGACGAGGCCTATTATCCCACAGTATACGGGCCAGGTATGGAGACGAGGTTTGCTCTTGACGAGGAGCTAGAGGTCCTTCCATCAGAGTACCCCTGATCAGATTGGTAGGCCTTCCGTCTATGACTGGAGCTCCTTACCTAGTTAGCCGTTGTTCCAGTCACTCTTCTTATCAGCACTTTATTTCAGACTATCAGTACTTTATCTCCAATATTTGTAGTGGGTTTGTTCCCACCAGACATGTTTCAGTTGTACTATGTTATTTGACTATGTCCTTATATTCCAGTCTTTCATTTCAGTATTTTACTTGTTATTTATGGATGAGATTAGTCACTGCCTGTTGTTGATATTAGACTTGTTAGATTTAGGACAGCGTAGCACGCTTTGCCAGGTTCCATTAAATTGGGATATTCTCGAAGACGTGTCAGCTGGCCAATGTCACGTGGCCTGGTTTCATATATTTTGGGACTGGGGCGTGACATGGTTTTAGTGGTGGCCCATGCAGGTCTGAAACATCAAATGTTTTTCGCTTGTGGTATGGTAACGTGCCCAGCAAGCCTGCAATAGGATAGAAATTACTAGGTCTCATCCACTTGATTACGCCTTTGAACCTCTTCCGTACTTTATAATATCTGCATCCTGTTTGATTGATTCTATACTCTTTTAATATCGTTCTATCTCTTACAGCGAGATGAACCTTCGTAGCCGACGTGAGATACTTGGTACCATAGTGCCACCTGCAGCACCGAGGGAGGATACGACTCAGGGACCACCCAGAGAGCTGCCACAGCCCGAGGCACAGGTGATCCCCCAGGCCCCGATGATGCACTGGCATCAGGTCTCTCCCAACGAAGGGACGCAGCAGCCAGAGGGCCAGACATCGCAGACGATCCCGAGGCAGTACTTCGAAGGGCAGACCTCGAGGGCGACACCGATGCCGCAGTACAAGAGGCCGGCACCCGAGGAGGCACCAAGGAGACAGCCGGAGGTACCTCTTCCACCACCTCCACCGTTTCTACCGCAGATGCCACCAGCGGAGGGACAGCCCCAGATGATGCAGTTTTTCCAGATGATGATGCAGGCCCAGTGACAGCAGACGGAGAACCTGAGACAGGGTCTGATGGCAGTACTGGAGAGAGCACCTGCCCAAGCAGCAGCACCAGCACCTGCACCTGTCCAGCAAGCGGGCACGGTACGAGGCTTCAGACAGATAGGCCCGGGAACCTTCTCAAGTAAGGAGACGGCAGAGGAGATCTCAGACTGGGTCTCCAACACTGAGATACTGTTAGAGGGTTCGCAGCTACACCCCGACCTCTGGATGAACGCGGTGAGGGCCCAACTCACAGGCAACGCCCATCACTGGTGGGACTCTATGGAGCGCAGCATCGGCAGACAGCAGACTTGGGAGGAATTTTTGGAATACTTCAACGCGAAGTATTTCCCAGCTACGGTGAGAAACGCTTTGTACTCCCAGTTCCTACACCTGGAGCAGGAGAACTTGTCAGTAGACGCCTACGACAGAGAGTTCAGCAGACTCAGCCGATTCAGTGTAGCCCTGATCCCCAACAACCTGGAGAAGGCCAGAAGATTCCACCATGGTCTCTCTCACGAGCTGCAGCGGTATACCACTACCCAGGCGAGGATCTCTTATGAAGAGGTCCTATCAGAGGCGAGGATCCAGGAGGCTATAGGCGGAGGAGCGAGACGTTCCAGCGCGAGCATACCAGCCAGAACCCAGCAAGGAGCAGGAGGACCGATCTGCCGTCCAGGAGCGCAAGCGCAGCAGAGGACAGCGCCGTACCAGCAGAAGGAGCTTCCGACCTGTCACTTCTGTGGCAAGAAGGGACACGTCATCAGAGACTGCCGAAAGAAGCTCGGGCTCTGCATGGTTTGTGGAGCCAGCCAGCACCTTGCTAGAGACTGCCCCCAGCGCAGAGATGGAGCACCCCAGACTGGACAGAGACCACCAGCAGCACCACTGAGGATACTACCCCCAGCAGGAGGCCAGCGTCCACCAGCTACCGGAGGACAGCAGAGAGGACCACCCTTGGTCCCACAGGAGGCATACTTCAACCAGGCCCGACAACAGGCAGGAGGGCAGAGGCGCGGGCAAGCCTTTGCTTTAGCATCTATCGAGGAGAAACCAGAGGGAGAGGCTATAGCTGGTACAATTCTAGTTGCATCATTACCTACAACTGGACTGTTTGATTCTGGAGCTACACTGTCATTTATATCTAGTAGCTTCGTAGCAATGCATAGAGTAGCAACTTCCCCTTTACCTAAGAGTTGGAGAATACTTACCGGAGGAAGCATCGTACCGGTTACCAGTACCATTATAACGTGCTCGGTAGTAGTTTGTGGTAGAGAGATGAGAGCGCGATTGTTGGTACTCCCAATGCCAGCTTTCGACGTAGTTCTGGGCATGGACTGGTTAAGCCAGTACAATGTCGTGCTAGATTGCCGGAAGGGTAGCGTTACTTTTAGACTGCCAGGACACCCGGAGTTCGAATTCATGCGAGGCACCATCGAGCGAGGAGTAGGACACGCAGCTGGAGCTTACATGGCGATGGAGACGGCACCCCCAGAAATCGTTGCAGAGTTCGAGGACGTTTTCCCAGAGGATTTGCCAGGCCTACCGCCTGATAGAGAGGTGGAGTTCACCATTGAGCTAGTACCTGGAGCAGCACCGATATCATCAAATGTGTACCGGTTGGCGAAGAAGGAGCTTGATGAGCTGAAGCTACAGCTAGAGGAGTTGCAGATCAAGGGATTCGTTCGTCCTAGTGCATCACCCTGGGGAGCACCAGTGCTGTTTGTACCCAAGAAGGACGGGACGTTCCGGATGTGCATTGATTACAAAGCCCTTAATGCTCTGACTATCAAGAACAAGTATCCTCTACCGCGAATCGATGATCTGTTCGACCATCTGACAGGAGCAGTGGTGTTCACGAAGATCGACTTGAGATCGGGCTATCATCAGGTGAAGGTGCGAAGGGAAGACATTCCGAAGACAGCATTTAGGACTCGTTATGGTCACTACGAGTTCTTAGTAATGCCTTTTGGATTGACAAATGCGCCTGCTGTGTTTATGAACCTGATGAACCGAGTCTTCCATGAGTATCTGGACCAGTTCGTGGTAGTCTTCATCGACGACATATTGGTGTATTCGAAGAGCCACGAGGAGCACGGGGAGCACTTGAGGCTAGTGCTAGAGACGCTGAGACGAGAGAGGCTTTATGCCAAGCTGAGCAAGTGCGAGTTTCTCCTAGATCGTGTCGCATTTCTTGGACACGTTATCTCGGGAGATGACATTTCAGTAGATCCCGTGAAGATTTTATCAGTAGAGATGTGGCCGACCCCTACCAACGTCTCGGAGGTGAGGAGTTTCCTAGGACTTGCCAGATACTACCGGAGGTTCGTGGAGAGCTTCGCAAGGATCGTAGAGCCGATGACCCGCTTGACCCGCAAGGATCAGGAGTTCACCTGGACAGAGGAGTGTCAGACGGCATTCGATGAGCTGAAGAAGCGTCTGACTACAGCACCCATCTTGACCATACCTTCTAGACCCGGAGGATTCGTGATCTATAGCGATGCGTCCGGGAAAGGATTAGGATGCGTCTTGATGCAGCATGAGAAGGTTGTGGCCTATGCCTCTAGGCAGTTGAGGACCCATGAGAAGAACTATCCTACCCACGACTTGGAGCTTGCCGCAGTGATCTTTGCTTTGAAGCTTTGGAGGCACTACCTGTACGGAGAGCTCGTGGAGATATTCACCGATCACAAGAGCCTGAAATACGTCTACACACAGAAGGACCTGAACCAGAGGCAGAGATGTTGGCTCGAAGTGATGGCAGACTTCGAGATTGAGCTGCAGTACCATCCGGGAAAGGCTAATGTGGTAGCCGATGCTTTAAGCAGGAAACCCATAGCATTTTTCCTGACTACCCAACAACATCTGTTGAGAGATCTAGAACAGTTGGGTATCAAAGTCATCATGTCCGGAGTAGACGGTCGGATGTCGAGTTTCCAGGTGCAATCGACATTGGTGGAGAGAATCAAGGCTGCTTTGCCGACGGACGCCAGATTTTAGAGGCTTCGACAGAGGACAGAGGCTGGAATACAGACGGGACTGCGTATACACGAGGACGGGACCTTGAGATGTGGAGATCGTCTCTATGTTCCGAATGGAGAGCTACGCCAGGAGCTGATGACGGAGGCACACAGTTCGACCTATTCTATACATCCCGGAGGCACGAAGATGTACCGAGACCTGAGGCAGTACTACTGGTGGCACGGGATGAAGAGAGAGATAGCCCGCTTCGTGGCTAAGTGTCTAGTGTGTCAGAAAGTCAAGGCTGAGCATCAGAGGTCTGTCGGATTACTTCAACCGCTCCCGATACCGGAGTGGAAATGGGAGCACATCACCATGGACTTCATCATGGGTTTTCCGAGAAGTCCTAGTGGTCGCAATGCGGTATGGATAATCGTAGATAGACTCACCAAGTCTGCCCACTTCTTACCCTTCAGGGTTGGGCAATCTACGGAAGTCTTGGCAGACATGTATATGAGGGAGATTGTACGATTGCATGGAGTGCCAGTCAGTATCGTGTCTGATAGGGATACGAGGTTCACATCGTACTTTTGAAGGAGTATGCAAGAGAGTCTTGGTACCCGCCTTAAGTTCAGTACTTCGTACCACCCGCAGACAGATGGACAATCCGAGCGCACCATTCAGACGCTGGAGGATATGTTGAGGGCATGCATGCTTGACTTCAGCGGTTCATGGGAGGACCACTTGCACTTGGTCGAATTTTCCTACAATAATAGCTATCAGGCGAGCATTCAGATGGCTCCCTATGAGGCATTGTATGGTAGGAAGTGTCGATCCCCAGTATGCTGGAGCGATGTAGGAGAGAGGCAGATTCTAGGGCCAGAGTTGATCGTCCATACAGTGGAGAAGGTGAAGAAGATCCAGGGGCATCTACGAGCAGCACAGGACAGGCAGAAGCATTGGGCTAATGTGCATCGACGACGCCTAGAGTTCCAAGTTGGAGAACATGTGTTCCTGAAGATTTCATCTACCAGAGGAACCATCAGATTTGGAGGCAGAGGGAAGCTGAGTCCGAGGTACATCGGACCCTTCGATGTGCTAGAGCGCGTCGGAGAAGTTGCTTACAGATTGGCCTTGCCGCAGACACTGGAAGGAGTTCACGACGTCTTCCATGTATCTCAGCTGAGGAGGTACATATCGGACCTGAGTCATGTGCTTGACCACTCGGAGATCACCGTTGGTCCAAGCTTGTCATACCAGGAGGAGCCGATAGAGATCCTAGACCGAAGCGAGAATGTACTGTGAGGCCAGACTATCCCTCTAGTTCGTGTTGCATGGAGGCATCATGCACCAGGTGAATCAACCTGGGAACGAGAGGACGATATTCAGCAACGCTTTCCCCATCTCTTCGAAGGCCTAGGTATGTGATAGTATTTATTTCATTCAATAGTTTTGATATATGTCTGTTTTAATTTCGAGGACAAATGCTCTAAGGAGGGTATGTTGTAAACCCCCTCGACCAGAAATTTGGGTTAATTAATTTAATTAGCATAATTAGGGTTAACTAGAGATAATTAAGATTTATTATATAGTATTATAATACCTGTGAAATGATTTGTTATTTTAGGATACTACCCTAGCTGTTGCCCTAAAACAAATTCTACATACTTGGCCTAGACATGCTAACCTATCATATTGAACCTAGAACAGACCCCGGCTACGGATTTTCGTGCCTGATTTTAGTCGCACAAAAATCGTTACAAACGTCCGTACGCAATTTAAATAAATTGCGTAATTACGTTCGTTATCCGTTCCAATCAAAATTGAGACCCCACCTCGATCCGTCTTGACCAACCCAGATCATGATATTATTGTACACTGAACCTACTACACCAATGACCCTTGTCCAACCAAATTTAGACCCCCGGATTTTTTATTAAATTAAAATAGAAACACCGGTGCATTAATTATGAATTAATTAATATGGTGACCTAACCTCAATTGAATTAGACCCAACTCCAACCCAAATCCACATCCACACCCACAAGCCTCATACAAAACACCATACACCATCCTAGCCCAACGAGGAACACCAAACATGGTGTTTGGTTACATTAAATCCCCAATTTCAGGAATTATGCAAATACCAAAATGTTCAGGGGCCTATTTGCAAAATTGCAATGAGGTGTTCCCCTCTCATTGACCCAAACATCATGAAGAAAGAATTTCTCATGCCCTAACCGTATCCATTTATTTTCCCCCCATTCCTTTGTACTTACCTTACTTTATGAAGGGCACATCATGGCCCTACATTTGAAATGCCCCATTCCTAGCCCTCCCCTCATCTTGATGGACATCCCAACTCCCCAAAAGCTAGGTCCAGCCGGCCCTAATCCCAAGGCAGCCCCCCCCACTCTCTCACCTACATAAACAACCTAGTACCTCATTAATGAGGGCACACAAACCAAGGAACCATAGAGAAAAACCCTAACTTTCTAAACCTCAACCCAACCCGACCCCAACCAGTCATCACCCACCACCCTATCCCGGCCAACCACCGCCTCCGGCCACCCCCATAGCCACCCGACCACCTTCGCCGAACCTTCCCCCACCTGCCACCACCGCCACCCGCCGCCTAGCCGCCGGAGCAACTCCCCCCAGCAGCTGTCCCCAACCCGAGCCTCGCCCTCCCGCACACACAGTCGACCACCCGACCTCCCCGTACTCCGCCACCACTGCACCTCCGGCCGCCCAACTCAGCCACACTCCTCCCCGGCCAACCCCCTTCCTCCCCGCCAAGCCTCGCCGCCGGTCGACGCCACAACCACCCACAAACGCCCCCGCAGCGCCGGTAGTCCCTGAACTGCTGCTGCTGTGCCGACCGCCCCGAGCTTCGCCGGAGCTCCGTCCGGCCACCCCCGCCGGCGACGGCCCGCCACCGTGACCCCCTCGACCTGAGCTACAATACGGTACAATATTTTATGTATAATTGTTAGTATTTATGCATGTATTTTAGATTGCAAGGCTTAGATATATAGATCCTATATTTATTTGTATTTAATACGTATTTTCTGATTTAAATAAATACCCTGTATATATATATATACCTGCTGTATTCTTTGTATACTGTGTATATATCAATAAATATAAACATATGTTACACTAATAATAATACTGATATTATTTATAAATACCAATTTCGTATTTATGTGTAAATGTACATATAAATACATAGAAGTATGTATATATATTGTATTACAAAAAATAGTAAGTATTTAATATAAATCTTAATAAAAGTAATTTTTGTGATTTAATATTATATATAATATAATACTATTTTCTTAGTATATTTTCGTATTAATACTTATACATATGTATGTATGTATGTATGTATGTATATATGTATGTATATTTTAAAAATATGAAGAATATTAAATATATAGTATTTATTGTGTTAAATGCATTTTCTGGAAATTAATTATATTATATGTATAATATTATATATTAAATACTTATACATATTAACCCTCTAGTATGTATATGTATATATATATATATATATATATATATATATATATATATATATATATATATATATATATATAGATACCTACATGTATGTGTATATATTTTTTTTATACCTTTCATTATGTTGTATATATTAATTTATGTACATAATTTCTATCTAAATATATGTATATGTATAAATATATGAATTTATGTTATTACCAATTATGTATACATATTTACTGTGTGTATTATTAGTATATACTAATTAATACATAAGTACTATTTTTGTACTAATAAACAAATATATTATTTTAATATAATTAAATATGATTTAGTGTATATGTATATACTTGTATTAGCTATATATATATATACAGTCCCGACCCTATGTCAGCTGTAGATACAAGCAGTGTGTCTTAGTCATGCTATTGTAGCGACTAATTTGGTCATTACTATATCCTATATAGGATTGCTGGACAGTACCGCCGAGGCATCAGGAGCAGGACTTTGGATTTCGCAGCTACCCGGGACAGGCAAGTATACCTTGCTGATTTACTGCTTAAAATTAAATGATAAAAGTTGCAAATATGCATAAAACTGTGCGCGTCCGAGATTGACTCGGGTGCAGTCGACAATGCGTCGATGAGTAGTGTACTTGACCTAGTTGCTAGCTGACTCACCCACTACTGCGAGAATATTTTGATATCTTTCTAGACCGTGACACTTACACGTATCACGATGGTACATTCATATTGGGATACGGGTCCGCGTACCCGATTCGCTATCGGTACGTACGACATGCATCACGGACTAGCCTGTATTCTAGAGTATTAGAGTTAGATGAGACTTGGCATATAGATACGGTACACTCACGTCGTGTATTCGACTTGCGTATCTACATTGGGCGGGAAGGACAACTGATAAACGTATGGGATACACCCATCGGACTCCGTGGTATCCAGAGGAACCACAGACCCGGTGATTTCCTATATTCAGACACCGCGCTCTATGGAGTGTTACGGACGTATATACATTGCAGATACCACGTCCCTTAGAGTGTTGGACGTTATATATATACAGATACCTCATTCTTCGGAATGATGGACGTTGCAGATACCACACTCTAGAGGACGTCGGACGTTATGCCTACACCTACCTATACGTTCCGAGGTTGTCCTTACATTGCATTCACTTAGATGGTTAGCACACCCCTCTTTACTTTTATTCAGTACTATATCTGGCATGCATATTGTATCTTGTTACGTCCCTCTGAGGACCTGGTTATCTTCCAGATCTGAACGAGACCTATTATCCCACAGTATACGGGCCAGGTGTGGAGACGAGGTTTGCTCTTGACGAGGAGCTAGAGGTCCTTCCATCAGAGTACCCCTGATCAGATTGGTAGGCCTTCCGCCTATGACTGGAGCTCCTTACCTAGTTAGCCGTTGTTCCAGTCACTCTTCTTATCAGCACTTTATTTCAGACTATCAGCACTTTATCTCCAACATTTGTAGTGGGTTTGTTCCCACCAGACATGTTTCAGTTGTACTATGTCATTTGACTATGACCTTATATTCCAGTCTTTCATTTCAGTATTTTACTTGTTGTTTGTGGATGAGATTAGTCACTGCCTGTTGTTGATATTAGACTTCTTAGATTTAGGACAGCGTAGCACGCTTCGCCAGAATCCATTAAATTGGGATATTCTCGAAGACGTATCAGCTGGCCAATGTCACGTGGCCTGGTTCCATATATTTTGGGACTGGGACGTGACATATATATATATATATATATATATATATATATATATATATATATATATAGCAAATGATGTCTAGTCTAGTGGTTAAGATCGATGTATATTATCCAGAAGGTTGCGGGTTCGAGCCTCCTGGATGCAGAAGTCTGTAACACAATTATCTCTTCAATATATATATATATATATATATATATATATATATATATATATATATATATATATATATATATATAAAATGCAGCAATACTTTCACATATTCTAAAAGATTATTCTATATATATTCCTTTCAAGCTTGCAATTTGCAGATTGACTGCTTTTTCTCCAGTTATATTATAACAGAAAATTATCTTTATTTTATATATATATATATATATATATATATATATATATATATATATATATATATATATATATTAAAAAATGCAGCAATACTTTCACATATTCTAAAAGATTATTCTATATATATTCCTTTCAAGCTAGCAATTTGCAGATTGACTGCTTTTTCTCCAGTTATATTATAATAGAAAATTATCTTTATTTTTCTTCCAAATGGGTGATGAATGCTCACCAACCACCTTATCTCTGAGAATTAAATCTCTAGTGCACCAAAGATTCCAAAAGGAGGAGGAATGAATCAAATGCATGTTGGGTTTATTATATCATATCCAATCTCTTGTGATTCTTCCTCTTTGGTTTGTTTCCTTACCCTTCATCTAAGTCAAATCTGAGCATATTAACTTTAGATTCTTCCATAATTTATGACAAAATACTTTTGTGTGAAATGCCATCTCAATTTAACAATTCCAATATGTTTATTTAAGCTCCAATATTGATGTTTATGAACAATATAGGGTTTTTTTTTTTTTTTTTTGAACTTCCTAGTAGAGGAAAGCTCTCTTTATTTCTTCCATATAAAAACTATTGGGAACGTGATTTGTGGTCCATCATGTACGATATTTGATTGAGCTCATATGTCTTAAATTTTTTTTTTTTATGTAAGACTTGAATCAATCCTAATTATCTACACATCATGATCCCACCTCCTACCCAATGTGGGACTAATTTACCAACTCCATTGTACCCTCTTTGATGGCTCATCCGAAAATGAGATACAATCCAACAATCCCCACTTTAGCTCGTTTCCGCTAGCGGAACAACCTTAGCACATCCTGGCTACCTTTGCTCGTTCTCGTTAGCCGAGCACCCAGGAGATCCAACATATTGTCATCTTGATCCGTTTGACCACAGAACCAAACCGGACACGTTCATCCACGTCATCATTGTATGCCAACCACAACTTCTTGTTCCACCTTGGACCCGCCAAACCTACCTTTGAAGCCAATTCGTGTAGTTGATACTCCTCCTCCACCTTGAGAATTATACACATGAATGTTCAGTACCATCTGTCTCAAATCAATTAGAGTCGTCCAAACCAGTTCGGTAACATTGGGCTCTGATACTACTTGTTGGGAACGCAGTGTGACCCGAACCGGAGTTGGCCCATGAGGTGTGATATTGGATTGGACCCACATGCCTTAAAAAAAAAAAATCCTATGTAAGGCCTGTACCAATCATAATTATCTGCATCTCATGATCCTACCTCCTACCCAATGTGAGACTAAATTACCAACTCCATTGTCATCCCTCTTTGCACACTCATCCGGAAATGAGATACAATTCAACAAAAACTGTTAGAATGAATACATGACCCTTAACTCTCACAAGAATTCTGGAGTTTTAGGTTCAAGTTTGATTACAATTGCATATATTGTTTTCTCAAGCGTCGTTACATATGATCTCATTTGCTCAAGTCCTTAAGTTAATGGCATGGCATGTTCGAAAAAAATGTCCATTTAGAATTAAAATCGTTTGGCTCTTTGTTTGTTTGGTTACCAAATAGAGTTCCGAATAAAACATAACTGAATCAAAACTGACCCTTAATATAATAACAACTTCAACATGTTATCTAAGCAACTGAGTTTTAAATGTACTCAGGCGTATGCGTATATTAAGCGAATTCTATAAACGATTCTACTGATTTATGAAATCAACTATCTGCCGAAAATGGACTCTTCAATTTGCTTGAATGAGAAAGATGGAATGAATATTACCCCCAACTTTCATTATAATTTTAAATTTCTGATGGAGTGATAGGACTTTAAATCTTTATTGTAAATATATAATTCTCAGATGGTGTCCATGACCTTCTTGCTTCTAGAACATCGAAAATAATAGAAGCCAGTAGCCTGACTGTGCTTGACGTAGATTTACAGTAAGTTCTTGTCACTCTGAAACGACATGGTGCATAACCTTTAGGTTTTTGTTAGTTATGTAGGAAGAAAGTTATTCAATATCATTTCCACATGCTGCCACCACCTAATTATTGGTGATGGATCATAAAGTGCCATTAGCCTTTAGAAAAGGAAAAGGAAAAGGAAAAGGAACTAATTCTCCTCGTGCTGTCCAACAATAGTTCCCAGTCCTCTCTACTTTGAACAATATTTGAACCTACAATTATTCTTCCCCCCTATCAACAATCATCCCAATTTTAGGTGAAACATTTAATGCAATAATACTAGGAACATCATCTCTCTCCCCTTGTGCAACAATTTTTTTGGCAATCTCGTACTATCATCCCCACAAAAGGCTCACAGTCGCATCACCTAAAGAAAAGAGCAGATCAAGATTCCTTGAACATAACTGGAGGTCACATGGAGGAGAGAAGAAACCTTGGATAGCATCTCATGTGGCTGTCACCCTAAAGTTAAGGGGTGGTGGTGGTCTTTCCCCACACATGCCGCACCTAATTTGTTTGCATGCACATCCTCCGATTCAAATGTATGACCTTGCAAGCCAAGCTCGCTTCCAAACTTCTACTTGTAAACAATGCCAAGTGCCAAATGCCAAGAAAACAAACAAGCACAAGGGAATGCAGAGAGCCACAGAAACATCATCTTATAGTGACAAGAAAAGAAGAAAAACAACACACATTTATCACAAGATGGTGCCTTATCCTTTCCCTTTCTCTATTATTGCATACATGTCAGTATTGATAAAAAGAACACACCACAAGGGACACCACAAAGAACAGAGAGAAAAGAAAGGAAAGACTTCTTGATGATTATGATCAATTTGAATTTCAATAAACCATTAACCTCCTTTCTATGCTAGCTATCTAATTATTACTGAACATGTTTTCGGCAGCAGAAGCATTTAAGTAATCCGATCGTGTCGGGACTCAGACCACCCGGATTGCACCTGCCGGTGGCAGGGGTTGAGGCCGAGGAGGTGCAATGCGGAGCTCCAGATCGCTGGCCTCGACTGAGGGAGGTTGAGGCCGAGTTGGGCGATCGGGGAGCGATAGTTTGAGGAAGTTGGGTGCAAGAGTGAGCGTTGAAGGGTTGGAGTAGAACACGGGGTACATCGTACTCCTGGAGCTGGAACCTTCAGTCGTCTGTTTATCAGAATCAACAATCAGCAACAAGACTAATCAAACTGTAGAAGAAGGCTATAGAATGGTTGACAACAAGTACCATGAGACCAACATTGTTGAAGCTTGGAACGAAGTTGCTACTTGTCATTATCAAGGCTTGGGAGGCTTCTGCACCTGCCGATACGACATGATTTGCAACCGAGGATGTTGCCCCCGCCTGCTGATACACGCTCAGACTTAGTTCCATGATATTGTGTTAGAGCATCAATAGTAGATGGAGCTCAAGAATGTATCTTGAGGACCTAATATGTAATAAAAATAAATGTAGAATTGGTTGGATTTGTATGAGAATAGTAAAAAAATAATCTTGAGGCCCAAATGAGATGAGTTGTATAGACTCATGTGCAATCCTTCTTTCTTTTTTCAAAAAAATAATAATAATCTAGAATTTATAAATTGGGGCTCCAAATTGATCGTTACTATTATACAAAATGAGTTCCTACATTCTGAGACCCAGACTATAGCTCCTGTGGCTATGGGACCATCATGGAGATCCAATTGAGCCTTATTATTTTACAAAATGAGCTCCTACATTCTGAATCAAGAATCTAGAGATTGGGATGAGTCTTACTATTGATGCCCTTAAGCAAGTCTCCATTGATTTTATTTGAGGTTAAATGAATTTACCATGTAATTGTCTTGAGCGAGGTAATTAGCTTCTTCACCTACTCCTCCAGGAGTTTCAGGTGGTGGTGTAGATCTAGCCTACATTACCAATGGCAATATCAGGAACATGAAACTACAAGTGCAAGACTGGAAAATCACGAAACGAGAGAGAAGAGGAGGAACTGTGTTACGTTTTCATTGATCACGACGTCGAAGAGACTGGATCGTCGCTTCTTCTTGTTGGGGTTACTCTGCCTGAGGAAGTACTTCTGGGCGTGGCTGGCAACTTGGGTGGGAGTTCTTGTGGTAACAAAGTTTCTTGAAATGCCTCTCCAGTCTCCCTTGCCAAGCTTCTCCAGTCCAGCCAGGAATGTTCTGTGTTCTTCCTCTGTCCATGGCACTCCTACATAGAGAAACAAAAATCATAGGGACTAGTAGTCTAGTACCATATCATAGCAACAATCTTCTTCTGTTTTTGTTTTTCTACAGAAATCCTTAAAAAAAAAATTAATGTAATTTAGACATTCCTAATTACACAGGTTTCATTAGTTGTATGAATTGTCAACCACCAAAATTTGGACAAACTTTAACTGTCTACATTCAGAAATTCACAATTGTATAACAATTTTCAATATCAAATTCCTTCAGACCATTGAGATTATGTAGCAAAATTAGAAATTCTCTTCAGATTTAAACGTTTTATGGTGGGAGACAGACTCAAAAAATCTCTGAATTAATGAATAGTAAATGGATGCTTAAATGATCATAAGTACACATTAAGCTCCAAAATAAATAAAATTGGTACCAAACTAAAAAAGAAAATCTACCAAACTAAAAAAGAAAATCTTTCATAGATCATATCATACAAATGAATAAATTCAATAGAAACAGATACATGTATGCATACATCCTCCCATGAAATTCCAACCCTAGCTATTTGTTGCCAACAAATTCATGGGCTAGAAAAATTAGCAGCAATTAAATATGTACAAATGCAATAATCTTTCAATATAGCATGATCATGAAGTAATTCGACAAACAAAACCCATCAATTTCATCATTTCATAAAAGAAACACACCCCAAATCTACAGAAAATCACAGAAAGATCAGATCTTTCTTGACCCCCGTCAACTAAAATCGATCAAGGAACAAAACCCAGGATTTAAAAATAAAAAATTAACACAAATCCACCAAAATGAAAGAAAAAAAACACCAATAAAAAAAAGACGAGATCTTTCTACCTCTCTTCCTCTCATGAGAGCCTCCGCCCCTCCTCTTGGAGTTATGGACCAGGCCTCCGTCCGACAAGTAGCCCCCATAGTCGCCGGCAGCGGAAAGCTCGAGCTTTGCGGGGCTGGCGGCGGACGCCAGGTTCCCCATGCTGAAGCACTTCCTCATCACCTCCTCCTCCCCCTCCTCCGCCGCCTCCTCCCTCTCCACCTCCTCCGCGTCGACAATCCTCACGCCGAACAGCTTCAGGCCCTTCTCCTTCCCCGGAGGAGAACGTGGAGAGCACGAATCTTGATGCATCCTCTCTCTCTCTCTCTCTCTCTCTCTCTCTAGAAAATGGAGTAATGGTTGGTGGTGGGGATTGGAGACAAATATATGTCTTATATATATGTGGGGGTGGTGACGGAGTAAATAAAAATAGGAAAGAATTGGACAGATGGGTGGCAGTTATATTATTCTTATGGCAGAGGCCTTAATTTTTCCTATCTATTCAGTCTCTACTTTGTACACCCCCCGGATATAATGGTGGATTTTCTGTGGATCATTTTAATCTCACCAATTTGTTTTCCCTTCTTCCATAATTTTTTTTTTCTTCACTTATTTGTATTTATCTTTCCAATCCTAATTGATAATACTATTAATTTTTTTTAAATCAATACTAAATTCTTAAAATGTAGGTATTTTTTTTTGGTAAATACAATTATCAATAACATGTTATAAAAGAATGGAGGGGGTAGTAGTGATTTTTAAAAAATTGGGAGGGGGTAATAGTTTTTTTTTTTTGATGTGGTCCGACATTTCACACGAGACTTTTGCGAATGCTGCATTGCACACCTTGTGGGTCTACTACCCCAAACTCTCACCATTAATAAATGGAATGAATAATACGCTCCCGTGGCTCGATCCATTGATCTTTTGCCACCCATTTGGGATCTTATACCTCTCATCGGTAACCACAAGAGTCACTCGAGTTTGGTGAGTAATTACTATTAGCAATTAGGATTGGAGGATAAATACAAATAACTCTTTTTTTTAGATGTCCGACGTTACGTTGAGGACTGCCCCTATTGGTTATAAAAAGAAGGAATACTACGTCCTTGTGACACGATCCACTAATTTTTTGCTATCCAGCCAGGGTCTTATGCCTCTCCCTGGTAACCACTGTTGGAGTGGGTGGGGTTCCAAACCTATGTGGAGAATGCCCCGGAGTGCGACGAGCGTCATCCGTGTGTCGAAAAAGCTCGAAAAGTGTATCGAGCGCCGTGTATTTGTACATTTATGGTAAACAAATATTATATTAGATTTTCATCTTTGACTTTAATTATATATTTATGATTGGATCTTTCATTTATTAACTTTCAATATAATTGGATTTCCAATTTATGGCAAGTCAATTTATGCTTTGATTTTTATTACATATATGATTGAATGTAATTGAATTTCCATAAATATTTTTGGCTTCCATATATATATTTTATATGGAAACCCTAATTCATGCAAGAGTTTATATAAAGACATGCAATATACAACAACATGAGAAAAAAAATAAAAGAAAAAAAAAGGTGGCAAGAGTGCCATTGCAACTTTGGAGAGGAGAAAGAATGATTGGAGGCCGTTTCGGGGAAGGAGATTATTTTGGGATATTTCTCATTATATTTTTTTTCTTCGTGGTTGTAATATATTTTCTGTTCCAAAGAGTTGTGATCCGTCTTGGATCAGTGAGGAGCTTCTAGAGGGTGTAATCTCTTTATTCCATTAGTGGAGGTTCTTCAGGGTTGGACTCTAATCGTCCCGTGGATTTTTTTATCTGGGTTTTTTACGTAAAAGTTTTTGTGTCTACGATTTGTGTTTGGTATTTTTTGGTTTGTGCATTTTGCTCGGTTCTCTCGCAGGTACTCTCTGGTTTGGGGAATGGTTTTCGCGTTTCGTTCCCAACAATTTGGTATCAGAGCCAGATTCTGAAATTTCAGAAGGGTGTCAGGAGTTGACAGATAAACCAGGAAGGAGAGATGGACGTGAAGCTGATGCGCATGATAAACCTGAACGGTACCAACTATCACTACTGGAGGAGCAATATAAAGGATCTGCTATTTGTCAAGAAGCTGCATCTATAGATATTTGCTTCTGAAAGGCCCAGTGACAAATTCGAAGATGACTGAAAGTTCAAGCATATATAGGTGTGTGGGTATATCAGGCAGTTCATTGACGAGAACGTGTACAACCACGTTGCCAGTATTGAGCATACGAGGGCACTATGGGATAAGTTGGAATCTTTGTATGCGAAGAAGACCGGGGTAAATAAATTGTTCCTGATCCGGATGAGGATGAGTCTGTGGTACAAAGATGTGGTGTCCATTACGGATCATTTGAGTGAGTTCCAGGGCGTGGTTGACCAGCTATCCTCGATGGGAGTCAAGTTCGACGACGAGGTTCAGGGACTATAGCTGTTGTGTACATTGTCAGACTCGTGGGAGACCATACGAGTGTCTATGTTTGCTTCTACTCCGGAAGGCGTGGTCAGTCTGGAGTTTTCCAAGAGCGGGGTACTGAATGAAGAGATACAAAGACGTTTCCAGGCCACTTTATCCACATCCCACTTAGAGGCGCTTGTTTAAGAGAGCCACAAAAGGGGTAAAAACAGGAGTCCAGGCGGTGACAGAGACAAAAGCAGGAGAAGGTCCAAGGGTCAGTACGAGGACTCGGATTGTTACCAATGTGGCAAGAAGGGCCACATCAAGCGGAACAGTTTCACTTAGAAGAGAGAGAAGAAGGGCGACAAGGAAAGCAGGGCGAAAATACTACAACGGCAGCCTCGGCACATGGAGGCGATCTGATCATTGTAAACGATACGGTAGTTATGAACCTCGCCTACGATGACAACTCTTGGCTGGTGGACTCAGGTACTTCAGCGCACGTATCTCACAACATGCACTATTTGCTACTTACACAACAGGCGACTATGAATTGTTGGAGATGGGCAATGGAGATGTGTTGAAGGCAGTTGCCATTGGAGATGTGCATTTGAGGATAAAGACGGGTGTAGTTCATGTTCTAAAAGATGTTCATCATGTCCCTGATATCCGTTTCAACCTGGTGTCGGTTGGAAGATTGGATAACGAGAGTTTCTTCAATCTCTTCGGGAATAGTCAGTGGAAGCTTTCCAGAGGTTCGATGGTGATTGCCAGATAAAGCAAGAGGTCCGAACTCTACTATATGAAAGGGAGCGCACATGGGGCACAAGTTGGGGAACAGTTTTCGTGTTTCGTTCCCAACAACCACAAGGGTCACTCGAGTTCGACAAATGAAAATTTTATCATTTTTTTATTACCAACATTGTTTACATCAGAAAAATAAGAAAAAAAATCAAATCAACTCAAAATTAAGTAACATGATCATGTTCATATAAAATATTTTATGAGTTTTGTGCAAATAATTTTTTTTACCACTCTAAAAATAATTGTACCGATAAATCAATTTTTAGGCGTCGTAATTGAAGACGGATAATTTTATAATTAATTGTGTAAAATTACATAAGAAAAAAACTTATACTAGTAAAAAAAATAGCATCCATTCAACATCTTTGTTTGTCAAACATTCAATAATTTTCACGTTTGTTATCAAAAATCTCTCTTGAAATTTCATTATTATTAAAATCTCTCTTGAAATTTCAATATTATTTTTTTCTTCAAACGCATCTTTCACGTTTGCTATTAAAAATTTCTCTTGAAAATTTAATTTTTCTTAAAAATTTGTGACTTTTATGTGTATACTTTTTGGAGTTAATTTACTTGTATGTAAAGATAAAATTCCTCCAAACAAAAATCACAACTTTATCAATTTTTAATGAAAAATTAATCAAATGACAATCATTTAAAATTGAAGATGAGAAGACCCATCAATTACATCTTCGAAGGAAAGAAGACCAACAGAAGTCGACAACATCAGAGACTGACTGCTACTTCTTCTCGATGAGAACCAAAAAATATTAGGTTTATAGGATTGAGAGTTTTTTTTGTTGTTGTTGTTAATTTGGTTGGAAAACGAAAGAGGCGGATAGAGTTGTTATGTAACTTTTTCTAACAATAAGGAGGGTTAAATTTTTGTTATATTAGCATATGTTAACAACTTTAGGACCAAAATCTGAAAAGAAAGATTTTATATTAGCAATATATAAAAATGTTAAAAAATTTAGGACCTAAATTTAAAAAGTAAGATTTTATATTAGGAATATATAAAGATGTTAACAAATTTACGACATTCTATTTTGATGGGACCCTATGCAATCGCACATGTTGCACTTGTCCAAAAACGGACCTGTAACAACATGGAGCAAAAATATAACTAATATTATGAAAACAAGTAACTAAGATGTGTTTACGAACACAATATCGATACGGATATAAACATTTCTCCATAAGACATAACTCTTTTTTTATATTTTATTTATCTATTTATATTAGGAAAATAAAATTTATGGAAAGTCTAAATTAGGGAACATAGTTTATCATATCATATGGTAATTTTAATTTTTTTTCCTTGTTTATTCCGTTATATCAAAAAAAAAGAGAAAACTAAAGAAAGTCTACATTAAGAAGCATGACTCATAATATTTGCATGTTTTAACCTATTCACTTTATTATTTTACATTCTTCATTTATACAGGAAAAATACCAAAATTGACGAAAATTCTGAATGAAGAAGCATGACTCATATTATCTTGATTATGGATGATTTAATCCTTCTATTGTTTCTTTCTTTCCTTATTTCTTTTCTATATCTGGAAAATTAAAAAAAAATGATGGAAAGTCTATATTAAGAGGCATGACTCACATATTTATGTGAATGCTTTAATCATTCTTCTTTTTAATTTCTTTCGATCTTTATTCATTTTTATTGGGGAAATTACTAGAAAATCCAAATTACTTTTTAATATATGTACAGTTGAGGATATTATGTGTATGCTTATATTCTGTATATGCTTGTTATTTATTATCATTTATTTATTTATTCATTCATTTTATACGAAAATAACAATGGAAGGAAAGTTTAAATTAAGAAGCATGACTACAATTCAATCCCTTATCCTTTATCATTTCTTTCTTTCTTTATTCATTTATAACAAGAAACTAAAAATAAATAAAAATTATAAAATAAGAAGATTCTAATTCCATAATGTTAATATCTCACCAAATATATATAGAAGAATGTATCATATATTCTCGCATATCTCCATGAGATCTTGGCTACGAGAAATTGTATCCTATGCATTCTTTCTATTTGTATTTGCATTAAAAACATTAGGTGTCACGTCCCAGTCCCAAAATATTGAGCGACTAGCCACGTGGCAATGGCCAGCAGCACACACTGATGGACAAATCCAATTTAGTGGACCCATCAGGGTGTACTTAAGCTGTAAAATAACAGTAAGGGTCTAATATACTAATCTCATCCACAGAAACGAATACATCAATATGAAATATAATCAACATCAATGTCTCAATAAAACATAACTCGGGGAACAACCCGATAATGAGTTTGATACAATGGTTCAATAGACAAGAAATAAAGAGTATAACAACTACAAATACTGAGTATAGAATAAGCATATACTCAGAAGATATCCTCGGTGATCACTCGTCTTCTGGTTCTGGTATTGCTCCAGTTCCTGCTCCTGTTTCGTACACCTCGGAGTAGATCTCTTCTGCTAAACCTGGGGACATAATCCGGATCCAGGTCTTCAGGAGACATAACAAGGTACAAGAATAACTCAAGCCATAATAAATGCAGTGCAATAATAAATGAATCAATAGGGTAAACTATATAACCAGTTAAGTGATATGCAAGATGAGAGCATTAGTCATACTCAGGCTGAAACTACCATAGGCTCTGTGTCGGTGAAACCCATAGCATCATTTATCTCGAAGGGCCAGAACTTGTGCCAAAGCTCTGTGTCAGAGTCTAAGGCACCTCCATAAAACTACATATATATAATATAATCAGCCTTTAATATGGTAATACTCTCCCCACCCAATGTAATCATACGTCTCATGTCCATGATACGCAAGATCATGACCTCTAACTAATGCAGCGAGTCATAATGATAGTTAAGCATATGCAATAAAGTATATGTCACGAAACCTGTAACCTATACAAAATTACCATGAATATCTCAGGAAGATTCTGTCTCATGAATAGTATCAGGTGTCCTGTGGTATGACGTACTTGATGATGCAAGCACGAGAATGAATAGGATTTCGATATCCATCTCTAGGTGACGTTACACAACTCCGCGTACGGTGTTGACACCCGAATGTTATTCGGACGTTAAGTAATGTTACACAGTCCTAGGTTGAATAGATATAACTCAGAAATAGATCAAGAGAATAATAAAAAAAATAATTTACTGCAAGTATGACAAGGTACACTTGCCTGGGGTTCCGGCTCCAACTGCTGCTCTGGTATCAGCGGGATCTGCAGGTACTCCTCCGAATGCTGAAATAAATACTACCATCAGATTCAGAAGATATCAAATAGCTATAATTGCCTGTCCATAAGTCCAATTTGGACACAGGGGCAAAAGTGACAGTTTCTGGTCAAAGTGGGGTCTACATGTGGCCCGCTTCGCACCGAAAAATGTGCCAGAGACAATATTCTCCAATTTCATCAAACTTAGTGTCTACAAGTCCAAAACAATGATATGAACCCAACAGAATGTCCAGAACTGGATTACGATGAGCCGATCACAAAATCGCCCGTCAAGTGGAGCCGTGGGACCCACGATACGCAATTTTGTCAACGTTCTCAGAATTGAACCAAACTTGGGTCACAGGACCAGCGTATTGCTACGAGTCCGATGATGCAAGTTTCGTTTCGATACGATGTGCGTACACGAAGTTACAACGAGTTCCAGAATATGGCCGATATAGGGTGTTGTCGACGGATACGCGTTGATTCCGGTGTGCACGTACATCCAAATCAACTTTCGGAAATCTCACACGTCCGTATTAACGGCGTGCACATTTCGGTGAAGTCCGCACACGACCAAGTCGTCCCGTTTAGCGGGGCATACCCAGTTTCGGGAAAATTAGGGTATTTATTTTCCTGATTTTGCGTCGCAGTTTACGATCGCCACAGGATGCGATACCCCGAACGAGTTACACGGGGTTCGAGGGGGTCACGCAGGAAACGCACATGATTTGACAGAAAGAGAAATGGATCGATGTACAGAGAGAAATACAGGTTAAAAGGGGGATACCTCGCAGATGTTGTTGACGCGATAAGAGTCGTCGCCGCGGAGGGTTGTCGAGGGTCAGCCGGAGGGAAAGTCGGGGTGGCTCAGGCTGCGGGTTAGGGTGGTCGGATGTTCGACGGGGAGGACGGGGGCGTCGCCGGGGTTCTGGTCGGCCGGAGGGTCGTGGCGGATCTGCTGGAAGTCGGGTGGATGGCGGTGGCCGGTGACAGTGGTGAAGTGGGGGATGATGGGCGAGGGCGGCCGGGGTTGAGGGATGATGGTGGCGGAGACTTCACCAGAGAGTTGGGTCAGCGGGGGCTGGATGAACGTCAGCGGGGCGGCCAGAGGATGGTGGTTTGGTGGTGGATGAATCGAGAGGAGGCCGGATCTAGGGTTTTATAGGGTGGGCCGCGGCGGTTGAGGGAGGTGGAGAGGTGCGGGAGGCGGAGAGGCGCGGGACACTGCAGGGAGCGGGGGAGGCGCGACGGTTACGCAGCGGCCGAAGACGAGCGTGCGGCTGTCGGGATTCGTCGGTTAGGGATTGCTACAGTAACGGGTAGGGTTGCGGGTTGCGGGTTGGGTTTTAGGATCCGGATCTGTAAACACCCTAATTTTTAGAGAAATTTTTATATAATTTTTCCTAGATTTTTCGGTATTTTCTGGAATTTAAAACGAAGGTGATGGTGATCTAAAGAATTTTAAGTGCTGCTAATTAGTTTTAAAATATTATGAAAATAATATTTTATGGTGTAAAATGGAAAACCGGACGCATGGTATTTTTTGGTAAATTTATTGGACTCTAGAAATGCGTTTAAAGCCTTAGAAGCTATTGGTTTTATAAACCCAAACAAAACCGAACCCAAACCAAACCCAAACCTGAACCGAACCGCATTGGGTCAGGTCGGGTCGGATCCGAGCCAAACCCGACCCGGATCCGCAATCCAACAGAACCCTGATTTTATTTCGGGTCGGAACAGTGTTCCCGACCCGGCGGCGCCCCTATAAATGTGCCTCGGCGTTCGTGCCCTAGACAGTCGCCTCCTCGAGATCCCCACAGCAGCCGCCTCTCTCTTTCTCTACAGTCACCACTCCCCGCACGTCGGAACCCGACTCCCCATCTCCGCTCAGGCCGAGTTCCCCCGCTCCGGCCGAGTTCCTCTCCGCCAGGCCGTCGAACTCCCCCACTGCAGCCTCCCTCCCAGACCCACGCCGCCGTCGTCCCTCTGTTCGACCCAGCCCGCTCCCGTCGTCGACCCAGCCCCGCTCCATCCAGACGCCCCGACGCCGAGTCGCAGCCCGCGCGAACCGCTCCGGTCGACAGTGCACAACCGCCGCCTAGCCGACCTCGTCGACCCCGAGACCGACCCCTCCGGCGAAGTCCCCGCGGCCCCGAGTCAGAACCCTAGCTAGGACTCTCGGCAGACACGAGAATCCTCGACCAGGACACGAAGTTGACTCTCGGACACGTGGAATTCAGCGTTCACGGAGCCCTGTTCAGGTATCGTTTTCTCTCGCCTCGCAACTCTGATTTAGTTTCCGTCAGTTGCTACGCGTAGCCTGTATAACCCTCTCGGTGCCCGTGCAACCCGCTCGGTGCATCGCGTCCTGTGGTGATCGCACACCGCTATCCAAAAATAGAAAAAACAACCCCCTGTTTCACCCCGGAACTGAGTGTGCCCCGCCAAACGGGACGACTTGGTCATACGCGGTCTTCACCGATACGTGCGCGTCGTTGATACGGACGTGCGAGATTTCGCAGAAGCTGATTCGGATGTGCGTGCACGCCGAAATCAGTGCGTATCCGCGGACAACGCCCCGTATCCGACTTTTCTGTATCTCGCTGTAACTTAGTGTATACCCGTCGGATCGAGACGAAACTTGCGCCATCGGACTCGTAGCAATACGCTGGTCCTGTGACCCAAGTTTGGTTTGATTCTGAGAACGTTGACAAAATCACGTATCGTGGGCCCCATAGGCTCCACTTGACGGGCGATTTTGTGATCGACACATCGGAATCCAATTCTGGAATTTCCGTTGGGTTCGTATCATCGTTCCTGACTTGTAGACACTGAGTTTGAGGAATTTGGAGACCTTTGACCCTGTCATGCTTCCCGGTGCAAAGTGGCTCACTTGTGGAACCCGCTTTGACCCGGAAATATCCTTTTTGTCCCTGTGTCCAAATTGAACGTAAGGACAGGCGTTCCTAGCTATTTGACATCTTCTGAGATGGTTGGTGATATTTATTACAGCTTTTGGAGGAGTACCCACAGGATTCACTGATACCGGGACGATTGTTGATACTCAAACATCAGGCAAGTGTACCTTGCCAAACTCTGCAGTATTGTTATATATTTTCCTTGCTTAATTATATTGCTGTGCATGCTTAACCTAGGACCGTGTGACGTACTTAGCGTCCATTATTAGTCGGGTGTCAACACTGTACGCGGTGTTGGGTACGGTCATCTAGAGATGGACATTCGTGACACTATATATTCTCGTACTTGTCTTACCAAGTACACTATCACCCAGGACACTTGACACTATGCATGAGACAGGATTTTCTCGAGATATTCGTGGTAATTCTGTATAGGATACAGGACATGGACATTATATTCTTAGTTATGATCCCGCTTGACATGGACATGAGACGTTATGGTCATGATATGCGTGGTTACATTGGGTGGGGAGAGACACATAGGCTACAGGCTATTCCATATATATATACATCCACTATTATTGAGAGGTCGTAGACTCTCGGAGCAGAGCTAGACCACTACCGGTTACTATTATTGAGAGGTCGTAGACTCTCGGAGCAGAGCTAGACCACTACCGGCTCCCCGACACAGAGCTTGTAGTGGCTCAGCCTGAGTACTCGTGTTGCTCTCACTTGCATTTTCACTTAGATGGTTACTTACTTGCCCTATTTATTCCATTTACTTTCTGCACTGCATTTATTTTGGCATAAGCTTTCTTGTACCTTGCTATGTCCCTTGAGGACCTGGATCCGGATTATGTCCCCAGGATTTGAGGACGAGATCTATCCCGAGATATACGAGACCGGAGCAGGAGTTGATCCAGGAGCTGTACCGCCATCCGAGGATGAGGTGTTAGCCGAAGACTTTTTCTGAGCATCCATGTTCATGCTCAGTATTTATTTACTTATTTCAGTCATTTATTTCTAGTCTGTTGAACCATTGTATCAGATATTTGTCGGGTTGTTCCCCGAAGCACTTTGTTGAGACTGGTTGATGATTTACATTCCTTATATTTTGTGGATCATATTTATATCTTGTGTGGATGAGATTAGTTGTGCTATATTGTCGTAGACTTGTTTTACAGCTTAAGTATGTCCTGATGGATCCATTAAATTGGGTTTGTCCATCGGTGCGTGCTGCTGGCCATTGCCACGTATCTGGTCCCTCGGTATTTTGGGACTGGGGCTTGACAGGATCTAATCCAATAAATTATGGATCCGACCCGACCCGCTAGGGTTTGGGTATTGGTTCAGTTGGGTCGGTCCGGTTTGGGTTGGTTCGGTTCATGGTTAAACCGGTTGGTTCAACCCGGTTTATTTTGGTTTAATAAAGATATTAATTTTTAGGTCTTTAAAAATAGTTCTGGGGTCCAATAAATTCTAGAAAAATTACCCTATGTCTAATATTTTATTTTACACCAAAAATATTATTTTTATAATATTTTAATATTTAATTAAAAACATTTAAAATTATATAATACCAGAATACCTTGATTTTAATTAGTTAAAAATTCTAGAATTTTTTTAAAAATTTGTTTTTAAAATTCTGAAAAATCTGGGGGTTTACAATCTACCCCCCTTAAGAGGATTGTGTCCTCGCAATCAAAGAATAATGAAACACAACCGGTCAGAAGAGATGACACGGTTTGCAAAACAGGTTCAAAGTACGTCACAATCAAGAATCATGATCAAGGAGAATCAAAGGATGAGGGTTAAGCAAAACACCTAGGGAAGGAATAAAGAATTTCCCTAGAAAATAAAAGTTTGGTAATTCAAGAGTGAAAAATTTTTGGTTAAAGCAAGAAAACTACAGCTTAGAAAACTAGGTTATCAATTAATAATAAGTTCAAAATTACTAGGTTTAAGGCTTATGTCAGGAACTAACAGGCACGTGCTAAAACAATGCATCTATGAATAACTTACGAGCATTTGCTACTCCACGAGTCTGAGCGTCCTTCATGGTCATCGCAAAAGCATGTCCGCGTCCTTGCGGTGGATTCCTCTGCTTCTGCTGGGCTTGCTGGAAGGGTGCTGCCCGTGGTGCCAAGGGTGGCCTCGGTTGATATCCTCCTTGTGCTGGTAGAGCTTGTCGGATTCTCATTGGTGCTCCTTCTCGACGTTCAGGGCAATCCCTTACCGAATGCTGACGGGATCCGCATGCTAAATACAATCCCAATCTGCGTCGGCATTCCTTGGCGAGATGGCCTGCTTTGCCACAGTAGTGACAAGTAGGAAGGACTGTCACCCCCACATTTCAGATTAAGGATATTTTCGTCTTTTCATAATTAATGTGTAAATGATTGCATAATAATTAATTATATTTAAATTGCTATGATTTTATTGTTGCATATTACCGTTGTTTCGATAATTAGAGCACTACACTAGCCCTTGTCTTCCAACTGATTTTACACCCTTGTCCTAGACGTGTTAGACTGTTATTTTGATTATCGTGTGACTCATAACCATGTCTTGTTGTGCTTCATCTTAGTCGCACAGCATTTGTCGCAACCGACTACACTTAATTCTATATAAATCAAACCTTGTATCCTTGTATGTTCCAATCGAAATCGAAGACACAATCTTGATCCATTTTGAGTAACCCAAATTAGGGTAATATTCTATTCTGACTCTACTTCATTCATGACACTTGTGTCCCACTTAAATTTAGCCCATTGTACTTGTAATTTATTTTAGAACACCACTTGCATTTATTTTAAATAAATTAAATTCATAAATCTCACGTTGTGCAATTTTCCAATTATTGGGCACTTTTGTGCAAAAATGCATTAAGGTGTCCGCCCCTAGGACACGACACGTAAATAACCTATTTTTCCCCTCGTGTATATTTTTCTAATATTTTCAGGAGTGTGTAATTTAATATCAACCTCGTTAAACCATGGCCCCAAAACCTTGAACCAATGCATCTTAACCTTCCATTTTTAAATCCATTTAAATCATAGCCCTTGACATACCCATGAGAAGACCTACTCCCTAGAGGGCTTTGACCAAAGTTAACTTCTAGGTCAACCCAAACCCATTGCATATAAATATTCCTTTTCCTTGTGTTTTCCTTTTTCTCAAACCTAGCTAATAGCATCAGCCGTAACCCCTCCTCCCCTTCCGGTTCGTTCACCTCCTTCCCATCATCTCCTCCCCTCACCCCGCCGACCCGAGACCAGCACCCCTTCGCCAGAGCAGCCTCGTCAACCGCTGTACGCAGCCCACGCTCGCCTCGAGCCGCTGCCAATTCCTGGAGCACACGACTGAACGCCGGAACACCGGAGCGCCGGAGCACACGACTGAACGCCAGAGCCACCCTCAACCATGCCGGGACGTTGACACGAACGACCCACCTCCATGCGACAACCTCGCCCGCTGCACTCGTCGTTATCTCGCCGCCATGAACCCGTTGTACTCACCTCGACTCAGAGCCTGGAGCCACTGACCTGCTGCCAACCGACCACCTGTTGTGAAGACCCGACTTCGACTGCCTTCAACCGAACACCCTGCGACGACCTCGACGCATGACTCGCCTACGTACCCAGGTTCGAGTCCCCTCTCGCGTACGTGTACGCGTACGCGCACACGCGTATTCTTCATTGTATGTATGCGTATAATTAGCTATGATAGTATACACATATCGTATGATGGTAGATTGGTGTGTTTGTATGTACATATTATATATCTATATGTATATAAACCTAATTGGTATATGTATGGTATATGTACTAGTATATGTTTAAATATAATTTGGCATATATATATAGTATCTCTCAATTACTATAAATACATATATATATATACGTATTGTATACATCTCCCTAGTATATGTTTAATATATATACAAAGTATTGATTCTATTTAAAGTATATATATATATATATATATATATATATATATATATATATATATATATATATACACATATGTCTATTATAATTGTAACCAATGGATATTATGAATAAGTTAGTTCATATTATGTACTATGTATTATATATACTAGATGACTTGAATGTAACCACGGATACCCCGTAGTTATATTGACCTGTGACCATGTAATATGTTAGCAGACTGCCATATGTACACCGACGTACTGGCAAGACCCGTATCATCGACTGTCTGTTATGCACAGCAACTACAGACGTGACCCCCTAGCATAGTCTCTGAGATCATTGTGTTGATTGTGTAATATCTGATGCAATATTGTATTATATGATATGTCTATAGGACTGTTGGATCACTCAGACGATACTTTGGAACCCGGACATTGGTATTGCCAGCTAAGGACCACAGGCGAGTACATTCTCTGACAGTTTTCATTATGTTGATTATCTCTATAACTCTTGTTGTATAGCGTATATGACTCTGACACTATTATTTACACGAGTTGGCATTATCGAGATCTGTCACGAGGAGTCGTGATTTGGAATCCATCATGCTAGCTGGGGAAAACAGGGAAATATTAGTAGCTTATGTGATCATACCCAACTTTACATGCATCATAGCTCACCCACACCTCACGTCGGTGCAGCCTGACCATTACATGCCTCATAGCCTATTATGTGTGACTAGCCTGACTATTGCTTGCATCATAGCTATCCGGATGGTTAGCCTGACCTTACATGAATCATAGCTAGTCATACATAGCAAGCCTGATCAGTCCTAAGCCGATCACATGATATGCTGATGTTTCACACACTTAGTTAGATGTTCTTGACATGTATCTCTAGTATATTGATCTAGGATTCCTTATGTTCTCGTCATGATTCTAGCATTCACTTATATACCAGTTTATTGTTCTAGCATGTACTTGTATTTCTATTCATTGCTAGATATACATTGATGATGATATGCTCCAGTATTCCAGTTATTCCAGCATTTTCTTATTCTATTTATTCCAGTATTTCTTATTGCCAGTATTCATATCTGTCTTGTATTTCTTTACACTGTGCTATAGTTTTTGTCAATATATGTGGAATTGCTGTTAGTACTTGTACTTCATTCCAATCCTGACTGGATATTTTTTCAGAGGATCTTGAGGATTTCTGTACCACACACTATGGACAGGGTATAGATGCAGACTACACACCAGAGATCTTAGAGGATACTATTCCTTTAGAGGAGATATTGCCTGCAGCTATCTAGATAGTACTTATATTATGCATCTGAGACTTATTGAGGTTTATTTCAGTTTATGTTTAGACTTAGTCTTAGTTTATGTTGAGACTTGTGGAGACTTTATGTTGGACAGCTAGACTGTGATTTATCTACATTTGAGACATGGTGTTTAACTATGTCATTCTTCTTATCTTTTATCGTGCCTTTATACTCGTATAGATGTTGTGATTGAGTTTACTTTATGAGATATTGTGAGATGTATATTGTCCTCCTTATGGAGTTGATATCAGTGACAGATTTTTAGTTATATAGTATTATTGTGACCTAGACAGCGTTCTATCGCCGATGCTGCGGCGTAGGCTAGACGAACCCACGCTCTCGTGCCCCTATACCGAGTGCGGGTCATGACAGGGACTATTACTAGTGGTGTAGATGCTCTCTGTTGTGGATTCATCTGTTGTCGCTTTGCAGACTCCTCTTGTGATGCTCTGGTTGGTGCTGACCGTTTTAGGTTGGACTCCCTCCTGGTGATGCGCTCCATGCGTCGGGCTGCAGCAAGGACGTCCGAATAAGAAGTAGGTGCAACGGATCCAATCAGTCTCTGTAGCTCGAAGTTTAGTCCGTCGAAGAACTTCTCAGCCTTTTCTTCTTCTGTCGGGATCAGGGTTGGGGCGAAGCGACTCAGACGAATGAACTCCGCATTGTATTCTTCCAATGTCATATTGTTTTGAGTGAGGCGATTGAACTTGTCACGAAGTTCTGATCGAGCAATAGCTGGAATATACATCTCCTGAAAGAGTCTAAAGAACTCTTCCCAAGTGAATCGGTCTGGTCCGAACCGTGTCTCCTCAGATAGCCACCAGTGATGTGCATTGTCCGTCAACTGCATTCTGACGGCAGTCATCCAACGTTCCCTTGGAAGCTCAGCTGCTTCTAATTGATGTTGAGTGTTGGTGAGCCACTCATGAACTTCAGTGGGCTCTTCCTTGCCTGAAAAGGTGCGGGGCTTCAGCTGGCAAAAATCAGTGATAGAGCCCGTCGTTGGCCGTCGTGCTGGTAGATTTGCTTGCTCCAGTACGATTACTAGGCTATTGCGTAGAGCCTCTTGTTGAATCTGTTGTTGAGTTTGCATCATTGCGTAGATCATTTGTAATATCTGATGCCCGTCCGTAGCCTGCCCTTGTGGGAATACGGGCATTGGTGGAGTAAACTGTGGCGGAATGTCATCTTACTGGATTCTTGTAGCATGCTAATTTGCTTGACTGCTTCGGTGAGTGGAGGGATCTCCACTTAATGGCGTCACTTCATCTTCTCCGTAAGTGGCTACAGCACCTTGTGGTGTTCTTGCAGGATTTTCATCGTTTGCTCGTGGATCCATTACTCTGCATCCAAAACAAACTATAAGAGACGCACAGACCAATCAAGGTAGGATGCATGTCAAGAATTTAATTTGAATCCGATATAGATATCAAGAACGATTCAATCAAGTGGATGAGATCCTAAGACTTATCCTATCCTTGTCGCAGGCTTGCTAAGTCCCTAAGTTGAAACCAAAATAATTTAGTCGTTGACCTGCATGGGCCACCACAAAAACCATGTCACGCCCCAGTCCCAAAATATCGAGGGACTAGCCACGTGGCAATGGCCAGCAGCACACACCGATGGGCAAATCCAATTTAATGGACCTATCAGGGTATACTTAAGCTGTAAAACAACAGTAAGGGTCTAATATACTAATCTCATCCACAGAAACAAATAAGTCAATATAAAATATAATCAACATCAATGTCTCAATAAAACATAACTCGGAGAACAACCCGATAATGAGTTTGATACAATGGTTCAATAGACAAGAAATAAAGAGTATAACAACAACAAATACTAAGTATAGAATAAGCATATACTCAGAAGATATCCTCGGCGATCACTCGTCTTCTGGTTTTGGTACTGCTCCAGTTCCTGCTCCAGTTCCGTACACCTCGGGGTAGATCTCTTCTGCTAAACCTGGGGACATAATCCGGATCCAGGTCCTTAGGGGACATAGCAAGGTACAAGAATAACTCAAGCCATAATAATTATAGTGCAATAATAAATGAATCAATAGGGTAAACTATATAACCAGTTAAGTGATATGCAAGATGAGAGCATTAGTCATACTCAGGCAGAAACTACCATAGGCTCTGTGTCGGAGAAACCCATAGCAGCATTTATCTCGAAGGGCCAGAACTTGTGCCAAAGCTCTATGTCAGAGTCTAAGGCACCTCCATAAAACTATATATATATAATATAATCAGCCTTTAATATGGTAATACTCTCCCCACCCAATGTAATCACACGTCTCATGTCCATGATACGCAAGATCATGACCTCTAACTGATGCAGCGAGTCATAATGATAGTTAAGCATATGCAATAAAGTATATGTCATGTAACCTGTAACCTATACAAAATCACCATAAATATCTCAGGAAGATTCTGTCTCATGAATAATGTCAGGTGTCCTGTGGTATCACGTACTTGATGATGCAAGCACGAGAATGTATAGGGTTTCGATATCCATATCTAGGTGACGTTACACAACTCCGCGTACGGTGTTGACACCCGAATCTTATTCGGACATTAAGTAATGTCACACGGTCCTAGGTTGAATAGATATAACTCATAAATAGATCAAGAGAATAATAAAAAAATAATTTACTACAAGTATGGCAAGGTACACTTGCCTGGGGTTCCGACTCCAACTGCTGCTCTGGTATCAGCGGGATCTGCAGGTACTCCTCCGAATGCTGAAATGAATACTACCATCAGGTTCAGAAGATATCAAATAGCTAGAATTGCCTGTCCATAAGTCCAATTTGGACACAGAGGCAAAAATGACAGTTTCTGGTCAAAGCGGGATCCACAAGTGGCCCGCTTAGCACCGAAAAATGTGCCAAAGACAATGTTCTCCAAATTTGTCAAACTTAGTGTCTACAAGTCCAAAACGACAATACGAACCCAATGGAATGTCCAGAACTGGATTCCGATGAGCCGATCACAAAATCTCAAAATACGCGATTTTGTCAACGTTCTCAGAATCTAACCAAACTTGGGTCACAGGACCAGTGTATTGCTTCGAGTCTGATGACATAATTTTTGTTTTGATAGGACGTGCGTACACGAAGTTACAACGAGTTCCAGAATAGGGCTAATACGGGGTATTGTCGACGGATACGCGTTGATTCCGGTGTACACGCACATCCAAATTAACTTTCATAAAATCCCACACATCCGTATTAACGGCGCGCACCTTTCGGTGAAGTCCGCACACAACCAAGTCGTCCCGTTTAGCGGGGCGCACCAAGTTCCGGGAAAATTAGGGTATTTATTTTCTTGATTTTGCGTCGCAGTTTAAGTTCCCCACAGGACTCGATACCCCGAACGAGTTGTACGGGGTTCGAGGGGATCACACAGGGAACGCGCATGATTTGACAGAAAAAGAAATGGATCGATGTACAGAGAGAAACGCAGGTTAGAAGGGGGATACCTCGCTGATGTTGTTGACGCGATAAGAGGCGGCGTGGCGGAGGGTTGTCGGGGGTCAGCTGGAGAGAAAGTCGGGGTGGCTCAGGTTGCGGGTTAGGGTAGTCAGATGTTCGTTGGGGAGGACGGGGGCGTCGTCGGGGTTCTGGTCAGCCGGAGGTTCTTGGCGGATCTACTGGAAGTCGGGTGGATGGCGGTGGCCGGTGACAGTGGTGAAGTGGGGGATGATGGCCGAGGGCTGTCGGGGTTGAGGGCTGATGGTGGCAGAGACGTCGCCGGAGAGCTGGGTCGGCGGGGGCTGGATGAACGTCAGCGGGGCGGCCGGAGGATGGTGGTTTGGTGGTGGATGAATCGAGAGGAGGCCGGATCTAGGGTTTTATAGGGTGGGTCGCGGCGGTTGAGGGAGGTGGAGAGGTGCGGGAGGCGGAGAGGCGCGGGATGATGCGGGGAGCGGGGGAGGCGCGACAGTTATGCAGCGGCCGGAGACGAGCGGGCGGCTGTCGGGATTCGTCGGTTAGGGATTGCTACAGTAACGGGTAGGGTTGCGGGTTTCGGGTCGGGGTTTAGGATCCGGATCTAATCCAATAAATTATGGGTCGGGTTGTAGCGGGTCGGGTTAGCGGGTTCAGATCCGACCCGACCCGCTAGGGTTTGGGTATTGGTTCAGTTGGGTCGGTCCGGTTTGGGTTGGTTCGGTTCATGGTTAAACCGGTTGGTTCAACCCGGTTTATTTTGGTTTAATAAAGATATTAATTTTTAGGTCTTTAAAAATAATTCTTTGGTCCAATAAATTCCAGAAAAATTATCCTATGTCTAATATATTTATTTTACACCCAAAAATATTATTTTTATAATATTTTAATATTTATTTAAAAATATTTAAAATTATATCATACCAGAATACCTTGATTTTAATTAGTTAAAAATTCCAGAAAAATTTTAAAAATTTGTTTTTAAAATCCTGAAAATTCTGGGGTTTTACATTAGGATATATTGGTTTTAGGGGATCCCAAGCAAAACTTAGATGAGTCATGCTAAATTTTAGTTTGGAATTATTGTTTCTTTTCAGAAAATTATATATTAGAAGCAATTTTTTTATAGCGACATTTCAACTGTTAAAAAAAAAAAAAAAATCAAAATTGGACTACTTTCCAAAATACTTCTTATAAGAAGAGGTTATCAAATAGTATTGACTTATTTGTATCTACACCCCCCTTCCCCCTCCCTAATTCCTAATCATATCTCCACTACCCCCAATTACTCAAAATATTATCAATAAATATTATCATTGTGTGTGAAGGTATGTATGAGCTGAATATGTACATTGCTAGGTACAGCACAATGTGGTAATGAATATTGTGTATAGGGAGTGAAGAGAGCCCTTGGTGTCATGTATCTTTTGTGAACAAAAAGGATTGTAGACATGTGTTAGTGGTTGGGGATGAAACCGAGACTTGTAAGAAAGAAAAAGTCAAAATATATGTGTATGTTATGTGATTGAGTGTGTATAAGGTGTGATATTACATCAGATTATATAATTGTGTAGGTATTTAAACATAAGTTAGATAATAGTAGTGTGTAGGTATTCAAATAAATATCATGTATCCTTCATAAATATAATTTTTTTTTTTTACAGAAAGCATTAAATTTTTTTGTATTTGTGTAAAAGACACAAAGTTTGGGAAATTTGTGAGTAGGGACCCAATACACCCTTTTATAGGACGTAAAATGATACTTGTTGATTTATGCCCTTCTTTAAGGAGTAAATTATATTTTTTTAATATTTTTTTGTTTGCATTTGATTAATCGCTGAGTGTAAGATTTGGTAGATTTGGTTAAGGTTTTAAGTGAACATTTATAATTTTATTCCCTATAGTAGGACGTAAGTTCACTTTCTACAATTTCTAGGTAAGTGTTATTCTCTCTCCATCTCTCTCTTGCCTTCCTCTGGACTTGTTTCTTTCTTTCCTTAGTGGTATCATAAAGAATATCTTATTTAGTTTGAAGCTGATGGTTTCATTGGTTGGGAGACCAATGCATAATGTAATAGACCAGGGTCAAATAAAACCTAAGAAATGGCTGGAGACGAAGCTGATGACTTCTCTATGTTTTTGTAGGGTTCCACTCGGTTTGGTTGCAGAGCTTCAAACTAATAATGAATTAATTGGACCATTGGTTACAGAGCTTCAAACTAATAATGTATCGGACCATTGGATAATGCATTGGTTAAAAAATTTACGCCCTTTTTAAGGGTGTAAATTAACGAAATAAGCCCTAAAATAGGGCGTATATTTACTATCCAGTTTATTTTTCGTATCCTTAATCTCCTATTAATTTGACCGAATACAATTTATGCCTTATAAAAGGGCATAAATTTACAAATAATAAGATTTACGCCCTATTACAGGGAATATATATTAACAATATTAATTTTTTTTAAAATTTTGAGAGAATCAGTTTGTACACCCTTTTATATAGCATATTTGGGTTGTAAGTCGCGAATAACCCAAAGTTTATTTTTTACACAAATACAGAAAACTTTAATGCTCTATACAATATTCTATAAATATAAATCATTTTAAACCAAAATAATCTAATAATTAATTTCAAAATTACTCTCTAGGTTCTTTAGGCTCTTTGGACTCGGATACTGGACGAGATTCTCATTCTCAGCTTACAAATTCTGGCAACTGTACCTTGCCTTAGTGTATTTAAGTTCCTTATATTATATGTATCATATGTACATAGTATTCTTGTCACATTTGGACCGTTAGTCAATACTTTGCATCGAAGTCAGGTTCAGGTTCGGTCGGCCGTTAGCGTCGTCTAGTATCGATAGTTAGAAATTGATATCAGGATACCGTTGATGTATCTACAATGGTATGTCAGGACCTTAGGACAGTTTCACCAAACTTATATCTTGCCAGACTTCCTGTATCTGATATTGTCAGAGCGACAAAATTCTGTGTTGGTTCTAGGATCACGATTGGAGACATTTACAATTTTATGTATGAGCCTATTGTTATAGTTAGAGGATCCTATGATCAGGTGATTTGTAGATACAACTCGTATGGTCTCATTTGGGAGGGATGGACCGTTACTAGATGCTTGGGCTACTACACATATATTACTATATATTTACCAGAAGACTCTATTTCCGAAGCTACGACTGTCACGACCCGCACCCGGAATTTGGGCATGACCCGTGGGTACATCCAGCCTACGCCGCAGCATCGGTGGTAGAACGTTGTCTATACCTCAATACTACTAACACAACTCATAAAATAACCTGTCAATTATCTCAACTCCATAAGGAGAATAGTGAATAAGCATATGATCATCAATTCATAAGGTACTCAATCACAATAACTATAAGAAGGTAAATTGCACGATAAGATATAAAAGATATAAAGAAGTTCTAACATAAGTCTAGAATACAACTCAAGTAACAAAAGTCTAGAGTCTAGCTATCTCAACATAAATAAGTCTCAATATATACACCTAAGTCTCACAGTTATAACAATCCAAAACATAAATAAACTAGACTAAGTGTTGTCTAAACAACTGTGGGTGGTGTCTCCTCTAAGGAGAGTGGCTCCTTTAGAATCTCTGGGATATAGTCTCCATCTATTCCTGGACCATAGTTGGTAAGACAAAAATCCTCGAGATCCTCTGAAGAATGTTATCCTGTCAGGATTGGAGCGAAGCACAAACACTAACAATAATTTCAGTTATATTGACAAAAACTATAAAACAGTGCAAGAAAATACATGATAAAAAAAATACTGAAAAGTGAGGAATATTGGAGAGACATGTAATCAGTATATAGAACTAACTATCAATGAACAGATGTATGAGAATGCTACAAAAGAGTGTACTGATATAAAAGAATAGGAATTTTAACTAGGTGTTGTGAAATATCAGTTTTCTATGTGATCGGCTTGGGACTAGATCAGACTTGTTATATATGATTGGCTATGATACATGTGAGGTCAGGCTAACAATCTGGTTAGCTATGATGCGAGAAATAGTCAGGCTAATTATATATAACAGGATATGAGGCTTGTAAATGGTCAGGCGACATCCTACGTGATATGTGGGGTGAGCTATGATGCATATAAAGAGAGGTATGATCACATAATCTTGCTTATATTTTTCCTCCCTAGCTAGTACGATAGATTCCAATCACGACTCCTCATGACAGGTATCCATGATACTAGCCCGTGTATTTGCTGTGTCAGAATCAAGTATACACTACAACTAGAATCATAATAAAATTAAAATAATAAAAACTATCAGAGAATGTACTTGCCTGCGGTCCTGAGCAATGAATGAGGATCGCTGTCAAGGATGGAATCAAAATGACCTATATATCAAATATTAATGTTAAATTGGTGATCTGAAGTGATATACATGTGTGACTAGCTAACTGTGATGTTCCTAGGCCACTTCTAGGAATGTACTAGGCTAACTAGGTCAATCTTTATATCATACTAAGGTATCTAGTCTATATTAGTTAATTTCTAACTAATACCACTATTACTAGCTAATACTTACTATACTAGATACTATTACTCATATCATTGTCTTATATACTATGGTACTCAGTTATTGCTTAACCATATCACATCACATAGCCTAGCTTAACCACTAGTCCTCACTTTACCTACACAATTTCCCATCTAAATACTCACTATGCACTGCCTGCACTTTGCACTTTAATGCACATAATGCACCTTGTACACTGTACAACACAACACATATCTTCCCACACTAGCTACTGATACCTCCTAATGTATCAGCCTATGTTGGTATCATTGAAGGTATTTCCCAAATCCATACTAGTATTTCAGGTATCACTTGATACCAATACTACATAACTGAAAACACTAGCACCAAGTAATGCTCACCTGCATCTATGCAGGCAACCGTGTGCAGTGTAAGACTGCACCATGCTGTGCAGTCTCTCCATCTGCTGCACCCAGGTTCTTTCTATCTCTCTATCTCCTTGTGCAACAACCATACACACACTTCTACCAAGTAGGCAGGCAGAGGTGTTTCCCCTTGCCCGAACCGAGCTGCTAACACTCCCAATGTTGCTACTATCTACACTCTCTGTAAGCAACCCAACTGCATCACACCAAGTACCTCGAGCTACCTTTGCTGCAATACAACAGGTAGTTGCATACTACCCCGTGTTGATGGTACTAAGACCCAAATGTTTTAGTGTGCACTGACCCCCCAAAGGTCAGTGCCAAGTTCTGTCCTCACACTACTTCACTAGTACTGGCTCGAGCCTGATGCACCCACACTACTCACACACGAATGTCACTGATGTGTCAACTGCAACTTGCAGTTGCTCACTGATACTCGAATTCTCCATACTACTGATATATTTACTATTATTTAAACACCACAACATACTCACAGAACTCCCTGCACCTAGTGCCATAGCTGCAAGACCCCGACCATCACCAAGGATCTGTGCACACTAGACTGCACTATGCACTCTACACACACTAGCACACGGGGAACCCAATACCCATTCAACTGTGCTGCACTCGACCACTCACTGACAGCACAGTGTACATGGCACCATAATCCATATACATAACACACACTAGAATACACTTAACACGTATACATATATTTGTACATCTAATAATATATGTATGTATATATTTAAGCAAACACCTAGTGAGCACGAGTAAGATACTCATGATACACAACCAATCCTCTTGCCAAAACCCCCAATCATAACTTATAACATATATATACATATCAAATATAATTATATATATGTAATATGATTAGTTGTTATGAAAAAATAGGGAAAACACACACAAAACACAAAACCCCAAATATACATATAACACCATGAAAAAAATGTAAGGATGGTGATGTGAGCGTATTAGTCACAATTTTAGCTCTTTCCCATCATGACAAAATCTGAATGATAGAACAAAATCTCGTGCATTAAATGCAGAGATATGCCCCCATCTCGTGTATTAAATGCAGAGATATGCCTCGAGCTCTGTACGAGAGGCAGCTTTTGACGTGGCGTCTGATTTCGTCTTATCTTGAGCGTAAAAGCTCATCTCTGCCTGTGTAAAATAGATACTGTATTCCTTGAATGCGTAAAAATGACTTTTATCAAGGATATGTCACTAAACGACAGCCTGGACCTCTGTGCAGAATTATCATTACAGCCATCCTCTCGGTCGTCGTACAGTACTTTTGTCAGGAGTCAGGTTCACTGTTCTGTCTGACAAATTCATTCGAGTAATACGAAGAGTTCCTCGTATGACTTTACGTTGCATTAAAAAACAAGCATATTTTACGCCGATGGGAGGTGTAGCAACCTTTTACGCCAAAATAGCCTTAAAGTGCTACTTTACGCGGGCAACTCTGAAGTCATATTTTACGCCAAACATCTCTGAAGCTCTGTTTTACACGTACAACTCTAAATTCATATTTTACGCCAAATAGCTCTGAAGCTCTGTTTTACGCGTACAGCTCTGAGGCTCTGCTTTACGCTGACTTCATGTATGTTGGGGAGTTTGACTGTATAATATGCGTACAATTCTCCAGCATATTTTATGCTTCTACAAGACCCCCTTCAAATTTTTTAAATTCCTTGTAATTTGAAATACTTTGAATAAAGCATGAAATGGTCAATTATAACTGATTTTTTTTTCGAGTGTAAAATTCAGATTAATATATACGCGTATTCTGCTGACTGATCTGTCCCGCGTAATGCGTAAAACCATAGATCTATAGCATATGAGCTTAAAAAACTTCTGAGCGTAAGATTGTGGATCTGTAGCTCCTGAGCGTAAAAGCTTCTGAGTGTAAAATTGTGGATCTGTAGCTTCTGAGCATAAAATCATAGACCTGTAGCTTCTGAGCGTAAAAGCTTCTGAGCGTAAAATCTGGGATCTGTTACACTGCATGATGACCTGTCTTCCTTTTCAAATGATCGGCTGATGTCATGACCCGCACCCAGATATTCGGGCACGAGTACGTGGGTACGTCCAGCCTACGTCGCAGTATCGACGGTAGTACGCTGTCTAGGTCATCTTCACAGGTAATCTCTAGCTCATCCACAGTAAATAAATAGGCAAGGATAATAATAGGAAATAGGAGTGCTAAGATTTCATAAAACAAAATGTGACAAACAGATCCATAGTTTATTACAGAACCAGAAGATAAATCGGGGACAAACCCGATTACTAGACTGAAAGAAAAAAATAATAACTATCTGCTAACTACTCCTCAGAAGTAGTCTCCTGAGTGGGAACCGGCTCCTCAAAAGTATCACCTGCTACCTCATAGGGACCATAATATGTGGGGGCATAGTCCTCATCATCGCCTAAATCAACGGATCCAGTCAGAAAAGGAGCAAAGTACCAATACACAACAAAGCTTAAACTAAATAATTATGACAAGTAGTAAAAAAACTGACTAAGTATCATGATAAGAATATGCATAATAAGTAGTAAAGATTAACTAAGAATTAAATGCTATAAATCGGGAATATAAGTAAAACAGGATTAATTGCTATAAACCAGGGACATGAGTAAAACAGGAATATAATGAGACAAGAAAATGTAACTGTAACAAGACAAGAAACTATGTGTGTGTAATTGTGTATTTAGAATACATAGTCGGCATGTAGGGGGTTATAAGTCTAATCAGGCACGTCATAGACGGCTATCAGACATGAATAATCGAGTATCAGGCTGATGGTACAATCGCGTACTAACAGCTATCAGACATGACAGGGGGAAGGGTAAACCACATGCCTCCTAGTATTCTCCCTCCTGACACGAAAAGCAAGACATAAAATCCAGTATTCTAACACTACGTGTAAACATCCAATGGTGCTAGTAGAGCAAGGAACTAATTATCACAATATAAAGAATAAACTTGAAGTGCAGGTACTTGCCTGATGTTTGGATCCCACTAGAGTTCTATCCTGGGGGGAATTTCCAGAAATGTCTCCGGATGCTGAAATAAACATTACCATCATGCCCAGAAGGTATCAAATAACTAGAAACGATTGTCCTTGAGTCCAATTTGGAGACAAGGGCAAAACGATAATTTTGGGTCAAAACGGGGTCCACATGTGGGCCCACTTTGCACCGAAAAATGTGTCAGGGTTAAAGGTCTCCAAATTCACCAAACTTAGTGTCAACAGGTCAAGAATGATGATATGAACCCAACGGAACTTCCAGAATTGAATTCCGATGAGCCGATCACAAAATCGCCCGTCGAGTGGGACCTGTGGGGCCCACGACACGCGATTTTGTCAACGTTCTCAGAATCGAACCAAACTTGGGTCACAGGACCAGCGTATTGCTATGAGTCCGATGGCACAAGTTTCGTTTCAATCCGACCTGTGTACAAAAAGTTAGGACATGATCCAGAAAAGTCGGATACGGGGCGTTGTCTGCGGATACGCGTTGATCCCGGTGTGCACGCACACCCGAATCGACTTCTGCGAAATCCCACACGTTTGTATCGACGACGCGCACGTATCTGTGAAGACCGCACGTGACCAAGTCGTCCCGTTTGGCGGAGCATACTCAGTTCCGGGGTGAAACAGGGCGTTATTTTTCCTGTTTTTGGACCGCGGTTCGCGATCACCACAGGACGCGATGCCCCGAGCGGGTTGCACGGACACCGAGGGGGTCATACAGGCTACACAATGCAACTGACGGAATCGAAAATGGGGTTACGAGCAGGAAGATACACGTACCTGAACAGGGTCCAAAAAACCCGGAAATCTTGTGTCCGACACTTGTCCGACACGTGTCCTGTACACAGAGAGAACTAGGGTTAGGGTTAGGACTACTGGCCGGAGCTCCGGCGGCTCGGGACGGCATTACGGCGGGGGAGGCCGGCCGGGGCTAGGGCGGGGGCGCGTGGCCGACGATGGGGGCGCGTGGGCACGGCGGCCGGAGTCGGGCTCGGGGCGGCTGGGAGAAGAGAGGGGAAGGAAGAGGGAGGAGGGAGGAGGCTGTGCGGTGGAGACGCGGCGGAGGGCTCGACGGCGTCGGGCGGAGCGGTGACGGCGAGGTATGGGGCGGCAGGGTGCAGCGGAGAGGCGTCGGCGGCGAGGGGAGGTGACCGGAGAGCTGAACGGGGGGGGGGGGGGGGGGTTATAGGTGAGGGGAGAGGGAGCCAGGGCCGAGCGGGGCGGGCGTCGTGGCGGGGAAGGCGGAGGCGAGGGGGAGGCGTGGCCGCGGGCGGGGCGGCGGAGGAAGCGGGCGGCCGGGCGGAAGCGAGGGGAGAACGGGTCGCGCGGGGAGTGGGGCTGGGGAAGCGGGTCGCGGGTGCGGGTCGGGTTCGGCTGGACCCGACCCGACCCATTAAGGCGGGTGGGCTGGACCGGTGGTTGGGCCGAGGATTGGGCCGGGTTTGGATTATAAATAAAATAAATAACTAAATAAATAAACAAATAAACAAATAAATAAATAATTAAATAAATAATAAATAATAATAGTTTTTAGGTGATTAAAAATAGGTCCGGGGCCCAATAAATTCCAGGAAAATTATCCTAAGTCCAGTTTTCCATTTTACACCCAAAAATATTATTTCTATAATATTTAAATATTATTTATTATCAATTAAAAATCATTAAAATTAAAACTCAGATTTTAATTACAGAAAAATTCCAATGAAAATTTCAAAAAATTGTGAAAAAATCCCAATTTAATATTTTTTTTTTGAAGAATCAGGGGTTTACAATCTGCCCAACTTATAAAAAATTTGTCCTCGAAATTAAAATATGGTAGTTTTTCTCTATCCAATCTCACTTGATTACAGTCTAAAGGATTCTTCTCAAGTGAACATTACGGTCTCTACCCAACTTAGATTTTTTTTTTTTTTACCCATCTATCCTCTAAGGCTATACAACTAGTAAAGCTATGTCCCAACTTATTTAATCATGGTATTGAATTTTTAAGTTTTTAACACCAACACATCACCTATGGTATTTCCTTAATCATGTATAAAGGGTCATCAACAATGCTGTAAATCCCCTGATTTTTAAGAATTTTTAAATTTGAATTTTTCACAATTTTCTGGGATTTTTTCGGATTTTTCTGTAATTAAATTCAGGTGTTTTAATTATTAAAAGATTTTTAAATGATAATAAATAATATTAAAATAATATAAAAATAATATTTTATGGTGTAAAATAAAAATCTAGACATAGGGTAATTTTCCAGGAATTTATTGGATCCCGGATGAATTTTTAAAGCATTAAAAACTACTGATTAATTTATCTAATTAATTAAACCAATTAATTAATATCGAACCGAACCGAACCCAAAGTCCGAACCGGACCGGACCGGCCGGTCTACCCGAACCGGACCGCTCAGCTAGCGGGTCGGATCCGGGTCAGACCCGACCCGCCAGAACCCGAACCGACCCGACCGGTGAAAACCCTAACCCCCAAAATCCCAAACGTCCCCGACCCTTTGCCAGCCGGCGGCCGTTACCGCCGCCGTGGCCGCCGGCGGACCCCTCGGTTCATCTTCCTCGACCGGCCGCCCATTCCCCTTCGGATTCCGGCCAACCTCCGGCGGTATCTCTCCCCCTCGACCTCTATATATACCCGCCGGAAAACCCCTTCACCACCTTCTTCTCCGGCTAAAAACCCCTTACTCCGGTCATCTCCACCCAGCCCGACACCGGCCGCCCACCTCCAGCAGAACCGGACCCCGGCCGGCCCCTCTCTCCTGTCCGCAACGTCGTCGGCGACCTCCAGACCCGACGCCGAAGCCTCCAGCCGGCCGCCCAGACTGTCGCCGACCACCCAGAACCGGCGCCGCCTCTGCCCGCACCCCAGGCCGACTCCGGCGAGCTCGGACACGACGCAGAACCCTGCCCTAGCCTGGACACGTCCAGGACGCAGAATACACGATTGGACACGCGTGAATCAGACTTTTTGAGCCCTGTTCAGGTACTTGTAACTTTCTCCTCGCAGCTCCGATTCCTATTCCGTCAATTGTATCGTGTAGCCTGTATGACCCCCTCGGTGCCCGTGCAAACCGCTCGGGGCATCGCGTCCTGTGGTGATCGTGAACCGTGATCCAAAAACAGGAAAACCAATGCCCTGTTTCACCCCGGAATCGAGTACGCCCCACCAAACGGGACGACTTGGTCATGAGCGGTCTTTACCGATACGTGCGCGTCGTTGATACGGACGTGCAGGATTTTGTAGAAGCTGATTCGGATGTGCGTGCACATCGAAATCTGTGCGTATCCGCGGACAACGCCCCGTATCCGAATTTTCTGTATTTCGCTGTAACTTAGTGTATACACGTCGGATCGAGACGAAACTTGCGCCATCGGACTCGTAGCAATACGCTGGTCCTGTGAGCCAAGTTTGGTTTGAAACTTGCGCCATCGGACTCGTAGCTCCACTTGACGAGTGATTTTGAGAACGGCTGATCGGAATCCAATTCTGGAAGTTTCGTTGGGTTCGTATCATCGTTCCTGACCTGTTGACACTAAGTTGGACTGATTTGGAGACCTTTGACTCTGATGCGTTTTTCGGTGCAAAGCGGCCCACATTTGGACCCCATTTTGCCCTGAAATATCATTTTTGCCCCTGTGTCCAAATTGGACTCAAGGACAGGCGTTTCTAGCTGATTTATATTTTTTGGATCTGATGATGATGTCTATTTCAGCAACCGGAGTACTGCCTGCAATCTCTGCTGAAGTCTGAGCTACAATTGGAGCCGGAACCCCAGGCAAGTGTACCTTGCCATTCTCTGCAGTTTTTGCTACTTATTTCCTTGATATATATACTTGTTGTACATTCTCCAACCTAGGACCGTGTGACCTACTTAGCGTCCGATTATAGTCGGGTGCCAACTTCGTACGCGGAGTTGTGTAAAGTCATCTAGACATGGATATCGTGACCCTTTGCATTCTCGTACTTGCTTTATCAAGTACGTTATAACCCAGGACACCTGACACTATTCATGATACAGAATCGTCTTGAGATATTCATGGTGATTCTGTATAGGATACAGTTTTCATGACTTATTCCTTTGCTTAGATATTGTATGACTGGATGCATTAGTTATGATCCTGTATGGCATGGACATGAGACGTCGTGGACATGAGATGCATAATTACATTGGGTGGGGAGAGTCACACAGGCTATAGGTTGATTATATATATTATGCCGGCGTCTTAGTCTCACTATGAGCTAGACAACCACATGATATCACTGCTACCGGCTCCCCGACACAGAGCTTGTAGTAGTTTCAGCCTGAGTTCTAGTGCTACTCTTATCTTGAATATCACTTAGATGGTTATATATTTACCCTATTGTTTCATTGCTGTACTGCATTTATTTTGGCTTGTATTTTCTGTACCTTGCTATGTCCCCTGAGGACCTGGATCCGGATTATGTCCCCAGGATTAGCAGACGAGTTCGATCCTGAGATATACAGGACAGGAGCAGAAGCAGGAACAGGAGCAGGCACTGGGGCAGTACCAGATCCAGTGGACGAGTGATCTCTTCGAGTATCTTCTGAGTATATACTGTTTCTATACTCAGTATTTTTTGTGGTTATCTTATTTCTTGTATCTGACAGTTGTATCAGACTTGTATCGGGCTTGTTCCCCGATTTATTACTTTAGACTTGTTGTTGATGTTTATTTTCTTTTGTTGACTTGTTATATTTATTCTGTGGATGAGATTAGTAGACCCTGATTATTGTTGTTTTACAGCTTAAGTACGCCCTGATGGATGCATTAAATTGGGATGTCCATCGGTGCGTGCTGCTGGCCATTGTCACGTGTCTAGTCCCTCGATATTTTGGGACTGGGGCGTGACATGGTTTTTGTGGTGGCCCATGCAGGTCAACGACCAAATTATTCGGTTTCAACTTAGGGACCGAACAGGCCTGCAATAAGAATAGGATAAGTTTTTAGGATCTCATCCACTTGCTTGAAACATTCTTGATATCTATATCGGATTCGAATCAATTTCTTGAAATTGCATCCCGCCTTGATTCCTGTGCGCCTCTTATTGTTTATTTTGGTTGCAGGGTTATGGATTCACGAGCGAATGACGAGACTCCTGTAATATCACCACGGAATGCTGTGGTAACCAACGAAGATGAAGTGACACTAGTGGATGGAGGACAATCAGCTCAACAACATGCCTCGAGAGTCCAGCACGATGACATTCCACCATCGACGCAATTTACTCCACCAATACCCGTATTCCCACAAGGACAGGCTATGGACGGGCATCAGATATTACAAATGATCTACGCAATGATGCAAGCTCAACAACAAATTCAACAAGAGGCTCTGCGTCATGAGGCAGAAAACTTGAGAAGCGGCATAGTAATCGCACTAGAGCAGGCAGATTTACCAGCACGCCGGCCAACGACGGGCTCTATTTTCGACTTCTGCCAGCTGAAGCCCCGTACCTTCTAAGGGAAAGAAGAGCCCACTGAAGTTCATGAATGGCTCACCAACACTCAATATTAATTAGAAGCAGCTGAGATCCCACGAGAACGTTGGATGACTACCGTCAGAATGCAGTTGACGGACAATGCACATCACTGGTGGCTATCTGAGGAGACACGGCTCCTACCAGACCGAGTCACTTGGGAATAATTCTCCAGACTCTTCCAGGAGATGTACATACCAGCTATCGCTCGATCAGAACTTCGGGACAAGTTCAATCACCTCACCCAGGATGCTATGACGGTGGAAGAGTACAACGCTGAGTTCATTCGTCTAAGTCGCTTTGCCCCAACACTGATCCCGACAGAAGAAGAGAAGGCCGAGAAGTTCTTCGATGGACTAAACTTCGAGTTACAAAAACTGATTGGATCCGTTGCGCCTACATCTTACCCGGACGTCCTTGCTGCAGCACGACGCATGGAGCGCGTCATCAGGAGAGAGACCAATCTGAAGCGATCGTCCACATCAGCACCAGCCGGAGCACCACAAGAAGAAGTTGCAAAAAGACTTCACCCTCACCAGCCACCAGAAGCATCTCCACAAGCAATACCTGTCTGTCCATATTGTCGCAAGTGAGGCCATAAAGAGATCGAGTGCAGACGGAAAAGGAGATTATGTTTAGTTTGCGGATCCAGTAAGCATTTAGTGAAGGAATGCCCTGAGCGTCGAGAAAGAGCACCAAGGGTAAACCAACAAGCATTACCAGTACCGAGGTTAACCTATCCAACATTGGAAGCACCACAAACGGAAGTTCAAGAAGTCCTACCACCAGCTCCAGAAGGGTATCAGCCGAGGCCACCTTTGATACCCCAGGCACTGCTCTTCCAGCAGGCTCAGCAGCAGCAGAGGAATCGACTGCAAGGACGAGGACAAGCCCTGACGATGACTTTAGAGAACGCGCAGAATCAAGGAGTAGCTAATGCGCGTAAGTTTTTGTAGTTCCGTTTCTAGCATTTCTGTAGTTCGTGCCTGCTGGTTCGTGACCCCAGACTTAACCTGGTAGTTTTAACTTACTAATCTATTGATAACCTAGTGTTAATCTAAGTAATTTTTAAACTTGCCAATAACCTAGAATATTTTATAACTGTTAACCTGATAAGTTTTTAAAGGATAAAACTGGTTTTCTAAAACTGTAATTTTCTAGATTTCCTTCATTCGGGAAATTTTATAACTTTTAAATGCTTAGGGAAATAATTTTTCCTAGGTGTTACTCTCAACCTTGATTCTCCTTGATTTTGATGTGCTTCGAACAATGTTTGCAACCGTATCATCTCTGTTGACCGGTTATTCTTTGATTACGAGGACGCAATCCTCTTAAGGGGGGTAGATTGTAAACCCCCTGATTTTTAAGAATTTTTAAATTTGAATTTTTTATAATTTTTTGGGATTTTGTCGATTTTTTCTGTAATTAAATTCAGGTGTTTTAATTATTAAAGGATTTTTAAATAATAATAAATAATATTAAAATATTATGAAAATAATATTTTATGGTGTAAAATAAAAATCTAGACATAGGGTAATTTTTCGGGAATTTATTGGATCCCGGATGAATTTTTAAAGCATTAAAAACTACTGATTAATTTAACTAATTAATTAAACCAATTAATTAATACCGAACCGAACCGAACCGAACCCAAAGTCCGAACCGGACCGGACCGGCCGGTCTACCCGAACCGGACCGCTCAGCTAGCGGGTCGGATCCGGGTCAGACCCGACCCGCCAGAACCCGAACCGACCCGACCGGTGAAAACCCTAACCCCCAAAATCCCAAACGTCCCCGACCCTTTGCCAGCCGGCGGCCGTTACCGCCGCCGTGGCCGCCGGCGGACCCCTCGGTTCGTCTCCCTCGATCGGCCGCCCATTCTCCTTCGGATTCCGGCCAACCTCCGGCGGTATCTCTCCCCCTCGACCTCTATATATACCCGCCGAAAAACCCCTTCACCACCTTCTTCTCCTGCTAAAAACCCCTTACTCCGGTCATCTCCACCCAGCCCGACACCGGCCGCCCACCTCCAGCAGAACCCGACCCCGGCCGGCCCCTCTCTCCTGTCCGCAACGTCGCCGGCGACCTCCAGACCCGACGTCGAAGCCTCCAGCCGGCCGCCCAGACCGTCGCCGACCACCCAGAACCGGCGCTGCCTCCGCCCGCACCCCAGGCCGACTCCGGCGAGCTCGGACACGACGCAGAACCCTGCCCTAGCCTGGACACGTCCAGGACGCAGAATACACGATTGGACACGCGTGAATCGGACTTTTTGAGCCCTGTTCAGGTACTTGTAACTTTCTTCTCGTAGCTCCGATTCCTATTCCGTCAGTTGTATTGCGTAGCCTGTATGACCCCCTCGGTGCCCGTGCAAACCGCTCGGGGCATCGTATCCTGTGGTGATCGCGAACCGCGATCCAAAAACAGGAAAACCAATGCCCTGTTTTACCCCGGAATCGAGTACGCTCCGCCAAACGGGATGACTTGGTCACGTGCGGTCTTCACCGATACGTGCGCGTCGTTGATACGGACGTGCAGGATTTCGCAGAAGCTGATTCGGATGTGCGTGCACATCGAAATCAGTGCGTATCCGCAGACAACGTCCCGTATCTGACTTTTCTATATTTCGCTGTAACTTAGTGTATACACGTCAGATCGAGACAAAACTTACGCCATCGGACTCGTAGCAATACGCTGGTCCTGTGAGCCAAGTTTGGTTCGATTCTGAGAACGTTGACAAAATCGCGTGTCGTGGGCCCCACAAGCTCCACTTGACGGGCGATTTTGAGAACGGCTGATCGGAATCCAATTCTGGAAGTTCCGTTGGGTTCGTATCATCGTTCCTGACCCGTTGACACTAAGTTGGACTAATTTGGAGACCTTTGACCCTGACGCATTTTTCGGTACAAAGCGGCCCACATTTGGATCCCGTTTTGCCCTGAAATATCATTTTTGCCCCTGTGTCCAAATTGGACACAAAGACAGGCGTTTCTAGCTGATTTATATTTTTTGGATCTGATGGTGATGTCTATTTCAGCAACCGGAGTACTGTCTGCAATCCCTGCTGAAGTCAGAGCTACAATTGGAGCCGGAACCCCAGGCAAGTGTACCTTGCCATTCTCTGTAATTTTTGCTACTTATTTTCTTGATATATATACTTGTTGTACATGCTCCAACCTAGGATCGTATGACTTACTTAGCGTTCGATTATAGTCGGGTGCCAACTTCGTACGCGGAGTTGTGTAAAGTCATCTAGACATGGATATCGTGACCCTTTGCATTCTCGTACTTGCTTTATCAAGTACGTTATAACCCAGGACACCTGACACTATTCATGATACAGAATCGTCTTGAGATATTCATGGTGATTCTGTATAGGATACAGTTTTCATGACTTATTCCTTTGCTTAGATATTGTATGACTAGATGCATTAGTTATGATCCTGTATGGCATGGACATGAGACATCGTGGACATGAGATGCATGATTACATTGGACGGGGAGAGTCACATAGGCTACAGGTTGATTATATATATTATACCGGCGTCTTAGTCTCACTACGAGCTAGACAATCACATGATATCACTGCTACCGGCTCCCCGACACAGAGCTTGTAGTAGTTTCAGCATGAGTTCTAGTGCTACTCTTATCTTGCATATCACTTAGATGGTTATATATTTACCCTATTGTTTCATTGCTGCACTGTATTTATTTTGGCTTATATTTTCTGTACCTTGCTATGTCCCCTGAGGACCTGGATCCGGATTATGTCCCCAGGATTAGCAGACGAGTTCGATCCTGAGATATACAGGACAGGAGCAGAAGCAGGAACAGGAGCAGGCACTGGGGCAGTACCAGATCCAGTGGACGAGTGATCTCTTCGGGTATCTTCTGAGTATATACTGTTTCTATACTCAGTATTTTTTTGTGGTTATCTTATTTCTTGTATCTGACAGTTGTATCAGACTTGTATCGGGCTTGTTCCCCAATTTATTACTTGAGACTTGTTGTTAATGTTTATTTACTTTTGTTGACTTGTTATATTCATTCTGTGGATGAGATTAGTAGACCCTGATTATTGTTGTTTTACAGCTTAAGTACGCCCTGATGGATCCATTAAATTGGGATGTCCATCGGTGCGTGCTGCTGGCCATTGTCACGTGTCTAGTCCCTCGATATTTTGGGACTGGAGCGTGACAAATACGACCAGTCTGTGGGGTATATCTAGTACTATCTATATATCAAACTTATACCAAGCACAAAATTTCGTTTTTCCGAAATAAGGGAAGACGAGGATCAATAATAAAGGGTTCAAGGGCGAGGTGATAGAACAGAGGTATAGGGATCAAGGCGTTTAAAGAATTCTAATGGAAATTGTCAAGCGGTTATGGATTGAAATTCTATTCTGGTAATCATTTGTTCGCATGCTCATATTAGTACAGTTATGTAACTGATACGATATGCTCGGACATATTTAGGGGCAAGTATACTAGTCAACTATATATCTCAATCCACGTAAAGTAGTCGTGCGAAGTGCGAATCAAAATGCACTAAGGTTGATCAGACCGTAATACATTGATTCTGAATAGACACTTGTATTAGTGGGGTTGATCAGGCCTCACTAACACATATGTCATGAACAAGCCTGATAAAGAGTAAGCTTGCAAAACTAGGCTATAGACTAGCAGCATAAGTCAAGTACAGCAAAATTAAGTGCGCTAGATGATGATGAAAGGAGGTACAAAGTATTTAAGTTCACAAAACAACACATAATAAGCACAACAGCAAAAGACTCTACAATCTCTATAGTTATAAAAGCATACCAGGTTATTAGCAAGTTCAAAATTTCTAGGTTGGGGCTGAGGTCATGGACCAATAGGCACGAGCTAAACAATACTAGAAAAGGTATCTACGAATCACTTACGCGCATTAGCTTCTCCCAGAGTCTGCTCGTTCTCTACGGTCATCACGTAAGCTTGTCCGCGTTCTTGAGTAGCAGGACAGTCCCTCACTTGATGTGCTGTTGATCCACAATATAGACAGGCACCTAGCCTCTTTCTACAAACTCGCCAAATGTGACCTTGTTTATGACAAAAGCCACAAGTGAGAGCTTGTTGGTTCTGTCCTTGAGTCTGGTGTTGGGGCGCTGTGGCTCGAGGGAGAGGATGCTGGGTTTGCTGCGGGGCCCTCTGCTGTGGTTGTTATTGGAATGGGCGTTTGTGGGGTCCCATACTTCCAGTATCTCTTTCCTGCTTTAATCTCGGTCCCATGTCTCTTTCAACACCTTGTGCCACGGTCAAGATTTCTTCGTAGGTACGAGCTCGGCTAGTGGTGACAGCAAGGCGAATATCAGGAGATAACCCCTTCTTGAATCTACGGGCTCTATCCTCAGGGGTACGAACCATATATTCTGCAAAGTGGCTCAGTCTGCTAAATTCAGCAGTGTACTCATCAACAGAAAGATTTCCTTGTTCCAGCTTCTCGAATTGATTTTTGAGAGCTTCCGGAGCCACTTCGGGATAGAACTTCTCCTTGAACAGCCTCTTAAAATCCTCTCAAGTTAGCTCAGGAGCAGATAACTGAGGCTCATCTCTAAACTAGGTCCGAGCTATGTCAAATAGTTGCAGGCTTGCAGATTCCACTTTAAGATCATCAGGGACCCGAGCAGTCTTCAGGAGTCACTCCATATTCTCTATCCATTCATCGGCATAGAGAATACCTTCAGTCCCATAGAATTCCAGGGGTTTAAGGTTTTTGAAGTCCTTGGCACTTCCTGGCCTCTTTTGTGGTGACCCCTGGGACCGAAGAGCATCTGAAAGGCTAGTTCGTAGCAGGGCCGTCTGTTCCTTCTGGGATTCTATAAGTCCCTGGATCACTCCGAGTAGCTGTGCCCCATCCATAGTAACTGTCGAAGTAGTTGGAGGCGGAGGGAGCGCAAGAGTTTCAGGCACAGTCTGCTCGGCGGGTCCGGATGTGCCTCCTACGGTATTCCTTGTCTGAACCATTCTGAAAGATTAAGGGATAGGAAGATTAGAATAGATTACTTGGAAATCAAGGGCGATAGGAAAATTTTACTAGGAACGATATCGAGATTTGAAATAAAAGATCCTATTCTGTGAATGAGCTTTTCCTAAAATCCTCAATCTTATTGCAGGCCTGTTCGGTCCCTAAGTTGAAACCGAACAATTTAGTCGTGGACCTGCATGGGCCACCATAGCTGACGTAGTCCAAAATTATAACCGACTATTATAAATCAGATTTGGTTGAGGATTCGAAGAGTTATCTGAACCCTATAAAAAACCCTCAACCGTGAGAGAGAAAACCCCTTCATCTATCTCTGCAAAAACCCTTCGTCTCTTTTTGAGAACTCTTCGTCTTCGTCTCTTTTCTGAGAACTCAGATTCGCCATGGCACCGAAACAGGCCTCCGCTGCTAAGGGAAAGAAAGTCGCTTCCTTATCTCGCTCCTCTGCTCAAGCACGAGCAACCCCTGCTAGGCCGAGCGAGCCTCATTCTGAACGAAGTGCTCCACCATCGAGCTGCGCTCCAGGCATCACAGGTATAGACTTCGAGAGGAGTAGAGGATCTTTCGCACACGTTGTACGTGTATGCACAACAATACGCCCACATTTCTAATATGTCAGCGTAAAACTCTATATTTTTACAGTCTGGCATAAAAACTCAGACTGTCAAAATTTAGCGTATACTGCAAATTTTGAGTTTTACGGCTGGATGTAAATTCCAGCGTAAAAACTCAAATTTTAGTAGTCTGACGTAAAAGCTCAGATTGTTAGGTTTTGGCGTATACTGTCAAGTTTGAGTTTTTACGCATTGGAAGTAAATTCCAGCATAAAAAGTCAAATTTTTGCAGTCTGGCGTAAAAACACAGACTGTCAAGTTTTGGCGTATACTGTAAGAGTGTAGCGTCTAGCGTAAAATTGACTTATTTTCTTGCTTCTTGCAGTGGACCTACAGATCCCTCCTTTGGCTGAAGTGATGGGCTCTGCTGCTGGGATGCCGAATTCCAATTATCTGGAGGACTTGTCCCATGTGACATTCCCCATCTCTGGAAATGAGTATCCTCAAGAAAGGGGAACTCTGATCTCTGCCCAAGGAGAACGAATGTTGCTGAGTATGATCAGTGGGGAGCCCCTGACGTATATAGACGGCACTGAATATAAGAACCAGGTTTCTTATTTGGGGATATTATCGATAAACAATCCCAGACTAAGCCCAAGAAGGAAGATTGGGTATTTTTTGCTGAGGGCACGGTCATGTATCTGCCAAGGATGCCTAAAGATTACCCTATCTCAGCTTTCTTCCATGCCACCCATCACAGAAAGATGGTGTGGACTCTGACTCCCGATCTTCACGGCCAGCCGAGGAAGATCTTTTATAAGAAAGGATTGAACCGAGGGTCCTTTGTGAGCATTCCTTCAGGCCCTGTCATGCCTTTCAGAGGATTACTGTCGGGCAGCGTCCCGAGTGAAGATACTTCACAGATCCAGCCGATTCAAATAGCAACTTTCTGTAATGACTTTATGGGGAAGGGAGGAGTATACCCCAAGGTTAACCCTCACACTAGTGGATGGCTTAGCCCGCAGAATCTTCGATGGGCCAGTTTAACTACCTGGGCCCTGAAGCACTTCCAGACGGAGCTGGAAAGTATTGGTTTATTTGCGGCTGTGAGTGCAACTAGCGTTGGGCTGCCTCTTAACCCCAACTTGTTCTTAGCTTTGATGGAGCGATATAACTCGCTCACCGGGACTTTCGCCACTCCGCTAGGTGAGTTGGGCTTAGCCCTTCATGAGATGGCAGATATTTTAAAGCTGCCAATGGGAGACACTCCTTATGAAGAGTATATTCCCATAAACAGGGAGTTAAGGGATACAAACCCTCGGGTAGTGGCAGTGTACCAGGAGCTGATGAGCCACTATCTTGCATGTACCACCTTCTATAAAGAGCCCTCTGATTTGGCCCATATCAACAAATGGGTATCCTACCTCTTCTTCTATCAGGCCAGAAATGCCAAGCAGGATAAGTTTGTAGATAGCAGAGATAAACCCTTGAACCTTCTGAGCATGCTTAGTGCCAACACAATCGATGATCTCATTGAAGATGCAGGGGCTCAAGACTATATTCTCAACGAAGAGATAGGGGGTTATCCTGCAGGAACCAAAGCCTACAGCTATATGAGGCATTGACGAAAGCCTCTGTCAAGAGAAGCTCAACTGGCTGGCTTCCTTTATGTTTGGCTGCGCCGATGGGTGGTTCCTGGTATCGCGTTTGCGGATCACATTTATCGCAACACCTTATGGCCCGCAGTGCATTTGGTATTTGGAGCGAGATTGGGCCTGCTTCCTGCCATGGTGTACAGAATTCAAGCTGGCCTAAGGGCCATTACTGAGGGACTGCTGGCTGATGATACACAGCGTGAAGGATTTCCCAGAGTGGAATTGTCATTCTTAAATCTGATGGGATGGTTAATCCTTCACAACACCAAAGTGATGTCTCCCGGATCGGCCAGTGGTTCGGGCAATAACTTCCTGTTGAATTACAAGAATTCTTCTTGGAATGTGACTAGCGTCATAGACTGTCGGCTAGCACTAAATTTTGCCCATAGTTGGAAGTTCTTCTGCATCGTCCCCCTATACATATCAATCAACAGGGGATAAAACTTTAGGATGCAGGTCAGGGGAAGACTATTCTTTCTCCTGAAGCCTTTTACTGGTTGGTCTGCATTAGACCTTCCCACCTGCTGTACAGAAGTGAGGACCACTGCTACTTGGAGCCTTATCTGCCCAGCCGGTTCGCCAGGTAATTTGGGTACGACCAGTTGTACGTGGGGAATCCTATCACCAGCTTCAAGTTCAAAGGTGGACTTATTGATGGAGCTAGAGGATGGCGGTATTTCATCATGGGTTGTACCGGAGCAACCTTTGCTGTGCCCGCGACTTCTCTCTCCATGGAGTTGCACATTCTCCATTCGTACGTGCAGTTTTATCGTCCATCAATACCTTCCATCATGATTTTGATGTATATGGAAGTTTCAGGATGCCCTCTCATAGGTCCACTGGGAGAGAGAAGATACCGTCTGTTTCCTCGGATGAAGGTGATGAAACCACCGGTGCAGACGACTATTTGCTGATTGTACCGAGAGGCATAATAGCTCTGCCAGCAGAGCCTCTCATAATCTCCAATAAATGAAAGGCTTCCACTCTGAAAGAGCCTTCCCCCCGCAAGAAGAAGCTGACTACCGGAGGTCCTAAAAAGACTTCTACCAAGGGGGCCTCTTCCAGGAGTGAGCCCATTGTTTTCCCTGTTGGGGATGATTCTTTGATCAGGGGTCCTTCGCCTTTTAGAGAGGGAACCTCCACAGTCCCAACTGCCAGTGCTGGAGATTCTTTGCTCGCGACTGCTGCTGCTACCACCGTTGCTGGTAGTGTCTCGAGATCGCCTTCGAGGCCGAGCATAATAAGAATCAATATACCTTTATCCAGACAAATGGGGCTAGCCCTTCCTTTGTTTGTAAGTATCTCAAGCGAGATTCCACCCGATGAACCTCGAGTGAATCTGGGTGACGACTGGGTTGACTACCCTCAAATATCAGTTGGTGTACCCTCTTCTCCAGGTATGATAACTTGTTTAGCATCATTAAGAAATGATTTAGCTATACAGGCTGCAGACGCAACATACATACCATCGGCCATGGGTAAATATTGGCTTCACGCTTTCTTTAGGAAAATTAACATCAAATTGATATTAACTTTCTCTTATTTTATTTTTAGGCGAAGACATCTCTGGGGAGGGCAGAGTTGACTCAACTTCTGATTTTGTTGCGGATCCAGCCAATGAAACGGCGGTACCTGACGTCGATGAAGTATATTTTGAAACTGCCGACATTTCATCCGCAACATTCTCGGGTGTCATCCCGCCAGTGGCAGTTCAAATAACATCAGAGGAGGATGAACTTGCCCTCTCGACCGTGCCTCCTTCGTCAAGCATGCCAGCAACTCCAACCGTTGTTGGTGTCTCTTCTTTTGTCGCGCCATCTGTTGAAGCAACGACTGTGGCAACATCCTCTACAGTCCTTCCGGATAGAAGGCTCACCGATATTGCGGCCACTTCCAGCGTCCTTTCGAGCTTTGCTATGCTAGTGGATCAATACACTAGCATATTCTACCTTACTTTGAAAGAATTGATATCGATGGTGCTGGAGAAGAACCTAGGTTTTGATGCTCTGAAGATGTCCTCCAATCTCACTATAGCGCAGATTAGAAATTTCAATGACGCTGAAAGAGCCGATGCGCTAGAGCAAATAGTTAATGGTTTAGAACAAGCCATTAACAAATATTTGCAACTATCCCAAGGCAGCATCGATGACCTGGTTCAAGCTAAGTATGACTCCCTAACTGCGGAACTTTCTCAACAGATAGAATCTCTAAACAAATCCATCCAGGAACAACAACAAGAGATGGATAAGGAGCAAGTAGTATTGGTGGAGAGTATTCCTCAGCTAGCCAAGTGCTGTACTGAATATGAAGGATATAAAACGAGGGTTCAAGAATTGGAAGCTGAACTTGCTCAGACAAGGGAGAGGCTTCTCAAGGCATCGACAGTTCATGATGTATTTGAGGGCCAAGTGAAGACAGCTCAGCAGAACTTGACACATGCGAGTGTCATCCATGCAAGTTTTGTTAATTCTCTATCCGAACTATCTTTCTTAAGTGATGACGAAGCAAGGCTGGAGCGGGCTCGTGCCAACATCTTGAACTCCAGGAATGAGAGGATGGCTGCTTTGGCACAACAGATCCGTGATTTAATGGCTCCTCCCCAATGATGTACTTTTTTGTTTCTTCTGTAATTTCTCAGAGATAATAAAGATACATTTTCTGACTTTGTGGACCCATAACTTTTAGAATATAAATGATAGGCTAGGATGAAAGTGATATCAGAGGTATCATTAACATGACATACTTTCGTTAAGGTTTTACAGAATATAAATCTATTCAGAGGTAATATGAACCTGATAGAATATAATCCAACTAAATTTGTATACCAAACACTATCAGAGGTAATATGAACATGATAGGTTTACAAATTAGTTAAGCATATCCATTTAGAGGTTATATGAATCTGATAGAATGTGATCCAGCTAACCTTTGTGCGTGGTATCGTCAGAATAAGATCTTCATCATACTCAGTTAAGCAAAGGAGATCAAGTATAGTACTTCTTCAAGAATTTATTGTTTGATAAGAGCCATTACCAATTTTTATTAGGTTTGGCTAATCTGTAAGCGCCATTTGCAATCATATAAGGGCCCTCCATTTCTATATGATTGTTTGTGCGAACTTTGGACATCGTACCAGAGGTAATATGAACGTAGTACGATACTGTGTTTGTTGAGGACATCCACTGGGGGATCTTTGGTGGACCTATTATTTGTTGCGCACGTTGAGTGCAAATAATAGGTTCGAAACAAGCCCAATCAGGTGATAGGTTTTGTGGCTGGCGAAGACATCCTGCTGGAGATTTTCTTGTGGACCCATTACTTCTTGTACACGAGAGTGCAAGTAATAGGTTTGAGATGAGTCCTGCCTGAGGTAATATAGCCACGGTAAAATATGACTCTGTGGGGATAATGGAGAGATATAGTTCAGAGGTAATATGGACGTGAACTGACTTTTTCTCAGCTGGGGAAAATGAGGATAGTTCAGAGGTAATATGAACATGAATAATTTGTTTCCATTGCGGGCATCCCACAGGGGGTTTTTTGTGGACCCATTACTTCTTGTGTACGAGAGTGCAAGTAATAAGTTTAAGACAAGCCCTGCCAGAGATAATATGGACGTGACAGTTTTTGTGGACCTAACACCACTGGCGTACTTAGATTTAAGTACGGGTGCTAAGTTGAGATGACAAACGATATCAGAGGTAATATGGACATAAAAATCGATAGCCAAAACTCGGAGGGTTTGTTCAGAGGTAATATGAACATGACAAACTCAGTCCGAAAGAAATATTATGACAGTAGTTCAGAGGTAACTAGTATCTGAAAAACTCATTGAGGAGTGATTCATTGAGTGTGGTCTATCCCAACATGAAGATAAACCAAAGGATTATTCCGCTGGGGAAATTTATGGGATAATAGGTCAGAGGTAATACGAACATGGCTATCATCTAATGAGACTAGTTTGAATAGTCATTGCGGGAGTGTGCAAGTAGACCTAATGATTGCTTCGCTGGGGAGAATTTTGAGGATCCATCATCCATTGCGTATCCGAGATTTTTGGATATGGATGATGGCTCTTTAAAAGAATTTGTAACGAAGGAGAAAATGTTGCACATATGCGCATGCTGGGTATGCCAAATTGATGAACATATCTATCCAGAGGTCATATGAACATGATAGAATATGATTCTCGATCTTCGACGATCAAGAAAATATTTCTCATAGGCACTTGCTGGGGATGAAGAACCAAGAATTGATTTGTTCATCTGGGTTGTGGACTTATTACCCATGGCGTACTTTAAGTACAGATAATAAGCTGAAAACGACTAGCACTATCAGGGTTATGCGAACGTGATAGTAGAAAGTCGAAGAGAAGAACTTCACTCAAAGGTAATGTGGACATGAAAAAGTTCTGAAAATATATTTTTCAGAGGTATGGTGGACGTGGTAAGATATAGTGGGGATAAAGAAAAACAGGGCAGAGAAAATATGGGAATGACCATTTTTATGGTGATAGATTTACTCTGCTGGAGAAAGAAGAGAGACGTAGTTCAGAGGTAATATGGACGTAAACTGATCGATAACAACAACGTGAAAGGTTTGCTCAGAGGTCACTTGGACATGGCAAACTCAGCTGGGGGAAAAATAGTTTGGACGTGAACCCATGTCCAAAAAATTCACTGGGGAGTAATTTTCGGAGTGGGGACAGTCCTGAAGGTTGCTCATCTGGGGAGACACCGTCTTCTTGTTATAAACGCAAAGTGATGACTTTGGCGTCAATCAACTCCTGGATTTTCTTTTTCAGCACATAGCATGCCTTCGTGGGATGATGAATGTATTGATAAAAGAGACAATATTCTGGATCATCGACCTTGCCAACCTTTTCAGGGTATCTGATCTTAGGCAACAGAAGTTTGTTTTCCTTCATCAATATATTAAAGATTTCAATGATGTCATCCTCATTGAAGGAGAAAGTCCCCTTTGGCTTTCGGGCTCCCGATACTTGAGTCATACGGTCCTCAGGAAGGATGGTCATAGTTGCGTCATCTTCGGACTTAGAGGGAATTCTACCCCCAGCCTCGGATGCTGCTCTATTTTGTCGAGGGAGACCACCCCCAGACATGTCGTTGTCTGGTTCTTCTTCCTCTTTTTGTTTGCCTTCATCCACAGAAGTTGATTTAGAAGGACCTACCTCTGGTATTATAGGATCAGACTCTAGAGGTTTGGAGTTTACAAGAGATGCGGTAAACCCTAACCCAAAACGAGTTCGTTGACAGTAAGGATCACCATGCAATGGTATTCGTCTGCCTTTTCAATAATTGAGGCCTTGCTTCAACTTCAAATCATAATCCATATTTTACATAATCTTTAAAGCTTGTGGGCTATATCTGTGAATTTGCATTCTCCCAACATTAGACTCGTGAGATTCTTCTTGTACAATCGGTCTATTCCGTATTTGACCGAAGATTATTTGATGCTGATCATTGCGAGTCGTTGAAACAATAAAGACAGATTTTTTATGTGGCCCATATGTCATGACGACGTTAGGTGTTGACGCTACTTCCCATATGATCTCCCCACGCTTGGTAGTTAGGGGAACAAATCCTGATTTTGACCCCTGTCTTTGCATTTCTGGATCAAGAAATCATGCAAATCAGGAAGATTAGCAGAAAAAGAAGAAGAAGGCTTATTCTGCCTTTTTATATCAGTGGGCTTGTGAAGATTAGGAACCATAACCCTTTCTCGGCCAAAGGAATACAACAGTCCACCTATGTGAGTGGCATATGATCCATCATCCTGTTGAGGAGCGTATCTTTCTGTGAAACGAGCCTCCCTTATGCAAACAGACCTATCCTGGCATGATTTGGATTTTGGCACAGGTTGTCGTAAAATAGGAAAAGTCCGCATAATCTGTAGAGTGGACAACTTCTTCTCTTATAGGCGTACAAGCCTAGCGGTTGGGAGATCCGCCACTCGTTTTCCCTTGATGTGATCCCAGGGTCCATCTGCCTCATCATAGATGGGAGATGTATTTTTACGCGCAGGGCGCGTTTGAAATTTTCGAATTGGCTCTGAGGCCTTGTCATAAATTTTGTCTGCAATGTCACAGACGGGAGATGAAGTTTTATGCGCAGGGCGCGTTTTAGACTTCTGGATTGGCACTGGGGCATTGCCAGAAGCTTTGTCTGCCACGTCACAGACGGGAGACAGATTTTTACGCGCAGAGCGCGTTCTAGACTTCTGGATTGGCACTGGGGCATTGCCAGAAGCTTTGTCTGCCACGTCACAGACGGGAGACGGGTTTTTACGCACAGGGAGTGTAGGCGCAACTTTGTTAATCAGAGAGTAAGAGCTTGCAGGAAGGGCAGAGAACGTCTTAGACATCCATACTTTACGCAGCTTCCTGTTGTTCTGGACTGAGGAGGAGGGAGAGCTACCCCCTGCATGAAGCATATTTTTATAGACAGATTGGTCGAACTGGACGACCAAAGTCTTCTTCTTCGATCCGATGGATACAGCATCGTGTTGAGCAATTACTTTCTCGTCAGAGAAGAAAGATGTCTCCAGCAGAGTCGCCATCTTTGTTTGGTGATAAAACAAATAAATGGTTTGTACGAAGCTCTTTTGGTTTACAAACTCAGGCTATTAAACTCTTCTAGTATACAAAACACTATCAGAGGTATTATGAACATGATAGGTTTTGGAAATTCACCTAGCGAGTCACCATTTTGTTTGAGATAAAACAAATAGAGGTTTTGTATGAAACCTTTTTATTTACAAACAAGAAAAGAAAAGAGTACAATTAATCCTATATGAGGATGTTAAGTATAATAAAAATGATTCTGGGAAAAATTGCTATAGGAGTCTGATCTGCGGTCGATCACTTTGTCCCTTGGACCACACGATGATGAAGAAGTACTGTAGAAGAAGAAGAAGCTTCAAATATTGTAGGAGGGATTAGATTCTCGTTGCCAGAGTTATCAATCACTACTCTCTGTCTGTGCTCTCTCTCTCTCTCTCTCTCTCTCTCTCTGATCTCTCTTCTTTGTCCACCCTTCGAACCTTTGACCCCTGTGACCGGATCTCTATTTATAGAGCTCAGTCACAGTAACTATCCAGTCGGCGTAGAAGCCAAACTGTGAAGAGAGTTGTACTCTTTACGCGGCGGTTATAATAACTGCTATCCACGTCTGAATGATCTCCTGAATCCGCGTAGAACGCGTGTCCCATTATAAGGTAACACGTATAACTGCTTCTCGAAGATCACGACATGCAAGCCACGTAGGTAACTGCCCCTCGCGTAAAGATGGTTGGCATAAAAGCCAAATAACTGTCTTGTTGGCGTAATAGCCGAATAGCTATCTTGTTGGAGTAAAAGCCAAATACCGCGTAAAACTTGAGGCTGTATGAATAATAAATAACCAGCATAAAAATAGCCAATTATCCTTCTTGACTGAGGTCTTGAGTGTATTTTGGGCCAAATAACCTTATCACGTACCTTTGCAAATATAGCCTGAGTTGGCGTATTCCGAGGAGATAGCATACGGCATGCTCCTATAGTTGAAAATATCCTAGTTGGCATATTTCGAGGAGATAGCATATGGCGTACTCCTATAGTTAAAAATAGCCTGGTTGGCATAAAATGCAAGGATGGTGATGTGAGCGTATTAGTCACAGTTTTAGCTCTTCCCCGTCATGACAAAATCTGAATGATAGAACAAAATCTCGTGCATTAAATGCATAGATATGCCCCCATCTCGTGTATTAAATGCAGATATATGCCTCGAGCTCTGTACGAGAGGCAGCTTTTGACGTGGCATCTGATTTCGTCTTATCTTGAGCGTAAAAGCTCATCTCTGCCTGTGTAAAATAGGCAGCGTATTCCTTGAATGCGTAAAAATGACTTGTATCAAGGATATGTCACTAAACGACAGCCTGGGCCTCTGTGCAGAATCATCATTACAGCCGTCCTCTTGGTCGTCGTGCAGTACTTTTGTCAGGAGTCAGGTTCACTGTTCTGTCTGACAGATTCATTCGAGGAATACGAAGAGTTCCTCGTATGACTTTACGTTGCATTAAAAAACAAACGTATTTTACGCCGGTGGGAGGTGTAGCAACCTTTTACGCCAAAACAGCCTTGAAGCGCTGCTTTACGCGGGCAACTCTGAAGTCATATTTTATGCCACACAGCGCTGAAGCTCTATTTTACGCGTACAGCTCTGAAGTCATATTTTACGCCAAACAGCTCTGAAGCTCTGTTTTACGCGTACAGCTCTGAAGTCATATTTTAGGCCAAACAGCTCTGAAGCTCTGTTTTACGCGTACAGCTCTGAGGCTCTGCTTTACGCTGACTTTATGTATGTTGGGGGGTTTGACTGTATAATACGCGTATAATTCCCCAACATATTTTATGCTTCTACAAAAGCCAAATAGCTGTCTTGTTGGCGTAAAAGCCAAACTCTGTCTTGTTGGTGTAAAAGCCAAACTCTGTCTTGTTGGCGTAAAAGCCAAACTCTGTCTTGTTGGCGTAAAAGCCAAATTCTGCGTAAAACTTGATGGTTCATGAATAATAGATAACCAGCGTAAAAATAGCCAATTATCCATCACGACTGAGGTCTTGAGCGTATTCTGGGATAAATAGCCTTATCACATACCTTGGCAAATATGGCCGAGTTGGCGTATTTCGAGGAGATAACATACGGCGTACTCCTATAGTTGACAATAGTCGGGTTGGCGTAAAACGCAAGGATGGTGATGTGAGCGTATTAGTCACAGTTTTAGCTCTCCTCCTCATGACAAAATCTGAAGGATAGAACAAAATCTCGTACATTAAATACAGAAATATGCCCCCATATTATGTATTAATTGCAGAGATATGCCTCGAGCTCTGTGTAGGAAATAGCTTTTGACGTGGCATCTGCTTTTGTCTTTATCTCGAGCGTAAAACTTCTTTCTGCCCATGTAGAATAGGTAGCGTATTCTTTGACTGCATAAAAATGACTTGTATCAAGAATATGTCGCTAAACGACAACCTGGGTCTCTGTGCAAAATTATCATCACAGCCGTCCTCTCGATCATCGTGTAGTACTTTTGTCAGGAGTCAGGTTCACTGTTCTGTCTGACAAATTTATCCGAGGAATACGAAGAGTTCCTCGTACAACTTTACGCGGCATTAAAAACAAACATATTTTGAGCTTTACGCGGGAGGATAAAATAACCTTTTACGCCAAAACAGTCTTGAAGCACTGCTTTACGCGGACAGCTCTGAAGCCATATTTTACGCCATACAGCTTTGAAGTTCTGTTTTACGCGTATTGCTCTGAAGCCATATTTTATGACACCTTGCTCTGAGGCTCTGCTTTGCGCTGACTTCATATATGTTAGGGAGTTTGTCTGTATAATACGTGTACAATTCTTCAGCATATTTTATGCTTCTACAGACCTCAAGTGCAGCTGATTATAAGAACTATAAAGGAGCGTAGTACTCTATGTTAAAGTGGTGACACTATATGAGGTACCTTGACAGGATAAAGCCTCGGCTTCAGGCAATGTCATAGCGGCGTAACACCACATATAGTCAAGGATACAACATACATGGGCTTGGAGGACTTTTGATATTCTGTCTTTGTAATTCTACCATAAAGTTGTATGTTATTAGTTCAAAGAGAAATATACTAGGCATCTAGCTTTTGGTTCAAAAAATGATCATTAACTAGGAGAATATCAGGAATAGTGGGTAGTCCTTTGAGATATTGAGGGGTTACGGACCCAGAACCACTGTTGTCTACTATCTGTTCTTTGAGTAGAATAAAGTTATATGGGAGAATGGCTTAGATGCCTTAATGAGTTCTAGGATATTTGGAATGTCCGACGTGCTTTACAGGAAGCACGATAGCACAACACTACAAAGGAGTAGAGAACTCCATGCTACAGTGGGTGACACAACCATGAGGTTCCTCGATAGGATAATGCCTCGGCTTCGCGAGCCATGTCACAGCGGTGTAGCACCACATATAGGAAGATGGCCTAATGTTGTAAAATGAAGAATGGTAGGTAACACTACAAAGAGGCCGGTGCCCTCATGTTATAGTGGTGTGACACCACCAAGAGGTACCTAGAGAGGGTAAAGCCTCGGCTACGCGAGCCATGTCACAGCGGCATAACACCGCAAGGAAGTAAAAGGCTTCATGTTGGGTAGTTTGGCACTACAAAGAGGCTAGGAGCTCATGCTACAGTGGATAACACCACAATGAGGTGGGACCTCGGCTTTGGGCTATGTCATAGCGGAGTAGCACCGCAAGGAAGCCCAAGGCTTCATGCCAAGGACTCTTTAAAAGAACTCACCTAGAGTTTATATATATGCCGTCTCTTGAGGATAAACTTATAGATGCCCAAGATACATACACCAAAACCAGGTGTACATAGGGTCTTTAATGTGCAACCGAAAGCAAATCTGATATCATTGTGTGTGTGCAAAGAATTGCAACTACAGTACAAAATTCAAGGCTTAGTTCATTCTTGTTTCATACTTTTATTTGATCCATGCGGGAAGATTCAAGTCGAAGCAATATCTATCCTAATGCATGATGGGCAGTCACTGTGGGGAACGCTCAACCCATATATTGAGATATATGGTAGATTGTTGGTATTTTTGCCTTTGGACTAGTAAAGATAGTCCCACATTGGCTACACCATCAAATGAGTATCTCAATATAATACTTTATATGTGTTGAGGTATGCACATGGGGTGTGGTGGGCACATGGGTGCCATGTGGGGGTGTTTTATTAGGAGAAAAAATGATTAACTGCTCGATGAAAGCTTTTAAGATTTTTGTCGTGCTCTTGGACATTATTCTATAGGAACTAAGCCCCAAAGGGGCTTAGCGACTCAGACTTGGACTTGGGCTCAAGAGCGCAAAGTGGAGCTTAGTTGGCACACTTTGCACTTAGCATCGTCGCAAGATGCTTGTGCACTTTTGTTGTGCTCGTGCGCCAGTTTTAGGCACGAGTTTTATGCTCAGATTGCATACGCGTGTTGCATGAACGGGCGCTGAGAGGTTGCTGAATGGACGCTGAGCGGGTGCTGAACGGGCACTGAGCGGGCTATGCATTGGGCTACAATTTTGGGATATCAATTTTGTATATTGGTTTTTTAGTCCCACATCGAAAAGAAGATGAGGATGAGCTTCCATCATTCCCTGTATAAAGAGCCCTCTAGCCTCCTTTTAAGACACACCAAAAATTGATAAAGAGGGGTCCAAAGGAGTCCGTTCAAGTCACACAAAGAGTTTACTATGAGCGTTCCAAAAGTTCTCTTGTGAACTTGCTGGCTCTTGGGAGTAGATCATCGATAAATGACGAATCTTGCTTTGAGCAACGGTGGTCTTCACCGCCCCAGCAAGAATAATTTTATTTTGTCTTCTTCTCATTTTTCCTCTTTGTTCGCTCTGTCTGATTGTAACTGCGTTTTGCAAGAAAGAATGAGGGTTATTTTTGTTTTATTGGTTCTTGTTCTATCTCAATTGTAACTGCGTTTGAAAAGAAGAACAACTCTTGTTTCTGCCAGTTGGTTTCTGGAGTTGGCACTCGTCTTGAGTTAAGATCTCCGTTCAGGAAGATCTTGTTCCATCTTAACAAGCTCGTTCATAGTTTTGTTGCTACCATCCTAACAAGCTCGTTCAGAGTTTTCTTTCTGGCATCTGTTCAATCCATCAGAAGATCTGTCTCAAGGAATAACACTTACAAACTTTTCCATCGATCCACACAGATTACCGCAACACTTCAACCAGATCAAAATTGATTACAATGAGTATAAAAGATTACCGAAGACAAGAAAACACGAGGAAGAACCAATGAAGAACTCATCGAAAGCGATCTCTCTTCTAATTATTAATTATTCTCCGAAACTCTGAATCTTCCTTTTTCTCTCTTAGAAACTTACAATTTTGAGAAAGCTGTTGAGATGATAATGGATTAGGATTAGAAAAGACCTATTTAAAGTCTCCAAATTTTGAACATATTTGGATAGTTGATCACGATCCAACTATGTAAATAAAATATTCAAATTTGACTTTCAGCCCGACACGGGTATACGGTTAGCGGTATAATAAAAAAAATATCATTTCATGTCAGAAATATTTTGGAACAAAAGTATGTCAAATCGGTATACAGGTGGTACACTGGCAGCAATGTACTGTTAACTCTGATACTGTTTTTTCAATATGTTCTGATACACGCTCAAATGCTCCAATTTTGTTAACTTCAACTCTCTAAGCTTATCTGAAACACGAATGACGCTCGTCGTACTCCAAGATGTACTCCACATAGGCTAAAAATTATATCCAACACCAACAAACTCTGCTAAAACCTAACAAAAAAAAACCATCTACAAATTTATCTTTAGCCATTGCCTTCCAAAAAAAGTTACACTCAATGTTATGCTCTAGCTATAGCGTCACATCAAGCAGATGTAGTCTACTATTAATTATCAGACAGATTTAAGTTCTTATATATGTCGTATCTAAATCAAAAATTCTAGGGATTGACAATTAGCATTCGAATATTGAAATCAACTTTTATTTCAATTATAGTTAATTGGCAAATGTATTAAATAACTAACAAGAAGAATTATTTCGGTATGTTTTCATGAAAAAGTACTACGACGACAAGATTACAGGAAAGTCCGCTAATGAGACTAAAATAATTAGGATATCTACAAACCAATTTTGGTGCAAGCCTTTGAAGGTCTTCGAAAAGGTTGAAATATCAAACACAAAAAATGATTAAATCATGGAAAAAAAATGTGGATCACTAAAAATAGACGTATACAAGATGTAAGCTATCTAAAAGCAATAGAAGAATTTGCCATATTGTTAACATTAATTTTAATAATGGATAATAATACTAGGTATCAAACATATAGATTTATATTATATTTGTTTTGTTATTTGGCCTCCGTGTCTAAGCTTTCTATGTCCTATAGTTTTTGTTTGGTAATCAACTAATTAATAATAAGATTGATTAGTGTGATATTTTACACCAATTTAGAATTTAAATCCTGACATATCCAATTAAAAAATTTGGACCGAGATTTTTTTTATTTTTTGTTTTATCTTTCCCATTATACTCTTCTTTCCAACGTGTGTTAGTTGTTGCCACTGTACTCATATTCAAGTTATAGTAGGAAAAAAAATCATGAACCATGCTTTTTAATTGGACATTCCAGGACTTAAATTCTAATTTGTATAAAAAAGAGAGTCTAAAGGCTAATTAGACCTTAAAAAAATCCACTTGTATATTTTCAGATTCATAAAATAGTGTTGTAAAAGAAGTGGCATAAATTCAGGTAAGATTCAAGGTGTGCATTGGGTCGGGCGGTCGTGAATCAGGCCTTGAACCGGTCCTGTCAATACCGGTCAGGGACGAACCAGGTCCGATCAACGGCCCCACCCACCCCCCACCCCACATGACGCGGGCCCCACTGAGCGGTTGTTAGCTGCGGATACCCCTACCATGTGGTCACGGGCCCCAATCTAGCTGCTGAAACACACACACACACACACACACACACACACACACACACACACACAGATATATATATATATATATATATATATATATATATATATATATATATATATATATATATATATATATATATACCATGTGGTCACGGGCCCCAATCTAGCTGCTGAAACACATACACACACACACACACACATATATATATATCACATATCAGTACCGAATATGGAGATGGACATTGCCAGCTACCCTGTACAAGATATAGAACGTCGTACGACGATCACGACCGTCACAAGGCAAGGGGTGCGTGCTAAAATCAAGTCGCGTTATACAAAACATCTGTCTCAATCATTCAAGAAAAAGCAGTAAACATAGAACATGTAAGATAAAGCAGTAAGGCATCCCAGACGCTCTATCAAAATGATCTTGAAACTAGCCGCAGAAATGATAGGCTAGCAGACTAATCAAAAGTACATAACCGTGATCAGCTTTAGTCTGATTAATTAAAATCGTGTAAGGAAGGTGATGCCCAGACAAGCTGTCACGACCGGCACCCGGAATAAGGCACAAGTGGTGAACAACGTCCAGCCTATGTCGCGGCATCGGCGGTAGAACGTTGTCTATGTTAACAATACTATCTAAACATCTCATACAATATATAAGGTACCTGTCAATGTCATCTCAACTCCAAACGGAGGAACAAATATAATGACATGATAAAGATATCCATACTCAATCATAAATCAAACTAAGGAGGATAAAACACTATATGAAATAAGAAATATGGAAAATGGATCACAATTCAAACACAAGTCCACAATACTAGTCTTGGCATACTACATCTCCAAAATAATATACATGCCAAATGTCTAAAATAAAGTCTAATACAAAGTTTAAACAATAAAGTCTAAGCCTCCTCGGCCACTGGCTCTAGGTTCTCCTGATCTAGGGGAGTATCCTTGAATGGCTTACCATCCTAAAGCCCATAATAAGTGGGACACTTCTCCACTAGCCAATCATCTGAAAATATATCCAATCAGGATTGGAGCGAAGCACACAACTCTTAAAGCAGTTCCAAATACATGGTAGAGCAAATATGACAGGTAATAGAAAAGAATATAAGATAACTATCAATAGAAAATGGAAATGAACTAGAGTGAACAGGTAATGTACTGAAAAGTAAAGAACATGCAATAGAGAATAACTATAAGTAATGAAAATAGATAAACCAGCTAATGTGCCATAGAGTATAAGTTTGTTATATAATCGGTTTGGGATAAATACAAATACAATATGGTAACTCGATTACACGTGTGATATATAATCGACATGTACACGAATACACTGGGCTTGATCACATAACCAAATCCTATTCTCCCATCCCCAACCAATACTCATGGATCCAATCACGACACGTTACGAACACGAATATAAGCACACTAAACACGAGCAGTGTGTGAACAAGAAGTATACGATAATAAATACCCAATACACACGATAAAATACATGTGAATGACTACCCATTGAACACAGTAGGGGATAACATCCCATGACAGGATCCATTTAGTACCAGTCCGTGTAGCCACTGTGTCAGAATCAAGTACACAGTTCTAGAACATGTGATATATACACTATCATGAAATAAAAAACTAACAGAGAGATGTACTCGCCTGGGGTCCTGAGCAAAGGTATCTCTCGATGCCCAAGTTGGTGTCAGATAATACTATTTAGGAAATATCATGTCAAATGGTGTAATAAGGGAGAAATAAGTTAAAATGCACTAATACATGCTTCTAGGTCAATTTTTAAGTTATTCTAGCTCAACTAAGTCATACTAGGTCCAATACTAGCTAATACTAGCTCATTATAATTCTACCAGGTCATTACCTAGGTTTCCAAGCCATATTTTAACATTAACCTTCTATATGTATATATACTACTAACTAGTATTAGCTAACTGTTATAATATTGATAACTACTACTAGTATCTTAACTAACCATATACTGTTAGCTAACTTACTAAACTGATTAATACAATATACTAATAATATCTAACTAAACTAACTATTATACCTAACTGGTAATTCTTAACTGATACAAGTTAACTACAAACTGACATATATAAACACTAACTGATATACTAGGTATTAATCATCTAACTTAATCTACCATGTTAACTTGTACTAACTGATGCTATTACCCACTATCTAGTTGTTGCTGCAACTAGACCTTTCCTCCAGTTTCAGACCAAGACTCCTCCCTCTTATATGCATCAACTATTTACTCATCCATAACATACAACTTAACTCAAGTGCCCGCACCCTACTTATTCACAAATGGGTCATTAACTCAAGTATACACCAAATCTGAACTGAACTCCTATCCCAAGCTGAACTAATACACATACCTACTGCCCTATCCTATCTTCAATCCCAGTTAATACCCCCTTCAAGTCTTACAGTAAAATTAGCACACCACTACCTAACATCACTGCCCAGGTCTAACCCGACCGCACACATGTTACAGTGTGTAGATAAGTGTACTGACTGCACATAGTAATTCACCCTCTCTAAAACAAACCTTAATTCTCACCGGTCATACTCCTGAACAAGTCGTGCACCTAGACTATGAATACCCTTGAATCAAATCTGCACAGCAAAATCCCAAATTCTGTGTACACATACAGGTGAACACATAAACACCTGAAACACTAATCACCAACACTTGACACTGTGCTCTTCCAGTCCTCATCACTGTTAACTCCCTGTTGTATATCAAACTAATGTATATCAGTTCTCATAAGGCACTGATACACCACTGTTGCATAGAAAATCCTTATTGATATCTGCCTGTGCATATTTGTGCATAAGTTAACATCAAACCACTACATTTGATACTCATCAACCGAAACCCCCAATGTAGCTACATACACTCGACAGTGCACCCTGGCACTGGGCAGTGTTATCCCCCACTGCTTACCCCCACAACAACAATATCAACCACATACACTTCATAATGCCCCCTACACACTGGTATTATCATCACAACACACACTAATTCATATACATATATATACTTATATATCATGTACACATTGTAGAAGCATGAAATATGCTGGGGAATTGTTCGCGTATTTTACAGTCAAAACCCCCAACATACATGAAGTTCCTCCCTGCGTAAAATAGAGCTTCAAGGTTGTTTGGCATAAAATAGGGCCTCAGACCTTCCCGCATAAAACAGAAGCTTCAAGGTTATTTGGCGTAAAATAGGGCCTCAGACCTCCCCGCGTAAAACAGAAGCTTCAAGGTTATTTGGCGTAAAATAGGGCCTCAGACCTCCCCGTGTAAAACAGAAGCTTCAAGGTTATTTGGCGTAAAATAGAGCCTCAGACCTCTCTGCGTAAAACAGAGCTTCAAGGCTGTTTGGCGTAAAATATGGCTTCAGAGCTGTCCACATAAAGCAGAGTTTCAAGGCTGTTCTGCATAAAAGGTTGCTATACCTTCTGGCATAAAGTTTAAAATACGTTATTTTTAATGCAGCGTAAAGTTGTACGAGGAACTCTTCGTATTCCTTGGATGAATTTGTCAGTCAAATCAGTGAACCTGACATTCGACAAAAGTACTACACGATCACTACCAGAAAAAGTCAAATTAGCGACGTTTAAAAATGTCGCTAAATGACCAAAAAATGTTGCTAATTACGTTTAGCAACGTAATTAGTGACATTTTAAAGAAGTCAGAAAAAAGCAAGTCGCTAAAAGAAAAAACATCGCTAAACGTCGCTATACCGACATTTTTTAGCGACTTTAATGTGTCACTAAATTTAGCGATATTTTGCGACTCAGCGTCACTAATTAGCAACGTTTATTAACTTCGCTAATTAGCAACTTATATAGCGACGTTACAGCGACGTCTTTAATGACCTGGCAATACTGCCATGTCAGCAATTTGCGACGTACAACGACGATTTTAGCGACGTCTTTAGCGACGTTATTAGCGACGTGTAGCAACATCGCTAATTAGCGACGTAGTTAGCGACGTATATTAACGTCACTAAACGTCGCTAAACGTTGCTAAAAATGTCGCTAATTTTACAGAAAAAAAATACTGAATTGAATTTCTAGGTTTGCCAACCCCCTTGGGTTGAACACTCAACACCGGTAAAATAACATATCTAATATGAATAATATAATAAAATTTAAAGAAAAGAAAGCATCCAGCAAATCTCATCGTAAAGAATATGGCAAATATATATCCATACAATTGCATCCTAAATAATAAAAAAATATACAAATATCCAGCAAGTAGCTATACTACTGCGGATCTGCAGGAGGCTGACCACCGGCGAGCCTGAAGGATAAGAACAGCTCATACTCGTCCCGTAGAATTGACACCGATGTCGATGGAGAAGGCAGTGACGTCGGTGGAGTCTGTGTCAAGTAGGCGCACCAGGAGGCCGTACCCGCTCCAAGTCTGCGAGTCGCTGGTTGTAATAATCCATGGTAGATAACAGCCTCATACTGCTATAAACCATTGAATCCTGCATTATCGTCAGCCTCTCGCCCATTGATAGCTGTGATGCATGAAGCTCCATGATGTTGCAATCTGTCGAGGCTCTAATATTATTTGTCAAATCCTAGAGCCCCGTCATGCTGCGGTCGAGCATATCAAATCGTGTGATGAGCGTCGGATCGTCCGCCTACGGCTGGGACCGGGGCTGCTCCTCCATCCTTCGCAGCAACTCGTCACGGAGAGACGTAATCTGATGGTCAACGGCCTCCTGGACGACCTCCTGGACTCTGGCCGACGACTGCGAGGGCTGTGTGGAATGCGCAGCTGTCGGGGAGGCCCTAGATGACTGCGTCACAACCACGGCGCCATAGGATCCCGTACCGTAGTACGTACTCCTCTGGAGACTACCAGCTGCGGTCACCCACAGGTCGTCCGCCGATGGAGCTGGAGCGGGCTGCGAGGAAGTATCAGCCTCTCCAGGTGTAGGTTCACTAGCAGTCGCCCGCTCACGCAGCCTAAGATACTCGGCCTAGAAAGGTTTGGAAACTCGATAATTGCCTAAGTTATATTAAAATTAACACAAAATAAAGTAATACTTATATAGGTCTGCGAGGCCCTCTCATCAATGAGATTTTAAAACCCCTTGCGATGGGTGGCCAAGAAGACGGTCACCATGTTTGCATCCTCACCCCTCTGCACCTGTTAAAAATATATTATTTAGTACTAAACTTAAATATTTCTTCCAAGTACCATTTTATGGTACTTACATTAAAATAATATATTTTAAAAGAAAAAATATACCAAACGACGAAAATGTTCCGTCATCAGAATCGAGCCACCACACCACTTGGAAGCATTCCGCCTAGCCGCCTTGGCCTTCTCAGACCTTTCCTTGTAGCTCGGATCGTCGAATCTAGCCCTCATCGCAGTCCACTGCTCAGGCGTGATCCAACCTTGGATCAGTTTTCCAGCACGATCACGAGCCTTCTGGTCATCCAGAGCATCTCGGATAAGCTTGGCGGCAACGGTAGGAAAGAGTCGCTCGATCAACTCGGCCCGGTGCGGAGGATAGAAATACGTTTGCTACAATAAATAATTTAGTAAGTGAGCATCACAGATAAGTTATATAATATGCATAAATTAGAGGATTTATTTAATATACTTTTACCTGGAAGTGCGCAAACCAGAATGCCTTCCTCTCCTCCGGAGCCTCAGAGTAGTTGATCCAAGGGCCACCATAGTTGTTCCTCAAAAATTGGCCCAGGCGTCTCTGAACCGACGATGGACGATATCTATACAGAGATAATTATTTTAATCAAAAAGTCAATATACGATGAATAAAGAAATACACGATATATATTATACTAAACCATCTAATTGACTTACTTTGTACCGTCGGTCCAAATCTCTGTCCTCGTCTCCTCCGGAGGTGCACATGGAGGATCTTGTTGATGCTGGGACAACATGGGCACGACCTCCTCGACATGCTCATCTGTCCCTATGGTTCCGTCAGCAGGAGTAACGCTGGACGAGGGTGTACTATCACGCCTGGAACTACTCGTCCCAACAGTCGGAGATGTGAGTGATCGATATACTGGAGTACTGGGCGACGATGATCCGAAACCAACAGTAGGCAGTACCGGAGGAGCACTCTGTCTACCTTGGGACCTGCTGAATCCTCCGCGTCGTCCTGTCATATCTGATAACAACATATGATGAATATAGAAAAACATAAATATATAGTACATTCTACAGTCAAAATGTGATGCATATCTCAAAGCATTCTACAGTCAAAATATAATACATATATTCGTTAAAATAGTACATTCTACAGTCAAAATATAGTTACATTCTACAGGCAATATATATTATTTTTAATCATCTTCAGAAAATTTATCTTGTTCGCCTTCCTCGTCCTCCTCTTCCTCTTCCTCCTCCTCGTCTTCACTTTCATCTACTTTATCTTCCTCTTCGGATAATTCTACATCTTCTACATTATTACTCGTGTAATGAGTAACTTTCGTTGAGTCCATATCTACAATATTTGTTACAAGAGGTAGATTGTCTTCCTAATAAGCTATTTCGTCAATGTCAAAGGTATTTCTAGCTTTAGTCTTGCATACTGCCCACCAATCCGACCTCGCTGTCCCCCGTCTAGGATAAGTTGTAAAGTACACGAGCTGAGCCTGACTTGATAGAACAAATGGTTTGTAGCCTTGATATCTATGCTTGTAGTTTATATCCACAAGGCCATGCATGTCAATTTTCCAACCTTGATCTTGAATCGGATCGAACCATTCATACTTGAATAGCACGATATTAACAGGTTCTGTGCCATAATTATATGTCAACTCCACAATCTCTCGTAAGATGCCAAAGAAATCATTGCCTGGATTGATGTCTTTGTAGTTCGAAGATTTGATACACAAACAACTATTTTTCGTGGAATCAAGATCCAGAAAGCTGTCTCTGATAGGAGCATTTGTTGACTTGAACCTGAACCCATTCACACAGAAACTTGGCCATATTTTAACGGCAATAATTGGTCCATTGGCTAGAGTTCTAATAGATTCAGTCTTGGGTGTTATTAGACGATCGACCTAAATACCAAAGTAGCGATAGTAAGTTATTTGTTTTGCAAGTGCAGAAATAAAAAGTAATTACCAAGCATCTTACATATGCGCTCAACCAAGAAGGAAAATGGCATCTCATTTCTTGTTCTACTTCTTCGTCTGTTATGTAGGGTCTAACCGGCCTCAACTCATCATTATATGTGCTGAAAAACAATGATACAACTGCTGATTAGTAGCATAATAGTATCTTATACTATTACATTGAGATGATTTAAACGTGGACGTATTAATTACTTACCCCTCTAGCTTCTCCACTTCATCCTCGTCGCAATTGAGTAATATATACAACTGAGAAGCCCTTAGCTCGTCGTCATTCAAATATTTCTTATTCATTTTTCCCAAAGGCTTTTCGGACGCATTGAATACTTTGAGTATTGCATCATTAGATTCCTGATATGCATCATCGTTTCTCGGAGCTTTCGTTCTATTAGTAGCAACATGCGGTTTGAAATACGTCGAGCAAAAGTTTGTAATCTTCTCGAGAACATAAGCTTCACAAATAGAGCCCTCAACCCGTGCTTTATTTTTCACCTTTCTCTTTAGGTGATTCAGATGCCGCTCGAAGGGGTACATCCACCGATAACCGACAGGACCACCAATACGTGCCTCATAGGAAAGATGAATTGGAAAATGCTCCATAGAGTCAAAGAATCCAGGAGGAAACACCTTCTCGAGATGCATCATAATTGTCCTTGCATTCTCCAGCAACTCCATAAACTTTGCAGCATCGGCATTCGGTGCCTCCTCAGCTGCATCATAATTATCCGGATTGAAACTAGGTCCTGCCGCATCATAATTGTCCGGATTGAAACTAGGCCCCGCCGCATCATAAACCATGTTCACCAACCCGTCGTCGTAAGCATCGTGGTCGTGGATATCCATATACGGCTCCACATAGGGCTCCGACGTTGATGCTAGAGATATAAGTTCTCCGTACGCGGTCCACTGATAGTAATTCGGCATGAAGCCCTTCGAGTACAAATGATATATAACTTCCACTTTTGGATGATATTTCCTGTTGCGACATCTCACACACGGACACTTAATTTTGGTACCGTCTATGTACTGAGGGAACGCTTTGGCGAACTGCAGGAACTGCTGTACACCCTCAATGAATTCATCCCGCACACTGCACATGTCATCAGGATGACGGTTGTACATCTACGAACGATGACGCAGATAGTAATTCATATCCATTTCTAGATACTTCTGCAAAAATGACAGTATGTATCATATAAATCATTACATACAGTGGTTTATCACCTAACTTCATAACTTAACCGTACTATAAAAATCATAACTGATATAATACATACTTTCATTTATCAAAGTCTAAAATAAGCAATATTCAAAACAACTAACCATTTAAACTAACACATACACCTATCAACTAACAGTCATCAAGTATTAACATGTAAAACTAACACATACACCTATCAGGGTGAGCTATGCACAAGTATGTGGGGTATGATCACATAATCAACTAACATTTTCCTATCCTCTGACTAATACAATGGATCATTCACGACTCCTCATGACTAAAATCTATATATATTGGCCCGTGTACCATCGTGTCAGAAATCAAGTATAACACTACAAATCTGATATCATAGTAATCATCAAAGAAAAACTGTCAGAGAATGTACTCGTCTGTGGTCCAGAGGAATGAACAGTTAACAATGTTCAAACTGGAGTCCAAGAGCCCTAGATATGGAATATAAATGTTAATGAGTGTTTTGAAATGATAAACATGGTTAACTAGTTAATGGTGATGTTTTTAAGCCACTTCTAGATCCATACTAGTTTATACTAGTCAATACTAGGTTAATACCTTGCTACACTATGTCTTCTAGGTCGTACTAAGGTATTCTAGTTTATACTAGTTAATGCCTAGCTAATACTAGTTATTACTAAGTATACTAGTTAATATTAGCTATACTAAATACTACTAGTATAACTTAACTAATATCCTACCTTACCCCAACTCACATCTTAGCTCATAAATGTATGTCACAATAATACCTTGGTCCCAGTCACTTGTTACTCCCACCTGATACAGGACTACTAGGATATTCTGCTTTGATATTAAGTACTCTACTATCCACACTGAGAGCCTCTTACCTGAATACTCTGCACTCCCAAACTGTAACCCCTTGGCCTGGCACCTTGCACTTCATCCTTATACTTGCTCACTGGACTATAACCTATAGCAGTCACTCCTCCCTGATACCACAGTATCAGTTCACTTCATAGCACTGTTGTGCTATAATTGAACTGCACTGCACTGATCACTCTTGCCAATTAAATCCTTCATCACACAGGTTTGTACTCTACTTGTTGCTGAAATGTCTCTGCACCCACAGACATCTTCACACCACTGATTATATATAAAGATGAGTCTCAAATAGAGGAACTGATACTTTAGTATCAGTTAAGGGTTGTATTGGCATGCGACAAGTGACCTGTGAACACCTACCCGATACTTGGCTATACCTTAACCCAAACACATGCCTGCAGACCCTAACTAAGTCTGCAACCTCTGATACTTTGCACTGCTACTGCAGTGGCTAAATCTTCTCTTCACTTAGTTGTTTCCAACTGCCCTTAGCTACTGCCATGGCTCACAGCAGTGCTTGCTGCTGCCTTGCCATTGCTCAAGCATGCATGTGTTTGATGCTACTCAAGTGTGCACCAACACTCTCCCACTACAGAAGATGACAGGAACCAATCCCCTCCTCACAGTGCCAACCCGACACCACTGCAACACATTGCCAGCTTGCCTAATGCACTAGGCCAAACTAAATTGAGTTCAGTTCCTGAAGCCTCATAGTTCAGTAGTGACACCCACACATAACTCGACTCTTCTATCCTTTCCCACATCAAGCACAGCTAGAAGACACTTTGAACACCAACACAGATAACAGTAGCTATATACCTATCTATATATATATCGAGATACACCTATATATGCATATACTCTCTCATATGCAAATAGATAATACACCAATTTACATATACATATCATATGATACTCTAAGGCATAAATAGACACACACACAACCATTAGTCCAATTCACAAATATTTGGTGTGCAACACCAAGATACTCTAGGATACATCCTCCATACACCACACCACTATGATACCAACCCTCAATTCACATGGACACGTCCAATAGATCAAATATTGTATGAATAAACTAATAGTTGACAATATTGAATAAAATAGATGTATAAGAATCAATCCTGATCAAAAAATCTAACCCTAACCCTAACCCCAGGTCAAAAAACCTAACCCTAACCCTAGGTCCTGATCAGTGTTTGTGTCAGTGTGTGTGTGTGTGTGTGTATGTGTGTGTGTCGTATGTGTCTGTGTATGTGTGTCGTGTCTGTCAAGTGTGTGTTGTGTCAGTGTCATATGTGTGTCCCGTGAGAGAGAGAGAGAGAGAGAGAGAGAGAGAGAGAGAGAGGGTTTACCTAGAGCTCGAGGAGGAGGAGGGGGATGCCGGAGTAGCCGCCGCCATGGAGAGCCGGTCGCAGGATGAGGGGGTGGGGGAAATCGAAAGTTTTTTAAAACTTTCAAAAATTTTGACAGATGGGGGAAAAGAAAACTGAGCCCTAATTAACCAAAATTTAGCGACGTTTAGCGATGTCAAATAACAATGTCGCTAAAATAAGCTTTAGCGACGTCATAAACATCGCTAAACACGTTGCTAAATATTTTTAATATATATGTCGCTAAATACGTCGCTAAACGTTGCTAAATTAGACATATTAGTGACGTTTAGCGACCTTAATTGAACTTATAGCGACTAATCTTTTAAAATCTTAATAAAAGTCGCTAAACGTCGCTAAATATCGCCATTTAGCGACATCTAGTTATGTTTTTACATGGAGTCGCTAATTTATCTTTCATTAGCGATGTTTTTACATGGAGTCGCTAAAATGCGTCGCTAATCCTGCTTTTTCTAATAGTGGATGATCAGAGAGAACAGCTGTGATGATGATTTTGGCACAGAGACCCAGGTTGTCGTTTTGTGACATATTCCTTGATACAAGTCATTTTTACGCGTTCAAAGGAAGAGAAATGGAGCCTTCAGAATACGCTGCCTATTCTACATTGATAGAAATGAGTTTTTACGCTCAAGATAAGACAAAATCAGACACCACGTCAAAAGCTATTTCTTGTACAGAGCTCGAAGCATATCTCTGCATTTAATGCACGAGATTGAGGCATATCTCTGCATTTAATGCACGAGATTTTATTCTATGTTCAAAATTTGTCATGACTGGGAAATCTAAGACTGAGATTAATACACTCACATCACCATCCTTGCATTTTACGCCAACCGGGCTATTTTTAACTATAGGAGTACGCCGTATGTTATCTCCTCGAAATATGCCAACTCAGCTATATTTGTAAAGGTACGTTGATAAGGCTATTTAGCCCAGAATACGCTCAAGACCTCAGTCATGAAGGATAATTGGCTACTTTACGATGGTTATCTATTATTCATGAATCATCAACCTTTAGGCAAGGAGCAGTTACCTACGTGGCTTGCATGCCATGATCTTCGAGAAGCAGTTAAATGTGTTACCTTATAAAGGGATACGTGTCATACGCAGATTCAAAGGATCATTTAAACGTGGGTAGCAGTTATTATAACAGCAGCGTAAAGAAGGCAATCTTCTTCACAGTTTAGCTTTTTACGCCAACGAGACAGTTATTTGGCTTTTACGCCAACCAGGCAGTTACCTACGTGGCTTGCATGCCATGATCTTCGAGAAGCAGTTATACGCGTTACCTTATAATGGGATACATGTCATACGTAGATTCAGAAGATTATTTGAACGTGGGTAACAATTATTATAACCACAGCATAAAGGAGGCAATCTTCTTCACAGTTTGGCCTTTTACGCCATTGAGATAGTTATTTGGCTTTTACGCCAACCAGGCAGTTATGGGATTGATCTCTATAAATAGAGACTCCTAGTCGGACCAAAAAAACAATAGAGAAGGGACAGACAGGCACAAACACACAGGCAGAGAGCACAAAGAGAGAAGAAAAAGGTGTTTTGGCTGACAACTTTGGCAACAAGAATTTGACTATACTTGCAACTTTCCTTTGACCGGCTTTTGCCTCCAGTTCAGAGAAAGTTTGAAGCTTCTTCTACAGCACTTCTTCATCATCATGTAGTCCAAGGAACAAAGTGATCGACCGCATATCAGACTTCCATAGCAATACTCTCCAGAATTATTTTTTATTGTACTTAACATCCTCGTATAGGATTAATTGTACTTTTCTCCTTTCTAGTTTGTAAGCAAAGGTTTCGTACAAACCTTTTTGTTTATCCATGCAAACAAGATGGCGACTCTGCTGGGGACGACTTTCTCCTCTGACGAGGAAGCAATTGCTCAACACGATGTTGTGTCCATCGGATCGATGAAGAAGACTTTGGTCGTCCAGTTCGACCAATCTGCCTATGAAGACATGCTTCATGCAGGGGGTAGTTCTCATTCCTCCTCTGTCCATAACAACATGAAGCTGCGTAAAGTGTGGATGCCCAAGACATCTTCTACCCTTCCTGCAAGCTCTCATGCACTGATCAACAAAGTTGTGACAAAACAGCCAACATGCCCTGTGCGTAAAACTTTATCTCCCGTCTGTGACGTGGTAGACAAAACTTTTGGCAATGCCTCAGTGCTAATCCAGAAGTCTCAAACATGCCCTATGCATAAAACTTTGTCTCCCGTCTGTCACGTGGTAGACAAGACTTCTGGCAATGCCTCAGTGCCAATCCAGAAGTCTCAAATACACCCTGCGCATAAAACTTTATCTTTCGTCTGTCATGTGGTAGACAAAACTTCTGGCAATGCCACAGTGCCAATCCAGAAGTCTCAAACGTGCCATGCGTGTAAACTTTCATCTCCCGTCTGTGACGTGGTAGACAAAATTTCTGGCAAGGCCTCAGTACCAATGCAGAAATTTCAAACACGCCCCACGCATAAAATTACATCTCCCGTCTATGATGAGGCAGATGTACCTTTTAAACACATCAAAGGAAAACAAGTGACGAATCCTTCAACCTCTAGGCTTTTATGCCCACAAGAGAAGAAAATTCCCACTTCACAGATTACGCGTGATGCTGAAGGCCGTTTGAGGACTTTCCCTATTTTACGCGAACCTATGCTACGTCAGGATAGGTCAGTCCGCGTATAGAAGACTTGGTTCACGGGAAAATATGCTCCTCAGACAGATAATGGATCATATGCTACTCATATAGGTGAACTATTGTATTCCTATGGCAGAGAAAGGGTTATGGTTCCTAATCTACACATTCCTATTGATGTAAAAAGGCAGAATAAGCCTTCTTCTTCTTCTTCTAATAATCTTCTTGATTTGCGTGATTTTTTGATCCAGAAACGCAAAGACAGAGGATCTCCTAATATGTCTATTACACCCCCTAGAGAACATTGTTGTAATAGTCATAAGGTTGTAATTAACTGTTGCTATTCTAAAGCAAAACGGTCAGTGTTCGACCGATTGAACTATTCTGTGTTATTACAGGAAGAAGAACCAATATTTGCTTCAGTAAACATGGCTTCTCATATTCCTAGAGGAAGGTCAAGTTCAAGACGTCATTCCTCAAAAACTCCAAGCCAATAGAGATTTGACAGGCTCATCGAGACTTTTGAAGAAGGTGTTTTTCGAAACACTCGCTCGAGGTCACGACAATCAGTTTTATATTCTTCAGATTTCGACACTGGGAATCGCCAGTTTTCTGAAACAGATACTGAAAGTATAGATTCAATCTCTACAGAGATCTATACTAATCCCTTAGTGGCATCTAGAGAAATGGGAGTTTATGCTGTTGGAGACGAACATGAAGAAGCTTCCCCATCAGGAAGTACTGAACAACGCATCACTGCATTGGAAACATCACTTAAAGAAATGTATACCATGATGGAGAGTATGCACCAAATGATGGTGACTCAACATGCAACTGCAATAGCTCAAACACATGTTCCTTCGACTCAACTACGTGTGGGGGTAGACATATCACCAGCCAATGCAAGCCATAAGCCTGTTCAAAATCAAGAATCAGCTGCTCCTCAACCTCTTAACCCGGAGAATGTATTACCTCATGTTGGAGTTACAATAAATATAATCTCTCACCTTTCTGCTGTCCCTCTCCCATCTGAAGATTCCATACAAGCAGTTCGGGAATTGAAAGCCCAATTTGATGCTTTGAAACATAAAGATCAGCTCAAGAAGTTAGGAATTAACCAGCCATATCCAGCTGTCTGGGATGAGATCCCTTTTCCAACAAAATATAAACCACAGGCTATGGTTTTGTTTGAGAGAAAAACGTCGCCAAGCCATTATATGAACTACTTCGGCATGATGACGATATTGTTGCAAGGAAATGATGCCCTTCTCACTCGAGTATTTAAAGGTTGTTTGTCTGGAGTAGCTTACCAATGGTATCGTAGTCTACCTGACAACTGTATTACTTCTTTTAATGATTTCAAAACTCTATTCTTCGCTCGATTCTACGAGGGAGGAATGGACATGTCTAAGTCATCACTCATTGAAGTAAAGCAGAAGGAAAAAGAAAACGTTCGTACTTTTATCGAACACTTTCGTCAGGCTACCTTACAGATGTCTCTTGGAGTTCCAGATTCAGCCTTGGTAGACATTTACAGGAAGAACCTACTCCCACTGATCTCAGTATTCACGGGACCATATCAGTTCCATGATTGGCCCTCATTTATCATATCGGCAGTAGCCGTTGAAGAGAATAGTCGAAAGGCTCGTGACAACGGAATCATGATCTCTACCTCTGATAGAGGGAAGCGTTCATCCTCCAATAGTGACAATACTCGTAGTTCGAAAGGAAAGGAAGCCCTGGCAATCAATACGTCCAGACAAAATACTCCGGTAACTACGCAGACGAATTCTGGAACTTTCAGACCTAAGGAGGAATATTCTTTTTACGACAATGATATTCCAAGCATATTTGATTGTCTAGTCAAAAGTGGCAAGCTTACTCTACCAGAGATAAAGCGTCCAAATAAAGTCAGCAGTACAGATAATCCTAAATACTGTATTTTTCACAGATACATACATCACCCCACAAAGGCATGCTATGTACTGAAAAGGAAAATCCAGGAGTTGATCGACGCCAAAGTCATCACTTTGCGTAATAACAAGAAGACGGTCACTGCAAATATGGTCTCACTCCAATTTGGCAATTTTCCCCCTCAAGAAGTACCGGATGGCGTAGTACCTATTCTATGGGTAATGATGGATATTGTTAATCTCCCTCCTACCAGGGGTCAAAATCAAGATTTAGTGCCCCTAACTACCAAGCGTGGAGAGATCATATGGGTTCACCCTAATCTAGTATCAGAAATTGAGGAAGGGACTAAAGCTGCTAAAGCCAAGTCTAAGAAGAATTCAAGATGTAAACCATGTCATATGGTTGAAATATCCCCGACATCGGAAAAAGAGGCTTTAGCAACCGAAATACGGTCAGGAAGAGCCTACCTCAAAGAATATGAAGGGAACCAGGAAGAAGCAACAAAAGACACTTCAGCCACCAAACCTCCAGAGTCTGAACCTGTAATACCAGAGGCAGGTCCTTCTAAATCTACTTCTGTGGACAAAGGTAAACAGAAAGAAGTTTGTTTCGATAAACCTCTGAAAAACATTCAAAACAAAGGTTTAGAGAAACCATATAACTTTGACATCTTGGCTCAGTTGGCTAATACTCCAGCCAGATTGTCCATTTTTGAGCTACTTCGCTTATCCAAAGGCACTCGTCAAGCCTTGAGTGAAGCATTAATACAAGCAGATGTATGCTTGACTCAGCTCAAGTCTCCTGATAAAGGAGCCTGTGGCATGTCCTCAATGCCATAGTATGATGGAAGCAATCCCTAACATCACTTTCACTCAAGAGGATATGTTGTTAAAATATAACAAACATGACATGCCTCTTTATTATATAGGATACGTCAGCACCATTGAGATAGACAGGATTCACATAGATCCGGGATCGTCAATCAGTATTGTCCCTCATAGTCTGCTGAGACCATTAAGAATTCCTACCAGTGAATTGGCTTACACTACCACTACAATTGTGGGCTTCAATGCCAGGAGAAGCAGACCATTGGGGAAGATTCGTCTGAGAATCTAGATTGGTGATCTGAGATCATTGGCTACATATTATGTCATTGATTCAGCGGTATCTTATAATATTCTGTTAGGTAGACCATGGATCCATGATCACAATATTGTTCTTTCAACTCTACACCAATGTTTCAAATATGTAGATGCTCAAGGAACAGTGAAAACAAAAGTTGTTGATCTCAATTCCTTCAAAGGAGTTGAATCCTACTATTATGATGCCCTCTTGTACACTCAAAACTATATGAAAGAGGTATCAGGAAAAATAGAGGAAGAAGTCCACCATGAGCCAGGAGAACCATCTTCTGAGCAACTTTTGTCGATCCAAGTGAAAGGGCGGGTTACCCGTCCAAAAGTCTTGGAACCTATGACTATTCACTTGGGCAAAACAAAGTCGAGAGGAGGAAATGATCCTCTAGTGATCAATCTGAACAAGAAACCTCCACCTTTGGTCATTGACCTTAGGCGCAACAAGCAGCTATCTGATGTAAATAGTGATGTATTTGCTGATGATAATAAAGATTCTCTTTTCCAGTATACTGACGCCCAATTTCCTAATCAGAAATCTTCTATATCGATATCGTCGAAAAATAATCAGGAGGAAATATGGTATAATCCAATTAACGAATTTTCTCCTCATAAAGATATAGAACCCATAGTACAAAAATTCTTGGAAGCTATGTACTTCTATCATCCATATGTGTGGGAAGTAGCTTCAACATCTAATGTCGTCATGGCATATGGGCCATATGAAGATTCTATCTTTATTGTTCCACCTGCTCGCAACGATCAACATCAAATAGTCTTCGGTCGAATGGGAATAGACCGATTGTACAAGAAGAATCTCACGAGTCTGATGATGAGAAAATAAAAATCTACAGATATAGCCCACAGGCTTTAAAGATTATACAAAACATGGGTTATGATTTGAAGTTGAAGCAAGGCCTCAATTATGAAAAAGGCAGACGAATACCGTTGCATGGTGATCATTATTGTCAACAAACTCATTTCGGGTTAGGGTATACCACATCTCTTGCAACACCAAATAGCTCTAAGTCAAGTGATGAGACCATTTCCTCTTCTCAAAATGATTTGTCATCCTCCAATTCAGATGATGAATTTGAACTGGGATTATCAATAAATATGGTGTTGACAGATTTCCTGGAAACAGAGAAACAAGAATCTGAACCATTTAAAAATAAATTTTGGGCACAATAAATGGATACACAATGGGAACTACGGTTCGAACAAAAAGAACCACCCACTGAAGATAAGGTTATCCAAGTTAATGTTGGGGATGAATTTTTACCAAAGCCGATATTTATCAGTAATAATCTTTCTGAAGAAGGAAGAGAAGAATGATAAAAGAATATATCGATATCTTTGCTTGGAATTATGAAGATATGCCAGGTCTTGATCCAAAATTGGCTACTCATAAACTTAATATATTGTCAAATTCAGAGCCTGTGAAGCAACAACAACGCCGGTTCCGCCTAGATATGATGGATGCCATTGAAGCTGAAGTTAAGAAATTAATAGCCTGTGGGCTTGGTTAAGTTCTGCTTGAGATGAAATTAGCCTGAATTTAAATAGGTTAAATATAGTGCACTTGACGTTCTTTTTACTCGAATATCATATAGCTAGGAGGTGACGAAGGGACGAGTATCTAAGGTTACACAATGGTTAGAGGGGTACCTATAATTATCGCACATAAATTCTAATTAAATCCAAACAATTCCTAATCTCTTGGTTTAATTCAAATTAAACCCTAAATTGGTCGAGGAGGTTTACAACTGTGGTCACAGTCATTTCAGTAGCTGAATCCGCAACAAAAGTAGAGGTTGTTTCAGCTCCGCCTTCTCCAGAAATGTCTTTGCCTGAAAATAAGATAAGAGAAAGTTAATATCAATTTGGTGTTAAATTTTCCCGAAAAAAGCGTAAAGGCAACATTTACCCATGGCCGATGGTATGTATATTGCGTCTGCAGCCTGTATAGCTAAATCATTTCTTAATGATGCTAAATAAGCTATCATACCTGGAGAGGAAGGTACACCAATTGACGCTTGAGGGTCATCATCCCAGTCATCACCCAAATCTACTCGAGGTTCATCAGGTGGAATCTCACTTGAAATATTTACAGATGAAGGAGGGGCTAGTCCCATTATTTGTCTTATAAATAATGAAAAAGGTATAGTAATTATTAGAGAACTCGGCCTCGAAGGCGATAGAGAAGCATCACCAGTAACGGTGGTAGATGTAATGGCGGCAGCATTCATTGGCAAAGAATCTCCAGCACTTTCGGCTAGGACTGTGGACGCTCCTTCTTTAAAAGGCGAAGGGCGATGAGGGGATATAGAATCCCTAATCACAGAATCATCCCTAACAGGGGAAACAATAGGTTCACTCCTGGAAGAGGCCCCCTTGGTGGAAGTCCTTTTAGGACCTTTAGTAGCCTGCTTCTTCTTGCGAGGGAAAGGCTCTTTCTGAGTAGAAGCCTTTCTTTTATTAGAAATTATGAGAGGCTCTGCTGGTGGAGCTGTTATGCCTCTCGGTAATATTAATAAATAATTATCTGCCCCAGTAGTCTCATCACCTTCATCAGAGAAAACAGATGGTATCTCTTCTCTTCTAGTGAATTTATGGGAGGGCATTCTTAAACTTATATATACATCAAAATCACGATGGAAGGTATTAATAGATGCATAAAATTGTGCGTATGAATGAAGAATGTACAATTCCATGGAGAGAGAAGTCGCGGGTATAGCAAAGGTTGCTTCTGTACAACCCATGATGCAATAACGCCATCCTCTAGCTCCATCAATAAGCCCACCTTTGAATTTAAAACTGGTGATGGGATTTCCCACGTGCAAATGATCATATCCAAATTGCCTGGCAAAACGGCTAGGCAGATAAGGTTCCAGGTAGCAGTGGTCCTCACTTATGTACAACAGGTGTGAAGGTCTAATACAGACCAACCAGTAAAAGGCTTCAGGAGAAAGAATAGACTTCCCCTGACCTATATCATGAAGCTTAGTCCCCTGCTGATTAATATGTACGGGGGAAACTTTGCAAAAAATTTTCCAACTATGGGCAAAATTCAGTGCTAGTCGACAATCTATGACGCTAGTCACATTCCAAGAAGAATTATTGTAATTCAACAGGAAATTATTGCCAGAAATACTGGCGAATCCGGGAGACATCACTCTGGCGTTGTGAAGGATTAACCATTCCATCAGATATAAGAATGGTAATTCCACTCTGGGATATCCTTCACGCTGATTGGTATTGGCCAGCAGTCCATCAGTAATAGCCCTCAGGCCAGCTTGTATCCTGCATACCATGACAGAAAGTAGGCCCAATCTGGCTCCAAATACCAAGTGCACTGTATGCCATAGGGTATTACGATGAATTCGATCTGCAGACGAGATGCCAGACACCATCCATTGGCGTAGCCAAATAGAAAGAAAGCTAGCCAGTTGAGCTTCTTTTGACAGAGGTTTTTGGCAATGCCTCATATAACTGTAGGCTTTAGTCCCTGCAGGATAACTCTCTATATCTTCATTGAGAACACAATCTGGATCTTCTGCATCTTCAATAAGATCATCGATTGTGTTGGCATCAAGAATACTTAGAGGGTTCAAAGGTTTGTCTTTGCCTTCTACAACCTTGTCCTGCTTGGCATTTCTAGCCTGATGGAAGAAAAGATACGACACCCAATTGTTAATATGAGCCAAATCAGAAGGCTCTCTGTAAAAAGTGGTGCATGCAAGATAGTGTCTCATCAGTTCTTGGTATACAGCCACTGCCCGAGGATTGACATCATTCAACTCTCTATTGGTGGGAACGTATTCTTCATAAGGAGTGTCTTCCATTTGCAGTTTTGAGATGTCTGCCATCTCATGAAGTGCTAGGCCCAACTTACCTATTGGAGTGGCGAAAGTCCCAGTAAGCGAGTTATATCGCTCCATCAAAGCTAGGAATAAATTTGTGTTGATGGGCAGTCCAACACTAGTAGCACTAACAGCATCAAATAAATTGATACTTTCTAGCTCCATTTGAAAATGCTTCAGGGCCCATGTAGTTAATCTGGCCCATCGAAGATTGTGGGGGTTAAGCCATCCACTTGTGCAAGGGTTAACTTTGATATATACTCCTCCATACCCCATGAAGTCATTGCAGAAAGTGGCTATTTGAAACGGCAGAATCAAAGAAGAGTCTTCACTTGGAACGCTGCCTGGTAGTAAATCTCTGAAGGGCACAATAGGACCTGAGGGACTACTTACGAAGGATCCTCGGTCCGATCTTTTCTTATAGAAGATCTTCCCTGGATGGCCATGAAGATCAGGAGTCAGAGTCCATGCCATCCTTCTGGGATGTGTGGCATGGAAGAATGCAGAGATGGGGTAGTCTCTGAATATCTTTGGCAGGTACATAATGGTGCCCTCAATAAAAAATATCCAGTCTTCCTTCTTGGGCTTTGTTTGAGATTTCTTATCAATAGCATCCCCAAATAAGAAAGCTGGTTTCTTATACTCGGTTCCATCTATGTATGTCAAGGGTTCCCCGCTGATCATAGTTAGCAACATCCTTTCTCCTTGGGCCAATATCAGAGTTCCCCTTTCTTTAGGATACTCATTTCCGAAGATGGGGAAAGTTACATGGGACAAGTCCTCCAAATAGTTGGAATTTAACATTCCAGTAGTAGAACCCATTACTTCAGCCAGAAAGGGGATCTGTAGGTCCACTACAAAAAAATAAGAGAATAAGTCAGTTTTACGCTGGAATTTACTTTCAGTACGTAAAACGCAAGGTGAGTAAAAATCTTGCAGTATACGCCAAATTTGACAGTCTGAGTTTTTACGCCAGATTGCAAAATATGGAGTTTTACGCTGACACATTAAAATATGGGCATAATCTTGCAGTATACGCCAAATTTAACAATCTGAGTTTTTATGCCAGATTGTAAAATATGGAGTTTTACGCTGACACATTAAAATATGGGCATATTAATAAATCATCTCTGTTCATCATCTTCCTCGAAGAGACTCTTAGCACAAAAGATAATCTTGCGCATACACGTATAACGTGTGCGAAGGGTTTTTATTTCTTAAAGTTTTACCTGTGATGTCCGGTGCACAGCTAGACAGCTGAGCACTTCGTTCAGAACGAGGCTCATTTGGCCTAAGAAGAGTCGCTCGTGCTTGAGCAGATGAGCGAGATGATGAAGCGACTTGCTTTCCTTTAGCGGTGGAGGTCTGTTTTGGTGCCATGGCAGAAAAGAAGGGTTTTTCAGAAAGAGATGAAGGATTTTTCAGAAAGAGATGAAGGATTTTTCTCTCTCATGACCTAGGCCTATTTATAGAGTTCAAAAGACTCTTCAAATCCTTAATCAAATCCGATCTGATCGTAGTCAGTTATGATTTGGGACCACGTCAGCAGATAATTTGAAAAGGAAGACAGATAGTCATGCTGCGTAAAGGATCCATCAGATGCTACAGATCTATTATTTTACGCGCAAAGCACAGATATATGATTTTACGCGCAGAGCAAGGATCTATGATTTTATGCTCAGATGCTACAGATATATGATTTTGCGCGCAGAGCACGGATCTATAATTTTACGCTCAGATGCTAAAGATCTATGATTTTACGCTCAGATGCTAAAGATCTATGATTTTACGCTCAGATGCTACGGATCTATAATTTTATGCTCAGACGCTATGGATCTATGATTTTACGCGCAGAGCAAGGATCTATGCTTTTACGTTCAGATGCTACGAATCTATAATTTTACGCACAAAACAAAAATCTTAAATTATGCGGGACAGATCAGTTAGCAGAATATGCGTATATATTGATAATCTGAATTTTACGCTCGAGAAAGCTAGTCACAAGAGTTTTCGCAGAAAATGCTATTTTGATTCCACATTGTTTACAAACATTGCAAAGGCCTGAAATACGCAAATATCAGCGTTTACAAATAGACGACGAGTATTCAGTAAACTTCTCTTCTTCTTCAGTCGAGAGGACTTCATCAGACGAAGGGCCAAAGAGTTCCTTGAAAATGTCTATCTTCATTAGAGATGACTCTTCTTCTTTGGCCATTGCTAGTTCATTCGAGGTTTAGCTAGGATCTTTTACATCTAGTTCAAGAATGGCCCATTCGGCAGACATTTCTTGCCCTGTCTCGAGAATCTTTCGAGAAGCCATTTTTGAAGATGATGTTCTGAACAGATGTTCTTCGTATTTGTAAAGGAGAAATGACAGTTCAGAATTTTATGTGACTTCTCATCAAAACAGTATGACAATTGGATTTTCAAGACAATTCAATGCTAAAGAGTTTTTACGCATCTTCCTTTATGCGTAAAAGTTGGAACGTGACTGGATGCATATTTATCAGAGTCTGCGTAAAAAATTACTCAAGCGTGTTAAAGCTGCGTATTACCAGACATTCTCACAGCAACATGGCAAATCAATAGTGCGTAAAAGAAGACAAGTTTATTAATCATGATTACATATAATGGAAATCCATTTTACAAAAGATTTTTCATTAATATTCAAGATCATGATTATATATGATGGAAATCCATTTTTATAAAGGATTTTTCATTAATATTCAAGATCATGATGGGAATCTATTATGCTAGGCTCTCATCTGATGGAGATATTCATTTCTTCTTCTACAGCACTTCTTCGGCTCCTATGCGCTGGGTGCGAAGAAAATGGTGAATGGAGGGAGGATACAAAACTGGGCCTGTTTAAATTATTCAAGCCCACCCTCCATACATCATCGGCAACCATGCTTAGAATTGTGATTGGGATTCAGAACCAACACAATACTGGAAGACACGGCCAAGCTGCACCCCAGGATCCAGCTTCATAATAGGGGAAAATACAGCTAGCAAGTTGTGTGGTCTAATGCGACCTTTCCTCTCTCTTTGGCGAATTGCCATATAAAATTGCTGATTACCTCGAGCAAAGGAAGCTATGATATCCATCCATGGTCCATCAATGCAGAGAATATTTGCTCGAAGACGTCTTTTTTTACGGCTCCTTACATGTTTGAAGAGCATAATCTTCTTTTTTCTCAGTTCAGCCCAATGAATCTTAGCAGTCGTCTTTGAGGTGAAGGAAGTATGGAAAATCAAGTTCATTTGCTTGCCCTTATATAGGCAAAAGAGAACATACAAATTCTAACGACTCCTTAAATGTAGCCGAAAGATTAGCCTCAAAGAACGAGTCAAATTTGACCATTTCATGCTTCATTCAAAGTATTTCAAATTACGAGGAATTTAAAAACTTTGAAGGGAGTCTTGTAGAAGCATGAAATATGCTGGAGAATTGTTCGCGTATTTTACAATCAAAATCCCCAACATACATGAAGTTTCTTCCTGCGTAAAACAGAGCTTCAAGGTTGTTTGGCGTAAAATAGGGCCTCAGACCTCCCCGCGTAAAACAGAAGCTTCAAGATTATTTGGCGTAAAATAGGGCCTCAGACCTCCCCGCGTAAAACATAAGCTTCAAGGTTATTTGGCGTAAAATAGGGCCTCGGACCTCCCCGCGTAAAACATAAGCTTCAGATTATTTGGCGTAAAATAGGGCCTCAGACCTCTCTGCGTAAAACAGAGCTTCAAGGCTGTTTGGCGTAAAATATGGCTTCAGAGCTGTCCGCGTAAAGCAGAGTTTCAAGGTTGTTCTGCGTAAAAGATTGCTATACCTTCCAGCGTAAAGTTTAAAATATGTTGTTTTTAATGCAGCGTAAAGTTGTTCGAGAAACTCTTCGTATTCCTCGGATGAATTTGTCAGTCAAATCAGTGAACCTGACATTCGAGAAAAGTACTACACGATGATCAGAGAGAACAGCTGTGATGATAATTTTGGCACAGAGACCCAGGTTGTCATTTTGTGACATATTTCTTGATATAAGTCGTTTTTACGCGTTCAAAGGAAGAGAAATAGAGCCTTCAGAATACGCTGCCTATTCTACATTGATAGAAATGAGTTTTTATGCTCAAGATAAGACAAAATCAGACACCACGTCAAAAGTTGTTTCTTGTACAGAGCCCGAAGCATATCTCTGCATTTAATGCACGAGATTGAGGCATATTCCTGCATTTAATGCACAAAATTTTGTTCTATGTTCAAAATTTGTCATGACTGGGAAAGCTAAGACTGAGACTAATACGCTCACATTACCATCCTTGCATTTTATGCCAACCAGGCTATTTTTATCTATAGGAGTAAGGCGTATGCTATCTTCTCGAAATACGCCAACTCGGCTATATTTACAAAGGTACGTTGATAAGGCTATTTAGCCTAGAATACGCTCAAGACCTCAGTCATGAAGGATAATTGGCTACTTTACACTGGTTATCTATTATTCATGAATCATCAAGCTTTAGGCAAGGAGCAGTTACCTACGTGGCTTGCATGCCATGATCTTCGAGAAGAAGTTATACGTGTTACCTTATAAAGGGATACGTATCATACGCAGATTCAGAGGATCATTTAAACGTGGGTAGCAGTTATTATAACCGCAGCGTAAAGGAGGCAATCTTCTTCACAGTTTGGCTTTTTACGCCAACGAGACAGTTATTTGGCTTTTACGCCAAGCAGGCAGTTACCTACGTGGCTTGCATGCCATGATCTTCGATAAGTAGTTATACGCGTTACCTTATAATGTGATACGTGTCATACGCAGATTCAGAAGATTATTTGAACGTGGGTGACAATTATTATAACCGCAGCATAAAGGAGGCAATCTTCTTCACAGTTTGGCCTTTTACGCCATTGAGATAGTTATTTGGCTTTTACGCCAACCAGGCAGTTATGGGATTGATCTCTATAAATAGAGACTCCTAATCGGACCAAAAAACAACAGAGAAGGGACAGACAGGCACAAACACACAGGCAGAGAGCACAGAGAGAGGAGACAAAGGTATTTTAGCTGACAACTTTGGTAACAAGAATTCGACCCTACTTGCAACTTTTTTTTGACCGGCTTTTGCCTCCAATTCAGAGAAAGTTTGAAGCTTCTTCTACAACACTTCTTCATCATCGTGTAGTCCAAGGAACAAAGTGATCGACCGCAGATCAGACTTCCATAGCAATACTCCCAGAATTATTTTTTTATTGTACTTAACATCCTCGTATAGGATTAATTGTACTTTTCTCTTTTCTAGTTTGTAAGCAAAGGTTTTGTACAAACCTCCTTGTTTATCCATGCAAACACACATTATAGCAACACACACACACACTAGCATTTAAACAGTCACTTATAGAGTATAGCTTTGGAAAAATATGATACATATCCAATTGAAATACCAAAACCTAAATTCACCACAAATATACATTCACACTTATCAATTACACAATATAACATCTATTATAACTAATTACAATAGGTATTGAAGGGAATTCATATAAAACACCCAAAATGGGCTCCATATCATATTGTATCACACCGTATCATGATACGACCTACTTGTGTCCAATTATGGATATGTACCTAGTTCCACAATCCCAATCTAAGTCTAATTAGATCTACTATGTCAATCTCGTAATTTCCCTATTTGGACATAAATTACCATGTAGAAATTACCATACACAACCAAATAGCCTAAAACTTGTTCCTATTGGTAGTACTATACCATGGGAGGATTTTTAATGGTTAAATACATGATTTAGAACCTATAATGAGGGTGAATTCAGAATTGTACCAATTGGGAGATGGATTTATAATAAATTATCTATACGGACATGATCAAGACATAATCTTCTTGCCAAAGCTCCTCCTCCAAGTGCTCATTGCTACTCCAAGCTCCAATGCTTCTTGAGTGGTAAAAATAAGAGAGAATGTGAATCAATTGAGAGAGATAATTGTGGGATAAAAGAATTTGGGGATCTAGAAATTGAAGATCTCAAAATGAATGAACAAATAGAGAAGATAGAGAGAGAGAGATGAGAGCCTCTTTATGTGGCCGGCCCCTTTCTTCCTCTTCAAGCTACTAACATATGTCTAATTAGTCCTCCACTAGTGTCATGTAAGTTCTAATTAGGAAGGCTTCTAGCTAATACAAATTAACTCTAATCCTCCTAATTAATTAGTAGAATGGGTCTATTGGGCTAGGTCCATGTTGGGCTCACAAGTTGTCATGACAATTCTAATTGGGTTCACAAGTGTCAACTATATTTAATAGGCTAGCCTACTAACTAGAAGTAAATAGCATCAATCATAATTTAATTAAAAAGCACTTATAATAATTATTAATCACTAGTAATAATAGATATTCAAAATGACCAAAATATCCTTATTTGGAAAAGTGGGGTGACAAACTTACCCACCTTAGAAAATTTTTGTTCTCAAAATTTAAGAAAGAAACTAGCTATAAAAGCAATCATATCAAGCAAGAAAGAATTATACCTCACGGCTCAAACGTATAAGGATATCGCTCGTGCATCTCGGCCTCTCGCTCCCAGGTAGACTCTCCTGGAGAGTGATGCCTCCACGCGATGCATACAAAAGAAATCTTATGGTTCTGTCTCACCTTTTTCCTACGGTCCAGAATCTTCACGGGCTGCTTTGGGTAGCTGAGAGTCGGACCCACCTTGATCTTCGAGTAATCCAATACATGGCTAGGATCTGCTATGTACCATCTCATCTGTGACACGTGGAACATGTTGTGTACTTCCTCTAGTAAAGGTGACAAGTCTAGTCTGTAGACCACTGCACCGACCCTCTCAAGAATATCGAAGGGTCCGATGTACCATGGACTAAGCTTTCCGCCTCCACCAAAGCGAATCGTGCTCCTTGTCGGAGAAATCCTCAAGAACACCAGATCGTCAACCTAGCATAAAACACAGCCTTACCACTCTATCTAAAATAAGGCAAACACAAGCAATACAACAACCTATACCTCAAACTCCAAGGATCTCCGGTGGCTGTCGGCCCAATGTCACTGTCTGTCCTACGCCTCTAATGAGCTTCACCTTCTCAATTGCATCCACGACCATCTTCGGTCCCAATAAGGCTCTCCCACCAACATCATTCCAAGATAATGGAGTGCAGCATCTCCGTCCATATAATACCTCCAATGGTGACATCTCTATACTGGCCTGGTAGCAGTTGCTATAAGCAAACTCTATCAAAGGAAGATGATCCTCTCAAGAGCCTCTAAAATCTAAAACACAAGTATAAAGCATATCCTCGAGAGTCTGGATAGTCCTTTTCGACTGTCGTCTGTCTCAGGGTGATATGTAGTACTAAACTTGAGCTGGGTGCCCAAGCTAGCCTGTAAACTCCTCCAGAAGTAGGATATAAAGCGACTATCCCGATCCGAGACTAAGCTCACAGGAACTCCATGTAATCTGACTATCTGCCGGACATACATATCCGGGAGCTTCTCCGTAGACATACCCACTTTGAATGGCAAGAAATGGGTCAATTTGGTCAACCTGTCTACGATGACCCAAATTATGTCTTTCCCTCCTGGAGAACGCGGACGTCCTAATACAAAGTACATCGTCACATGCTCCCACTTCCACTATGGAATGGGTAAAGGCTGAAGTAATCCTTCTGGCCTCTGCCTCTCCGCCTTTACCTACTGACATACCAAGCATCTGGATACGAAGCTCACCACCTCCCACTTTATACCATACCACCAAACATGCTCTCTCATGTTCCTATACATCTTATTGGCATATCGATTCATAGAGTATTGAGATTGATGCGCCTCCGGAAGAACTTTCTTACTCAATGCTCCATTCAACACACACAATATGGTATCGTGCTACAATAATCCATCCTCTACAATACTGAAGTCCTCTGCCAATCACATCCGTACATGCACTCTGATGCTCCTCAGAGACTCATCCTCGAACTGTGCAGCTCTGATCTGGTCCATCAACTCTAACTGTACTTGAAGTCCCCACATCTGTGCTGCGACTCCAGGAACTAACACCTCAAACCCCAAACTATTAAGATCGGCCAATAAATGTCTGTCCCTCATCAAGTATATAGCCACTGGATACCTACTTAAGGCATCCGCGACTACATTGGCCTTTCCTGGATGGTACTGTAAAGAAATGTCGAAGTCCTTCATTAACTCCAACCATAATTCCTGTCTCATGTTGAGCTTTTTCTGTTTAAACACATACTTTAAGCTCTTGTGGTTTGTAAATATCTCCACGCGCTCTCCGTACAAGTAGTGTTTCCACAGCTTTAGAGCAAAAATGACTGCCAACTCCAAATCATGGGTAGGGTAATTCTTCTCATGAGGGCGTAATTGTAAAACCCCTAATCCTAAAAACCGTATTTACCTTTTTAATTAATTAATAATTGAATTATAGTAATTAGTGGCTAATTAGAGAAAATAGATTTAATTTAATTTTTATTTTAGGTGTTTATGCATGTAGGAGATTTATGGAGCCATTATAAATTTTTTCTAATTTATTCTATGTAGGAGACCCTTTGGACAGTTGCTAGCTTAATGGTATGCAGTAATTTAATTTCTAGAATTTCTAGGTATATATATATATATATATATATATATATATATATATATATATATATATATAGTTATTAGAAATAGGAAAAGAAAGAAAAAGAATTGAAAATGAAATAAGAATTTGAAAAGAAAAGAAAAGAAACGAAAAATTCCTTAATGGATCCTTAAAACTACCCGAACCCAATAACCTAGGCAACCCGCTACCCCCCATGAGTTTCACCCGCTGGTATAAGCAAATGCATCATCAGCAGCGGCATCTCAACCAACCCCCCCCCGCATCTCTCTCTTTATATATATATAACAATCAGCAGCAAAACCCTAACCCTAGATCTTCTCATCTCCTCCTTCCCATCGGACCTCCGCCTCCAGTAACCTGACCGCCGTTCACCGCCCAGCCAGCCGCCCAGAATCGCCGCACGACGACCGCGACCCCGCGCAAACCGCAAACTGCAGTCTTGAACCGCAACCTTCTTGCATTCACAATGCATTTTTTGTCACCTCGCTGAACCAAACTCGACCCCGTCTTCACCGGTACATTCACCACTTAACCCCCTTCATTATATGTATGATAGTTTACCCCGAATAGCACGTAATCCTAGGCGAAAACAACGCCAAGTTGGCAAAAAAATGATAACTTTCGGGTATCGCAGAAAACTGCGGTGACTACTTATGTTCACGGGTTCATATCTCCCACCATAGAGATCCGAATTCGATATTTTCTTTTGGTATGCGGAGACCACTTGACCTAGTTTAGTTTCTGTTAATTACATTAAATTATTAACTGTTGTATGTAGAATTAAATTCGTTGGAAAACACCGAAAACCTAATTTTTTAGATTTCCAAAAATTGTAAAACGGAGCGCGCCCCGCCAAACGGGACCGCCCCGTCGTGTACCAAGTGTACCAAATGGTGCGCGCAGCATACCCGGACGTGTAAGATTTTGCGAAAAATGATTTGGACGCGTGTGTACGTCGAAATTAGCCCGTATCCGCAACAAATCTTCCGTGTCACAACTTTTGCAAAAGTCCTGCGCATTTTGTGCACGCTAATCAGATTGTGACAAAACTTGCACCACTGGACTCGTGGTAATGCGCTGGTCCTGTGACCCAATTTTTATGCAATTTTGAGACAGTTGACCAAGTCACCAATTGGCGGGCCCCACAGTTGACTTTTTGGACGAAATTGTGTTCGGCTCATCGGAATCCATATTTGGACATACCGTTGAGTTCGTACTAATATTTAAAGTTTGTTTGACCTATAATTTGTCCTATTTAGAGACTGTTACCCTTGGCACGCTTTTGGTGCAAAGTGGGCCACACGTGGACCCTACTTTGACCCAAAATTACCATTTTGTCCCTGTGTCCAAATTGGATGAAAGGGTAGTGATTTCTAGCTATTTTGCTGATTCCAAAAATGTTGGTGATGTCTATTTCAGCATCCGGAGACGTTTGTTCAGAGCCATTAGTTTCTGATTCCGTGTCCTTGATATTTGGGCGCGTACACTTTACAGATTTCTTGCCAGGCAAGTATACCTTGCCATTGTACTATATTTCACATTCCATATAATGCATGTATATTTATTTCTGCTTATTTTAGTTCATATATTTTAAATGTTATATAAACTGCACGTCCAAGGAAACTTTGGTGCCACGACGGTGTCGTCGTGTTACATTTTTATTTATGTATCTGCATTGGACCTACTCTATGAGAATACCCCATTATCAATAGGCATTTATGTTTCATTGGCCATGACACTATTCTTACACGAGTGTGAGTCACATGTAGGATACGGACTTGCGTACTCGGTTGGCCACTGGTACGTATAGGTCGTACGACGGATAGGGATAATTGCCGATAGAAACTTTGCATGCTAGTAGACTTGGCAGTTATTAGAGGTATTATCGTGTCATGTATGTGACATGATTAGAGCATGGGGTGGGGAGAACAACAAGTAAGGCATTTGGGCTCATTTGTACTTTTTCCCTTGTAACACGTACGCTCCGTCGGAGATGCGCGGTCATGATGACCACTATATATTATATATTATCAGGCGGCCTCTGCCGTTCAAAAGATGACATACTTTGTAGGCCCCTGGATCTCCAAGAAAACCATGCCAATCCTATTTTAGCCAGATAGCCCACTTGGTGGAAAGTTGTTCTCAAACTGTATTCACTTAGACGGTTAGGCGACCCCATTGGATGTTTACATTTTAGTACTTTATTGGCATATTTATATGTATCTTGTTACGTCCCTCTGAGGACCTGGTACCTTTCCAGATATAGATGAGTAGGAGTATCCGCAGGAGTACGGACCTGGACCTGACGCTACCTATCAGACTGAGGAGGTCTTACCTTCGGATTATATGTGATTCATTGTAGCTGTTTAGAGCTTTTAGTTGCTATTCTTTTCAAGACATTATTCTTATATTAGAGTTTATTCTCTTCTCTCTTTAGTAGTTTGGCATAGTCAATTTGCAGTAGATTTGTTTCCATCCGACTATTATCTTTGAGACTGCTTATTTGACATTCAATTATTATTCACCTATTTATTTCCCATTTATCTATTATTTGTGCTGTGGATGAGATATAGATGCGTGTGACTTGTTGTGACAGTATATTACCACTGTGGATTGGATATTCATGTACAGCGTACGTGTGTATATGGTTTCCATATATTGGAGTTCGTATACATACGGTTGGCGTGTTACGTATTCTTAGTCCTACGTATTTTGGGACTGGGGCGTGACATATTTTTAGTGGTGGCCCATGCAGGTCAAGAATATATTGTCTCAGTTATGTAACTGTACCGAACAAGCCTGCGTATAGGAATAGAGTATAAGAATCTCATCCACGCTTGAATGAAACTCATCCTTCATATTTAAATGATTGCATCATGTTTGATTCATGTACTTCTTCTAATCGTTTCGTACATCCCCTGCAGAGAGATGGATATGCAAAACGGATGTACTGCCGCCAATGGCGACACACCTTCTGGAGTCAATGATCAGACTCAAGGACGGACTCCAATAATTCCTAGGCTTCCGGGACCATATGGACAGACTTACACTCCAATTCCATCTGACCTTCCCGCTTCACCTATTGGGAACCTTCCAGCTTTCCCAGTACCGTAAGATGGCCAGGTGCAGCTGTTCCAAATCTTCCAGATGATGATGCAGTAACAAAGGTAGCAGGCAGCCGAGCAGAGGCAAGAAATTCTGGCAGCACTTGAGAGCATGGCTGCACAGACTACTGTACCAGCTCAAGCCCTAGCTCCAGTACCTCGATCTAGAGTTAGTTCGGTAAAGGACTTTATTCAGATGGGTCTGAAGCCGTACAAGGGCACTGAGAGCCCGGAGGAGACTACCAACTGGATTACTCACACGCATAAGCTATTGGAAGCATCGTAGTTACCTACGGACCTATGGATAACAGGTGTAATGACGCTTCTAGATGGTAATGCTCATCACTGGTACGAATCCATGGAGCGCCAGTTGGGTACATACCAGACTTGGGAGCAGTTCTTGGAGTGCTTTGATAGGAAGTACTTCCCGGACACCGTCAGAGATACATTCTACGATCACTTTCTTCACTTGGAATAGGGTAACAGAACAGTGGACGAATATGATACGGAGTTTAGTCGTCTCAGTAAATATGGCGCTGCCTTGATACCAGATGACTTGGCTAAGGCTAAGAGGTTTCATCGAGGACCGACCCAGGAGCTCCAATATTACACAAGCTCATAGTCCCAGATCTCTTATGCTGAACTACTGACAGAAGCCAGATTACAAGAAACCATCAGCAGAGAAAAAGGAGGATAATTGAGGACACAACAAGGATCAGCAAGGATACAGCAGTGACCGACCAGGACACAACAAGGAGGACCTATCAGACGTCTTTTAGCTCAACAACAGTAGTACCAACACAGATCAGGACCGTACCAGAATCTTGAGAAGCCATACTGGAATTATTATGGAAAATGCGAACACATTTTGAGAGATTGTCGAATCTGCTTAGGTCAGTGTATGAGATATGGCTCCGGACAACACCTAGCAGGAGACTGCACAATACAGCAGACACTTCCACCGCCAGTTTAGAGACTAGCGCTTCCAGCACCGAAGCCAGCACAGCAGATGACTGGACCGGGAGCACCTCGACCCCCAGCAGCAGGAGAATTTCAGATAGGACCACCGCTACCTACCCAGGAGGATCAGTATATAAGGACCGGACAGGGACAGCCATAGAGGAACGGACGAGCTTTTGCATTGGAAGTAGATGACATGGATCAGGAGGTGGATGTCATAGCAGGTATTACTATTGCTTTTACTTTTTTTGCTGTGACATTATTTGATACGGGAGCCACCCACTCATTCATATCATCTAGTTTTATTGCCAAACACAACATTGCCTCTACACCTTTATCTAGTTGTGTTAGAATTCTCACCGGAGGAGGAGTTATACCAGTTAGCCGAGTTTGTAGATCGGGTCCTATAGTGATACGTGGCAGAGAGATGAACATCCGACTCTTAGTCCTTCCTATGCCATATTTTGATATTATGCTTGGAATGGACTGGCTAAGCAAGTACCACGCTTTCTTCGATTATTTTGGAGGAAGCATTCTTTTTAAGGTACCAGGATAGCCTGAACTTGAGTTTGCACGAGGATCCACAAAAATCCTTGATGGTATGCAACTCGCGATGGACGACGTTGTTTATCACCCTATTATTTCAAAATTTCAAGGCGTCATTCCAGAAGAATTGCCCGGACTACCCCCAGACAGAGACGTAGAGTTTTCAATTGAATTAGTCCCGGGAGCAGCACCTATAGCATCGCATGTTTACAGATTGGCAAAGAAGGAGATGGATGAGCTGAAGGCACAATTGAAAGAACTAGAGGATAAAGGTTTTATCCGACCGAGTGCATGACCCTGGGGAGCACCAGTGTTGTTTGTACCAAAGAAGGATGGGTCAGTGTGCATGTGCATTGACTACAGAGCCTTAAATGCAGTGACTGTGAAGAACAAATACCCATTGCCATGCATTGACGACCTATTTGATCAGTTCAGTGGAGCCAAGGTGTTCTCTAAGATCGATTTGAGATCGGGCTATCACCAGGTGAAGGTACGGAAGTAGGACATTCCGAAGACCGTATTCCGGACAAGATATGGGCACTACGAGTTTTTGGTCATGCCATTTGGATTGACCAATGCTCCAGCTATCTTCATGGACTTAATGAATTGAGTCTTCCACCAGTATTTGGACTAGTTCGTGGTCATCTTCATAGATGATATCCTTGTCTATTCAAAGAGCCACGAGGAGCACGAGAAGCACCTGTGGATTATTCTAGAGACACTGAGGAGAGAGCAGTTGTATGCAAAGCTCAGTAAATATGAGTTATTCTTGGACAGAGTTTCATTTCTTGGACATGTCGTTACAGGATAGGGTATTTCTGTTGATCCAGAAAAGATCTCGGCAGTTGAGACATGGCCTGTTCCTAAATCAGCAGCGGAGGTGAGAAGTTTCCTTGGACTTGCAGGATATTATCGACGGTTCGTGGAAAACTTCTCAAGGATAACAGCACCTATGACTCGTTTGACTTGCAAGGACCAAGAATTTATATGGACTGACGAGTGTCAAGCCGCTTTTGAAGAGTTAAAGAAATGACTGACTATAGCACCAGTATTGACCATTCCATCAGGATCAGGAGGCTATATGATCTACAGTGACGCATCAGGAAAAGGCTTGGGATGCGTATTGATGCAGCATGGCAAGGTGATTGCATATGCATCTTGGCAGTTGCGAGTGCATAAGAATAATTATCCAACTCATGACTTGGAACTTGCAGCCGTTGTATTTGCTCTGAAGCTATGGAGACATTACTTATATAGGGAACGAGTGAAAATCTATACAGGCCACAAAAGCCTCAAGTACGTCTTCATGCAGAAGGAGTTAAATATGAGGCAACGCCGATGGCTCGAGTTGATGAAAGATTTCGAGATAGAGCTATATTATCACCTGGGCAAGGCTAACGTTGTAGCAGACACGTTAAGCCGGAAACCAACAGCTTATTTCTTGACAGCGTAGAAGGAATTATTGGAGGACTTGCAAGAGCTTGGCATTGAAGTAATATTACCCGGAACAGATGGGACACTAGCCAACTTGCAAGTAGAATCATCATTAGTAGAGAGGATTAAGGCAGCTTTGCCTACAGACGCCAGATTTCGGAGATTGAAAGAAAGGACAGAGGCCGGAGAGCAGACATGATTACGTATTCATGAGGATGGGACATTACGATGTGGTGATCGTCTTTATGTTCCAAATAGAGAAATTTGACAGAAGCTGATGACAGAAGCTCATAGTTCGATATATTCTATTCATCCTGGAGGCACCAAGATGTATCGTGACTTACGACAACACTTTTGGTGGCATGGAATGAAAAAAGATATAGCTCGCTTTGTAGCTAAATGTTTGGTATGTCAACAGGTAAAGACAGAGCAACAAAGGACAGCAGGATTATTGCAACCACTTTCGATTTCAGATTGGAAGTGGGAGCACATCACTATGGACTTCGTCACGGATTTTCCCAAGAGTCCAAGTGGAAGAGATGCAGTGTGGGTAATAGTGGACCGACTCACCAAGTCAGCCCATTTCTTACCTTTTAGAGTGGGTCAGTCTATAAAAGCTTTGGCTGACTTATATATGAGATAAATCATGAGATTGTATGGCATACCAGTCAGCATTGTATCAGACAGAGATTTGCACTTTATGTCGCACTTTTGGAGGAGAATGCAAGAGAGTCTTCGAACTCGTCTGAAGTTCAGTACATCTTATCACCCGCAGACAGATGGGCATTCAGAGTGTACCATTCAGACATTGGAGGATATGTTGAGGGCTTGTATGTTAGACTTCGGAGGGTCATAGGAGGATCACCTACATCTTGTGGAGTTTTCTTACAACAATAGCTATCAGGCGAGTATTCAGATGGCTCTGTTTGAAGCATTGTATGGAAAAAAATATAGGTCTCCTGTGTGTTGGAGTGACGTGGGATAACGTCAGATTCTGGGACCCGAGTTGGTGGTCAATACTGTAGAGACAGTTAAGAAGATTCAAGGGCACTTGCGAGCAGCGCAAGACAGGCAGAAGCAGTGGGTAGACCTTCATCGTCGTCCCTTGGAGTTCAAAGAGGGCGATCATGTCTTCTTGAGGATATCACCTACCAGAGGCACCATTCGATTCGGAGGGCACGGCAAGTTGATTCCAAGGTATATTGGACCATTTGACGTGCTAGAGAGAGTGGAAGAAGTGGCATATCGACTTACGCTACCACCTTCACTTGAGGGAGTACATGACGTATTCCATGTGTCGCAGCTCAGGCGATATGTGGCTGACAGCAGTCATGTTTTCGACCATTCGAAGATCACCATTGGGCCGAGCTTATCATACCAAGAGCAACCCGTGGGAATCCTTGATCGTCGAGAGAAAGTATTGAAGAACCAGTCTATTCCCTTGGTTCGCGTGGCATAGAAGCATGGCGCGCCAGGAGAATCTACTTGGGAGTGCGAGGACGACATGTGTAAGCGTTTTACAAACCTATTCACAGACCAAGGTATGAATTTACTTTGTTGATTTATATCCTATACCATCATTGGCATTCTATTGTAGCTTAGTTTTAATTTCGAGAACAAAATTTTTATAAGTTGGGTAGAATGTAAAACCCCTAATCCTAAAAACAGTATTTACCTTTTTAATTAATTAATAGTTAAATTATAGTAATTAGTGGCTAATTAGAGAAAATAGAATTTATTTAATTTTTATTTTAGGTGTTTATGCATATAGGAGATTTATGGAGCCATTATAAAATTTTCCTAATTTATTCCATGTAGGAGACCCTTTGGACAGTTGCTAGCTTAATGGTATGCATTAATTTAATTTCTAGAATTTTTTAGGTATATATATATATATATATATATAGTTATTAGAAATAGGAAAAGAAAGAAAAAGAATTGTAAATGAAATAAGAATTTGAAAAGAAAAGAAAAGAAATAGAAAAGAAATAGAAAATTCCTTAATGGATCCTTAAAACTACCCGAACCCAATAACCTAGGCAACCCACTACCCCCCATGAGTTGCACCCGCTGGTATAAGTAAATACATCATCAGCAGCGGCATCTCAACCAACCCCCCGCCCCCGCGTCTCTCTCTTTTTATATATATATATAACAATCAACAGCAAAACCCTAACCCTAGATCTTCTCATCTCCTCCTTCCCATCGGACCGCCGCCTCCAGTAACCTGACTGTTCACCGCCCATCCAGCCGCCCAGAACAGCCGCACGATGACCGCGACCCCGCGCAAACCGTAAACTGCAGTCTTGAACAACAACCTTCTTGCGTTCACAACGCGTTTTCCGTCACCTCGCTGAACCAAACTTGACCTCGTCTTCACAGGTACGTTCACCACTTAACCCGCTTCATTATCTGTATGATACTTGACCCCGAATAGCGCATAACCCTAGACAAAAACAGCACCAAATTGGCAAAAAATGACAACTTTCGGGTATCGCAGAAAACTGCGGTGACTACCTATGTTCACGGATTCGTATCTCCCACCACAGAGATCCAAATTCGATATTTTCTTTTGGTATACGGAGATCACTTGAACTAGTTTAATTTTTGTTAATTATATTAAATTATTAACTGCTGTATGTAGAATTAAAATCGTTGGAAAACACTGAAAACCTATTTTTTTAGATTTTCAAAAATTGCAAAACGGAGCGCGCCCCACCAAATGGGACCATCCCGTCGTGTACCAAGTGTACCAAATGGTGCGCACAGCGTACCCGAACGTGTGAGATTTTACGAAAACTGATTTGGACGCGTGTGCGCGTCGGAATCAGCCCGTATCCGCAACAAATCTCCCATGTCATAACTTTTGCAAAAGCCCTGCGCATTTTATGCACGCTCGTCAGATTATGACGAAACTTGTGCCACTGGAGTCGTGGTAACGCGTTGGTCCTGTGATACAATTTTTACGTAATTCTGAGACAATTGATCAAGTCGCCAATTGGCGGGCCCCACGGTTGACTTTTTGGGCAAAATTATGTTCGGCTCATCGGAATCCACATTTGGACATACCGTTGAGTTCGTACTGACATTTAGAGTTTTTTTGACCTATAATTTATTCCATTTAGAGACTGTTACCCTTGGCACGCTTTTCGATGCAAAGTGGGCAACACGTAGACCCTACTTTGACCCAAAATTACCATTTTGCCCCTGTGTCCAAATTGGACGAAAGGGTAGTGATTTCTAGCTATTTTGCTGATTCTGGAAACGTTGGTGATATCTATTTCAGTATCCGGAGATGTTTGTTCGGAGTCATTAGTTTCTGATTCCGTGTCCTTGATATTTGGGCACGTACACTTCACAGATTTCTTGCGAGGCAAGTATACCTTGCCATTGTACAGTATTTTACATTCCATATGATGCATGCATGTTTATTTCTGCTTATTTTAGTTCATATATTTTAAATATTATATAAACTGTGAGTCCAAGGAAACTTGGGTGCCACGACTGTGGTGGCCCATGCAGGTCAAGAGCATATTGTCTCGGTTACGTTACTGTACCGAACAAGCCTGCACCTAGGACTAGAGTATAGGATCTCATCCACAATTGACTATGATTCATCTTCCTCCTATATGTTCTATTTTAAACAATTGCATCCTGCTTGGTTCCTGTACTCCCCTAACAGTTCTTGAGTATAGCCTTTTCCTAGAATATAGGAACCCCTGTTATTAGGATGATAATTATGGTAGTACACCTATTTAGAATACAACGAGAATATAGACACACCACTAAGTTTAGAATATCTAGTGAACCCTAGAATTTTTTATCTCTAGAATTGGTTTACCATTACCCCTGATGTATTATGAAGACTTGAGAGTAGTATAGACACTACCAGAGTTAGTTAGAAGTTTACCATAATGTTTGACCCTAGCATTGAGGAACCAATAGAAAACAAAAACTTAATATTTAGGCTGAACCTAACCTTCATAGTTAGATAATATTAGAACTATAAAACTTAGATCATTGTCTTATTATTAATAGACAACACCCTAGGAAGCCTAGATGAATGTAATCAACACTTCTCCCTTGATCATATCCCGAACATAGCAACTAACACCCCACTCCTCTTAGAGAACCATGATGCTATCTAGAGCCCTCTATCTTTATTTTTATATTGTTTCCCTGCGACCATAGCGCTCGCTATTTTGCGACGGCTAATTACGTTTCTTCTCTTCATCTTCCAACTCGTGCCATCTGACACTTCGGATAGTAGGCCAAGTAAATTTATTCTTTGTTAAGGGCTCATAGTTTGCTAGGATTATAGTTGTAGCCTTGAGTGTGAAATTTTTATGCTTGGTAGTTAGAACTTGATAAGTTTAAGTTGTTTTGTAGATTGTGACCAATGATTAACCCTTAGTTTTAAATCATGTAATTTGTACCCTCACCTCGATACAAGTTAGACCCTTCCTCCTTAACGGCTAGTAACTCTTCTATCTTTACCATTGACACTTGCTTATAAGTGCTATGATTAAGACTTAGGATGACCATTACCTATATAAATATGAGACCCTAATAAGTACCAAGATCTTTCCTCATATACCCTAATAAAGAGTTTCTGTTTTATTTACATGTGCAAGATTATTGTGTAGGACCCTCTTAAGACTGTCACCGTATTAGTTTAATTCTTATAAGTTGGGTAGTATACCTCACCACCTAGTATCATATAGCTCTTGTGATCCATTGATGAAGTGTAACTGAATGGCAGTAATTGTATGCTAACATAGATGACAGTGTTTAATCGGACGATAGAATTTAGAGGTCCTTGCCCCTATTTGGTCGACTAGCGACTTATACAAGGAGGGTGTATGATAACTGTAGAGATTGTAGAGTCTTTTGTTATTGTTGCTTATGTTGTTTTGTTTTTGCAACTTGAATTATTTGTAACTTCTCTCATCATAATCCAGCGTATCTATAATCTTTGTACTACCTTGACTTATGCTGCTATTACAGCCTAGTTTTGCAAGCTTATTCTTTATCGAGCTTGTTCATGACATGTATTATTGGAGTACTACACTAATACATATCAGAACCAGTGTATTACGGTCTGATCAACCTTAGTGCACTTGGTTCGCCCTTTGCATAACTACTTTACGTGGATTGGGATAAAATTTGCTTAGTTTCTTAGACAAATGTACTTGCCCTCTAAACATGCCTGAGCGTATCGTATCGGCTACATAATTGTGCTAATACGAGCATGTGAATAGAAATTACCAAAATAGGACTTCAATCCACAACTGCTTTGACAATTCCTATTTGAATTCTTTAAACGCCTTGATCCCGATACTTCTATTCTATTACCTCACCCTTGAACTCTTTATTATTGATCTTCGTCTTCCCTTATTTTGGAAAGACGAAACCTCGTGCTGGGTATAAAGTTTGATACACAGAGAGTACTATATATACCCCATAGGCCAATCACATACTTGAGGATTATTCTTTCGTAATTAAGGATATATCATATGTGATATGATCGGCGTTGAAGTTTCGAGGATTGAACGACATGAGTAAATAAATTAAGGGATATTTTCTTAAGGTATATAGCATTAGGTGATAGGTGGATAAATTCTAAGTTGGGTAGTAGTGCATTGTCAACTCGGGAGGAATTTCTCTTAGATTATGATCGAGTAAGACTAGATTGGGAGAGGTTCAAGCCATTGTAATTTTGAGAAATTTAGAAGGATGACTAAGATGATGAGGATCAATGAATTGATATTAAGGACCCAATATTTATACCTTAAGTGCATGAGTTAAGTTTTTGAACAATGAAGGTAGAATCACCAATTTGAATTTAGAGGATAAATATAGAATTTCAGACTTGAATATTGGTGGACTGCATTTAAATTATTTTTCAATTTGGTGAATTGAATTAAGAATTAAAATTTTGGTTGGATGACCTATTTGAGATAATGAGGATGTGAATGGAATTTAAAGAGTTGAGGCATACAAAATCTTATAAGTGAAAATGGGAATATTGGACTCAAACCACTTCTAAAGGAGATTATGATAGTTAGAGATCGTAAGAAAAAAAAGAAGTTATATGAGTATGTAAATCTTGGAGATGTTATGTGGATGTGGATAATTTGAAACGAGGGGAGAAGAGATAACCATAGGTTAAATTTTGATTGGAGCAGTGGTCATCTTAACCTAGAAGTGATTGCAATGGATATGATTAGGATTTTAGTTATCGCAAGAAGATTGCGACTGACTTGCCTTATTGTACATAAAGGATTAACCGATTCTGCCTTATTTTAATTTTGAGGACGACATTGTTTTAAGTTCGGCAGATTATAAAACCCCTCCCCTAAGAATTTGACCTACTTGGCTTAGATAGTGAGACTGAGGCTAGCGAATCCACTTAGAAATAGAACACGGTATTTTTATTTAGTTTACAACATGATCTCACTTGACACGCCTTACCGTGCTCCGATAATTGGGGCACTACACTAGCCACTGCCTTCCTACAAATTCTACACCCTTATCCTAGACATGCCCATCATCCAATTCTCATCTTTGTGCAATTTTCCAATTGTTGAACGCTTTTATGCAAAAGAGCATTTATGTGTCCACACCATTGGACATGACACATGAAGAAACCTATTTTTGCTCATATGGATTTTTTTTCATGATTTTTTTTTCTTCGATGTGCAACGTGCAACATCGCCCCCTTTAAACCTAGCCTTATATTTTAAACAATGCAAATCTTATACCATCATTGCATTCTATCGTGGCTAAATTTAATTTCGAGGACGAAATTTTTATAAGTTGGGTAGAATGTAAAACCCCCTTCCTAGAAAATCGTATATACCCTTTATTTATTAATTATTAATTAAATTGTAGTAATTAGGCCCAAATAGGAGAAATAGATTTTTAATAATTTTTATGTTAGGTGTTCGGGCACTTAGATGACTTATGGGACCATCAGGAATTTTTCGGAATTTATTCCATGTAGAAGACCCCGTGAGCTGTTGCTAGCCTAACGATGTGCAGTACCCTAATCTATAAATTTTTCTTATAAGTATATATATATATATAGGTATATACAAATATATATATATATATATGTATATATATATATATTTAAAGAAAGAAAAGAAAAAGAAAGAAGTAAATAAGTATAATAATAATACTAAGTAATAATATAATAATAATAATAATAATAACCATAACCTACTACAGCATCTTAGCATTTGACTAACTCTTATTGCATTCAGCCGAATTGCTGCACTTAACGTTTTTTTTTACTTTAGCAAACATTCAGCGGCCCAGGAACCCCTTCGGCCGCTCCAAAAACTCTTCCAACCCCGCGGAACTTAATCCAACTTCCCCTCTCTCTCCTAGTATATATAATATATATATAATAAGCTCTCTAAAACCCTAACCTAAAACTCCAGACTTCCTCTTCCCATCTAGAGCCGTCACCGCAGCCAGAGAAGTCCCACCAAGCCATCCAACCATCCCGTCAACGCCGACATCGCAAACTGCAGTTTCCCACTCGAAGTACCTTTGCTCCGGCGTATTTTTCCGTTGACTCGCTCATCCAAACGCTGTTCCGTTTTTATAGGTATGATCTTCCCTTAACCCTCTCCAATATTTATTTTATAGCCAACCTCGGAAAACGTGTGCCCCTAGGTATAAAACAGCGTCCAAGTTGGGCGAGCAGACAGAATTCTGCAATCGCAGAATTCCAGATTGACCACCCATATTGCCGAGTTCGTATCTCCCACCACAGAGATCCGAATTCGGTGATTCTTTTTGATACCTGTAGATTACATGATCTAGTTTATTTTTTGTATTATAACTTTGTGCTATTAGTCGCTGTGGACAAAAATATATTCGTCACAAAACTGCGCGCACCCACTTTTTCCGGTTTTCCAAAAGTTGGAGATCGGAGCGCGCCCCGCCAAACGGGACCGCCCCGCCGTGTGCCAAGTGTACCAAATGGTGCACACAGCATAACGGGACACGTGAAAATTTGTGGAGACTGATTCGGACGCGTGTGCGCGCCGGAATCAGACCGTATCCGCGGACACATTTCGTGTCGCCACTTTTGTGGAACTCGCGAGTATTTTGTGCACGATTGTCAGATTGCGACGAAACTTGCACCACTGGACTCGTGGTAACGCGCTGGTCCTGTGACCCAATTTTTACGCATTTCTGAGACGGTTGACCAGATTGCCAATTGGCGGGTCCAACAGTTGACTTTTTGGACCAAATTTTGTTCGGCTCATCGGAATCCAAATTTGGACATACCGTTGGGTTCGTATTGACATCTAGAGTTGTTTGACCTATAGTTTGTCCTATTTAGAGACTGTTACCCTCGGCACACTTTTCGGTGCAAAGTGGGTCACACGTGGACCCCACTTTTGCCCGAAATTACCGTTTTGCCCCTGTGTCTAAATTGGACGAAAGGGATGTGCTTTTTAGCTATTTTGCTCATTCCGGAAACGTTGGTGATATTTATTTCAGCATCCGGAGATATTTGTTCTGTGGCCATAGCTTCTGGTCCTGTGTATTGGACATCTGGACATTACATTTTGCAGTTTCTTGCCAGGCAAGTATACCTTGCCATTGTACTATTATTTATATTCCATATGTTGCATGCATCTTTATTTTCTGTCCTTAGTTCATATATTTTAATTGTTATATAAAATGCTCGCGACGGTGACGTCGCGATAGGTTTTTATTTATGTATTGCATTGACCTTGTTCGTGAGACTACCCCATTATCATGTAGCACCATTAGGTTTCATTTGACTGTGACACCTATTTTTACACGAGTTGTGAGTCTCATATAGATCACGAACGCACGTATTGACTGATCATCGGTACGTATGGATCGTGCGTTAGGAATAACTGCTGTTAGAAACTTTGTATGCTAGTAGACTTGGCAGTTATTAGAGGTTTATCGTGTCATGGACATAACATGCTTAGAGCATGGGGTGGGGAGAACAACAAGTACCGCATTTGAGCTCCTTTGCACTTTTTCTGTGACGCCTAGATTCTCCGCTGGAGATACGGGTGGTGATGACCCATATATATATACATTGGCGGGCCTCCGCCGTTCAAAAGACGACGTGCCTTTGGGCCCCTGGATCTTCAAAAGAGAACCATGCCAAATCCCAGTTTTCAGCCAGATAGCTCACTTGTGGGGAAAGTTGTTCTTAACTGCATTCACTTAGATGGTTAGGCGACCCCTTTGAATATTTATTTCAGTACTTTATTGGCATGTGTTTAAGTATACTTGTTATGTCCCTCTGAGGACCTGGTCCGCTGCCAGGTGTACCTGTTCTTGAGTATTTGCAGGAGCACAGATTTGGAAGGATATAGATGCTCCGTGGATGTTTTCTCTTCGAGCCGTGATTGGTAGCTGGTACTTATATTGTTTGAGTGAGTTGTACTTATATTGTATTTACTTCTCCATTTGAGTTGGTAGTGGATTTATTTCCACCCAACTATCATCTTTAGATACTTCTTGTTGAGATCTAGTTTCATAGATACTGGTTATTTATTTCTATATGATTTTGGTGGATGAGATTTAGATTTTAACCTGTGACTTGTATTACATTTTATACCACTCATCGTGTTATGTTTTTATTTATGTATCTGCATTGGACCTACTCTATGAGACTACCCCATTATCACGAGTGTAAGTCTGTAGGACACTTACTTGCGTAATCGGTTGGCCACTGGTACGTATAGGTCTTGCGACGGATAGGGATAACTGCCGATAGAAACTTTGCCTACTAGTAGACCTGGCAGTTATTAGAGGTATTATCGTATCATGTATGTGACATGCTTAGACCATGGGGTGGGGAGAACAACAAGTAGGTATTTGGGCTCCTTTGCACTTTTTCCCTTGTAACTCGTACGCTCTGCCGGAGATGCGCGGTCATGATGACCATTATATATTATATATTATCAGGCGGTCTCTGCCGTTCAAAAGACGACATGCTTTGTAGGCCCCTGGATCTCCAAGAGAACCATGCCAATCCTATTTTAGCCAGATAGCCCACTTGGTGGAAAGTTGTTCTCAAACTGCATTTACTTAGACGGTTAGGCGACCCCATTGGATGTTTACATTTTAGTACTTTATTGGCATATTTATATGTATCTTGTTACGTCCCTCTGAGGACCTGGTATATTTTCAGATATAGATGAACAGGAGTATCCGTAAGAGTACGGACCTGGACCTGACGCTACCTATCAGACTGAGGAGGTCTTACCTTCGGATTATATGTGATTCATTGTAGCTGTTTAGAGCTTTTAGTTGCTATTCTTTTCGAGACATTATTCTTATATTAGAGTTTATTCTCTTCTCTCTTTAGTAGTTTGGCATAGTCGATTTGCAGTAGATTTGTTTCCATCCGACTATTATACTTTGAGATTACTTATTTGACATTCAGTTATTATTCAGCTATTTATTTCCTATTTATCTATTATTTATGCTGTGGATAAGATATAGATGCATGTGACTTGTTGTGACAGTATATTACTACTGTGGATTGGATATTCATGTACAGTGTACGTGTGTATATGGTTTTCATATATTGGAGTTCGTATACATACGGCTGGCGTGTTACGTATTCCTAGTCCTACGTATTTTGGGACTGGGCGTGACAGTAATTGCCTGGAAGCATAGGCAATTACCTTCTCGTTCTGCTACAACACACATCTCAAACCCTTACTCGAAGCATCACTGTATATAGAAAATCCTCATGTCCCCGATGGCAATGTCAACACTGGAGCTGTAGTCAACCTCTTCTTCAGCTCCTCAAAAGTGATCTGACACTTCTCCGTCCAGACCAACTCCACGTTCTTCCTGGTCAGCCTAGTCATCAGCTCTACAATCTTGGAGAAATCCTAAATAAATCTTCGATAATAGCCTGCCAATCCAAGAAAGCTCATATTCTCTGCCACTGAACTCGGGGTAGACCACGACTCAACTGTTAATATCTTCTTCAGGTCCACTGAGATCCCGTCTCCTATAATCATATGCCCGGGGAATTCAACCTTATCAGAGAAGAACTCACATTTCAAAAGCTTTTCATATAATTTCTCCTTCATGAGAGTCTCTAGAACTATCCTTGGGTGCTCCTCATACTCCTTCGGGGTCTTCAAATATATCAATATATCATCAATGAAGACCACAATAAACTGATCCAGGTGCTGATGAAACACCTTATTTATCAGGTTAATAAATATCGTCGGAGCATTAGTTAACCCAAACGACATCACTAAGAACTCGAACTATCCATACCGAGTCCTGAAAGCTGTCTTCGTAATATCTTCCTTCTTTACTTTCACCTGGTGGTACCCCGATCATAAGTCTATCTTGGAGAATACCTTCGCTCCGCACAACTGATCAAACAATCGTCATCCGCATCAACAGAAATTTATTCTTGGTAGTGAGGTTGTTGAGAGCCCTGTAGTCGATACACATACGTACGGACCCATCCTTCTTCGGTAGAAATAATACCGGAGCACCCCACTATGGTAAACTAGAGCGGATGAAGCCCTTGTCTTGCAACTCATCCACCTGCTTCTTCAACTCTACTAGTTCACTGTTGTTCACCCTATAGACGTACTATGATATTGGCACTTCGCCTGGCACCAAGTCTATAAAGAACTCCACATCTCTGTCTTGTGGCAACCTCGACAACTCTTCCGAAAAGACATCCATATACTCTGCAATCAACAGATGTAGCAGCTCCTGCTCTTCCACCATAGCTCCACAGAAGTCTCCCTCGCTCTGCTCTGCTGCTCCTCTGACGAACTCAAACTATGGCTCTCCTGGTGTATGAAATAAAACTCTACCTCCATAAAATTTGATACTAGCATAGTGCCTACTCAACCAATCCATCCCGAGTACTATGTCGTAGCTCAAAAGTGGCATTACGAGTAGACACGAGCTCAACTCTCGGCCTCCTAGAGAAACTCTTCGATCATTGCAAACATTAATGACCAGGATAATGCCACCCCCGGTCGTGATCTTGTAAGTCCTCGCCAACGGTTCAGTCTCAAGAAGATGCTTCAAAGCTAAAGATACTGATATAAAATTATGTGAAGCACCAGAATCAAATAAAGCATGAGCTAAAAAAGAATCAAGATAGACTGAACCTGAGATGACATCACCAATTGGCTCCTCCTCGATGGTCAAGGTGAAAGCTCGCCCCTGCTACGCACCTCTCTGCTGCTGCTGGTGCTATACGAACCTCTATTGTTGTGTCAGCAACAGAGGTCCTTTCTGTTGTCCTGCTGGTGGTCTCTTGGGTAATTTTTGTGCCTGGGCCCCATTCTAAGCTGGACGAGCTGGAGCCCTAGGACAAGCTCTCAACTGGTGGTCTCCTGATCCGCAGAACAAACACTGGCCCAATCTCATCTTGCATGCGTCCCATCCATGACCCCGGCTTCTTGCATAATGGGCAAGGAATAGCTGGCTGAGATGTCCTCTGAATCTGGTGTGCCTGTTGTACTGGCGCTCTAGCTGGTGCAGGGAACTACTTTCTCGGCTGCTGGAAGTATCTCTGATGTTGCTGCTGAAATTGAGGCCACTTTGCTGGCCTAGCACTACTGCTAGCTCCTGAGGGATCCCTCATCCTCTTGGAGCCAAGCTCCAAATTATCCTCTGTCTATTGTGCCTGTGCTAGAATCTCCTCAAATGTAGTGGTGCGATATCCGCTAGTATAGGATTTGATCTCCCTGTTCAGACCCTTTCTAAACTTTTGGGCCTTCCCACGGAGATTTTGTCCCTCCACAAAGTGACCCAATCTGCAGTACTCTGCTACGTACTCGTCCACCGTCATGCTGTCCTGGACGAGATATTGAAACTACCTCTCTAGAGAAGTCAGAGCCATATCTGGGATGAACTTCTCCTTGAAAAGCTCCTTGAAAGCCTCCCAAGTAAGTGCAGGTACTGAGATCCTCGGGTTGGTCCTGAACCATGTCAAAGCAATATCATACATCCCTGCTGCCTCTACCTGTAGTCTATCTGAAATCTGCGCCAGCCGCAGGTTCCTTTTTATATCTTTGATCCAATCATCAGCATAAATAATCCCCTCGGTGCCATTAAAGTCCTTCGGCCCCATCCTCTTGAAGTCTATGATAGTCCCCGGCCTCGGCTACTGTGGGGTGGGCTAAGGAGGTACCACATGTGGCGGGGCCAAGGCAACTCTCTCGACTGTGGTGAGTGCAAGATGGTAGGCATTCTCAATGCCTTGCCTCATGACCTCAGACTGACACTGCTGGGCCTCCGCTTGGGCCCTCTGTTCCTCCATTATCTGCTGAAAGAGTGTGTCACTACCACATTTCCAGATTAGGGCATTTGTGTAATTTCACTATTTGGAATAATATTGAATTTAATTAATTTGCTGAGTTTTATAAACTATTTATATGTTGTTAGTGATATTTGGTTTTAGGTCAAACCCTAGAACGCATTAGGACAAACCCTAGTGACCAAACCCTAATTAGAAAACCAATTCTAGTCAAACCCTAGAATTCTAATTTTAGGGTGGAACCTCAAACCCTAGAAGGCCTAAACCTCAGTTAATTAGGTTCTACATGACTGGACCTGGGAGGGGTTTAATCTAAAACTATGCATGGAAACCCTAAACTAGCTTTAATATAAAAGGGAAGCTTCTCTCAAGCCATTCCTTCATGTAAAAAGGAGAAACCCTAGCCTCCACAAGAGAAAACCAATTCCCCACTCCAGAATTCGAAATCTAGCCCTAGGTTTCCATTTTCTCCTCCTCCAAAGCAAGGAAAGCAAGGAACGTGGGTCAGGAAGCCTTGGAGAAGAAGAACCTCCATTGAAGAAGCCATCTCCCTAGGTAAAACCCTATTTTTATTCTTTTTTTATTTCTGTTTTCAGATGTTAATGCCCATTAGGAACCCACCCTAAGGTTTAGAATTCAAATTTTAGGGATTCTACATGAACACCTAGGAGATCTAGGGTTTTGGTGAATTTTCGTTTGGTTTTCCCAAATTAACAGGAACCCTAACCCTAGGTATTTGTAGGGAGACTGATTTCATCTTACATGTGTAGGTTGAACCCGATTTTAGGGTTTGGGTTAGAGGGATTCATGGGTTTTAGGTGAATCCATTTTTCTGCACTTCTTATGTTTGATGAAATGATTGTTAGGGGTTTGCCTATCTACGTATACTAATTTACTGCCTGTTTCGATATACCAATCTGTGCATAGAGATACTTGCATTGGTGAACAGGTTGTGTGTTGTGTGTACATGGATGAGGAGACTCCTGTGCAAGTCGGGTTTGGTCCAGAATTTAGTGCAGTGATTCTGTGGTAAAGTATTCTGTGTGACGCTATGAAAAATATAGTGTATCAGTAATGCTGATATATAGGAAGCAGTGAGGGAAACTCAAGAGGGGGATAGTGGAATTAAGTATCTGTGTAAAGTTTATATGAGTACATAAGCTTTGTTGGTTGAAATGGGGATGTCAGTTCTGATTTTGAGTGTAGTTAATGTGTGGGGTTAATTGGTTAGTGTTAGGTTTTAAGATGTTAAATTTGACCCAGTGTATCAGTTCCTTCATGCAAGTATCAGTAGATAGATACCTAGGAATTGGGGATGTACTATTGGTATCAGACCCTTACGGTTGTGGTGTCAGTTGAGCATTAATACTTGGGAACGATGGGAATTAGGAAGTCAGAATTATATTGAGCAGTGGACTGGAGAGAAAGGGTATTATGGGCTCGAGTGTGCCTGTAAGGTTCAGTTAGTAAGGTGGAATACTCGAGTGTATAGGTATCGTGAGAGGGTATCATATATATTACAGAGTATCAAAAATATGGAGCTAAGGTGGGTTATGTTTTGGGTGAATTGGGGATTGGTGTATAGAGTAGCAGATAAGGATCTGCAGTTTGTAGGTATAGTTTCTGCACATAAAAATTTGTTAGAAGGGGGGGGAACAGTCACTGTGTCTGTGTGTAGCTGTGTATTATGTGTCAGTGGGTGTATCTATGTGATTCAGTGTGTAGCAGCATGTGTGAGTATGGGTGCTATGTGTATCAGTTTAGCCTAGGACTGTGTATTAGATTACCTGTGTGTATATACTGTGAGTTTTGTGTGTCTGTGTCTACATGTGTAGGTATGTGTAGGGTGTTGTGTATCAGTTAATTGTGTGTATAGGATTAAGGTCAGTGAGTGTCTATATGAATTCTGTGCAGGGTATAGGTATTTGCTAGTTCAGAAATCAGAGTGTCTAGGAGAGAAAAAAAAACCAGTGAGCAGTGAGGAACTGTGGTTGAGAGAGCAGAGGATATGTATCAGTATCCTGAAACCTGTGAGGGTATGAGTGTATTGAATTGGGGGGAGTTAGTTGTGTCTGTGTGTATGTGTGTTAGTGAGAAGAGGAGTAGCAGTTGGCATTATGGGAGAGATACTTGAATGTGTCAGTCTAAACTGATACAGTGTTTATCTAATTGAATCAGTTAGTGAAGTAGAGTTAGTATGCTTTGTGAGTTATTAAGCTAGGATTGATAGTTAGTTAGTGTCAGTCAAAAGAGAGTCAGTTAGAGTTATGTATATAAGTAGATAATTAGAGTTTAGTTAGTGGTTGGTTACATTATCTTGATTTGATGCTTGATATCAGTTAAGTTAGATAACAGTCAGTATTTATATGCCAGTGAGTATATAACTATAAGTAGTATCTTCTATAATATTATTTAGGATGTTAGTGATCATTTAGTATAGTTAGTATATATATTAAGTATCAGTTAGCAAATTAGAATGTCAGTTAGTATTAGTAGTTAATAGGGAATGTTAGTTATATAGTAGCTTGTTAGTTAATTGAGTATATATGTTAATATGATAATATAAGTTACTAGTTAATGTAGATATTAGCTAATTAATAGCTAGTATCACTTAGAAACTTAGGTAAATACCTAGAATAGCTAGTGTTAGTTAGTTAGTGACCAATATGGACTTATTAACTTAGTGTGGACCTAGGAACTTGTGTATGTCTTAGTTGACTAGTTTGGTTAGGTTGGTCTAAGTATGGGCTAGCAAGGTATCAAATGGACTAGTATTGACCAGTAGATTTTTAGGATGACCTAGAAACCTCGTATTCAATTTGTTAAACATGTTATTTCTTAAATTCAGCATCTGACATAAATATTCCATAAATAGGTCACTGTGATCCCACTTTGGACATCGATCCTCACACCTTGCTCAGGACCACAGGCGAGTACATTCTCTGACAGTTTTCATTGTTGATTACTTCTATAAATTGTAGTGTATTACATACTTGATTCCGACACTATGGATACACGGGTTAGCACCCTAGATCCCCATCATGAGGAGTCGTGATTGGAATCCATCGTGCTAGCTGGGGGATGGGGAACTATTAGTAGATTATGTGATCATATCCAAATATTTATATTTACCATAGCTCACCCCACTTCTCACGTCGGGTGCAGCCTGACCATTTATATGCTCCATAGCTGTTATATATGATTAGCCTGACCACTATATGCACCATAGCTAACCATACGATTAGCCTGACTTAAAAAGAATCATAGCTAATCATATATAATCAGCCTGATCTAGTCCCAAGCCGATCACATAATAAACTAATATTTCAAACACTTAGCTAGATGTTTTATCTTTATTCAGATTTACTTGTTCTAGCATTCATTGTTTATTGTTCATTGCTAGATGCTCTATTGTCTATTTCATTTTCTCCTGTACTTCTCATTTTCAGCATTTATTTCCATCTTGTATCTCTTACACTGTTTATAGACTTTGTCAATTTAATGAAACTGCTGTTAGTGCTTGTGCTTCGCTCCAATCCTGACTGGATAACAACATTTTCAGAGGACCTGGAGGACTTTTGCCCCACTCATTACGGCCCAGGATTAGAGGGAGATTTCACTCCGGAAATCCCAGAGGAGGTGCCTATCCTAGAGGAGATCCTACCTGGCTGTACTTAGATTATTTTTCTGCATTTATTGTTTTAGCCTGAGACTGAGTTGTACTTATTATTTTGTGACTTTGTGAGGTCATTTAGACCCAGGATTTGAGTTGGACTTATTGTGGTTGGTTTTTTTAGAACTCTTTTCAATTCTCATCGTGCCATTATTCTTATAGCTTATGATTGAGTATATTATAGAACTGTGGTTTATTTATCATTGTCCTCCGTACGGAGTTGAGACTATTGACAGGATATACTATGTTTGTGACCTAGACAGCGTTCTACCGCCGATGCTGCGGCGTAGGCTGGACGTACCCACGACTCATGCCCAAATTCTGGGTGCGGGTCGTGACACATTTTTAGTGGTGGCCCACGCAGGTCTAGCCTTAGATTTACATTAGAGTGATATCGTAGTGGTGCTCGCCTAGAGTATTACTACGAGCCTGTTTTAGGAAATAAGAATTAGGCCAAGGATATGCTCATTCACAATTAGGAAATTTCTGATTCTTATGATACTACTCTTAATGATTTTCCTTTAGAAATTTTTACTGTCCTCCCTTGATGATATCGTATCTATTACCTTCATTGATTCCTTTCGCGCTGTCCTCAGGATGCCGTCGAAGACCAGATTGCAGGATCAGCAGCAGCCTCTGAGGCAGATCCAGCAGGCTTGTCACTTCTGTAAGAAGCCAGGTCACCTTTGGAAGAGTTGTAGGGTGAGGCGAGGACTTTGTTTGTACTGTGGCATTGCGGGACATCAAGTGAGGGGTTGTATTCGAGCTCCTTATCTTCCCGACCAGTGCGCAGATCCAAATCAAAGAAGTCCAGTTAAGCCACCTGTAGAACCGCAGATGGCTCATCATCAGCAGCACCAGACACCAGTTCGAGGACACATCCAGCAACAGCAGCCACAGAGACAGACTCAGCCCACTATCCAGTATGTGTATTGCAGGAAGATGGGACATACCAGAGACATCTGCAGGAAGAGATTGGGCACATGTTTGTCCTGCGGATCGACGACACACCAGCTGAGGGATTGCCCTACCATTCGTCCAGGTCAGGGTGGAGCAGCCACCCAGAGAGGACCAACCAGGGTACCTGCCGTACCAGGAGGCCAATAACAGAGAGGACCTCCACTTCCACCGCAGCAGCAGATGTTTGCTCAGCACCGGCAGCAAAGAGGTGCACTCCAGGGGCGAGCATACGCCATAGCAGTCGAGGAGGTCGAACCAGCAGGAGACTTGATTACAGGTTCAGTTCTTCTCAATTGTATTCCCGCATTTACCTTATTCAACTCTGGCGCTTCCCATAGTTTTGTGTCTGTATCTTATGGACTTCGACATCATTTAGAGACAGAACCATTAGCTAGGACTTGCAAGATCACGACTGGAGGAGATATTATCCTAGTCCGTGATTACTGCAAGGACCGAAGGGTGTCAGTAGGAGGCCGAGAGTTGAGCGTGAGCTTACTCGTCATGCCACTTCCGGGGTACGATATTGTACTCGGAATGGACTGGTTGAGTAGGCATCATGCTACTATAGATTGTTATAGAGGCAGAGTATTATTTCGACCACCAGGAGAGCCGGAGTTCGAGCTCGCCAGAGGAGCAGGGGAGCAGAGCAGGATGCTCAATCATAATTATTGAGAGATTCCTGGGACGACCCTTGAGAATCTCATTATGAATTCCAATTTAATTCCTTTCCCTTGCTTCATCTGTTCTCGCTTGTTGGTAATGAGTTGGATTCTGTTGACCAGTTGATTAATTTAATTCTTGGTATCGTTGTTGAGTTGATTTTTATCGAGATGAATTTTACGGGCTAAAATTTACGGTATCATCTGATGACATATATATTGGTGAGGACAGTGAGAAAGGTAAAACGTCTACTTTGGTTATGGGACCTAGAGTTTATCGCAGCCATATTAGCTGTCGTGACGAGAATGTAGGAACCTAACTTGGATGTACATACTTTAGTTATGAGATTTAGAGTTTCTCGCAGCCATACCGGTTGGCGTGGCGAGGATTCTAGATAACATGATTATAGGGTTGCATACCTTAGTTACGGAACCTGTCGGTTATCGCACCTATGCTTACTGGCGTGGCGAGGATTCTGAGTGTCATGATTTCTGACAGACGTGTATGATTATCAGGTTGTATCTTAAATTGGTTCTTAAAGTATTATCTCAACACTTATCTATTTCTGTTGATTCAGGATTTTTCCATCGTTTCTTCTGGTTGCTAGCAGTAGAATACCCTTAGTCCTCAGTCCAGTTCCTTTTGAGCTTCTATTTTTCGAGGATTCCTTGTTAAGTATGATAAGTAGTGACTTGTAATTATGTCTGTGTCTTGAGTTTAGTATTGACTGAATGTTGCTTGTGAGTTGTAAGTGTTTCCTAGTTGGACATGCGAGCAGTAGGCATTTATCTAGAGTTAACCCATAGCGTAGTGCCTTATAGCAATAGTTCTATGATAGGTGTGTTATAGTTGGTATTGACACTATAGATAGAAGGAGAAAAGAGTATCAGTGACGATTCTAAGAGTTAGTATCAGAGCCAGCATACCCGTCCTGGATAATCATGATTATGTAATTGGGGATGATCTATGTAAATAATTAAGTATCAAGGAATTGTGTTAAGGATTAAGGGAGCCTGATGTTCAATTTGATGATTGATACCGGGTGTGCTAAAAATAAAGAAATGTATACACATAAAGGGTTTTAATGCGATGTTATGTTGTTAAAATATTGAGGATTCAAAAATTTAATTCAATAAACATAGTCAAAGCTATAAAGATTTTTTAGAAGTGATTAAAATTTTATTTTGATATAGAGTACTTGACTTTGAGGAAGTGTATGCATTTATTTTTAATTTGTTCAAGAAGTTAAACTTAGATGATCTTATTTTGAGGATTAATTTATGGTGGGTAAGAAATATATTAGGATATGAGTGGATAAAGTGCATACGAAAGGATCTGTTAACTTGGACATGATTGAGATGGCACTGCAAACAAGACTTGGGTGTCCATCTAGAGTTGTATTAGAGAGAGTAGTATTTAGTATGGTGTGTTGCACTTGGTGTGCACTTGAGTGATAATAACAGCTAGTATGAACAATTGTAGTAGGATAGAGAACTAGCAGTGGGTCTACTTGTAGTAGAACAGGGGTACCTAAAGAGATAGAGGTATCAAACTTTACATGCATCATTTGACCTATGATTGTGTTAGAGGTTCTTGGTATCAGATTTTGGTATTAATAGACAGGTGTGTGCAATAGGGATATATTCCTGGATCTTGTGGATTAATGATTAGTGATATGGGTACCATGTACAGGAATAGGAATTAGTTAGAGATGTGCTAGAGTTAAGTGTATGTTAGAGATAAGGGATACTGCAGGAAATATGTTAACATGTTCTTTCTTTTCTTTCCTAATGTTCTTTATCGTCTTTTGATTGATTGATTCCCTAGTACCGTGGTTTGTATTCGTGAATTTTCTTGTTAGAATATAGCTAGTAGTACACCCTGGCAAGGACTGCAATACCATGACAAGAGACACATGACCTATATATTTTCTTAGATTGCATGACTGTAGGTAGAATTTTTCTTAAACCATGATCGTTGGGGTTTTGACCATAACAAAGATTTATGAAAAGGTTATGACTTGACAAAAAGGGACAAGATGATTAAATTTGTGGATAAGCATTAATTTAAATAAAGAATTAAGGGGATAATATAACAGAATTGAGGGGTCATTGATTTTACGAAGATCGAGGTATGATTGAGACTCGAGGATAAAACATTAACTAAAAAGGGAGAGTTAAGAAATTAACATGGCAAAATTGAGGAATTATTAATTTTAGTAAGGTTATGATATGATAGAATTGGTGATTAAAAATTGAAAAAAAATTTGAGATTGTGAAATGGCAAGATGGATTACCTACCTGATTTTGGGATTGATGAATTTAACTATTGATGAGAAATAAAATGATGAATAAACACTACTATGAGGACTTTAAATTTCGAGGACGAAATTCTTTTAAGGAGGGTAGACTTGTCACTACCACATTTTCAGATTAGGGCATTTGTGTAATTTCACTATTTGGAATAATATTGAATTTAATTAATTTGCTGAGTTTTATAAACTATTTATATGTTGTTAGTGATATTTGGTTTTAGGTCAAACCCTAGAACGCATTAGGACAAACCCTAATGACCAAACCCTAATTAGAAAACCAATTCTAGTCAAACCCTAGAATTCTAATTTTAGGGTGGAACCTCAAACCCTAGAAGGCCTAAACCTCAGTTAATTAGGTTCTACATGAATGGACCTGGGAGGGGTTTAATCTAAAACTATGCATGGAAACCCTAAACTAGCTTTAATATAAAAGGGAAGCTTCTCTCAAGCCATTCCTTCATGTAGAAAGGAGAAACCCTAGCCTCCACAAGAGAAAACCAATTCCCCACTCCAGAATTCGAAATCTAGCCCTAGGTTTCCATTTTCTCCTCCTCCAAAGCAAAGAAAGCAAGGAACGTGGGTCAGGAAGCCTTGGAGAAGAAGAACCTCCATTGAAGAAGCCATCTCCCTAGGTAAAATCCTATTTTTATTCATTTTTTATTTCTGTTTTCAGATGTTAATGCCCATTAGGAACCCACCCTAAGGTTTAGAATTCGAATTTTAGGGATTCTACATGAACACCTAGGAGATCTAGGGTTTTGGTGAATTTTCGTTTGGTTTTCCCAAATTAACAGGAACCCTAACCCTAGGTATTTGTAGGGAGACTGATTTCATCTTACATGTGTAGGTTGAACCCGATTTTAGGGTTTGGGTTAGAGGGATTCATGGGTTTTAGGTGAATCCGTTTTTCTGCACTCCTTTTGTTTGATGAAATGATTGTTAGGGGTTTGCCTATCTACGTATACTAATTTACTGCCTGTTTCGATATACCAATCTGTGCATAGAGATACTTGCATTGGTGAACAGGTTGTGTGTTGTGTGTACATGGATGAGGAGACTCCTGTGCAAGTCGGGTTTGGTCCAGAATTTAGTGCAGTGATTCTGTGGTAAAGTATTCTGTGTGAGGCTATGAAAAATATAGTGTATCAGTAATGCTGATATATAGGGAGCAGTGAGGGAAACTCAAGAGGGGGATAGTGGAATTAAGTATCTGTGTAAAGTTTATATGAGTACATAAGCTTTGTTGGTTGAAATGGGAATGTCAGTTCTGATTTTGAGTGTAGTTAATGTGTGGGGTTAATTGGTTAGTGTTAGGTTTTAAGATGTTAAATTTGACCCAGTGTATCAGTTCCTTCATGCAAGTATCAGTACATAGATACCTAGGAATTGGGGATGTACTATTGGTATCAGACCCTTACAGTTGTGGTGTCAGTTGAGCATTAATACTTGGGAACGATGGGAATTAGGAAGTCAGAATTATATTGAGCAGTGGACTGGAGAGAAAGGGTATTATGGGCTCGAGTGTGCCTGTGAGGTTCAGTTAGTAAGGTGGAATACTCGAGTGTATAGGTATCGTGAGAGGGTATCATATATAGTACAGAGTATCAAAAATGTGGATCTAAGGTGGGTTATGTGTTGGGTGAATTGGGGATTGGTGTATAGAGTAGCAGATAAGGATCTGCAGTTTGTAGGTATAGTTTCTGCACATAAAAATTTGTTAGAGGGGGGGGGGGAACAGTCACTGTGTCTGTGTGTAGCTGTGTATTATGTGTCAGTGGGTGTATCTATGTGATTCAGTGTGTAGCAGCATGTGTGAGTATGGGTGCTATGTGTATCAGTTTAGCCTAGGACTGTGTATTAGATTACCTGTGTGTATATACTGTGAGTTTTGTGTGTCTGTGTCTACATGTGTAGGTATGTGTAGGGTGTTGTGTATCAGTTAATTGTGTGTATAGGATTAAGGTCAGTGAGTGTCTATATGAATTCTGTGCAGGGTATAGGTATTTGCTAGTTCAGAAATCAGAGTGTCTAGGAGAGAAAAAAAACCAGTGAGCAGTGAGGAACTGTGGTTGAGAGAGCAGAGGATATGTATCAGTATCCTGAAACCTGTGAGGGTGTGAGTGTATTGAATTGGGGGGAGTTAGTTGTGTCTGTGTGTATGTGTGTTAGTGAGAAGAGGAGTAGCAGTTGGCATTATGGGAGAGATACTTGAATGTGTCAGTCTAAACTGATACAGTGTTTATCTAATTGAATCAGTTAGTGAAGTAGAGTTAGTATGCTTTGTGAGTTAGTAAGCTAGGATTGATAGTTAGTTAGTGTCAGTCAAAAGAGAGTCAGTTAGAGTTATGTATATAAGTAGATAATTAGAGTTTAGTTAGTGGTTGGTTACATTATCTTGATTAGATGCTTGATATCAGTTAAGTTAGATAACAGTCAGTATTTATATGCCAGTGAGTATATAACTATAAGTAGTATCTTCTATAATATTATTTAGGATGTTAGTGATCATTTAGTATAGTTAGTATATATATTAAGTATCAGTTAGCAAATTAGAATGTCAGTTAGTATTAGTAGTTAATAGGGAATGTTAGTTATATAGTAGCTTGTTAGTTAATTGAGTATATATGTTAATATGATAATATAAGTTACTAGTTAATGTAGATATTAGCTAATTAATAGCTAGTATCACTTAGAAACTTAGGTAAATACCTAGAATAGCTAGTGTTAGTTAGTTAGTGACCAATATGGACTCATTAACTTAGTGTGGACCTAGGAACTTGTGTATGGCTTAGTTGACTAGTTTGGTTAGGTTGGTCTAAGTATGGGCTAGCAAGGTATCAAATGGACTAGTATTGACCAGTAGATTTTTAGGATGACCTAGAAACCTCGTATTCAATTTGTTAAACATGTTATTTCTTAAATTCAGCATCTGACATAAATATTCCATAAATAGGTCACTGTGATCCCACTTTGGACATCGATCCTCACACCTTGCTCAGGACCACAGGCGAGTACATTCTCTGACAGTTTTCATTGTTGATTACTTCTATAAATTGTAGTGTATTACATACTTGATTCCGACACTATGGATACACGGGTTAGCACCCTAGATCCCCATCATGAGGAGTCGTGATTGGAATCCATCGTGCTAGCTGGGGGATGGGGAACTATTAGTAGATTATGTGATCATATCCAAACATTTATATGTACCATAGCTCACCCCACTTCTCACGTCGGGTGCAGCCTGACCATTTATATGCTCCATAGCTGTTATATATGATTAGCCTGACCACTATATGCACCATAGCTAACCATACGGTTAGCCTGACTTAAAAAGAATCATAGCTAATCATATATAATCAGCCTGATCTAGTCCCAAGCCGATCACATAATAAACTAATATTTCAAACACTTAGCTAGATGTTTTATCTTTATTCAGATTTACTTGTTCTAGCATTCACTGTTTATTGTTCATTGCTAGATGCTCTATTGTCTATTTCATTTTCTCCTGTACTTCTCATTTTCAGCATTTATTTCCATCTTGTATCTCTTACACTGTTTATAGACTTTGTCAATTTAATGAAACTGCTGTTAGTGCTTGTGCTTCGCTCCAATCCTGACTGGATAACAACATTTTCAGAGGACCTAGAGGACTTTTGCCCCACTCATTACGGCCCAGGATTAGAGGGAGATTTCACTCCGAAAATCCCAGAGGAGGTGCCTATCCTAGAGGAGATCTTACCTGGCTGTACTTAGATTATTTTTCTGCATTTATTGTTTTAGCCTGAGACTGAGTTGTACTTATTATTTTGTGACTTTGTGAGGTCATTTAGACCTAGGATTTGAGTTGGACTTATTGTGGTTGGTTTTTTTAGAACTCTTTTTAATTCTCATCGTGCCATTATTCTTATAGCTTGTGATTGAGTATATTATAGAACTGTGGTTTATTTATCATTGTCCTCCGTACGGAGTTGAGACTATTGACAGGATATACTATGTTTGTGACCTAGACAGCGTTCTACCGTCGATGCTGCGGCGTAGGCTGGACGTACCCACGACTCATGCCCAAATTCCGGGTGCGGGTCGTGACAGAGTGCAAACACCTACGCCGGATAAATTACTAGTGGTGGTGGTGGTGGTAGGGGTGGTATTGGTAGCTTCTATAAAGTTGTAGGCACCGTCCTCTGGACTGGAGGTAGAGTGCCCCCGAAGGCTGCGGCTGATACTCCCACCTGGACCGGTGAGGCGGCCCTCTGAACTTAAGCTGCTAGAGTAGTAGCTGGTGTCGCCCTCCTCGGAGGCAGTAAAGTGACCGACCTCGCTGACACTGCGCCTGAGCGCTGGGATCGCATCTTCGGTGCCATCCTGAAGACAAATTAAAACAAAAGAATTAATATTGAGTAAGATACGATATCATCAAAGAAGGACAAAATTGTTCAAAGTAAAGCAACCATTCAAGTAGACAAGGATAACAACTGAATAAAATGGAAGTGTTCCTAACTGTGATTGAGTATACTCTCAGCCTATATCCTATACCCTAAAGTAGGCTCGTAGCATTACTTTAAGTCTGAGCACCACTACGCAATCGCACTACTTGTGATCTCTTGACCTGCATGGGCCACCACTAAAAATGTGTCACGACCCACACCCGGAATAGGGCACGAGCGGTGAACAACACCCAGCCTACATTGTGGCATCGGCGGTAGAATGCTGTCTAGGTCAAATATACTATCTAAACATCTTATACAATATATATAAGGTATCTGCCAATGTTATCTCAACTCCAAACGGAGTAACAAATATAATGACATGATAAATATATCCATACTCAATCATAATTCAAACTAAGGAGGATAAAGCACGATATGGAATAAGAAATATGGAAAAGGGATCACAATGCAAACACAAGTCCATAATACTAGTCTAGGGACAATACATCTCCAAAATAATATACATGCCAAATGTCTCAAATAAAGTCTAAAAAAATTTTAAACAATAAAGTCTAAGCCTCCTCGGCCACTGGCTCTAGGTTCTCCTGCCCTAGGGGAGTATCCTCTAATAGCTCACCATCCTACGGCCCGTAATAAGTAGGACACTGCTCCACAAGATAATCATATAAAAATATATCCAATCAGGATTGGAGCGAAGCACAAAACTTTGAAAGCAGTTCCAAATAGATGGTAGAGCATATAGGACATGTAATAGAAAAGAATACAAGATAAATATCAATAGGAAATGGAAATGAACTAGAGTGAATAGGTAATGTACTGTAAAGTAAAGAACATGCAATAGAGAATAACTGCAAGTAATAAAAATAGATAAACTAGCTAATGTGCCAATAAGTACAAGTTCGTTATGTAATCGGTTTGGGTTGAACACGAATACAATATGGTAACTTGATTACACATATGATATATAATTGACATGTACATGAATACATTGGGCTTGATCACATAACCAACTCCTACTCCCTCGTCCCCAACCAATACTCATGGATCCAATCACGATACATTACGAACACGAATATAAGCACACTGAACACGAGCAGTGTAAGAACACGAAGTATACGATAATCAATACCCGATATACACGATAAAATACATGTGAAGAAGTACCCGATAAATATGGTAGGGGATAACATCCCATGACATGATCCATTTAGTACCAGTTCATGTAATCTGTAACGCCCCGCTCCGCGTCGACGTTATATATCAAGGTGAGTGGACAGAACTTCATTCTCTGATTCTTGCACGCCTTAATAATAACCTGTGTTTTTGCTTGCAATGTTTTCTTAAGAGAATGATAGAACCTGCCTTATATGTTAATGAACGAACTCACCTAGCTTATCTTTGAAACAATGTCTGCTTAACGAGAATCCTGAATCGCCTGCTTAGAGTGCATGAACATGTTCACTATCGTCTATGCTTCGAGAGAACCATACTGTGCCTGAACGTGTTCAAGTGATAAGTCGGATTGCCCCGCAACAACGATAACTGTTCTGATGGTTCATCTCGTCTGCATACTAGAGTTTATTTGATAGTGTTCCATGCATTCGCACACGGTCGGACAATGGCTTTTGGTGGAGAGCTGAACTGCATGCGTCCATGCTACCATGGGTCACAGCTGCCATTAGCATCAGATGAATGAGTCATTGGTATGCTGTACAGCCAGCTGCTGATCCTGAGATACTCGGAGACCGCCCTGCATATAGCTAAGTCATTGTGTTGGCTTGGATAGATGACTGCCTCTAAGATTGTGCATTGTGTGTCTAGCTTTGCATCTGACCCTGGAGTCGCACGACACACGTTGCGCACACCCTGGAAAATGAACGATTGCTTGTCTTGCATATTCAATATGAAACTCTGTTTTCAAACATGTTTCCAAAAGCAATGTAATATGACTCTGCTAGAACTGCATGAAACGAACCTAGGTAAAACTAGAAAGATCACTAGTAATATAATATTTTATAACATGATTACTTAGTGCTTGTTTGAGTGAATGCTTGTTTCTGTTCAGTTGTTTTATCTCACCAGTACTTGTATAAAGTGCTGACCCACCAACAGTTTACTTGCTCGCAGGTACTGGATCGTCCGAGGGAGCGATAGGCGTGCCACAGTCCCGAAGACCCAGAATCCTGGTTTCGATTATTGCCCCAAGAATGCTATCGTATAAGGGGACATAATGTATGGAACGAACGTGTGCCTTTTCTAAGGGAAATCCAAGTTGCCTCGATTGTCCCGAACGCTCAGTTGGCTAAATGCATTGTATTGCAACAAATTCCTTTCCGCTGCTTACTCGATTGATGCGATGATAGCCAACTATCAACTTAAACGATTAGCCTTGCATGGGCGCAACCCCAGGCCCGTGCGGCATCACGTCCCCCGAAAGCTCGACTCGGGCCATTCTATTAGCTCTCCTTCCTCCCTCGCACCCGTGGGACGGGCGCGGTGATTCGCGTCCGGCGCGTCGAGGCACTGTGATTCGTTCCCCGGTTCGTTAAATCCAGGCCGTGCGGGACGGGGCAGGGCGGAGCGGCGGCCCGGGCGGGACCGGGGCATGACAGAATGGTATCAGAACGGAATCGATTCTCTGGCCCAAAATCCGTTGCTATGACTCTGAGATATTATCGATATGGTATTGCAAAGAGCGTTCCATACAATAAGTCCATAGATATTCTCAAAGTGCAAAATGTTTCCTGAACTTGAATTGCTTGACTGTTTTGATTGAGTACGGCGAGGGACGGCACTATCGCTACTCGGGATATCGAGAAGTTTATCCTTGAAGTTTCGAGGACGAAACTTTTTGTTGGTTGGTAAGTATGTAACGCCCCGCTCCACATCGACGTTATATATCAAGGTGAGTGGGAAGAACTTCGTTCTCTGATTCTTGCACGCCTTAATAATAACCTGTGTTTTTGCTTGCAATATTTTCTTAAGAGAATGATAGAACCTGCCTTGCATGTTAATGAACGAACTCACCTAGCTTGTCATTGAAATAATGTCTGCTTAACGAGAATCCTGAATCGCCTGCTTAGAGTGCATGAACATGTTCACTATCGTCTATGCTTCGAGAGAACCATACTGTGCCTGAACGTGTTCAAGTGATAAGTCGGATTGCCCTGCAACAACGATAACTGTTCTGATGGTTCGTCTCATCTGCATACTAGAGTTTATTTGATAGTGTTCCATGCATTCGTACGCGGTCGGACAATGGATTTTGGTGGAGAGCTGAACTGCATGCGTCCATGCCACCATGGGTCACAGCTGCCATTAGCATCAGATGAATGAGTCATTGGTATGCTGTAAAGCCAGCTGCCGATCCTGAGATACTCGGGGACTGCCCTGCATATAGCTAAGTCATTGTGTTGGCTTGGATAGATGACTGCCTCTAAGATTGTGCATTGTGTGTCTAGCTTTGCATCTGACCCTGGAGTCGCACGACACACGCTGCGCACACCCTGGAACATGAACGATTGCTTGTCTTGCATATTCAATATGAAACTCTGTTTCCAAACATGTTTCCAAAAGCAATGTAATATGACTCTGCTAAAACTGCATGAAACGAACCTAGGTAAAACTAGAAAGATCACTAGTAATGTAATATTTTATAACATTATTACTTAGTGCTTGTTTGAGTGAATGCTTGTTTCTGTTCAGTTGTTTTATCTCACCAGTACTTGTATAAAGTGCTGACCCACCAACAGTTTACTTGCTCGCAGGTACTGGATCGTCCGAGGGAGCGATAGGCGTGCCACAGTCCCGAAGACCCGGAATCCTGGTTTCGATTATTGCCCCGAGAATGCTATCGTATAAGGGGGCATAATGTATGGAACGAACGTGTGCCTTTGCTAAAGGAAATCCAAGTTGCCTCGATTGTCCCGAACGCTCAGTTGGCTAAATGCATTGCATTACAACAAGTCCCTTTCCGCTGCTTACTCGATTGATGCGATGATAGCCAACTATCAACTTAAATGATTGGCCTTGCACGGGCGCAACCCCAGGCCCGTACGGCATCACGTCCCCCAAAAGCTCGACTCGGGCCATTCTATTAGCTCCCCTTCCTCCCTCGCACCCGCGGGACGGGCACGGTGATTCGCGTCCGGCGCGCCGAGGCACGGTGATTCGTTCCCCGGTTCGTTAAATCTCGGCCGTACGGGGCGGGGCAGGGCGGAGCGACGGCCCGGGCGGGACTGGGGCGTGACAGAATGGTATCAGAGCGTAATCGATTCTCTGACCCAAAATCCATTGCTATGACTCTGAGATATTATCGATATGGTATTGCAAAGAGCGTTCCATACAATAAGTCCATAGATATTCTCAAAGTGCAAAATGTTTCCTGAACTTGAATTGCTTGACTGTTTCGATTGAGTACGGCGAGGGACGACACTATCGCTACTCGGGATATCGAGAAGTTTACCTTGAAGTTTCGAGGACAAAACTTTTTGTTGGTTGGTAAGTATGTAACGCCCCGCTCCGCGTCGACGTTATATATCAAGGTGAGTGGGCAGAACTTCGTTCTCTAATTCTTGCACGCCTTAATAATAACCTGTATTTTTGCTTGCAATATTTTCTTAAGAGAATGATAGAACCTGCCTTGCATGTTAATGAACGAACTCACCTAGCTTGTCTTTGAAATAATGTCTGCTTAACGAGAATCCTTAATCGCCTGCTTAGAGTGCATGAACATGTTCACTATCGTCTATGCTTCGAGAGAACTATACTGTGCCTGAACGTGTTCAAGTGATAAGTCGGATTGCCCCGCAACAACGATAACTGTTCTGATGGTTCGTCTCGTCTGCATACTAGAGTTTATTTGATAGTGTTCCATGCATTCGCACACGGTCGGACAATGGCTTTTGGTGGAGAGCTGAACTGCATGCGTCCATGCTACCATGGGTCACAGCTGCCATTAGCATCAGATGAATGAGTCATTGGTATGCTGTACAGCCAGCTGCTGATCCTGAGATACTCGGAGACCGCCCTGCATATAGCTAAGTCATTGTGTTGGCTTGGATAGATGACTGCCTCTAAGATTGTGCATTGTGTGTCTAGCTTTGCATCTGACCCTGGAGTCGCACGACACACGTTGCGCACACCCTGGAAAATGAACGATTGCTTGTCTTGCATATTCAATATGAAACTCTGTTTCCAAACATGTTTCCAAAAGCAATGTAATATGACTCTGCTAGAACTGCATGAAACGAACCTAGGTAAAACTAGAAAGATCACTAGTAATATAATATTTTATAACATGATTACTTAGTGCTTGTTTGAGTGAATGCTTGTTTCTGTTCAGTTGTTTTATCTCACCAGTACTTGTATAAAGTGCTGACCCACCAACAGTTTACTTGCTCGCAGGTACTGGATCGTCCGAGGGAGCGATAGGCGTGCCACAGTCCCGAAGATCCGGAATCCTGGTTTCGATTATTGCCCCGAGAATGCTATCGTATAAGGGGGCATAATGTATGAAACGAATGCGTGCCTTTGCTAAAGGAAATCCAAGTTGCCTCGATTGTCCCGAACGCTCAGTTGGCTAAATGTATTGCATTGCAACAAGTTCTTTCCGCTGCTTACTTGATTGATGCGATGATAGCCAACTATCAACTTAAACGATTGGCCTTGCACGGGCGCAACCCCAGGCCCGTGCGGCATCACATCCCCCGAAAGCTCGACTCGGGCCATTCTATTAGCTCCCCTTCCTCCCTCGCACCCGCGGGACGGGCGCGGTGATTCGCGTCCGGCGCGCCGAGGCACCGTGATTCGTGCCCCGGTTCGTTAAATCCCGGCCGTACGGGGCGGGGCAGGGCGGAGCGGCGGCCCGGGCGGGACCAGGGCGTGACATAATCACTGTGTCAGAATTAAGTATACAGTTCTAGAACATGCGATATATACACTATAATGAAATAAAAACTAACAGAGAGATATACTCGTCTTGGGTCCTGAGAAAAGATGTCTCTCGATGCCCAAGCTGGTGTCACACAACCCTATTTAGGAAATATCATATCAAATGGTGTAATAAGGGAAAAATGAGTTAAAATATACCAATACATGCTTCTAGATCAATTTCTAAGTTATTCTAGCTTAACTAAGTCATACTAGGTCCAATACTAGCTAATACTAGTTCATTATAATTCTACCAGGTTATTACCTAGGTTTCTAAGCCATATTTTAACATTAACCTTCTATATGTATATATACTACTAACTAGTATTAGCTAACTGTTATAATATTGATAACTACTACAAGTATCTTAACTAACCATATACTGTTAGCTAACTTACTAAACTGATTAATACAATATACTAATAATATCTAACTAAACTAACTATTATACCTAACTGGTAATTCTTAACTGATACAAGTTAACTACTAACTGATATACTAGGTATTAATTATCTAACTTAATCTACCATGTTAACTTGTACTAACTGATGCTATTACCCACTATCTAGTTGTTGCTGCAACTAGACCTTTCCTCCAGTTTCAGACCAAGACTACTCCCTCTAATATGCATCAACTATTTACTCATCCATAACATACAACTTAACTCAAGTGCCCGCACCCTACTTATTCACAAATGGGTCATTAACTCATGTATACACCAAATCTGAACTGAACTCCTATCCCAAGCTGAACTGATACACATACCTACTAGCCTATCCTATCTTCAATCCTAGTTAACACCCTCTTCAAGTCTCACAGCAACATCAGCACACCACTACCCAACATCACTGCCCAGGTCTAACTCGACTTCACACATGTTGCAGTGCCCAGACAAGTGCACTACCTGCACTTAGTAATTCACCCTCTTTAAAATAGACCTTAATTCTCACCGGTCACACTCCTGCACAAGTCGTGCACCTAAACTCAGAATACCCTTGCATCAAATCTGTACAGCAAAATCCTAATTTATGTGCACACATACAGGTGAACACATAAACACCTGAAACACTAATCACCAACACTTGACACAGTGCTCTTCTAGTCCATATCATTGTTAACTCCTTGTTGTATATCAAACTAATGTATATCAGTGCTCATAGGCACTGATACACCATTGTTACATAGAAAATCCTTACTTATACTTGCATGTACATATTTGTGCATCGGTTAACATCCAACCACTATATTTATTACTCATCAACTGAAACCCCCAATGTAGCTACATACACTCGACAGTGTACCCTGGCTGTGGGCAGTGTTATCCCCCACTGCTCACCCCCACAGCAACAATATCAACCACATACACTACACAATGCCCCACATACACAGGTATTATCATCATAACACACACTAATTCATACATATATATATATATATATATATATATATATATATATATATATATATATATATGTCATGCCCCAGTCCCAAAATACGTAGGACTAGGAACACGTAAGCATGCCAGCCGCATGGATATGATAACTCCAATATATGGAAACCAAAATCCACACGTACGCTGTAATATAAAAATCAATCCACAAGTGGTATAAACATATGTCACAAGTCACAGGGTATAATCTAAATCTCATCCACAGAAAATCAATATAAATGAATAACCAGCATCTATATAACTAGATCTCAACATAAGTATCTAAGGATGATAGTTGGATGGAAACAAATCCACTACCAAATCGAATGGAAAAGTACAACGCAATAAACACAATATAGGAATACCAGCTAACAATCATGGGCTCGGAGAGAAGACATCCACGAAACATATATAACCATCCAAATCTGCGCTCCTGCAAATACTCAAGAACAGATACACCTGGCAGGGGACCAGGTCTTCAGAGGGACGTAACAAGATACAGAAAAGCAAGCCAATTTGAATACAGTAAACTTGCATATTATTTGAAAATAAATAAGTACGTTGTACAAGACAATCTATATGAATGTAAATAAGGACAACTTTTTGATGTATGGGCAAGGGTAGGCTACTCGATCTAATCTCACAACTCACACACACGTCCATGAACATCATTAGCCGACATACCGCAGGGGTAGCGACCCTCGTGACTCCATCAATTGACATACCACGGGGGTAGCGACCATCGGACATGACCACCATAGTGCGTGCTAGTGACTACGGTGTTACCAGAGTGATTAAAGCCCATATGCCTACTGATTGTCCTCTCATGATACTAAGTGGCAAGTGTATGTCAACATATCTAATATATAGTAATGACTAAAAGAAACTACACATGCAATAAATATACAGAAATGCAATAAATATACAGAAATATACTAAGCATGCAAAATACTGTAAACAATTTGGCAATGTATCTTGCTTGGTAAGTAAGCTGCAAGGTGTACTGTCCAAAAGTCAAGCACACAGGATCAGAAGCTATGGCCTCAGAACTAATATATCCGGATGCTGAAATAGATGTCACCAACGTTCCCAGAATAAGCAAAATAGCTAAAAAGTACTTCCCTTTCGTCCAATTTGGACACAGGGACAAAACGGTAATTTCGGGTAAAAGTGGAGTCCACGTATGGCCCACTTTGCACCAAAAAATGTGTCAAGGATAACATGCTCTAAATGGGATAAATTATAGGTTAAACAACTCTAAATGTCAATACGAACCAAACGGTATGTCCAAATGTGGATTCCGATGGGCCGAACACAACTTGCCCAAAAAGTCAACCGTAGGGCCCGCCAATTGGCAACTTGGTCAACTGTCGCAGAATTGCGTAAAAAGTGGGTCACAGGACCAGCGTGTTACCACGAGTCCAGTGGCACAAGTTTCATCGCAATCTGAAGAGCGTGCACAAAATATGCGCGATTTCCATAAAAGTTGCGATACGGGGTATGTCCGCGGATACGGGCTGATTCCGGCGCGCACACGCGTCCGAATCAGTTTCCGCGAACTCTCACGTGTTCGGTTACGCTGCGCGCACTATTTGGTACACTTGATACATGGCAGGGCGATCCCGTTTGGCGGGACGCACTCCGTTTCACAACTTCTAGAAATCTGGAAAAGTGGGTTCGTGGGGTTTTCCAATGAATTTAATTCTGTCTACAGCAGTTAATAATCTAGGGTTATTTAACATAATTTAAACTAGGTCAAGTGGTCTACGCATACCAAAAAGGATCATCGAATTTGGATCTCTATAGTGGAAGATACGAACTCGGAAACATGGATGATCACCGTAGTTTTCTGCGTTCCCAGAACTTGGTCTATTTCTGCCAACTTTGGCGCTGTTTTCGCCTATGGTTTTGCGTTGTTCGAGGTCTATTAACACACAGGTATGGAAGAGGGTAAGGGGTGAGCATACCGGTGAAGACGGGGTGGCGTTTGGTTGAGCGAGTCGACGAAAAACAACTCCGAAATACAGGTACCTCGCTGTGGGAATCTGCAGTGCGCGGGGTCGCGGTCGTCGGGATTTGTTTGGACGGCCTAGCGGGGTTCTCCGTCTGCGGTGGTGGCGCTCTCTAGGTCTAGATGGGAAGAGGAGTGGTCTGGATGATTAGGTTTAGGTTTTTAGATGAATTTTATATATATATATATATATATATATATATATATATATATATATATATATAAAAGGGAGAGAGGGGGTTTGGTTACTAGTCGCGGGCACGTGGGTCTGGGGAGGGGGTGTTGTGCTACTTAGAAAAAAAAGGGGCGGTGGTGTTGGTTCTTAGTAGCTATTGTGAGCAAAAAGGAAAGGGGGAGGCGTTCACATGCCTGGGTTGGGTTGGTAGCAATAGTTAAGGAATAGTTATTAATAATATATATATTCTTTTTCTTTTTTTCTTTTTCTTTTCTTTTCTTTTACAACTCTTTTTCAATTAAATATATATATGCATATATATATATATATATATATATATATATATATATATATATATATATATATATATATAATTTTAGATTATATTAATGCACACCATTAAGCTAGCAACTGCTCAAGGGGTCTCCTATATGAAATAAATTCCGAAAAATTTCTAATGGTCCCATAAATGTCCTAAGTGCACCAACACCTAAAATAAAATTTAATAAAAATATATTTCTCCTAATTAGCCACTAATTACTACAATTTAATTAATAATTAATAATTAAAAGGGTATATACGATTTCTAGGAATAGGGGTTTTACATTCAACCCAACTTATAAAAATTTTGTCCTCGAAATTAAAATTAAGCTACGGTAGAAAGTCAAGGATGGTATAAGATTTGCATTGTTTAAAATGCAAGGCTAGGTTTAAAGGGGTGGGCGATGTTGCGCGTTGCACATCTCGAAAAAATCATGGGAAAATCTACATGAGCGAAAGATAGGTTTCTTCATGTGTCATGTCCAATGGTGTGGACACCTAAATGATCTTTTGCATAAAAGCGCCCAACAATTGGAAAATTGTAGAAAGATGAGAATTGGATGATGGGCACGTCTAGGATAAGGGTGTGGAATTTGTAGGAAGGCAGTGGCTAGTGTAGTGCTTCAATTATCGGAGCACGATAAGGTGCGCTAAGTGATACAATATTGCAAAAATAAAATAAAAAATTATCGTGTTCTGTCTCTAACTGACTCAATCTAACCTTAGTCTCACTATCTCAGCCAAGTAGGTCTAATTTTTGGGGTGAGGGGTTCACAATCAATCGACCTTTAAAATTTATCCATCTATCACCTAAGGCTATACATTTAGGAAAACTATTCCTTAAATTATTTAATCATGTTATTCAATCCTCAAAGTTTTAACACCGAACATATCACCTATGATATGCCCTTAATCAATTATAAAAGAGAGTCACTAAGTCTATGATTAGCTTTATGGGGGTAAATCTAGTACTATCATTGTCAACTTATACCAGCACGAGGTTTCGTCTTTCCGAAATAGGGGAAGATGTAGAGCAATAATAAAGAATTCAAGGTGAAGGTGACAGAATACAAGTACGAGGTTCATAGAGATTAAAGAATTCGAAAAGAGAGTTGTCAGGACAGTTATGGATTAAAATCCTATTTTTTGTAATTTTCTATTTACATGCTCGTATCAGTACAGTTATGTAACCGATATGATGTGTCAGACATGTCTAGGGGCAAGTATATCCGTCTACTACCATATATCTCAATCCACGTAAAGTAGTCATGCGAAGAGCGAACCAAGCGCACTAAGGTTAGCTAGACCTTAATACACCGATTCTGATTAGGCAATTGTATCATTGTGTGCACCCAATAATACATATATCATGAGCAAGCTCGACAAAAGAATAAGCTTGTAAAAACTAGGCTATAATAGCAGCATAAGTCAAGGTAGTACAGCAAACATAAATACGCTGGATTATGATGAAAGAAGGTACATAACAATTCAAGTTCATAAAAGATAAGACTCCATAATCTCTACAGTTGTCATACTAATTCTTTGTCTAAGTCGATAGTCGACAAAGTAGGGGTATAGCCTCTAAGTCCTACAGTCTAAAAAAAATACTGTCGTCCTAAGCTAGCATACAGTTAATGTTGTTCAATCACACTTCAATAATAGGACAAAAGACTATGTGATACTAGGTTGTGAGGTATACTATCCAACTTATAATAAAAAACTAATACTGTAATTTCCTTAAGGATACCGTAGAAACTCCTGTTAAGGTCTACGAGAAGGGGGTCTTGGTATTTATTAGGGTATCCTCTTTCATTACATAGGTCATGGTCGTCCTAAGTCTTAGTCTTAGTGCAAGTGTCAATAGTAAGAATGGAACAGTTACTGGCCTCAAGGGAAAGGGAATATAACTCGTATCGAGGTGGGGGTACATGTTAAGCAATTTAAAACTAAGGGATAAGCACCAGGTCTCAATCTACAAAAATAGCTTAAACCATCAAGTTCTAACTACTAAGCACATAATTTCAAAATTTACATTAACAACTAGAATCCCAGCATCTATATGTCCTTAACACAGAATAAATCACCTGGCCTACAATCAGAAGTGTCAGATGGCACGAGTTAAAAAATGAAGAATAGAAGAACAAAATTTAGTCGTCGCACAATTAGCGAACGCTAAGGTCGCAAAGGAACAATATATAAAATTAAAAATAGGGGGCTCTAGATAGCATCACAGTTTTCTAAGGGAAAGTGGTATGCTAGTTGCTATGTTCGAGGTAGGCTCAAGGAAAAGGGTTAATTACATTCCTCTAGGCTTCCTAAGGTGCTGTCTGCTAATAATAAGACAATGATCTAAGTTTATAGTTCTCCAATACTATCTAATTATGAAGGTTAGGTCCAGTCCTAATATTCAATCTTGGTTTTCTATTGGTTCCTCAATACTAGGGTCAAACATTATGGTAAAACTTTTGGCTAACTCTAGTAGTGTCTATACTACTCTCAAGTCTTCATAATACATCAAGGGGTAATGGTAAACCAGTCTATAGATAAGGAATTCTACAGTTCACTAGTTATTCTAAACTTAGTGGTGTGTCAACACTCTAGTTATACTCTTAATAGGAAGGTTACCTTACTTATCATCTAACAACAGGGACTTATATTCTAGGAAGGGGCTATACTCAAGAAATTATCAAGGAAGTACAGGAAGCAAGAATGATACAATTATTCAAATAGAATGGACTGGAAGAAGAGCGAATCATAGTCAATTGTGGATGAGATCCTATACTCTATTCCTAGGTGCAGGCTTGTTCGGTACAATAATATAACCGAGATAATATGCTCTCGACCTGCAAGGGCCACCACAAAAATATGTCACACCCCAGTCCCAAAATACGTAGCACTAGGAACACGTAAGCATGTCAGCCGCATGGATATGGCAACTCCAATATATGGAAACCAAAATCCACACGTACGCTGTAATATGAAAATCAATCCACAAGTGGTATAAACATATGTCACAAGTCACAGGGTATAATCTAAATCTCATTCACAAAAAGTTAATATAAATGAATAACCAGCATCTATATAACTAGGTCTCAACATAAGTATCTAAGGATGATAGTTGGATGGAAACAAATCCACTACCAAATCGAATAGAAAAGTACAACGCAATAAACACAATATAGGAATACCAGCTAACAATCATGGGGCTCGGAGAGAAGACATCCACGAAACATATATAACCATCCAAATCTGCACTCCTGCAAATACTCAAGAACAGATACACCTGGCAGGGGACCAGGTCCTCAGAGGGACGTAACAAGATACAGAAAAGTAAGCCAATTTGAATACAGTAAATATGCATATTATTTGAAAATAAATAAGTATGCTGTACAAGACAATCTATATAAATACAAATGAGAACACTTTTCGATGTATGGGCAAAGGTAGGCTACTCGATCTAATCTCACAACTCACACACACATCCATGAACATCATTAGCCGACATACCGTGGGGGTAGCGACCCTCGTGACTCCATCAATCGACATACCGTGGGGGTAGCGACCATCGGACACGACCACCATAGTGCGTGCTAGTGACTATGGTATTACTAGGGTGGTTAAAGCCCATACGCCTACTGATTTTTCTCTCATGATACTAAGTGGCAAGTGTGTGTCAACATATCTAATATATAGTAATGACTGAAAGAAACTACACATGCAATAAATATACAGAAATGCAATAAATATACAGAAATATACTAAGTATGCAAAATAATGTAAGCAATTTGGCAAGATATCTTGCCTGGTAAGTAAGTTACAAGGTGTACTGTCCAGAAGTCAAGCACACAGGATCAGAAGCTATAGCCTCAGAACTAATGTCTCCGGATGCTGAAATAGATGTCACCAACGCTCCCAGAATAAGCAAAATAGCTAAAAAGTACTTTCCTTTCGTCCAATTTGGACACAGGGACAAAACGATAATTTCGGGTAAAAGTGGAATCCACGTGTGGCCCACTTTGCACCGAAAAATGTGCCAAGGATAACAGTCTCTAAATGGGACAAATTATAGGTCAAACAACTCTAAATGTTAATACGATCCCAACGGTATGTCCAAATGTGGATTCCGATGGGCCGAACACAACTTTGTCCAAAAAGTCAACCGTGGGGCCCGCCAATTGACGACTTGGTCAACTGTCTCAGAATTGCTTGAAAATTGGGTCACAGGACCAGCACGTTACCATGAGTCCAGTGGCGCAAGTTTGGTCACAATCTGACGAGCGTACACTAAATGCGCGCGACTTCCACAAAAGTTACGGATACGGGCTGATTCCGGCGCGCACACACATCCGAATCAGTTTCCGCAAACTCTCACATGTCCGGTTATGCTGCGCGCACCGTTTGGTACACTTGGTACATGGCGGGACGATCCCGTTTGGTGGGGCGCGCTCTATTTCACAACTTTTAGAAATTTAGAAAAGTGGGTTCGCAGGATTTTCGAACGAATTTAATTCTGTCTACAGCAGTTAATAATCTAGGGTTATTTAAAAGAATTTAAACTAGGTCAAGTGATCTACGCATACCAAAAAGAATCATCAAATTCGGATCTCTGCGGTGGGAGATACGAACTCGGAAACATGGGTGATCACCGTAGTTTTTTGCGTTCCCAGAACTTGGTCTATTTCTGCCAACTTTGGTGCTGTTTTCGCCTATGGTTTCGCGTTGTTCGAGGTCTATTAACATACAGGTATGGAAGAGGGTTAAGGGGTGATCATACCGATAAAAACAGGGTAGCGTTTGGTTGAGCGAGTCGACTGAAAATAACTCCGGAACACAGGTACCTCGCTGTGGGAATCTGCAGTGCGCGGGGTCGCGGTCGTCGGGATTTGTTTGGACGGCCTGGCGGGGTTCTCCGACTGCGGTGGCGGCGCTCTCTAGGCCTAGATGGGAAGAGTAGGGGTCTGGATGATTATGTTTAGGATTTTAGATGAATTATATATATATATATATATATATATATATATATATATATATATATATATATATGAAAGGGAGAGAGGGGGTTTGGTTACTAGTCGCGGGTACGTGGGTCTGGGGAGGGGGTGTTGTGCTACTTAGAAAAAAAAGGGGCGGTGGTGTTGTTTCTTAGTAGCTATTGTAAGCAAAAATGAAAGGGGGAGGCGTTCACATGCCTGGGTTGGGTTGGTAGCAATAGTTAAGGAATAGTTATTAATAATATATATTCTTTTTCTTTTTTTCTTTTTCTTTTCTTTTCTTTTACAACTCTTTTTCAATTATATATATATATATATATATATATATATATATATATATATATATATATATATATATATATATATATATACTCATAGAAAATTCTAGATTATATTAATGCACACCATTAAGCTAGCAACTGCTCAAGTGGTCTCCTACATGAAATAAATTCCGAAAAATTTCTAATGGTCCCATAAATCTTCTAAGTGCACCAACGCCTAAAATAAAATTTAATAAAAATCTATTTCTCCTAATTAGCCACTAATTACTATAATTTAATTAATAATTAATAATTAAAAGGGTATATACGATTTCTAGGAATAGGGATTTTACAATATATATATATATATATATATATATATATATACACACACACACACACACACACACACACACACACACACACACTATAGCAACACACACACACTAGCATTTAAATAAACACTTATAGAATATAGCTTAGGAAAATTATGATACACATGCTATTGAAATACCAAAACCCAAATTCACCACAAATATACATTCCCACTTATCAATTACACAATATAACATCTATTATAACTAATTACAATAGGTATTGAAGAGAATTCATACAAAACACCCAAAATAAGCTCCGTATTACACCACATCGTGATACGGCCTACTCGTGTCCAATTGTGGACACGTACCTACTTCCACAACCCCGATCTAAGTCTAATTAGATCTACTTTGTCTCATGACACATAATTAATGTGTCAATCTCATAATTCCCCCTATTTGGACATAAATTACCATGTAGAAATAATCACACACAACCAAATAGCCTAGAACTTGTTCTTATTGGTAGTCCTATACCATGGTAGGGTTCCTAATGGTTATATGCATGATTTAGAACCTACAATGAGGGTGAATTCAGAATTTTACCTATTAAAAGATGGATTCTCAATAAATTATCCCTACAGACACAATTCAGACACAATCTTCTTGCCAAAGCTCCTCCTCTAAGTGCTTCTTGCTACTCCAGCTCTAATGCTCCTTGAGTAGTAAAAATAAGAGGGATTGATGGAGGGATAAAGGAAATCGGGGATCTAAAAATTGGGGATCTCAAAATGAATGAACAAATGGAGAGAAGAGAGAGAGAGAGGTGAGCCTCTTTATGTGGTCGGCCCCTTTCCCCCTTTACAAGCTACTAACAAATGTCTAGTTAGCCCTCCACTAGTGTCATGTAGGTTCTAATTAGGAAAGGATAAATTAGGAAGGCTTCTAACTAATACAAATTAACTCTAATCCTCCTAATTAATTATTGAATGGGTCTATTAGGCTTGGTCCATATTGGGCTCACAAGTTGTCATGACAATTCTACTTGGGTTCACAAGTGTCAAGTCAATTTAATAGGCTAGCCCACTAACTATAAATAAATAACACCAATCATAATTTAATTAAATAGCACTTATAATAATTATTAATCACTAGGAATAACAAATATATAAAATAACCAAAATACCCTCATTTGGAAAAGTGGGGGTGACACAAGCCGGCTGACCGGTGCCGGTGGCTAAATGCCCCAAAATAAATGAATGTGCAGTGACCAACAGGGAAGAAGAAACTCACTCGTGTTCCTCAGCGGCCATCCTTCTGGTGCACGTCATTGGCCAGGAAAGGTCAGCTAGATCCTCGGGTGCTGGCTCTAGACCTGGCCATGTAAAACCAGAATAGTTAGACCCCAAATAGTAAGTACCACAAGAAAGAACGAATGAAGAAGCAAAACCCAATATATATATATATATATATATATATATATATATATATATAGTGCATGAGCCAAGAACCATAGGCATACGCACCATTATCGAGGCAATACGACACTTCTATATCAAACAAGGATAAGAAGTGTCGTACCACACCGAGATAGAGCACATCGTCTGCTTAAGATCAAGCTATAGAATCATGTATCACAATTTTGGTTCATAGTCTATCGCAGCACAACAGTCTAACCCTACAACCAAACAAGGAAAAGGGTTGGACCACCGCACCACGATAGTCTATGTTCCTAGACTACTAATAGACGGAACAATAACAAACAAGTCCAGTTACATGATCGGCCAATCACCTGTATGGCTTGCTATGTGGAGTCTAGGTTATCCTAAAAATATTATGCATGATAGGAATCCTCAGATCGTGCTATGTTCAAGTGGGGCTAGCTGAGCCATGATTAATAATACGTAGCACATAGAATATGCACCAGTCCCTTAATAGGCCATCGTGCTAATGGATCACATAGAACGGATAGTACAATATAGTATTCAGATATTACAATCTACTAGTGCAAATGTTAAAAAATATTCATGGGCCAGCCTTGCACTCCCTAAATGGATATATGAGGGTGGATGTTATGCACGATCTGAGGATACTGTCCCTTCCAATGCTCTACAAGTTTTAGTTTCCTAATTAATCCGACGGTTATCTGGAATCACATGGCATAGTCACATGATCATTCTTCCTATATGTAGTACCGTAGTACGTGCACGCTAGGTACAAATCAACGTTGCTACTCGAGAGTCCAATCTAAGTTCACCACAACATGATGCAAGAAACAAATAATATACTAGCCACGTTATAGTGACCATCTACCATGTCCATGCTAGAGAAAACGAGATCATATAATATCAAATATCATGTAGAAATCGAGATCATATATTATCACATGTCGCATAGGATAGGTGGCACCTCGGTGCACAACCAAACATGTAACACATAGCACGTAGTAAGTGTATCATCACGGATACAAGTAGTCAAGTCCGGATACCAAACTTATTAGTCTGTCACATGAGTTCTCATCTCATTTTAGCACATAGGTCATGTCATGTACATAGTTGGTTCAGTCATTTATCACATAGTCTAGTTCAACACATAGTCAGGTTCTTCATAGTTAGGTCGAGCCTATTGCTCTTGTCAAATTCAGATATTGGTCACTTATACATGAAATCTATGGCACTCTAGGCTGCTTTGTTTATTACACTTATAATATACATGGTTTATGTCATAGAGTCTAAACAATCAAGAACAAAAAATCATAAAGAGTCAAGCAAAATCATCAAATAAACAAACAAGCGCATAGGGTCATATACGCGCATAGGACATGCACGTATAACAGTGTCGCATGAGTACATGTGCTCCAGGAGAAAAAATGACTCATGAGTACAGGTGCCGCATGCCACAGGCGATGCATGGTAAAGCTACCGCATGAGCACTACTGTCGCATGCAACGGGACAGACTCATGCCTACCTGATGCATAGAAAGACATGCGTATGACAATTCATGCATATAGCAAGTAAGATATTCAATGCCAGGCATATAGCATTCTGCCGTATGTACCCTCAAGCGTATGAAGAGATCGGGTTCATAGCAAGATCTGCAGCATGGAATGGTCGGGACGCATAGCTTAGAGCACTTATAAGAAAAATAGTCATGTGCCTTCGTCCATGCACCCAGAAGTCTAGGCGCATAGCAAGCGCATGCTACAAAGGGGTATGCAGTAAGGAGTTCGTGCCGCATAGCCTTTCGGCCGCATGTGACCCAGAACATCAAGTTCACCATGAAAAAGCTTCAAAACTTATTTTATTTATAAAATTCTCATTTTAATCCCAAATCAAGTGAAACAAGAGTCAAAATCAAATGAATTTATTTCTCTATAATATGGAATAATTAGTTTTGGAAAATAATAAGTTTTAAGAGATCAAAACCAAAAAATACCATGAAAACTCTAACTTTGAAATGAAGATCTACTCTAATCTATCCATCGAAACCAAAAATACCAAGTATTAAAGATGTAGAGGGACTCATAGTGCACAATATAGACTTATAATATGCAATCAAAATAAAAGAAATAAAATATGCAAGGTTTCTCAATCTCATGCAAGGTATACTTGCCTATGAGAAAAGGAGAGGAAAGTGAAGAACGAGGGAAGAGAGAGAAAGAAGAGGGCTTATAAAGTGGTAGGGTTGGATGCTTGACTATTGGATCAAGTCATGACCAATCCTAGCCACACAAATAAACTATGAACCAAGCTCAAGAAATGATGGGTCTAGTCTCCAAGCAACCTGACAATCATGCCAGCAAGCAAGAATACGTTCTAATATGTATATCGGGAACATGGAGTGACAATATATATGCCAATGAGGTCATAGCCTAATCGTTAAGACGGAGATACCTTCCTTAGAAGATGCTAGTTCGAGCAACGAGGGTGTTGGTAGGTGCAGTGCAGGTATGGTCTGTAGGAGACAGGAGCGGTACGATGCGGGTGGTGCATGGATGTGATACGGATACAGGTCCGGTGCAAGTACCGAGATGGTAAGGTGCGATGCGGCTACGGCTGCGTGAGGCCTTCGGGTCGGGATGTAGCCTTCGGGCTGGGATGATGCCTTCGAGCTAGGGATTTTATATATAGGCTTTCGAGCTGTATTGGTTGTAATTTTTTGGGATGAGTTATAGCCTCTTGGAGGGGCCTAAATAAAATTTACCTTCTTTGAATATATATATATATATATATATATATATATATATATATATATATATATATATATATATATATATATATATAGAGAGAGAGAGAGAGAGAGAGAGAGAGAGGGATTGAGATCCCCTCATTTTTGTATTTCCAAAGCATCATGATGATCAAAACCATTGGATCTTGTTTAAGTCATCAAACCTTAACCGTTGATTTGAACCATTCAAATCAATGGTTAAGATTTGATGACTTAAACAAGATCAAACGACTGTGATCATAAAATTTTTTGAGGATACATAAGAGTGGGAATCACGATCATATATATGTATACCCCTTTTAAATGTAATATCCCCCCTCCTTAACGGTTAGTATGTATGTTGTAGGAGTATTTTGGTAATTAACCCCTCAAAGAGCCATAATTTTTTAGGAGGGTATTTTTACCAGAATACCGCCAATTTGTTAGTTGTTTTTAATCTTTTAGAAAGGTATTTTGGTCATTGTGCTAAAAAATAACCAAAATACCCTTATAAAAATTATATTTTCAAAATATTGGGGGTAATTTGGCACCAATTTTTTTCATAAATATGACATAATTACTTGAAATTTACCACAACAAATTTCTTTTCTCTTGCAATATTTACAATCAAGTGAAATTTCTGAAGATTGAAGTAATAACTTTCTGGAGAAAGTGCAATTTTTAGGAGACTACAACTTGATCCACCATCACAAAGCTGCAAAAAATATACATCTGGCTTTGGAGTAAAAAAAGTTGAGTTTTAAGTAATTTTTAAGATTAGAAAAATAGATTTCTTTCCTCATTTTTTAATTAGTCAATTTTCTTCCCTCTTTTTTTTAGTTGGCAAAAAAAACTTCGCTCTTATTATTATTATTTTTTCTAATTTTTTTAAAAAATATGGATCATAATGATGCTACTGGTCCTAACAAACCATATTAAGATGCTTCCAAACAGTGTTACACCTATTATACTAGTTATGATTATGATAATAATTTTGCACAAAAATTTGTGCCACCGACACAAATGTCACATCCAGAAGTTAGAAGTACGGCTACTAATATTTCAACTAGAATTTTTGTTAAAAAATTTTGAATTTTTTTTGATAAATTATTTGTCACCGGTAGTGAGGAAAAATAAATTTTAAATCCAAAAGACCAAAAATTAATAGCTACATATGCACAATGCAAGAAATGCAAAAAACATTAAAAAAAATGATTGCATAGGCACTTTAAAGAGACTATGAAAGTTGTTATGGCAAGGGCACATTACAAACTAGACAAACACAGTTAAACATCGATCCTTAAGGATCTTTCGTAGGAAAGTTACTTATTCTGCTGCTCGTATCAAAATTGATCTAACAAAATATATTTTTTGTGATGAACAATCTTTTTATTTTTGGTGAGAGTAAATCGTATTATGATTATGATATTACTACTCTTAATCCTTGTTATACTTAAGTTTTTAGATCTACTACTAGAGCAAAAGTTGTAAATTTTTGAAAGAGAAAAGATAGCTTTGAAAGAAAATTTTGTAAATGTTAGTAAAATTGTTTTAATTTCTAATATAATAGACTGTAAAAATAATTACCCTTTTATCTGTATCAAGGCACATTATTTAGATTAAAATAGATTTTGTAAAAAAAGAATTATTTGTATAAAACCTTTGGAATTTCCACATATTGGCATTGCAATCGGTGGAGCTATAATACAAGTTTTACGTGAATATGATATACACAATAAAAAAAAATCAGTTTCTTTTGATAATGTTAGTAATAACACTTTCTGTATTAGTATTTTAAACTCATAATTTTTGCATGTACTAGAAGGATGACTTTTTCACTAAGATGTGCTTGTCACATTATTAATTTAATTATACAAGAAAGCTTTCAATTTTTTTAAACAAATTTAGAAAATATTAGATCTTGTCTAATTAGTTTGAATACTTCGACAAATAGACAACAATATTTTAATATATTATGTGGACAATATGGTACGGCATTTAAGAGATTTGTTAAGTATGCACTACATAGATAGAATTCTACTTATTTAATGTTAAAATCTTGTATTAAATTTAAAGACATTATTAAACATTATAGTAATTTTAATCCAAGTTTTGATGTTCAAATAACTGAAAATGATTGGTTAGTTGCTAGTTCAATTTATGAATTTTTAGAATTATTTTGCAATGTTATATGTATTTTACCTGGAGTTTATTATCTAACTTCTCATTTAGTTTTAACAAAAATTATTAACATGTCTCATTTATTTTTCAGATATAGAAATGCTTCCGGTTTTAATTATGTTCTTTCCAAAATGTAGACAATTTTTAAAAATTTTGCGTAATATACCTCAAGTATATTATTTGGCTTCGGTTTTTTATAATAAAATTAAATTAGAAGGTGTATTTATATTGTTAAACGATTTTAATGACAATATGAATGTTGAGGTAGGTAGCTTAAAAGTAGAAATTAAGAAAATTTTAGATACTGTAATTACTTTATATGAAGAAAACGTTGTATCGAGTCGATCTGTTACAATCGTTCAAGGTAGTAGTAGCTCTGGTTTAATGTCTAAGTTATCTCATGCTAAAATTATACTAAAACGGAAGAAACAAAAACAATCTTCCCTAACAACTCAAGAATTGTCATTGTATTTAAATTCTTATGATGAAGTTGATGATGATTCTGGATGATATTTTTAAATTTTATAATGTTGGAATAGACACGAAAAAACTTATCCTATACTTTCTTATTTAACACGTGATCTTCTAATGGTCCCGGTGTCCACGATAGCATCGGAATCATGTTTTAGTACAAATTCCAGAATGTTAAGCAAGAAGAGGAGCATGATGCTGTCAGATATTCTGGAAGTCTGCGTCTACGTTCTAGATTGGGTTCGTGCAAAAGAAATAAACTCCACACATAAGATATAAATGTGCCAACATTAATGAGATGGACTTTTAGTCTCTTACTATGGAGGACCCTACTAGAGGAGGAGGAGCTGAGCAATAAACTGGAGGGAAGATGGAAAATAGAAGACTTGTAAATTTTATTCCAAATTTTATGCAAATAAAATATTTACTTTCATTTTTTGTAAGTTATAAAAAATGTTATATAATATTTTAAGAGCATTAAGATTTTGAACTCTCAACACTTTTGTGGATCTTTTTTGTAGTAGTAGAATGGTAGCTTTTACTATAAAATTGCATTTGGACGATGGTATTGTATTCACAGGAATTCGAAAAAAATTCAATATTTTCATACTCATGTTTTGTTAGGCTACCCTCGACGAAGATTCCGGTAGAGGATCGGCGCTAGCAAAGCCCCTCGTTCACGGCTGCCTAATGCGCGACCCCCGCCCCTCCTGAATACCCATGAAACCTCTCTCCAGTATGGTGGTTTCGAACACACAAAACCTTTTTCGAATACCCAGGTTCACATCGAACGACAGCTCTTCAACCTTTGGGGCCGAAATTCGGACGAGACGATTTTTACCGAGATCTCGATCGAAGATCTTGGACGAAAACTCTAAGTGGCTTCCGGGGCTACTCTCGCTCTTCCTCGCGAAAGCCAATTTGATAAACCTGAGCGCCTCCGTACTCTCCTGCACGTAGCTCTCCGAGCTGAGCTGAGCCGAGACGAGATCTGATACTCCGAGAAAGCCTGGATCTTTAACTTAAGGTTGGGTAACCAGAGGGGCTTCCCGGTGACCAAAACCCAATCCGGGTCTATGGGGGTCATTTTCGCGGTCGCAGAAGTAGCCATCACCCAGACGAGGATGAGGTCGTTGGACATGGAGCGGGAGAGCTATCCTATGATGGCAAAGGACCAGTCGAAGCCGATGAGGTCGGAGAGCTTGGTCTGGAGGTCATTGTCGGAGGAGAAGGTGAGAGAACGGAGAGAGGTGGGGCCGCCACGTTTCTGCTGTTGTTATTTTGGGAAAAGAGGTTCTTCCTCTTCTCCCAAAATAGTTTTTAAACGTTGATGTTAAAAAAATTTGAAACATGGAAGGAAAGTAGTAAACGTTGGACGCAAAACACTATTTAGAAAAATTTTAGAGCTTAAACTCAAAATATTGAGTTTAAAATTGTAACTAAACCGACCCTTACTTTTCCATATATACTTTTCATTAATTTTATGATGTTACTGTTTCCTAAATTCAGTTGGTGTCGCTGAGGATATTATTGTCCAAAAAAATTATAACTAATGCACCCAACCAACATTTTCAGAAAACAAAAATATTTCAAGGGGGGCTTGGATTTTACTTTCCTACATATGTAAACTGAAGCTCACATATTCCATCTCAATTTTCAATTCCAGATTTACCAAACATAGGTAAGAAATTCAAAACACATTCTCAACCCTCTAAAACTGGAACCAAACAGCACTTTAAAGATATTACAATTTTAGGAACGGACCTTAAATATGGCATGTGAGCTATTTGTGTTATTATGATACTAGTGTTGTGGAGTTATATAAGCTCAAGTTTGGGCCTAAGGAATCGGTTAGTCGACCTATATGTGTCGAGTGGTGTATATATATATATATATATATATATATATATATATATATATATATATATATATATATATATATGAATGAAGATAATTATATTGTTGAAAAAAATAAAGAAATACACAGTTACCCTACCTACAGGTAACCCCACCACACTGAACCCCTCCTCTCAACTTACATACTATACAAACATAACTAGATACATGCGATCACTCAGCCACATTGATTTGCAGGAGACTCCTAACATCAGCCTCAATATTGAAGATAATACCAACAACTGAATTGGTTTTTCCTTCAAATATACGTCTATTTCATTCACGCCACATATGCCACACCGTCGAGTGTAACCAATGTCCATCCATTCGTAGCCATAATGGACCTCTGATCTTGTTACTGGACAACTCCTCAAGATTGCTACAATCCCCTCCCTAGGTACCCCTTGTATTTGAAGCCATTCTTTCTGGTCCCGCCACATATCGAGCTAGTCATCCAACACCCGAATAGAAGATGATCAATCATCTCCTATTCAGAGTTACAGAGGATAATTTTTTTTGTAGGAATATGAAAACCAAACTTTCTCAACCAATCTAACGTGAGTAATCTCCCTTTGACAGCCTTGTACAAACATAGTTGCGTTTTAACCGCTGCGCCTTTATCCAAAACAAATAAATACTAAGGAACCTCTTGAGAACTTTCCTGGATGCAATAATAAACTGTTGCAAAGAAGAAATTGCCATCCCAAGAATCCCATCTCCAAACATCTTCCTGCTCTTGAGAACTTTCCAAGATGCAATCACAAACTGCTGCAAAGAAGAACAGATAAGTTGTTGCACCTGCAGACTTAACCCAACTGCACTGAAGCTCCATCTACCCTGCTGAATGATACAACTCAGTGTAGCTGCAACTTCTTTGAAGCAGGAACAAAATGATACGACTAGCCAATAAATTCCATGAGACTGGATTGATTAATCCATGGATCCATCCATAAACTCGTATTCTTACCAGAATTTACAACTCTCTTAATTTGTAGCTTCAAAATGCTACTATGTTGTAAGATATTCTTGAATGTCACAGAGAAGTTGGTGTCCATGTCACGTCCCAGTCCCAAAATACGTAGGATCAGGAATATGCAACACGCCAGCTACGCATTCGACCAGACTCTGGTCCGACTCGAATACGTATAAGCTGTAATAAAAATGGTCACTATCTAAAATATCCAGTAAATATAAACATCTATGTCTCAATCCACAATGAACAAAAATATACAAGAAAGAGCTACATGTGCTAAAGTCGACCGCTCTATATCACACAAACTCGAATAGACTCGAGAAGAAATATGAGTCTATAAAAACTAGGCTAAAATAGCAGATGAATACCAATATGAATAAAATAACCATAATGTCGGTAGAAAGGATATGAGTACCTGATACAAATGCCCGCAAGACAAGCAACTCCATCAGCATCTCCAAGGGCTCCGTAATCGTCTATGCTGCAAAACTGGCAGGGGACCAGGTCCTCAGAGGGACGTAACAAAGTACAAAAATACAGCAAGCCATAGTATAACAGAATAAAATAAGTGCAACGACGGTGTAGTCTAGCATAACAACCTAAGTGAGACACAGTTTATAGACAATGTTCGACGCGTGGGCTATCCAAAATAAAATTGTAGCTCCGGACACGGAAACACACGGGACGTACCGCAGCTCCGGGCAAAGAGTCACACGGGTGATACAACTACTCTAGATACAGGATCACTACAGAAATAGTACATATCCATATATAAGCGCGTGTAGAGGAGCCCAAACGTCTAGTAACTGTCTTCCCCATCCCAAGCGGTCAACGATTGTGCGCTGAACCTGAACCTCTAACTAGCAGTCTCGTCATACAGAAGTAACTATCATCAAATGCGACCCTAAGGTCGTCCCAGTCTCCGGTCTTGATGTCAGTATCAGGATACAGGAAATCTGGCATGATAACAGTGTATGGACGTGTCCTAGGGTTATGATATACATAGGTACGTACATCAAGGTATTGCGAACATCTATCACTCATTACCAGACGTTACCGACGAACGTTTGCACCCAGTTGTAATCCGGACGCGAAGTAACAATTCTAACCAAACATGTGCACAATGCATATAATAAAACAATAGATATCTGGTAACTGAAATACAGGGTGGCAAGGTACACTTGCCTGCGTCCGGCTGCTGATGACGGAGATTCGGTACAACGTCCAATTCCGCGGGTCCCGTAGTACCTAGAGACGAGGCACAAGCTCAATCAATAACTATCACGAGACTGAAATAAGATATGACACAAGTCTAAATTATGTTCAAACTCAGTTACAACTCACATAGACACTAAGCTAGAGGGTTGACCAAGGTTGACTAAGGGTATGTTACATCTAATCCAATTAATCACTTGTATAACATCATCAAACAAATCCTCGATCTTACTATTCATCACGGTGTTTATCAACAGTTCAAGCCATGATCAAACCTCAGACTTTATCCCGGTGTTCACAGACGCTAACATGCATGTTTAAATATCATCCTCAAAATAAATAAATAATTATTTATCAAACCCTCAATTATATACAATCTTTACTATTTCACAATAAAACCACTACTCAATTAAATTTATCATTATTTATCAATTCTCAATGAATGACTAATGGTTTGATATTGCATATTATTTCACAATCAATCACCCGCTCCTCAATGTCCATCAATTGCTTGGAACGATTATATCAAACCTTAAAACTCGATGCATTCATAAACCCTATACTTAATCTATATCATCCCCAACCATCAAGTGCGTATTATAACCTGAAATAAACCTAAATATCAACCTTGCATTTAACCATCAATTTCATAAATTTAAATGTAATAAAATCCTAAAACTCAAGCCTATACAAACCCTAAATAGCTTAGTTATAACCATAACAATAATGCTACACTAAAATACATAAGTAGAGGGGGGAGGGGTTCACCTTGGCGATGTGGTGGTGGTGCTGGCCGGTTGTGTTGGTGATGACGGTGGTGATGATGATGATGATGGCGATGATGATGATGATGATGAACGACAGCGGGTGGCCGGAGGATGGCTTTGCCACGGGGTGGAGGTGTAGACACGGTGGAGTCGGGGGTGGCAGTCCGGTGGGTCGACGGCAAGGTGCTGGTGCCGGCGGGTGGCGACTGAAGGTAGCGGGGGATCGAGGTGGTGATGGACGTGGCGGGTGGAGATGGTCGATGGGGACGTCGAGTGGAGGTGATGGCGGGTGGCCGATCGTGTGGGGGTGTTGTGGTCGCTGGAGATTGGTCGATGGTCGTGGTGGTGGCAGCGGGGCGTGGGGTGGTGCAGGCTCGTCGGGGGAGGAGCTCGGTCGAGGTGGAGAAGAAGGAGATGCTGGTCGTGCGTGGGGGGGGGGGGTGCAGTCGGTTGTTGATGGCCACAGTCGGTGTTTCCTCAGGGACGGAGGAGAGGACCGGGGTGGTGGTGTCGAGGAGGGTACGCCGGATATGAGAGGAGACTCGGCGGGGTGAGGGGTTGCTCGGCCGGCCGGAGTAGGGGAGGCCGGCCGGGTGGAGCTGCTGGCTCGGGTAGGAAAAATAAAGAAGAGGTGAAGAAGAAGAAAAAGAAGAAAGGAAGTATGGAGGAAGGGGGTTGGCTATGAAAAATAGAAGAGGGAGGAGAGAGAAATGTGTGGGGGGGTTCTCTAGGTGTTGGGATTAGGGCCTGCTCTTGGGAAGGGTGCGAGGAGACACTATATAGAGATGTGTGATTGTGAGTGTGTGGTGAGGATGAGGGTTTAATCATTTTATGGCTAGGATTTAACATGGAGGATTTTTCATACAAGGGAGAGGGGTGTTGACTAGTCAAAGAATGGAGGGCTTCTCCATTTGGTTTGAACTAATGAGGTGATGACACCTAATATAATATTTGTAAATAAGCCCCTTAATTTTGGATATTTGTACAAACACATGAAATAATGGAAAATTTTGTAGAAGAATTGGTGTTTTGTAGGGGCTTAATTCATGGGGCATTGGATTAAGATGGGATTAAAAATGGATTAGTCAAAGTTGGTATCCCTAATTTAATTAAAATAAATTATCATGTGCTCTTGAATTAAATGGGGGCACATGGGGTCTCAATTAGGAGTGACACAAAGGTCATAAAAGGTGTAGGCTTGGTGTCAGTCTTGGACCCTTTAATTGGTCCGGCTCAACGGGTTGAGTTGGTGTCTCAAAATTGATGGCAACGACACAGGTGCGCGACACAGAATTAAATAATGGATTTCGGTTACGAAAAGTTATGCAATTAAATTAGAGCACAAGGGATTATGATTTTGAGTGACGAAAAAGTCCAGCGCCTAAGTTGGCGTATCAAGTCTAGAATGCAACAATTTATTAGAAATTATAGGCTAATGGTGGGCTCCGAATATTGCAACAACGGTAGGGTGCACCAAGGGTTTAATTAAACAATTAGACATCTGCAACCTTAAATCTAAACCTTAAATACCTGATGTTAACCAAAATTTTCTAACCCATAATCCGTCTATCTATAAAAATAAATGAGGGGGTTTACATCCTTCCCAACTTAAAAAAATTTTGTCCCCAAAATTAAAAGTAAAGCACGATAATAGCTACGAGAATTTAAAAGCAAACTGGTAATAAAATGCGGTACGTAATTCGTACCTTTGTCCTCAAATAAATACGGGAAACGCTGTCAAATAGAATCCTCGCGTTCCCAGGTAGACTCGCCTGGTGAATGATGCTTTCATGCAACTCTGACCAGTCGAATAGTCTGACCTCTCAAAGTCTTCTCACTGTGATCGAGTATCTCCACTGGCTGCTTTACGTAAGATAAACTGGGCCCGACTGTAATCTCTGAATGATCAAGCACGTGGCAAAGGTCTGCCACGTATTTCTTTAACTGCGATACGTGAAATATGTTATGCACTCCTTCTAATGATGGAGGCAATGTAAGACGATAAGCCACTTCGCCAACTCGTTCTAAGATATCAAAAGGTCCGATGTACCTCGGACTCAGCTTGCCTCTGCCTCCGAATCTGATAGTACAACGAGTAGGCGATATCTTCAAAAATACATGGTCACCTTCATTAAACTCCAAAGGTCTGTGGTGCACATCTTCCCAATGCTTCTGTCTATCCTGTGCTGCACGCAGGTGGCTCTGAATCTGCTTGACTTTCTCCACTGTCTGTGTCACCAACTCTAGACCAAGTATCTGACGCTCTCCCACGTCACTCTAACATACTGGTGACCTACACTTCCTGTCGTACAGTACCTCATAAGGTGCCATCTGTATGCTGGCCTGGTAGCTGTTATTGTAGGAGAATTCTACCAAGTATAAATGGTCCTCCCAAGATCCTCCAAAGTCGATCATGCACGCTCTCAATATATCCTCTAGTATCTGTATCGTACGCTCTGACAGGCCATCAGTCTGTAGATGATATGCAGTACTGAACTTGAGACGAGTTTCTAGACTCTCCTGCATACTTCACCAAAAATGTGACATGAATCTAGAATCACGATTTGATACAATGCTGACAGGCACTCCATGTAGTCGTACTATCTGCCTCATATACATGTTAGCTAATATCTCCGTGGACTGTATAACTCTGAAGGGTAAAAAATGCGCAGACTTGGTGAGTCTGTCCACGATAACCCAAACAGCATCCTTTCCGCTAGGGCTCCTCAGGAATCCTGTGATAAAGTCCATGGCAATGTGTTCCCACTTTCACTCGGGAATGGAAAGCGGCTACAATAGTCCTGCAGTCCTCTGATGTTCAGCCTTGACTTGCTGACAGACCAAATATCTAGCGACGAATCTCGTAATCTCTCTCTTCATACCATGCCACCAGTAGTGTTGTCTCAAATCTCGGTACATCTTCGTACCCCCGGGATGAATAGAATAAATAGAGCTATAAGCCTCGGTCATCAACTCCTGGCATAGCTCGCCACTCGGAACGTATAGGCGATCTCCACACCTCAATGTTCCGTCTTTATGAATCCTGAGTCCCGTCTGCATGTCGACCTCTGTCCTCTCTCGCAGCCATTGGAATCTCGAATCTGTAGGCAGGGCTGCCCTGATCCTCTCAATCAATGTGGACTGAACCTCGAGACTGGCCATCTGTCCATCCATGCCTGGCAATATAATCTCTATCCCAAGCTCCTGGAGATCCTCTAGCAATTTCTGCTGAGTCGTCAAAAAAGTATGCCATGGGCTTCCTACTTAAGGCACATGCTACAACATTCGCCTTGCCAGGATGGTACTATAAGTCGATATCATAATCTATCATAAACTCTAGCCATCGCCTCTGTCTCATATTGAGCTCCTTCTGAGTGTAGACATACTTCAGACTTTTGTGATCGGTGTAAATCTCTACACGCTCACCATAAAGGTAGTGTCGCCATAGCTTTAGTACAAATATCACTGCAGCTAGCTCTAGATCGTGCGTCGGATAGTTCTTCTCATGAACTCTCAGCTGTCTCGATGCGTAGGCTATCACTTTGCCATGTTGCATTAGTACACATCCTAATCCGCTCCTAGACGCATTACTGTACACTATAAATCCTCCCGATCCTGAAGAAAGTGTCAAAATTGGTGTTGATGTCAGACGCTTCTTCAGCTCATCAAAATTCATCTGACACTCTTCTGTCTAGATAAACTCCTCGCCTTTACACGTCAGTCGCGTCATAGGCGCAATAATCCTCGAAAAAGTTTCTACGAACCTTCGATAATATCCGAGAAAGCTCCTAATCTCCGTGACTGTTGTAGTGGTTGACCATGTCTCAACTGCAGCTATCTTCTTCGGGTCAACTGATAATCCATCTCCGTTGTTTATGTGTCCCAGGAAGGGTACTCTATCCAAATAGAACTCACATTTGCTGAGCTTGGCGTACAACCTCTCCTGCCTTAGCGTCTCCAACACGATCCTGAGATGTCTCTCGTGCTCCTGGAATATACCAAGATGTCGTCGATGAACACCACCACGAACTTATCTAAGTACTGGTGGAAAACATTGGTCATCACGCTCATAAATACTGTTGGCGTATTGGTTAAACCAAATGGCATGACTAGAAACTCATAGTGCCCGTACTTCATCCGAAAAGCCGTCTTCGGAATGTCCTTTCTCCGTACCTTGATCTGATGATAGACTGATCTGAGATCGATCCTTGAGAATACACATGCGCCACTAAGCTAATCAAATAAATCATCGATGCGTGGCAATGGGTACTTGTTCTTCATTGTTACATCATTAAACGCCATGTAATCGATACACAAACATACCGTCCCGTCTTTCCTCGGCACAAATAAGATGGATACTCCCCATGGAAAAATACTAGCCCGTATAAAACCCTTATCTATGAGATCCTCTACTTGGACTTTCAACTCAACCAACTCCTTCGGTGCCAGTCTGTAGACGGGAAAAGTAACTGGCTCGGCTCGGGAGTCAACTCTATAGTTAACTCTACCTCTCTGTCAGGTGGCAGGCCTGGAAGATCCTCTAGGAACACCTCCTCAAATCCTGATATAATATGGGGGTACACTGGTTCTCCTTTTGTAATGTGTGCCCCTAAGGTAGATGGGCACCATACTCCCGGGCTCCCTGAAGAAACTCAACTCAGGGTAACGTGGTGGTCTAAAAATAATGCAACCACGTCGATAATCTAGCGTCGCGTGGTATTGGCTCAAACAATCCATGCCTGGGACAATGTCATAGTCTAGACTTAACCTCATAATAAATTCTCCCGTTCTGTTTACAACACTAATCCTCCAAAAGAAAACAATTTCCTTGCCTAATGTATAATTTCTCTTCTCCTCAAAATTTTTCCTAAAATTTTATTCCTCAAATTTCTTCTTTCCTTATTTATTGCTCCGGGTCACATAGTGCAATTAAAATAATGGTATCACCCAAGTATATGCCAGAATTTCTGGCATCAGATCATCATCTTCCAGGTGAGAGCCTAATATTCCGTCTCCTCTGGCTCATAACATCGTTCCTGGTATTGCTATTATATACAACAACTAATTTCTAGCATCGGGCTATGCATTTCCATAAATTATTCTAGAGAGTTATGATCAACAATCTTTCTAGCTCCCAGTACTTCCCAAATCACTGCTATCTCAAGTACGGGTAGGGTACTACTGGATCCAATTCTCTTGCTAACTTTCCACACTAGTTCTAGCATCTAAAAGAACCTATCAGCCTAGCCTACTAAGGGTAACAATCTTCTCAGAGATTATTGCACAAATTATGTCTTCTGCCGTCTGAACTACGATCTTCTTTTGGAGGAATCCATCAGGCACAAGCGTTCGTCCTTCCAAAATAGTAGGAGACGAGAAACAATGATAACGATATTGACTAAAACTGAACGAATACAATTGGGAAGTCCAATAGCGATAATCAATTTCGAAGGGAGTTTTTAAAAATCGATTATGGATTGAGCCTATTCAACAATAATTTATAATATCTATTCTTAATTTGCAGGCTCGCTTGGCACAGTCAGGTGACCAAGACAATTTAGATCGGACCTGCATGGGCCACCAAAAAATATGTCACGCCCCAGTCCCAAAATGCGTAGGACCAGGAATACGCAACACGCCAGCTACGCATTCGACCAGACTCTGGTCCGACTCGAATACGTGTAAGCTATAATAAAAAAGGTCACTATCTAAAATATCCAGTAAATATAAACATCTATGTCTCAATCCACAATGAACAGAAATATACAAGAAATAGCTACATGTGCTAAAGTCGGCCGCCCAATATCACACAAATTCGAATAGATTCGAGAAGAAATATGAGTCTATAAAACTAGGCTACAACAGCAGATGAATACCAATATGAATAAAATAACCATAATACCGGTAGAAAGGATATGAGTACTTGGTACAAATGCCCGCAAGACAAGCAACTCCATTAGTAACTCCAAGGGCTCCGTAATCGTCTATGCTGCAAAACTGGCAGGGGACCAGGTCTTCAGAGGGACGTAACATGGTACAAAAATACAGCAAGCCATAGTATAACAGAATGAAACAAGTGCAACGACGGTGTAGTCTAGCATAACCACCTAAGTGAGACACAGTTTAAAGACAATATTCGACGCGTGGGCTATCCAAAATAAAATCGTAGCTCCGAACACAGAAACACACGGGACGTACCGTAGCTCCGGGCAAAGAGTCACACGGGTGATACAACTACTCTAGATACAGGATCACTACAGAAATAGTACATATACATATATAAGAGCGTGCAGAGGAGCCCAAACATCTAGTAACTGTCTTCCCCATCCCAAGCGGTCAACGATTGTGCGCTGAACCTGAACCTCTAACTAGCAGTCTCGTCATACAGAAGTAACTATCATCAAGTTATATATGTTATATTTATATATTTATACTTGAGGGTAATTTTAGCATGATATGCATTTACAAGTTATATATGTTATATATGGGTAAGTGTGTGAGTGTTGGTTTAAGTATAGTTAGAATTAGAGCTAGCTTGTGAGATCGAGTGTATGAGGATGGGTACTTGAATGTGTATCCTAGTATTGGGTAGTGTCAAGCATTAAGATTGTGGAAAGGGTAAAGTAATATAGTTGGTTGTATCCTAGTACCAAGGTGATACTTGAGTATTGGGGTGAGTATCTTGAGTAGTTAGACAAGATATTGGATACGTATCATGAGTAGGGTATTGTTGAGATACTAAGATACTAGGCTAAGGTATTATGATACTAAGTGTAAATAGGAGTCTATATGTAGGGTATAATACCTAGTATCCCTATTTATATGAGATATGGCCTAGAAATCTAGAACTAGCATGGTATTAACTAGTATGACATAATAGGCCAACTAAATAGGTAAATTGGGAACCAAAAAATAGGTATTGACCTAGTTTTACCCTATCGACATAGTTTTGATCTAGAAACCTAGTTTTGAACTAGTTAAGCTTGTTTATGATTCCAAATTACCTGTTTGACATGTTAATTCATATATAGGTCTTCGAGGCTTTGATACGGGCACTGTTTGATATTTCAACACATGATCACATGCGAGTACATTCTATGATAGTTTTATTTATTTGATAATTACTATGATTCATGTTTTAGTATTATCTTACTTGATTTTTGACACGATGGTACATGGACTAGTATACATAATGGATCTTCAGTCATGAGGTATTATTTTTATTTTTAGACTTGTTCCTCATATTTTTGTATAGATATTTAATTTTATATTTCTGTATGGATATTGATTTTCATAATTTCGTATGGACATTAGCCAAATGTTTACTATGATGATATTAGTCAATTCTTTGATATTTATATATTGTGACATGTCATGGTTGGATCCATCGTACTAGTCGGGGTGGGAGAAGTGCTAGCTAGATATGTGATCAGAACCATAAATAATATTTAAAGTAATATAGACAATAGCTAATCATACACTTCATGTATGTTTGTGTTATTCCCTTAAAGTAGACAATTATTTGCCCAAGCCGATCACATATCTAACTAGTACTTCAAAATACTTAGTATGGTTACAATTCTTTCATGTTCAATTCATACTTGATGATTATGATGTCTTGCTCCTAATACTTATTGTTCATTATCTTCTCTTCTATGACTATAGTTTACTATTACCAATTTCTCATTACTACCATACCATGATATCAGTTTATTGCTTTCTCATCATGTATTACATTTACTATTTTTGTTTTATAGTATATGTCAATTAATTGGAACTGCTATTGGAGTTGTGCTTGTTCCATCCTGATTGGATAATATTTTTAGGCATTATTGTGCTCCACGTTCCTAAGTTCAGAGTGATGCTATAATCGAGACTACTTTTGCACTGTGGATCTAGTGGTCACCTCTGATGAGATATAGGCTAGTATTCCTCTATCTCAGTGACATGTCTTAGTTTTATTTCTTTTAGATTATTGTTGGATTATCTTTCTTATTCATTCTGCCTTTAGAATATTGTGATTGAGTACATGATAGAACTAGTTGTATTAGTATGATTCCATTGAGGTCTAGACAATGTTCTACCGTCGATGCTGCGGCATAGGATGGATGTACCACATACTCGTGCCTCGATCATCCGGGTGCGGGTCGTGATAAGACCATTCGATAAAGTTTCTACAAACTCCGGCCAGGCCGTTGGCTTCTCGACAAATGTCGTCTCCACGAGCCCGGATGCCTGAACCTCCACAACCACTTTGTGCCTACCTTACTGTTTCAAGCTTTCTCTTTAAGATAATTATTCACACCTCTTGGGAAGAACCCTGGCTACTGCCAGCGTCTCTGTCTCCTCGCTGGAAATGAACGCACCCTCGTTGCAGGCCCTTCGCTTGGACTGGCCAACCTCACCCTTTAGACACCCCTCTCTGCAGCACTTGTCTCCACCGAACGTTGAAACCCCACTGCTTACCCATGTCCGGGTTGCACTCGCATCTACACCGCTACCTCGTCCATCCGTCCTAGTTCAAGATTGTTAGGAGGAAGAAAAAATGAATAGAAGTCGATGCTCATGCTCGTTCAGGGCTGGCCATCATCCCTCTCTGTTGTAGCTGCTCGACAGCCATGCCGGGTGGCCATTCCCCGAGCGTTCCTTCCCACCGCCTCCCTTCTCTGTCTCCACCCTCCCCCAGCCCCTCTTAGCCCGTGACCTCCCCTGCTCCCCCCCTCCCCGAGTCGCTCTTTTGCGGAGATCCTGTCCGGTGGTGCGTCGCAGGCGGATTCCGGCCCTCCGATCTTTGCCCATGCCCTTTTTCTCTTTGAGGGTGCCCCTGTGGTTCATTTTAGTGTATCTGAAGAGGCTGAGCTACTTTGCCCCCTTCTTCTTGCTTTGGTTGGAAAGTTCCCGTACGCCAGGCCGTCGGTGGACGCGATCCGATAGGCATTTGGTGTGTTCGGCTTCGTCGGGCAGCTGCGAGTGGGGATTTTAGATGCTCAACATGTCCTATTCGCTCGGTTCGTGAGGAAGATTTTATGTTGTTACGCTCCAAGGAGCTATGGTTTTTTGCCCAGGCCCTGATGAAGATTTTCATGTGGACGCCCGACTTCTCTCCTAAGAGGGAAACTCCCCTAGTCCCCATTTTGGTGTCCTTCCCGGACCTCCCTCAGCAGTTGTTCGCCAAAATGGCGGTATTCTTTATCTCCCGTGGTTTCGGGGCTCCCATGAAGATTGACCATCCTACTTCATCCCAATCGCGGCCTAGCACTGCCCGTGTTTTCATTAAAATGGACACCAGTCGCCCGCTCCCGGAGAGGGTCCGCATCGAGCTTCCTGAGGATAGAAGTTATTGGAAACCGCTGGTATTTGAATCTTAGGCTTTGTATTGCTCTGGTTGCTTTAACCAGGGGCATTGGTCCGATCAATGATCTTTATCCAAGAAAACACTCTCCCCCACCCCCGTGGAAGGCCTAGAGTGGAGCATGGTGGCGCTATCCCTTTCATGGCTCTTTCCTCGCAACGCAAAATTGGGAGCAGCTCCAATGGCACCTCGGCTCCTCAGGTTAGGCCCACAACCTCTGTGCCGAGGGGGAAGCCAGAGGCCGTTTGGCCATGAAGCAGAAGGCAGCTTGTGTTGTTAGCGGCCCAAGCGTAGCTTAGAGGGAGAGAGAGACATCTAATTCCAAGATACCGTCAGTTGTTGCCCCGGCTCCAGAGCTTTCCTCATGATTGTTGCCCCGGGCTTGTATCACAAAAAGATTCATTGGGAGAGCAGGAGACTCGGTTGAACAGTAATAGAAGGGTGGTGGCTGCGGCTGCCCCTACGGAGGATAGATTTGCCGGGTTGGACTGTGTTCTGGAACTGCACAATAACTTGTCCAACTTGGACGAGGTGGAAGATCCTGACAATTGTAGCAGTAACTCTTCCGAGTCGGCCGAGAGCACGGAAGAGGATCATATAGCCCTTTAGAGCCACATTCCTGCCTCCCCAGCATCAGAACCTGCCCTTGATCCAGGGGGACAAGAATTGCTACTAGAAGCCCTGGCCACAGAGGTCCACACACCTGAGGCTAGCATTAAGCAGCGGTCAGTCCATGCTTCGGATAGCCAAAATTGCATTATAGGTTCTTCAAGATAGTAGGATGCATAAATCTCAAGCTATAGCAGGGAAGAGGTTGGGGCTGCCTCAACGGACAAGAGTTGTGATGGGGCATAGTGTGCCCGGCTGTAGTACAAGTTCTGGTCCTCTATGGTTGAGGAGGAATATTCCGATACACTTAGTGGAAACTCCTCCAAGGCGACAGAGAGTGCAGAAGAGGAACCTATGGCTAATATGAGAAAGATGAAAAAGAAGAGGATGAAGAAAAAGGCTCAGACTAGGGCACCGTTGCCTCCCTATCCTTCGATTAGCAGCTAGGCTGCAATCCACCCCCAACTCTCATGTTTAAGCTCCTCATATGGAATGTGAGGGGGATAGGGAGCCAGTCTACTTCAAACCGCATCAAAGTTTTATGTTGTAACATCCTGATTTTTTTTTAAAAGTTTGAAATAAATTTCTGGATTTTTCTATAATTTTTTAATTAATTATTATAAATATCCTTCAGGGATTAATATTTTTATGTATTAAATTAAGTATTAAAATATTACAAAAACTAAATTTTTGAGTGTATAATTAATTATTGGATGTTGTATAATTTTTCTAGAATTTATTGGGCTAAAAAACTATTTTTAAATAGCTAAAAATTCCTGTTTTAATTAAACCAAACTCAAACCAATTCACACCAACCGAACCGAACCGAACCGGACTGAACCCAACCAAGTAAACCCAATCGACCCAAACCCTAACCTAACAGGTCGGGTCTGGACCTGACCCGCCTACCCGCTAGCCCGCCGTCCATTAACCCAAACCCCTCTCCCCCACGATCTCCGATCTCCCCCGCTCCGCCGGCCACGACACCCGACTTCCCCGCCAACTCCGCCCCACGACCCCCCTGAAACCCCGCTCTGGCCTCCCCTTCCCTCTATAAAGTCCCACCGCCACCGTCATCCATCACAACAAAATTGCCCCGCTGCTCCGGTCACCGCTCCACCTCCACCGCCACTTCACCCCGACGCCGAGCTCCCCTCCGGCGACCCCTAGCTCCCCAGAGACCCTCCGCCACGAGCCCGACCTGCGGTGACCAGCTCCCCGACCCACCACGACCACCCCGAGCAGCCCAGCAGCCGCCGCAGCCACAGCAACCACCGTCGCCACCGCCGTGCCCCGCCACACCGCCCTCTCACGAACAACAACAATGTATACCTCTTCCCACTCGCGTAACTCCCTGTACGTCGACCCAAATTTTATTCTGTCGAATCCTATGCGAAGACCTCGTGACCCTCTTGAACCCCATGCAAATAGTTCAGGGTATCGCATCCGGTGTCGGTCGCAAACCGCGACGAAAAAAAAGGAAAAATAACCCCTATTTCTGAAATTCAAAAATTGTCCCGAACTCACATGTTCACGGCCATTTTTTTCCCAATCCGTTTATTAATTTTAGATTCTGTTTGAACAGTTAATTACACAATCTAACCAAGATTTAAAACCCTGTAATTAGTTTATTTTAATTCGTTGCATGCTGTATTTTATTTGCGGGTGAAATCGACCAAAAACTTGGTTTTTTAATCCCAATTTTTTTTAAAATTGGGTGCGTCCCGCTAAACGAGGCGACTTGGTCATGTAAGAATTTTACCGAAAGGTGCGTATCGTTAATGCGGACGTGTGAGATTTTACGAAAGTTGATTTGGATGTGCGTGTACACCGGAATCAACGCGTATTAGTCAAAAATATCCCGTATCGGGCCTGTTCTGAAACTCGTTGTAACTTTATGTGTGCTTGTCGTTTCGCAACAAAACTTGTGCCATGGGTTTCGTAGCGTTACGCTGGTCCTGTCATCCAAGTTTGGTTCGATTCTGAGAACGTTGACGAAATCCCGTATCGTGGGCCCCACGACTCATCGGAATCCAGTTCAGGATATTTTGTTGGGTTAGTATCATCGTTCTGGACATATAGACACTAAGTTTGACAAATTTGAAGAACTTTGTCTCTGGCACATTTTTCGGTGCGAAGTGGGCCACTTGTGGACCCCGTTTTGACCAGAAACTGTCAATTTTGTTCCCGTGTCCAAATTGGACTTATAGATAGTCAATCCTAGCTATTTCATATCTTCTGAGAATGATGGTAATATTTATTTCAGCATCCGGAGGAGTACCTAAATATCTTGTTGTTACCGGAGTAAATGAAGGAGTTCAAACCCTAAACAAGTGTACCTTGCCAACTTGCAGTGATTCCTGTTATAGTACTTGCTTGAGTTCTTTCTATATATATATATATATATATATATATATAACTGTTCAACCTAGGACCGTGTGACGTTGCTTAGCATCCGGATAATATTCGAGTGTCAACGTCGTACACGGAGTTGTGTAACGTCACCTAGAGAATTGATATCGCGGCCCTATATATCTTCGTGCTTGCTTGATCAAGTATGTCATACCATAGGACACCTGACACTATTCATGAGACAGAATCTTCCTGAACTATTCATGGTGATTCTATATAGGTTACATGATTCGTGACATATATCTTATCTATGCATAGCTATCATTATGACTCGCTGCATTAGCTATAGGTCATGATCTTGCGTGTTATGGATATGAGACGTGAGATTAAATTGGGTGGAGAGAGTCTTACCATACTAAAGGCTGATTATATATATATATATATATTACATTACTGGAGGTGCCCTAGACTCTGTCTTTGGCACATTTAGTGACCCTTCGAGAAACGAATGCTGCTATGGATTTCCCCGACACAGAGCCTATAGTAGTTTCAGCCTGAGTATGATTAATGCTCTCATTTTCATATCACATAGCTGGTTAGATAGTTTGTCCTACTAATATATTTTTATATACTGCATTTATTTTGGCATGTTGTTTCTTGTACCTTGTTACGTCTCTCTGAGGACCTGGTCCCTTGCCAGTTTTGCAGCATAGACCATTGTGGAGCTTGCTTGGAGTTGTTGATGTGTGTTGCTTAGTCTTGCAGGAATTGGTGCCAGGTACTTATATTATTTTTTCCAGAGTCATGGTTATTATTCATATTGTTTATTCATCTGCTGATATGCCTAATTTTATAGACTCATATTTCTTTCTCGAGTCTATTCGAGCTTATGTGTTACTAGCGGCCGACTTTAGCACATGTAGCTCATTATTGTATATTCTGACTATTGTGGATTATGGCATAGATGTTTATATTTACTTGATTATATAGATAGTGACCATTCTAGTACAGCTTATACGTATTCGAGTCGGACCAGAGTCTAGTCGAATGCGTAGCTGGCATGTTACGTATTCCTAGTCCTACGTATTTTGGGACTGGGATGTGACATATGTAAACTGCACGGTGTAACCTTTCTTGCCCTCATTGAACCGAAGATCAAGAAAAAGAATCTCCTAACAATCCAATTAAGGCAGGGATTTCAGAAATTATTTTCGAATGATAGGGTGAACATATGGATTATGCACTCGGAGGATTTCACGTTGGTGGTAAGGGACTCTTTTGATCAGGCCATCTCCATCTCGCTCACATATCAAGGCTTTGGGATCGAGGGTAGGGTGATAATTGTGCACGGCAGCAATGGCATCAGAGAAAGATGCGACTTGTGGGAGAGGCTTCTTTACATCCAAAACTCGAGTTCCGGGCCTTGGTTATGCAGGGGAGACTTAAATTCCATCGCTCGGATTTGAAGAACAAAAAGGAGGGCACCAAACGGATTTAGCTTCGATTTACGATTTCAGAAACTTTCAAATGGCGGCAGGCACGACGGAGCTTCCATTCTCGGGATACCCTTTCACTTGGGTCAATTCCTAGATTGGTGTGTGACGATAATGGTCTCGTCTGGACAGAGTCTTAATGGATCAATCATGGATGGACCTAGCCGCTGCCTCCAGGATCGAATACCTCAATCGTGCGAAATTGGATCACGCCCCGCTTCTCGCTTTTATAGGACATAACTTTGCCACATCGAAGAGAGGTTTTTGCTTTCTTTCCTGTTGGAAGCACCACCCGACCTTCTTGTCAATGTCGAAGAGGCATGGAAGTCGACCAACCACAGGAACAGCTTGATCAGGCTCGGGCTTAGATTAGGTGCAACCAGGAAGGCGCTCAAGGACAGGAGTTGGGCGGCTTTTGGCAACATCTTCGAGGAAGTGAAGAGAGCGGAGCAAGGAGTCACCAGGGAAGAATAGAGCTATGATGGGGACGCATTCGGCAATGAGAGGACTACCCTCATGGAAGCTCAGGAGAACCTCAAACAGAAGGAAAAATTTGAGACGGACTTCTGGAGACAGAAGGCGAGGTTGAAGTGGGAAAACGAAGGGGATACAAATATGACTTTCTTCCATTCTTGTGTTAAGAGTAAGAGGAACAAACTCTACATTCATCGGATTTGGAGAGAGAACAATTAGTTCACCTCCAATCAACAGGTCATTAAAGATGAAGCGACGCTTTTCTTCTCGAACCTGTTCAAGAAGACGGTGGTTACACTAGACGAACAGTTCCTATTAGTTATTCTGAGTATCATCACAGAGGCCGACAACACTCTCATGTCTATTGTACCGAGTATGGAGGAACTGGAAAGTGTGATTGGGTCCCTCGACAACGGCAGCTCCGCGGGTCTAGATGGGTTTATGAGGGATTTCTTTGTCAAGCGCTGGGAGATTGTGCAAGAGGACATGCTGGAGGATACTCAATTATTCTTTTCAGGAGAGGAATATCCCAGAACCTTATCGAGCATGAGTATCATGCTTATTTCCAAGATAAACAACCTGAAATCTTTCTCAGATTTTAGACCGATTAGTTTGTGCAACTTCACAAACAAGGTGATATCGAAAATTCTCTCGAATAGGCTAGGGAAGGTGCTCCCTAAAATTATTTCGGCGGAGCAGAGCGGATTTATTCAAGGAAGGGAGATTGTCAACAACATTCTGCTTGCCCAGGAGTTGATGGCAGATTTGGGAAACAAAAAGAGAGGCGACAACATTGCCATTAAACTCGATTTGATCAAGTCCTATGACAGACTTAACTTACAGTACATCTTGTGGGTGATGAGGAGATTTGGGTTAAGCAAGCTCTGCATGGAACTCATGTACCATTCGATTAGCAATTGCTGGTTCTCGACGATCAGTAACGACGAGGCTACTGGTTATTTCAAATCGTCAAGAGGAGTAAGGCAAGGCGACCCGCTGTCACTGGCCCTTTACATCATAGCAGCAGAGAATCTTAGCAGAAACTTGAAGGTAATAGGATCCCGACCATTCAATGCCTACTCAACATACAGCGGATGTCCGGTTATCTAGCATTTGGGGTATACGGATGACATCTTAGTTTTCTGTGCCGGTGAGAAACGTACGGTTTGTAAGGTTATGGATCTGTTGATTGATTCTGAAAGAGTTTTGGGTCTTGCGGTTAGCAGACAGAAGATTAGCCTCATCATTGACCCTTCCTTCCCTGTACATCGTCGCCCCAGCCTCTCAGACATTACGAGCTTCCAGATTCAATTCCTTCCGATTGTTTACCTAGGGGTCCCGATCAAAGGAGGCCGACGCTCCAATGCCCTGTTCGAACCTCTGGTGTAGAAAATTGGAGACCGGATTATGGGTTGGCACAATAGGCTTCTATCACCCGGAGGTAAGCTTATGCTTATTCGTCACGTTCTGACCTCAATTTTGATCTATACACTTGCTACATGTTCTGCTCCAAAATATGTTTTATCGCGCATTGAGAAGATATTCTCTCATTACTTTTGGGGGTCCAAGGAAGGTACGAATCAGAGAGTTTGGGCGAGTTGGGCTACGGTGGCTAGGCCAGCGGTAGAGGGAGGCCTAGGGGTGCGACACTTGGCTGATATTCAGGCGACTTTTAGCATCAAAATGTGGTGGAAGTTTAGAATTTAAAAGGCACCATGGTTTAAATTTTTTCACCGAAAATATTCTCACAGAACTCATCCATGCCTTACCGAGGAAACTTTCGTGCGACCTCCACCTGGAGTAGACTTCTCAAGGCTCGCGACATAGGAGAAAACCACATTGCCACTTTTTTGGGGGAATATCAGGCAAACATCTGATACCAAGACTGGACCATGATGGTCAAAATACAGGCACGGGATGGAATGAATGACACTACTGTCAGAGAGCTTTTCGTCAACGGAGATTGGGATTGGAGGCGGGTTCAGAGCCAGTTGGGGGAAGCCGTAGCTAGCAGCATTAGAGAAGCAGGATAGATGCCGAGAGATATCCCTGACTAATTCATTTGGAAGCTGACCGTTTCTGGATGTTTCTCCACGTCTTCAGCATGGGAGTTGGTTAGGAGCCACTCGATGAGAATCAAAAGGCTTGCTAATATATGGGGGACGTGCATTCAGGTAAAATGGTCAATTTTGATACGGCATTTACTTCTCGACAAACTTCCCACGGATGATAAGATTGCCAACATCGGATATATCATGGTATCGAAATGCCATTGCTGTAGAAGCGCCGAGTCGGAATCGTCGGAACACCTATTTCATACAAGAAGAATGGACAAAAAGATTTGGCTCCACTTTTACCAGGTTTGCTCGGTAGACGGAGGAAGCAGAGATTTGTTGGGACAATGTTAGAGATGGTGGGACTTGGGAGCTTCCTACATGAAGAAGGTGATTCTCTCCGTGATTATATGGGTTTTGTGGAAAAATAGAAACAAAGTGAGATATGGAGGTAAAAAATTTACGACCAAACTTTTTATCAAAAAGATAGAGAAAAAGGTGCTTAACGCACTCGGAACTGCAACCACCTTCGCGAGGTGATTCCAGCTTTTATCCAGAAGAGCAACAAAGAGAGAAGGACGCGGAAGATCAGACATTGGCGAGCGGCAGAAGAAGGAAGGGTCACGTGGAACCTGGCGGTGAAGAGAGGGGGGTTGGAGGGAATTTGGGACGGGGGCATGGCAATTAGAGATAGTAAAGGGGCGTTACATTTTGGAGAATGCATCCGAGGCTTTAATGTCTCTGTGCTCCCTGTGTTCGGGAGAATTGTTTTGAAAGGCCTTGGTTTTGTCAAGCGCAAGGGTTTCAACTCTTCGAAATTTAGTCTTCGGACAGAGTGGCAGTGGATAGTCTTTCAGGTAGTAAGACACCGGGATGGGATCTTGCTCTAGCGGCTACCCAACTTCTAGAGAAGTGCAGAAGAGGGGTGACGACCTGGTGCTCCAAGCAGAAAAACCAGGTGGCTAGGACATTTGCCAAACGTAGGGCCCTTTCGGAGGGGAAAGAGTCTTTTGATGAGCTATCGACACTACCAAGGTCTATTCAGGAGGCTTTGAGCAGGGAGTTCCCCGTAGTCTAATTGGCTTGTATAGTCTGATCATATGTGGTATACTTTTCATTTTGCCTTGTATACCTTTTTGTAACTTGTAGGCGGTTCCCACCAACTGCAAGGTCACCTGTTTTGGGACTATTATTTATGGATATTTCTTGATATATATATAGACTATAAGTAATTATACAATTATTTACTTTGATAAAACCCTAAACAAGGATTTATGTATATATATATTGCTTGTAATTATTAAATAATTTCAAACACCTATATCAATAGTTTTGGTTTTCAAAACTTCTATTTTACAGTGTTATGTTATATATCAATCTTATAAGAGAGATTATTTTTTCTTAAACTCTAATAAGAGTATTTTCTATAACATTATTAAACTATTTTTTTGTAAACAAACCCTAATTTCTTTATAAATAATTACATATGAACTTATGTTATATCTATATTATTATGATAAGTGTTATAACCCTATAATAAGGACTTCTCTTTATAAGTGGACGTATATACTTACTGTTGGTAACATTTGATTATTTTGTTTGGTACTGGTAGATAATGTGTAACGTAGCAGCGTTAGCTTATACCTAGGCCTGGATACGACTTTGATATCGCAGTCTCAGCAACGTTAGGCAAACACATCAGGCAAGTATATTTTGCCTATTTGATTTAAAGTATTTACATGCTTTACATAATTCATTATTCGTTCATTCAAAATATATTGTTACATGTTTCACCTTCTCCTTATCCGTATATTACATGATTATACATGCTGACACATAGTCATGATATACAGATTCGTATTACAGCCAACCTAAATGAGTGGGTAATTACTAAACTACCCCTACTTATCTTTAAGTAATGTATTCGTATATAGTTATATACAAGATTTGATATATGTCAGTATTTAGTTATTTTATAATTGGTAAAAATATGAGTATATGTATATACACGTAGGTTAGATATAGTCATTAAATATATGTTATAGATCAATATGATTATACTATATAGGTAAATAACATTACCCACTACCAGAAAAAGTCAAATTAGCAACGTCAAAAAATATCGCTAAATGATATTAATATGATTATACTAATCATGTTTAGCGACGTAATTAGCGACGTTTTACAAAAGTCGAAAATTAGCACGTCGCTGAAAGAAAAAACGTCGCTAAACGTCGCTATACCGACGTTTTTAGCGACTTAACTATGTCGCTAAATTAGCGACGTTTAGCGACGCAACGTCACTAATTAGCGACGTAAACAAACGTCGCTAAACGTCGCTAATTAGCGATGTATATAGCGACGTGACAACGAAATCTTTAATGACCTGGCAGTACTGCCATGTCAGCAATTTGTGACGTACAACGACGTATTTTGTGACATATTTAGCGACTTTTATTAACGCCGCTAATTAGCGACGTAGTTAGCGACGTGAATAAACGTCGCTAAACGTCGCTAAATTTGCAAAAAAATAATAATGAATTGTTTCCAAACTATTATTCCTGTAATTTATGAATTTCTAATTAAAAATAGACCCGGAGCAACCCTCCGTTGAATTCTCTGGGTTCGCCGACCCCTTCGGTGGAACACTCAACACTGGTAAATTAACATCATTTAATATGAATAAAATGTATCACAGTCATACAATACACACAAATATTATAGACAGACCTGGAGCAACCCTCCATTGAATTTTCAGTTGACAGAGTAAGGCGACTAATGGTGCTAAGGAATTTTTGAAGCTTGTATACTAATGGTGCTAAGGAATTTTCCAATCCCCAAACATATACATATACTATATTAATTCCAAACATATTACTTTCATAAAGCTTTTTTATGGCTTTAAAAATGCATGTTGCCAGGCTTTAGATTAAAAGCTCTTCGATAGAGAGCATAATAACTAGTTTTCTTGGGCTAATTAAATTAATTCCAGTTGACAGAGTAAGGCTGCTTTTTGGTGAGGAGGTTAAGACACGATGGCTTTAATTATCTGATTATCTCTTGGTGGGTCATAAAAGTTGTGGACAAAACAACTAGTGGAATATGCTCTAATTCCCTAAACAGTAGACTCCATCTTACTACTGAAATAAAATTATTTCCTTCAAAAAAAAGAAAGATGGTTATGGATTGTGAAGCAAAAATATAATCAGGGGATGAGACTGTCAATGGTGGATAGAAAGGGTCAATTGTGTATATCTATAATTGTCACCATCACTTTACTGTTCAGTTTGATGTGCCCATGGGAATAGTTGGTAGCTGGGTAGCATTTATTGAATATATATATATAGGAAGAAAACTGAGCTATTGAGGCTTCTAGTATGTGGTTCAAACTCTGTTCTCTTGAAAATATGAAACTAGACCGACCCTTTTTGCAATCCAATCAGCATTTGAACTAACTTCATAACTCTGGCCCATCTTTTAAGTAATTGAGTTATTGTATAGGAAAACTGCTATCTGATGAGAGTTGTTCGACTACATATTTTACTTGTCCAAACTGTAGCTTGATTTATTTCATTGTTTCATGCGCATTTGAGGCAACTTATATATGTTCTATTTTGAAGAAAGGTACCAAGTAACAAAAGGCAAATTTTTAGAAGTGAATTGGAATTGGCAAATTTTTAGAAGTGAATTTTTAGAAGTAAATGAAGAAAAGCCAACTTGATTTCATAGTACAATGGAAACCTTAAAAAGTAGAATAAAAATTTAATTGGAATAGAGATTGTGAGAAATTTAGTTCTTATGCAAGAAGTAACATGATTTAGGAATTCCTACGCAAGAAGTAAAATGTTCCATTTTCCTATCAGTTTGAATTCCTAGGGGCCAATATTTTTCGGAACTCAGATTAATAAGATGTCCTAATAAATAAAGGTTTGAAATCAAAACTATATTGATACTGGAGAATGGAATTGTAAGGCATTGAAGACATTACAGAAAATAAACAATGTTACCATATATAAAAGAAACTGATATTGTATCTTCCATGATTCTTAGAACTTCAGACATTTTATGTAACACTATACATCTAGTAAGTATGGACACTCCAAAAGTAGGTGTTGCCTCTATGCCATTGTGTCGAATACATATTGGAAACATACATAAACACTCCAAAATATGCATAATATCGTACCTCCACCATATCGTGTCGGTTTATTTGTGTCTGAGCAACATTAATAAGAAAATTCTCCTGTGACTTAACCCAATCCTTAGAATCTGTTTCCAGCAAACTAGAGTAACAAAGATTCTATTAAACCTGAAGACTTGATGATTAAAAATATGAAAATAAAGAAATGGATAAGTAACAAAGATTCTATTCAACCTGAAGAGTTGTTCTTTCCAATACCTCAAGCACTCTAGTAGAGAATCTATGGTGCTTTTTATGTTGCTGGGTGCTCTGGACATGGTTAGTGACTGGATTTGCAAGAAACTTAAGCTCCATGCAGTACGATTCCCTCACGATCTCCGCACCTTTGAAAGCATAGTCGAGGCTCGGATTCCTGCCATCGAACAGATTCGAAGACAACCCATTGTTGTAGAAGCCGTTGACGGGATTTGAGAAATGAGCGAATATATGAACTGACAGATTGCAAATGGGTTAAGTTATGGATTGCAAAAAAATCAGTAAATGAACTGACAAATTCCATGACTGGCTTTTAGTAGGGCTGCAAACGAGCCAAGCCGTTCGCAAGCTGCTCGAAGCTCGGCTTGATAAAAGCTCATTTGAGCTCAGTTCGCTTAGTAAACAAGCCAAGCTCAAGCTTTATTTTTGAGCTCGTTTAATAAACGAGCCAAGCTCAAGCTTAGAAGTACTCGGCTCGTTTGAGCTCGCGAGATGGTTCGTTTAGAAGCTTGCGAGCTGACTCGTAAGCTGGCTCGTTTAGAAGTTCGTTTAGGAGCTCGTTGCTGGCAGTTTACAAATTTATTTTGTTATTTAAATTTTAATTTGTTCTTTGTTGAATTTTAATTTTATGCATGTTTGTATAACAATATGGTTGTGTGCATTGTATATAATTATATGTCCTTAATAATTGATATTAAGGAACTTTTTAAATTAAAATTTTATAAATAAATTGTTAATATTATAGGTACTTGAATTCAAGCCTAACTAGCTTGAAATCAAGTTCGTCAAGCTCGAAATCAAGCTTAATGAGCTTGAAATAAAGCTAAACAAGCTCAAAATCAAGCTTAACGAGCTTGAGTTTGAGCTTATCAAGCTTGTTTATCAAGCTTGAATCAAGCTTGCTTATCAAGCCAAGCTCGAGCTCAAACCAAGCCAAGCTCAAGCTTAATATAAACGAGCTCGAGCCAAGCTCAAGCTCTAAAATAAAAAAATTATCAAGCTCGAGCTCGGTTATTTCTAATCAAGCCAAGCTCAAGCTTATGAAAGCTTGGCTCGGCTTGGCTCGTTTGCACCCCTAGCTTTTAGCATAATATTACTGCTCCATGTTGGTATCAACTTTCCTAGTGAATTCTATCAGCAAGAAACGATATTCCCATAAATTTTACAACATGGAAGTCCAAAATATTAGATCCAAAGCATAATTAGAGCAAACTCAGCCCAAAAAATTATGTCCACACCAAATGAGCACATCATGACTTAAATAATTAAGTGATTCAATTTATGATGCCAATTCTAATAAAACATAAAGTTAATAGATTCTCAAAGAAATAGAGAACCCCCAAATCAGATTATGAGCAGTATAAATTGAATAGGTCATAACTCTAACAATTGGGGAGAAAATTATCTCGAGAGTTCGAAACCCTCCCCAAAAAAGTTTCAAGCTTTCACTGCATAGCTCAAAATTTCAAACCGTCCCTCTGCTTCCGCTTCACCACTTCGGAGCCTAGCATCCCTTCCTTACCGGGCTCTGCACACCGCCACCATGTGCACCGACAACACAATATAAAGAAACCCTAAATTTTCTAAAAATAAATAAATAAATAAAATATAAATCTGACTGGCAAAGTTTGTAGAGAGAGAGAGAGAGAGAGAGAGAGAGAGAGAGAGATAATTTGCCGATCTTGGCAAGGCGGTAGATGAGGACTCCTCCACGAGCAAACTCAGCCCAAAAAATTATGTCCACACCAAATGAGGAGAGAGAGAGAGAGAGAGAGAGAGTTAGGTTTTACCTAGAGGAGGAGGAGGAGGAGGAGGAGGGGGAGGGGGGAGGATGCTGCCGGAGGGGGGAGAACGCGGCGGAGGGGGGTCGCCGGGAGGGAGGAGGGGGCACCGGAGGGGGAGGACGCGGCCGAGGGGGGTTGCCGGAGGGAGGAAGGAGGAGCCAGAGCGGGAGAGATCGAGAGCGCGCGCGTGGGTTTTAAATTTGGGAGAGGGAGAGGGAGAGATCGAAGAAAATAGGGGAAATCATCCCTAAGTAAAAAAACTTAGCGACGTTTTAGCGACGCCAATAATGACGTCGCTGATTTAGAATTTAGCGACGTTTTAGCGACGCCATTATTGGCGTCGCTAATTTAGCGACATTTTAAACGTCGCTAATGACGTCGCTAAATGTCCAAAAATATATACGTCGCTGAAAACGTCGCTAAACGTCGCTAAATAAAATATATTAGCGACGTTTAGCGACCTAAATTGAACTTATAGCGACTAATCTTTTAAAAACTGAATAAAAGTCGCTAAACATCGCTAAATGTCGCCAATTAGTGACGTCTAGCGACGTTTTTATATGGAGTCGCTAAATTAGCGACATTTTTACATGGAGTCGCTAAAAAACGTCGCTAATCCCTTTTATTCTAGTAGTGACCCTCCCAATTTTATATTTGTACAACAGCCCATATACATGCAAAAATATTTACAATATATATAAATATGCTATCCAATACATATCTTAAACAATTGCTATTTATTTTTGTTACATATATGCTAAAAAAATTATCATATGTTATATTCTACAATATATATTATGTATATGTTAGGGATTCTCTATCAAATATATATAATGTGCACATATTTGCTGTATATAAAAAGAATTATTTGTATAGGTTAATGTTTTATCAAAAATATAAATATGTTGAATGTTTTAGTTTGTTATATATAAATTTTTTTTCACATAAATATACCTTACCAAAAATATTTTAAGCAATTATATTATAAAAATTATCTTTATTTATCCAAATACAAATATGTATATATCAGGAAAATATATTTCTATACATCATCCCATAAAAATATATATGCTTTGATTATATTTATGCTATTATTATTTATTTTATAGATATTAAAAATAGGGGTATATATATATATATATATATATATATATATATATATATATATATATATATATATATATATATATATATATATATATATATATATATATATATATAATTTATGGACTATAAGTAATTATACAATTATTTACTTTGATAAAAGCCTAAACAAGATTTTATGTACATATATATTGCTTGTAATTATGAAATAAGTTCAAACACCTATATCATTAGTTTTGGTTTTCAAAACTTCTATTTTACAGCGTTATATTATATATGCATCTTATATGGGAGATTATTTTTTCCTTAAACTCTAATAAGAATATTTTCTATAACATTATTAAACTATTTTTTTGTAAACAAACCCTAATTTTTTTAATAAACAATTACCTATGAACTAATATTATATCTATATTATTATGATAAGTGTTATAACCCTAATAAGGACTTCTCTTTATAAGTGGGCGTGTATACTTACTGTTGGTAATATTTGGTTGTTTTGTTTGGTACTGGTAGATTATATGTATCGTAGCAAGGGTTAGCTTGTACCTAGGCCTAGATATGACTTTGATATCGCAGTCTCAGCTACGTTAGGAAAACACATCAGGCAAGTATATTTTACTTATTTAATTTACATTATTTACATGCTTTACATAATTTATTATTCGTTCATTCTAAATATATTGTGACATGTTTTACCTTCTCCTTATCCGTATATTACATGATTATACCTGCTGAGACATAGTCATGATATACGGATTCATATTGCAGCCAACCTAAATGAGTGAATAATTACTAAACTACCCCTACTTTTCTTTTAGTCATGTATTCGTATATAGTTATATAAAAGATTTTATATATGTAAGTATTTATTTATTATATTTTTGGTAAATATATGAGTATATGTATATACATGTTGGTTGGATATAGTCATTAAGTATATGTTATATATCAATATGATTATACTATATAGATAAATAAAATTACCCTCCCAATTTTATATTTGTACAACAGCCCATATACATGCAATTTGTTTTATCATATATATAAAAATATTATCCAATACATATCTTAAACAATTGCTATTTATTTTTTCTACATATATACTAAAAAAATCATCATATGTTATATTCTACAGTATATATTATGTATAATTTAGGGATTCTCTATCAAACATATATAATGTACACTTATTTATGTATATAAAAAAATTATTTCTATTGGTTAATATTTTACCAAAAATATAAATATGTTGTATGTTTTAGTTTGTTATACATAAAAAATTTGTTTTCACATAAATATACCTTACGAAAAATATTTTAAGCAGTTATATTATAAAAATATATTTATTTATCTAAATAAAGACATGTATATATTAGGAAAATGTATTTCTATACATCATCCCATAAAAATATATATGCTTTGATTATATTTATGTTATTATTATTTATTTTATAGATATTAAAAATATGGGTATATATATATATATATATATATATATATATATATATATATATATATATATATATATATATATAATGGACTATAAATAATTATACAATTATTTACTTTGATAAAACCCTAAACAATGATTTATGTACATATATATTGCTTGTAATTATGAAATAAGCTCAAACACCTATATCAATAATTTTGGTTTTCAAAACTTCTATTTTACAGTGTTATGTTATATATACATCTTATATGGGAGATTAATTTTTCTTAATCTCTAATAAGAATATTTTCTATAACATTATTAAACTACTGACACATAGTCATGATATACGGATCGTATTGCAGCCAACCTAAATGAGTGGGTAATTACTAAACTATCCCTACTTTTCTTTAAGTCATGTATTCATACATAGTTATATACAAGATTTGATATATGTAAGTATTTAGTTATTATATATTTTATAAATATATTAGTATATGTATATACATGTAGGTTGGATATTGTCATTAAATATATGTTATATATCAATATAATTATACTATATAGGTAAATAACATTACCCTCCCAATTTTATATTTGTACAACAGCCCATATACATTCAAAAATATTTATCATATATATATATATATAAATGCTATCCAATACATACCTTAAGCAATTGCTATTTATTTTTGTTACATATATGCTAAAAAAATTATCATTTGTTATATTCTATAATATATATTATGTATATGTTAGGGATTCTCTATCAAATATATATAATGTACACATATTTGCTGTATATAAAAAAAATTATTTCAATAGGTTAATGTTTTATCAAAAATATAAATATGTTTTATGTTTTAGTTTGTTATATATTAAAATTTTGTTTTCACATAAATATACCTTACAAAAAATATTTTAAGCTGTTATATTACAAAAATTATATTTATTTATCTAAATACATATATGTATATATCAGAAAAATGTATTTCTAAACATCAACCCATAAAAATATATATGCTTTGATTATATTTATGTTATTATTATTTATTTTATAGATATTTAATATATATATATATATATATATATATATATATATATATATATAATTTAGGGACTTTAAGTAATTATTCAATTATTTACTTTGATAAAACCCTAAATTTATGTACATATATATTGCTTGTAATTATAAAATAAGTTGAAACACCTATATCATTAGTTTTGGTTTTCAAACTTCTATTTTACAGTGTTATGTTATATATGCATCTTATATTAGAGATTATTTTTTCTTAAACTCTAATAAGAATATTTTTCTATAACATTATCAAACTATTTTTTTGTAAACAAACCCTAATTTTTTTGTAAACAATTACATTTGAACTTATGTTATATCTATATTATTATGATAAGTGTTATAACCCTAATAATGACTTCTCTTTATTAGTGGGCGTATATACTTAATGTTGGTAACATTTGGTTATTTTGTTCGATACTGGTAGATTATATGTACCGTAGCAGTGTTAGCTTGTACCTAGGCCTTGATACGACTTTGATATCGCAGTCTCAGCAACGTTAGGCAAACACATCAGGCAAGTATATTTTGTCTATTTGATTTATAGTATTTACATGCTTTACATAATTCATTAGTCGTTCATTCTAAATATATTGTTACATGTTTCACCTTCTCTTTATCCGTATATTACATGATTATACTTGTTGACACATAGTCATTATATACGGATTCGTATTGCATGGCATATAGGTGACTCATACATGATCGTCGATGCTTACTTCTTGATGGATTTACCTGTATACATGATAGACTGGCGTATTACCTATTATAATCAGACTGATTGTATCATGGATGCGATATGGAAAGTAGCATGGGGTTGACAGGGCAGTCAATAGATGTATGAGCTACTTTTCCTCATCGCTATCGGTGTCTCATTTTCAGAGCTGTAGATATTTCATAGTTACCACTATTTTTCTTACAAGAAATATGGAGTCATCAAAGTTATAGGAGTTTCATTACCAGAGTTCTGAATTACAATGTGACAATTGATTCATGCGAATGATGTCCTCAAGTGCATTTCACACTGACTGGATAGTCTGTCTAGTAGTAGTGTTACTAGATCACCGAAGTATCTCTTTGTTCACCTATTTAGTTACTCGATCACTATTTACTTTCTTCATATATTATTTATCGTTTATCACTTGGTATGCATATTACTATCTTGTTATGTCCCTCTAATGACCTGGTTATTGCCGAGATATACCATAGGATTATTGGAGATGTTCTTCTTCGGGATTCATATATCTCTAGATGGTACCTTATTTATCGTTCTTCCATTGTAATTTACTTTCATATTTCATCATATTATAGATAGTGTTGTGGATGTAATTTATGGATTAGGATAGCATCTGGACAGCTTATACGTATTCGAGTCAGGATAGAGTCCGCTTGAATGCGTAGCTAGCAATTATCATATGGCCTGGTTCTGCGTATTTTGGGACTGGCGTGACACCAACTTTAATCCCCTACCCTATATTTTCTTAATACTAAAATCTAGAATAAATATGAAAACTTGTAAATATTATGTGCATATTTATGTATATAATATCATGAAAATAAAATTTATATATTACGTGTATACATAGATATGTATTAAATCCAAAAATCTTTTTTTAGAGATATTGAATTTTCTAAAGCCCAAAACACTTTTATACTCATTTACAACATAATTTTTTCCTTAAAACCCAGTAGCCCAAACCTATATTGTTCCTATCGGGCTAAAACCTGATTATCCCACCTAACCCACTACCCAAACCAGTGACCTGCAAGCTCCAGACCCGGGCTATAATAATTGTTAACCCCGTAATCTCCTCTTCTGCGTCATCAGCGGAGCAGAAAATTGCTCTCTCACGTGCTCCTAAATCTCTCTCAACCCTCTTTCTCGCATCTCACCAAAGACGTTAGCACCAAGTCCTTATAACCGAGCGGAGCGACCAACTTTTCTATCCCGAGCCAAGGCCGCACGAGTCCTTGTCAGTGCTAGCTACATCCCCCCTTCTGCGTGCGAGCCATAGATGTTTCGTCGAACGACCTATCTTAAATTGCGGTTCCTCCGTCGTCTGTGTCAGTCGACGTCGCGCCTCGTCGCTGCTGCCGAGGACTCGCAACTTCACGCCGTCACTTCTAGCTGCTGGACAGCTTAGACGTATTCGAGTCAGGATATAGTCCGCTTGAATGCGTAGCTAGCAATTATCATATGGCCTGGTTCTTCGTATTTTGGGACTGCCGTGACACCAACTTTAATCCCCTACCCTATATTTTCTTAATACTAAAATCTAGAATAAATATGAAACATTGTAAATATTATGTGTATATTTATGTATATAATATTATGAAAATAAAATTTATATATTACGTGTATAAATAGATATGTATTAAATCGAATTTTTTATTTATTTATAGATATTGCATTTTTTAAAGCCCAAAACACTTTTATAATCATTTACAACATAAATTATTCCTTAAAACCCAGCAGCCCAAACCTATATTGTTCCTATCGGGCTAAAACCTGATTATCCCACCTAACCCACTACCCAAACCAGCGACCTGCAAACTCTAGACACGGGCTATAATAATCGTTAAACCATTATCCTCTCTTCTGCATCATCAGTGGAGTAGAAAAATTGCTCTCTCCCGTGCTCCTAAATCTTCCTCTCAACCCTCTCTCTCGTATCTCATCGAAGCTGTTAGCACCAAGTCCTTGTAACCGAGCGGAGCTACCAACTTTTCTATCCCGAGCCAAGTCTGCGAGAGTCCTTGTCAGTGCTAGCTACATCCCCCCTCCCCCGCATGCGAGCCATATATGTTTTGTCAAACGGCACATCTTAAATTGCGGTTCCTCCATCGTCTGTGTCAGTCGACGTCGTGCCTCGTCGCTGCTGCCGAGGACTCGCAACTTCACGCCGTCACTTCTAGCTGCTGGACAACTTATACGTATTCGAGTCAGGATAGAGTCCACTTGAATGCGTAGCTAGTAATTATCATATGGCCTGGTTCTGCGTATTTTGGGACTGCCGTGACACCAACTTTAATCCCCTACCCTATATTTTCTCAATAATAAAATCTAGAATAAATATGAAACCTAGTAAATATTATGTGTATATTTATGTATATAATATTATGAAAATAAAATTTATATATTACGTGTATACATAGATATGTATTAAATCCAAAAATCTTTTTTTGTATAGATATTTCATTTTCTAAAGCCCAAAACACTTTTATAATCATTTACAACATAAATTTTTTCTTAAAACTTAGCTGCCCAAACCTATATTGTTCCTATCGGGCTAAAACTTGATTATCCCACCTAATCCACTACCCAAACTAGCGACCTGCAAGCTCCAAACCCGGGCTATAATAATCGTTAACCCCATAATCCCCTCTTCTGCATCATCAGCAGAGCAGAAAAATCGCTCTCTCCCGTGCTCCTAAATCTTCCTCTCAATCCTCTCTCTCGCATCTCACCGAAGCCGTTAGCACCAAGTCCTTGTAACCGAGCGGAGCTACCAACTTTTCTATCCCGAGCCAAGGTCGTGCGAGTCCTTGTCAGTTCTAGCTGCATCCCGCCTCCCGCGTGCGAGCCATAGATGTTTCGTCGAACGGCCTATCTTAAATTGTGGTTCCTCCGTCGTCCGTGTCAATCGACGTCGCGCCTCGTCGCTGCTGCCGAGGACTCGCAACTTTACGCCGTCACTTCTAGCTGCTGGACAGCTTATACGTATTCGAGTCAGGATATAGTCCTCTTGAATGCGTAGCTAACAATTATCATATGGTCTGATTCTGCGTATTTTGGGACTGGCATGACACCAACTTTAATCCCCTACCCTATATTTTCTTAATACTAAAATCTAGAATAAATATGAAACCTAGTAAATATTATGTGTATATTTATGTATATAATATAATGAAAATAAAATTTATATATTACGTGTATACATAGATATGTATTAAATCCAAAAATCTTTTTTTTTATAGATATTGCATTTTCTAAAGCCCAAAACACTTTTATAATCATTTACAACATAAATTATTTCTTAAAACCCAGCAGCCCAAACCTATGTTGTTCCTATCGGACTAAAACCTGATTATCCCACCTAACCCACTACCCAAACCAGCAACCAACAAGCTCCAGACCCAAGCTATAATAATCGTTAACCCCGTAATCCCCTCTTTTGCGTCATCAATGGAGCAGAACAATCGCTCTCTCCCGTGCTCTTAAATCTTCCTCTCAACCCTCTTTCTCGCATCTCACCGAAGTCGTTAACACCAAGTCCTTATAACCGAGAGGAGCTATCAACTTTTCTATCCCGAGCCAAGGCCGCGCGATTCCTTGTCAGTGCTAGCTACATCCCCCCTCCCGCGTGCGAGCCATAGATGTTTCGTTGAACGGCCTATCTTAATTGCGGTTCCTCCGTCGTCCGTGTAAGTCGACGTCGTGCCTTGTCGCTGTTGCCGAGGACTCGCAACTTCACGCCGTCACTTCTAACTGCCGGAACCCGCTGCAGGAAGGCAACTTTTTGTGGTTGAACACCATTATTGTTCCCTCAGTGCGGCAGACCGGATTTCCGAAGTGAGGACATCGACTCTCTTCTGAAGAATTTGGAAGACCTAGAATAATTCTTGTTTGCTTTTACCTCTTATTCATAGCATAATCTTTTTTGCTTTTTCCTCTTATTCCTGCCAAGGCTTTATTCAAATGATAGTGGAGCCAACTCAATTATTTATGATAAATGGAAATACAAGTATCTAAGATGAATAAATTGCAAAAATAGTCTAATGCCTTATCTACATACCCATCTATGCATATGTTGGCAATGAAGAGAGAATCTTTTATCAAAGTACATGCAAGATGTGTGAGAAACAGAGAAAGCAAATTGGCTATTAAAGTAGGGAGTTTAAGAGCAATAGCATGCGACTCCTATCCTTATATTCTTCTTCTTCTTCTTCTTCTTCTTCTTCTTTTATATGCATCTTGGTTTCAACAAATAAATTTATAAATAATCCCCTCCCTTTTCAGTAAGTAAGGATAAACCCATAAACATGCATTGAAAGACTAACTATCTTCTTTACAATCTTGTTAAAACCAATTTAGGTGGCATAGACTACTAGTATAACATGTTGGACCCTGTCCTTAAGTAAAGAACATAGGAAATTTGTTTTGGGCCTATTATGGAGATGATTAATATATATAATAACTTATAGGACGCATATGTATAACAAATTTATGGCAAAATTAATTTTAGGCAATTTGTACAAGTGCAACCTGGACATTGATTCGTCGCATACAAACTTGAATAGATCGACATGAAAGTATACGTTTCCAAATTACATACAATTTATTTACATGCATTTATTGTTCTGATATTTCTGTTGTCCGTGTTGCTTATATTGTGCATTCACCTGTGTACCTAGATTTTGTTTACTGTACTTGATACGACAGACTTTGTCACGTCCCAGTCCCAAAATACGAAAGACCAGAGTACGTGGCAATGGCCAGTTACATATCAAGTGGACTCCATCCCATCTCGATATACGCTGTCTAGAGGGTAAATATATCTATCTAAAATATCAAGTCAACTATATCTCAATCCACATAAAACAGTCATATGAAGAGCGAACTAAGTGCACTTAAGGTTGATCAGACCATAATATACCGATTCTAATTATACAAATGTATTAGTGTAGGCCCCCAATAACACATATGTCATGAACAAACTCGATAAAAGAATAAGCTTTCAAAAGTAGGCTATAACAGCAGTATAAGTCAAGATAGTCCAAAAATATAAGTACGTGAGATTATGATGAATGAAAGTACAAATAGTTCAAGTTCATCCACAATCTAAGAGACGTCTGGTGGAGACAAATCTACTACTAGTAGACGAAAAGATGAAGACAAGAATATAAATCAAAGTTCACACTAAAAATAAACTAAGCAATAGATGAGTCGTCAACTATGGTTGTACCCTAGTCTGGTGCCTATCCGTAGGACTCAGAGTAATCCTGTACTCTGTAGAAAGGACCAGGTCCTCAGTGGGACGTAACAAGATATGCAAGCCAAGTATATCAAAAGTATAGCATCAAAAATAGACAGGTGCGGGCAAAAAAATAACTAAGGCATAACCTATAAAATAATCATATATGAAAGAAAATAACTACTCACACATGAACTATAAAATATGACGGAATACAAATACCGTAGCTCGCAAGTAAACCACGGCTAAGAGAACACTCACCCGACCTTGGAAGCCTCAAGATGATCAAATAATCCCGACCTTAGTGGTCACATGATCACGGAACATATATCTCGACCTTAGAGGTCACATGGCTCCAAAACAGATAATCCGATCATAGTGGCGACAGGGTTATGAATAACGAGAATAGAGAAAAAAAAATAGTCCATGTGTTTATAATCGTTCTCGCGTGTCTAACACTCACGTGGGTTTATACAATCCATTGCTATCCAAACTAGTACATGGTCTATGACAAGTGTTTCTAATCAAATAATATCAAGAATAATTTCTAAGGCTAGCATGTGAATCTATGGAAATAAATATCGGTCATAAAATAAACAAATCAAATTAATCATGCTATATGAAATTAAAAACTTGGTAAGGTATACTTGTCTGGTAGTTTGTCCAAGTCTGTACGAGTCCTCGAAAACAAAGGCCTTGCCAAGAATACACAATTATTATCTTATATAAATTTTTGTATTTATATAAATAAATAATTTTACTTTTTAAGTTAAGTGTGTCTAAATTTTATTTAAGTAATATAGTATACTCCTAACTATTATAGTTAATTGCTTATGGCTTATAAATGGATAATAAGAGATAAGAGGGTTGATACATACCCTTTCTTCTCTATTCAGTATGCTCTCAAAATCTAGCTTGATACATCTCCTCTTAGTACATACTTCCTTGTTGTGTATCAGTAGAGTATTAGAAGCTCCTTATGCATGTACCAGTGAAGTATTATAGCTCATTCAAGTAAGGTCAGCTCATCTATTCAGCCAGTGCCACGTGGAGACCAACTGACAACTAAAGCCAAGTCACCAACCAGCTTAAGATGTGGCCCAGGTCCTTCCATGTCAGCAGTCTTCTACCGAACGACTTAACCGGTAAGAGGCAAGAGCCAAAGTATCAGTCTATAAATACAAAAGAAATGTAGAAATAAAGTGTGAAGAATGTTGTTTAGCTTTCATTTCTTTGTTCTTAGAAATTACAGTAGGTTGTAATAGTCTTTTTCTTCTTCCCCAATTTCCAATTAAGTAAACCCTAGTTTCTTTTCCCCAAATCTGAGCCTCTTTCTTGTTAATCACTGCAAATTATTGAAGCTCCATGGCGGAAAGTGAAAGATCTTTTACAATTCTAGGTCAGTTAGGTCAAGGACCTAACAGGGGTTAAGTGAAATTTTGCAAATTAATGGTGTTGGCCACGTGAATGAACATATGGTATTGTAATTGTTTATTACTTCATCTACATGACTACAAATAAACAATGGTTAATTCCTATATATTCTAGTAATCATAAAACTATAACTGAATATGTGAGCTACGTATATTAAAAAACGTGAACAGTGGACAATTGGTGTGCACGCCTATTTTTCTTCTGCCTACTCTTCTGCTTCTTATATATTTCAAATATTTTTTATTAAGAGTCATTATTCATCACCTATTTCCTATATTGTTAATACTTACCGAGGTTTCGGGTAGTTTCTATGGCTCGTTACGGCGTCTTTGTCTCGCGTGATCAACGGTGGTCGTTGGAAAACAGTGTTCACCATTTGTCACGTCTCGCATCCGCGATATCAGATATGGATTGTGAGCACGTCTAGCCTACTTCATAAGAGTATTAATCCAACTTAAGATATATTTTGCATACCAAAACCTAACACTAAGCCAAAATCAAAGTCAGATTTTTGTTAACTCTTCTGGACCATTCAATCTATCAATTCATAATAGCTGCAATAAATTTCTGATTTATCACTTCACTCTCCAAACCCACGTATTGATTATTCTTAATTAACTTTCTAGAAACCAATTACTAATATAAGCCCATTTTATATTCTTCTAAAGTCAATAACCTAATACTGGCCCAACTAAATATTTTGAAAAAAAAATTAGTTCGGTGGTTACATCATTGGTGGGAAGCTCAGGAGAGGCGTTTGGGATTTAACCAAACATGGAAATAATTCAAGGATCTATTCAACCGAAATGCATCTCAGACACAACCAAAGATGCACTGTATGATCAATTTCTGCACTTGGAGCAAGAGAACAAGACTGTAGATGAATACAACGCTGAGTTCAGTCGGTTGAGTTGTTTTGCTCTTGGATTAATTCGGTGGTTACATCATTGGTGGGAAGCTCAGGAGAGGCGTTTGGGATTTAACCAAACATGGAAATAATTCAAGGATCTATTCAACCGAAAGTACATCTCAGACAACCAAAGATGCACTGTATGATCAATTTCTGCACTTGGAGCAAGGGAACAAGACTGTAGATGAATACAGTCTTGTTCCAGAGAAGAAGTTGAGTTCAGTCGGTTGAGTTGTTTTGCTCTTGGATTAATCCCTACAGAATTGAAAAAGACAAAGAAGTTCGATAATGGGTTGAACATTGAGCTCCAGAGGTATATCAGCTCCCAATCCAGAGTCTCCCAAGAAGCAGTTATGGCAAAAGCTAGGACTCAGGAGGCCATTAGCAAGAAGGTCCCAGCAGCACAGAAACGTTTGTCTCCGACAGACTTGAAACTTTATCCTACATCAAGAGGACCAGGGAGACATTCCTTAGCATCTCAGCAACCACTAGCAGTCCCATATAAGAGTCCAAAGCTTCCTATATGCCATTATTGCAAGAAGAAAGGACACATTCAAAGTAATTATTGCCGAAGACTAGGATATTATTTTCATTGCGTCTCTGATCAACACCAGCTCCAAGGTTGTCCAGAAAGGCGCACTGAAGAACTAACACCACTACCGGAACCACCAATAGCTAGATCGCAGCAACAAGGGCAAGTTTTTTCTATAACCAATTAGGGTTTGTTAGCACCACGAGAAATAAATGCGGATAAGGGATAATAGATTTCAGGATAAGTCATAATCGCAGATATTTTAGTCTATGACAATTGTTGCTTGTTAAATATTGATTTAGAAATATAGTAGCAAATCTGAGAAAGCCCCTCTAGATGTTCGTAGTTATAACATACCCTCATATCATTTCTTGTTATTCGTTCTATCTAATTTCGAGGACAAAATTTCTATAAGTTGGGTAAAATATAATCCCCCACCCTATATTTTCTTACTTCTAAAATCTAAAATAAATATGAAACCTAGTAAATATTTTTGGTATATTTATGTATATGATATTATCAAAATTAAATGTATATATTGTGTGTATATTTTGATATGTATTAAATCCAAAGATCTTTTTTTTATATAGATATACCATTTTCTTAAGCCCAAAACACTTTTCTAATAATTTCCTATATAAAGTTTTCCTTCAAACCCAATAGCCCAAAACTATATTGTTACTATCGGGCTAAAATCCGATTATCCCACCTAACTCACTTCCCAAACTAGGGATCCACAAGCCCCAGACCCGGTTACAAAAACCGGTATACCCATAATCCCCTCTTCTGTGTCATCAGTGGAACGGAAGAACCGCTCTCTCCTTTGCTCCTAAAAACATCCTCTCAACCCTCTCTCTCTCTCGCACACACCTCACCGAAGCCGTTAGCACCAAGTCCTTGTAACCGAGCGGAGCCAACAGCTTTTTTTGCCCCACGCCAAGGTCACGCAAGTCTTTGTCTACACTAGTTGTACCAAGGCCAGCCCTGGCCGAGGACAGTCAGGACGCGTTCAGGTCCCATCGACCAGAAGGATCCAAAAAAAAATTATGTTTAAATATATAAATAATTTTGTACTGAAAATAGAACTAGTATTTGGCATGGGCCATTCTTATCACAAATCAATTGTGGTGTAGTGTTTATTACATTAGACTTGCACACAAAAGAGATTCCTAGTTTCAAATCTTGGTGGAGACATATTTTTTATTTTACTTTTGTTTCATTTTTTTTTTTTTTTTACATTATGTATGGGGTCTCATTTTGAAAGTTTGTCTCGGACTCCCATGAGTTCAGGGCCGACCCTGAGTTGTACCTCCCTCCCGCATGCGAGCCATAGATGTTTTGTCGGACCGCCCGTCCTTAACAGCGGATCCTCCGTCATCCGTGTAAGTCGAAACCGTGCCTCGTCGCAGCTACCGGGGACGCGCAACTTTATGCGGACCATGATGTAGGAAGTCAAGTTTTTGGGGTCGAACACCGTCACTGTTCCTTCGATACAACCGAACGGATTTTTGAAGTGAGGACATCACTTCTCTTCTGCCATTTCTTCTGAAGAATTTGGACAACCTAGAGAAAGCATCTTTTGCTTTCCCCTGTTATTCATAGCATAATCTCATGGGTTAACCATATCAGTAGCATAATCACTTAGGAGAGGGTGAATTATTAGTGGTAAAATCTACTATTTTAGTACGATAACTGACATAGGAACAGGAAGAGATTTCTATACTTACGGCTCGTAGTATGTGTGTTATAGTTTCAGTTGAAACTAATAACAATTCTATATATACAAAGTAGACCCAACTCTATGCCACCTAGGTTCAGGAGATGGTGTAGAATGTCTATTCCTGCCAACGCTTTATTCAAATGATAGTGGAGCCAACTTAATTATTTATGATTAATGGAAATTCAAGTATTTAAGATGAATAAATTGAAAAAATAGTCCAATGCCTTATCTACAGACCCACCTATGCATGTGTTGGCAATGAAGAGAGAATATTTTAGCAAAGTACATGCAAGATGTGTGAGAAATAGAGAAAGCAAATTGGATATTAAAGTAGGGAGTTTAAGAGCAATAGCATGTGATTGCTATCCTTCCTTTCTCTCTCTCTCTCTCTCTCTCTCTCTCTCTCTCTGCATCTTGGTTTCAACAAATAATTATTGTAAATTTGCAAATAACCCGCTTCCTTTTTCAGTAAGGATGAACCCATAAACCCAGGTATTGAAAGACAATAACTATCTTATTTACAATCTTGTTAAAACCAATTTAGGTGGGATAGACCACTAGTATAACATGAGGGGCCAGGCCCATAAGTAAAGAATATAGGAAATATGTTTTGGGCCTAGTATGGAGATGATTACTATATATAACAACTTACAGGAATTAGTTATTGTATGCATATGTATAATAAGATTATGAACAATTTATTTTTAGGAAATTTGTATAAGTGCAACCTGGACTTTGATTCGCAGCATACACACTTGAACAGATCGACATGAAAGTATACCTTACCAAATTACATATAGTTTATTTACATGCATTTATTTTTCCTTTATTCGGTTGCTTACGTATTTTTCTTCCACATATGCCATGTTGTCTCTTGATTTCCTTACTTGTATATATGTAGTCTTACTTTATATTTCTGTTTTTCGTGTTGCTTACATTGTGTATTCACCTGTGTACCTAGATTCTGTTTACTAGACTTGATGCGACAAACTTGAATTCATAGTTCCTTAGGAGAGAGAAAGAGAGAGAGAGAGTGTGTGTTCACATATGCCATGTTGTCACTTGATTTCCTTACTTGTATATATGTAGTCTTACTTGATATTTCTGTTTTTCGTGTTGCTTACATTGTGTATTCACCTGTGTACCTAGATTTTGTTTACTAGACTTGATGCGACAAACTTGAATTCATAGTTCCTTAGGGGAGAGAGAGAGAGAGAGAGAGAGAGAGAGAGAGAGAGTGTTACATTAGGCGGGGCTATTACCACTTAATTGTGAGCACCTCATCGAGCTGCGATAGCGACCGATTTTAGGACTGTTAGTGCCTCATCGGACCGCGATCATTATTACATGATTATTTGATAGCCACGATTAATATTATATTCTCTATGACATGTCACCATCTGTTGATTTATTTTTCTTGTGGTATTCTTTCATTGTACTTGTAGCTATTTCATTTTTCATTCATGTCTTTCCATGCATGTTAGATATACCACTACCAAAATATGATGCTTTAGCGACGTTTTTAGCGACGTCGTCATAAAACATCGCAAATGTTAAAGATTAGCGACTCCAAAAATAAACGTCGCTATACGTTGTTGTTGGCTACACATAGCAACGAGTAGCGACTGTACTTAGGTTTTTTTAAAGAATACTCGCTATACGCTTCTTTAACATAGCTAAACGTCTCTAATATTTTTGCTTTAGCGTCGTTTGGCGACGTTTTTACGGACGTTGCTTATTTTTTAATTCGCGACGTTCAATTTAGACGTCGCTAAAAAGTTACTATAAGGTTTTGGGTTTTTTATTTTCCCCCATTCTCTCGATCTCCCCCTCCCAAATACTCTCCTGTACCCCTTGCCCCCCCACCCACGGGTACCGCTCTCGCATTTAATCATCCCTCTCCCATGTAGACTCACCTGCAGAGTGATGCCTCCATGCGACGTGTACCAAAGAAATAGTTTGGTTCCTCAATACCTTCTCTCTTCGATCCAGAATCTAAACTGGCTGCTCTGGATAACTGAGAGTAGGGCCCAACTCTATCTCCGAGTGATCCAATACGTGACTAGGATCCTCTATGTAACATCTCAATTGCGACAAGTGAAACACATTGTGCACTCCCTCTAATGCAGGTGGCAAGTCTTGTCCGTAGGCAACTACACCGACCCTCTCGAGAATACTGAAGTATCCGATGAATCGTGGACTAAGCTTTCCGCCTCCACCGAAGCGAATCATGCCTCGTGTCTAAGAAATCCTCAGAAATACCAGACCTCCAACCTAGAAAAAAATACAAACTTATGAACTTAATCTATAACAAACAACCAATCAACACAAAACAAAAACCTAAAACTATACCCCAAACTCCAAGAGTCTTTGGTGGCTATTGGCCCAATTCTGTTGTCTGTCCTGCACCACCCGAAGTCTATCTCTAATCAGCTTGACCTTCTCCGCTGCATCTACCACCATCTCTGGCCCAAGCAAAGCTCTCTCTCCAACATCGTCACAAGATAAGGGAGTGTGACACCTTCGACCGTACAGAGCCTCAAATAGTGATATCTCTATACTGGCCTGGTAGCTGTTGTTATAAGCAAACTCTACCAAATAGAGATGGTCCTCCCAAGATTCTCCAAAATCTCGTACACAGGTGCACAACATATCCTCGAGAGTCTGAATGGTCCTCTCGGACTGCCAATCCGTCTGGAGATGATATGTAGTACTGAACTTGAGTTGGGTGCCCAAGCTCGCCTGAAAACTCCTCCAGAATTGAGAAATGAAATGACTCTCCCGATCCGAGAATATGCTGACAGAAACCCTATGTGTCCTGACGATCTGTCTCACATACATCTCTGCCAGATTCTCTGTAGACAAACCCACATTGAAAGGCAAAAAGTGGGCCGACTTGGTCAACCTGTAAACGATGACTTAAATCGCATCTTTTTCTCTTAGAGATCGTGGAAGTCCGGACACAAAATCCATAGTAATGTGCTTCCACTTCCACTTTGGAATGGGTAATGGCTGAAGTAACCCGCCTAACCTCTGCCTCTATGCTTTCACCTACTGGCACACTAAGCATCTAGATACAAACTGTGCCACCTCCCTCTTCATGTCATACCACCACACACTCTCTCGCATATCCCGATACATCTTGTTGGCACCTGGATACATAGAATTCTAAGAGCAATGTTCTTCCTGCAAAACCTCTTCCCTCAACTCTCTACAAGGCACACACAGTCAAGTACCGTACCGCAAAGAACCATTCCCAGCAATGGTGAAATTATCCTCCAATCCTGCTCTCACCTGATCTCTGATACTCCTCAGATATACGTCCTCATACTGGGCTGCCTTGATCCTGTCCATCAACTCTGAGTGTATCTGCAAACCCCATATCTGTATCGCAAACCCAGGAACTATCACCTCAATGCCTAAGCTCTCCAGATCCTCCAATAAATATCGGTCTCTCGTAAAAAACATAGATACCAGGTACCTTCTCAAGGCATCGACAACTACATTGGCCTTCCTTGGATGATATTGTAAGGATATATCAAAATTCTTCATCAGTTCCAGCTACCGACGCTGCCTCATATTCAGCTCCTTCTGAGTAAAAATGTACTTCAAGATCTTGTGGTCTATGAAGATTTCTACATGCTCTTCGTACATATAGTGTTTCCACAACTTCAAAGCAAAGATAACCGCTGCCAACTCCAAATCATGGGTAGGATAGTTCTTGTCATGAGGACGCAATTGCCTGAATGCATAGGCAATCACCTTCCCATTCTGCTGAAGAACACAACCCAGGTCTTTCCCTGATGCATCACTATAGATAGTGAAACCTCCAGACCCTGATGGCAATATCAAAATAAGAGCAAACGTCAATCTTGTCTTAAATTCATCAAAAGCAGCCTGGCACTCCTCTGTCCAAAGAAACTCCATGCCCTTCCTGGTGAGTTTGGTTATCGGCTCAACAATCCTCAAAAAATCTTGTACAAACTTTTTGTAGTAGCCTGCCAGACCCAAGAAACTCCTGATCTCTGTCACTGAACTCGGGGTCTGCTAAGACTTCATTACTGTGATCTTCTTCGAGTCCACTGAAATTTTATCACCAGTCACAACATGTCCTAAGAAATCCACCTTGTCTAGGAAGAACTCACACTTGGACAGCTTTTCGTACAGCTTCTCCTTCCTCAGTACATCCAACACAATCCGTAAATTCTCCCCGTGCTCCTCTGGCGTCTTCAAGTATATGAGAATGTCGTCGATAAACACCACCATGAACTTGCCAAGGTACTGGTGGAACACCTTGTTCATCAAATTCATAAATACTACAGGGGCATTAGTCAACTCGAACGATATCACCATGAATCGTACTGGCCATAACGAGTCTTAAAAGCAGTCTTTGGAATGTCCTCCGGCTTCACTTTTACCTGGTGGTAGCCTTATTTAAGTCTATATTAGAAAATACCTTGGCGCCACTCAACTGATTGAATATGTCATCAATCTGTGGCAATGGATATTTATTCTTGATAGTGAGATTATTTAATATCCTGTAATCAATGCACATGTGCGCCGATCCATCCTTCTACGGTACAAACAATACCGGGGCTCCCCACGGTGAAGAACTGAATCTGATAAATCCCTTATCCTGCAGTTCATCAACTTGCTTCTTTATCTCAAACAACTCACTGTTGTTCACTTTATAGACATATTGTAAAATTGGCTCTGTACCTGGCACCATATCTTTAAAGAACTCAACATCTTGATCTGGTGGCTATCCTGGCAATTTCTTAGAAAACAAATCCAAGAACTATGCTATCAAGGGATGCGACAACTCCTGGTCTTCTAACATAGCTCCACAAATAATGCCTTCTCACTGCTTCGTAGTTCCTCTAGCAAACTCAAACTCTGGCCCCCTTGGTGGACTAAACAAAACTCTACCTCCTCTGCAAATTATACTAGCATGGTGCCTACTCAACCAATCCATCTCGAGTATAATGTCATAGCTCAAAAGTGACATTACAAGTAGACACACACTCAGCTCCCGGCCTTTCAGAGTAACTCTTCGGTCCTTACAAACATCACTAATCAGGATAATGCCTCCCCCGGTCATGATCTTGCAAGTCCTAAGCAAAGTGTCAGCTACCAAATGATGCTTCAGAGCAAAAGAAATAGATACAAAATTATGGGAAGCACCTGAATCAAACAATGCTAAAACTGGAATAGAATCAATGAGAACAGAACCTACGATGATATCTCCAGTGGGCTCGGTCTCCTCGACCGCTATAGCAAATGCTCGTCCTTGAGGTGCACCTCCCTGATGCTGATGTTGGGCATAATGCTGCTACTGGGTCAGAAGCGACGGTCCCCTTGGCTGTACTACAGGTGGTCTCGTATGTGCTCTCTGAGCTGGAGTTGCTCCCTAAGCTGCACGATGAGGGTTGGAAGGACAATCGCTTATTTGATGCCCATTTATGCCACAATACAGACAAACTTCCAACCTTCTCCTACAAACTACTCTGATATGGCCGATCTTCTTGTAGTAGTGGCAGGAAGCGTGTTATGAGTGTTTCTGCAGCTACTGTGGTGCCTGGTGAAATATGGTGGCCCATGCAGGTCCAAACGACTAAATTGTTCGGTTTCAACTTAGAGACCGAACAGGCCTGCAATAAGATTGAGGATTCTAGGAAAAGCTCATTCACAGTATAGGGTCCTGATTTCAATTCTTAATATCACTTCTGATCAATTATCCTATCGCCTTTGATTTCCAAGTATTCTATTCTGATTTCTCCTATCCCTTAATCTTTCAGAATGGTTCAGACGAGAAACACAGTAGGAGGCACATCAGAACCAGCTGAGCAGAATGTGCCCGAAACTCTTGCACTTTCGCCGCCTCTATCTGTTCCGGCAGTTACTCTAGATGGGGCACAGCTACTCGGAGTGTTCCAGGGACTAGTGGAATCCCAGAAAGAACAGACTGCACTTCTGCGGACCAGCCTCTCAGAAGCTATTAAGTCCCAGGAGTCGCCACACAAGAGGCCAGGGAGTGCCAAAGACTTTAAGAACCTCAGACCCCTGGAATTCTACGGAACTGAAGGCATTCTCTATGCCGATGAATGGATAGAGAACGTCGAGAGACTCCTGAAGACTGCTCGTGTCCCTGATGATCTTAAAGTGGAGTCTGCAAGCCTGCAACTGTTCGATATAGCTCGGACCTGGTGTAGAGACGAACCTCAACTATCTGCTCCTGACCTCACCTGGGAGGACTTCAAGAGACTGTTCAAGGAAAAATTCTACCCCGAAGTGGCTCGGGAAGCTCTCGAAAGTCAATTCGAGAGACTGGAACAAGGTAACCTATCTGTAGATGAGTATACTGCTGAATTTAGCAGGTTAAGCCACTTTGCGGAGTACATGGTTCGTACCCCGGAGGACAGAGCCCGTAGATTCAAGAAGGGGCTATCTCCGGATATTCGCCTTGCTGTCACCACCAGCCGAGCTCGCACCTACGAGGAGATCTTGAGCGTGGCACAAGGCGTTGAGAGAGACATGGGGCATAAGCTAAAGCGAGAAAGAGATACCGGAAATGCGGGACCCAACAAACGCCCTTTTCAACAACAACAGCAGGGGGCCCCGCAACAAGCTCAGCGTCCTCTCCCTCGAGCTCCAGCACCCCAACACCAGGCCCAGGGACAGAACCAACAAGCTGCTACTTGTAACTATTGTCATAGACCAGGCCATACTTGGCAAGTTTGCAGAAAGAGGCTAGGTGTTTGTCTACTTTGTGGCTCAGCAGCACATCAAGTGAGGGACTGTCCCGCTGCTCAAGGACGCGGACAGGCTTACGTAATGACCATGGAGAACGCGCAAACTCTGGAAGCAGCTAATGCGCGTAAGTGATTCGTAGATATCTTTTCTAGTATTGTTTTCGTGCCTATTGGTTCGTGACCTCAGCCCCAACATAGTAATTTTGAACTTGCTAAATAACCTAGTATGTTTTTAAATTGATAACTGTATAGATTCTTTAGACTTTTGCTATTGTGCTTATTTTGTGTTATTTTGTGAACTTCAATAATTTGTACCTCCTTTTCATCATCATCTAGCGCACTTAATTTTGCTGAACTTGACTTATGCTGCTATTTTATAGCCTAGTTTTACAAGCTTACCCTTTATCGAGCTTGTTCATGACACGTATATTATTGAGGCCTGATCAACCCCACTAATACAAGTGTCTACTCAGAATCAGTGTACTACGGTCTGATCAACCTTAGTGCATTTTGATTCGCACTTCGCATGACTACTTATGTGGATTGAGGTATAGTCGACTAGTCTACTTGCCCCTAAATACGTCCGAGCATATCGTTTCAGCATTACCAGAATAGAACCTCGATCCTTAACCGCCTGACAATTCCCATTAGAATTCCTGAAAAACGCCTTGATCCCTATACCTCTGTTCTACCACCTCGCCCTTAAACTCTTTATTATTGATCCTCACCTTCCCTTACTTCGGAAGGACAGAATCCTGTGTTTGGTATAAGTTTGATTTATAGTGCTAGATGATAACCCTTTATGACTAAGGCAATACCCTAGGTGATGTGTGCTGTGTTTTGTGTTGCAGACTTAAGATTCAATACCCAAATCTATTAAGTTGAGACCTAGCTTTACTAGTTGTACAGCCTTAAAGGATAGGGGTAAAATTTTAAGTTGGGTAGCGACCGCAATGTTCACCTAAGAGAAACCCGTTATACTGTGACCAAGTGAGTTTGGACAGAGAGAACCCTGCCATAATTTAAATTTTGAGGACGAAAATTTTATAAGTTGGGTAGATTGTAAGCCCCTGATTTTTCAAAAATATTAAAATTGGGATTTTTCACAATTTTCTGGAATTTTCTGGGAATTTTCTGTAATTAAAATCAGGGTTTTGAATTATTACAAAATTTTTAATTGATAATAAATAACATTAAAATATTATGAAAATAATATTTTTGGGTGTAAAATGGAAAACTGGACTTAGGGTAATTTTTCTGGAATTTATTGGGCCCTGGACCTATTTTTAAAAACACCTAAAACTATTTATGTAATTATTTATTTAATTATTATTATTATTATTATTATTATTATTATTATTATTTATATACCCGGCCCAGCCCGTTGGGCCCAACCGGCCCGCGGCCCGTTGGGCGAACCCAAGCCCAGCCCCCTAGCGGGTCGGGTCGGATCCCCAGACCCGCACCCGACCCGACCCTACCCGGCCTCCCCACTCCCCTCGAACCCGGTCGTCTCCCCCGCGTCGTGCGCCGCCCGGCGCGCCGCCCGCTCCGGCCAGCCACGACCCCCCCACGTCACCGCCCATCGCGGCCCCCTCGGCCACGACCCCCCCGACGGCCCCTTTATAAACCCCTCCACTCGCCGTGCCGACCACCACGACGAGCTCGCCGCGGCGCCCTCCGACGACCACCTCTGCCGCACGCCGCCACGACGTTTGCGCCGCCGTCCTCCTCCGCGGCCAGCCAACCTCCTCCACTCCTCTTCTTCTTCTCCGGCTGCCCACGGCGTCGACAGCGGCCGCTCGACAGCAGCAGCACAGCGGCAGCACCGGCAGACCGCGCCGTCGCCGCCGGCGAGTTCCCAAGCCGCCGCGCCACCCGCCGCCGGCGCCGCCCTCGGCCTCCCCCGCAGCGGCGCCGCCCAAGCCGCCGGCCAGCAGTGTCCGAACCCTAACCCTAGCCCTAATTCAGTCCCGCGTGTCCGACACGAGTCGGACACGATTCGACCCTGTTTTCGGGTCCCCTTCAGGTGCGTGTAACTTTCGCCTCGTAGCTCTGTTTTCGATTCTGCAAATTGCGTTGTGAAGCCTGTATAACCCTCTCGGTGTCCGGACAAACTGTTCGGGGCATCGCGTCCTGTGGTGATCGTACACCGCGATCCAAAAATAGGAAAAACCAGACCCTGTTTTACCCCGAAACCGAGTACGTCCCGCCAAACGGGACGACTTGATCGCGTGCGGTCTTCACAGATACGTGCGCATCATCGATACGGACGTGTGAGTCTTCGTGGAAGCTGATTCGGGTGTGCGTGCACACCGGAATCAACGCGTATCCGCGAACATCGCCCCGTATCCGCCTTTTCGGCAATTTACCCTAACTTCGTGCACACACGTCGGATCGAGACGAAACTTGTGCCATCAGACTCGTAGCGATACGCTGGTCCTGTGGGTCAAGTTTGGTTCGATTCTGAGAACGTTGACGAAATCGCGTGTCGTGGGCCCCACAGGCCCCGCTCGACGGGCGATTTTGTGTTCGGCTCATCGGAATCCAAATCTGGAAGTTCCGTTGGGTTCGTATCATCGTTCCTGACCTGTTGACACTAAGTTTGGTGAATTTGGAGACCGTTGACCTGGACACGTTTTTCGGTGCAAAGCGGGCCCAACGGCGGACCCCGTTTTGACCCGAAACTGCCGTTTTTGCCCTTGTCTCCAAATTGGACCCAAGGACAGGCATTTCTAGCTATTTGACATCTTCTGAGCTTGATGGTAATGTCTATTTCAGCTTTTGGACTCATCTATGGAAATTTCTCCCAAGAACAGATCCAAACAACAGGCAAGTACCTGCACTTCAAGTTAATCTTTATATATTGTGATAATTAATTCCCTGCTATACATGTACTTTTGATGTTTACACCTAGTGTTAGAAATGTTAAATTTCATGTCTTGAATATTGGTAGTTCCTGTCTTGTTTTACATGTCGGGTGGGAGAATACTAAGGAGGCATGTAGTTTACCCTTTCCCCTGGATTGTCTAATAGCTGTTGGTACACGACTGTCCATCAGCCGGATCTCGATTGTAATGTCTAATAGCCGTTCATGACGGCCGGATTAGTCTTATAAACCCCTACATGCCAACTATGTATTCTAAAAACAAACACAAGTTCACACAGATAGTTCTGGTCATGTTATATTTTTTGCTGGCTATTGTAGTTTCATTTCCTGTTTCATTTATTTCTGTTTCTCACATTCCTGTTTACAGCTAACTCTGAGATAATAATGTTCTGCTAATGCTGTTTCTCAACATGATATCCAATATTTAATTGTCATAAAATATTTAGTTTAATCTTGTTGTGCACTGTGTACTTTGCTCCTTTCCTGACTGGATCTGTTGTTTAGGCGATGATGAGAACCTTGCCCCCACCTATTATGGCCCCTATGAGGCAGCAGGTGATACAGTTGCAGAGCCAGTTCCCGCACAGGAAGCTACTCCTGCTGAGTAGTTAGCACTAGTTATCTTAGTTTTGCTCTTTATCTTATTTAATCGGGTTTGTCCCCGATTTCATTTTGGAATTCCTGTACTAAACATTTGAATTTGTTGTCACATTTAATTCAGTTGCAATCTTAAGCTTCATTTCTTATTATTATCTTGCCTATGTTATTTGTGAATGAGCTAGTTAGTAAATCTGGGTTTGACCTAGACAGCGTACTATCGCCGATTCTGCGGCGTAGGCTGGACGTACCCACGCACTCGTGCCCGAATTTCCGGGTACGGGTCGTGACATGAAATGACATCCAAACTGGAGCATGGTACTGCTGTGGCTGCTAAAAAGGCTTAGAATGGAGATGGGGACACTTAGCAGGCCCTGCGCTGCTACCAATCCCCACAAAAGAATTACGGTCTCTCTTGGGCTTCAAGCTCAACTCCCGCTCAACCTTGTGTGCCTCCACAAGTATCTTAGAATACATCTCATAGAAAGATAGAATGATGATCTTTACTTCCCAGCTCAGACCCTCGCAGAAGCGAATAGCCCGAACCTCTGGCTCCCTCACCAAGTACTCCGAAATTGGCTCAACCTTCCGAACTCTTCGGTATACTCTTCCACGGACATGCTCCCCTGAGTAAGGCTCTCAAACTGCCTTCCCAAGTCCAATATATCCGCCCGAGCAAAAAACTTTATTTTGAAGAGTTCCTTAAACACCTCCCAAGACTGCCCCCTCATCAACAAGAAGTGTCTTATTTCTGAATCAAGTGCGGGCGATATCGAACAGCTGAAGTCCCACTGCCTCCACCTTCAGATCCTCAGCAAGTCGAGACACCCTCATGAGACGCTCGATATACTCGAGCCAATCATCAATGTAGACGATGCCCTCAATCCCTGTCACGCCCTAGTCCCAAAATACACGGGACCAGGCCACATGGCAATGGCCAAATAATACGACTACGAAGAATTTCCTAATTTAATGGACCCGACGAAGCGTACTACGCTATCCTAAAATACTATCAAGTCCAATATGCTAACATACAGCATGTAAATATCTAATCTCATCCACATAATATAAATAAGAAGTGTTGGAATAAATACTAAAATTGAGTACGAAGTCTGGATGTCATAATACAGCACAAATAAGTCTGATGCGAATAAATCCACTGAATACAATGCTAAAATAAAAGTACAGAAGGACAGATAAGAATACTAGACTAGAACATCGACTAGCTAGATAAAGATGCTCCAGCCCAAGGCAGCAGTGTACCCAAATCACGAGAACTCCTATGGAAATGCCTCAAAGTCCTCAGCCACGAATCCGGTCTCCACTCCTGCTCCATAGATGGTCTGGTACAAGTACTTATCCGGATCTAAAAAGGAAGCAGATCCTCAGAGTGACGTAACAAGATACAAAAGGTACATGCCATAAAGTAAATACTGTGTAAACTCGAGGATGAACTAACCAGCTAAGTAAAATGCACTTGAAGACAACCTTGGTACGTATGGGTAGGTAAAAGGTATATAGCGTAGGTCAAGCCAGAGACTATGTATCTGGCATTAGCTGTAAATTGGATGCCAGAAGTATATGCTGACTACATCACTGATCATGATAGCGCACAGCTTGTAACCTCTGTCGGATGTATCGACAAGCATATACGCCCATAATCGGGTAGCACATAGCCCATAACCGGGTACCACATAGCCCATAACTGGGTAACACTGAGGCTCACAATCCCGTAGTTTACTATAAAACTATGGTAGTCAAATATCTGTCCCATACGTTTACTAATTGTTTTTTCCGTCCAATGCCAATGTACAAATCGTGAATACGACGTGGATATCTCGTACTATAATGCAAGTCACTAAAGAAATATACAACTATGCTAAATACCATCACACATGATGCTCACACTGATGGCCAGTCAAGTATGAAGCTCGCGTCCCTACATGAACTCACTCTGTGACGTGCAGTGATACGTGACAAGGTCCAGGGAGTCATAATGATAACTCCTCAACTTTAGGTGCATCTACTAGACACTAGTTCAAACACAGGTCCTAAGGTTAACGCCTTCATCGACTACACACGAGTCATTCTCAGACGCACACAGTTATATAATATTAAAGAAATAAAATATACGAATTATAATAACTAAATTTAAATAGTACTACACAACAAGGTATACTTTTCTGGAACTTTGATGTGAACAAGTAAGGATCCGGAACCCGCAGCCAAGGTAGAACCATCTTGGGTGCCTATGAATATATAACAATAAATATCAATCACTACATTACACTACTCTAAGCATGCATAAGAGTTTAACATGCGCAACGTCATGAGTTACGTAGTGTCTAGACCAAACAAGCGTTCTAGCTAAGTAGGTTGGCTAATGTTGACTAGTCAAAGACCAAGGAAGTATGTGTACACTTAGTCTACTAGTCCCACAATATTTACAAGTCATCCTATGGTATAATTTTGCATATGTCACAATCGTGGTCATAACTAGGATTTGTGTAGGTGCTAAGTTGTACCTCTAACATATAGATTACTACTGTTCTCTCTCTAGGTCTTCGTGCACAAGTATATAAAATATCCTCTAATATTTACCATCAATTATTAACCCCAATTCCTCTAATATTTGTACAACAACAAGTGCCCACAACCAAATAACAAATGACATCCACTTTTCGTGTACACTAGCATGGCATTCTAATTTGTTAAACTCAAAATTTCTCACTTTTCCACAAGTGCACAAAATAATTTAAGCAAGAATTTAACCTAGTTATGGTGATAACACTCTCAACCTTGCACTTCATATTAGCATTAGTCACCCCTAAGTACAAGTCTTTCATTAACAAACTAACTCTTGCCATAATATTCAACACTTAAACTAATCATTTGATTAAAATAATAATCTGAAAACTAGGAGTTAAAAATTGGTTAAACATGCTGTAGATAGTTGTCAAGGCAAGTGTTTATATAAATATACATATATACATATGTATATATAACTATACAATATTTTTTGAGGAAGAACAAGAGATCAAGTGCATGATTATATATATTAGAAAAAGAATAAGAGGTCATTCATGTACATATACATTAGGATGAATAACAAATTAATATATATGTACAAATATACAAGAGGAAGAACAAGATCAAGAATATATATATATATATATATATATATATATATATATATATATATATATATATATATATATATATATATATATATATATATATATATTACAAAGTGCAAAGGGAGAAGAACTTGGATGCTCGGCAAGGGGGTGGTGGTGGTGATGGAGTTGGTGGAAGTGGGGTGGTCATTGAGATGAGGGTGGCTGCTGATGGCAGTGGGCTAGTCGACGGAGAGGATGGTGGTGGTGATGATGACGTTGGCAGTGGGTGGCTGCAGTCGTAGAGGTTGTGACAGTGGCAGTGGATGGCGGTCGTGGTGGAGGTGGCGGTTGTGGTGAGGAGGTCGGAAAGGTGGCGGTGGCAGCTGTGTTGGAGGAGGTCGGGGTAATGGTGGTTGTGGTGATGGAGGTGATGGTGGTGAGGGTGCCTGCTGCAATTAGGAGGAGGTGGAGGTGGTTGTGGGTTGTGGTAATGGAGGTGATGGTGGTGAGGGTGGATGCTGTGATTGGGAGGAGGTGGAGGTGGTTGTGGGTTATGGTGATGGAGGTGATGGTGGTGAGGGTGGCTGCTGTGATTGGGAGGAGGTGGTGGTGGTTGTGGATGGTCCAACAGGTGAGGGAGGAGATCGGGATGATGGTGGTTATGGTTGGATAGAGGAGGCAGTGGTGGTGGTTGTGGGTTGTTTTGGAGAGGTGGTAGTGATGGTGAATGTATGAGGGAGAAGGAAGAAGAAGTTGCAATAAATGAAGAGAGATATGAGGTATTAAATAAATGAGGGGATTGTAAACACCCTAAATTTCAGAAATAAAGTTTAATACAATTTTTCCCGTATTTTTGGTGTTCTTCCGGAATTTACAGCTAAGGTGATTTGGGTTAAATAATTTTTAGTGTGACTTAATGGAGTTAAAATATTCTGGAAGTAAAAATTTATTGTGTATAATGGAAAACCGGACGCATGGCATTTTTCGGTGAATTTATTGGACACCGGAGCAACGTATCGAGGACCTTTAGCTATTTAGATTGGGAACCAACCCGAACCAATCTAAACCCAGATTAAACCAACCGTTGACCGAACCAAACCGCGGCTAAGCTGAGCCAAGCCAACCCCTTGTAGTGGGTCGGGTCGGGTCGGATCCAGCAACCCGACCCGAAACCCTAATCGAAACCCTAAGTGAAGCCCCCATCGGAATCACTGTGCATGCCTATTTATACCTCGGCTTCCGTGCTGCCGCCGCCGCCGCAAAACTCTGCGACCCTCATCACCGGAACCCTAGTCAGCCGACGACTCCTCCACCTTCCATCCGTTCCCCTAGGCGTCGACCACCCCTCGACTCCGCCGCCCAGTCGTCCGTTCGAGCGCCGCCACCGCCCAGTCATCCGTGGGGCTGTCGACGACCCCTACTCCGGCGCTGTCGTCGATCAAGCCCACTCCAACCGCGACCACCCGGCCCCGCTCGCCCCCGAGTTCTAGCCCCCTCGTCGACCACCACACTCGCAGCCGACTCCGGCGCTGCGACTCACCGCCGACCCCGACTCGCCGCGGGGAACAGCAGCCGACGAGCCTCCCTCCGCAGACAGGAACGGTTCGCCACCAGCAACCTAGGCAGTCGCTCCGATCCTGACTCGGCTCGTGTCAAGGGGACACGACAGGCACGCGGACGCAGTCGATTCTCGACCAGGACGCAATTTGGACTCTCGGACACGTGAAAAACAGATTCACGGAGCCCTGTTCAGGTACCGTTTCCCCTCGCCTCGCAACTCCGTTTTCAATTCCGTCGATTGCTATGCGTAGACTGTATAACCCTCTCGGTGCCCGTGCAACTCGCTCGGTGCAGCGCGTCCTGTAGTGATCGTACACCGCGATCCAAAACAGGAAGAAACAACGCCCTGTTTCACCTCGGAACTGAGTCCGCCCCGCCAATCGGGACGACTTGGTCGCACGCGGTCTTTACCAAACTGTGCGCGACGTTGATACGGTCATGTGGGTTTTCGCAGAAGTCGATTTGGAGGTGCGTGCACCCCGGAATCAACGCGTATCCGCCGACGACACCCCGTATCCGTCGATTCTGAAACACGCTGTAACTTCGTGTACACACGTCGGATCGAGACGAAACTTGCGCCAACGGATCCGTAGTAATATGCTGGTCCTGTGAGCCAAGTTTGGTTCGATTCTGAGGATGTTGACAAAATCACGTATCGTGGGCCCCACAGGCTCCACTTGACGGGTGATTTTGTGATCGGCTCATCGGAATCCAATTCTGGAAGTTCCGTTGGGTTCGTATCATCGTTCCTGACTTGTAGACACTGAGTTTGCGGAATTTGGAGACCTTTGACCCTGGCACGCTTTTTGGTGCAAAGTGGGCCCGCATGTGGAACCCGCTTTGGCCCGGAAATGACCTTTTTGCCCCTGTGTCCAAATTGGACGTAAGGACAGGCATTTCCAGCTATTTGACATCTTCTGAGACTGTTGGTGATATTTATTACAGCTTTTGGAGTAGTACCTACCGGATCCACAGATACCAGGACAGTTGTTGATACTCGGACATCAGGCAAGTGTACCTTGCCAATCTATGCAGTTTAGTTATCTATTTTTCCTTGCTTTATATATAATGCTGTGCATGCTCAACCTAGGACCGTGTGACGTACTTAGCGTCCGATTATCAGTCGGGTGCCGACACTGTACGCAGTGTTGGGTACGGTCATCTAGAGATGGACATCCGTGACACTTTATTTTCGCACTTGTCTTATCAAGTACCATATGACCCAGGACACTTGACACTATTCATGAGACAGGATTTTCCCGAGATATTCGTGGTGATTCTGTATAGGATACAGGACATTATACTATTAGATACTTTATGACTTGTTGCATTTAGCTATGATCGCGTTTGACATGGGCATGAGACGTTGTGGTCATGATATGCGTGGTTACATTGGGTGAGGAGAGACACACAGGCTACAGGCTGTATTTATGTATATCTTCTATTATTGAGAGGTCGCAGGTTCTCGTAGCAGAGTCTGACCCACTACCGGTTATTACCGCTACCGGCTCCCCGACACAGAGCTTGTAGTGGCTCAGCCTGAGACTAGTGATGCTCTCACTTGCATTTACACTTAGATGGTTACATATTTACCCCATTGTTCATTTAGTTATATATTTGCTGCACTGCTTATCTGTATTTATTGGCATGAGCTTTCTTGTACCTTGCTATGTCCCCTGAGGACCTGGATCCGGATTTTGTTCCCCAGATTTTGCAGACGTGGTTTATCCCGAGATCTACGGGACTGGAGCAGGAGCTGATCCAGGAGTTGTACCACCATCCGAGGACGAGGTCTTAGCTGAAGATTTCTCTTGAGCATCCATGTTCATGCTCAGCTTCCATTATTTATTTCAGTCATTTACTTTCTGGTCTGTTGAACCATTGTACTAGATATTTATCGGGTTGTTCCCCGAAGTACTTTGTGAGACTTGCTGATGATTTACATTCCTTATTTATTCTGTGGATCATATTTTATATCTTGTGTGGATGAGATTAGTTGTGCCATGATTGTCGTAGACTTGTTTTACAGCTTAAGTATGCCCTGTTGGATCCATTATATTGAGTTGGTCCATCGGTGCGTACTGCTGGCCATTGACACGCGTCCGGTCCCTCGGTATTTTGGGACTGGGGCGTGACATAGTTTTTGTGGTGGCCCATGCAGGTCTACGACTAAATAGTTCGGTTTCAACTTAGGGACCGGACCAGCCTGCCCTAAGGATAGTATGAACTATAGGATCTCATCCATTATTTAACCAGTTGTTGAACACTATATCGATCTCGAAATTTGTTACTTGAACTGCATCCTGTATTGATTCCTCTGAGCGTTCTCATAGTTTATCTTTTGATTGCAGAGCAATGGATTCCGGGAACAGAGATGATATCCCTTTGGAGACACCACACGACGCTGTGGTTACTTATGGAGACGAAGTGACACCAGGGGATGGTGGACAAGCATCGCAGAGTGATCAAACCGGGCAGCCTAATCCAAGGTTCCGGAGAGATGATATTCCACCACCACCACAGTTCACTCCCCAGATGCCAGTATTCCCGTCAGGACAAGCCATGGACGGACAGCAAATGTTCCAGATGATGTATGCTATGATGCAAGCACAGCAGCAAGTTCAGCAAGAGGCTCATCGGCAGGAGGCCGAGTATCTGAGGACCAGCCTGGTATCCGCAATGGAGCAGGCAAATCCAGCAGCGAGGAGAACATCGACGGGATCTATCACCGATTTCCGTCATCTCAAGCCTCGCACGTTTTCAGGTAAAGAAGGGCCAACGGAAGTTCATGAGTGGCTCACCAACATTCAGCATCAGTTGGAAGCCGCTGAACTTCCAAGAGAGAAGTGGATGACTGCAGTCAGAATGCAGTTGACTGATAATGCGCATCACTGGTGGTTAGCAGAAGAAAGGAGGCTTGGACAGGACCGAGTCACATGGGAAGAGTTCTCCAGACTCTTCCAAGAGATGTACATTTCAGCCATTGCACGGTCAGAGCTCAGAGACAGGTTCAACCGCCTTATCCAAGGCAGCATGTCAGTAGAGGAATACAATGCGGAATTTATTCGCCTGAGCCGCTTTGCCCCAACACTGATTTCAACGGAGGAAGAAAAAGCAGAGAAGTTCTTTGACGGCTTGAAGTTCGAGCTTCAGAAAGTGATTGGTACGGTAGCACCTACCTCTTATACCGATGTCCTTGCAGCAGCCCGACGCTTGGAGCGCGTCACCAGGAGGGAATCTAATCTGAAGAGGCCTATCACATCAGCACCATCCAGGCCAGCACAGGGGGATTCAGCAAAGCGAGCCCAAAGGGGTATGCCAGATAGAGCAGCACAGAGAGACAGACCTCTTCCTACTTGTCACCACTGCGGCAAGGTAGGACACATTGAGAAGGAATGCAGGCGTAAGTTGGGACTGTGTTTGTGCTGCGGATCCAACCAGCACTTTTCCAGGGACTGTACTGAACGCCGAGACGGAGCACCAAGACTAGCGTTACCTGCACCACGACCAGCTTATCCAGCAGCAGGAGGCCAGCAGACAGGAGTTGGTGGGGTCAGACCACCAGCCCCAGGGGGGAATCATCAGAGACCACCACTGGCACCACAGGCAGCCCTATTCCAGCAGCAGCAGCAGCAGCAGAGAGGTCCAGCTCAGGGAAGAGGACAGGCTTTCCCATTAGCTGTTGAGGAGGAGGCTACAGCAGGCGAGGTCATTGCAGGTACTATTTTAGTAGCTTCATTACCTGCAGTAGCTTTATTTGATTCTGGAGCATCGCATTCATTTATAGCAGCTAGCTTTGTAGCCACCCATAGAGTAGCTACCGCACCCCTTCCGAAGATGAAGAGGATTCTTACGGGAGGCGGTATTATTCCGGTTAGTGATGTCTGTAGATCATGTTCTGTAGTAGTTTGTGGCCGAGAGATGCGAGCTCAATTTCTAATCTTTTCCATGCCAGATTATGATGTCGTACTTGGTATGGACTGGTTAAGTCAGTACCATGCGACTCTTGATTGCCGACTTGGACGGGTTATATTTAGACCGCCAGGACACCCAGAATTTGAGTTTCTCCGCGGAGCAGTAGAGCAAGGAGTTCAGCCTACTCTTAGGGTATTATCTGTAGAAGAGGAGACAGGTTACCCAAGAGTCATATCAGAATTTGTGGATGTATTTCCTGATGATCTTCCAGGTTTACCGCCTGATCGGGAAATAGAATTCATAATAGACTTAACTCCAGGAGCGGAGCCAATCACTTCATCTGTTTATCGGCTAGCACCTAAGGAGTTAGTGGAGTTGAAGGAACAGGTAGATGATCTTTTGGAGAAGGGTTTCATTCGCCCCAGTGTTTCACCTTGGGGAGCACCCATCTTATTTGTGCCGAAGAAGGATGGAACAGTACGGTTGTGCATTGATTACCGGACACTAAATGCTGTCACCATCAAGAACAGGTATCCCTTACCACGCATTGATGATCTATTCGATCAATTAAGTGGTGCAAGGGTATTCTCGAAGATTGACCTTAGATCCGGCTATCATCAGATCAAGGTGAGGAAGGAAGACATCCCGAAGACAGCTTTCAGGACGAAGTATGGGCATTATGAGTTCCTGGTGATGCCGTTTGGTTTAACCAACGCGCCAGCAGTGTTCATGAGCTTAATGAACAGGGTCTTCCACCAATTCTTGGATAAATTCGTAGTGGTATTCATCGACGACATTCTCATATATTCCAAGAGCCCTGAAGAGCATGAGGAGCATCTTAGAATCGTGTTAGAGACCTTGAGACATGAGAAGTTATATGCTAAGCTCAGTAAGTGTGAGTTCTGTATGGACAGAGTGCCTTTCTTGGGGCACATCATATCAGGAGAAGGACTTTCAGTGGATCCAGAGAAGGTAGCAGCAATTGAGACTTGGCCTACACCTACATCAGTAGCAGAGGTGAGAAGTTTCCTCGGACTTGCGGGATATTACCGAAGGTTCGTAGAAAATTTCTCAAGGATTGCAGAACCAATGACAAAGCTAACACGAAAGGATCAGGAGTTTGTATGGATAGAAGACTGCCAGAAGGCTTTTGAAGAACTGAAGAGAAGATTAACAACAGCACCTGTCTTGACTCTTCCTTCAGGGTCAGGAGGTTTTGTTGTTTACAGTGATGCATCAGGCAGTGGACTAGGATATGTTTTGATGCAACATGGCAAGGTCATTGCTTATGCGTCAAGACAGTTGAAGGACCACGAGAAGAACTACCCCACGCATGATCTGGAGCTAGCAGCAGTGATATTTGCATTGAAGATATGGAGGCACTATCTTTATGGAGAGCGGGTAGAAATCTTTACTGATCACAAGAGTCTGAAGTATGTGTATACTCAGAAGGAGCTTAACATGAGACAGAGACGTTGGCTAGAACTAATGGTGGATTTTGACATAGATCTGCAGTATCATCCGGGAAAGGCGAATGTTGTTGCAGATGCACTCAGCAGGAAGCCTACGGCTTATTTCTTGACAATGCAGCCCGAGCTATTGAGAGACTTACAGGAGTTACAGATAGAGGTTATCGTACCGGGACAGAATGGCTTGATGGCTAACCTTGAGATTCAGTCATCACTCGTGGAGAAGATTAAAGAAGCATTGCCCACCGATGCTAGATTCCGAAGACTCAAAGAAAGGACAGAAGCAGGTATTCAGACAGGACTTCGCATTCACGAAGACGGGACATTGAGATTTGGAAACCGCTTGTATGTTCCAAATGGAGAATTGAGACAGGAGTTAATGACTGAATCACATAGCTCTATGTACTCTGTTCACCCAGGAGGAACCAAGATGTACCGAGACTTGAGACAGTATTACTGGTGGCATGGAATGAAGAGAGAGATCGCGAGATTTGTGGCCAAATGCTTAGTCTGCCAGTAAGTAAAGGCCGAGCATCAGAGAACTGTAGGTATGTTACAACCGCTCCCGATACCGGAATGGAAGTGGGAGCACATCACGATGGACTTTGTCATAGGATTTCCGAAGAGCCCCAGCGGAAGAGACGCAGTTTGGGTTATCGTGGATAGACTCACTAAATCGGCACACTTCTTGCCATTTAGAGTTGGACAGTCCACAGAGGAACTAGCTGACATGTATATGCGACAAATCGTCAAATTACAGTGGAGTACCTGTTAGCATTGTATCGGATCGAGATTCGAGATTTACATCTCATTTCTGGAGAAGCATGCAAGAGAGTCTAGGCACCAGACTCAAGTTCAGCACGGCATACCACCCGCAGACAGATGGACAATCGGAGCGCACCATTCAGATCTTAGAGGACATGTTGAGATCATATATGCTCGATTTCGGAGGATCGTGGGAGGATCATTTGCACTTAGTAGAGTTCTCCTACAATAACAGTTATCAGGCCAGCATCCAGATGGCGCCATTTGAAGCTTTATACGGAAGGAAGTGCAGATCGCCAGTATGTTGGAGTGACGTTGGTGAACGTCAAATACTGGGACCAGAATTGGTAACGCAGACAGTGGAGAAGGTGAAGCAGATACAGAATCATCTACGAGCAGCTCAGGACAGGCAGAAGCATTGGGCAGATACACACAGGCGTCCCCTAGAGTTCAAGGAAGGAGATCACGTATTCTTGAGGATTTCGCCCACTCGTGGTACTATCAGATTCGGGAGCAGAGGCAAGCTGAGCCCAAGGTATATTGGGCCATTTGACATCCTAGAGCGCGTTGGTGAGGTGGCTTATCGTCTTGCATTACCTCCATCCTTAGAGGGAGTGCATGACGTGTTCCACGTCTCACAGCTGCGAAGGTACGTGACCGACCCAAGTCACGTAGTCGACCATTCAGAGATCACAGTAGGCCCGAGTTTGAGATATGAGGAACAACCAGTTGGCATCCTCGACGTCAGTGAGAAGACATTGCGGGGACAGACAATCAGACTAGTCCGAGTAGCATGGAAACATCATTCACCAGGCGAATCAACTTGGGAACGAGAAGATAGTATGCGTCAGCGTTACCCCCACTTGTTCGAGGAGGCAGTTGTAAACTAAGCAACCTTGTATTTCCATAACTCTTTCTTTAAAAGCTTATTCTTTGATTGCGAGGACGCAATCCTTTTAAGGAGGGAAGATTGTAAACACCCTAAATTTCAGAAATAAAGTTTAATACAATTTTTCCTGTATTTTTGGTGTTCTTCCGGAATTTACAGCTAAGGTGATTTGGGTTAAATAATTTTTAGTGTGACTTAATGGAGTTAAAATATTCTGGAAGTAAAAATTTATTGTGTATAATGGAAAACCGGACGCATGGCATTTTTCGGTGAATTTATTGGACACCGGAGCAACGTATCGAGGACCTTTAGCTATTTAGATTGGGAACCAACCCGAACCAATCTAAACCCAGATTAAACCAACCGTTGACCGAACCAAACCGCGGCTAAGCTGAGCCAAGCCAACCCCTTGTAGTGGGTCGGGTCGGGTCGGATCCAGCAACCCGACCCGAAACCCTAATCGAAACCCTAAGTGAAGCCCCCATCGGAATCACTGTGCATGCCTATTTATACCTCGGCTTCCGTGCTGCCGCCGCCGCCGCAAAACTCTGCGACCCTCATCACCGGAACCCTAGTCAGCCGACGACTCCTCCACCTTCCATCCGTTCCCCTAGGCGTCGACCACCCCTCGACTCCGCCGCCCAGTCGTCCGTTCGAGCGCCGCCACCGCCCAGTCATCCGTGGGGCTGTCGACGACCCCTACTCCGGCGCTGTCGTCGATCAAGCCCACTCCAACCGCGACCACCCGGCCCCGCTCGCCCCTGAGTTCCAGCCCCCTCGTCGACCACCACACTCGCAGCCGACTCCGGCGCTGCGACTCACCGCCGACCCCGACTCGCCGCGGGGAACAGCAGCCGACGAGCCTCCCTCCGCAGACAGGAACGGTTCGCCACCAGCAACCTAGGCAGTCGCTCCGATCTTGACTCGGCTCGTGTCAAGGGGACACGACAGGCACGCGGACGCAGTCGATTCTCGACCAGGACGCAATTTGGACTCTCGGACACGTGAAAAACAGATTCACGGAGCCCTGTTCAGGTACCGTTTCCCCTCGCCTCGCAACTCCGTTTTCAATTCCGTCGATTGCTATGCGTAGACTGTATAACCCTCTCGGTGCCCGTGCAACTCGCTCGGTGCAGCGCGTCCTGTAGTGATCGTACACCGCGATCCAAAACAGGAAGAAACAACGCCCTGTTTCACCTCGGAACTGAGTCCGCCCCGCCAATCGGGACGACTTGGTCGCACGCGGTCTTTACCAAACTGTGCGCGACGTTGATACGGTCGTGTGGGTTTTCGCAGAAGTCGATTTGGAGGTGCGTGCACCCCGGAATCAACGCGTATCCGCCGACGACACCCCGTATCCGTTGATTCTGAAACACGCTGTAACTTCGTGTACACACGTCGGATCGAGACGAAACTTGCGCCAACGGATCCGTAGTAATATGCTGGTCCTGTGAGCCAAGTTTGGTTCGATTCTGAGGATGTTGACAAAATCACGTATCGTGGGCCCCATAGGCTCCACTTGACGGGTGATTTTGTGATCGGCTCATCGGAATCCAATTCTGGAAGTTCCGTTGGGTTCGTATCATCGTTCCTGACTTGTAGACACTGAGTTTGCGGAATTTGGAGACCTTTGACCCTGGCACGCTTTTCGGTGCAAAGTGGGCCCGCATGTGGAACCCGCTTTGGCCCGGAAATGACCTTTTTGCCCCTGTGTCCAAATTGGACGTAAGGACAAGCATTTCTAGCTATTTGACATCTTCTGAGACTGTTGGTGATATTTATTACAGCTTTTGGAGTAGTACCTACCGGATCCACAGATACCAGGACAGTTGTTGATACTCGGACATCAGGCAAGTGTACCTTGCCCATCTATGCAGTTTAGTTATCTATTTTTCCTTGCTTTATATATAATGCTGTGCATGCTCAACCTAGGACCGTGTGACGTACTTAGCGTCCGATTATCAGTCGGGTGCCGACACTGTACGCAGTGTTGGGTACGGTCATCTAGAGATGGACATCCGTGACACTTTATTTTCGCACTTGTCTTATCAAGTACCATATGACCCAGGACACTTGACACTATTCATGAGACAGGATTTTCCCGAGATATTCGTGGTGATTCTGTATAGGATACAGGACATTATACTATTAGATACTTTATGACTTGTTGCATTTAGCTATGATCGCGCTTGACATGGGCATGAGACGTTGTGGTCATGATATGCGTGGTTACATTGGGTGGGGAGAGACACACAGGCTACAGGCTGTATTTATGTATATCTTCTATTATTGAGAGGTCGCAGGTTCTCGTAGCAGAGCCTGACCCACTACCGGTTATTACCGCTACCGGCTCCCCGACACAGAGCTTGTAGTGGCTCAGCCTGAGACTAGTGATGCTCTCACTTGCATTTACACTTAGATGGTTACATATTTACCCCATTGTTCATTTAGTTATATATTTGCTGCACTGCTTATCTGTATTTATTGGCATGAGCTTTCTTGTACCTTGCTATGTCCCCTGAGGACCTGGATCCGGATTTTGTTCCCCAGATTTTGCAGACGTGGTTTATCCCGCGATCTACGGGACTGGAGCAGGAGCTGATCCAGGAGTTGTACCACCATCCGAGGACGAGGTCTTAGCTGAAGATTTCTCTTGAGCATCCATGTTCATGCTCAGCTTCCATTATTTATTTCAGTCATTTACTTTCTGGTCTGTTGAACCATTGTACTAGATATTTATCGGGTTGTTCCCCGAAGTACTTTGTGAGACTTGCTGATGATTTACATTCCTTATTTATTCTGTGGATCATATTTTATATCTTGTGTGGATGAGATTAGTTGTGCCATGATTGTCGTAGACTTGTTTTACAGCTTAAGTATGCCCTGTTGGATCCATTATATTGAGTTGGTCCATCGGTGCGTACTGCTGGCCATTGACACGCGTCCGGTCCCTCGGTATTTTGGGACTGGGGCGTGACAGGGATAGCCTTTCTAGGGATTAGGGTCGGCTGGAATTTCTCTTCCCTAGGTTTGTGTGAGGGTTGCTTGTGAGGAAATGAGGGGTAGAGATGTGTTGTAGTTGAATGGAGGGTGGAGATATATTGTAGAATAAAGTTGGTACATAGTACCATGCAAAAAAAAAGGGGTAAATAGAGGGTTTATGACCATTCAACAAGTTAAAGTAGGCTTTCTTCATTGCCTTGCTCTAATGGGAGGTGGACACCTAGTTGTTTATTTGCACAAAGGCCCCTAATAGTTTGGAAATTGCACAAGCAAAGTAGAATTGGGATTGGATGAGGAAAATGATCATGTTTGGTGTGTTATAGTAAAAAAAATTAGTGTGTAGTATTCTGTATGAACCATAAGGGTGTGAGTGGGGGTTTGTGTTGGTGTTGGGTCTAGTTTTGGGTTAGGTTGAGTCATTGCCCCAATTTAGTTAAAATTAGTGTCAATGGTGTTCTTTAATTAATTGGAAGTGTATAGGATTTAAATTGGGTGGGACACAAGTGTCATGGACGTAATAGACTCGGAATAGATTATTGTCATAAATTTGGTTGCATAAAATGGGTTAAGGTTTTGTCTCCAATTTCGATTGGAACGGACAAAGATGCAAAAGTTGGATTTATTTGGATTTAAAATTAAATAATTGTGACGAATATTGTACGACTAAAATAAAGCACAAGAGAGACTATATATATGTTACACAAAGGTCAGAATGGAAGACTGGCACGTCCAGGACAAGGGTGTGAAATTTGTTTGAAAGCAGAAGCTAGAGTAGCACTCCAAACACCGCAGCAACAGTAAGGTGCATTAAGTGAATAAATTTAAAAGAGGTATTCTAATAACTCCATTAACTAATTCAAAATAATCCTAAATAAATCATACTCCTAGATTTGGGTCAGGGGGTTTACAACCTACCAAACTTATAAGAATTTTGTCCTCAAAATTAAAACAAACACATAAAGCAATGAATTATCAAGCAATGCTACGGACATACCTAGGACTGGTGGAACTGGCTTTTGGACTATCTGTTGGGCTCTATTGACATACTGGGAACACTCCTGAGCCTGATGTTGGTTCGATCCGTACCTCAAACACTGTCCTAACCTTCTTCTGCAATCTTTCTGAACATGCCCCTTCTTTCTTCAAAAGTGATATGTCGGTAGCTCTCTCTGCTGATACGACACAACCCTCTGTTGCGTCTACACTCCTGTATGACAGATCGGTCCTCCTATTCCTGGTTGTTCCTTAGCTGGTATAGATACACTGGGATACCTATGACTTATCGATCCTTTGCCAATAGCCTCTTGGATTCTAGCCTCTGTCAAGACCTTATCGTAAGATATCCTCGCCTGCGAGCTAGTAAATCTTTGGAGCTCACAAGTCAGTCCGTTATGGAATCTCTTGGCCTTTTCTAAATCATTTGGTATCAGGATGGTACCAAATCTACTAAGACGACTGAACTCCGTATCATACGCGTCTATAGTCATGTTCCCTTGCTCCAGATGTAGGAACTGAGAGTAGAGCGCATTCTTGACCGTAGCGGGAAAGTACTTTGTATTAAAGTATTCTAGAAACTACTTCCACGTCTGCTTCTTGTCGATGCTGTGCTCCATAGAGTCCCACCAGTGATGGGCATTACCTTTCAATTAGGCCCTCACTGTGGTCATCCAAAGGTCCGGAGGCAGCTGAGAAGCCTCCAGCAGCATCTCCGTGTTGGTGACCCAAACGGAGATCTCCTCTGCGATCTCGCTGCCCGAAAAGGTATTCGGGCCTATCTGACGAAACCCTCGAATCATACCAGCTGGCTGAACAGGTGCATGTGCTAGTACGGGTGCTGGAGTTGGTGGCCTATCCAGAACTGCCATTAAGCTTTGTCTTATAGTCTCGATCTGATGTTACTTCGCCTGTATTATGGCCTAAAAGAACTAGAATATTTGTGGTTGTCCCTCCGGTTGCATCATCTGAGGTGGGAGGCTCCGCCTGGCATCTGAGGTAGAAAGGGTGGAGGTAGTGGCAAGAGATAAAACTATATTAAAAGAGTACGAAAACAAACAAACAGGATATAGATATTCAAATAATTAAATTAAAGGAGGTACAAAGATGGTAGTCAAGGTGGATGAGATCTAATAATTTCTAACCTATTGCAGGCTCGCTGGACATGATACCATACCACAAGCGATAAACAGATACCTGAATGGGCCACCACTAAAATTATGTCACGTCCTAATCCCAAAATACACGGGACCAGGCCACGTGGCAATGGCTAGCTAATACAACTCCGAAAGATTTCCCAATTTAATGGACCCGATGAAGCATACTACACTATCCTAAAATACTATTAAGTCTAATATGCTAACATGCAGCAGGTAAATATCTAATCTCATCCACAGAATATAAATAAGAAGTGCTAAAATAAATACTAAAAATGAGTACAAAGTCTGGATGTCATAATACAACACAAATAAGTCTGATGGAAACAAACCTACTGAATACAATACTAAAATAAAAGTACAGAAGGAAAAATAAGAATACTAGACTAAAACATCGACTAGCTAGATAAAGATGCTCCATCCCAAGGCATCAGTGTACCCAAATCACGAAAACTCCTCTGAAAATGCCTCAAAGTCCTCAGCCATGAATCTGGTCTCCACTCCTGCTCCGTAGATGGTCGGGTAGAAGTGCTCATCCGGATCTGGAAAGGAACCAGGTCCTCAGAGGGACGTAACAAGATACAAAAGGTACATGCCATAAAGTAAATACTGTGTAAACTCGAGGGTGAACTAACCAGCTAAATAAAATGCACTTGAAGACAACCTTGGTACGTATGGGTAGGTAAAAGGTATAAAGCATAGCATCTAGCCAGAGGCTATGTATCTGGCATTAGCTGTAAAATAGATGCCAGAAGTATATGCTGACTACATCACCGATCATGATAGCGTACAGCTAGTAATATCTGTCGGATGTATCGACAAGCATATACGTCCATAATCGGGTAGCACATAGCCCATAACCGGGTAACACATAGCCTATAACCGGGTAACACTGAGGATCACGACCCCGTAGTTTACTCTGAAACTACGGTAGCCAAATATCTGTCCCATACGCCTAATAATTGTCTTCCCCGCCCAATGCCAATGTACAAGTCGTGAATATGACGTAGACATTTTGTACTATAATGCAAGTTACTAAAAAATATACAATTATGCTAAATACCGTCACACATGCTGCTCACACCGATGGCCAGTAAAGTATGAAGCTCGCGTCCCTACATGAACTCACTCTGTGACGTGCAATGAAACATGACAAGGCCCAGGGAGTCATAATAATAACTCCTCAACTTTAGCTGCGTCCACTAGACACTAGGTCAAACACAGGTCCTAACGTTAATGCCTTCGTTGACTGCACCCGAGTTATTCTCAGACATTCATAATTATATAATATTAAAGAAATAAAATATACGAACTATAATAACTGGATTTAAACAGTACAACAAGGCAATGTATACTTGCCTGGAACTCTGATGTGAACAAGTAAGAATCTGGAACCCGTAGCCAAGCAGAACCGTCTTGGGTGCCTATGAATATATAATAATAAATATCAATCACTACATTACACTACTCTAAGCATGCATAGGAGTTCAACAGACGCAACATCATGAATCACGTAGTGTCTAGACCAAACAAGCGTTCTAACTAAGTAGATTGGCTAATGTTGACTAGTCAAAGACCAAGGAAGTATGTGTACACTTAGTCTACTAGTCCTACAATATTTATAAGTCATTCTAAGGTATAATTTCTCATATGTCACAATTGCGGTCATAAATAGGATTTGTGTAGGTGCTAAGTTGCACCTCTAACACATAGGTTACTAGTGTTCTCTCTCTAGGTCTCCGTGCACAAGTATATAAAATATTCTCTAATATTTACCATCAATTACTAACCCTAATTCCTCTAATATTTGCACAACAACAAGTGCCCACAACCAAATGACAAATTATATCCACTTTTCGTGTACACTAACATGGCAGTCTAATTTGTTAAACTTGAAATTTCTCACTTCTCCATAAGTGCACAAAATAATTTAAGCAAGAATTTAACCTAGTTATGGTGATAACACTCTCAACCTTGCACTTCATATTAGTACTAGTCATCCCCAAGTACAAGTCTTTCATTAACAAACTAACTCATGCCATAATATTCAACACTTAAACTAATCATTTGATCAAAATAATAATCTAAAAACTAAGAGTTAAAAATTGGTTAAAGATGCGGTAAATAGTTGTCAAGGCAAGTGTTATATATATATATATATATATATATATATATATATATAATATTTTTAGAGGAAGAACAAGAGATCAAGTGCATGATTATATATATTAGAAAAAGAACAGGTCATGCATGTACATATATATTATGATGAATAATAAATTAATACATATGTACATATATACAAGAGAAAGAACAAGATCAAGAAAATCATATATATATATATATATATATATATATATATATATATATATATATATATATATATATATATATATATATATAGACACACACACACACACACACACACACACACACACACACATATATATATAAGAAGATAAGATAAAGTGGAAGAGGAAGAGGAGAACATTACCTAAATTACAAAGTGCAAAGGAAGAACTTGGATGCTCGGCAAGGGGGTGGTGGTGGTGATGGAGTTGGTGGCAGTGGGGTGGTCGTGGAGGTGAGGGTGGTTGCTGGTGGCAGTGGGGTGGTCGACGGAGAGGATGGTGGTGGTGGTGGTGATGGTGATGATTGTGTCAGTGCTGGTGAGGTGATGGTGGTTGGCTGTCGAGGAGAGAGAGGAGGAGATGATGGTGGTGGTGGTGATGACGGTGACAGTGGGTGGCTGCGGTCGTGGAGGTTGTGACAGTGACAGTTGGTGGCGGTCGTGGTGAAGGTGGCAGTGGTGAGGAGGTCGGAAAGGTGGCGGTGGCAGCTGTGTTGTAGGAGGTCGGGGTGATGGTGGTTGTGGTGATGGAGGTGATGGTGGTGAGGGTGGCTGTTGTGATTGAGAGGAGGTGGAGGTGGTTGTGGGTTATGGTGATGGAGGTGATGGTGGTGAGGGTGGCTGTTGTGATTGGGAGGAGGTGGAGGTGGTTGTGGGTGGTCCAGCAGGCAAGGGAGGAGGTTGGGGTGATGGTGGTTGTGGTCGGATGGAGGAGGCAGTGGTGGTGGTTGTGGGTTGTTTTGGGGAGGTGGTTATGATGGTGAATGTATGAGGGAGGAGGAAGAAGAAGCTACAATAAATGAAGAGAGAGGGGAGGTATTAAATAAATGAGGAGGGGATGGCCTTTCTAGGGATTAGGGCCATCTTGAATTTATCTTCCCTAGGTGTGTGTGAGGGTTGGTTGCGAGGGAATGAGGGGTGGAGATGTGTTGTAGTTGAATGGAGGGTGGAGATATATTGTAGAATAAAGTTGGTGCATAGTACCATACAAAAAATATGAGGAAATAAAGGGTTTATGACCGGTCAACAAGTTAAAATAGGCTTTTTCATTGCCTTGCTCCAATGGGAGGTGGATACCTAGTTGTTTATTTGCACAAGGCCCCTAACAGTTTGAAAATTGCACAAAAAAAGGAGAATTGAGATTGGATGAGGAAAATTACCATGTTTGGTGTGTTGTAGTGGAGAAAATTGGTATGTGATATTTTGTATGAACTATGAGGGTGTGAGTGGGGGTTTAGGTTGGTGTTGGGTCTAGTTTTTGGTTAGGTTGAGTCATTGCACCAATTTAGTTAAAATTAGTGTCAATGGTGTTCTTTAATTTACTGGAAGTACATAAGATTTAAATTGGGTGGGACACAAGTACCATGGACGTAGTAGACTCGGAATAGATTATTATCATAAATTTGGTTGCACAAAACGGGTCAAGATTGTATCCCCAATTTTGATTGAAACGGACAAAGATGCAAAAGTTAGATTTATTTGGATTTAAAATTAGATAATTATGATGAATATTGTGAGACTAAAATGAAGCACAAGAGAGGCTATATCTGTGTTACACAAAGGTCAGAATGGAAGACTGGCATATCCAGGATAATGGTGTAAAATTTGTTTGAAGGCAGAAGCTAGATTAGTGCTCCAAACATCACAGCAACGGTAAGGTACACTAAGTGGATTAAATTAAAAGAGCTATTCTAATAACTCCATTAACTAATTCAAAATAACCCTAAATGAATCATACTCCTAGATTTGGGTCAGGGGATTTATAACCCCCTTGAAGACCCGAGGTTCCAGCTTTTAGAAGTCCTGGATATTATTCGGCCGAAGCTGGACAATCTGCAGAGCAACCTACTGCTGGACCGGAGCTCCTCTCTCTACTGCAGCAAGGGAAAGCTGATAAGCACTCTCAATGCCCTGCCACAACACGTCGGTCTGCCTCTGGTGAGCCTCTGACTGGGCCCTCCGAGCCTCCATCATCTCACAAAATAATACGAACACCTAAGTCGCATCTGTCGGCATGGGAAGTAGAAGTCCCTCAAACACAGCCGGAAGAGTCCTCTATACTGAAGGTGGACCCTCGAACACAGTTGATACGCCAATCACCGGAGAAGTGACTAGTACATGCCCTTGGGAAGTCGCAGATCTCTCAGAAGCTGCTCCTCTCTACTTTGATCGAGTCTTAGGTGGTATCCTGAGGCAAAGCAAAAGAAAAGAATCAATGTGGCCTAATATATAATACATTCAAAGAAGGGCAGTTAAAGCTAAATTATTAAATATCAAGGAAGAATAATTAATATGAACAATAGAGTATTTTCTAGATGTGATTGAGTATTCTCATCCTATAGCCTATATCATATATCATATATCCTGAAATTGGCTCGTAATAGCACTCTAATCAGAGCACCACTATGAATTGCACTAATTACGACCTCGAAGACATACATGGGCCACCAAAAAAAATATGTCATGACTCACACCCGGTATAAGGACATGAGTACGTAGGAACATTAAGCTTACGCCGCAGCATCGACGGTAGAACGCTGTTTGGGTAAACTATACTATCTAACAATAACGATCATCAAGATATATAATACCACCAATAAAATATGAATACTCAATTACAGAACTATAAGATGGAATAACGCACGAATATGATATAAAGAACTGAAGAATCAAAATACAACTCACAATACATAATATAATATCCAATGAGTCAAATATAAAAAGTAGTAACTGTCAAAGTTGGAGACAAATCCATTATAATATAAGCCTATCTACTAAGCTATTGGTAAAGTATCGTCTGTCTCAACCGGGATGAGTCCCTCCTGAGCCATAGTCTCTATCTCTAAGCCAATTATGTCCTGAGGCCCGTAGTGAGTGGGATACCACTCCTCAGTGTCATCTAGAAAAAATATATCCAGTCAGAAAATGAGCAAAGTACACCTCTAACAGTAATTCTAATAAATAATAAAAACTATGTAACAGTAAATAGAGAGCATATACCAGATGAATATAACATGGCAGGAATATACTGAAATAAGAAAATACGGGAAATACATACATGAGGTACAAAATTATTTATGAAAATAAAGAGATACAACTATCTAAGTGAGTGAGTACTAGCTTCAACATGTGATCGGCTTGGGTACTGTTCAAGAACCACGTGCCTGGTTAATCATACATACGGTGTATAAGTAATACTATGTATAGAAAATATGAACTACGAGGGTATGATCACATATCTACACTAAATACTCTCCGCCCCCGACTGGTATAGTAGATCCAATCCATGACACGCTATGACACGAGATTCCATGAGAAGGAAACTAATCTTCTCATGAATCAATGTCCATACAAGTACAAAAATAACAGGGCTCGCACAAGAAATATGTCAGAAACTACCAGGAATAACGTCTCATGACGGGATCCAAGAATACCAATCCATGTAACCATGTGTCAGGAAAATCAAGGATATCTGCACTAAATACAAGAAACATAGAGGATATCATAAACGGAAAACTGTCAGAGAATATACTCGCCTGAAATCCAGTGAACAGTATCAAAGATGTCCGAAATGGTGCCTCAAATACGTAAATATGGAATATTATATCAATACAAGGTTTGGAAATGATTAATAAGTTAAAGTAGTAAAATTCTAGGTCTTTAAGCCATCTCTAAGTCAAACTAGGTGAAAATAATTAAACTAGGTCAACTCTAAGTCAAACTAATTAAACTAGCTACTTCTAGGTTGTATGAGTCCATCTCTAGGATATTGGGCCCATACACTATGTATCTAGGCTATACTAGCTATATTAGGATACTGGGATATCAACACTATTCCTTATCATAAGATACGTAAAATATTATCTATGGAATACTATAAAACATATATAAGTATAATATATACTAGTATCTCCTAGCTACTAACACTAATGGATACCTTGGCTTTGAGCCAACACAGTATCACACTAGCTACACCCTCTCTTGACACCAAATACCCAATACCTTGAGTCAACCCAACAACTAACAATTTCCTTGGTATCACAAGGTAATACTAGAACCTAGTTTCAAAACCAATACTAACCATTACTCAGACTTATACTAACTTATATCTAAACTAACTTAACCTTACACTCTAACTGATATTAACATCAACTAACTATACTAACTGCTAACTAATTGATATACACAACTGATAGCAACATACTAGCTAATACTAAATTTTATCAATACTAATTGATAACATAACTATAAACTAACTGATATATATACATACACTAACTGATATTAGAACCATATATTAACTTAACTTTAATACTAACGTCTAACATATAGAACTAACTAATCAACTGAGAACATTAACTAACATATATCCTTTAATATATCAACTAATTAACTAATGAACATCTAACAATAGCTAACTCATTAACTAACTGCATTCTAACACTACCCAACCTTACCCCATATCAGATGCACCTGTGTTGCTCACCTCCAAACCTTGCTGGGCATAACAGATCTCCCAATTCACTGTTGTGTGCACATAAAACCTGACTGTCACACATGACAGTCCCCTCTATCAGTGCACATGTGCACATGTCTGAAATTGTTGCTGCTTACTTGAGCTTGCAACCTCCAAGCATTTGCACCTCTGAACAGAGCAGCAACATAGCAACACAGCAACATAACAAGTTATTGCTGCTGTTGACTACTGCCTGATGGCACACAAGCCCAAGCCCCTCTTCTTAATCCTAATACTTACATAACACAATACCACATATCTCACCATATCAGTTAGGGGATAACCACATCAGTATACACACTGATACGAGCACCTAAATCAGTCCACTATACACATGTATCACTCAAGACAGTCCATAAGCTCCCCATATCCATAAATACATTCAATACACATTAATACTTAGTATAAATATAGGTAGATAAATATATAATCAATATATATATCATATATACATCTATATCAAATACTAAAAATAGCTAACACAAATCCAAATAGAGTAGAGCACAATACAACAAACACGTAGAGTGCATCGCATCTGTATCACACTCAATCAATGATACGCTTGCGATACAGCTCCAACACATCACCAAACGTATCACGAAGGATACGAGCAAGTCTAGAATCATCATTATGAATAATATAAAGTGCTAGCTACTCAACTACGTGTCTGTGTTAAAAGATGGCATGTGCACACCCCCGTATCGAAAAAAAACTCCCAAATCAATCTGTATCACCAAAATGCCATGATACGGCCTACACTTATCTAATTGTGGATACGACATTAGTCTCACACAACCAAACACATGTCAACTTGGTCTACTTGAACTATTGACAAACACATGATGCACCAATCTCAAATTTTCTCCAAGTTGGCCACAAAACACACTATAACTTCCAAAATAGGGGTCCCTAGTAGTCAATTCTTCATCCTATAGGTAGCCATATTACATAGGTGGGTTTTTAATAATTAAACTACAGATTTAGAGTTTAATTAGCAAGAGAAAATATGAATTGTATATATTGGGAGATGTATTCCTAATGCAAGTCTCCAATGAACAAAAAGAAGCCTCAACTTGTGCAAATTCTTCCAAATTATAGATCCTTGCCTCCTTCTTGCTTTTAGAGTCTCCAATAGTGAAGTAGGGATGAATTAGGAAGGAATTTGATAGGGATTTGGTGTAGGGATGAAGAAAATTTGGGGAAGAACAATTCTAGATCTAAGTAGAATAAAATGAGAAGAGGAGAGAGAGGCTCTCCCTCTTTAGGTGGCCAACCCCCTCCACTTGGCGTCCAAGCAGTTCGCCCCAAACAATCTGCACCCAGGAACTAGCAAGTTTTGAACAGAACTACTGGAACGCTCGCCGTCATCTCTTCTTGAACTCGTACGAACTCCTGGACTCTAATGGTGATTGTAGGACGATACTCTCTCTGTCTCTTAATTTCAAAGTAAGTTCTCAAATGGGGCATGAAGAGAGTATTTATAGAGTAGGATGGAAACACAGCCCCTAATCTTAGCTGCAAACCTTTTACGAAAAGATATGAACTATTTAAATTCAAATCCCAGAAAAAAAGATCTAAATTAATGACACAATCTTTCCAAAACCGTTCATATCCCGCAATCAGTGGGATCATGTGACATCCACACTATATGCGTATATGCGTGGCATCACAGCCGTAGCTGCTCCTTCGCGCATAGACCCAGCAACAAAATGGCTCATGCGCGTATACACGCAGCAGTGGAGCGGTGCATGTGAGCATACAAGTAGACGTTCATAGTCGTGCATAGCCTGTGCATAGCCACTCATAGCCCCCGCATCCGCCCGTTCATGCGCCCGCACATGCATCTGCCCAGCGCCCACTCATGCGCCCGTGCATGCACCCGCGCTAGCAACCGCGCATGCAACTCGTGGATGCAACTCGCTTATAAAATGAGCGCATGAGCACAACAAATTCGTCCAAGCGCCATGCGACGATGCTGATGTGCGCCAAAAAATTGCCACTTTGCAACCTTTAGCCCGAGTCTGAGTCGCTAAGCCCCTTTGGGACTTAGCTCCTAAGAGATTCTGAACAGAACTAATGGAATGCGCGCCGTCATCTCTTCTTGAACTCGCACTAACTCCTGGACTCCAATGGTGGTTGCATGACGATACTCTCTCCGTCTTTCAATTTTGAAGTAAGTTCTCAAAGGGGGCATAAAGAGAGTACTTATAGAGTAGGATAAAAATCATAACCCTAATCCTGGCCGCCAACTAATTACGGAAAGATAGGAACGATTTAAATTCAAATCTCACAAAAAACTGATCTGAATTAATGACCAAATCTTTCCATAACCGTTCAAATCCAGCAATCAGCGGGATCATGCGCCAACCACGCTATCTGCGCATAGAAGCACAGCAACAACTGCTCCTGCTCACATAGACCAAGCAGCGCAGCGGCTCATACGCGCAACAGTGCATGCGCGCATACGCACATAGCCGCGCATGCACCCGCTCAACGCCCACACATGAATCGCTTTGCGCCAAGTGCAAAGTACGCTAAAAATGTGTAGCGCCGAGCGCGAGTCGCTCCTAAGGGAATTTTTCAAGAAAGTGACAAAAAAATAATTGCTTTCTTTGAGGAGTTTAGCATTCATCCTACTAGAAAAATATCTCACATGACACCCACCCTTGGGCCACCACCCCATTTGCATCTCTCAACACCCACATGGTATTATATTGAGATACTTACTTGGAGTGTTTTCCAATATCAAACTATCTTTCAATATTTGTGAAAGAAAACTTTTTGTGAGAGAAAACCTCACACAACCAAAGAAAAAATTCCAATAAAATTTATCTAGCTGTGATGTGTTAAATAAGATAAATATAATTTTCGATATGAAGTACCATTATAGAGTATTGAAGGAGGACATAATCTTTAACGGGATCAACCGGAAACTCTTTATGGTGGTGTTTCAGTCTTTTAAAACATGCTAGGTGAACAGCATTAAAGGCATTGTAAAGGTAGATGGCCGCCATTAAATTACCAGTATAATTGTCATGACTCATAACAATTCGACTATAGAAATTCATATAAGAACTCAAAAATAGATCTGATAGTATTTAAAATTTATTAATTTTATTCTTTAGTTCTTTGGAAAATTTTAATGAATCATATGCACAAGCATGTAATCCAACGATTTTTAATGACCAAGTTTTAAAAATTAAGAACTCATGAATTTTTGTTGGCATAAGATGTAAAGCAAACCATCCGAGAAACTTGTGACTACTTGAGAAACTCGTGATTATGACTTGCCTTAATACTCTGGCAATTGGTAATCAAGTTGCACAACCAGATCATAATAATATTGGATTGCACATATAAATGAATACAAGAAAGATGTAAGCTTAAGCAACGTGAACAGATCCACAAGTTTGCTTACTTGATAATTATAATTTAATTAAGGGGATAAACAAACAAAGTTGACTAAATGAAGTTAACAGCATAATAAAATCTTACTTAGCAACCAAGACAACTTGTAATTGACGTGCTACTATCGTCACTGATTAATTAATCACACACATGAGATCGCCAATACACCACGGCAATGGCGAGGTACGTATTTGCAAAGTCAAAAGAATGAATCAAATAATAGTCAAACTCGTCGAGCTCGGACCGGGTCAAGTTATGCAGACGGGCTGGCCAGGTACCCGACCTGCGACGGCGACGCCAGCGCCGCCGTCGGCTCGAGCCGGTCGAGCCCCATCGCCCTCGCCTGAGTCACGCACAGCTTCTTCAGGTTCGGCCTCTGCAGCTCGAAGAGCCGGACCAGGCTCCTCTTCGCGTCCGTCCGGAACGGGCAGTCGCGGTCGACGAAGCCGTCGACCAGGTGCAGGTACGACTCGAGGTCGTGGCAGCAGTTCGCGTCAGCGTCGGGCTTGAGGTACGGGGAGGACCGGCTGTCCACAACGAGCTCGGCGCCGAAGTGCACGTAGCCGTCCATCGGGCGCCCGATCCTCCGGCCGAGCTCCTCCCTGGGGAGGACCCCCGGGACCCGTGGCACGACGTCGTTCGAGTTGACCACCCTGAGGACCTTGACCCCCTTCCTGTCGAGCCGGTCGGCGAAGGCCCTGTTGCCGACCTTCGGGCCTCCGAAGGAGAAGACCGCAACCGGCGGCGCCTGCGGGATGCGCGTGCTGAGCTCGTCGGCGGCGAGCAAAGCTATCGCCCCGCCCAGGCTGTGTCCGGTGATCGTGATGCTTAGCTCCTCTCCTTTGTATAGCTCGGTGAGGCGGCGCACCTCTTCGAGGATCATATCCGATAGGCTCGGCACTTTGGGACCGGGGGTCTTGTAGAGGCTCAAGAAGCCGTTGGCCACCTTGGAGTTGCTGTCACCGTCGTCGAGAGGGACTAGGCCCGCGCGGAAGTTCTCGGCCCACTCGAGGCAGGTAGCGGTGCCGCGGAGGGCGATGACGACGTCCCTGCGGCCCATGCGGGCGATCTCGCGGTCGTTGTCGCAGACGGCGACGTAGCCGAACCAGCTGGAGCGCTGGGTCATCCAGGGGGCGACGCCGGGGACCCAGGCGGGGAGGTCGAGGGAGGAGGTGGCGAAGAGGGACTTGGTGACTCGGTAGTTGCGGTCGGGGAGGATGACGTCGCGGCGGTGGTGGGGGGAGGCGGCGGGGTTGGAGTGGAAGGCGTGGTAGGCGGCCTGGACGAGGTCCCCGTAGCGAGTGAGCTCGCGGCGGAGGTTGTCGTCGAGGGGGTCGAGGAGGCCGTCCCAGTCGGAGGCGCCGTGGAGCAGGCGCCAGCGGGAGGCGATGGGGTTCTTCGGGGAGAGGCGCGAGGAGGAGAGGAGGCGCTGGAGCTGGGCGAGGCTGCGGGGGGACATGGCCTCGGTGGAGGCTTTTCTTAATGAAGGGATGATGGTGTTGAGGTTGAGGGCGTGGAATATGCCGCCTCCTGGTTCTCCGTCGTATCCGCTGTCGTTTCCGATGGATTCTTTGGTCGGCCGGCGGTCGGGGGCGGGATGCGGGGGCGGGGGCGGGAACTGCTTGAGAAGGAGGCGGTCGAGGTTGGAGAGGTGGGTGCGGGGGTCGGTGCGGAGGGAGCGGGAGGTGGTGGTGGTGGTGGAGCGAGGGAGGGTCTGCGGGTTGAGAGGAGAGCCGCGGGGCGGGGCGACGATGGTTGACATGAGGAGGGGTCAGTCAGGTGTGCAAATTATGGAACAGCTCATACAACAAGAATAAGAAGAAGAAGAAGTCAGTTGTGTCGTCGAGATTGGATTGGTACTATGAAAACACATATATATATATATATATATATATATATATATATATATATATATATATATATATATATATATATACACACACATGGATGGGGGAGATATATATACACACACATGGATGGGGGAGCAGGAATTGGTCATGTTTAGCTCGTTGCCGTTGGTGGTAAAATTAAAATAAAAGAAGAGAAATGAGATAGGACCGCTACGTGTGGGGGAAAAAAAGTGGACGCAGATTACTTTTTCATAAACAGGATATGCTTTAATTGCTCGTTGAACGGACTCTCACTGCCATATAATATGGATGGATGCGGGTCGTAGAGTGATTGTTCCTGCCGTTTCGTTGAAGAAGGGGATGGGGGATTGCGTAGGACGGACCATTTTTGTTTCTTGGCTGAATTCTACAGAGGTCCCTCGTTGACTGGTTTATTATATATATTTTGGAGTAAATTTTAAATTGATACTTTAAATTATTCAAAATTTTTAACTTGATGCTGCATCCTTTTATATTGTATATCTAAATAGGGAACACCATCTTCCAATTCAAAATCCAAGAAGGTTAAAATGTATAAATCATGCAATATGATTTCTTCATATCATCATTCAGACATAGATCAAGATCAATATCAAGAAGATGTATCTCTTGAGATCAAATTCAAAATCTGAATATTACCCCACCAAGTTCTGATCGTAAGCTTCGCTTGACACACAAGCAATGGTTTATGATTGGCAGTGTTCTGCTGTATAGGGCACAACAAATCATTATTGCTTATGAAGGTGTTCCTACACAAATTCCTTCTCCTCATTCTTGAGGAAGATCGTCCCTAATTTCATCAATACAGCCAGCAATTTGTACGCTTGATGCAAAATATGGGGTATAACTTGCAAAAATTTGAAGATTTAAACTTTGGCAAGGGACAATGTATTTCTCTACAACTCCAAGGATATTCCAAAAAATCCCGTGCTGGAATGGGTTATGATAAGACTAGCTCACAGACTCGCTCCAAGAAGAGGCATGATAAAAAGAAACTCAAGTCTTGTAACTTGGTACTTCTTCCTCCGATGTCCGAAGAAGAAGCCATGATTGGTACCAGGTCTGGCAAAAATTATCATAAAACTTATGAATCTGTCTCGGAAGATGTTCCTGACACTTTTTCTACTTTACCAACTCCTTTTGCTTCAGTCACAACTGAACCTAGTCCTTCGAAGCCTACTACTGCAGAGAAAGGAAAGCAAAAGTAAGTACGTTTTGACAAATCTCTGAAGAAGAATGTACCCCAAGACTTGAAAAGCCCTACAATTTTGATATATTGGCACAACTAGCCAATACCCTAGATCGACTTTCCATATTCGAGTTACTTGGTTCGTCGAAGGTGACTCGTGAAGCTTTGAGCGAAGTTCTAATACATGCAGACTCGTGCTTAGCTCAACTCAAGGCTCCTGATGAAGATCCATTAGCGTGTCCTCAATGCCACAACATGATAGAGAAAATTTATAACACCACCTTCATGCAAGATGACATGCTACTCAAGGATAATCATCATAAAAGACCTTTGAATTATACCGGTTATATTGGATCTATTAAGGTGAATCGGATTCACATCGACCCTGGTTCTTCACCCAGTATCATTCCTAAAAGCCTACTGAGAGGATTGAAGATACCAATGTACAACATGTCTGCTACTAGCACTATTATTCTAGGCTTCAATACTGGAAGGAGTAGACCGCTGGAAAAGATACGCTTAAAAATTCAGATAAGCGATCTACGTACTGAAGTCACATGTTATGTGATTGACTCTGACGTATCCTACAATATTTTGCTGGGACGACCATGGATACATGGGCATAAAACTATACCCTCTACCCTACATCAATGTTTTAAATAGGTGAACAGTAAGGGTGAAATCAAAATAGTGGTAGCTGACCTGAACCCATTCAAAGGTGTCGAAGACTATTTCGCTGACTCTGCACTCTATACACCGGAGTATATGAAATAAGACGCTAATCAGCCTAGTGATGAAGCTGAAGACACCCCAAAAGAAGAGCCTTTGATAATTTGAGTCAAAGGACGTAATACTCGTCCAACTCCTTCAAAGCCTCTTGACATCAACATGCACAAATCACCTTTATTTGTCATAAACCTTTGATGCAATAAACAACCAACACTTTAGAATAAACCCCTTGTTATCAATATTTGTTGTAACAAGCAACCAACATCAGTGAATCAACCCCTAGTCATCAATCTTGCCAAGCCTCATGTCATGGCTGAAGATTCTGCTGACTATGTGGAAGATGAAGAAATCTTGTATTTCATGGATAAAAAAGACACTAATTTGCACTACGTTGATGTTGAACCCTTTGTTAAAAAATTCTTAGAGACTCTTCATCTCTACGAACCTCTGTCCATACCCGTGGCATCTCTATTTAAATATAAATAATATGAGTATGCATACTTTATAGTCCCAATAAGACAAGACAAGCAACATCAGATAATTTTTGGCAAAGCTAAAAACAAAAAAGTCGCACAGACTAATAATTCTGACGAGGATATTGAGAAGGTACAACTGTATCGTTACAGCCAACCAGCCAAGAACATTATGCAAGGGGTGGGGTACAACTTAAAATCTGGTTTGGGACTAAATTATGGAAAATGCAAACGGACTCATATACATCACTTCTCTCCAAAAGGCAAGCCAGAAACATACTACCAGCGGACTGGTCATGGTTTGGGATATGTTACACCACCAACAAGTCTTGAAGGTTCAGAATTGAAAGAAGAGAAGCATTCTCATTCCTCTGACTCATCATTGTGGGATTCTGACGAAAGCATGGGTGACGTATTCAAACAAGCTTTCTTTGTAAATATAGTGTCAACTGCCCCAGATGATAAAGACGTTGAACTATTAAAATAATTCAAGAATGATCCAGGGGCACAAAAAATGGATACTCAATTGGAGCTTCGGTTTGAGCAACGTTAACCACCTATAGAGGATGAAATAGTCTAAATTGATGTAGGAGAAGAATCTTTCCCAAGACCAATCTTTATTAGCAAGCGTCTTCCTGAAGAAGATCAACACGGTTTACTCCAACTAATAAAGGAGTATATCGATGTCTTCGCCTGGAGTTACGAGGATATGCTTATCCTAGATCCTCAAATATTCATACACATCTCAATATTCTTTCGAATACTAAACTGGTGAAATAGCAGCAACGACGATTTCGTCCGGATATGATAGATGCAATTGAAGCAGAAGTCAAGAAAATCATAGCATATGGCTTCGTTCGAGAAGAGAAACATCCCGACTAAGTAGCCAATATCATTCTAGTCATGAAGAAAAATGGAAAGGTCTAGGTCTGCGTCGATTATCGAGATCTGAACTTAGCCTGTCCAAAAGATGAATTTTCTCTTCCCATCAAATATGTCATAATCGACAATAGATGCAAATTTGAACGTATGTCCTTCATGGATGGATTCTCTAGATACAATCAAATTAAGATATCACCTGATGACAAAAAATATACTTATTTTTGTACACTATTAGGAGTTTACTATTATATAGTCATGCCCTTAGGCTTGAAGAATGAGGGTGCAACGTATCAACAAGCCATTAGTACAATTCTTGAAGAATGAGGATGCAACGTATCACAATCCTAATATCAATCTCCTCTCTTAAGGGAACAACAAGGGTGAAGTCGTACTCAAGTCAAGTCCAAGTAATATGGGGTCACAAGATCATGTCAAGTTTTACGCACAAGGTAGAGCATATATCAAATATGTGACGAGAAAGTAGAGACGAGCAACATATATGGAAGCAATAAATAAAAATCATGAAGCATGTACAAGAAATATATGGTAAAGAATAAAGAAATATGCATGAATAGAAACAAGTAAAAATAATCATGTATAATACTGTACAAGAATTGGCAAGGTATCTTGCCTGTAATGTCCATGCTGAGTTGCGAGTCCAAGAATAACCAAGTCTAACCATGAACCACGTATATGATCATCGTGAATATCTAGTAATTCCAAATACAACCAACAATATGTTATACACCAATACAATTTATAAATAACCACTCATAACTAGGAAAGTAGGATCGGTCAATGTCACATAAGTCATTTATTAGTCATATCATCTAGAACTAAAGTCTACTAGTCTCTATAATTAATATTTATCAATTAATATCCTGAATTATAAGTTATACCTAAAAAAAATTATGTTTCAAATTTTGAGATTCGTTGCATGCAAATTGAGACGTTCCGTTGACCAAAAAGTCAATCGACACAAACCCAAAATTTGAGTACATGCTCACATATATTTCAGCGTCATAAGAATGCCAGAATCAATAATTCACATGAATCTTGAATATGTTACAAAATGTTATAAATACGATTTTTAGATTATAATTATGGTAGTTTACTATCACCGATAAATTCTATGAATTAAACAGAACATCAAATATATTTATTAAATTCTTAAAATTATATATGTTGTAGATCTTGGTGTCAGCTTTTCGAAACATAAAATAGATTGTGAAAACGAGTTCGGGATCACCCAGATTCTTGAAAACAACGAGACATTATCGTATTTTAGACAACTGATACTAAAATAATTCTACAACATTATGGATGTCGAATTATAGCTATTAAAATATATATTTTAAAATTTTACCTCTAAACGATTCTACCAAAAAAACTAGAGTTAAAACAGAGTTCATAACTAGGAGATATGGTCCTTCCAAATCGTTATGGGTGTTAAAAAATGAGGCTGATTTTGTGTGAAATTTTGGGACTGTTTTGGACCAAAAATATAGGCCAATTTTGAATGATAGGAAGGAAAATTAAAGGGATCATATATGTATTAATTTAATATTTATTTACTTTAATATATAGAATTTAATTTAAATAAGTATGAGTTGATTTATTAGGATATGAAATGGATGAAGTTGTTTTCCTAGTAGACTTAGGATTATGATTAATTTAAATTATAGTTTGGATTTATCTAAGTAATTTATAATCTTATATATATAGAATGCATATATAGTACGTATAATCAATAAATATATTTTATTTTAATAATCTATATCTAATATTATTTGTACAAGGTGTATTTATTAACACTAAATTAACATCTATCTGATATTAAGTATATAGTGCAATCCAAACTATAAAATAATTATTTATTCTATTAGTTGTATCAAATTAATTATTTTAGAGCCTAATTTAATAAATAAAAATTGTTTAAAAAAATTAGAAGTTGGACAGGGGGTTTACATTCTACCCAACTTAAAAGAATTTTGTCCTCAAAATTTAAAATTATTCTTATTCCTTAAAATCTTCAAAATTTAAAATGCAAGTCTATTCTTATCATAATCCCCTCAAAATTTTAAATAATCAAAATTTATTCAATCGATCATGTTCCAAATGTAAAGTTTTTGAATTTTGTAATCTTCAAAATTTAAGTTCAATTTTTCCCTCTTCAAAATTTAAATTGATGATTCAACCCTAAAAATTTAAAATTTAAATCAAATCTTCAAATTATAATTTTTAAATCATATCTAAAATTCAATCATCGAGACACTCTTCTCGTCAAAGTAAATTGAAACTTTCAATATTATTTTATTTTATTGTCTTCTTAATCATCATATAAAATTTTTAACTATAATTTGAATTTGATGATACAACATCTACCCACCTTAGAATACGCCAATCTTTTATCAACAAATCAAGGAATTTTCTTAAATTATTCAATACTGATCATCAATCCTTGAAAATTATAACTTAAATTATATCCCCTCTAATACATCCTTAATCACAAAGATAGCCACCTAATAATGTAATTGGGCTTTGGGGTATATACCTAGTACTACCTATATGTCTAACTTCCATCAAACACGAGCATTCGTCTTTCCAAAATAGGATAAGATGAGAAACAATAATGAGTTCAAGAAAGATATTATCGGATATAAAAATGAGGTTCAAGGGCGATGGTAGAATTCAAAAGAGAGTTGTCAATGCAATGTTGTGGATTGAGATCCAATTTTGGTTTGTTCCTATTCGCAGGCTCGTATTGAAGGCAACTATAGAAGGGGGTGAATATAGTTTGTGTCACTAATTACCAAATGAATGTAGTTGGTAATAAAACTATAGAAGGGGGTGAATATAGAAGGGGGTGAATACAAGCTCGTATTTAATTACCAACTACTAATTAAGCAAGCAATAAAAAATAAGTATGCGGAATAATAGAATGAAGCTTGCAAGTAAAGCAAAAAAGTTCAACCAGAGGACACCGAGATTTTTATACTAATTTTTCTCGTGGAGGACTAATTCAATCCTGAGAAATCTTGCTAGGAGTTGAATCCACTATCAAGTAAAATGAAAGCTTTGATCCGAAGACTTGCAACTTCTTACAACTCGTGCTTTGATCCGAAAAGCATACTGACTTCACACTTCCTGAAAGGAAAGTGATCTTGGAATTTTTTAAACTTTTTATAACTCAAACAAGTTCTAACCTACTCGAACCTGGCACTTAGAAAAACTCGAAAGTTGTTGCTTTGAACATGGTGAAGATGATTGCTCAAAGAGATATGAAAGTGAATTGATTGATTGATAAGAATGAAGAAGGATGGAGCTCTATTTATAGGGTGCTTGGGGGACCAAGTTCGGGCAGAGTTTGGTCTCCAACGTTCACAAATTTGAATGTTGAGCTCCTGGTCAGGTGGAAGACCAAGTTTTTATGATGAACAAATCAGGCTGACCGAGTTCGGCCCAATTTTGGTCCTAGATTGAGTTCGGCCCGAGTTCAGTTTGGCTCGGTCTAAAATGTTTTTGGGTATGTTTGGGCTTGTTTGGATTTTGGTCATTCAAGTATGGATTATGGTTTTTGGACTATTTAAAGTGGAATGAGATACGTGAAAATGGTTTAGTCTCTATTTTCCAAGTAAGACTCGATGTATATTATTTTCTAAACTCAATAAAGTAAAAATTACATCCTCAAAATTTACTGTCGTGAATCCAAGTAGTTGCTTGACTTCAGCAAAGTAATAGCGATGTAGCGATCTTCAGTTTGTGTGCCGTATTGAGTCATACCATATCATTGTTTACTCAATTATTAAAATCAGGTTGGATATGACTAGTTTAGGCCAATAATCTTCCATATTTTGATAATTGACAAACTATGATCGATACGCCAATATTCATACCTTGACATAGTTAAAATTTGGATGAAGACTCCCCCACAATTTTGTGTGGTACTAGGCGGTATATTGTGCAGTATCATCATTTTTTTCTTCTCCTTTTTTATTTGCTCAAAATAAATTGCTCCCCCATAAAATATATGGTAGCAATAATGAAACAACAGTAGACAAGGGTGAAGATATAAAATATCACCATTAAATAAAATAGAGAAATTATTACTATGTAAATAAGCACATTAGAACCATAAAGTAGAAGATTTCATAACCAATAAATGTTCTAAAGTTAAAGACAAACTGTAGATACTAGTTCAAGTCCATAACCATAAAATAAAGAGTGCTTGACCTACTCAAGTACAAAGTGCATAAGTAAAATATCTAGCTAGAACATCAACCCAAAACTTACTAATACTAAAATAAATCCGAGCGAGGATCATCTCCAGAAGACGGGTCATCAACAGAACGAGTAGGATCATAGTAAGTCGCTGCAGAGTCAAAGTACCTTTGAATAGCAATGTCATCAACATGATATCTAGCTCGATCAGGATGACGAACAATGGGTATATGGCCATCACCGGATGGAGCAAGTCCATACTTCACTGAATGTCAAACAATTTGTTCCTAATAGCATGGGCATGCGGGGTGGTGCGATAGTCAATCTCCCAGAAGCGAGCATCCTTCATACGTCGACGACCGTCATTTATACGAAAAAGATCTCGAAGCATGGCCTGAATAGAGTCCAAAGTAGCCCGTGGATCAGCAGGAGGTTAGGGATCGTTCGCTGGAACATGAGGTAGAGGTGGAGGAGCAGTCCTACGAGCTTTGGATAGAAAATAAGGGACATCTACGAAATGACAATCACCGAGAGGAATGCCAAAGGAAGAGAAAACCAAAGGCAAGTACATAGGCAAGGAAGATTTCATCATTTCTTCTTTGCACGAATTATGTTGTTCATTATCATACGAGAAAAATTAAACATGATAATGTAATGTAAATGGTAGAGAGCATTGATTTTCATGTAAGTGATTTCATCAGATGAGCCTGTCTTAGGCAGAATAACAGAGAAACAAGATGATGCAATTCATAGAATTTTTGGTTTAAGGGCCTTGCACGAAGTGTACTAGGTGGACACGGATAAGGATCACACATCTATTTCTTGAAACTATATAGTGTATCGTCGACGTATTTGAATTCATGTGCATCGACTAGGGCATCTCTATACGGAGGAGGGAGTTGTAGAATCTCCGCCAAGTATTTGACATTGAATTCAATATGCAAACCACATATACGTGAATAAATCTTCTTGGAATCGTGTGTGAGATTGCAATAAAACATCCCAATCGAATTAAGGTAAACGCGATTTTGAGTGGAAACAAGTTCATCTAATCAAAGATCCCTAAAGTAAAAACTCGTCAAAGATAGTAAAATTAATTGGGTTGCCAACACAAATATTTTTAGCATAAAAAATTACCAAACCATGTCTTGGAAGCATTTAAAGAGATGAAGATATTTCTATCAAAATCACCCTTATTAGGTTGGAGATGTACTAAAGAGAGAGTTTGGAATCTCCTCAGTTGGAGGATTAGAGGAGGAGGCTTCATCAACTCTTCTCTTCTTCCTTGATACTTGTCTAGGTGCCAGGGAGAAAAGAGAAAAAAAAAGATTTATACCTCAAAATAGATGGATTTATGGAAGAGATCCACAAAGTAGATCCAAAACTAAATTGGAGCATAAAAAAATCCTTCTAGAATAATGATTTGGGGGCTAGGGTTTTGAGTTCTAGGGTTTGGAAAGGAGGATAAAGATGAAGAGGGGTTTGTTTTCGGGTAGGTAGCAGTAAAAAGGCTGTTGTGGTGGTAAAAATAGGTTACCATAAGTCAAAAGATAGAACGGCTAGGATTGCATCTTGATTCTGGAAACACAGGAACATTGTTCGGTCCCTGACCGAGTTCGGTCTCCTAGGGTTTCAGAACTCAATTTGCAAGAATACAAGATACAAATTAGATACAGAGAATATAAGATAAAAAGATTTGTCCAAGAATAATGGATTTTTAAGAAGCAATGTTTCTTGATAACTGAAAATTACATAAAGTTCTGTAACAAATCATTAATCTATAAAGTTTTTATTATCTTGGGTTAGTTGTAGGGGCCGGATCACACCTAGCGGTGGTCCAAAGACACTTAAATACTGTGTCGCTTAAGGCTATTTATACTTCTTAACAGAAGGACCCTTTCGGCTTGTACCCAAAGTAACTTTAACTTATAAATGTTGATTTGAAAAAATACTGGAGGCAACTTTTATTATCAAACAACATCGGCATCTAAAATTCCTAATTCTCGATGAATGAAATTGAAAAAATCATCGGCTAGTAGTTTAGTAAAGATATCTGCGAGTTGATGTTCAATGTCAACAAATTCTAAACATATATCTCTGTGTTGTTGGTGATCACATAGAATATGATGACGCATTTCTATGTTACGTGAGTAACGGTACTAGTGTTATCACAGTAAATGAGAATATTTTTGTAGCATAGATTATAGTCTTCTAGTGTTTGCTTCATCCATAAAATATGTGCACAACAATGTCCTACTACAATATACTTAGCTTCAGTAGTTGATAATGTGACAAAGTTTTTTATTTTTCTAAACTATGAGACTAAAAAAGCTTTTCCTAAAAAATGACAATTGTCACTGGTAATTTTTTGATCAACTTTGCATCCATCAAAATCAGCATCTGAATAACGAATCATGTAAAAAACATATGGTTTTGGGATACCATAAGTCTACCAAAGAAGTGCCTTTAAGGTATCGGAAGATACGCTTAACTGCGCACAAATATGATTACTTAAGGTTAGCTTGATATCTAGCACACAAATAAACACTAAACATGATATCGGGGCGACTAGCAGTTAAATATAATAAACTTCCAATCATACCTCGTACGTTAATCAACCGGTTTGCCACTTTCATCCAAGTTAAGTTTAGATGAAGTGGTCATTGAAGTGCCGATAGGTTTTACATTGTCGAGATCGAATTTCTTCAGCAATTTCTTTGTGTACTTAGGTTGATTGATAAAGATTCCCTGTGAACTCTTCTTAATTTATAATTCGAGGAAGAAGTTAAGTTCTCTCATCATGCTCATCTCGAATTCACTCTACATACATTTAGCAAACTCTTTGCAAAGTAATTCATTAGTAGAACCAAATATGATATCATCAATATATATTTGCACTAATAAGATTGTGTTATCTAGTATGATTTTATAAAAAGTGTCATATCAAATTTTCTTTTTAAAAAACTATTTTCAAGTAGAAGGAACTTAGGCGATCATACCAAGCACGTGGGGCTCGTTTGAGTCCATAAAGAGCCTTTCATAGCACGAAAATATGATTTGAAAATTTAAAATATTTAAAACCAGGGGGTTGATCTACAAAAACTTCTTCTTTTATAATCCCATTTAGAAATAATTTGAAATTGTGAAAGTTTGTAAAAGCACAAAGCATGTGAATGGACTCAAGTCTCGCAACAGGAGCATATGTCTCGTCATAGTCAATGCTCCCTTCTTGATTATAGCCTTGAGCTACAAGACATACTTTGTTACGTGTAACTTGTCCATTCTCATTAAATTTGTTTCGGAATACCCATTTAGTACTAATTATAGAGGAGCCATTAGGTCTAGAAAATAATTTCCAAACTTGGTTTCTCTCGAATTGGTTCAATTCATCTTGCATTCCCATAACCCAAAACTCATCAGAAAAGGCATCTACAATATTTTTAGGTTCCATTTGAGAAATAAATGCTATATTTGCAATAATATCTCTAGTTGAAGAACGAGTACTTAATACTTTCGATACATCACCTATTACCAGGTCTTTTGGATGATCAACCATGAACCTCATATTCTTTGACAGACTTTCTAGATAACTTGTACCAGTTTTACTATCGTCAGGTACTTTTCTAGTTGTTATACTGACATCTTCATCATCACTGTTACTAGGTAATTGACTATTAAGCTCATCAAAAGTAAGATTAATAGATTCCTCAACAATCATAGATTTCTTGTTAAAGACTCTATAACCTTTCCTCTTTGCAGTATATCTAAGAAGTATACCTTCATCAGCTTTTAAGTCAAATTTACCTAAGTTATCCGTGGTATTCAGAATGAAACACCTACAACCAAATACTTTGAAATATGAAATATTATTATTTCTATCAAACCATAGATCATAGGGTGACAACTTCTGCCTAAAAGTATTTTGGAAGGCTACATTGGTTTAATATAACTCTGGCCATATCACCGAGAGTTCTATTCTTTCACTCTACAACACCATTTTGTTATAGGGCAAGAGAATTCATGAGAATAATCATTAGAATCACAAAAAAATTTAAAATCAGTATTTTCAAATTTGCCACCATGATCACTTCGGATAAGAGTATCACGTTCCATTATCGGAATACGAAGATGGACATGGCCAGCTATCCCGTACAAGGTACAATACGTCGTACGGCATGGTGGCAAATCAAGTCTCCTATGGTCAAGAACTACTATGTCTCAATCATTCAAACAAGAAATAGTAAGCATAAAGCATATATGATAAGTAATAAGGCATCCCAAACATTTTCACAAAATATTCTGGAGTCCATCTGTGCAAAAATAAGAAGATGAAAAAGTAACAAAAGTACATAATAGTGATCAGCTGCAGTCTGATTTAATACAATCATGTAAAAAAAATAATGTCAAGATGAGCCAGCTAACAGGTGCCGGTGGCTAAATGCCAAAAAGGAAGTAAATATGCAAGACGAACAGGGAAGAAGAAAATCCACTCGCTATCCCAAGCGACCATAGTCCTGGTGCACGCAATTAGTTGGGAGAAAGTATGTTGGATCCTCAAGTGATGTCTCAAAACCTAGTCATGCAAAACCAGTGGGGTTAAACCCCAAATAGCAAGTACCATAAAGGAAGCACCAAATGGAGAAACAGAAACCCAAGGAAAATATACAATAATACATAGGTTCAGTGTCATAACTTAGGTCCATGTCATATCCTAGCGCTAAGGCCCAACCCTACAACCAAACAAGGAAAAGGGTTGAACCATCATAATATGACAATCCACTTCCCTAGGCTACTAGCTGAATAGATTCAATCGCAACCAATTCAAATTCTTCCTAAATTGGCCAATCATTGTACGACTTGCTATTTTTTGGAGTTTGAGGTTATCTCAGAATAATGCATAATAAGTATCATCAGATTACGCTAGTGCCGAACATGAGTTAACCGAACCAATATAATAAAACAGGAACTTGCAGGATGCACCAGTCCCCCGTAGGGCCACTATGCTAAAAATACGGTTTTGGCGGTTCTAGTATTCCTATATTGAAATAATGGCTCGATATAATAATATTCAGATACTGCACTCCACTAAAGCAAATGATATATAGTATCTGTGGTGGCCAGCCTACAACGCACTTAGAATGAATCTATGTAGAAATATTCGTTAGCATGATCTCGGGATACCATTTTCTTCAAATGTTACTACCACTTTTATTTACCTAATAAGCCCTATGTTGTGCTTGAAATCTTAAGGCGTGGTTATACGATTTTTTTTCTTAAGATGTCATACAAAGTACGGGAACGCTGGACACGAATCCATGGAAGTCAAATCTGGATTCACCCGAGCATGTATGCAACATTCATACAATCAAAATTCTAGCCAATCTTTGGTCGTTTGACTCGCTTATTATGCTTGTGCTGGAGAAATAATGTACATAGATATAGTACACACGTTCAGGGATTTGGAGGTATTCTCAATGCACAACCCAAATATAATCACTTAACACGCGACAGAATTTGTCCCTCCTCGACGCACATTAAACCATGAATAATACTCAGGCAATAGGGGTATCAGCAAATATATAGTATTCGAGTCCAATTACCAATTATACATTGGGTCACATGAATCAAGAAGACATTCAATTAAAACAAGAAAGGACGTATGGATCTCTAGGCCACATGAAGTCAGGCCGCATGGACTACTTGGCCGCATGCCCAAGGTTAAGTCTACTACTTGGGACAAGTTTTGAAGTGACAGTCAAATAAATAAAGTATCAGTGATGTGACCTAAAGTGACTGATGTGACTGATGTGATAATCCATAAAGTGTGTCAGGAAGAAAATATAAAATTATTGAAATAATTGCCACAATTTTAGGTTTATGTATCTATGAAATAGGGGTCCGCATATTCTCCTGGCCGCATGGGTGTCTGTGTCGCATGGGTTTCTCTGCCGCATGGAGTTCTCTAGGACTTAGAGAAATTTTTATTCGTTCAGTGAGTGAAAGCACAAGGTGTTTCAAGGACACTATGCAAATCAGCAGTCATGCGTCCAACAAGATGGATGCATGCTGTTATTATGCGGCAAGAGTTTAGGCCGAATAACCCCCTCGGACCGTATGGCACTCTCGATCACATATGCTCACTGGCCGCATGGGAACTTTGTCTTCTCCAATAGCAGGTTAGGCTATGGCAAAAAAACTCCAAAAAACTAAAATCTTGTTTTGTTCATAAAAATCTTATTTTAAGTCCAAATCAGGTAAACCAAAAGCCAAAATGCTCTAAATTAAAATCTTTAACATGTAGCAATAACTAGTTTTTTAAAGACACAAGTTTAATAGATCAAAAAAAATTATAAAACCCAAAAAAAAAATCTAATTTAGAAATGTAGATCTACACTAATCCATCCATTAAAACAGAAAACTCCAAGAACTAAAAGTACGTAGAAACACATAATAAACATATTGGAATAATAATATGGAGGTTTTCTTTATTTCTCATGTAAGGTGTACTTGCCTATGAAATGGGGAGAGAAAACTAAAGAAGGAGCAAGTAATGAAGCAGTAAGGAGAGAGAGAAAATATTAGATTATATATGGTAGGGTTTGAGGGTTGAACCAAAGGTTCTCATGAGTTGAACCAACCCACAAAATAAACCATGAACAAGTTTAAACTAAAGGAAGGGTCTAGTCTCTATGCACATGCATCCATGCTAAAATAAAATACGTTCCAAATACGTATATCGAGAACAGGGAGTGACATCTCTATCCACCTTAAAAATATTTCGTCCGCGAAATTCGAATCTAAGCAATAGATAGAGAAGTCATAAAAAATATGATATAAATCTACTAGCAACTACACATGCAAGCATTTTCATCACAACATAAAGGTGATCTATAAATCACAAAAACTAGATACAAAGGCATAAGATAGAATATACCTTCCAAATCGAATATGTGTGGGTACCGAGACCGAATATCGTCCTCGTGCTTCCACGTCGATTCTCCAAGAGTGTGATGTCCCCAAGCAACTCGGACAAGAAAAATAGTCCGGTTCTTGAGCACCTTCTCCCTATGGTCCAATATGGATACGAGTTGCTCCTCGTAAGATAATTCGGTACTAATGACTAATTCAGAGTGATCGAGGATATGAATCAGATCTGAAATATACCTACGCAACTGAAATACATGAAATATATTTTGTACCTCAGATAGTGAAGGTGGAAGGGCAAGACGATAAGCAATATCGCCTACCAGCTCGAGAATATTGAAAGGACCTACGTATCTGGGACTAAGCTTCCCGCAAACCCCGAATCTAATGACTCTAGGGGTAGGCAAAATCCACAAGAACACGTGGTCGACGACACAAAACTCTAAAGGCCTATGATGTTGATATGTCCAATGACGATGCCTATCTTGTGCAACATGAAGTCGCTCTCTAATCTACTTGACAACCTCTACTGTCTGCGTGATCATTTCAGGGCCTAACATCTTTGCCTCATCAATTTTGTCCTAAGCCAACGGTGACCTACACTTCCTGCCGTACAATGCTTTGAAAGGTACCATCTGGATACTGGCGTGATAACTGTTATTGTAGGAGAATTCCACCAAGTGAAGGTAATTCTTCCAAGATCTACGAAGATCTAAGGTACAAGTTCGTAGCATATCTTCCAGGGTTTGGATGGTTCTCTATGATTGTCCGTCTGTCTGGGGGTGGTAAGCGGTGATGAATCTTAACTTGGTGTCCAAACTCTGGTGCAAACTTTTCTAAAAATGAGAAGTGAACCGTGTGTCTCAATCTGATACGATACTTACTGGGATACCGTATTGTCTCACTATCTGTTGCATATATATTTTAGCCAATTATTCTGTAGAATGTTCTACTCGAAAATGATGAAAGTGAACTACTTTTGTGAGATGATCTACTATTACCCAAACTGTATTTCGACCAGTCGGTGATCTAGGTAAACTAGTCACAAAGTCCATCATGATGTGTTCCCACTTTTACTCTGGAATAGGAAGTGGCTGCAATAATTATGCCGATATCTGTTGTTCTGCCTTCACTTGCAGACATATCAGACATCGCGATATGAAGCGTGCTATTTTCCTCTTTATTTAGTTCCACCAAAATTATTGCTTGATATCTTATTGGTACATTTTTGTGCCTCCCAAATAAATAGAATACTAGGAACTGTGTACTTCATTCATAACTTCTTTTCGAATATTCTCGCTTGGTACGCATAGACGATTCCCAAATCTAAGCTTCCATCCGTATGTATTATCAACTCCTTCCGAAGACCTGACTTATATTCTTCTCGTAGCTTTTGAATCTTCGGGTCCTCTGCCTGAGCTAGCTTGATTCTATCTACCAAAGTTGATTGAATATGTAGGATAGCATGAACTCTTGTACTCAGTGGAAGTACTATCTTGATACCCATCTCTCTTATGTCTTCTAGAATGTGCTTCTGAGTAGTTAACATAAATTCTCTACCTCTTCTGCTAAGTACATCAACTACTACATTAGCCTTACCTGGATGGTACTGAAGTTCTATGTCATAATCTTTCAAAAACTCTGGCCATCTTCTTTGCCTCAGGTTCAAGTCATTCTACGTCAACACATACTTCAAACTCTTATGATCTGTGAATATTTCTACTCGATTGCCATATAAGTAGTGCCTTCATAGATTAAGGGCAAATACTATGCTGCTAGCTCCAAATCATGAGTTGGATAGTTCTTCTCATAATCTCTGAGCTGCCAAGAAGCATACACTATCACTCTTTCTTGTTGCATCAAAACACATCCAAGTCCTTTGCCTGATGCATCACAGTACACGGTGAATCCTCCGGAGCCTGCTGGAAGAGTAAGGATTGGTGCAGAGATTAACTTCTTCTTCAACTCTCCAAATGCAAACACCAAGATGTATACTGATTTCCCTCTGAGAGGACTAGTCTAGTCCTGAGAACTCAAGCTCGGAGTTGTATCCACTATAATCACCAATAGTGAATCACAACCTTTGATCCGAAGGCTTGACACTTCTTACAACCACGAGATTTGATCCGAAGTCTCGCAACTTCACAGCTTGATAGAGAGAGTAACTGTTGGAACAAAGCTCTTTATAACTCAGAAGGCTTCTAGACCGAGATCACACTTGGCACTAGGAAGGCTAGGAAGTTGCTATTTGAGATGGAAAAGTTAAGGCTTTATGGGGTTTTCTCACAATATGATGTAAGATTTAAGAGTGGTTAAGTATTTTTAAAATGAAGAATTCCAATCCTATTTATAGGGTATAGGCAAACAGAATTTGGCCAAAATTCGGTCAGAGTTTAATTCAAAATTTCAACCGTTGGGCCAAGAAATCAGGAGCTATTGACATAGTTGATTTTATACCAAAAGGGTAACCGAGTTCGCTCCGAGTTTGACACGAGTTCGGCCCAAGTTCGGTCTCTTAGTATAGTAGACTTTGTTAATGAATATGGCCTAATATGGTATATAGGGTCTTTGGTTTATTTGAGTGGACTAAGTATCTGGATATAAGTACTTGGGATTCGCTTAGTGCGACTCAGCTTACATCAGTTCTAGACTCAAATAAATAAAAGATTATATTTGAATAGAAACCAATAGCTGTTGCAGAGTCTGTCTTTAGTACTGATGGAGTTGATATGCTTTGAATCGAGTATATGCTTCATTTGTGTTTTGGATCTGATTTATCTGATGTTTGATGATTATCAGAATAAGGTTGACTGTGACCACTTTGTGTCAACAATCTCTCCCATTATGATAATTGACAAACTATGCCAAAATATACATATGGAGAGTCTGATGTAGCCTTTTGATGCAAATAGTTGAAACGTAGATGAAGTTTCTTTGAACGTAGATCTTTATGTGAAAACTAGATTTTTAGAAAAATCTCCCCCGTTAGTAGATCTTTCCTTTGAACGGGAGCATTTAAAAGACCTGTAACTTGACATTTCTTTATAGCAAAATTAGGTGGAGATATATCAACAAAAATATGTCACAGTTATATGTTATCAGTTATATGTTATCAACCATACATCAGCTATAATCGAAACATTTTGTTTATCATATTTGTTATCATATTTTGTCATTTCTTCCCCTTTGTCAATATATCATAGTGGAAAAACTTTCCCGTAACGAGTGATTTATGACAAATTTGGAAAAAGATAATTTAAACAGAATATTCATTATGTTAATCATAATAAGTAACAAGACAGGCAAATATTTAGATGCAAATAACCAAAATAGCATAAAGCAAATGTTTCTAGTACACTGAAATAGAAAAACTAATACATCTACATAGCCATAAAAAACTATCACAAGTCATCATCAGCAACATCAGCAGGCGGATGATCGTCAAAGTATAATCCGGTAGGGTTAAAGTACTGTTGAACAAATATATCATCGATCTTGTAGCCTGAATGGGAAGGATCATTAGCCACTGGGTGAGGTGCAGTAGGATGATGGGCTAGGTGATAATAAAGATCTGCTAGGGAGTTGGCTAATGTGTGGGCCTGAATAGTGGTACGATAAGACTTGTCCCGAACTCGAGTGATAATCATAGTGTTTTGCTCATGGTGTTGAGCAGCTATCATCTCGTTTTGTAACCTGAATTGCTCGTGAAACATCTCTTGGATAGAGTCCAAGGTAGCAGGATATACAGAGGATGATGGAGTGGAAGTAGGAGCAAGAGAAGTTGGGGCTGGATCAACTGGTGCATCAGAATCAGATGAGTCATCTTCATCAGGAATGAGAGAAATAGGCTGAATCCTGTGGACTTTGGTCAGGTAAGTTGGCTCAGATAGATAAGAGGATTCTTCCACAGGAATGTGGAAGTGCTCAAAGATGAGTGGTAGATACATGGCATAAGAAAATTGACGTTTATGTTTACAACAGTCAATCATCTGCCGAATCATGGTTTTAGGAAGGCTAAAGGGAGTGGATGTGTAGAAGTGATATAAAGCAGACATCTCCCTAGCACTAATCATTTTGGGAAATAAAGATTTTATATGATTATATATGAAGTCATTTATATATCCTCTTATGTGTGAACCATGGTTTTCAGTGAAGATGCCACCTCCGGACCTTTGCATGTATTGACGGATTATTAGTTGGAAAACATTATAATTTTTGTTAAATTATATGAGAAAAATTAGCCTATAATTAGTAAATTGAACAACATTGATCAAGTAACACATTTATGTACTTTTTCTAATGCCTATCATTTAACTTTTACTGAAAAGTTGAAAGTAATTGACAATAACAAAAGATGCTCGTCGCGTAAATGTGCTCTGTTATCGGATATTTCTGAGTTTCAGGCTACTTGATGGAACATCTTGGTTCAAAGAATTGCACGAAATTGTAGAAAATGCGAAGGCAAAGCTGGAAACAGAAGTTGGTCCAGTTAATGGTGTTTCGGCCAAGATAGCTCATGGAATTATAGCCAGGCTGTCAGTTGCCAGTGACCTTTATAGATTGTGCTCTCTTACAATCGAGAAGGTAGATGATTCTCTCAGAACCATTTGTAACTCAAAAGTAAAGCAGAGCGGTGACCCTCCTTAGTAGGAAATTATTCTCATATATTTTGATTCACATCCCTAAGTTGTGACTGATGTCAATATATCTGTTGATATTGTAGATTAACTCCCTACTACTTGCCGGTTTCAGTTTACAGAGATAACATCTACTTCTCTTGTTATTGTTCTAAAAGAATCATACTCTTCTACATCTGATTCCATCAAAGGATACAAGCTATGGTACTACAAAAGCAAAGAAGCTTTGCCAAAAAGATCCCGTCGTCATCTCAAGGAAAGAGAGAGGATTTCTAATTTCTAACCTCCAGCCATGCACAGAATACACCTTTTGAATCATTTCATTCATAGAGGACGGAGACTTGGGTCATTCTGAGCCCAAATGTTTTATAAAAAGCATTGAGATAATCCAGAAGCATTCAAAAGACAAAAAAAATGGTATTCTCCCCAACCTACCTCATCATGTGTCCTTGCTTAACTGGTAAGTTCACTTGTCAATTAACCTTGACATCAATTTTTTTATTTCTGCTTCAATTCCTAAAGGCCAAAGCAATTTAGAGGCAGATACTCGGTTCAGATATCTAGTTCTTATTTTGGTCAAGATATGAACTCTAGTTATCATTTCATGATGGATTTACCTTATCCTTGATTTACCATGAAATTACCATATACTTTTCAAGATCTACAACCTCATCCTTAGTTTTCCATGAAATTATCACATACTTCTCAAGATGATTCCCATGTAATTTCTGATTGTAACTAATTGTGTCTTTACTTAGTTTTCCATGAAATTATTCTTGATTTTATCTAATTATGTCTTTACCTTTTCATTTCATTTCATAATGTAATTAATTGTGTCTTTACGTTGTATCTGAAAGATGGGAGGAGTATTTGATTCTTGATCAGAATGATTTGTATAAGTTTGTTCAACCTCAACTTTGCCTTTAAATAGCTATGTACAACTCTAACAGAATGCATAAAGGTAGCACCCTCTAACCATATTCTAACTAAGTGATAACAAATCAAAAGCATAGATCAAATAACAAAATTCCTAAAGGCTAGGATTTATTGAAACCCAAATAACAACCTCTTCAATCTCCTCAACATGATTAACTCTAACAAATCACGCCCTCCTAAGCCTGTTGTATGATATTCACCTCTATGACGCCGAGCTTCTGTCTTATCTCAATGAACTTGACTCGCCCGAGCGCCTTGGTAAGAATGTCTGCGAACTGCTCTTCAGTGTTGATGTACTCGACCTCAACCTTCCCTCTCTCGACACACTCCCGAATAAAATGATACCTTGTATCAATATGTTTGCTTCGGTCATGGAAGACGGGATTCTTGCTGAGGGAGATGGCGGACTTGTTGTCTACTTTGAGCATGACGATGCCGGCCTCCTTGTTCTTCAAGTCACCAAAGAGTTTTGCAAGTCAAATGCCTTGACATGTCGCCGTTGTCGCAACAATGTACTCGGCCTCGCAGGATGACAATGCCACGACCTTCTGCTTCTGAGATTGTCAGCTAATGAGGCTATGACCGAGGAGGAATAATACGCCAGTGGTGCTCTTGCGGGTGTCGATATCACCAGCTATGTCGCTGTAAGCCGATCAGCCGTGGTTCCTCCACCTTCTTTGCGTAGCGACAACCATAGTGACTAGTGCCGGTGACGTAGCGAAGGATGCGCTTGACGGAAGTAAGGTGTTTGGTGATCGGATTCTCCATGAACCGACTTAGCCCACCGCGTATGAGATGTCTGGGCGCGTGTGCACCAAGTACCGGAGGCTCCCGATAATGCTCCTGTAGGATGTGGCGTCAGTCGGAGGGACTGAGCTCACCTTGCTTAGCTTGAACCTCGGTTCCATGGGAACGTGGCATGGGTTACAATCCACCATGCCACTCTTCTCCAAGATTTTGAGAGCATATATCTCCTGACTGAGGGTGATGAAGCCATTAGACTGCTGCACCTTGATGCCGAGGTAGAAGGTGAGCAATCCCAAGTCACTCATTTTGATCAAGGCCTTCATCTCCTCCTTGAACTTGGCAATCTCTTGTGGGTCCGTCCCGGTGATGATGAGATCGTCGACGTACACACCCACAAGTAGGCGAGCTAGACCTTTGTCACGTATATACACATCGTGCTCCTGTGCACTCCGGTGGAAACCAAGTGACAATAGGCAACTATCAAGCTTGATGTTCCAAGCCCTCGGTACTTGCCGTAGCCCGTACAGTGCCTTGTCAAGTTTCAGCACTTTGTGTTCCTGTCCTTCGATAACAAAACCGGGAGGTTGGGCGACGTACACCTCCTCCTTGAGGTCACCATTGAGGAATGTCGTTTTCACGTCCATGTGGTACAACGCCCACCCCTCATGCGCGACGAGTGCGATCAACAAACGAACGGACTCGAGGCGAGCAACCGGCGCAAACACTTCCTCGAAGTCCACTCCTTGCCTTTGTATATAGCCTTTTGCCACGAGCCGCGCCTTGTGCTTTAGGACGGCGCCGTGCTTGTTCTTCTTGAGCTTGTAGACCCACCTCAAACTGATCGGACGGTTGCCGGGTGGGAGGTCCACGAGGTGCCATTTACGGTTCTCCTTAATAAAGCTTATCTCCTCGAGTATCGCTTGGCGCCAACATCGGTGTTTCTCGGCTTCAAAGAAAGTGGCAGGTTCCTCGTCAACAATGAGGAGCAGCTCGTTGACATCGAGCTCGCGGATGGTGGTCGTGTTAAGCAAGCTTGCCAAGGTTCTGTACCTGCGCGGCCCGTCGTCATCGGTGTCGAGCATGGCCGAGGCGTTGGTGGGTGGCGAGACAAATTCTACTTCATGTTGTACCACTGAGTCGGATGTTTCTGTCCTGGATGCCGGCATCAACGACCCTGGACTGGGTGCCACTGGTGTTGATGGATCGCCACCCCCGTGCACAGGCGTACATGTGTGTTCAACATGTAGTATGGGGATCATAGTATACTCAACAGTAAATGTATCACCTATGTTGTCTTGCACGCCCCAGTCCCACTTGGCTTCCTCATCGAAGTCGTCGCGTGTGACGTGCACGCGCTTGCCTGCGGGGTCGTATACCCGATATTCCTTGGTGTCGGGCTCGTAGCCGATGAAGACCATGTGCTTGATGCGATCTTCTAGCTTCTGTAAGTTCGGCTTGACCACCTTTACGTGTGCGACACAGCCGAAGGTGCGGAGGAAGTGCACTCTTGGCTTGTGTCTGTGCCATGCCTCGTACGACGTCTTGCCGTCGATGTTCCGTGTCGGCGAGCGATTGAGGATGTAGACAGCCGTCGTGACCGCTTACCCAAAAACTTTCTGGGCATATCCTTTGCCTTCAGAAGGCGGCGCGCCATCACGACGACCGTCTGGTTCCGGCGCTTGACGATGCCGTTCTGCTGTGGTGAGTATGGCGTTGTGAGTTGTCGTTTGATCTTGAGGCCCGCACAATACTCACCAAATGCTACGGATGTGAACTCTCCCCTACGATCAGTACGGAGTGTGCACAGTTTGTGCCCTGTCTCCACCTCGACGTAGGCTTGAAAGTGTTTGATGGCTGTCGGCGCTTCAGCCTTCGAACCCAGTAGCGTCAACCACATGTACCGGCTGAAATCGTCGACGAGGAGCAAAAAGTAGCGATTACTACCGGGTGTCACCGGTGTGATCAGCCCACAGATATCACCGTGAACGAGATCTAGCAGGTTGTCAGCACGGTACTTGGTCTCCCGAGGAAATAGCGTGCGGTGCTGCTTCTCGGCAAGGCAATTAGCGCAGATTTGATTGACGTATTCGATCTGTGGTAGCCCGTGCACCATGTTGCAATGAGCTAACTTCCTGAGTGCTTCGAAGTTGAGGTAGCCGAACCATGCATGCCATCACCATGCATCGTCATTGAGTCGTGCTGCTAAACACACTGGTTGTGCAATATCAAGAGATAGAATGTACAGTTAGTTTTGGGCACGTTTTACCTTGGCGAGGAGGCATTCCTGACGATCTCGAATCGAGAGCACGCTTCCTTCAATCAAGACTTGGCAGCCGTTCTCATCGAGCCGCCCAAGGCTGATGATATTGCTTCGTAGCTTCAGGATGAAGTAGACGTCGGTGAGGGTGTGGTGCTCACCGTTCTGGCATGTAAACATCACCATGCCACGCCATCGGATGTCGATGATGGATCCGTCCCCAAACTTGATGGAGCCCGTGACTCTAATGTCCAGCTCGACGAAGACCTCCTTGCAGCCCGTCATGTGGTTGCTGGTGCCGGTGTCGAGATACCATGCTTCGCCGTGGTGGTCGTCCTAATGGCCCAGATGCACCTGAGCGTGCACCTCGTCGAGTACGACGTTGTTGGTCGTGCCCACGGTGGTCTCGGCGACCGTGTACTCCTGCGCCATCAACAGTACGGGCTCATCGTCGTCGACTTGTGTCAGATTGGCATGCTCATTGTGCTTCGACTTGCGACAGTCCTTCACCCAGTGGCCGTAGATGCCACAGTTGTGGCACTTACCCTTGTTGTCCCGCGTGTCATCGGACGCGTTGCCATTGCCTTTGTTCGTGTCGCAGCGGCCACGACCTCTTGGCTTGCCGCGCCCGCGACCATAAATTTTGCCACCGTCGGAGTAGGCCTTACCTTCCTTCCTCTGCTTCGTGTGAGCGAGCCACTCCTCTTCGGAGAGGAGAAGGCGGCTACTTGTGTTGCCGGAGTTATTGCCAAGATCGTACCTCTCCTCGACGGCTAGAAGACTACCGGTAAGCTCTTCAATTGATAGCGTCTTGAGATCCACTAAAGTCTCAATGGTGATGGCGACTTGCGTGTACTTGGATGGAACGACTCGAAGAATTTTTTTAACTACCTTCTCGTCGTCCATTTCGTCGCCGAGTAGTTGCAGATCGCTGACAAGTCCCATGAGCCGCATCGCAAAGTCCTCGACGGACTCGCCGTCCTTGAACTTAATTGATTCGAAGTCGGCACGAATTTTCTGCACCTTGGCCTCGCGCACGCGCTCGACCCTCATCCACATCATCTTCACAACGTCCCATGCTTCCTTGGTAGTGTCTTTCTCTGCCAGTGTCCGCAGCATCTCTGGCGGCACGACACGGAGTATGACGGACAGGGCCATCCTGTCGTCGCGGTAGTCGGCTTTCCCGAGTTCGATCGCCTCCTACGGGCCTTACGCTTGCATGTTGACTCTCTTTAAGAGAGCCCAATCCGCGTAGTTGGTCCGTGTCAACATGGGGTACTTAAAGGTGAATGAAGTCTCCTTCATAGATGTCGGCGTAGTGGGGCTTTGCTCGTCGTTGGTTGCCATAGCTCTGATACCAAATGAAAGATGGGAGGAGTATTTGATTCTTGATCAGAATGATTTGTATATGTTTATTCAACGTCAACTTGGCCTTTAAATAGCCATTTACAACTCTAACAGAATGCATAAAGGTAGCACACTCTAACCATATTCTAACTTAGCATACTCTAACCATATTCTAACTAAGTGATAACAAATCAAAACAAATCAAAAGCATAGATCAAATAACAAAATTTCTAAAGACTAGGATTTATTAAAATCCAGATAACAACTTCTTCAACCTCCTCAACAGGATTAACTCTAACAGTATCAGCCTTCCCTCGTAGGGCCTAAAAGCTGGCACAAAGAAGCAAAAATATGATAAAATTAGTGAAAAGGAAATGCTCACTCCAGTAGAGGTATTGCAAATACATTTTGGCTCTTAGACATACAATTTTGCCTAAAAAATGTGTACCCTACCAATCCTTCTTTTCTTCAGTTCCCTACTTTCTCTATATCGGTATTTTTTTTCAAAGGGCTGCTCATTGGATACCATACCAATCCTTCCTTTCGTCAGTTCCCTACTTTCTCCAGACCTGTATCAAAGCCTTGGCTTCTATCCGTCCAACAAGTCTGTGGGTTATGGGGCATAATATGTTGTTGTGTATAAAAGTGTAGATAGGTCCTCCAATATCCTTTTTTATATTTAGGTCACTACATAATTGTCCTGAAATTTGATGGTGTTCTGATATCACGATTTACTTATGTCTGGTGTTGTTCTCACACTGCCCATTTATTCCAGATTAGTGATCATCAATTACACACACATACACCTGCACGTGCTATTTCACTCGTACAAAGTTAAGATTGTTCTCTGCTGTGCAATCTGCACCACTACACTTGGGTATACTGATACACTAGTGAACACATACTATACTCGATCAATTCAGTTTCACTTGTACACTTGTGCACACATTCGAACACAGTTTCACATACTTATGCACTCTGTACACTGCACCAGACTCACAAATAACCATCCAACCTGTAACGCCCCACAACCGCTCGGAGCGTTACGCTGAGTCAGATTGAATAAATCAAATGCTGGTTATATTTGAAATATTGGATTTCGGGAAAAAAGGATTGATTTAGTTGGTTTCAATGTGCAGATAGCTAGCGGGTTCAATGGAAATCAGGTGTTCATTCAGAACAGTACTGAATAGCTGGATGGGAGCGATAATGTCGTCTTCCTTAGTCCGATCTGTCGGATGATTTGGAGAGCACGGCCTGCTCGCACGGTCATACCAGTTGAGTAGATCGCGGTTGCATCGGACCACGGGTTCAAGGGATTGGCCGTATCGGCAGGACAGGATGCCTAACGGGATCAAATATTGTGAGTGGGCTCTTTCCCTTCTCCTCTACTCCTTCATGCCTAATAATATGGAAAATATGTAAAGGCTTGAACACTTGGACTGAAACTTGAGAATCACTACACTGAGGCGTGCATAGAGTGTACGTCGTTGCTTGGATGGGATTGTGGCTTAATTTGATTTGCGCGTTGGATAGTTGGAGCGATAGATGGATTATACATTTGAGGCAGTCGGTTGGATACTTGGGATTATACTTGGACAGTTGGAATGATACATTTGAGGCAATAGGAATATCGGGAATTCGGGCGAGCGAGCGTGCATTCGTGCACGAGTATCATTTGGTCGCTTTGTCTTGCAAAGCGAGCAGTTGTGGTTCAAAACCGAACAACTGCATTGGTGAGGGTGTTGTGCCGCTTGATGGGGCATCGTGCCTCGAATGAGGCATTGTGCCACTGAAACGGTATTGGGCCATGGGATTTGCTTCGAGCATGGGTGTTGCACCAATTCGGACTCTGTATTGAGAAGAGGCATCGTGCCTATGAAACACTTGATATTTTGGTACCTTGGGCTATATTTTGAGGTCGAGATTTGGATTCCTTGGTTGGATATGTTGGAAGAATGGTTATGGATATTTGGTTGGATATCGGTTGAACGAGTCTAGGATCGCTTGGTGGGGCGAGAATGTTCGATCCTCTCGTCATACCTACTTTTTGCATGTCACGGACAACCTGTATACACAGGGTTTAACATTTCCTCAAAACGGCATTCCGGGGCACTGGAACCGTATCGATCCGGAGGGAAATATTTAATTCGTGCTAGTCACAATGCATTACGGGACCTCCAGCGGGGCTTGCATCTCGGGCTTATAGGGCGCGCCGTAATGCTTGAGATATGTCCTGTATGGCTTTGCCAGTGACTTCATATAGATAAGAGATGGTATGCTTTTCTTTTGTTGGTTTGGCTTTCGTGTAGGCGCGGCCACCTTGCCTCGGCAAGAGTGTGCACTCGAGTTTGGGATATAAACTTTGGTTGAGGATGGATATTTGAGGCTTGGGAATGGTTCGATAAGTTATCGTGCAAACGATGACTTGAGTGGGACGGGTTGCACGCTAGTTACCTTCGGGTCGGATATATATAAATGCTTGTCGTTTGGTTTGAGATTGAATGCTTGCATGCGTAAACTGCTTTACAGCTTTCCTTAACATGTCATCCATATGCCATGAAACGAATCTAGGATTCAACTAGAAAGATCACCATTTAACTGTTTGCATTCACTATTTTACTTAGTGTCGACTTAGACGAGTGGGTTACCCCGCTCACCAGTATGGTTGTGTACTGACCCACGTTTGTGGGCAATATTTTAGGTACACAGGCGTAGTGGCGCTGCTTGGATATACGGGACAATATGTATGAACTGTAAGTACCTTTGTGGGCTAGAGAAAAGAGCAAGAGTATTTCATCGTCTCCGTGGCATCGCCTTTGTGGCATTGCCTTCGGGGCATTTCATTTGGACCCTATCGTGAGCTTCACTACGTATACTCTGATGTGTGCTTGGTACACAATTCGGCTTCCGCTGTAACTTGGTTGTTTCGATGATAACTTTGGTGTTTAACAACATCGCCTTGTACAAGCACAACTCCAGGCTCGTACGGCATCACGTCCCAATGAGAACGATTGTCCCACGGGAGAGCTGCAACGTAGTGATTTCACATTCAGCGGGGACATCGGAGCTTACGGGAGATTGGGGTGTGACAGATTGGTATCAAAGCGCCCGGTTTATTTCTTCGGACTTGGTCCTTCACTTTATCACAAACTCTAAAATAGCTTCCGCATTTCGTTTAGCTCTTGACTCTACTCGGTGCCGCATTGGATGTTTCATGCTATAAGTCTATATACTGTTGGTTGTGGCTGCATGTTATTCTTGGTTGTGTTGCCTTGGTTGGTTTTCGCTAGATCGCTTAGCCTCGTTAGGCGTTGTTGCATTCGTGCAGCAAGTTGGTTAGCGTTATTGCATTTGTGCAACAAGTTGTGGGCTTTCGTTGGGTTGGGTTGGCTTATTGTTCGGGGAGATTCTGATTGCCTCAATGGATCAGTTGGTTGGCTAACGAGATTTGGCTGTGCGGCATGTTGTGAGTAGAAGTATTCGTTGAGAATAAATCGTTGCACGAGTTGCTCGTCTAGCGATTGTGTTGGATAGAAGTTGGAATTTCGGCTGTGGCGCATCGGTTGGGCATGTTTGAGTTTAGCTCGGGAATATCAAAATAGTTGGCACGAGTTGCTCGTATAACAAATGTGTGGAACTATTGAGTATTGGGTTGGAATACTTGGAAAAGATCGTTGCACGAGTTGCTCGTGTAGCGAAAGTAGCAGACGGTTTGAGAATAGCTGGAAGTATTGAGAACGGGATATAGCACGAGTCGCATCGCAAGATTGATAGAAATAGTTGGATAATTCAAGCATTGCCTGAGTTTTGTGTCAGACTCGAATTGGGAAAGGCATGATCACACATAAGAGATAGTTCAAACGAATTTTGGATTTCTGTAAGAAAATCGTAATACGAGTAGCGACTTGATTCGGAGTGGTATATGGGATACCACATATTGAGCAAGGCATTGAAAATGTTTTGGTTGGACATCAATGGGAATTGCCTGAACGGACTCGGGTAATGGGAATACAAGTTGGTTGGTGCACGTCGGTTGAGTTGGGAAGAATAAAAATGGAGCAAGCAAATATTGAGTTGAGCATATTAAGAACGGACTGGTGCAAATGGAAGTATCGTTGGGCTTAAGTGATGGACGGAATCGAAACGAACAGTTGGGATACGCTTGAACGAGTGATGGGTGAATCGAGTGATAGCGAGCACGAACTACGATTTTGGGCAACACATTTGAGCTGTTGGTTGAGCAATGAAACACAAGTTACTATCATGGGGCAATGAGACAGATTCACACAAAACTTGGAAGATTTTGGATATTGCTGCTCGAGGAGTCGACTCAGGTTTAGCTGAAATAGAATTTTGGCCAGGATGGTGCAAAAATGGTAGACGGATTCTCTGGAAGACGTGGACGGATTGAGGCAACGACGGATTGATGGAAGACAGTTTCAACGAGCGCGATTCTCGGATTTGGAAGTTCACTCGGATGGATGGTTGGAATTTTGATTCGGATTGGCAGATAAGATACAGCATGGTTTATAGTAACTGTCCATCGTGATGATTATAATTATCGAGCGTAGCTTCGGGACAGCCGACCCTAGCGCCTTGTCTGCTAAATCAGAGATATGAATATGGTAAACCCATAGAACGACCCTTGAGGTGGCGTATTTGGGAATGCGTCGAGGGCAGATATGAGCAATGAGATTTGGCTTATTGACTGAGTGTTGGATTCGAGAGACCCTTGGGATAGTCTTCAGCTGAAGATGCAGCCGGAAGATCGAAGCGATGGTGGAAGTAGCCTAGTCAACTGATGAGATTCAGAGTCGCAGATTTTTATTGATGGCATCACCTCTGACTCATCGTGCCCTGGAAGGGAATAACATTCATATGAATTGACGACTGTGAAACTAGCTCGTGAAAAGTTAAAGCAGCGGCTCGTTCAGATCAAATCCTTGCGAATACTGGAAGGGACAGATTTGCCTCAGATTTACAAGATGTATCGGAACTTAGTCTGGGAAGCATGCTTGTTCGGAAGGCAAAGGTGATATTCTATGCTTTGAGGCAGTGGAAGCAGCGCAAAGAACTATTCCATGCGCAACCTAAGAATTGTGGCGAGTGTGTCCATGTTGAAATCGTGGCGACATAATCCCTTTGGCGTGGCGGCGAGATCTTCGTAGATCACACGAACCTTAATATAGATGTTCACCCAGCGAGGTATTGAGATGGCAGGAAATGTATTGGACTGAGCTGATCTAAGCAAAGTTTGATATTTGGATAAGTCGCCTAGTTGGGGTAGTATCGTTTGAGATGATCGTTCGGTGCACTATTTGGAGATGTTGCTAGTACGGATTTCAGAAATAGTTGGATGGATTGAGTTGGAACACAAACAGATTGAGTCGGTGAAAAATCATCATATTTTGAGACTGGTGCTCAATCGAACAGTTTGGAATATGAATCATAATTTTGTTCAATTGGGAGCAAAGCAAATGGATGCCTCGAACATAAAGATACCCTTGTAACTTGTTCAAATTTGCTATCGCAAAGCTCGGCTGAAATGCATGTATTTTAGGGACGCCTTAAATATATGTACGATCCAAAACTAAGCGATACAAAGAATTCGTATTGAGCTACAAGGAGGATGTGGAAATTCGAGAATTGTACGAGCATTCAGCAGAGTGAGATGCGAAGTCAGGATCGTGAATATGAAAGTCGCCTAGAACAGATCTTGGAATTGGATTGTGGCATGTGATAGGAATGAGTACCAACATGGTTCGTGGACGAACCTGATTTTAAGTGGTATATTATGTAACGCCCCACAACCGCTCGGAGCGTTACGCTGAGTCGGATTGAATAAATCAAATGCTGGTTACATTTGAAATGTTGGATTTTGGGAAAGAAGGATTGATTTAGTTGGTTTCAATGTGCAGATGGCTAGCGGGTTCGATAGAAATCAGGTGTTCGTTCAGAACAGTACTGAATAGCTGGATGGGAGCGATAATGCCGTCTTCCTTAGTCCGATCGGTCAGATGATTTGGAGAGCACGGCCTGCTCGCACGGTCATACCAGTTGAGTAGATCGCGGTTGCATCGGACCACGGGTTCAAGGGATTGGCCGTATCGGCAGGACAAGATGCCTAACGGGATCAAACATTGTGAGTGGGCTCTTTCCCTTCTCCTCTACTCCTTCATGCCTAATAATATGGAAAACACGTAAAGGCTTGAACACTTGGACTGAAATTTAGTAATCACTACACTGAGGCATGCATAGAGTGTACGTTGTTGCTTGGATATGATTGTGGCTTGATTTGATTTGCGCGTTGGATAGTTGGAGCAATAGTTGGATTATACATTTGAGGCAGTCGGTTGGATACTTGGGATTATACTTGGACAGTTGGAATGATACATTTGAGGCAATGGGAATATCGAGAATTCGGGCGAGCGAGCGTGCATCCGTGCACGAGTATCATTTGGTCGCTTTGTCTTGCAAAGCGAGCAGTTGTGGTTCGAAACAGAACAACTGCATCGGCGAGGGTGTTGTGCCGCTTGATGGGGCATCGTGCCTCGAATAAGGCATTGTGCCACTGAAACGGCATTGGGCCATGGGATTTGCTTCGAGCATGGGTGTTGCACCAATTCGGACTCTGTGTTGAGAAGAGGCATCGTGCCTATGAAACACTTGATATTTTGGTGCCTTGGGCTATATTTTGAGGTCAAGATTTGGATTCCTTGGTTGGATATGTTGGAAGAATGGTTATGGATATTTGGTTGGATATCGGTTGAACGAGTCTAGGATCGCTTGGTGGGGTGAGAATGTTTGATCCTTTCGTCATACCTACTTTCTGTATGTCACGGACAACCTGTGTACACAGGGTTTGACATTTCCTTGAAACGGCATTACGGGGCACTGGAACCGTATCGATCCGGAGGGAAATATTTGATTCATGCTAGTCACGATGCATTACGGGACCTCCAGCGGGGCTTGTATCCCGGGCTGATAGGGCCCGCCGTAATTATTGAGATATGTCCTGTATGGCTTTGCCAGTGACTTCATATAGATAAGAGATGGTATGCTTTTCTTTTGTTGGTTTGGCTTTCGTGTAGGCGCGGCCACGTTGCTTCGACAAGAGTGTGCACTCAAGTTTGGGATATAAACTTTGGTTGAGGATGGATATTTGATGTTTGGGAATGGTTCGATAAGTTATCGTGCAAACGATGACTTGAGTGGGACGGGTTGCACGCTATTTACCTTCGGGTCGGATATATATAAATGCTTGTCGTTTGGTTTGAGATTGAATGCTTGCATGCGTAAACTGCTTTACAGGTTTCCTTAACATGTCATCCATATGCCATGAAACGAATCTAGGATTCAACTAGAAAGATCACCATTTAACTGTTTGCATTCACTATTTTACTTAGTGTCGGCTTAGACGAGTGGGTTACCCCGCTCACCAGTACGGTTGTGTACTGACCCACGTTTATGGGCAATATTTTAGGTACGCAGGCGTAGTGGCGCTGCTTGGATATACGGGACAAGATGTATGAACTGTAAGTACCTTTGTGGGCTAGAAAAAAGAGCAAGAGTATTTCATCGTCTCCGTGGCATCGCCTTTGTGGCATTGCCTTCGGGGCATTTCATTTGGACCCTATCGTGAGCTTCGCTGCGTATACTCTGATGTGTGCTTGGTACACAATTCGGCTTCCGCTGTAACTTGGTTGTTTCGATGATAACTTTGGTGTTTAACAACATCGCCTTGTACAAGCGCAACTCCAGGCTCATACGGCATCACGTCCCAATGAGAACGATTGTCCCGCGGGAGAGCTACAACGTGGTGATTTCACGTTCAGCGGGGACATCGGAGCTTGCGGGAGACTGGGGCGTAACACAACCTATACTCAATACACCCATATACTCATTGATACTCAGAGGTTATCAAACACTCTATGACACATATATTGGCACACACTAAAGTTTTATACTTGCACCCTCTGTTGCACACACGATACTCCCCACTAATGTAGTGTACACTACACACTTGTGCACAGATTCCAGATTTTTTGCAGGAAATATGCAGCTCACTACTGTTGTTGCTCATGTAATTTGCACAACAAATTTTTTTGCAATTGCAGTCTTGCACTGCAGGTATCACTGTAAAATATAGTCCCAGTGCTGCTCTAGTTGCTGGTACAAGGCTGCTGCTAGTGTTGCAGATTCTGCACGTGTTCTGCAGTTTTCCTATTTCTAAACTGGTTTGCACACTCACTAGCACAACCTGATACTCTACTAGTTTGGTATTAACACAACTACTGATACCTCTATATAATTCACTAATTTATGATTAAATACATAGTTTCTCATGATATTCCCTGATACACTGATACCACAACTCAAACACCTATTTCCTAGCTTCGGTATAGCATATTGACTGACTAACAGTTCATTATTGCAATTTACTACTATAGTCATCCATTTTTTGTCCAATAGAACCATATTGCATGTTATCAAGCATAGGTATGTTCCAATGTGAACCGATACTCAAATATTACTGATACTAACTACAGGAACTACATTTCTCTAACCCTGCACAGTTTCTTCCCTAATGATACATGCAGTAACCTGCAGTTCTAAGGCTCCTACTGTTGCAAACTGAAGCTGTTGCTGCTACTGCTACTGATGTTGGTATTAAAAAAAATTAAACTTGTTGTTTTTGATACAGTCGATATTAATTTGTACAAACACACATACTGATTAAATATATTTTTTCAGGTGGTGGAAAATGAAGGTTGTACTGTGATTAAAGGGAGGTGGTGGAAAATAAAGGTTGTACTGTGATTAAAGGGATGTGCTTCGGGTTCAGATTTATTTTGGTTTACTTGTATAAATAGGTTTTAAATATTTAAGATGCTGAACAAAAACCATATACTTTGGTTATTTTTGATATATGGTTGGATGTTTGTTGTATACGAAAGCGTATTTGTTAATATCAAAATTATGTATTATAGTTCTTTGAAGTTTGCGAATTATATTGATATTATGTGTTCGATATATAATATATAATTATAAACAGAATTTTTGTTATACAAAAACTAGTTTCTCTTGACGGTTATAAAACATCAACAAATATTTTAATTATGCTGCAAAACATCATTTCTTGACGGTTTTTAAACATCAAGAATGGATTTTCTTGATAGTTTTTTTGTCAAGAAATGATTTTCTTGACGGTTCTTATCCGTCATCTTGACGGTTTCTGGTTTTATTTTCTTGACGGTTTAAAATCGTCAAGTAAGTACTTGACAGTTTAAAACCATCAAGAAAATAAAACCAGAAACCGTCAAGAAAAATAAGGACTTTTCTTAACTGTGGCCTAGTTGACGGATCCAGAACCGTCAAGAAAACTATTTCTTGACTGGAAAAAACCGTCATAAAAAGCTATTTTTCTTGTAATGTATGGATATGAACCAAATATCATTCCCAAGTTAGGGTAGAAATATTTTTTTTTGATATTTCCAATCCTTTTGGGAATTAGAAATAGGATATCCTTATAACGGCTAGGCTCTTGAAAGGATTTTTCTTCAAATGATCTTAACGAGAACATTTCGTAAGATTTTAGGAATACTCTACTGGAAAATTTTAAGGACCTATTATCAATAACGTATCCAAGGCTATTGAATACAGATAATAGTTTGAGGCAACAAAGAGTTTCACTAACTCTTTTAGGGATTATCATTGAAAGTAAAAATTCTTCAACCCGTTGTGAGAGAAGTTTTGAGGTGGACCCATTATCCATAACTTATCCGAGTAACCTAGGCTTAAAGGTGGTAATTTTTCTAGATAATGATTAATATGATAATAATGATGAGATAATACTTGGTGCTAAGAAGATGTTTTGAGGACCAAATGCCATAGATGATTAAACTTTATGTAGATGACTGTAACGCCCCGTTCCGCTCAAGCGGACTGCCGTCTCAAACGGCGAAAGTGCAACTGTCCCGACCCGCTTTGCCTCGAAGGAGAAGCAAAGGATATCCAGACTTGTCCCTACAGGAATCCGGCTTGGATTTTCAGAGGCTCGCTTGATGTATCGCTCTACCGAGGTGAATCATCGCTAAGGTAGGTGGCTACGGTGAACTTGTCTTTGCTTAGCCAGCACAAATAAAATCTGGAATATTCATGCTAGTCGCTAGGTGATTCACCCCCTGCATGCTAATAAATCCAATGCACCTAGCTAAGGGAATAATCACAACTTGTATTGCTTGGACTAGAACATGGAAATTGAAATACTGCTTGTATTCAGACCCTCGCATGCCAAGTCCCCTAACGATCTAACTCTCGGCTTACCTTCGGGTCCGAGCAAATGTGCCTGCTTATGTTCCTTAGAAATGCATGCTTGTCTGCTTGAATGTTGCATTATTTTTATCCAAACCTCGAAAGACTACCAAGTAGTCATCTCGTGCCTGAATAAACCTGCGAGTATCCGGGACCGTTAGGTCACCAAGGCAGATCCCGATTCAGGGAACTGCATCATGTCAAGTAAATAAACCATACTCCAGTGGCAAGACTCATTCAGGTATTCGGATCTCCTTGCAAGTCTCCCTCGTGTGCGGGCTTACAGCAGCCCAGGAGACTGTGCATATCCAATAGCTAAATGAATCACGCATTACTGCATGTCGTGTGCTCGTGTGTAAATCAATAATCGTGTTCGATCATGGACAACTTGTGCACAAGGATATAAGTTCTGCGGACAGTGCTGGGGCACTGGCACCGATCCGATCCGGGCAGACTTCGTGTTTATAGTCATTCATGTTCGGACGGGATAACTTGCAATGCAATCGTGTTTTATGAGCTCCTCGTGTTTTCACGTTGCATGCTATCCTTGTTCTTGACTAGTCCATTATGGCATCAAGCCAGTGATCATCGTGTGTATATGCTTACAATGCCTCGTGTGTTTATCGTGTGAATATGGCTTGCAATGCATCGTGTGATTTTCATGTGTGTTTAAACCTGCTGCATGCTTGCATGCTTGCTTGTAAAATGGAAGATAAATAAGTCATTCTCGCTTAGCGGCTATCCGTGTGCGAGTCATTGCATAGCATCACTGAATAACTTAACACCTGAACGATCATGTTATAACAATATCGTGTTTGCTAATGCTATGACTCTTGAATGCTTATACATGCCGTGCTTGAATTAATCATGTTTGCCTTGGACAGGGAAGGAGAAATGGTAAGTTGGTAAGTCTCGCCGTGTTTCCTCAAACATCGTACGGCGCACTGCCGACACGATAAACTATTCAATGTTTGTATGAAACTGATCCTAAGGCAACTAGAAAGACAACTTAATAGTTGTGCACGGAACCTGTATTACGTGTTTGGGTTTGTCGAGCGGGCGAGTAGCTTCCCCACCAGTGCATTCAATGTACTGATAATCCACCAGTTTGTATGCAGGGTGCGGGAGAACCTCGTTCGGTGCGGATGCCTCCTTCGTGCGTGCTAAGGCCAGGAGTTCCCTCTGAAGCCTTGCAACAGTGCGTCCGGAACAGAAGCACATATACAAGACATAATGTTTGAACATAGCCCGAACTCGCCTGAACATCGCCTGTACAATCATTCCACTGTTGTAGCCACTTGGCACGCTTTTACTGTTTCAGAGAGAGAGGCTTGAGCAAATTGTAATCTCGGCTATACGCTACCTGTAACATATGTTTATATCAATAAAAGAGATTGCTTTACTTCAACTTGTGTTTTAATGCTTCCGCTATATTTGTCAACTCAGAGAACTTGTTATCGAATCGCTATGCGTTCATAACTCCGCTGTACTCGGACAATCTGTGCGACTCTGTGGCTTAGAACTCTTATCGCCAGCCAATGAATCACGGCCTTGCACGGGCGCGGTTCACGCTCGTGCGGCATCACGCCTGGATGGGTCAAGCGATCGTTCCGCGGGAGCGCTGGCGAGGGTGATTCCCGCCTAGCGGGAATGGCCGATTTGCCTGCGGGAGATCGGGGCATGACATGTTGGTATCAGAGCCTGGCTTCTACGCCTTTGGACTTCGATTCGATATCTCTGTTTTGAAAGCTCGTTCGTGGGTTATATGCACGCTCTCTCTCAATGCCTCGATGGGATGTTCCAACAATAAGTCTAAATACTTTCAAAATGCGTTTTGAATGATATGCTTGCTTGTCTGGTTGTATGCTACGAGTGGCCTTTGTGCCAACCTGTACGAACCCTTGAGAGTATCGCTAGTAGCTTGTCCGATTTTTACTAACTCTAAGTTTGGTTGAATGCATCTATTCGAGGGACGCCTTGAACTAGTGCACCATCCAAGACTTAAGAAAAGGTGAAACTCGAGTGCTGAGACTTCGCTATCACTAAGCTGGTTGACGTGCTCACACTAGAAATGCATGTCGAAGGTGCGCACGATCCAGTCTAAGCGATATGCTGATTTCGATACTTGTGCAAGTGAATATCCAAATGAACAAGTATAACGACTTGTCTAGGATTGCCTCAACCCTAGATTACTGCTTGTCCTCAGTAAGTCTCGAGGACGAGACTTTTTCTGAGTTGGGTAGGATGTAACGCCCCATTCCGCTCAAGCGGACTACCGTCTCAAACGACGAAAGTGCAACTGTCCCGACCCGCTTTGCCTCGAAGGAGAAGCAAAGGATATCCAGACTTGTCCCTACAGGAATCCGGCTTGGATTTTCAGAGGCTCGCTTGACGTATCGCTCTACCGAGGCGAATCATCGCTAAGGTGGGTGGCTACGGTGAACTTGTCTTTGCTTAGCCAGCACACATAAAATCTGGAATATTCATGCTAGTCGCTAGGTGATTCACCCCATGCATGCTAATAAATCCAACGCACCTAGCTAAGGGAATAATCCCAACTTGTATTGCTTGGACTAGAACATAGAAATTGAAATACTGCTTGAATTCAGACCCTCGCATGCCAAGTCCCCTAACGATCTAACTCTCGGCTTACCTTCGGGTCCGAGAAAACGTGCCTGCTTATGTTCCCTAGAAATGCATGCTTGTCTGCTTGAATGTTGCATTGTTTTCATCCAAACCTCGGAAGACTACCAAGTAGTCATCTCGTGCCTGAATAAATCTGCGAGTATCCGGGACCGTTAGGTCACCAAGGCAGATCCCGATTCAGGGAACTGCATCATGTCAAGTAAATAAACCATACTCCAGTGGCAAGACTCATTCAGGTATTCGGATCTCCCTGCAAGTCTCCCTCGTATGCGGGCTTACAGCAGCCCATGAGAGTGTGCATATCCAATAGCTAAATGAATCATGCATTACTGCTTGTCGTGTGCTCGTGTATAAATCAATAATCGTGTTCGATCATGGACAACTTGTGCACAAGGATATAAGTTCTGCGGACGGTGCTGGGGCACTAGCACCGATCCGATCCGGGCAGACTTCGTGTTTATAGTCAATCGTGTTCAGACAGGATAACTTGCAATGCAATCGTGTTTTATGAGCTCCTCGTATTTTCACGTTGCATGCTATCCTTGTTCTTGACTAGTCCATTATGGCATCAAGCCAGTGATCATCGTGTGTATATGCTTGCAATGCCTCGTGTGTTTATAGTATGAATATGGCTTGCAATGCATCGTGTGATTTTCATGTGTGTTTAAACCTGCTGCCTGCTTGCTTGTAAAATGGAAGATAAATAAGTCATTCTCGCTTAGCGGCTATCCGTGTGCGAGTCATTGCATAGCATCACTGAATAACTTAACACCTGAACGATCATGTTATAACAATATTGTGTTTGCTAATGCTATGCCTCTTGAATGCTTATACATGCCCGTGCTTGAATTAATCATGTTTGCCTTGGACAGGGAAGGAGAAATGGTAAGTTGGTAAGTCTCGCCGTGTTTCCTCAAACATCGCACGGCACACTGCCGACACGATAAACTATTCAATATTTGCATGAAACTGATCCTAAGGCAACTAGAAAGTCAACTTAATAGTTGTGCACGGAACCTGTATTACGTGTTTGGGTTTGTCGAGCGGGCAAGTAGCTTCCTCACCAGTGCATTCAATGTACTGATAATCCACCAGTTTGTATGCAGGGTGCGGGAGAACCTCGTTCGGTGCGGATGCCTCCTTCGTGCGTGCTAAGGCCAGGAGTTCCCTCTGAAGCCTTGCAACGGTGCATCCGGAACAGAAGCACATATACAAGACATAATATTGTGAACATAGCCCGAACTCGCCTGAACATCGCCTGTATAATCATTCCACTGTTGTAGCCACTTGACACGCTTTTATTGTTTCAGAGAGAGAGGCTTGAGCGAATTGTAATCTCGGCTATACGCCGCCTGTAACACATGTTTATATCAATAAAAGAGCTTGCTTTACTTCAACTTGTGTTTTAATGCTTCCGCTATATTTGTCAACTCAGAGAACTTGTTACCGAATCGCTATGCGTTCATAACTCCGCTACACTCGGACAATCTGTGCGACTCTGTGGCTTAGAACTCTTACCGCCAGCCAATGAATCACGGCCTTGCACGGGCGCGGTTCACGCTCGTGCGACATCACGCTTGGATGGGTCAAGCGATCATTCCGCGGGAGCGCTGGCGAGGGTGATTCCCGCCTAGCGGGAACGGCCGATTTGCCTGCGGGAGATCGGGGCGTGACAATGACAGTGTAAGATTTAGAGAATGGATATGAATAAGTACCAATTTGTGTTTATATAATTAGAGATATATTGAGTTCGTTAATGGGGAGTTAATTTTGAATTTTAAGTTGAATTTTTTTAAGGTGGATAGATTATAAACTCTCTCGTCCAAATTTTAGTATACTTAGCTTAGTGAGAGATTATGGTTGATATAGAGTTAATTAGGACTAAAAATTTGAGTTTAATATCACTTATTCAATTTTTGTTACAATAGGTGCACCTTAGCGTTGCATCGATAACTAGAATACTACACTAGCCTTTGTTGTCCAACAAATTTTACACTCTTAATCTAGGCAGACCAAACTTCAATCTTGACCTTTGTGTCACTCACAAACACACACTCTTGTGCTATAATTTAATCGTACAACATTTGTCACAAGTCATACCTAAGCTTGAACTTGTAACCTTCATAATCGAATTTAGAGAGCCAACTTTGACCTGTTCCTCAAGACCCCTATAGGACTATGACATTCTAAAACAAAGAAACTAGTCATAATATAGAATAAAAATTACTAGCCTAGATCTCTACAATTGTCACCTCAAGGTCCACAGTGTAAGAGAAGTCATGTCTATAGCATCACTGTGAAATCCCAAAATATAGAGCACAATAATAACTGAAAAATATAATCCAGTCAGGATTGGAGTAAAGTACAGCTCTAACAGCAGTTCCAAATAAATGATAAAGACTATATAACAGTAAATAGAGACAATATACAAGATAAATAGAGCATGAGCAGAAAATATACAAAATATGGAAATATTATAAATAGTATAAGAGAGATGAGCATCATATACAAGAGTCAGGAAATACATCTAAATAAGTGAGTGAGTACTAGCTTCGATATGTGATCGACTTTGAAACTTGTACAGGAATCATGGCCTGGCTAATCATACGGGACGTGTATGATTAACACTAACATGGTACTTATATATGAATACTCGTACATGGTGGGTATGATCACATATCTAACTAACACACCCCAACCCCCGACTGCTATAGTGGATCCAACCATGACACGTTACGATACATGATTCTCTTAGAAGGTAGCTAGTCTCCCCAGGAATCAGTGTCCATACAAGTACAAGAGCAATATGGCATGTAAAAGATACTCCATGAACTACCAGAAATAACATCTCATGACATAATCCAAAAATTACTAATCCATGTAACCATGTGTCAAGAAGTCAATAATATCTACACTAAATACAAAAAACATAGAAGATATCATAAACAGAAACTATCAAACAATGTACTCGCCTGAGGTCTGAAGCAATAAATATCAAATAGTGTCTGAACTGGAGTCCAAGTGACCTATATATGATGTATCAAGGTCAAATAGTATTTTGAAGTCAATAATAAATTTAATTAACTCAAAACTAGGTTTCTAAGTCAAAACTAAGTCACATTAGTCAAACTAGGTCAACACAGTAAAACTAGATTATTTCATAGTTTTTAGGTTTATTTTACCTATTTACAAGATTTATAAAGTTATACTAGGTCTTAACAAGTTACTATTTAGTTTTTATGTGCTAAATAGGTTAAACTAGTCAATACTAGTTAATACAAGGCCAATACTAGGTTTCTAGGATATACTAATAAGTTACTAGCATATATTACCCTAATATATACTTTTACCTATAATTTCTAACAATACCTTGGCCTATAGTTATTTACCTTACCCTGTATCACGGTATCTTAACCTGTATCACAGATTTACCTAATACCTTAGCCCGTATCTCAAATATCTTAACTATTAGTAAATACCTTAGTTCTAGGGTCAATACCTTGGATAAACTAGGTTTAAATTCATACTAGTTAGCTATGATATAATAATATCATATATACTATATAGATATACTAATATATACAATAACTTAGTCTAACAGTTAATACCTAGCCAATACCTTAGTATTACCTCATTACCTTAACATATTACCCTGTATCATAGTTTCTAGACTAATACATTAGTTAATACCATTACCTTGACCAATACTCAATACCTTAACTCATAACTTAGTACCTAACCCATTACCCAAGATAGATACTACCCTTACCATGGTATCTTTATCCAATACCTAATTTCACAACCTTACTTTAGTATCCTAGTATTATCTCATACTGGTTCTAATATTTTGATATCTTAGTATTCTAAATACCTTGATACATCCTAGGACACCACACTCTAATTTATCTCACACATATTCCACTTAATTGTACATGCTACCATGGTACCACATTAGATATCATATGATACCAACCCCAAAGATACTAACCCATGACCATAATCTACACTTAACTTACATCCAAGATATTCATCCTACTCTTAGCACTTAACATCTTAATATTACCCATTATCTAGTTCTAATACCCAATATTTTAGTATCTTGACCAATACTTTATCCTCCTAGATACTTACCCAACCAACTCAAATACTAATACTTGATACTAAATATGATACCTTACTCAAGTCCCAATACTCACCTACCCCCACTCATGATACTTGAATGTCATGATAGCAATATCCTCATGGTATCCAAGTATCATGCTAGTACCTTATCCCAAATTCTAATACCTTGACATATAACTTACCTATACTTGGCTCACTTGATAACCACTTGTATCAACACTAACACGCACACTAACTAACACCTAATACCTAACACATATATATATATATATATGTGTGTGTGTGTGTGTGTGTGTGTGTGTGTGTGTGTCTGCTTGGCAACCTATGATACTTACACTCACTTGATATCCATACTACCTAGGCTCATAGGATAAACAAAATGTCTATGTCGTATAGTCTGTTCTCTACTTGTAACCAATACTGCACATATTAGATCTATTCAATAAATTCTAGGGTTAAAGTATGTCGTAGCCTTCATATTATCTTTCTAAAACTTTAAACAGATCGCATTTTCGTATCCGGAAGCTCACAAAATCACAAAAATATCGAAACGCGTTCGTCTTTCGGATACCTGACACTCAAACAGTTTTACAGAAAATTTTAGAACGAATTTAGCCTATTAATTTATATATTTGGAAAGCTAACTTCGATACGGTTCTTTTAAAAAATTAAAGATTAAAATTAATCATGAGTTAGGAGTTATGATATTTCTAAGTTGCTATGGTTGTTAAAAATGAGGCTGAATACTATGACAAATTTAGGCTATTTTGGACAAAAGAACACATGTATACACCCAATTACCAATTCTACCTATATGTATCATCGCGTATCATGATATAGACTCTACGTGTCCAATTTTGAATACAAGAATATCTTCACACCATCAAATAAACATCAATAGTCCTCATTAGAACACAATATACAATCAACACAATTGGGATTTTTTCCAAATTGAGCTCCAAAATCATGACACAAACTTAGATCTAGCAAATTGATGGCTCATAGTGCCTAGATCTACCATTGGAAAGTCAAATCTAACCATGGAAAGGTTTCTACATGACCAAGGGGTATTCCAAACCATAAATTTGATAAAATTAAGAGAAATACCTAGTGTTTTGGTAGCCTCTTTGGAGAATTCCGAATTTGGACATGGAATAGATGAGTTGGACACGATCTTCTAGCAAGCTCCTCTCCTATGGATCTTCTTATGGTCTCCAATTCTCTAAGCCTTCATGATGGTGATAATGAGTTGAATTGGATGTGAATTAAGTAAAATTGGTAGAAAATTGGGTTTACTTGGGAAAGAAAAAATTTTGAAAAAAATGAGCCTAATGTGTAAAATAAAATGAATGGATGAGCCCTAAATTGAACTTATATGTTATAGTAAGGTTTGGTCATGCAAAAATATCAAATTTATTCCTTTCTATTGTCATGAATGGAATCTAATTAACAAAAGGAAGGAATCTCTACAACTAAGAAGAATATTCTCTTCATGACAACTAAACTTAATTAATTATAATTACTAAAGTCATGACTAACAATAATTAGCACTAACTAACACTTACAAATTCTAATTGGCTAACCACTAACTAACACTAATATAATTCTAAGCAATCACTAATATAAAATAATATATAAAAAAATTTAACAACATGCAAAATTATCAAAATACCCCTATGGCAGAAAGTGGTAGTTAAAACTTATCAATACAGTTCAGATTACTTTCTTATAGTTTCTTCAAATATTTTATTATGCCATTCCTAATACAGGAAACCGCCTTAGCGACCTTATGGTCCCGAAGCCTTACGATATTTTCCATTACTTGGCTTGGAACGACTATTTCGATAGTCTTCCTGCCTCAGGTAAGTGAACTATGTTCTATGTTTTGCTCCAGACCGTGGAACAAATCTATGAGATAAGTATGGCAAATATAAAGATAAAACACTATACTTGATCATATAAAAGTCTACTCAAAACATAAGCAGTACGACTAGCACGAGCGTGAAGGTGTCATTGAATCGCGGCATAATCTATGAGACGAGCAGTCTAAACATGTGAAGCAATGTATTATGAAGAGTATATAATGATCTACTTGAAGCATTAGCTAAGTCTATTTGCACGAAGCTAAAGTAGCATGCGAGGGTCCAACTATAAGCCAAGTTTTATTTTCATATTCTAACACAAGCAGTACAAGATGAGATTAATCCCTTAGCTAGGTGCGTTGTATTCTTAATTAGCATGCAAGAGGTAATTTTTCTAGCGACCACTACCAGAATAATTCAAAGTAGCGACTCCTAAAACGTCGCTAAATGGCCTAAAAATGTCGCTAAAAAATTTTGCGATGTAATTAGTAACGTTTTAATGAAATCGCATTTAAGCTAGTCGCTGACAGGAAAAACGTCGCAAAACGTCTATAGGGACGTTCTCTAGCGACATACTTGCGTCACTAATATTTTTTTAGTAGCGACGTTTAGCGACTCAACGTCGCTAATTTAGCGACTTATTTTATGACGCTAAACGTCGCTAACTTTTTTCTTTCTAGCGACGTTTTGCGACATATTTAGCGACATTTTATTGACCTGGCAAATACTGCCATATCAGCGATTTACCAACATTCAGCGATGTATTTAGCAACGTATTTAGTGACGTATTCAACGACGTATTTAGCAACGTAAAAAATGTCGCTAAACGTCGCTAAATTTTCAGTGAAAAAATAATGTGAAATAGTTTCCAAACCAATCTTCCTACAGTTTATGAATTCCTAATTTATATAAATAGACCGGAAGCAACCCTCCATTGAATTCTCTGGGTTCGCCGACCCCTTCGGTGGAACGCTCAATACCGGTAAATTAACATACATTTAATATGAATAAAATAAATACACAGACTTATAATAGTTCATAAAAATAGACAGACTCGGAGCAACCCTTCGTTGGATTTTCTGCGTACGAAATATCACAAAAATATATGAAATATCACAGTCACACAATAAACACAAAATAAAAGTATCACAGTCACCCAAAAAGCACAATATAAAAGTATTACAGTCACACAATAACCACAATAAAAGTATATAAAATATTACAGTCTCAATCTCGAGGATATACAATACGCTGGGGCAGATACCAGTCCCTTAGATACTTCGCATAAACAGCGTCTATGTGATCAATCTCCGCTATTGGTGCTGGGTGACTGGAACTTCCCCTCTGAGCTGGTGCCTGCCCAATAGTATGAGGCACCACTTCCTCCTTAACAACCGCTTCCAATTTAAAAGTAGGAGGTATCTCTTCCTCCTTAATATTCACTTCCTCCTTAACAATAGGAGGTATCACTTCCTCCTTAACAGTAGGAGGTGCCTCTTCCTCTTTAACATTCACTTCCTCCTTAACAGTAGGAGATATCACTTCCTCCTTAATAGTAGGAGGTATCTCTCTCAAGCGACGTGCACGTGCTCGGGTCATGGGTGTCATCTGGTAAGATAGATGAAAATAAAGAATATAATTGATAACAGATATAAATATATGTATCAATATAGTTAATGCAAGATACTCAATGAATCCAACCATGACACGTTACAATATAAGATACTCAATGAACATTGTCTAATATTAAATATTGTGTAGTGTTAAACATTGTCTAAACCATACGACAACGCGACAAACAATAAATAACATCGCATGACTGCAGATCCATGTGCATACTAATCTGTGTACTAATGTGTCAGAAATCAAGTAATACATTTCTAAATACTTGTATTATAGTAATTATCAAATAATGAAAACTATCATAGGATGATGTTTCTAGGCCATTTCTAAATCATGATATCTAAATATAAAATATAAATGTTAAGGGGGTGCAAAGAAATGATAATCATGCATACTAGCTAGGATGATGTTACCTTGTTATACTAAATACTTGTTACCTTGTTATACTAAGTTTTCTCGGTCCTAACAAAGTCAATTGGTCAATAATAGACTCTTCTAGTTATTAACTAGCTTATACTAGTTAGCACTAAAGTGTTCAAGCTATATTATTATTATACTAGCTACTATTTACTATACTAGATGCTATTAATGTTCTTATACGATGGTATCAAGCATCTTGTTAGTACCTTAACATTTGAAACTACCATCTAACACATCCTAACCTACATACTACACTTAACATCATTACACAATGGTGCACTGACTTAAACCTATACTTAACTACACACCAGAATACCCCCAAGTTGAACCTATCACCACTACACTTGCACCTTCACTCAACCCATGGATTGGCATCTCACTTAACACCACTCTCAGTCACTGATACATGCTAAGTGTACCCCTGCACCCAGGTTTTCCTTATTGATACCTGATAACTAAGTACTACCTAGTATCATTCTATTTGTAACATTACACTTACACATGTGCACTTGTGCTCAAATACCCAGGTCTCCTAGTTACTGCTGGAATTAAATCAGTGTTTCCATCAAACATGCACCTAAACTTGTTGTCTGCATAAATATGAAACACCTATTCTAATAAATTTCTTCCTAATGCACTACCTACTAAGTTCTCCATCACTCACTGCAGCTTCTAGCTCGTGCACACACTGCTATTTAGAACTACCTTACTCCCTTCCCTTGTAGTGCAATGAAAGCACTGCACAACTTGTGCTGAACTCTACTGTTGCAAACTACACATGTTAAAGGCACTTAAATCAACAAGTATTACTCAACTTCAGATACATAATTCTAATACTTGTAATCAACAGGAATTTCCATACTACAGACCCTATGTGCAATGTGAACCCCACTGCCTAGTTATTCCTTATTACTACCCCAGTGTCTACTTGCTGCTGCCTGGCCCTTAACCCATTCTAACTGATCACCAAGTTCAGTCCCTCAATTATAGTAATTGCTGCTACTGAACAACTACTCGAGTCAGGTCAAGGGATTACTGGTCATCCAGTTGCTCGATATGTGCTTTGCTGTTGCAAGGCTTGCATTGCCCGAGTTCCCTCTCACACTGACCACACATTGTTACTACCGTATTTTCTAGAAAAGAATATTTTGGTCATTTCATAATTAATTAAATATTGTGCATGTTAAATATTTATTTATTGTATTATTTATTTATTATTAGCATGTTAGGTTTATTTTTGGACTTGTGTTAGTGGACCTAACTAGTTTAGTTTAGACTCATGGACCAACATGTATTAATTGTTAGAATTGAGCCCAACTAGAAAGCCCATTAATTAGGAGGATAATTAAATTAATTAAACCATTGGACTAGAAGCTTCCCTCCTTAATTAATTTCTTCATGAGAGGCCCCAAGGGATATTTTAGACTTTACATAGTAGCTTGAGTGAGGGGGCAAGTGAGGCCTATATAAAGGGGATGAAAACTTTCTCTCCCTTCATTTTTCATTTCAAATCTAGATCTAGAATTTTTCTCAACCAAATTCCACCAAATCTCTACCAAATTTTCACCTAATTCCTTCCCAAATCACCATTAGAGACTAGAAGAGAAAGGATCTAGAAGGAGGAAGTAAGGATCTACAAAGAGGAGCAAGGATCTACAAGTTAGAGGCCAATTTCACCAATTTTGGAGGTTTTATTGGGAATCCATCTCAAAATAGGTACAATTCATTTTTTTCTGATTAATTTAGGTTTTAAATATGAGATTTAAACGTGAGAAATCAACCCATATGCATAGGCTACCCATAGAATTTGGTTTTGTGTTCATAGGAGGCCTATTGAGAAAGTTATGGTACTTTTTGTATCAATTTTGGGAGAATTCCGAGATTGACATTTGTTGTGTGTGTCATTTGGTCCTATAGATCAATTTGGCATGTGCTTGTGTGTTTGGGACTAGTGTCGTATCCATAATTTGGTACGTGTAGGTCGTATCCCATTAATTTGGTGATACGTGTTGATTTGGGAATTTTTCCTCCGATACGGGACTTTGAGCATGTCACATTTTGACACGGACATGTAGATTTATTTTTGACTCTTCGTACTATTCATAAATAATATATGTGACTTGTTCGTGTCCTTCAGGGTACGTTTGGATGTGTGGTGGACTCGTGTCGCATGCGTATCCTAGATCTAGTGGGATACGGGATAATACGGTCAATGTGGGTACAATTTAATTGTAGATCTAATTCTTTGTGTTCTTATTTCATATATATATATATATATATATATATATATATATATATATATATATATATATATATATATTGTATATATATTTATGTAGTGTTGTGCCTTAGATCTATGTATCTATGTATATATTATATGTGTATATTTATTATGTAGCTATTTTTCTACATATAGATATATATTTATAAGTGGTAGCATATGTATATATAATATAGTAGATATATTTATATGTGGTTATATATATAGTTATATTATATATTGTTATGTATTTATATTATTGTATGATTATATATATGTATACATATATGTATAGTTATATATACATATTACTATGTGTGTGTGTGTATGTTACTATGTGGTATTTTATACAATTTACTATGTATAAGTGTATGTACAGTTATATATAGTTTTATATATATATCGTATAAATATATATTGTGGGTTATATATATGTATTTAAATATATATTGTATAAATATATATGGTGGGTTATATATATGTATTTATATATATACATATATTTTTAGCGACATCAGCGAGCCAGAAGCGTCGCAACAGCAGCAACAAATGCAAATAGCAGCAGCGGTAGCAGCTTTTCAGCGACAGCAGTCAACGACAGTTGCAGAAAACTGTAGCTGAAACAACAGTGTATCAGCAGAGTATCAGAAGCTTCAGCGACAGTTTTTAGTGACAGTGCAGGAAACTGTCACAAAAACTACAGTGTATCTATATACACAGCAGCTTTCTGCGACAGTGGACAGGGTATTTAGCGACAGTTTGGCAGTTTTTAATATATTAGATATTAATATACATACATATATAAATATATATATATGTATATATATGGTAATTAATATATATATATATATATATGTTCCTAATTGCTATTTGTATTGTAGTATACTATATATGTATATATTTAGTTGTAGCATATAAATTTATTAGAATAGTTAGTATATTTTAGTTATCAATTGTTATGAGTATCTTTTATATATTATATATTTGTAGGTATGTATGTACGTATATATGTATTAATAGTTAGTGTGTAGTTGGTAGTTAGTATTATTCTATTAGTACATACTAGAGTTATATTGGATTGATATATGTAATTATTGATGGGTAGTTAGTATATATATGAGATTTTGGCAATTACCTTGAGATACCAAGGTAAGTTTCAAGATATACCAAGGTATGAGTAGTAGGTATTGGCATAAGTAATAGGATAGTTGTAAACTAATTATGGGTTGGTATTAAGGTGACTAAAATAAGGTATATAGTATTATATAAATATTAAATGCATAGTAGTTTATAATTATTATTGGGTAGTTAGTATAAATAAGGTTTTGAATTTACCTTGAGATGCCAAGATAAGTATCAAGGTATTGGAGGATAATCAAGGTATTGGGTTTGGATATCAAGATAGAGATTTAGTATTGTGATACCAAGTTGGTTCGAAATCAAGGTATCCCTTTAGCATTTGTAATTAGAATTTTATATATATAATATTGTTTGATATGTACATATGTGTTATATTTATCCCTTGTTTGCGTATCCTGAGATACGGTATCTTAGTATCCTAAGATGTAGCTTGTATGGCCTAGATTCATAGTGTGTGAGCCCAATATTTTTGAGTTAGACTCATGCAACCTAGAAATAGGTAGTTGACCATAATTTGACTATAGTTGACTATAGTTGACTTAGAGTTGACTAGTTTGACTTTTGACTTATAAATGACTTTATGACCTAGAAAGTTGACTAGTTTAATTTATTTCTCTTCCCAAAAACTTGTATTAATGCAATATTTCATATATAGGTCTGTGACACCAGTTCAGACATCATTTTTTTCATTATTTGCTCTGGACCACAGGCAAGTATATTCTCTGATAGTTTCCATTATTTGATTACTACTATAATTCAAGTATTTAGAAATGTTACTTATGATTCTTGACACGATGGTACACGGATTGGTATTGTTATTGGATCGTCAGTCATAAGATATTACCTTAATTATGGAGATAGTATCGGATACTGTCTATGTTGGTATTGGATAACATTGAATATTGTAGATTAAACATTGGATACATTGGCAAGTGACGTGTCATGATTCTATCCATCATATCAGTCGGGGCGGAAGAAATACCAATTAAATATGTGATCAAGAAACTATCGGCTAGTAGTGTAATAATTGGCTACTAACTAACCATGCAATTCATGTATGGTTGAGTTAGCTCCTTAGTGTAATCATTGAATCTCCCAAGCCGATCATATATTTAGTTAGTATCTCAAATCACATAGTTATTGTAGATTCCATTATTCAGTTCATTGATTACCTTGTTCTATTCTGACATTATACTTCATTCCTTTATTCTTGTATGCATTGATTATATTATGTTGCTAGTATTGCCTATTCTCTCATTGTTCTTGATTATCAGTTATATTCTCATCGTAGATAGCATCTTCTATTTTACTGCTTTATAGTTTTTGTCAATTAATTAGAACTGCTATTGGGTTGTACTTCACTCCATTCCTGATTGAAAAATATTTTTCAGAGGATCCGGGAGATTGGTGTCCGACATACTATGGACCTCAGCCTATAGATGGTGCAGACTTGGACCCACTAGTTCTGGAGTGACTGCCAAAAAATTTAGCCGGGTTCACTAGTTAGCATAGTTAGTTCTCTTTAGCATTTTGGTACCGGATTTATTTTTGGCATATTATTGTGTTTGGATATTATTTTTATTTGTTATTGTAATATTTTTAACTGCTTAGTTTTGTTAGACTTCTGTGATATCTTCTCATGCCATAGTAATGCGATTGAGTATTGTGTTCAACTAAGTTGATTATACTCTCATCTTGGAGTTGAGATATTATTGGAGGTTTATGCTTTATAGTGAGATAATTAGATAGTATAGTTGACCAAGACAACTTCTACCGCCGATACTGCGGCATAGGCTGGGCGTTGTTCCCGACTTGCATCCCTACACCGTGTGCGGGTCGTGACACATTTTTAGTGGTGGCCCATGCAGGCCAGGCTTCAGAAGTTATGCGATATCATGGTAGTGCGACGACTTAGTTGTACTACTGCGTGCCTGCGATAGGACATAGGATACTAGGATGAGAGAGGGATACTAAATCACAACTAGGAATTCTAATCTGAATTGAATCGCTACTTTTGATTCCTTCTGAATACTATGAATATTTTTGTCCTTCCTTGATGATATCTTATCTTGTGTCGAATTGATCTTCTTTGTTTCGATCTGTCTTCAGGATGCCACCGAAGACTTGATCTTATCGATCGGGAGCAGTTTTTTTGAGGTCTGCCACCTCTCAATCTTCCACTCAGACAGTAGGGTTTGTACCTCCTACGACATCAGTTCACGTAGGAGTCTTGGCTGCCTTCGGGGTTTCTCCTCCACCTGTTCCGAGGACTACTCCAGTTGCTTCGGAGGGACTTCCACCACCTCCATTTTCAGGAGATACCGCGCCGATGGTTGCACTGTTTAGAGAGATGATAGAATTACAGAGGGCACAGATAGAACCCGGCACAGGCAGTCAGATATGATACGACAGAGTATGGAAAATGCCCATCAGATAGCTATAGCAGCAGTTCAGAAAGAGGCTCGTCCACAGCCACAGGATATTCAGATCAAGCCAGGCAACATTCAAAATTTCAAGAAGCTTGAGGCTTGTAGAAGCATGAAAAATACGCCGTATGGCTATACGCAGCATATTGGTGCAGAGCAGCGTAAACAGAGGCCTTCAGAGCCATCAAGCGTGCAACAGAGCTTTTTCCGCTAAAAACACAGCATGAAATATAAAGCTCAAAAAGGCCATCCGCGTAAGGCAGTACGTCCAAACCGCTTCAGCGTAAACAGGGTGCTTCATCGCCTCCAGGGCGTAAAACTCATCCTCTTTCAAACGCAGCATTGAGGTGTACAAGAGACGCTTCGTATTCTCCGAAGTGAACCTGTCAGACCCTGCAATGAACCTGTCAGATCCTGCAATGAACCTGACGTCTGGACTTCTGACAAAGGGATACGGCTCGACTACCCAGACGACGGCTATAATGATGGCACAACACTGCGACCCAGGCTGTCATTTACCACCATCTCCTTTGCGTAAACTGCTTTTACGAGCATGAAGGGATACGCTGACTTGTTTTACACAGGCAGACATGAGCTGTTTACGCTCTGCAGTAGACAAACTGCCTGCCACATCAAAAGCTACACTCCGTACGGGGCTCGAGGCACGTCTCTGCGTCTAATGCACAGAGCGATGACAGTTGCTCGAGGCACGTCTCTACGTCTAATGCACAGAGCGGTGACAGTTTCTCAAGGCACGTCTCTGCGACTGATGCGCAGAAGGGGTTGTAGACCTTCAAAAACACGCCTCCACATTTAATGCACAGGATGGTGGCAAATCTCAGCATTTAATGCAAGAGATTTGATTATATCTTCAAAAGTCGTAATTTCGGCTAAGACGTTCACATCAGCACTCTGGCACGGTACGCAGCGGCTTCTACGCCCATCCAGCTCATGTGCTCACTCGGCCTCTATGACCGCTCGGCTTCTACGCCCATTCGGCTTCAACGCCCATTCGGCTTCAACGCCCACTCGGCCTCTATGACCGCTCGGCTTCAACACCCATTCGGCTTCAACGCCCACTCGGCCTCTATGACCACTCGGCTTCTACGCCCACTCGGCTTCAACGCCCATTTGGCTTCAACGCCCACTCGGCCTCTATGACCGCTCGGCTTCTACGCCTATCTCGGCTTCTATGCCTACTTGGCTTCTATGCCATGGTGACAGACATTGGCTTCTACGCCCACCTCTTCTACACAAGGGATACCTACCTACGTGGCTTCTACGCCGTGATCTTCGTAGCGATTATATGCATTTTGTCCCTTAGTTGGACCCGTGTCACACGCTCATTCAAAGGATCATCTATACGCATGCATTGGTTATGTTAACCGTTGTGTAAAAGGGTGTTGTACTTTCCACTACTCGGTTTCTACACCGACGGAGTGGTCACTATCACCAAAACTCTATAAATAGAGACCTCTATCAACAGAGGACAAGGTCAGAAAATTGGTCAAGAATACCAATATCAGATCCAAGGTCGACAAATTGGAAGATCGAACCAGAGGTCAAGAGAGAGAGAGAGAGAGAGAGAGAGAGAGAAGAATCTGAAGCTCAGACAAAGAGTAGGGATCGACGACTTTGGCATCGTGCATCCACCCTCTTCTGCAGCCTTCGAAGCTGTTTCCTGTCTTCTACGGCACTTCTTCAACATCGTGTGGTCCAAGGGCTAAAGTGATCGACTGCAGATCAGAGACCTATAGCAATATTTACCCAGATTAAATAAATTGTACTCCCATATCCTCGTATAGGATCAAATTGTAAAAGTTTGTTTATAAACCAAAGAAGGCAGGTTTCGTATAAACCCCATCCCGAATACATTTTCATTCTTTCGTTTAATACCACAAACAAGATGGCGACTCTGCTGAGGACGTCTTTCTCTTCTGATGAGGAAGTAATTGCTCAACACGATGCGGTATCTATAGGAACCGTGAAGAAGATATTGGTCGTCCAATTCGACCAGTCTGCCTACGAAGACATGCTTCGAACCGGGGGTAGCTCTCACCCTCTCTCCGTCCAAGACAACTGGAAGCTGCGCAAGGTCTGGATGCCCAAGACATCCTCAACCATTCTTGTGGACTCTCCGATCTCTCTGACCTCTCCGACCAATCAGGTTGTAGCATTGCTCCCTCCGTGCCCTGCACGTAAAATTCAGTCTCCCGCTACGCGCGGTACAGATGAAACTTCGGGCAAAGCCTCAGCGCTAACCCAGAAGTATCCACCGTGCCTTGCACGTAAAATTCAGTCTTCCGCTACGCACGGTACAGACGAAACTTTGGGCAAAGCCTCAGCGCTAACCCAGAAGTATCCACTGCGCTCTACGCGTAGAATTCAGTCTCCCGCTATGCACGGTACAGACGAAACTTCGGGCAAAGCCTCAGCGCTAACCCAGAAGTATCCACTGTGCTTTACGCGTAGAAACCAGTCTCCCGCTACGTACGGTACAGACAAAACTTCGGGCAAAGCCTCAGCGCTAACCCAGAAGTATCTACTGCGCTCTACGCGTAGAAACCAATCTTCCGCTATGCGCGGTACAGACAAAACTTCGGGCAAAGCCTCAGCGCTAACCCAGAAGTATCCACTGTGCTCTACGCGTAGAAACCAGTCTCCCGCTACATGCGGTACAGACAAAACTTCTGATGATGCCTCAGCGCCAAATCGGAAGTACAAATCACGCTTCGTGCGCGAGACAACATCTGACCTCTACAGGGAACCAGATGAGCGCTGTGATTTCAGCAAGGGAAAGCAAGCGGCAGAGTACTCAACTTCTCGGCCTTTACGCCAGCGAGGGAGCAATCTGCCTACCCTCCGGATTACGCGGGAAGCCGACGGCCGACTGAGGACCTCTTCAGCTTTACGCCAGTCTGAGCAAATCTCCAAATTACGCCAGGCAAAGTCCCACGGCGTAAAGCAAGCTCAGGTTGCGGAAAGACACCCTCCCCGGGGATTATCCGCCACCCAGATGGCCAACCTGTTGTACACAGGTGGCACAGGAAAAACCCTGGTGCCCAATCTCCGCATGCCTACTGGTGGGAACAGAAGGAACAAGCCGTCGTCTTCTTCTTCTACTCCTCCTGACTTGCACAAATATCTAATCCAGAAGCGTAAGGAGAGGGGACCTTCTAACATGTCTATTATGCCCCCTGGCGAGCAATGTTGTAATAGTCATAAGATTGTGATTGACTGCTGCTATTCTAAAGCAAAACGGTCAGTTTTCGACCGATTGAGCTACTCTCTGTCTTTTCAGGAAGAAGAGCCCGCGCATGCATCCGTGAACATGGCTTCACACATACCTAGAGGAGGGTCGAGCTCAAGACGTCATCCCTCTAGGCCTCCGAGCCGAAGGAGATTCGAAGACCTCCTCAGGAACACTAAAGCTGGGGTGTTCCAAAACACCCGTGCAAGGTCATAGCAAACAGCTTCGTACTCGTCTGATTCTGACGCTGGGGGTCGCTAATCTCCCGGATCAGATGTTGAGAGTATAGAGTCGACTTCTGCAGCGACCTATACTAATCCTTTGATGACGCCCAGGGAAATGGGAGTTTACGCCGTTGAAGATGAACGCGAGGAAGCTTCACCATCAGGAAATGCGGAACAACGCATCACTATACTGGAGACATCTCCGAAACAAATGCAATCCATAATGAAGAACATGCACCAGATGATGCTAACTCAGCACGTAACTGCCATGGCTCAAGCATCGGTCCCGCCAACTCAGATACGTGTGGGGGTGGACTTACCACCATCCAACCCGAGCCAAGAGCCTGCTCTAGATCAAGAGTCAGCAGTTCCTCCGCTTCCTCACTCGGAGAATATATTACCTCCCGTTGGAGTCACAATACAACCAACTCCGCACTACACCATAGTCCCGCTTCCAACTGAAAATCTGATACAGGCAGTACGGGAGTTTAAAGCCCAGTTTGACGCCTTGAAGCACAAAGATCAGCTCAAGAAACTGGGAATCAACCAGCCTTACCCAGCTATCTGGGAAGAGGTCCCTTTCCCTCTGAGGTACAAACCTCAGACTATGGCTCTGTTCGAGGGAAAAACATCACCAAGTCAGTACATGAACTATTTCAGTATGATGACGGTGTTGCTACAAGGAAACGACGCCCTCCTCACTTGGGTGTTCAAAGGCTGCCTCTCAGGAGTAGCCTATCAGTGGTACCGTAGCTTGGCGGACAACTGTATTACTTCCTTCGAGGACTTCAAAGCTTTATTCTTTACGCGAATCTATGAGGGAGGAATGGACATGTCTATGTCCTCTCTCATCGAAGTCAAGCAGAGGGAAAAGGAGGACGTTCGCACATTCGTCGAACATTTTCGTCAGGCCACCTTACAGATGCCTCCAGGAGTTCCAGACTCTGCATTAGTAGACATTTGCAAGAAGAACCTCCTTTCCGTAGTCTCGGTGTTTACAGGACCATATTAGTTCCATGATTGGCCCTCGTTCATCATCTCGGCAGTGGCCGCCGAAGACAACAGTCGCAAGGCGCGCGACAATGGCATTATGATCTCCGCCTCTGACAGAGGCAAAAGGTCATCTCCCAGCAGCGACCATCCTCGCAGCTCCAAGGGAAAAGAAGCTCTGGTGATCAATACGTCCAGACAAAAGACTGCGGCAACCACGCAGACGAGACCCGAGACTTCCAGGCCCGTCGAAGTCTACTCTTTCGACGATGACGATATCCCAAGTATATTCGAGTATCTCGTCAAAAGTGGCAAGATCACCCTTCCGGAGCTGAGGCGACCCCAAGAAGTCGGTAGTACTAACGACCCCAAATACTGCATCTTCCACAGGTACGTGCACCACCCGACAAAAGCGTGTTACATACTGAATAGGAAGATCCAGGGCTTAATCGATGCTAAGGCCATCACTCTGTACAACACCGAGAAGACGGTCACGGCCAACATGATCTCTCTGCGGTTTGGCAATCTGCCTTCCCAAGAAGTCTCGGACGGTGTCACACCCATTTCCCGGACCACGATGAACATCGTCAATCTCCCTCCAGCTAGGGGTCAAAATCATGACCTGGTACCCCTAACCACCCGGCAGGGCGCGATTATGTGGGTTCATCCGAATTTGGTGTCAGAGCTCGAGGAGGAGACTAAAGCTACTAAGGCTATGTCTAGAAAAAGCTCCAAATGCAAACCATGCCATATGGTCGCAACTTCTTCGCCATCAGACGAAGACGAGGTATTTGCTGCAACCCGTTCAGGAAAAGCCTACCTCAACGACTACGGAGCAAGTCAGGAAGATGCACCGGCGGACGCTTCAACTGCCAAACCTTCAGGACCAGGCCCCGTCGTACCAGATGCCAGCCCTTCAAAACCGACTCCGGCGGACAAGGGGAAGCAAAGAGAAGTGTGCTTTGATAAACCTGTGAAAAACATTCCAAACAAAGGTTTAGAGAAGCCCTACAACTTCGACATCCTGGCCCAACTGGTTAATACACCAGCCAGGCTATCCATCTTCGAGCTACTCAGGCTCTCCCAAGACACTCGTCTAGCCCTGAGTGAAGCGCTGATGCAGGCGGAGGCATGCTTGACCCATCTCAAGTCCCCCGACAAAGAACCAGTGGCGTGTCCTCAATGCCACAGTGTGATGGAGGTGGTCCCAAATATCACTTTCACCCAAGACGATATGCTGTTAAAACATAATAAGCATGACAGGCCCCTCTATTACACCGGGTACGTCGGTTCCATGGAGGTCGATCGGATTCACATAGATTCGGGATCGTCGATCAGCATCATCCCTCACAGTCTGCTCAGACCGTTGAGGATTCCTACCAGCGAATTGGCTTACACCTCCACTACAATCGTGGGTTTCAACGCCGGAAGAAGTAAGCCGTTGGGGAAAATTCGCCTGAGGATCCAGATTGGCAACCTCAGATCGGTGGTCACGTGTTACGTCATCGATTCAGAGGTGTCCTATATCATTTTGCTGGGAAGACCGTGGATCCACGACCACAACATCATTCCTTCAACTCTACATCAATGTCTTAAATATGTAGACCCCCAAGGAACGGTACAAACGGAGGTTGCTGACCTAAACCCGTTTAAAGGAGTAGAATCCTACTATTCCGATGTCGTGTTGTACTCTCAAGACCACACGGAAGAAGTGTCAGGCGAGGCAGAGAAGGAATACCACCGAGAGCCAGAAGAACCCTCTGCCGCACTACCGCTGTCAATTAGAGTGAAAGGACGAACCACTCGTCCAAAAGCCATGGAGCCTATGGCTATTCACCTGAACAAAACCAGGTCAGGAAAAGGGAGTGATCCTCTAGTGGTCACTTTGAACCAGAAGCCTCCACCCTTGGTCATCAACCTTTGGCGCAACGGGCAGCCGGCCGATGTAAATGCGACCAGGAACAGAGTTCCAGATGATAATAAACATCCTCTTTTCCAGTACGTTAACGCTCAAATTCTAAATCAGGAATCCACTCCCCGTGACGAGGTAGAACCCATAGCACAAATATTCTTGGAAGTTATAAACTCCTACCGTCCGTATGTCTGGAAAGTAGCATCATCATCCAACGTCGTCACGACGTACGGACCACATGAGGATTCTATCTTCATTGTCCCGCCTACCTGCAGCAGCCAGCGTTCAATAGTCTTCGGCCGCATGCACAATCAACCGGCTATCCAGGAAGATTCTTTCAATGACGATGCTAGAAAAATGCAAGTTCACCGATACAGCCCGCAAGCGTTGAGGATCATGCAAAACATGGGCTACGACTTGGAGCAGAAGCCAGGCCTCAACTACGGAAGAGGCAGACGAACGCCGCTGCGCGACGACCCCTACTATCAACGAACTCATTTCGGGTTGGGATATGCCACCTCCTCTAAGTCGGACGAGGATATCTTTTCCTCTTTTCAGAACGGCTCGTCGCCCTCCGACTCACCTGACGCTCTCGAGCAAGCATTATCAGCAAACATGGTAGTGACAGATTCCTTCGAATTAGATGAACAGGATTCTGAGCCATTTGAGAATGACTCTTGGGCCCAACAAATAGATACGCAGTGGGAATTCTGCTTCAAGCAAAGGGAACCTCCCACCAAAGACGAAGTTATCCAGGTTGATGTTGGGGGTGAACTTTCGCCAAAGCCGATATTTATCAGTAACAATCTTTCCCCAGCTGAAAGGGAAGAAGTTATCCAGCTGATAAAAGAGTATATCGACGTCTTTGCGTGGAATTATGAGGACATATCGGGCCTTGACCCGAAGGTGGCTACTCATAAACTCAATATATTGACCGACTCGAAGCCTATGAAGCAGCACCAACGCCGGTTCTGCCCGGATATAATGGACGCCATCGAAGCGGAAGTCAAGAAGTTGATAGCCTGCGGTTTCATCCGGGAAGAACAACATCCCGACTGGGTAGCCAACGTTGTCCCAGTCATGAAGAAAAATAGGGAAATACGTATTTGCATCGATTACCGAGATCTGAATGCAGCCTGCCCCAAGGATGAGTTCCCTCTTCCCATCACGGACATCATGATCGACAACACCTACGGTTTTGAACGCATGTCTTTCATGGACGACATGGACGGATTCTTAGGATACAATCAGATCAAGATTCATCCTAAAGACGAGAAGCACACTGCCTTCCGGACCCCGTTAGGGGTATATTGCTACACGGTCATGCCCTTCGGATTGAAGAACGCCGGGGCTACATACCAACGGGCTATGAGTAACATATTCCATGAGCATTTACGCAAAACAGTAGAATATTACGTGGACGACATAGCCATCAAGAGCCGCCTCAAAGATGATCACATTCAAGACTTGAGGACGGTATTCGAGTTAATGCGCCAACATCAACTCAAGATGAACCCTACGAAGTCCTTTCTGGGTGTATCTAGTGGTAAGTTCCTGGGATTTGTCATCACCGCCAAAAGCATCCAAGTGGACCCTGACAAAGTCCAGGCCATCGTAGAAATGCGACCGCCCCATAATCTGAGGGAACTCCGGGGATTTCAAGGCCGTCTGGCTTATATCCGGAGATTCATATCTAACCTCTCGGGAAGATGTCAGCCCTTTTCGCATCTCATGAAGAAAGGTGTATCCTTCATATGGGACAAAACCTGTCAGCAAGCATTCGGGGATATCAAATGCTACCTCACCAGTCCGTCAGTTCTGGTACCTCCCGTCATGGGAAGACCATTCTTGCTGTACGTTCGAGCGATGGATCATTCGCTAGGTGCTCTTCTCGTATAGAAGAACGATATGGGGCATGAATAGGCTATCTACTACCTCAGCAGGATGATGGTCGGAGCCGAACACCGGTACAACCCAGTGGAGAAGGAATGCTTGGCTCTGATGTTCGCTATCCAGAAGACGCGGCACTATGTCACCGGCCAGACTATTCATATCATCTCCAGGATCAACCCTCTTCGAGTACCGATGAGCAAGCCAAGTGCTCTTAATTCCTGACTCGCAGTTTGGGCGATGCTGTTAACACCATATGCCATGGTATACATCCCGCAGAAGTCCATCAAAGGCCAAGCGCTGGCTGACTTTCTAGCTGTTCATCCGATCCCGGAGGCCTCCAAATTATACGAGGATATTCTCGACGAAGTTGCAGAATATAATTCTGCAATGAAAGGTGACGCATGGCAACTGTTCTTCGATGGCGCCTCCAATACTGGTCCCCAGGGAAACGTGGTTTCGGGTGTAGGAATCGTCCTGGTCACTCCTGATAAACTCGTCATCTACCGAGCATATTCTCTTAGCGAACCATGCTCTAACAATGTGGCAGAGTACAACGCTCTGCTAATCGGGCTCCAAGTCGCCAAAGAGCTGGGGGTCGTCTCCCTGGAAGCTTTCGGTGATTCTCTGCTTATCGTCAATCAAGTCAGAGGAATATATGAAGTCCGGAATCCAGACCTCATCTCCTATCACCAAGCAACGGTCGAGATAGCCATGACATTCAAAGGGTTCTTCCTAGAGCATGTACCTCGATCTCAGAATCTGGAAGCTGATGCCCTAGCCAGTCTAGCTGCGGATTTAGCCACTCCTATAAGAAGGCAGAATTCGATAATCCTTCTTAACAGAGATTTATTCAGTGTGAAGAATAACTTTCACATAGAATGCAGCTACGCTGTGAACACAGATCCCCCTAGAAGAGACTGGAGAAGTACCTTCATAGATTTTGTCGCATACGAAATCTTGCCGGAGGACCCCAAAGAAGCGGTATCCGTCAAAAGACGATCATTACGCTTCTACTTCGATGCATCTTCACAATGTCTATATCACCGGACCTACGACGGACTGCTATTGAGATGTCTCTCTAACGATGAAGCATGGCAGATTATCCGAGAAGCTCACGATGGCGTATGCGGAGCGCATCATTCCGATCCTAAGCTACAGGATCGTATCAGGAGAATGGGCTATTACTGGCCCACTATGATCGTAGACGCGATCAACTATGCAAGACAATATAGAGCCTGTCAGGTTCATGCAGACTTCATACATCAACCGTCTGAATATCTACATCCTACGGTTGCATCCTGGCCTTTCGAAGCACGGGGTATAAATATCATTGGTCCTATTCACCCGTCTTCTTCCAGAGGTCACCGGTTCATACCGGCCATCACGGATTACTTCTCCAAATGGACAGAGGCAATCCCTCTTGCTGAGGTAAAGGCGTCTAATGTAATCAGCTTCATCAAGCATCACGTCATTTATCGCTTTGGGGTTCCCCGAATGATAATCCATGACAATGGGCCTCAGTTCATCAGCCAAGCGTTTCATCGATTTTGCGATAAAAATTGGATACATAATATTGCCTCTACGGCATATTATCCAGCTGCTAATGGTTTGGCGGAAGCTTTCAACAAAACCATTATAAAACTCTTGAAGAAGTTCGTCTCTACAAATAAAAGAGATTGGAATGAGAAGCTGGGCGAATGTCTCTGGGCATACCGTACAACGGTACGAACACCGACAGGTTGTACCCTATTTTCACTGGTCTACGGGAGCGAAGCAGTTCTCCCCATTGAAATCCAGATCCCGTCACTCAGGATAGCCGTGACTAATGAGCTGACTCAAGAAAAGAATGACCTGTTAAGGCTTCAAGAGCTAGAAGGATTAGACGAGAAATGCCTCCAAGCTCAACAGCGCATCGCGCTTTACCAAGCACGCATTTCCAGAGCTTTCAATCATAAAGTAAAGGAAAGAGTGTTCAAAGTCGGCGAGCTAGTTTTAGCCGTAAGAAGGCCGATAATTCTTACTCACAGAAGTAAAGGCAAATTCTAGCCCAAGTGGGAAGGCCCTTATGTGATCGAGACAACATTCTCAAACGGCGCTTACAGGTTAGCCCAGCCTAATGGAGACCAGTTAATGGCTCCTATCAACGGTAAATTCCTGAAGAGGTACTATGCTTAAACCTCCTCTACTCAAGTGTAATATAGCGAGAATCTCAATTCTGACAAAACTACTTCCAAAACGAAACTAGTTGGGTCATATTCTATCATGTCCGTATGACCTCTGAATAGATATGTCCTGCTAAAAGTTTATCGAAAGTCTATCACGTCCATACTACCTCTGATATCACTCTCGCCCAAACCTGTCATTTATATTCCAAAATGATGGGTCCACAAAGTCAGAAAAGATTTGCTTTATTTATTCCCAAAAAGAGCAGAATTACATTGGGGAAGCAAAAAAGAAGAAATGGTACATCATTGTGGGGGAGCGGTCAGATCGCGAATCACCTGTACCAGTGCAGCTATCCTCTCATCCCTGAAAACCAAGGCATCGGCGCGGGCCCGCTCTAGCCGTGCCTCGGGATTGTTCATAAAGGACAGTTCGGCCCTTGCCCGAAGAAAGCCAGCACGGGCAGCTTCTGCACGCTCCAGATCCCGTCGTGTTGTGCTCAGTCGAACATTCGCTACATCAAGACCTGCCAACAATTGAGAAGCCTACTCCTCTGCCAGAGCGAGTTTTTCCTTCAACTTGTGGACCCTCGCTACGTTCCCTTCATGCTCGGATTGGTACTTCGTCTGAAGAGCAAGAGCCTCCTCCACGACAGCTTTTCTTTCATCCATCTCCAGCTTATGTGCTTTGATGGAGTTATCTAGGCTTTCCAGCTGTTTAGTAAGCCGCGCAGTCATGAGGTCGTATCTGGCCTGGACCTCAGCTTCAAGACTGCCCCGGGCCAGCTGCAAGTATTCGTTAATAGGTTGCTCCAACCCATTAACCATCGCCTCCAGGGCGTCAGCTACCCCAGAATCGCCGAACTCCCTGACCGCCCCAATCAAAAACTGAGAAGCCTTCTTCAGACGCTCGAAGTCTAGATTCTTCGCCAACACCATTGATATCAGCATTTTCAAACTGGTATAAAAGAGGCTAGTATACAGCTCGGTCAGCGCAACCAGATCTGATTGAACGCCAGGAGTGGCCACGATATTGGCGAATCCCCCTCCAGGAATGATTGCAGACGAGGTGGCCACAGCCGCCGCCTCGACGGGTGGTGCGACCGAAGAAGGTGCGACAACAATGGTCGAAGTCATCGGCATACTCGCAAGAGGCGAGGTCACGATAACGGGTTCGTCCTCCTCTTGAGATGACGAAACTACTCCGGGCGAGCTGGCCCCCGAAGGTATTTTCTCCTCGAAGTCGGGCGCCTCCGTATCATCGCCAGGAGCCCGAGCAGAGCCAGAAGGCGCTTCAACGCTATACTCCCCGTGGACGCCATCCCCTGAGAAGAGGACAAGAAAGTTGATATCAATATGATGGTAATCTTTCTAAGACGAGACATAAAGATGACATTTACCCGTAGCCAACGGTATATATGCCGCGTCTGCAGCCGATGTAGCTAAATCGCGCCTTAATGACGCAATGCGAACTGTCATACCTGGAGAAGGAGGTGGGCCAACCGACATCGCCAGGTGCTCTACCGAGCCTTCACCAAGACATAGTCGAGGTTCGTCAGCTGGAATCTCGCTAGGCATGCTCACGGACGCGGCAGGAGTTTCATCCGTTGCTGGTCTAGGGAAAGATTCTCTCATTTGCCTCGGCCACGTAGGCGATTTTGTTCCACTAACAGGAGGCAGTGGAAACAACGACAGCCTCAAGCAGGAGTTCTTCGGCACCGTCAGCCGAAACTGAGGGTCCCTCTCCGAAAGGCGGGGAACCTCCAATCAAAGAGACATCCTGAACAGGAGAGACAGCAGGTTCCTCTCTAGGAGCCTCAATGCCAGGAATCCGGAGAGAACGATTAACCGTCTTCTTCTTCCTCTTGCGAGGGGAAGTCTGCTTCGAAGCAGGAGCCCTTCGCTTCCCAGAGACTGCCAAAGCCCCCGCAGGCGGAGGCACTTCACACCTCGGTACCGACACCAGAGGCTCATCCGGAGTGACGGACTCCTCACCCTCGTCAGATGAAACCGAGGGGACTTCGACTCTTCCCCCAGGCTTGGGAGAAGGCACCCTAAAGCTTCCACGCATGTCAAAATTGCGATGGAAGGTGTTGATCGCCACGTAGAACTGGACATACGAATGGAGGATGCACAGCTCTGTGGAGAGTGTGACGACCGACACGATAAAGATTGCTCCAGTGCAACCCATGATAAAATATCGCCATCCTCTGGCTCCATCAATGAGTCCGCCCTTGGACCTGAAGCTGGTGACGGCATTGCCCACGTGCAGCTGATCGTACCCAAACTGCCTGGCGAACCGACTGGGCAAGTAGGGCTCGAAGAAGCAATGATCTTCGCTTCTGTACAGCAAATGGGAGGGTCTGATGCAGACCAACCAATTGAAAGCTTCCGGAGAAAGATTGGTCTTCTCTCCACCTAAATCCTCAAGCCTAATCTCTGACTGATTGTGATGTACAGAGGGGACAGTGTAGAGGAGCTTCCAGACGTGACTGAGGCTCAGCACCAGTCGACAGTCTAAAATTGTGTTCACGTTCCAGAGGGAGTCCTTGTAGTTTAGCAAGAAACTACCCTCCGTGCTACTACTAGGGCCAGGAGATATCACCCGGGGGTTGTGGAGAATTAACCATCCCATCAAGTACAGGTATGGTAACTCTACCCGGGGAAAGCTATCATGCCGAGCTTCATCGACGAGCAGTCCGTCAGTCATGGCTCTCAGGCCAGCCTGTATACGGCACACCAAGGCAGGGAGCAAGCCCAGTCTTGCCCCGAACACCAGACGAACGGCGGGCCACAGGATGTTTCGGTGAATACGGTCCGCGGACGCGATACCGGGCACCACTACTCGACGCAGCCATATGGAGAGGAAACCAGCCAGCCGGGCTTCCTTAGACAAAGGCCTGTGGCAGCGCCTCAAGTAACTATAGGCCTTAGTGCCTTCAGGATACTTTCCTACCCCGTCATTGAGAATCTGATCTGGAGCTTTAGCATCCTCCATAAGATCCTCGACGACCTGGGCACTGAGCACGTCCAAACAGTTCACGGGCTCATTCTTGCCCCCCAAAACTTTCTCCGACTTGGCGGCCCTGGCCCGGTGGAAGAAGAGGTAGGACATCCACTTAGTGGTGTGAGCCAAATCAGAAGACTCATCATAAAAAGCGGTGCACGCGAAGTAGTGGCACATCATCTCCTGATTTACCTCTACAACTCGAGGGTCCGAGTCCTCCAACTCCCGGTTGGTGGGAACATACTCTTCATATGGGGTATCTTCCATCGGCAGTCTCGAGATCACTGCCATCTCATGGAGGGCCGACCCCAACTCCCCCAGTAGAGTGGCGAAGGTCCCGGTGAGCGAAATATATTGCTCCATCAGTGCCAGAAATAAGTTAGGGTTGGGAGACAACCCAACACTCGTCGCACTCACAACAGCATACAGTGCAATGACCTCCAGCTCTCTCCGAAAATGCTTCAAGGCCCAGTCAACTAGGCAAGCCCATCGGAGGTTTGTTGGGGTGATCCACCCATTGCACCGAGGATTCTCCTTGGGGTATACCCCCCTCACACCATAAAGTCGTTACAGAAAGTCGACAATTGGACCGGCTGGATCACTGAACTGTCTTCACTCGGGACGCTGCCCGGGCACAGTCCCCTGAACACCGTCACAACGCCAGAAGGACAGCTAACAAACGACCCCTGGTCGGCTCCTTTCAGATGAAAGATCTTCCCCGGCTTGCCGTGAAGATCGGGAGTCAGCGTCCACGACATCCTCCTGGAATGTGCCGCATGGGAGAAAGCCGAGATGGGATAATCTCTCAACATCGTGGGCAGATACAAGACCACACTCTCGGCGGGGAAAACCCAGGGTTCTCTTTTGGGCTTCGTCTGGGACTGTTTGTCAATCATATCCCCAAAGAGAAAAGCCGATTTGATGTACTGGTCCCCGTCTATGTACGTCAGGGGCTCTCCGTTAATCATGTTCAGCAACGTCCGCTCGCCCTGAGCCAATATCAACATCTCCCTTTCTTCAGGATACTGGGGTCCGGAGATAGGAAATGTCACGTAGGACAGATCCTCCAGATAGTTTGAGTGCAGCATCCCGGCAGCGGAACCCATCACCTCGGCCAGTGGAGACTCATGAAAGTTAACTGCAAAAGTGCAAGGAAAATACGTCATTACAAATCTTGTAACATAAAGACCAAGAAACGACAGTCTGTGCTTTACGCCAAGACTGTACAAAATTTGGTCATTTTACGCCGGAAGTCACATCCAGAAGCGTAATTGGCGGTATACTGTCCGTGCTTTACGCCAGACTGCCAAAATTCTAGTTGTTACGCCGGAGGTCCCATCCACAAAGCGTAAAACTAAAATTTTATAGTATACACCAAGTTTTCGGCAGTCAGAGCTTTTACGCTCATAACTACGAAAACATGGAGTTTTTACGCTGGCACATTAGAAATGTGGGCGTAAAAGATGAAAACGTCTCCGTGCGTCATCTTCCTCAAAGAGGCTATCAGCACAGAAGATGACCTAGCACGGTCACGTTCAACATGTGCGAAGGATTTTTCGTCGTTCTTTGTCATCCCAAAGGCTATACCTCTAAGGCCGGGTGCGCTACTCGCCGGCAGGATGCTTCGCTCAGAAGGAAGTTCACCTTGCCCGACCGAAGACTCTCTCGCTGGGACAGAAGAACGAGAAGAAAAGCCTATACTCTTTCCCTTAGTGGAGGGGGTTTGTTTCGACGCCATTTCTGAAAACTCGGAGTGCTCGGAGAAAGAACGAGGGGAAAAACTCAAACAGTCGAAGGCTCTCCTTCGCAGAAGACGGATGAAAAGTTTTTCTCTCAAAAGCTTGGGATATATATAGAGTTCAGGTCGACTCCTCGAATCCTCGAACGGGCTCCTTGAAACCCAACCAAATCTCACAATTAATATTTGGTTATGATTGGGTACTACGTCAGCCCACTACTCTCGAAAGGCGGACAGTCAGCAAATTCGAAGAGTTTTTCGTGCAAAAGCAGGTCAGCGGTTCCTATGCTAAGGAGCTTTCTACGCTCGACAGCAACAGATCTACGGTTTTACGCTCGCAAGCTATAAGTCTATGGTTTTATGCCCGGATGCCTTTGTGCTCGGTAGCTTTTATGCTCGAGAAGCTACAAACCTACGACTTTACGCTCAGCAGATACCAAATCGATGATCTCATGCTCGATGGCGTTTAGTTTACGCTCGGAGGCAACAGATCCGCAACCTTACGCTCCGAAGATTTCTTTTTCACAGGCTACAAATCTACAGTTCTACGCTAAGGAGTTTTCTACGCTCGACAGCAACAGATCTACGGTTTTACGCTCGCAATCTTTCAGTCTATGGTTTTATGCCCGGATGCCTTTGTGATCGGTAGCTTTTACGCTCGAGAGGCTACAAACCTACGACTTCACGCTCAGCAGCTACGAATCTATGATTTCACGCTCGGTGGCTTTCTACGCTCAATAGGCTACAAACTCAGGATTTTCAGCTCATCTACACTACGGATCTCTGACTTTCCGCATATCCGAACAGTTTCCAAGGCGGTCGATTACAGGAGTTCACACAGAAGATACTCCTTCCTGACCTCAAAATATCCCAAGTACCCGAAACATGCAGAGTTCAAACATTGAGAAATTACTCTTCTCGGGTCAATTGGAGGTTCATCCAGACTCCAGTATGAATATCTCGTCTATCAAGATGGCAACTCAGTTTTGACAGCCATTCCTCGACCTTGTTCCAAGGGATTGTCGAGAAGTCATTCTTGAAGACGAAGTCTGAACAAAAATTCTGTTCATCAGAAGTAAAAACTCTATGCGGTTCCTCAGTCCTAGCAGCAGGACATTTCTAAATGCTCAAAATGCTCAATAGCATTCTATGGACTATTCGCTATGCATAAAGGACAGGACCTAGCACTCTTTCTAAACAGAGTCGGCGTAAAGAATCAGACGTGTCGAAGCTATACATATTAAGACTTCACAGTAACGTATGGCAAAACGATCATATACAGAGGAGAAAGACGATTTTATTAAAAGATTAAAGTCATGATTACATATGAGGAAAATCCAGTCTACAAGGATTTTTCTATATTTTCATGATTACATATGAGGGAAACTCCGTCTACAAAGGATTTCTCCATCATCGTCTGAAGATCGCACCGAGAAGCTGCTCTGACAGGGTCTCGCGTTGGTGATGGTCTTCCTCTTCTTCCAAGAAGATGATCAGTGGCAGGAGGATACAAAACTGGGCATATAACCCATCCTCCAACAGAAAGAAAGTAGGGTAATTCTGCTTTCCTACAGACCATCGCCACTCTAGCCGGTCTGTCTGCCTCTCGTCACCAGAGGTAACTGGAGAAGGGGCCACTTGCAAGCAGCATAGTAAAATAAGATTCTTCGTCTCTCCCGAAGAACCACCATACAAAGTTGCTGATTATCCCGAGCAAGGGAGGCTAAGATATCCTTCCATGATCCATCGTTGCATTGGACACTTGCTCGAAGACGCCGTCTTTTTCGGCTCCTTACACGCTGGAAGAACATGATCTCCTTCTTCCTCAGGTCAACCCGGCGAACTCCGGCGATCATCTCTGCGTGGTGATAGAAATGTGGGGAGAACAGGTTAACTCTCCCAGCCTTTTTATAGGCAAAAGAGGTCACACCGGTCCCCAATAAATCCGCCATAAAGTCAGCATCGACCGTTTCAACACTCCATTCAGAAATGTTTCGAGTTACGAGGAGCGGTTCATGCTTCATTCAAAGCGTTCCAAATTCCGAAGAATTTGAAAGATTTGAAGGGGGTCTTGTAGAAGCATAAAAAATACACCGGATGGCTATACGCAGCTGTAGAAGCATAAAAAATACGCTGGCAAAAGCTACGCGGCGTATTGATACAGAGCAGCGCAAGCAAAGGCCTTCAGTGCCATCAGGCGTAAGAGCTCAAGGGTGCAGCGCATCCAAAACCGCTTCGGCGTAGACGGGACCCCCCCATCGCCTCCAGGGCGTAAAAACTCAGCTGCTCTCAAAGCAGCGTTAAATAGCGTACGAGGAATGCTACGTCTTCCCCGAAATGAACCTGTCAAGTCATGTAGTGAACCTGGCCTCTGACTCCTGACAAAAAAGTGCTGCACGGCGACCCAGACGACGGCTGGAAACAGTCACAGACCCCTCGGGACGCACACCACAGTATGATGGTGGATCTCTGCATTTAATGCAGAGGATTGGGTTAAGATACCACCGAACCGTCGTTTACTGACGTCCCCTCAGCATAAACCGCTCTTTTGCGTATAGAGGGATACGCTGCATTGTTTTACACAGGCAGGCATAAGCCGGTTTACGCTCCGCAGTAGACAAACTGCCTGCCACGTCAAAAGCTGCACATCGTACGGGGCTCGAGGCACGTCTCTACGTCTAATTGTACGGAGCGGTGACAGGTTCAGTCAAGGCACGTCTCTGCAAACGGATGCACAGAAGGGCTGCAGACCTTCGAAACACGTCTTCGCATTTAATGCACAAGATGATGGCAAATCTCTGTAGAAGATTTGATTACATCTTCAAAAGCCGTGATTCCGGCTAAGACGTCCACGTCAGCACTCGGACACGGTACGCAGCGGCTTCTATGCCCATTCAAGACCTGCGCCCCTTTGGCTCTCAACGCCTCTTCGGCTCTCAACGTCTCTTCGGCTCTCAAACGCCTCTCCGGCTTCAGCGCCTCTTCGGCTCTCAACGCCTCTCCGGCTTCAACGCCTCTCCGACTTCAATGCCTATCCGGCTTTCAACGTCTCTCCGGCTTCAACGCCTCTCCGGCTCCTACGCCTACCCGGCTTCAACGCCGACCCGGCTTCAACGCCTATCCGGCTTCTACGCCTATCCGGCTTCTACGCCTATTCGACTTCTATGCCTATCTGGCCTCTGTGCCAGGGTGAAAGTCATTTGGCTTCTACGCCAACCGTTTCTACACACGGGATACCTACCTGCGTGGCTCTTACGCCATGATCTTCGTAGCAATAGTACGCGTTGTGTTCCCTTAGTTGGACCCGCGTCATACGCTCATTCAAAAGATCATCCATACGCAGGCATTGGTTACTTTAACCGTTGTGTAAAAGGGTGTTGTACTTCCCACTTCTCGGTTTTTACACCGACGGAGTGGTCACTGTCACCAAAACTCTATAAATAGAGATCCCTATCAATGGGGAAAAAGAGCGGAAAAAGAATTATCATCCAGGAGAGAATTACCGTCCAAGGAGAGAAAGAGAGAGAGAAAGAGAGAGGGAGAGAGAGCCCGGAGAGCAGGCAAAGAGCAGGGATCGACGACCTTGGCCTCGTGCGTCCAACCTCTTCTGCAACCTTCGAAGCTGCTACCTGTCTTCCACGGCACTTCTTCAATATCATGTGGTCCAAGGGCTAAAGTGATCGACCGCAGATCAGACACCTATAGCAATTTATACCCAGATTAAATAAATTGTACTCCCACATCCTCGTATAGGATTACATTGTACAAGTTTGTTTGTAAACAGAAGGGCACGGGTTTCGCATAAATCCCGTCATTGAAATACAATTTTATTCCTTTCGTTTAATACCACAAACAAGATGGCGACTCTGCTGGGGACATCTTTCTCTTCTGACGAGGAAGTAATTGCTCAACACGATACGGTATCCGTAGGAACCGTGAAGAAGACGCTGGTCGTTCATTTCGACCAGTCAGCCTACGAAGACATGCTTCGAGCGGGGGGTAGCTCTCGCCCTCTCTCCGTCCAGGACAACAGAAAGCTGCGCAATGTGTGGATGCCCAAGACATCCTTTACTATTTCTGTGGACTCTCCGATCTCTCCGGACTCTCCGATCTCTCCGATCTCTTTGGCCAACGAGGTTGTAGCGACGCTCCCTCCGTGCCCCGCACGTAAAATTCAGTCTCCCGCTACGCACGGTACAGACAAAACTTCGGGCGAAGCCTTAGCGCTAACCCCGAAGAATCCACTGCGCTTTACGCGTAGGAAACAGTCTCCCGCTACGCGCGGTAAAGCCAAAACTTCGGGCGACACCTCAGCGCTAACCCAGAAGCCTTCACTGCGCTTTACGGGTAGAAATCTGTCTCCCACTCCGCGCGGTACAGACAAAACTTCCGATGGTGCCTCGGCGCCAAGACGGAAGAACAGATCTCGCTCCACGCGCAAGACATCATCTGACCTCTACGGTAAACCAGATGAGCGCTGTGATCTCCGCGAAGGAAAGCAAGCGGCAGGCTACTTAACCTCTCGGCCTCCACGCCAGCGAAGGAACAGAATGCCTACCCTCCGGATCACGCGAGAAACCAATGGCCGACTAAGGGCCTCTCCGGCAACTCCTCCTGACCTACGCAAATATCTAGTCCAGAAGCGTAAAGAGAGGGGACCTTCCAACATGTCTATTATGCCTCCTAGCGAGCATCCTTGTAATAGCCACAAGGTTGTGATTAATTGCTGCTGTCCCAAAACAAAACGATCGGTCTTCGACCGATTGGGCTACTCTCTGTCTTTCCAGGGAGGGGAACCCGCGCATGCGCCTGTAAACATGGCCTCACACCTGTGTAGAGGAGGGTCGAGTTCAAGACAACATCCCTCCAAGCCCCCGAGCCGAAGGAGGTTCAGTGACACTGAAGCCGGAGTATTCCAGAACACTCGTGCAAAGTCACGACAGCCAGCTCCATCCTCTTTTGATTCCGATGCTGGGGGTCGCCAAGAATCAGAAGCAGAAAGTGTAGAGTCGACTTCTACAGCGACCTATACTAATCCTTCAATGACGCCCAGGGAGATGGGAGCCTACGCCGTTGAAGATGAACGCGAGGAAGCTTCACCGTCAGGAGACGCAGAACAACGCCTCACCACGCTGGAAACATCTCTGCAACAAATGCAATCCATGATGGAAAACATGCACCAGATGATGCTAACTCAGCACGCAACTACCATAGCTCAAGCATCGGTCCCACCGACTCAGATACGTGTGGGGGTGGACTTCCCACCATCCCACCCGAGCCAAGAGCCCGCGCTGGATCAAGAGTCAGAAGTTCCTCCGCTTCCTCACTCAGAGAATGCCTTACCTCCCGCTGGGGTTACGATACAACCAACTCCGCACCACTCCATGGCCCCGCTTCTGACTGAAAATCCGATACAGGCAGTCCGGGAGTTGAAGGCCCAGTTTGACGTCTTGAAACACAAGGATCAGCTCAAGAAACTGGGAATCAACCAGCCCTACCCAGCTATCTGGGAGGAAGTCCCTTTCCCGCCAAGGTACAAACCTCAGACCATGGCCCTGTTCGAGGGAAAAACATCGCCGAGCCAGTACATGAATTATTTCAGCATGATGACGGTATTGCTACAAGGGAACGACGCCCTCCTTACTCGGGTGTTCAAAGGTTGCCTCTCAGGAGTAGCCTATCAGTGGTACCGCAGCTTGGCGGATAACTGCATCACTTCCTTCGAAGACTTCAGAACTTTATTCTTCACACGGTTCTACGAGGGAGGAATGGACATGTCTATGTCCTCTCTCATCGAAGTCAAGCAAAAGAAAAAGGAAGACGTTCGCATCTTCATCGAACGTTTTCGTCAGGCCACCTTACAAATGCCTCCAGGAGTTCCTGACTCTGCATTGGTGGACATTTGCAGGAAGAACCTCCTTCCCGTGGTCTCGGTGTTCACAGGACCATATCAGTTCCGTGATTGGCCCTCGTTCATCATCTCGGCGGTAGCAGCCGAAGACAATAGTCGCAAGGCGCGCGACAATGGCATCATGATCTCCGCCTCCGACAGAGGCAAGAGGCCATCTCCTAGCAGCGACCACCCTCGTGGTCCCAAAGGGAAAGAAGCTCTGGCAATCAATACGGCCAGACCAAAGATTGCGGCAACCGCGCAAGCAAAACCCGGAACTTCCAGACCCGTTGAAGTCTATTCCTTCGACGACGACGACGTCCCGAGCATATTCGAGTGTCTCGTCAAGAGTGGCAAGATCACCCTTCCAGAGCTGAGGCGGCCCCAGGAAGTTGGCAATACTAACGACCCAAAATACTGTGTCTTCCACCGATACGTATACCACCCAACAAAGGCGTGTTACGTACTGAAAAGGAAGATCCAGGGGTTAATCGATGCTAAGGCGATCACCCTGCACAACACCGAGAAGACGGTCACGGCCAACATGATCTCTCTCCAGTTTGGCAGTCTGCCTCCCCGAACGATCCTGGATGGTGTCACACCTATTTTTTGAGCAACGATGAACATCATCAATCTCCCTCCAGCTCGGGATCAAAATTGCAACCTGGTACCCCTAACTACCCGGCAAGGCGAGATTATGTGGGTTCATCCCGACCTGGTGTCAGAAATCGGGGAAGAGACCGATGCTATCAGAGCTAAGTCTAGAAAGAACTCCAAATGCAAACCATGCCATATGGTTGCAACTCCAGAAGAAGACGAGGTGTTGGCTACAGCAACCCGATCAGGGAAAGCCTACCTCAAGGACTACGGCACGAGCCCGGAAGACGCCCCAGCCACCAAGCCTTCGGGACCCGAGCCCGCCACGCCAGAGACCGGTCCTTCAAGACCAACTCCAGCGGACAAGGGAAAACAAAAGGAAGTACACTTCGGTGTACCTGTGAAGAACATTCCAAACAAAGGTTTAGAGAAACCGTACAACTTCGACATCCTGGCCCAACTGGCCAATACGCCAGCCAGGTTGTCCATCTTCGAGCTACTCAGGCTCTCCCAAGACACTCGTCTAGCCCTGAGCGAAGCGTTGATGCAAGCGGATGTGTGCTTAACCCAGCTCAAGTCCCCCAACGAGGAACCCGTGGTGTGCCCTCAATGCCACAGTGTGATGGAGGTGGTACCAAATATCACTTTCACCCAAGACGACATACTGCTGAAACACAATAGGCATGACAGGCCTCTCTATCACACCGGATACATCGGTTCCATGGAGGTCGACCGGATTCACATAGATCTGGGATCGTCAATCAGCATCATTCCTCACAGTCTGCTCAGACCGTTGAGGATCCCCACCAGCGAACTGGCCTATACCACTACTACAATTGTGGGTTTCAACGCTGGAAAGAGTAAACCATTGGGAAAGATTCGCTTGAGAATCTAGATTGGCAACCTTAGATCAGTGGCTACATGCTACGTCATTGATTCAGAGGTGTCCTACAATATCCTGCTGGGAAGACCGTGGATCCACGACCACAACATTGTCCCTTCAACTCTACATCAATGCTTCAAATATGTAGATGCCAAAGGAGCGGTGCAAACCGAGTTTGCAGACTTAAACCCGTTCAGAGGGGTGGAATCCTACTACTCCGACGCCGTGTTATACTCTCAGAGCCACACGGAAGAGGTAACGGCCCAGACAGAGAAGGAATCCCGTCGGGAGCCAGAAGAACCCTCTGTCAAACAACCTCTGTCGATCAAGGTGAAAGGACGGACTGCTCGTCCAAAGGCCACAGAGCCTATGACCGCCCACCTGAACGATGCTAGGTCAGGAAAGGGGGGTGATCCTTTGGTAATTACCTTAAACAAAAAGCCTCCACCCTTGGTCATCAACCTTCGGCGCGACAAAAAACCAAGGGATGTAAAAACTACTAACGCGGTTGCCAATGACAATAAAAGTCCCCTTTTCCCGTACATTGACGAGATAGAACCAATAGCACAAAATTCTTGGGAGCTATAAAGGCCTATCATCCATATGTATGGGAAGTAGCATCATCGTCCAACGTCGTCGCAACGTATGGACCCCATGAGGATTCTATCTTCATCGTCCCACCTACCTACAGCAGTCAGCGTCCGATATTCTTCGGCCGTATGCGATATCCAAGAAGATGCTTTCGACGACGATACTGGGGAAATACAGGTTCGCCGATACAGCCCACAAGCGCTTAAGATCATGCGGAATATGGGCTACAATCTGAAGCGGAACCTAGGTCTCAACAATGGGAGGGGCAGGTGTACGCCGCTGCTCGGCAACTCTTGCTACCGACAAACCCGCTTCGGGTTAGGATATCCGACCTCCCTTGCGGCTTCTGAAGACGCCATTGCCTCTCCTCAAGGTGGCTCAACGTCCTCCGACTCATCCAACGATCTCGGACAAACATTCTCGGTGAATATGGCGTCGACAGATCCCTTAGAGGCAAGCGAACAAGAATCTGAGTTGTTCGAAAATGACGCTTGGGCTCAACACATGGATACGCAGTGGGAATTTTGCTTCGAGCAAAGGGAACCTCCCACTAAAGACGAAGTTGTCCAAATCGACGTTGGGGGTGAACTCTCACCAAAGCCAATATTTATCAGTAACTATCTTTCCCCAGCTGAAAGGGAAGAAATCATCCAACTGATAAAAGAATACGTCGACGTCTTCGCGTGGAATTATGAGGATATGCCAGGCCTCGATCCGAAGGTGGCTACTCACAAGCTCAACATTTTGACCGACTCAAGGCCTGTCAAACAGCACCAACGCCGGTTCCGCCCGGATATGATGGACGCCATTGAAGCTGAAGTCAAGAAGTTGATAGCCTGCGGCTTCATCCGTGAAGAGCAACATCCCGACTGGGTCGCCAATGTTGTCCCAGTCATAAAAAAGAATGGGAAGGTACGTATCTGCATCGATTACCGGGATCTAAATGCGGCCTATCCCAAAGATGAATTCCCTCTTCCTATCACCGACATCATGATCGACAATACCTGCGGTTTCGAACGCATGTCTTTCATGGACGGGTTCTCGGGATACAATCAGATCAAGATGCATCCTGAAGACGAGAAGCACACTGCTTTCCGGACACCACTGGGGGTATATTGCTATACGGTCATGCCCTTCGGATTGAAGAATGCCGGGGCTACATACCAACGGGCCATGAGTAACATATTCCATGAGCATTTACGCAAAACAGTGGAATGTTACGTAGACGACATAGCCGTCAAGAGCCGCCTCAAAGGTGATCACCTCCAAGACTTGAGGGCGGTGTTCGAGCTAATGCGTCGCCATCAACTCAAGATGAACCCTACGAAATCATTTCTGGGTGTATCTAGTGGCAAGTTCCTGGGATTTGTCATCCCCACCAAAGGCATCCAGGTGGACCCTGACAAAGTCCAGACAATCGTAGAAATGCGACCACCCCGTAATCTAAGGGAACTCCGGGGATTTCAAGGCCGTCTTGCCTATATCCGGCAATTCATATCCAACCTCTCGGGGAGATATCAGCCTTTTTCTCACCTCATGAAGAAAGGTGTATCTTTCGTGTGGGACGAAACCTGTCAGCAGGCGTTCGGAGACATCAAAAGCTACCTCACCAGTCCGCCAGTTCTGGCACCTCCCGTCATGGGAAAACCATTCTTGCTGTACGTTCGAGCAATGGATCATTCACTAGGAGCTCTTCTTGCACAGAAGAACGACATGGGGCATGAACAAGCTATCTACTACCTCAGCAGGATGATGGTCGGGGCCGAGCACCGGTACAACCCAGTGGAGAAGGAATGCTTGGCTCTGATGTTCGCCGTCCAGAAGACACGACACTATGTCACCGGACAGACCATTCATATCATCTCCAGGATCAACCCTCTGCGGGTACTAATGAGCAAACCGAGTGTTCTTAACTCCCGACTCGCGACTTGGGCGATGCTATTAACGCCATATGACATGGTATACGTACCGCAGAAGTCCATTAAAGGCCAAGCACTGGCTGACTTCCTAGCTGCCCATCCGATCCCGGAGTCCTCCAAGTTATACGAGGACATTCCCGACGAAGTTGCAGAATGTAACTCTGCAATGGAGACCGACGCATGGCAACTCTTCTTCGATGGGGCCTCCAGAACCGGTCCCAAGGGAAACATCGTCTCAGGAGTAGGAGTCGTCCTGGTCACTCCTGATCAGCTCGTCATCTGCCGAGCATATTCTCTTAGCGAGCCCTGCTCCAACAATGTGGCAGAATACAACGCTCTGTTAATCGGGCTCCAAGCCGCCAAAGAGCTGGGGGTCGAGTCCCTGGAAGCTTTCGGTGACTCTCTGCTTATCATCAATTAAGTCAGAGGGATATATGAAGTCCGAAATCCAGACCTCATCCCCTACCACCAAGCAACGGTCGAGATAGCCATGACCTTCAAAGGATTCTTCCTGGAGTATGTACCTCGGTCTCAGAATCTGGAAGCCGATGCCCTAGCCAGTCTAGCCGCAGACTTAGCCACTCCTATAAGAAGGCAGGATTCGGTAATCCTTCTTAATAGAGACTTATTCTGTGCGAAGAACAACCTTCACATAGAACGCAGCCATGCTGTGAACACAGATCTCCCCGGAAAGGACTGGAGAAGTCCCTTCATAGATTTTGTCGCATACGGAATCTTGTCGGAGGACCCCAAAGGAGCAGTGTCCATCAAGCGACGATCATTACGCTTCTATTATGATGCATCTGCGCAATGCCTATATCGCCGGACCTACGACGGATTACTGTTGAGATGTCTGTCTAACGACGAAGCACAGCAGATTATCCGGGAAGCTCACGACGGCGTATGCGGAGCACACCAACCCGGTCCTAAGCTACAGGATCGCATCAGGAGAATGGACTATTATTGGCCTACTATGATCACAGATGCGATACGGTATGCAAAATAATGTAGAGCCTGTCAGATTCACGCAGACTTCATATACCGACCATCTGAGAATCTGCATCCTACAGTTGCATCCTGGCCTTTCGAAGCATGGGGTATGGACGTCATTGGTCCCATTCACCCGTCTTCTTCCCGAGGTTATCAGTTCATACTGGCCATCACGGACTACTTCTCCAAATGGGCAGAGGCAATCCCTCTTGCTGAGGTAAAGGCGTCTAATGTGATCAGCTTCATCAAGCATCACGTCATTTATCGCTTCGGGGTCCCCCGAAGGATAATCCATGACAACGGGCCCCAGTTCATCAGCCAAGCGTTTCATCGATTTTGCGATAAAAATCGAATACACAATATCGCCTCTACGGCATACTATCCAGCTGCTAATGGTTTGGCGGAAGCTTTCAACAAAACCATTATCAAACTCTTGAAGAAGTTCGTCTCTTCAAACAAAAGAGATTGGAACGAAAAACTGGGCGAATGTCTCTGGGCATACCGCACAACGGTACGGACGCCGACAGGCTGCACCCCATTCTCACTGGTATACGGGAGCGAGGCAGTTCTCCCCATTGAAATCCAGATCCCGTCACTCAGGATAGCCGTGGCTAACGAGCTGACTCAAGAAAAGAATGACCTGTTAAGGCTTCAGGAGCTAGAAGGATTAGAAGAGAAATGCCTCCAAGCTCAACAGCGCATCGCGCTCTACCAAGCACGCATTTCCAGAGCTTTTAATCGTAAAGTAAAGGAAAGGGTGTTCAAAGTCGGCGAGCTAGTTTTAGCCGTGAGAAGGCCGATGATTCTTACTCACAGGAGTAAAGGCAAGTTCCAGCCCAAGTGGGAAGGCCCTTATGTGATCGAGATAACATTTTCGAACGGAGCCTACAGACTAGCCCAGCCCAATGGAGACCTATTAATGGCTCCTATCAACGGCAAATTCCTGAAGAAGTACTACGCCTAATCTCCTCCACTCAGGAGGAATACGGCGAGATTCTCGTAATCCGACGAAACTACTTCAAAAAAGAAACTAGTATAGGCCCATAAATCAGTCATGTCCATATCACCTCTGAACTGTATTTCCTTGGAGAATCTGCCATGTCCATATCACCTCTGAACAGGCTTTCCAAGATTCTGACCATCGATTATCACCTCTGATATCGATCGTCACTTCAACTAACACCCGTACTAAATCTAAGTACGCCAGTGGTGTTAGGTCCACAAAATCTGCTACGTCCATATTACCTCTAGCAGGGCTTGTCCTCAAACCTATTTCTTGCACCTAGGTACGCAAAAAGCAATAGGCCTACAAATCAGTCATGTCCATATCACCTCTGAACTGTATTTCCTTGGAGAATCTGCCATGTCCATATCACCTCTGAACAGGCTTTCCAAGATTCTGACCATCGATTATCACCTCTGATATCGATCGTCACTTCAACTAACACCCGTACTAAATCTAAGTACGCCAGTGGTGTTAGGTCTACAAAATCTGCTACGTCCATATTACCTCTAGCAGGGCTTGTCCTCAAACCTATTACTTGCACCTAGGTGCGCAAAAAGTAATAGGCCCACAAAATAGCTATGTCCATATTACCTCTGAGCTGTAAACTCTAGTAAAGCCTATCACGTCTATCTCACCTCTGATAGTACTTTACCTACAAAACTTGGCCAAAGCGCGTTCTATCATGTCCGTATGACCTCTGGATAGATGTGCCCTGCTGAAGTTTACCGAGAGTTTATCACGTCCATACTACCTCTGATACGACTCTCGTCCTAACCTGTCATTTACATTCCGAAATGATGGGCCCAAAGTTAGGAAAAAGCCTCTTTTTATTCCCAAGAAAGAACAAAATTACATCTGGGAAAGCAAAAAAAAGGGGGCAAAAAAGAGTACATCATTGCGGCGGAGCAGTCATGTCACGGATCTGCCGCGCTAGCACGGCCATCCTCTCGTCCCTAATGGCTAGAGCATCAGCACGGGCCCGCTCCAGCAGTGCCTCGTTGTCACTCGAATGGGACAGCTCGGCTATCGTCCGACGCACGCCCGCACAGGCACCTTCCGTGCGATCCAGATCCCGCCGCGTTGTGCTCAGTCGACCGGCCACCACATCCAAGCCTGCCAACTACTGGGAAGCCCACTCTTCTGCCTGAGCGAGTTTCTCCCTCAACCTGTGAATCCATGCTACATTCCCCTCGTGCTCGGATTGGCACGTTGTCTGGAGGGCGAGGATCTCATCCACGGCGGCTTTCCTCTGAATCGCCTCCAGCTGGCAAGTTCGAAGGAGTTCCTTCAGGTCTTCCATCCGTTTGGCAAGATGCGCAGTCATAAAACCGTATCTGGCCTGGGCCTCAGCATCAAGACTGCCCTGAGCCAACCGCAAATACTCGTTAATTGGTTGTTCTAAACCATTAACCATCGCCTCCAGGGCATCGGCTCCCCCGGAGTCACCGAACTCCCTGACAACCCCGATCGAGAACTGGGCAGTTCTCTTCAAGCGCTCGAAATCCAGACTCTTCGCCAATACCATTGATATCATCGCTCCCAAACCGGTGTAAAAGAGGCTGGTATGTTGCTCAGTCAGCGCAACTAAACCCGACTGAACGCCAGGAGAGACCGCGATATCAGCGAGTCCCCCACCAGAGACGATTGCAGACGAGGTAGCCACAGCTGCCGCCTCGACGGTTGGTGCGACCGAAGGCAAGGTCACGGTGACAGGCTCATCCTCCTCTCGAGACGACGAAACCACTCCGGGCGAGCTAGCCCCCGAAGGTGTTTCCTCCTCAGGATCAGGTGCCTCCGTATCACCACCAGGGGCCGGAGCAGAGCCGGAAGGCGGCTCAACGCTACACTCCCCGTGGGCTCCATCCCCTGAGAAGAAAGAACCCGAAAGTCGGCATCAGTACAACGGTAACCTTTCTAAAAGGAGACATGAAAATGACATTTACCCGGGACCAATGGTATATATGGCGCATCTGCAGCCGAGGAAGCTAAACCTTGCTCCAAGGACGCAATGCGAACTATCATACCTGGGGAAGGAGGTGGACCAACTGACATCGCCCAGAATTCCTCCAAGTCTCCACCAAGACGCGGTCGAGGTTCGTCAACTGGAATCTCGCTAGGCACAGCAGGAGCTTCATCCGTTGTGGGTCCAGGGAAGGATCCTCCCATCTGCCATGGCCACCTAGGCGATCTCGTTCCACTACCCGGAGCAGTAGCCACAGCAGCAACCCCTAGCGAAGATCCTCCGGCACCGCCAACCGAAACCATAGAGGGTCCCTCTCTAAAAGGCGAGGAACCTCCAGCCAAAGACTCATCCCCGACATGGGGAGATGTAGGCCCACTCCCGGTAGCTTCGACACCAAAAATGCGGAAAGGACGAGCGACTGTCTCCTTCCTCCTCTTACGAACAGAAGCCTCCTTAGGAACAGGCGCCCTTCGCTTCTGAGGAACTACCAAAGCCCCCGCAGGAAGAGGCACTTCACACCCCGGCATCGACTCCAGGGGTTCATCCGGGGTATCAAACTCCTCACCCTCATCGGGAGAAACCGAGGGAACTTCAACTCCTCCCTCGACAATGGGAGAGGACACCCTAAGACTTTCGCGTATGTCAAAATCGCGGTGGAAGGTGTTGATCGCCACGTAAAACTGGGCGTAAGAATGGAGGATGCGCAGCTCTGTAGAGGGGGTGACATCCGGCACGACGAAGGCTGCTCCTGTGCAACCCGTGGTAAAATACCGCCATCCTCTGGCTCCATCAATGAGCCCGCCTCTGGACCTGAAGCTGGTGACGGCATTGCCCACGTGCAGCTGGCCGTACCCAAATTGCCTGGCGAACCGACTAGGCAAATAAGGCTCGAAGAAGCAATGGTCTTCACTCCTGTACAGGAGATGGGAGGGTCTAATGTAGACCAGCCAATTAAAAGCCTCCGGAGAAAGATCGGTCTTCTCTCTACCCGAGTCCTCAAGCCTCATCCCTAATTGATGGCGATCTACGGAAGGGAGAGTACAGAGGAACTTCCAGCCATGGCTGAGGTTCAATGCCAGCCGACAATCTAGAACGGTGTCCACGTTCCAGGGAGAATCCTTGTAGTTCAACAAGAAATTTCCCCCTGAGCTGCTACCAGAGCCAGGAGACATTACCCGGGGATTGTGGAGAATTAACCAACCCATCAGATACAGGTATGGTAATTCCACCCTGGGAAAACTCTCACGCCGGGCTTCATCAGCAAGCAACCCATCGGTCAGAGCTCTCAAGCCCGCTTGTATACAACACACCATGGCAGGAAGCAAGCCCAGTCTTGCCCCGAACACCAGGCGCACTGCCGGCCACAAGATGTTCCGATAAATGCGGTCCGCGGACGTAGTACCAGGCACTACTACTCGATGCAGCCATAACGAGAGGAAACCAGCCAGCTGGGCTTCCTTGGATAGAGACCTGCGACAGCGCCTCAGGTAACTACGGGTCGTAGTACCTTCGGGGTACTTTCCTACCCTCTCAACGAGGATCTGGTCCGAAGCTTTGGCCTCCTCCATAAGGCCATCCATGACCTGGACACTAAGCACGCCCAAACAGTTCACGGGCTGGTTCTTGCCCCCCGAAACTTTCTCCAACCTGGCAGCTCTAGCTCGGTGGAAGAAGAGGTAGGACATCCACTTGGTAGTGTGGGCCAAACCAGAGGGCTCGTTGTAAAAAGCGGTACAGGCGAGATATTGGCACATCAGCTCCTGATACACATCCGCCACCCGAGGGTCCGAATCCCCCAACTCCCGGTTGGTGGGAACATACTCTTCATACGGGGTATCCTCCATCGGCAGCCTCGAGACAACCGCCATCTCATGAAGGGCCAATCCCAACTCCCCCAGTGGAGTGGCAAAGGTCCCAGTGAGCGAAACGTATCGCTCCATCAGTGCCAAGAACAAATTAGGGTTGGGAGGCAACCCGACGCTCGTCGCGCTCACAGCGGCATACAGCCCAATGCCCTCTAGCTCTTGCCGAAAGCGCTTCAAGGCCCAGTTAACTAGGCTGGTCCATCGGAGGTTTGCTGGGGTGACCCACCCATTACACCGAGGATTCTCCTTGGGGTACACCCCACCTCGTCCCATGAAGCTGTTACAGAAAGTCGACAGTTGGACTGGCTGGATCACAGAGCTGTCTTCACTCGGGACGCCACCCGGGTACAATCCCCGGAACAACGTCACAGGACCAGAAGGACGACTGACAAACGATCCCTAGTCAGCTCCTTTCTGATGAAAGATCTTCCCCGGCTTGCCATGAAGATCGGGAGTCAACGTCCACGACATCTCTCTGGGATGAGTGGCATGGAAGAAAGCCGAGATGGGATAATCCCTCGGCATCGTCGGCAGGTACAGAACCAAGCTCTCGACAGCAAAGACCCAAGGTTCCCTCTTAGGCTTCGTCTGGGACCGCTTGTCGATCATGTCCCCGAAAAGGAAAGCCGGCTTTATGTACCGCTCTCCGTCTACATACGTCAGGGGCTCCCCATTGATCATACTCAGCAGTGCCCGCTCGCCCTGAGCCGCCAACAAAAATCCCCTTACCTCAGGATACTGGGATCCGGAGAGGGGAAATGCCACGTGGGACAAGTCCTCCAGGTAGTTCGAGTGCAGCATCCCGGCGGAGGAACCCATCACCTCGGTCAGCGGAGACTCACCCAGGTTAACTACAAAGGTGCAAAGAAAGTATGTCATTACAAAAATCTTGCACAAACATACAAAACCAAAGAAACGACAAACTGTGCTCTACGCCAGGATTGTACGAATTCGGTTATTATACGCCGGGAGTCCCCTCCACAAAACGTAAAATGCTTATTTTATGACATACGCCAGTTTTCGGTAGCCAGAGCTTTTACGCTCGGAACTACGAAAATATGACGCCTTTACGCTAGCACACGAGAAATGTGGGCGTAAAAGATGAAAACGCCTCCGTGCATCATCTTCCTCAGAAGAGGCTATCAGCACAGATGGCGACCTAGCGCGGTCACGTTCAACGTGTGCGAAGGATTTTCGTTATTCTTGTCACCCCAAAGGATCTACCTCTCAGACCGGGTGCGCTACCCGTCGGCGGGATACTTTCGGAAGGAAGTCCACCTTGCCCGACCAAAGACTCCCTCGCTGGGGCAGTAGGAGAAGAAGAAGAACCTATGCTCTTTCCCTTAGCGGAGGAGGTTTGTTTCGTCGCCATTTCTGAAAGCTCGAAGTGCTCAGAGAAGGAATGAAGGAGAAAGCTTGAACAGTCAAGAACTCTCGAAGACGGATGAAAAGTTTTTCTCTCCAAAGCTTGGGATATATATAAAGTCCGGATCGACTCCTCGAATCCTCGGACGGACTCCTCGAGACCCTAACCAAGTCTCGCATTAATAGTCGGATATGATTGGGTGCTACGTCAACCCACAACCCTCGAAAGACGGATAGTCAGCGAATTCGAAAAAAAATTCGCGCAAGACAGTTCAGCAGTTCTACGCTAAAGGAGCTTTCTACGCTCGACAGCAACAGATCTACGATTTTACGCTCGCAAGCTACAAGTCAATGGTTTTTCTCACCCGGATGCCTTTGTGCTCGGTAGCTTTTACGCTCGAGAGGCGACAAACCTACGGCTTTACGCTCAGCAGATACCAAATTGATGATCTCACGCTCGGTGGCGCTCAGTTTACGCTCAGAAGCAACAGATCCGCAGAACTTCACGCTCGAAGAAATTCTCTTTTCAGGAGCTACAGATCCACAAGTCCTACGCTAAAGGAGCTTTCTACACTCAACAGCAACGATTCTACGGCTTTACGTTCAAGCAGCTATAAGTCTATAGTTTTTCTTGCCCGGATGCCTTTGTGCTCGGTAGCTTTTACGCTCGAGAGGCGACAAACCTACGACTTCACGCTCAGGAACCACAAGTCTACGACCCCACGCTCGACGGTGTTTTACGCCCAGACGCTACAGACTGAGGATTTCACACTCCGCGACTTTCCGCTTATCCAGAACAGTCCCCGACCCGGTCAAGTGCAAAGAGTTCACACAGTAGATACTCGTTCTTGACCCCAAGTACCCGAAACGGACAGAGTACAACCATTAAGAAATTACTCTTTTTGGGTCCCGAAATTGGAGGTTCATCCGGACTCCAGTCTGAACATCTCGTCTGTCAAAATGACAAAGCTCAGCCAGAATCCTCGACCCTGTTTCAAGGGAGTTCCGAGAGATCATTCTTGAAGACGAAGAATGAACAAAGTTCTGCTCATCAGAAGCAGCAGTTCAGAACTCTACGCGGTTCCTTAGTCCTAGCAACAGGACAGTTCTAAGTGTTCAAAATGCTAAAGCAGCGCTCTATGCACTATCCGCTGCACGAAAAGAACAGGACAGAACCTAGTACTCTCTGTACAGAGTCGCGTAAAGTATCAGACGTGTCGAAGCTGCACACATTCAGACTTCACAGCAACGTATGGCAAGTGATCATATGAAGAAAAGACGACTTTATTGAAGATTAAAATCATGATTACATATGAGGGAAATCCTGTCTACAGGGGTTTTTCTTCACTTTTCATGGTTACATATGAGGGAAAACGCCTCTATTAGAGGTTTCCTCATCATCGTCTGAAGATTGCCCAGAAGCTGTACTGACAGGTTCTCGTTGGGCATCAATTCTTCATCCATCTTCTCCAGCAGTTCATCGGCTACCGCAGCCATGAACAAAGAAGATGATAGTGGCGGGAGGATACAAAATGGGCACAGACCCATACTCTAACAGAAGGCAGATTGCAAACTGCTTTCCTGCCTTCAGCGCCATGACAGATCGCATTGGGATATTTCTCCCAACTCGATCCCGGACGGAGCCAGTCTATCTGCTCTCGTCCCCGGAGACAACGGAAGAAGACGCCGCTTGCAGGCGGCATGGTCTAATACGGCCCTTCCTCTCCCCTGGTGCAACGCCATACAAAGTTGCTGATTATCCCGAGCAAGGGAGGCTAAGATATCCTTCCATGATCCATCGCTGAAGTGGACACTTGCTCGAAGACGCCGTCTTTTTTGGCTCCCAACATGCTAGAAGAAAAATGATCTCCTTCTTCCTCAGATCGACCCGACGAACTCCGGCGATCATTTTAGCATGGTGATAGGAATATGGGGAAACAGGTTAACCCCCCCGCCTTTTTATAGGCAAAAGAGATCACAGCGGTCCCCAATAAATCTGCCATAAAGGCCGCACCGACCGTTTCAACGCTCCATTCAGAAACGTTTCGAGTCACGAGGGGCCATTCATGCTTCATTCAAAGCGTTTCAAATTCCAAGGAATTTAAAAGCTTTGAAGGGGGTCTTGTAGAAGCATGAAAAAATATGCTGGCAAAAGCTACGCGGCGTATTGATACAGAGCAGCGCAAGCAAAGGCCTTCAGTGCCATCAGGCGTAAGAGCTCAAGGGTGCAGCGCGTCCAAAACCTCTTCGGCATAGACGGGACCCCCCCCATCGCCTCCAGGGCGTAAAAACTCAGCTGCTCTCAAAGCAGCGTTAAATAGCGTACAAGGAACGCTTCGTCTTCCCCGAAATGAACCTGTCAAGTCACGCAGTGAACCTGGCCTCTGACTCCTGACAAAAAAGTGCTGCACGGCGACCCAGACGACGGCTGGAAACAGGCACAGACCCCTCGGGACGCACACCACAGTATGATGGTGGATCTCTGCATTTAATGCAGAGGATTGGGTTAAGATACCACCGAACCATCGTTTACTGACGTCCCCTCAACATAAACCGCTCTTTTGCGTACAGAGGGATACGCTGCATTATTTTACACAGGCAGGCATAAGCCGGTTTACGCTCCGCAGTAGACAAACCGCCTGCCACGTCAAAAGCTGCACATCGTACGGGGCTCGAGGCACGTCTCTACGTCTAATTGCACGGAGCGGTGACAGGTTCAGTCAAGGCACGTCTCTGCAAACGGATGCACAGAAGGGCTGCAGACCTTCGAAACACGTCTTCGCATTTAATGCACAAGATGATGGCAAATCTCTGTAGAAGATTTGATTACATCTTCGAAAGCCGTGATTCCGGCTAAGACGTCCATGTCAGCACTCGGGCACGGTACGCAGCGGCTTCTACGCCCATTCAAGACCTGCGCCCCTTCGGCTCTCAACGCCTCTTCGGCTCTCAACGCCTCTTCGTCTCTCAAACGCCTCTCCGGCTTCAGCGCCTCTTCGGCTCTCAACGCCTCTCCGGCTTCAACGCCTATCCGGCTTTCAACGCCTCTCCGGCTTCAACGCCTCTCCGGCTCCAACGCCTCTCCGGCTCCTACGCCTACCCGGCTTCAACGCCTATCCGGCTTCTACGCCTATCCGGCTTCCACGCCTATTCGGCTTCTATGCCTATCTGGCCTCTGTGCCAGGGTGACAGTCATTTGGCTTCTACGCCAACCGTTTCTACACACGGGATACCTACCTGCGTGGCTCTTACGCCGTGATCTTCGTAGCAATAGTACGTGTTGTGTTCCCTTAGTTGGACCCGCGTCATACGCTCATTCAAAAGATCATCCATACGCAGGCATTGGTTACTTTAATCGTTGTGTAAAAGGGTGTTGTACTTCCCACTCCTCAGTTTTTATACCGACGGAGTGGTCACTGTCACCAAAACTCTATAAATAGAGACCCCTATCAATGGGGAAAAAGAGCGGAAAAAGAATTATCATCCAGGAGAGAATTACCGTCCAAGGAGAGAGAGAGAGAGAAAGAGAGAGGGAGAGAGAAAGAGAGAGAGAGAGAGCCCGGAGAGCAGGCAAAGAGCAGGGATCGACGACCTTGGCCTCGTGCGTCCAACCTCTTTTGCAACCTTCGAAGCTGCTACCTGTCTTCCACGGCACTTCTTCAACATCGTGTGGTCCAAGGGCTAAAGTGATCGACCGCAGATCAGACACCTATAGCAATTTATATCCAGATTAAATTAATTATACTCCCACATCCTCGTATAGGATTACATTGTACAAGTTTGTTTGTAAACAGAAGGGCGCAGGTTTCGCATAAACCCCGTCATTGAAATACAATTTCATTCCTTTCGTTTAATACCACAAACAGCAGCATATTGGTGCAGAGCAGCGTAAACAGAGTCCTTCAGAGCCATCAAGCGTGCAACAGAGCTTTTTTCGCTAAAAACACAGCCTGAAATATAAATCTCAAAAAGGCCATCCGTGTAAGGCAGTACGTCCAAACCGCTTCAGCGTAAACAAGGTGCTTCATCGCCTCCAGGGCGTAAAACTCATCCTCTTTCAAACGCAGCATTGAGGTGTACAAGAGATGCTTCGTATTCTACGAAGTGAACCTGTCAGACCCTGCAATGAACCTATCAGATCCTGCAATGAACCTGACGTCTGGACTTCTGACAAAGGGATACGGCTCGACTACCCAGATGACGGCTATAATGATGGCACAACACTGCGACCCAGGCTATCATTTATCGCCATCTCCTTTGCGTAAACTGCTTTTACGAGCACGAAGGGATACACTGCCTTGTTTTACACAAGCAGACATGAGCTGTTTACGCTCTGCAGTAGACAAACCGCCTGCCACATCAAAAGTTACACTCCGTACGGGGCTCGAGGCACGTCTCTTCGTCCAATGCACAGAGCGATGACAGTTGCTCGAGGCACGTCTCTACGTCTAATGCACAGAGCGATGATAGTTTCTCAAGGCACGTCTCTGCGACTGATGCGCAGAAGGGGTTGCAGACCTTCAAAAATACGCCTCCATATTTAATGCACAGGATGGTGGCAAATCTCGGCATTTAATGCAAAAGATTTGATTATATCTTCAAAAGTCGTAATTACGACTAAGACGTCCACATCAGCACTCTGGCACGGTACGCAGCGGCTTCTACGCCCATCTAGCTCCTGTGCTCACTCGGCCTCTATGACCGCCCGGCTTCTATGCCCATTCGGCTTCAACGCCCATTCGGCTTCAACGCCCACTCGGCCTCTATGACCGTTCGGCTTCAACGCCCATTCGGCTTCAACGCCCACTCGGCCTCTATGACCACTCGGCCTCTATGACCACTCGGCTTCTACGCCCACTCGGCTTCAATGCCCATTTGGCTTCAACGCCCACTCGGCCTCTATGACCGCTCGGCTTGTACGCCTATCTCGGCTTCTATGCCTACTTGGCTTCTATGCCATGGTGACAGACATTGGCTTCTACGCCCACCTCTTCTACACAAGGGATACCTACCTACGTGGCTTCTACGCCGTGATCTTCGTAGCGATTATACGTATTTTGTCCCTTAGTTGGACCCGCGTCACATGCTCATTCAAAGGATCATCTATACGCAGGCATTGGTTATTTTAACCGTTGTGTAAAAGGGTGTTGTACTTTCCACTACTCGGTTTCTACATCGACGGAGTGGTCACTATCACCAAAACTCTATAAATAGAGACCTTTATCAACAGAGGACAAGGTCGAAAAATTGGTCAAGAATACCAATATCAGATCCAAGGTCGACAAATTGGAAGATCGAACCAGAGGTCAAGAGAGAGAGAGAGAGAAGAATCCGGAGCTCAGGCAAAGAGTAGGGATCGACGACTTTGGCATTGTGTATCCACCCTCTTTTGCAACCTTCGAAGCTGCTTCCTGTCTTCTACGGTACTTCTTCAACATCGTGTGGTCCAAGGGCTAAAGTGATCGACTGCAGATCAGACACCTATAGCAATATTTACCCAGATTAAATAAATTGTACTCCCATATCCTCGTATAGGATCAAATTGTACAAGTTTGTTTGTAAACCAAAGAAGGCGGATTTCGTATAAACCCCATCCTGAATACATTTTTATTCTTTTATTTAATACCACAAACAAGCCTCAAGTTTTCAAGGGTACAGAAGGTATAGTCTATGATGAAGATTGGATTGAAGATATCGAGCGACTCATGAAGGTGTCCCATCTTGCGGAGGATCTGAAGGTTGAGGCTGTAGGACTTCAACTGTTCAACGTTGCCCGCATTTGATTCAGGAATGAGCCAATTCTTACTGATGCGGGGCAGTCTTAGGAGATATTCAAAGATCTCTTTAAGAAGAAGTTCTTTGCTCGGACGGACATATTGGAATTAGGAAGGCAATTTGAGAGCCTTACACAAGGGAGCATGTCCATAGAGGAGTATGCCACAGAGTTCAGGAGGCTGAGCCTATTTGCGGAGTACTTGGTGAGAGAGCCAGAAGTTTGGGCTATCCGTTTCCGCGAGGATCTGAATTGGGAAGTGAAGATTCTCATTCCGTCTTTCTACGAGACGTATTCTGAGATACTTTCAGAGGCACGCAAGGTCGAGCGGGAGTGGAACTTGAAGCCGAAGAGGGACCGTGATATGTTTGGGGGTGACAGTAGCAGTGCGGGACCAACAAAGAGATCGCGGTTCTAGCAACAATAGTTTCCAGTACAGTTCGGAGCCTATCAGCAGCAATAGCAGATGCCAGAATCAATTGTTGATCCAGTACAAGCTCCAATACAGCAGATACCACAACAGCCTCAGAGACAGGTGCAACAGGCTCCTTAATGCACCTATTACAAGAAGATTGGGCACACTTGGGAGATGTGCCGGAAGAGACTTGGAGCATGCTTACATTGTGGATCAACGGAGCATATGGTGAAGGATTGTCTCTGGATACTTCAACGTCCAGGCTAAGATGCAGATCAAGGGCAGAGAGGTGGAGTTAGGCGACATGTATCACCACAGATTGCTCATCACCCGCAGAGGGAGCTACCTCGGCAGGGCGGAGCATTTGCGATGACGGTCGAGGAGACCAATACTATAGGTGATGGGTTTGAGAGTCTGTTCTTTCTTTCTGTTCCTTTCATCTATTTTGATTGATTGATTCTTTAGTACGTTTTAGATGCTTGTGTTATATAGTTAGTGTAGATATAGAATACCCTAACAGAGACATCAGTAATAAGACAGGTAGAGACCATGACCATGCATGTTATTCTTTACATATGACTGTTCTTGGTGAGATAAGACCTTATTAGATTATGATTGCTGGGGGTTTGACCTAGAAGGAGTACGATCACCCTTAAATTTCAAAGAAAAAATTATTTCAAGGGGGATAGACTTGTCACTACCGTATTTTGTAGAAAAGGATATTTTGGTCATTTTATAATTAATTAAATATTGTGCATGTTAAATATTTATTTATTATATTATTTATTTATTATTAGCATGTTAGATTTATTTTGGACTTGGGTTAGTGGACCTAACTAGTTTAGTTTAGACTCATGGATCAACATGTATTAATTGTTAGAATTGAGCCCAACTAGAAAGCCCATTAATTAGGAGGATAATTAAATTAATTAAACCATTGTACTAGAAGCTTTCCTCCTTAATTAATTTCTTTATGAGAGGCCCCAAGGGGTATTTTAGACTTTACATAGTAGCTTGAGGGAGGGGGCAAGTGAGGCCTATATAAAGAGGATAAAAATTTTCTCTCTCTTTATTTTTTATTCCAAATCTAGATCTAGAATTTCTCTCAACCAAATTCCACCAAATATCTACCAAATTTTCACCCAATTCTTTTCCAAATCACCATTGGAGACTAGAAGACCAAAGATCTAGAAGGAGGAAGCAAGGATCTACAAAGAGGAGCAAGGATCTATAAGTTGGAGGCTAATTTCACCAATTTTGGAGGTTTCATTGGGAATCTATCCCCCAATAGGTACAATTCAGTTTCCCCCCTTAATTTAGGTTTTAAATATGAGATTTAACCATGAGAAATCAACCCATATGCATAGGCTACCCATAGAATTTGGTTTTGTGTTCATAGGAGGCCTATTGAGAAAGTTATGGTACTTTTTGTGTCAATTTTTGGAGAATTCCGATATTGACATTTGTTGCGTGTGTCATTTGGTCCTATAGATCAATTTGGCATGTGCTTGTGTGTTTGGGGCTAGTGTCGTGTCCAAAATTGGGTACGTGTAGGTCGCATCCCATCAATTTGGTGATACGTGTTGATTTGGGATTTTTCCTCCGATACGGGACTTTGAACATGTCACATTTTGACACTGACACGTAGATTTATTTTTGACTCTTCGTATTATTTATAAATAATATATGTGACTTGTTCGTGTCCTTCGGGGTACGTTTGGATGTGTGGTGGACTCGTGTCGCATACGTATCCTAGATCTAGTGGAATACGGGGTGATACGGTCAATGTGGGTACAATTTAATTGTAGATCTAATTCTTTGTATTCTTATTTCATGGAAAAGTGTGTATATATATATATATATATATATATATATATATATATATATATATATATATATATAATATTGTGTATATATATTTATGTAGTGTTGTGCCTTAGATCTATGTATCTATGTATATATTATATGTGTATATTTATTATGTAGCTATTTTTCTACATATAGATATATATTTATAAGTGGTAGCATATGTATATATGATATAGTAGATATATTTATATGTGGTTATATATATAGTTATATTATATATTGTTATATATTTATATTATTGTATGATTATATATATATGTATACATATATGTATAGTTATATATACATATTACTATGTGTGTGTGTGTACGTTACTATATAGTATTTTATACAATTTACTATGTATAAGTGTATGTATAGTTATATATAGTTTTATATGTATATTGTATAAATATATATTGTATAAATATATATGGTGGGTTATATATATGTATTTATATATATATATATATATATATATATATATATATATATATTGTATATATATATATATATATACATATATTTTTAGCGACAACAGTGAGCCAGAAGCATCGCAACAGCAGCAACAAATGCAAATAGCAGCAGCGGTAGCAGTTTTTCAGCAACAGCAGTCAACGACAGTTGCAGGAAACTGTCGCTGAAACAACAGTGTATCAGCAGAGTATCAGAAGATTCAATGACAGTTTTTAGTGACAGTGCTGGAAACTGTCAAAAAAATTGCAGTGTATATATATACACAGCAGCTTTCTGCGACAGTAGACAGGGTATTTAGCGACAATTTGGCAGTTTTTAATATATTAGATATTAATATATATATAGATATATATGTATATATATATGCTAATTAATATATATATATAAATATGTTCCTAATTGTTATTATAGTATACTATATATGTATATATTTAGTTGTAGCATATAAATTTATTAGAATAGTTAGTATATTTTAGTTATCAATTGTTATGAGTATCTTTTATATATTATATATTTGTAGGTATGTATGTACGTATATATGTATTAATAGTTAGTGTGTAGTTGGTAGTTAGTATTATTCTATTAGTACATACTAAAGTTATATTGGATTGATATATGTAATTATTGATGGGTAGTTAGTATATATATGAGATTTTGGCAATTACCTTGAGATACCAAGGTAAGTTTCAAGATATACCAAGGTATGAGTAGTAGGTATTGGCATAAGTAATAGGATAGTTGTAAACTAATTATGGGTTGGTATTAAGGTGACTAAAATAAGGTATATAGTATTATATAAATATTAAATACATAGTAGTTTATAATTATTGTTGGGTAGTTAGTATAAATAAGGTTTTGAATTTACTTTGAGATGCCAAGGTAAGTATCAAGGTATTGGAGGATAATCAAGGTATTGGATTTGGATATCAAGATAGAGGTTTAGTATTGTGATACCAAGTTGGTTCGAAACTAAGGTATCCCTTTAGCATTTGTAATTAGAATTTTATATATATAATATTGTTTGATATGTACATATGTGTTATATTTATCCCTTGTTTGTGTATCCTGATATACGGTATCTTAGTATCCTAAGATGTAGCTCGTATGGCCTAGATACATAGTGTGTGAGCCCAATATCTTTGAGTTAGACTCATGCAACCTAGAAATAGGTAGTTGACCATAATTTGACTATAGTTGACCATAGTTGATTTAGAGTTGACCTAGTTTGACTTTTGACTTAGAAATGATTTTATGACCAAGAAAGTTAACTAGTTTAATTTATTTCTCTTCCTAAAAACTTGTATTAATGCAATATTTCATATATAGGTCTGTGACACCAGTTCGGACATCATTTTTTTCATTATTTGCTCCGGATCACAGGCGAGTACATTCTCTGATAGTTTCCATTATTTGATTACTACTATAATTCCAGTATTTAGAAATGTTACTTATGATTCTTGACACGATGGTACACAGATTGTTATTGGATCGTCAGTCATGGGATATTACCTTGATTATGAAGATGGTATCGGATACTGTCCTTGTTGGTATTGGATAACATTGAATATTATAGATTAAATATTGGATATATTGGCTAGTGACGTGTCATGATTCGATCCATCATATCAGTCGGGGCGGAGGAAATACCAATTAAATATGTGATCAAGAAACTATCGGCTAGTAGTGTAATCATTGGCTACTAACTAACCATGCAATTCACGTATGGTTGAGTTAGCTCCTTAGTGTAATCATTGAATCTCCCAGGCCGATCACATATTTAGTTAGTATCTCAAATCACATAGTTATTATAGATTCCATTATTCAGTTTATTGATTACCCTGTTCTATTCTGACATTATAGTTCATTCCTTTATTCTTGTATGCATTGATTATATTATGTTGCTAGTATTGCCTATTCTCTCATTGTTCTTGATTATCAGTTATATTCTCATCGTAGATAGCATCTTCTATTTTACTGCTTTATAGTTTTTGTCAATTAATTGGAACTGCTATTGGGTTGTACTTTGCTCCATTCCTGACTGAAAAATATTTTTCAGAGGATCCGGGAGATTGGTGTCCGACATACTATAGACCTCAGCCTATAGATGGTGCAGACTTAGACCCACTAATTCTGGAGTGACTGCCGGAAAATTTAGCCGGATTCACTAGTTAGCATAGTTAGTTCTCTTTAGCATTTTGGTACCGGATTTGTTTCCGGCATATTATTGTGTTTAGATATTATTTTTATTTGTTGTTGTTATATTTTTAACTACTTAGTTATATTAGACTTCTGTGATATCTTCTCGTGCCATAGTAATGTGATTGAGTATTGTGTTCAACTAAGTTGATTATACTCTCATCTTGGAGTTGAGATATTATTAGAGGTTTATGCTTTATAGTGAGATAATTAGATAGTATAGTTGACCAAGACAGCATTCTACCGCCGATACTACGGCGTAGGCTGGGCGTTGTTCCCGACTTGCATTTCTACACCGGGTACGGGTCATGACACACATGCCTGTAGTTTAACTGTTGCATTCAAGTGCAACTGCCCACAGTCCAAGCACTTGTTGTCATTGCCATGGTGCAGCTGCCTATTGCTGTAGTGCACTATTGCAGTAGTGCACCCAATGCACTCCTTCCCCTTTTCTACAAGTTCAATACCACCACATCCATGAAATACTCACCTACATCTTAGTTGGTGCACAGATGTTCGCACAAATATGCTAGTAATTCATTCATTATGACATATCATGTCTATGTCATATCGTGTATGTATCTGTATGAGAGAGAGATATATAGGGTTAGGGTTTACTTAGAGGAGGAGGAGGAGAAGCCCGAGGTCGTCAGAGGGGAAGAGCCATGCCGGAAGGAGCCGTACGGAAGGGGGGGCTCTAGGGGTGGGGAGCCAGAGTAAGAGGGCTGTGGGGGAGCCGGTGGGGGTGGGTAGGGACGGGGAGAGGAGGAGGACGCCGGAGGGGGGGAAGAGGGTTCAAAATTTTGGGGATCGAATCGAGAGAATGGGGGGAAATGAATCCCTGAACCCTATATTAAAAAAGTTAAAAAAGTTTAGCGGAGTCTTAACAAAACGTCGCTAAACGTCTCCAATGAAAAAAATATAGCGACAAAATATTTGGACGCCGCTAAACGTCGCTACAAGGAAAAATTAGCGACAAAATAAAAAGACGTCGCTAAATGTCGCTATATTAAAAATTTGTGACGTTGAAGACGTCGCTTAAAACGTCGCTAAAAATCAAAAAATAAAACGTCGATAAATACGTCGCTAGACGTCGCTATAACAGAAATCTCAGTGACGTTTAGTGACATAAAAGAAGCTTATAGCGACTATTCTTTATAAAATTGATTTACAGTAGCTAAACGTCAGTATATGTCGCCAATAGCGACGTATAGCGATATTTATTTTTGGAGTAGCTCAAGTCTTTAATATTAGCGACATTTTATTATGACGTCGCTAGAAATGTCGCTATTTTATCATATTTTGGTAGTGGACTAGCATGTATCATCCGAGTTATTAGGTGTGCAGGCTAAGCAAAGACAGGTTCATCGTAACCACCCACCTTAGCGATGATTCGCCTCGGCCGAGCAGTACTCCGAGCACACCTTTGAAAGTCTAAGTATGAACTCCTAAAGGGCCAAGTTTAAATCATTTGCCTCAAGCGAGTCTTCTCTCCGAGTAAGGCAGAACGGGTCATCGCACTAGTGCCGTTTGAATCGGCTCTCCACATTGATGCGAAGCGGGTCATTGTAGGGCTCATGAGGTACTTCTTAATATCGTCGAATACTTGCTGACATTCTTCCGTCCAACAGAAAGAGACTCCCTTCTTTATGAGCTGAGTGAAGGGTTGGCATCATCCGGAGTGATTGGCTATGAACCGCTTGATGTAGGCTAATCTTCCCTACAGAGCACAGAGTTCTTATAGGTTCTTCGGAGGTTTCATGTCCAAGATGGCCTTAGTTTTCTCAGGGTCAATATGGATGCCCTTTGAAGTTATGATGAAGCCAAGAAAGTTGTCGCTGGAGACTCCCAAGAACGACTTGGTAGGGTTCATCTTGAGCTGGTGGGCTCATATTAATTCAAATACTGTCTTTAAGTCATGGAGATGATCGTCTTAAAAATGGCTTTTAACACCGATGTCATCAACATAACATTCTACTGTCTTGCGCAGGTGGTCGCAGAAGATGGTGCTCATGGCTCGCTGGTATGTCGAACTCATATTCTTTAGTCCAAAGGGCATCACTGTGTAACAATACACTCATATCTGCTTCCGAAAGGATGTGTGCTTCTCATCATCTGAAAATATTTTGATCTGATTGTAGCCTCCATAAAGGATATACGCTCAAACCGCAAGTGTTGTCTACCATCACATATATGATTGGAAGAGGGAATTCATCCTTTTGGCAGGCCGTGTGTAAATCACGAAAGTCCATACAGATTCAAATTTTATCTTTTTTTATGACGGAGACGATGTTAGCTACCCAATCAAGATATTGTTCTTCGCGGATAAAGCCACTCGCTATTAGCTTATTCACCTCTACTTCAATAGCATCCATAATGTCTAGGCAAAATTACCGTTACTGTTGATTTACAAGCTTGGGGTTTGGCAGGATGTTGAGTTTGTGCATCGCGATTTATGGATCCAAGCCCGACATATCTTCGTAGTTCCATTCAAAGAAGTCGATGTACTCCCTTACCAGCTGGACAAAGGATTCATGCTCCATCGTTGAGACATTTTTACTGATGAAAATGGATTTAGGAGCGACATAGTCACCCAAATCAACTTATAAAACTTCGTCTTCCGTAGTAGGTTTCCTTTGCTCGAACCGTAACTCCCACAGTGACTCCAGCTTTTGAGCCCATGATTCGATTTTAAAAAGTTCGATTGGATACTCTTCGTCCTCTTCGGGTTTCGCTGATGAAGAGACCGTGTGACATGACCTGGTCTTCTTTCTTTTCGATTTAATAACATAAGATAATTCTTGCTACGTCATTTTATGGACGAGGTCTAGGTTTGTTCGTCCCGGATCTTGCGGCTCTGTTGGGATGATACTTTCTCTGAGTTCCAGCACTGTGTGAGTTAGAGTCTATATTGAAGTGCTCAGAGCCTGCATCCTGGCTTCGAGTGCCTCAAGGCATTGTTGGTTGTTGGATTCATCACCGTACTCGTCTCCTGCCATGTAAACTGGCATTAAGTGGGAGAATACTGACGGGAAGGTACATGCCTCGCTTTCTGCCTCCGATGTTTGAGTAACATTGTCCTCGGGGAGAGTGGGTAGTGTGGTATCACTTTCATCATTGAGGGATTGCTATCCCCTGTCTCAGTTGTGGGCTCGTCCTTGAGTGTATGGCTACCCCCAGCTAAGTTGTCATCCATGTGCAGAGGCTCACTGTCCTCTTGGAAGGATCGATTGTCATAGAACACTGGAGGACTGCTACCCCCAGCTCTAGTTGAAGCTTCATTCGGGAAGGTATGGCTACCCCCAGCCCTTGTTCTTGAGCGTGTGCCTTGAAATACTCCCTCTATAGGTACTTATTTGTTGGCCTTCGGACGGCTTCGTGGTGTGCTGACCGACACCTTTAGGTTAGGTGAGCTTTTCTTTGAGATCTTCTTCATAGGAGAGGATCTCCATATTGAGCAACATGAGGCGACATGCAGTTCCTCCTCGTCATGTAGAGGTCTCCGGGGACGTTGTCGGATTGGTGTCACGAGTTGTAGCCGCTGGAATACCGATTGTCTCGTTGGAGGAACAGGTGCTTTTGAGCAGCAAAATTTGATGATTATGTTGGCACAAGTGTGTCTGCAAGAGGACACATCATGAGCGAGGATTGCCTCTCTCGTCTTACGCTTTTGACTAATTATGTTACGTAAATCAGACGTTGGAAGCTTCACTTTCACCCCCATTTTATGTGTTCGGGCAAGCCTTGCACATAGAGGTGAGAGTGAGATGTTTGCTTCCTGGCCCACTTCTTTCGCAGAGAATGCAACTGGAATATTGATGGAAGACTTGAGGTGAGATCTACCCACTACATGCATGTAGTCAAACTAGGCGCATGGGTCTGTCATATCAATATTTTCTCTCCGACTTGGTTTTAATGCACCTACGACATCCAAGTAGGTTTGGAGAGGCTCCAAGGGTCAACCCACATCCGGCGCATGAGCACATGGGTCTACCCTATAAAGTCTTCCATTAGCGGTGCGTGTATTAAGTAACGGCATATTCTTTTGGAGAGCTGACGATGTAGCCCCTCAAGCGTGCATGACTTAGGATATTTTGGGCTTCCTTGAACCGGCATCTTTGGGTGCATAGTATAGGGAGTCCAGGTTAGGACTATACGAGACCTTGTTGATAGCATCCTTGCTTGGAGGAGAATCCATGCCCCTGTGATCAGCGCAGCTTCGGAGATAGGGACAGGATCCGCGTCCACCTTGTGTGCACCTGCGACGAAGGTTGGCTGCACATCTGTAGTGAAGTTTGGGTTTAGCACAGCTACTTTAGCAACCCACATCCTGCAAACCTTTTGAGGTAGTTTAGACCCCGACAAAGAACTCGACTTGTTAGCGGAATACAGGTCAACCGCGTGTGCAACTGCGACATGGATTGATGATGCATCGGGTATCGACTTCGGGCTTGGCACAGCGACACTAACGTCCCAAGTTTCGTGAGTCTTGTGAGGTCGTACGAGCCTCGTTGGAGAGCTCAACTTGTCCAGCATGTCTTGGAATGCCTGTTGTTCGAAAAAAATGACCAACATCTTCCTGAACTTAGATTGTTTGCCAACGAATAACCACTTTGTTTTTGTTTAGAGTCTCTGTTGCATTAACGAAGAACAAGACCAATACAAGTACGAGCTGACTTTCAAGATGTCAAAAGAGGCGCTCGCGAGAGCAAGCACGCACGTACGAACATGCAAATCTTAGTCTGAACACTAAAAAAAAAACTTGGTACGTATGTTCAAGCCGCAAAATTTTACGAGATGATTTCCAATCAACGCGTGTCATTGTTCACCGAGACGACCACCAACTTTAGCTACGGATATTCCTTTTTCCATTAAAAAAGGGGGAAATTTTCTTTAGAACCCTCTTTTAAAAAAAAAAAAAAAAAATCAAACAGCGAATATTTATTCAGCTGTAAATCATAGAAATGTTGTCCATATCTTTGCAGATATGAGACAAGATACAAGGTGGAGACTCTGCATAGATCCAGGTAGTAGGATGAGGAGTTTAGCAGACTAAAGGAAGCTAGGGAATGAGCAACAATGTTAGCATTCAGCTGGTGTGAGAAAAGGAGAAGCCATTGTTTACTACAAAAATACTGAAATTTAGCGACGGATATCAGCGACAGAATATTATCCGTTGCTGGTGTAGCGACGCTACTACGTTGGGTCCTCCAGCTACTCCGACGGCTCTAGCTCCTCTGACGGCATCGATGGGTCATCCAGCTCCTTCGACGGCTCATTCCACTGCTCCGTCTGTCATTGCTCCTGATGATCCACATGATATCATCGCTATGATTGTGGTGTAGTACATGGCTAGTCGACAGCCGCCGCCGCCTCCGCTTCCACCATCGACTTGCTAGATTTTTTGAGTTTCTGGGATATTTTTGAGTTGGTTGTATTTTTTTGACTTGATTGTATTTATTTGACTTTGTGGAATTGTATAATAGTTATTTTACATGTTTGGATTACTCTACTTTATTATTTCATTGTATATATAACATTTGTACATGTTTGAGTGGATTTTATTAGTTTGTGTGAAATTTACTTGTGTATAATTTATTTGTGTGAAAAATGATGAATGTATAACAGGTATATGCTCAGCAAAAATTAATTTCTGGAAAAAATATTACCTTTAGCGACGGACTGGCGACGTAATAGCGACGAAAAATCTGAAAAATCTCAAGTCAGTGACGGATTGCCGATGAAAAATGTCAGGCCAGCGACTACCTAGCGACAGACTATCCGTTGCTAAAACGTCTAATACACACAAATGTACCAAACATTTATCAGAGTCCGTCGCTAACATCCATCACTAATCCGTCACTGAGAGTGACGACTTAGCGACGGATTAGCGACGAACTCTGTGAGCCCTGAATGTGCAAAACCTTCTGAAAATTTTGGCAACTTTTGGGCTCACATAATCCGTCGCTATTTTGTCGGTAAGTAGTCAGAAAGTGTCACGTCCTGGTCCCAAAATACGTAAGACTAGGAATACATAAGCATGCTAGCCGTATGTATATGGCAACTCCAATATATGAAAATCATAACACATACGTACGCTGTATTATGAATAACCATTCACAAGTGGTATAGATTTATGTCATAAGTCACATGGCATAACTAGATCTCATCCACAGAATCAAATAACCAATCAACTATATAACTGAATCAAGTATAAAATGCTTTATAAGAACTAGTAGTTGGGTGGAGACAAATCCACTACCAAACTAGAATATAAGAGGAACAAGTACATCTAATGAACAATGATGCTCGAAGAGAAGACCTCCTCGAAAGAGAGAAAAGTAACAAGTCCTGATCTGTGCTCCTACGAATAGTCAAGATCGTCTACACCTGAAAATGGACCAGGTCCTCAGAGGGACGTTACAAGATACATAGAAGCATGCCAATTGAATACAGTAAACATGCATAATAGACAAAAAATATATAAGTACGCTGTACTAGACAATCTATATGAATTCATAATGAGGACAACCTTTCGACGTATGGGTAGGTGTAGGCTACACATGTTATCTCACAACTCACTTACACGTCCATGTACATCAGAAGCAGTCATACCTTGAGGGTAGCGACCATCGCGACACCAGAAATTGACATACCTCGAGGGTAGCGACCATCGCGATACAACTACTATAGTGCATGCTAGTTACTACGGTTTACCAGAGTGGGTAGCCCATACGCCTACTGATTGTCCTCCCCTCCCATGATACTATGTGTCGAGTGTGTGTCAACATATATAGTATATAATTATGACTGAAAGAAACACATATATAATGAATATATGAAAATATGATAAGTATGTAAAGTACTGTAAGCAATTTGGAAAGGTATACTTGTCTAGCAAGAAAACTGCAAAGTGTAAGCGTCCAGACGTCAAGCACAAGGGATCAGAAATTATGGCATCCGAATGAACGTCTCCGGATGCTGAAATAAACATCACCAATATTTTCAGAATCAGCGAGATAGCTAGAAAATACTAACCTTTCGTCCAATTTGGACACATGGGCAAAACGGTAATTTTGGATCAAAGTAGGAACATATGGCCCACTTTACACCGAAAAGCGTGCCAGAGGTAAATGTCTCTAAATGGGACAAATTATAGGTCAAACAAGTTCTAAACATCAATACTAACTCAACAGTATGTCCAATTTTATATTCCGATGAGCCGATCAACAATTTGCCCTTCAAGTCAAACCGTGGGTCCCGCGAATAGGCGGTTTGGTCAACTGTTTCAGAATCACGTAAAATTTGGGTTATAGGACAAGTGTGATACCACGAATCTAATGGCATAAGTTTCGTCATATTCTGACGAGCGTACACAAAGTGGAGTGGTATTTTACAAAAGTCACGATATAGGAATTTTTTACGGATACGGGTTAATTCTGACGCGCACACACGTCCGAATCAACTTTCGAGAATGTCCACACGTCAGGATATACAATATGCGCCTTTCGGTGTAATTAGTATACGATGAGACGGTCCCGTTTGACGGGACGCACTCCGTATCACAAAAAATTACTTTTAAAAGATCAAGTTTTTGGTCGTTTTGGAGGTCGAATAATTAAACAAATAAAATAAATTAATAAAAACTAAAAGAACAGTTAAATTCTCGATTATATTGAGAAGAAAACCCTTCACTTAGATTTTGAAAATAGTAAACAGGTTGGTGGCAAATTGGCAATGAACATGGGGGTTTGGTTCAAAATTATGGACAGTTTTTGGTCAGTTTTTCGGCCAACTTCCGGTCGATTTTTCGACCAATCCAAGGCACGAAAACTTTTTTCGCTTGAAGAAAATCCTAGAGGGTTAGGTTGTGAACGTACACAGACAAACCGCTCGAGAAAAGGATCAAAGATGAGAGAGAGATAATTCCTTGAAGATGGGCTCGGGCTGTGCACATGCGCGCGTGGGTGCGCGGGCGGGTGGACGGCGGTGCGGTCGCCGGCGGCTGTGGTGGCGCGGGACGGCGGCTGCGGTCGGTCGCCGATCGCCGGGGAAGGAGATTAGGGTTAGGGTTTGATAGCTATAGTGTATATATATATATATATATATATATATATATATATATATATATATATATATAGAGAGAGAGAGAGAGAGAGAGAGAGAGTGGGTTTGCTAGGGGAGTCTGGGTTCCGGGGGGAGTTAGTATAGGATTTGCTTTCTTTTCTTTTCTATTCTTTTCTTTTCTTTTCTTTTTCTTTTTCTTTTTCTTTTTTCTTTAATTTTTATTTCTATTAACAACATTATTATTACTATTAGTATTACTATTACTATTAGTATTAGTATTAGTATTAGTATTAGTATTATCATTATTATTATTATTATTATTACTATTAGTATTATTATTACTATTAGTATTAGTATTACTTATTATTATTATTATTATTATTATTATTATTATTATTATTATTATTATTATTATTATTATTATTATTATTATTATTATTATTATTATTATTATATATTTATTCACATATATATTTATATATATAGATGAGATTATATAAAAATTCTAAAAGAACATTTGCACACAGAATATATTCTAGAAAATCTATCACCCTTTAACAAGACTCCAAAAATAATAAAAATTATTTTATGGAATAATTTTAAATGAGTATTTATATAATTAATTTAGTCAATAAAATTTATTTTCTAATTAACTATGAAAATACTCTAAAGAAATTCAATAATTTAGTAAAAATACTTAAAATAAAATTTAAAATTTTTAGGGGGTTTACATTCTACCCAACTTACAATAATTTTGTCCTCAAAATTAACACTAACACATATTCGTAATAAATTACTATAGCTATTAACACTCCATTGCTAGCTTACATCGCTTCCTAAAAGGTTATGGTCAGCCACCCTAACACTTTCCTCCCTTATTGTCTATACCCTATTCTTTTATCCTCTAACTCGTCTACACTACCCAACTTACAAGAATTCTACTAGTAGTCAAAGTCTTTTGAGGCTATTGTCTAGGTTGTAAGACGAATTTATTCATTGGGTCAAAAATTTTGGGATACTTGTCTGGAATCTCATAACCATGATTTTTCTCTGTAACCGTCAAGTATTGTAGACTAATACTATCACGCCACCTGGCCAGTATGCCCACAAATAATTCGACTACTCTACTATAATGGTCTAGCTGCAGCAGTCGCTACCTCGCCAATGATTTGTCATAGTCATCAATTCTTAACAAGTGCCTTCAACTCTTTCCTAAGCTTACTCTAAGTTTTAGGACAACAATTAATGTCTTGACTAACTTTATAAAACTATTAGAAGTATGAACCATTTCAATAATCCAACTAATTTCTGTTAGACTAAAGGATGCTACCCAAGGTTGGTTTTTTTATTTTTTATATAATAAGAGAATACAGATATTGCTATAGTGCATATACATAAGGGTTATCATGAACTCATCTTTTAGTTATTAATCATTACTAACCCGGTTATGTTTTAACTAACAAAATAAAGGGTGAGGTTGAAGTAAATCAATAATTCATGATGGCACAAAAAGATGCAACTACGATAGAAAGAATTAAGCATGGGATAAGGAATGGATATTGAAGAGAAGATGAGCAACCCAAGTAGACGAGATGGTGATAGGAAAGAGAATACTACTACTACTACTACTACTACTACTACTACTACTACTACTACTACTACTCGTGTCATCCATTAGCATCGTGGGTATGCGATCTAGTTAAAATATCCACATATCCTCAAAAATTTTAACACCAAATATATCACATGTGATATGTGTGGTGCCCCGTTCCCCCTATTCGGGGAGCGCAGCTAAGAAATACTAGACGGTATCGTTCGATCAGGATAGATTGAATTAAGAACTCGTCCTCGTTATAGATTTGTTTCTTCGGAATCGATTCCCATATTCAGTGGACCGTGCCCCCGGGATCGACTTAGCGGCAGAGTCAGGAGGGACCTCTCCGCTGCATTCTTTTGTTGCCTAGTTTTCGCTGTCGCTTGTTGCTTTCATGCCTTAATTTGGTTTTCGGATTTGCTTAGGTTTTCTTGAACGGTTTCGATGGATTTCATTGCTTTCGTTCGTAGGACTGCACTTCAATTCCGATAACGGAAAGAGAGGAAGAAGTACTGATCAGTTGTTCGTGTCAATACAGGTGATCTAGCAGTAGGCGTCGTTCGAGCGGACTCCTAAAGCACTTCTTTCTTTCTTCCTTCCAACTACTAAAGTGAGTGGCTACCAACCCGATTAGCTAGCCCTTCTTGCTAATCTTCACATCTGAATCTTGTGTTCGTACTTGCTCCGATCAAACGATACCAAGTAATAACTAAAAGACTACAATATAACAAGGGAATAGACTTGGGTTATATATTATGCTTGTCAAATAAAACTTGTGAACGGTTATTTACTTACATGCTTGCTCGTTTGGAACGTTCTTCATATGCATAAATATAATTTAGAATACATATTTCTTCTTAAATTTGTGCTATGGATAGAACTCTTCTTGAATGCCATAAACTGAACAGGTAGGCTATGCAAAAGTAAATCTTGCCCTGTACTGCCCTGCTCCTGATATGACTGATTTGCCTCGATTGCTAACTTAGTGTACTGCGTTGATCACGGACAACTTGTGCACAAGGTCTTAGTTCCTGTGGACGGTCGCTGGGGCACCGGCACCGATCCGATCCAGACGGAACTCATGATAGTCGCCTGCTATAGGACGGAATGCCTTGGGATGTCCTGATCTATGCGTCGCACGGCACTCCGTACCGAGACTAGCCCGTCCATTATGGCAACGTGCCAGTGATCCCCCTTGTATATTTAAACCTGTTGCAACTAACTTGTGTCTTCTTGGCAGGGAAGGCATGGTAAGTAATGGCAGGTGGTTCAGACGAACAGGTAAATATCACCGAATGGTGGCGGGTTATTTCAATGATTTTCTATATCTATGTCTTGCTGTAAAATGAACTAAGGCAAGATAGAAACCCACAATAAATATGCAAGCTTCATTAAAACAACGTGTTGATTGGTATAGTTGGGTTAGCTTGCCTTCACCAGTACGTTTCGATGTACTGACCCTCGTTGAAACAGGTTCTCCGTGCTAGGAGAACCAAGCGAGGAGCAGGAGACAAACCCCCAATCCAGTCCAGCTGTAGGCACGCCTCGACCGTGCCAACCTTTTGTAGCATTTTGAAGAAGAAGCATTTTGAAGATAGAAGCTAGCCACCAAGCAAGTATGCAACTTCGTGGCAAAGCAGTCGTTCCGACACAAGGTCTTATATTTTGAGTTTAGTAGGGATGTAATGTACAGGACTGCTATCTCATTTTTTGTCAACACTTTGTAAGCCCATAGAGGCAATCCTTATGACTCAGTTCAGGGAGTTTGTAATAGATGTTCATATTATCAATAAAAGAGAACTTTTCCATGTTTTAATCTGTGTTTCAATTTATCTGCGTACTCTGAATATGTGCTCGCTATGCAAAACAAAACAAATTACTTAGCCTTGTACGGTGCACAACCTAGGCCCGCACGGCGGTCACGCCCGGGGGACGACTATCGATTCCACGGAATCGGGGCGTGACATGTTGGTATCAGAGCACAGCTTTAAAGTTCCTTTGATTCATGAACTGGAAAAGTTCCCTTAGCGATAACTTCCTATGCGAACTCCTGAACTCGTTAAGGCCAAAATGAAATACGTTCATGCAATAAGTCCATAATACATTATGATCCTGATCTAATTTACCTCTTTTGAAGGAATGACGCAAACGCAACCATCAGCGCTAGCGCCAGGCGAGACACAGGCTTAGGAGAGCATCTCCGGAACATCAGGAAGCTCTCGGAGCCAATGGGGCATATCTCAAACAGATTCGCTTCAACAAGTGATGCAAATGTTAACCGAGCAACGACAGAGAGAGGATGCCCGCCAAGCCAGGTTCGAGAGCAATCTAGAGGCCCGACTCTCAGTCCAGCAAAAGCAGGTAGATACCCTGCAGTAACTTGTTCAGACCTTGGCCACCAACCAGTCCACAGCTACAACAGCGACCCCGGTGGAACAACCAATACTTGAAGTCGAGACACCGCTAGTGCCAAGGACGAGGGAAGTGACTACCTTCACCTTTGGCAACTTCAAGAAGGTCTGCAACACGCCATTTAATGGGACTGAGGACCCGATCGTGGCCTTAGATTGGCTCGCCGAGCTTGAAGATCATTTTTCTCTCCTAGAAGTACTGGAAGACAAGCGCGTCACCTGTGCCCAACTACTGCTTCGCCTCAATGCGCACGACTGGTGGGACGTGCATCGACGATCTCTTTAACTTGGCCATGGAGAGGAGGCGATGGCGTGGACGACTTTTCGTGCCGCGTTTGAGGAGGAGTTTATACCCCCACCTCTACGCCGTCAACGGGAAAACGAGTTTGTTCAACTCCGGCAGGGCAGCATGACGGTGAAGCAATACTCGGCAGAATTCAACAAACTGGCCAAATTTGCTACCGCTTATCTACCGGATGCAGCGAGTCGTGCCAGACGATTCGAGGAAGGGCTACGTCCTGGCATCCACGGGCACGTAGCCGTTCCGCAGTATCAGACGATGAGGGAAGTCTTAAACCATGCCCTTTCGCTCGAACCGCAGTATCCTCACGTTGCTGCCGGCGCTGTGCAAACTTCCAATCACAAATGCCAAGGCAACGATAGAGGAAACAACGCTGCAAAGCGTCCAAATAACGACGGTAAACAACGTGGAGATACCAACAAGACCTGCAACTTTTGCAGGAAGCCAGGGCATATCGAAAAAGATTGTCGCTGCAAGCTTGGGACTTGCCTCCGTTGCGGCGATCCAACCCATCAAATTAGCAGCTGTCCGCTCTCCCCACCACAACAACAGAATCAGACACCGGCACCTCAGGGAAATCGAGCGACGCCTCAGCAAGGGCGTAATCAAGCTCAAGGCCGGGTCTATACCATGACACGGGAAGAAGCTCTAGCTTCGGATACCGTCGTGTCAGGTACTTTGCTTTTCAATAATATACCTGCTCGTGTTCTATTTGACTCAGGTGCAACGCATAGTTTTATTTCCACAAATTTTGCCGTGGAGAATAATATAAAAATGACTTCGTTGCACTTAGATTTAAGTGTTAGCACCCCCTCTGGTACGAAAATACCTGTTCGTTCAGTATGTCTAGGCGATTACATTTGTATTGGAGAGAAGAAGCTGTCGCTCGATGTCTTAGTTCTAGATGTTAGGGACTATGATATCATCTTGGGAATGGACTGGCTCGGCGCATGCGCGGCAACTATTGAGTGTGCAGAGAAGCGAGTCATTTTCCGTCTGCCCGGAGAAGCCGTATTCTGTTACACCAGTAGTCCAGCGAACGATGCGACCAGGGCCTGCATGGTGATTTCGGCAAAATCTGCTCGACGAATGCTCTACACAGGCTGCAAGGGATTTCTAGTGTCAGTTCGGGACACACGACAGGACTATGCAAACGTCGAGTCTACTTTCGTTGAGGCGGAGTTCCCCGATGTGTTTTCGAGCGAACTACCCGATATGCCGCCAGACCGAGAGATTGAATTCACTATCGACACATTCCCAAATACACAGCCTATCTCAAAACCTCCGTACAGAATGGCTCCTGCAGAACTGAGGGAATTAAAATATCAACTTCAAGGATTGCTAGACCGTGGGTTCATCCGACCGAGCGTATCTCCTTGGGGTGCGCCTGTGCTCTTCGTAAAGAAGAAGGACAGAACTCTACGCCTCTGCATCGACTACAGAAAATTGAACAAGGTCACGATCAGAAACAAGTATCCTCTGCCACGAATTGATGACTTGTTTGATCAACTACAGGGCGCATCAGTGTTTTCAAAAATAGATCTTCGCTCGGGTTATCACCAGCTGAAGATTAGGCCTGAGGACACCCCCAAGACTGTATTTCGAACCCGATACGGGCATTACGAATTCTCAGTGATGTCGTTCGGACTAATGAATGTGCCTGCAGCATTCATAGATGTTATGAATCAATTATTTAGGCATTTCATCGATAAATTCGTGGTAGTTTTTATCGATGACATCTTGGTGTACTCGAAGACTAGGGATGAGCACGCAGGACACCTGCGGATGGTCCTGCAGACCCTTCGGGACAACAAGTTATACGCCAAATTAAGTAAATATGAATTCTGGCTAGACAGTATATCCTTTTTAGGGCATGTCATCTCTTCGGAAGGTATTTCAGTTGATCCGAAGAAGGTAGAAGCAATCCTGCAGTGGAAACGACCGGAGTCAGCCAGCGATATCCGAAGTTTCCTTGGGCTAGCAGGTTACTACCGCAGGTTTATACAAAAATTTTCTAGAATTGCTTCGCCCTTGACTCAACTCACACGGAAGGGTGCGAAGTTTACTTGGACGGACGACTGTGAAGCTTCGTTTACGGAGTTAAAGCAGCGCCTCATCTCTGCCCCGGTCCTTACTTTGCCGAACGGACCGGATGACTTCAAAATATATAGCGATGCATCAGGAAAGGGACTAGGATGTGTCCTGATGCAACGGGACAAAGTGATAGCCTATGCGTCTAGACAGCTAAAGCCTCATGAGCAAAACTACCCAACGCATGATCTCGAACTTGCCGCGGTAGTGTTTGCATTAAAGCTGTGGCGCCACTATCTTTATTGCGTGCCGTGTGAAATCTACACGGACCATAAGAGCTTGAAATATTTGTACACTCAGAAGGATTTGAATCTTTGGCAGCGGCGATGGCTTAAACTCCTTAGCGATTTCGATATCATGATCAGATACACGCCTGGCAAGGGAAACGTAGTAGCTGACGCACTGAGTCAAGTGTTCGTAGGGAGCTTGCCTATCAACGATATGTTGCGCCGGGACCTTGAATCACTGGGCATTACACTGAAAATAAGATATAAGAAGTAGGCACAAGTATCACAACTGCGCCTCGAACCCGACTTGTTACATAGAGTGAAGACCGCTCAGAAGGACGACCCGTTCCTGCAAAACATTCATGCCCTTATCTCAGCAGGAAAGGCGTCCGACTTTGCGATAAGCACGGATGGGATGCTTCGAGTGAAGGGAAGACTGTGCGTTCCAAGCGACGCGGCCCTCAGAGAAGAGATACTCACGGAAGCCTACTATGCAAGCTATACTTCTCATCCGGGTAGCACAAAGATGTATCGAGATCTTCGTACGATGTTTTGGTGGCACGGCTTGAAACAGGATGTGACGCAGTTTGTGTCGCATTGCATGGCTTATCAACGAGTAAAGGCCGAACACCAGAAACCAGGCGGAGAGCTGCAGAGCCTTGCTATTCCAGAGTGGAAATGGGATGATATAACGATGGATTTTATTGTTGGCTTGCCGAGGACGCAACGGGGACATGATGCAGTCTGGGTTATCGTCGATCGACTCACCAAGTCAGCTCACTTTCTGCCTATCAAATCTACTTGGAGTGCCGACCGCCTGGCTCAGATATATCTCAACGAAATCGTTCGACTCCATGGCGTGCCCGTAACCATAGTCTCCGATCGAGATGGTCGATTCATATCACGTTTCTGGGGAAGCCTGCAGTCAACAATGGGGACGAAGTTAAAGTTTAGCTCCGCCTACCATCCACAGACCGATGGCCAAACTGAACGTGTCAATCAGATCCTCGAAGACATGCTGCGACTCTGCGCCTTGGACTTGAAGACTAGTTGGGACCTTCATCTACCTTTAACCGAATTTTCTTACAACAATAGTTATCAATCAAGCATTCAAATGGCGCCGTATGAGGCGTTATACGGGCGAAAGTGTAGATCTCCTATCTGTTGGGACAAAGTTGGGGAACGGCAAGTACTTGGCCCTGAGCTCGTGGAGCAGACCGTCCAGAAAGTTCGGTTGATTCGGGAAAGATTAAAGGTAGCTCAAAGCCGTCAAAAGAGCTACGCGGACACACATCGGAGACCGCTAGAGTTCCAAGTAGGCGACCGGGTATTCCTGAAGGTCTCGCCCATGCGAGGAGTCAGCAGGTTCGGGGCAAGAGGAAAGCTAAGTCCGAGATTTGTCGGCCCGTTCGAAATACTAAAGCGGGTTGCCTCAGTTGCGTATCAGATTGCTCTACCACCATCCCTATCCGGTGTACATGATATATTCCATGTTTCCCAACTCAGGAAATATGTGTACGATCCAAGCCACGTGGTAGACCTCGAACAACTGAGTCTCCAGGCCGACTTGACGTATGTAGAACAACCAGTACAAATCTTGGATAGAAAAGAAAAGCTGCTTCGGACCGGTTCGGTTCCTCTAGTGCGCGTGCTTTGGCGGAATCACTATGTTGAAGAGTCTACTTGGGAGCTTGAATCAGAAATGAGGGAATGGTTCCCCTCATTATTTCCTAGTGGTAGGTTCTATTCTTTAAGTTTCGGGACGAAACTTCCAATTAGTTGGGTAGGATGTGGTGCCCCGTTCCCCCTATTCGGGGAGCGCGGCTAAGAAATACTAGACGGTATCGTTCGATCGGGATAGATTGAATTAAGAACTCATCCTCGTTATGGATTTGTTTCTTCGGAATCGATTCCCATATTCAGTGGACTGTGCCCCCGGGATCGACTTAGCGGCAGAGTCAGGAGGGACCTCTCCGCTGCATTCTTTTGTTGCCTAGTTTTCGCTGTCGCTTGTTGCTTTCGTGCCTTGATTTGGTTTTCGTATTTGCTTAGGTTTTCTTGAACGGTTTCGATGGATTTCATTGCTTTCGTTCATAGGACTGCACGTCAATTTCGATAACGGAAAGAGAGGAAGAAGTACTGATCAGCTGTTCGTGTCAATACAGGTGATCCAGCAGTAGGCGTCGCTCGAGCGGACTCCTAAAGCACTTCTTTCTTTCTTCCTTCCAACTACTAAAGTGAGTGGCTACCAACCCGATTAGCTAGCCCTTCTTGCTAATCTTCACATCTGAATCTTGTGTTCGTACTTGCTCCGATCAAACGATACCAAGTAATAACTAAAAGACTACAATATAACAAGGGAATAGACTTGGGTTATATATTATGCTTGTCAAATAAAACTTGTGAACGGTTATTTACTTACATGCTTGCTCGTTTGGAACGTTCTTCACATGCATAAATACAAGTTAGAATACATATTTCTTCTTAAATTTGTGCTATGGATAGAACTCTTCTTGAATGCCATAAACTGAACAGGTAGGCTATGCAAAAGTAAATCTTGCCCTGTACTGCCCTGCTCCTGATATGCCTGATTTGCCTCGATTGCTAACTTAGTGTACTGCGTTGATCACGGACAACTTGTGCACAAGGTCTTAGTTCCTGCGGACGGTCGCTGGGGCACCGGCACCGATCCGATCCAGACGGAACTCATGATAGTCGCCTGCTATAGGACGGAATGCCTTGGGACGTCCTGATCTATGCGTCGTACGGCACTCCGTACCGAGACTAGCCCGTCCATTATGGAAACGTGCCAGTGATCCCCCTTGTATATTTAAACCTGTTGCAACTAACTTGTGTCTTCTTGGCAGGGAAGGCATGGTAAGTAATGGCAGGTGGTTCAGACGAACAGGTAAATGTCATCGAACGGTGGCGGGTTATTTCAATAATTTTCCATATCTATGTCTTGCTGTAAAATGAACTAAGGCAAGATAGAAACCCACAATAAATATGCAAGCTTTATTAAAACAACGTGTTGATTGGTATAGTTGGGTTAGCTTGCCTTCACTAGTACGTTTCGATGTACTGACCCTCGTTGAAACAGGTTTCCCACGCTAGGAGAACCAAGCGAGGAGCAGGAGACAAACCCCCAATCCAGTCCAGCTGTAGGCACGCCTCGACCGTGCCAACCTTTTGTAGCATTTTGAAGAAGAAGCATTTTGAAGATAGAAGCTAGCCACCAAGCAAGTATGCAACTTCGTGGCAAAGCAGTCGTTCCGACACAAGGTCTTATATTTTGAGTTTAGTAGGGATGTAATGTACAGGACTGCTATCTCATTTTGTGTCAACACTTTGTAAGCCCATAGAGGCAATCCTTATGACTCAGTTCAGGGAGTTTGTAATAGATGTTCATATTATCAAAAAAAAAGAACTTTTCCATGTTTCAATCTGTGTTTCAATTTATCTGCGTACTCTGAATATGTGCTCGCTATGCAAAACAAAACAAATTACTTAGCCTTGTGCGCTGCGCAACCTAGGCCCGTATGGCGGTCACGCCCGGGGGACGACTATCGATTCTACGGAATCGGGGCGTGACCATATGCCCTTAATTACAAAAGATAGTCACAAAGTAATGTGATTGGCCTATGGGGTATATCTAGTACTCTCCGTGTATCAAACTTATACCAAGCACGAGCGTTCGTCTTTCCGAAATAGGGGAAGACGAAAAACAATAATAAAGAATTCAAGGAGGAGGTAATAGAATACAAGTACGGGGTTCAAGACGATTAAAGAATTCAAAAAGAGAGTTGTCAGGGCAGTTATGGATTAAAATCTTATTTTGGTAAATTCTTATTCACATGCTCATATCAGTACAGTTATGTAACCGATAAGATATGCTCGGACATGTCTAAAGGGCAAGTATATTTGTCTAACATGCTGAGTCAACTATATCTCAATCCACGTAAAGTAGTCATGCAAAGAGCGAACCAAGTGCATTAAGGTTGATCAGACCGTAATACACTGATTCTAATTTAGACAATGTATTAATAGGCGTCCCCAATAACACATATGTCATGAACAAGCTCGATAAAAGGATAAGCATGCAAAACTTGGCTATAAAATAGCAGCATAAGCGGAGGTAGTCCAGAAAATATTAGTATGCTGGATTATGATGAATGAAGGTACAAAATAATTTAAGTACAAAGAAGATAAGACTCGTCCGGTGTTGTGCCTCTACAGTTGCCATACTAACTTCTTTTCTAATTCTCTAGTCGACCAAATTGGGGTATGGGCCTCTAAGTTCTACAGTCTGGGTAAACATTATCTTCTTATGCAAGCCTATAGTTGGTGTCATTCAGTTGCACTTCATTAATGGGTCAAAAGGGCTATGTGATACTAGGTTATGAGGCATACTAACCAACTTATAAGAATTTAACTAATAGTGTTATTGAATAATAGAGTGTATATACCTAGTATAACTCACCTTCCTAACCCCTATCAAGCACGAAAGAAAAGATAAGTTTGACGTTGTGAAAGGATCAAGCAAGATGCAATGCAAGCTATCAAATAAGAATGCAAAATAAAATCAAGGGAGGTGATTAAATAAGTGGATGAGATCCTATATTCTAATCCTATGCGCAGGCTTGCTCGGTACAATAATGTAACCGAGATAATATGCTCTAGACCTGCATGGTCTACGACAAAAATATGTCAAGCCCCAGTCCCAAAATACATAGGACTAGGAATACGTAAGCATGACAGCCGTATGTATATGACAACTCCAATATATAGAAATCTTAACACATACGTACGCTGTATTATGAATAACCATTCACAAGTGGTATAGATTTATGTCATAAGTCACAGGACATAACTAGATCTCATCCACAGAATCAAATAACCAATCAACTATATAACTGAATCAAGTATAAAATGCTTTATAAGAACAAGTAGTTGGGTGGAGATAAATCTACTACAAAACTAGAATATAAGAGGAACAAAATAAGTACATTTAATGAACATTGAGGCTCGAAGAGAAGACCTCCTCAAAAGAGAGAGAGAGAAGTAGTAAGTCCTGATCCGTGCTCCTACGAATAGTCAAGATCGTCTACACCTGGAAAGGGACCAGGTCCTCAGAGGGACGTAACAAGATACATAGAAGCATGCCAATTGAATACAGTAAACCTGCATAATAGATAGTAAATACATAAGTACGCTGTACTAGACAATCTATATGAATGCATAATGAGGACAACCTTTCGACGTATGGGTAGGTGTAGGCTACACATGCTATCTCACAACTCACACACACGTCCATATATATCAGAAGCCGTCATACCTCGAGGGTAGCGACCATCGCGACACCAGAAATTGACCTACCTCGAGGGTAGAGACCATCGTGACACAACTACCGTAGTGCGTGCTAGTTACTACGGTTTACCAGAGTGGGTAGCCCATACGCCTACTGATGGCCCTCCCCTCCAATGATACTAAGTGTCAAGTGTGTGTCAACATATATAGTATATAATTATAACTGAAAGAAACACATATATAATGAATATATGAAAATATGATAAGCATGTAAAGTACTGTAAGCAATTTGGCAAGGTATACATGCCTGACAAGAAAGCTGCAAAGTGTAAGCGTCTAGATGTCAAGCACAAGAGATCAGAAAATATGGCATCCGAATAAACGTCTTCGGATGCTAAAATAAATATCACCAACGTTCCCAAAATCAGCGAGATAGCTAGAAAATACTATCCTTTCGTCCAATTTGAACACAGGAGCAAAACGGTAATTTTGGATTAAAGCGGGGTCCACATGTGGTCCACTTAGCACCGAAAAGCCTGCCAGAGGTAAAGGTCTCTAAATAGGAAAAAATATAGGTCAAACAAATTTTAAACGTCCATACGAACTCAACGGTATATCCAATTTTGGATTCCGATGAGCCGATCACAAATTCGCCCTTCAAGTCAAATTGTGGGTCCACGAATAGGCGGCTTGGTCAACTATCTCATAATCGCGTGAAACATGGGTCACAGGACCAGCGTGATACCATAAATCCAATAGCGCAAGTTTCGTTGTATTCTGACAAGAGTAACCAAAGTGGGGTGGTGTTTTGCTAAAGTTGTGATACGGAAACTTTTTACGGATACATGTTGATTTTGGCGCGCACACACGTTCGAATCAACTTCCGCGAAAGCTCGCACGTCAGAATATATCATATGCACCTTTCGATACAATTGGTACACGATGAGACATTCCCGTTTGGCGGGGCGCACTCCGTATCACAAAATTTTAGTTTTAAAAGATCAAGTTTTGGGTCGTTTTGGAGGTCGAATAATTTAACAAATAAAATAAATTATTAAAAACTAAAATAAGTTAAATTTTTGTTTATATTGAGAAGAAAACCCTTCAATTAGATTTTGAAAATATTAAACATGTTGGTGGCAAATTGGGCATGAACATGGTTGTTTGGTTCAAAATTCTGGATAGTTTTTGGTCAGTTTTTCGGCCAACTTTCGGTCGATTTTTCGACTAATCCAGGTAATGAACACTCGTCCCGCATGAAGAAAATTCTAGAGGGTTAGGTTGTGAACGTACACGGACAAACCGTTCGAGAAAAGGATCAAAGATGAGAGAGATATAATACCTTGAAGACGGGCTCGGGGTTGTGCATATGCGAGCGCGGGCAGGCGGACGGCGATGCGGTCGTCGGCGGCTGCGGCGGCGCGGGGCAACGGCTGCGGTCGGTAAGCGGTCGTCGGGGAAGGAGATTAGGGTTAGGGTTAGGTTTTGAATAGGTTTAGTGTGTATATATATATATATATATATATATATATATATATATATATATATATATATATATATAGAGAGAGAGAGAGAGAGAGAGATAGATCGGGTGGGTTTGCTGGGGGAGTCTGGGTTCAAGGGGGGGGGGAGGGGTTAGTATAGGATTTGCTTTCTTTTCTTTTCTTTTCTTTTTTTTTCTTTTTATTTCTATTAACAATATTTTTATTATTATTACTATTACTATTATTATTATTATTATTATTATTATTATTATTATTATTATTACTATAAGTATTAGTATTAGTATTAGTATTAGTATTACTTATTATTATTATATATTTATTCACATATATATTTATATATATAGATGAGATTATATAAAAATTCTAAAAGAACATTTGCGCACATAATAAATTCTAGAAAATCAATCACCCTTTAACAAGACTCCAAAAATAATAAAAATTATTTTGTGGAATGATTCTAAATTAGTATTTATATAAGTAATTTAATCAATAAAATTTATTTTCTAATTAACTATGAATATATTCTAAAGAAATTTAATAATTTAATCAAAATACTTAAAATAAAATTTAAAATTTTTAGGGGTTTACAGAAAGTTTAGCGAAAAAAATTATACGTCACTGATCTGTCGCTGGATTTATGTCACTCAATCCGTCGCTAATCTGTCGGTTTATCGACGGATTAGTGACAAAATTACTGTAGCGACATTAATTTTTTTTGACGGAATATTTTCGTCGCTAAATCCAAATAGCGACAGAAATATGCATTTTAGATTATCCGTCACTAAAATAATGTATTTTTGTAATGGTTGTGGATCAGTGCTGCACGAGCTTCTTCTATTACGTGACGAATGCTCCAAAGGACATCTAGTTATCTATTCAGAATCAAATCGATAAGAGGTTTGCAATCGCCCTCAATATTGATGTATGCCAGTTATTTCTCTTGTAAAGTCCCATGCCCAAACGGAGGCCAAGTCCTTCCACCTCTAGAGGAGAGCGCCTTCTTGGAATGCCACCATAAACCCCCCAAAATGTACCCCCCAAAAATGCCTATGATTGTCTCGTAGAATAATAGATGCTCCTATCTTATCATCATAGAAAGCTCCATCAAAATTAATTTTCTAGTGGTGTCATGTAGCAATCCCAAAATACAAGGGACCAAGACACGTGGCAATGTCCAACAACATAACTCCAATGGGCAACCCATTCTAATGGACCTTTTATAGTGCACTTAAGCTATAAAAATAAGTAATAGTCCAATATCTATACACAGACAACATAACTACAACTCATCTACATAAATGAAACAGATGCACACAAAGATAATCAAGTCCAATACCATACATAAAAGAAAATAAGTGTAAATGACAGAGTGCATCCTCAAAAGAGTCATACAGGGAATAACCTGCTAAAATAGTACTAAATGTAAATGAAAGCAGTAACAGAGATAAGTCCAATGTCTGCTAAACCAAGATGTCATCAGTCCAAGCTAGAGACCCTACACGAATCACGTGAACTCCTCTGGAAGAACCTCGTCCTTAGCTGCAACTCCTGCTCCTGAACCGTACACCTCGGGGTAATCATCCCCGCCTAAACCTGACAAGGAACCAGGTTCTCAGGGGACATATCAAGTTACAAGAAACAACATGTCAAGATAAAATAGTATAATAGTATAATACTCAAGGGTAAGATATTGTAACAATCTATGTAATATGCACATGAGAGCATCACTCGTACTCCATGTTAGAAATCACGGAAGAACTCAATAGGCACTTCCGCAAACTGTGCAACCACTAAAGGCTCCGTGTTGTGGGGCCTAAAGCAAACTGTGTCAAACACTAAATGTTTCATATCATGGAATCTAAAGCAAATTGTGCCACCACCAAAGCTCTACTACAGAGAATAAGGCAAGCTATGTAAAATCAGCCAATAGCACGGTGTATACTCTCCCCTCCCATGTCCCATGTAACCTAACATATCATGTCATAGTACGCGAGATAATGACCTCTAACTATCACCACGAGTCATATATATATATATATATATATATATATATATATATATATATATATATATATATATATATATATATATATATTACGAGTCCTAGAATCCTGTATAAAATCCAATCACCATGAATATATCAAGATGGATCCCGTCACATAAATTCATGTCAAGTATCATACGGTCTGACGTACAAGGATATAAGCATGTATCATGGGTTCGAGGTATCGACTCTCTAACCAAGATACTCGACTCCATTGACGGATATCAGCACCCGAATCTAGTTCAGATGCTAAGTATTGTGTATCTTTCCTAGGGTAACCATATACATCATAAATATCAAGTAACCGTAATACTATATGAACTAAATAATACAAGAAACTGTGATACAACATGACAAGGTAAACTTTCCTGTGTCTGGATGCTGCTATATCATTTGTCTGGTTCCCAAGTCTGCAGGTATTGCAGATCCCTCGTGCCCTGAATAAAATACTTAAATTTAAATCTAACTTACTCAATCACCTAAAGTAAATGGTGTTAGTTGAGTTTCGTTGTCCGAACATCGACAAGTTTCTCGGTGTTCATGCCAATGTCCCTATGCTTGCATGGCGTTGCAACTTGCAATGCTGCACTTCTCATGCCACGTTCTAACATGCCATGATAGTTATATATATATATATATATATATATATATATATATATATATATATATATATCAATTTAAGTATATATAACATAGATATGTAATAGTCTACAATACCCGAAACTTTCATTGGGCCATCCCCAACCTATAACCATTGTTTATACCTATAAATCATGTTTTAATTCTGGAATTTTATTTAAAATAACAAAAATATTGAATCATGAGTCATCTTTTAAGATCTAACTTTATGCGGGGTAACTAGTGTTGCAACGTATTAAAAGTGTAATTTGGATCAACGATTTTGAGTGCTACAAGACATGGAGATGGAAATCTATATTCTTAATATATTACACATGATTTTAAGCACAATAAATAGATCAAAAACTCATAGGGTTAGATTACGCACCAACGTGATTATGGTAGAGACCTTCTTCGCAATTTTGGTCTTTTGGAGTATTAAACAATATCCAAACTTCACGAAACTCGAAGGAGTGTTAGGGGATTCAAGGGAAAAGGAAATCTCATATTTGGAGGGGTATTTGTTGTTGTTTACATCAATAAACAACATCAGCAACATGTTAGCTGCTTATGGTCGGGTTCGGCCTATGTGGGTAGGCCAAATGGTGTAGTAGTGACTCGGGGTGTTGAAGGGGAAGAGGGGAAGGGAAGAGAGGAGGTAGAAGATGATGAAGGAGGGGGGGGGAGGGATCTGCTGTTTTGGGTGGCAAAAGGGGGAAAGGGACGGGTAGCATAAGGTTAGGGCTTATATATATATATATATATATATATATATATATATATATATATATATATATATATATATATATATATATATATATATATATATGTGTGTGTGTGTGTGTGTGTGTGTGTGTGTGTGTGTGTGTGTGCATGTGGTGGAGATTAAATATTAATTTAAATCTATAGGGGAGATTGTTTGATGACCTAATATGAAATGCAATGCCTCCCTAATTATTGTGGTGGATTTTATTTAAATATATTTTGTTTTAAATGTGGTGAAAAAAATAAATATGCAAAGATTTGGTTTCCAAAAATAAAAAAAGTATAGATTTAAATCTGAGATTTGAATTATGCAAAGTTTATGGAGCATGCGGGGACTCAAAAAAGTGGGACACCATCATCCTAGGCGTAATAGGTTCGGTTAGGCTCTTGAACATAAAATTAGTTGGACGGAATGTATCACGAACCGTACCCGAAAGTTGGGCATAAGTCGTGGGTACGTCCAGCCTACGCGCATCATCGTTGGTAGAACGCTGTCTAGGTCACAATACTATTTATCACATGTCACAATAATATATAACATGTCAATGATCTCGACTCCATAAGGAGGAAAAGATGAATATAAATATAATGTCAAACCAATACTCAATCACAATATAATCTATTGGAAGATGAATGGCACGATAAATATATGAAATATTATAAAAGAAATTCCAACACATAAATCTATAGATAAAAATCTCACACAATAATAGTATGTCTAAGAGTCTAGATAACTCAATCTCAAAATAAATCTAAAAATAATAACAACTCAATGTATCAAGACTGTAGACATATCCAGTACAATATAAGCTAACTAGATAAGTCACTATTGGTGTCTCCTCTATAGGAAGTGGCTCCTCCTGAGGCTCCAGAATATACCGATCATCTACGCCCGATCCATAATAAGTTGGACAAAAGTTCTTGAGATCCTCTGAAAAATATTATCCAGTCAGAATTGGAGCGAAGTAGAAACACTAACAGCAATTCCAATTATATTGATAAAAACTATAAATTAGTGAGTAATAAACATACATTATGGAATGAAATACTGAAATAAAAAAAAACTAGAGAGGCAATCATCATATCACAGATACAAGGTAAGGAGAGAAAAGCAGATAAATGTAAATACTAGCAATTTATGAACTGGAAATATAGGAATAGAAATACTGGCTAAGTGCCTTGAAATATTAGTTTGATTTGTGATCGACTTGGAACTAGATCAGGCTTGTTATACGTGATTAGCTATGATACATGTGAGGTCAGGCTAACCATCTGGTTAGCTATGATGCGAGCAAGAGTCAGGCTAATCATATATAATAGGCTATGAGACATGTAATAAGGTTAGGCTACACCATACGTGATATGTGGTATGAGATATGATGCATGTAAGATGGGGTATGACCACATAACTTACTAATATTTCTCGGTCCCCAGCTAGTATGATGGATCTAATCACAACTCCTCATGACAGGTATCTATGATACTAGCCCGTGTATCCACTGTGTCGGAAATCAAGTATAACTCTGCAAACTAGAATCATAGTAATCATCAAAAATAATAAAAACTGTCAGAGAATGTACTCGCCTGTGGTCCTAAGCAAAGTGTGAGGATCAATGTCTAAACTGGAGTCACAAAGACCTAAATATGAAATGTAAGTGTCAATGAGTCATATGACATGATATAAATGGTTAACTAACTTGTTGTGATATTTCTAGGCCACTTATAGGTCTTTACTATGGTTTACTAGCCTATACTAGGCTAACTAGGATAATACCTTGTTATACTAGGTTTTCTAAGTCATACTAGGGTATACTAGTTAATATTAATCTTATATTAACTAATACTTAGTCATACTAAATATACTAGCTTATGCTAGTTACTTCTAGTATATATAACCCTTATATATACGTATTAAGTTAATAACTTAACACCAAAACCCTACCTAGTATATATGATATCTTAGGATACCAATGCCCTTACTAATCTATCCTTGCTAATGAACTTGCTAACTCTTAATAGTCATTCAATTGTCTGATACTTTCATGTATCAGTTTATACTGATACATTAAAGTATCCCTTTAACACTGATACCTGACCCTTATCTCACTACTCAATACCTAACTCATCAACCTCATTACCTAAAACTTATTCCTTACCTACACAGCAACTGGAGGTTTTACTAGTGTGATTGCTCCTACCTGTACATCCAAACTCTAATATCTTAACATCTCTCTATTACCAAATACTCAATAATAGGTAACTTGACAACTTAACTGATACTCTCCAATACCTTGCTAGGAACACAAAAAATATCATTTACCCACTCACTAGACATAGGCCTACTCACCTATGTTACAAAAACCACTCAATAATATGGTCAATGGCATCCTTAATTACTGTAACACCCATAACCGGCCTGATACCACATGTATAAATCATAATTCAACCTGGTACTAGGCCAATATCCCAACCTACCCTCCTCACAGTCTAAAAATATATTTTACCCTCTGTAGTTACTATTACCTGACATCATCAACTTCTAACATGCCACTATACTAATTTTCAAGTCCCAGTTATTACTGATACACTGAGAACACTCATACTCGAGCCTCAACCCTACCCTTAACACATATCCTAGGTTCACTTACTGATACTCTAGGTACTTCTCCTTGTAGCACTAATCTTTACTTACCCTTGTGTGTATACTTTCTAATATCTAAACTGAGTCACCACCTGATACACCAACACTAACTCCTCACACTGGCTTACCTTCTTATACTCCTGGCACCTAATCCCCACCGCATCCCTTCAACATCAATTATTGATATGATAAATGTAGTAGCTGCTACAACATCAGACATCAATATACTAAGGTGGTGCACTAGATTTCAGATGCCTGCAAGAACACAGGTGCAGCTAAGATGCTTGTTGCAGTGTCAAATTACAGTGCACACGTGCTCTGCCTGTGCACTATCCAATATCTCAATCCCTCTCATTATGACAGACCCGAGTCCTTCCTTACATGCACAAGTGCGCACGACCTACTCAAACCTCTCACAAGTTCCACACACACACACACACACATATATATATATACATCCCTAATTAGGCAATTGATAAAACGCTTAATGAGTATCAATTATCATGTGATAGTCTAGTGATACTCCTCCCAAATCCTCCAAATCAACCCAACCATGAATTTAATACTTCTAATATCTGAAATATAATTATTATAAAGTATCATTAAGCAATACCACTGAATATATATGAATTTGATATATAGCAACACAATTACAAGGAAAATACTCTAAATCCACTCTATATCATGGCATATCATGATACAGTATACCCGTATCCAATTGTGGACACGTAACTACCCTCATAATATCTATTCAAGTGCAAATAATCTTAAATGACCAAATGACCATCACTTGTTATACCAATCTTGGATTTTCCCTAATTTGGATATAAAACTTAATATAGAAGTCACAATAGGGGTTATTAGAAGCTCAAACTTCTTCCTATGGGTAGCCCTAATCCATAGGTGGGTTCCTAATTATCAAATACAATAAATAGAACCTAATTGGAGAGGATGTTTCATAATTTATCTATTGGAAGATGGATTTATAATGCAAAACTAAGTAGACCCAATTTGGACACGAGCTCCTAAGTAAACTCCTTCTCCATTGCTCCTTGCAATCCAAGCTCCTAGTGCTCCTTAGATGATGAATATGGAAGGGATTGAGAGTAATTTGATAGAATTTGGTAGATGAATGAGTTGATTTGGAAAAAATAACTAAATTAGGGTTCTTGAGCTATTAAATGAAGGTGGAGGGAGGCTCCCCCTTACTACATAGGGCCGGCCACATGAACATAGGGTTAGCTAATATAAAATGTCCCCAATGCCCCTATAGGTTGTCATGAAGAGTTATGTAATTATTTGGGGTTCTACTCTTAATGAAAAGAGGATATTCTAATTTTAACTTAAAAATAATAATTAATCTAGTCTAGATGTGACTAGCTCAACTAGTTGGCACCATGGGTCATGTCAAGTATAGTCCACTAACCAATAAAAATAAATCCAATATACATACAACTTACACATTATATATAAATATAACATAATATATAAATATTACAAAATAACAAAAATACCCCTATTCTAGAATGTGGTAGTGACAAGTCTACCCTCCTTAAAATAATTTTGTCCTCAAAATTTAAAACTAAACTAGCACAAGAACACAATAGAACAAGAAGAACAATACTTCAAGGCTCAAAGAGATAAGAGTACTGCTCGCGCATTTCATCTTTCCTCTCCCAAGTTGACTTACTCGGAGAGTGATGTCTCCACTCGACATGAACCAGAGGAATCGTATGGTTACACAATACCTTCTCCCTTTGATCCATATCTCCACTGGCGGCTGTGGATATCTGAGATTATGACAAACCTCGATCTTCGAGTAATCTAGTACGTGAATAAGATCTTCCATATACCGTCTTAGTTGCGATACGTGGAACATGTCATGTAATCCCTCTAGTGTAGGCGGTAAGTCTAGTCTGTAGGCCACTATACCGACTCTCGTAAGAATATCGAAGGGTCTAATGTACTGTGGACTAAGCTTCCCGTCTCCATCAAAGCGAATTATGACCAGTGTCGGAGAAATCCGCAAGAACACCAGATACCCAACCTAGAACAAAATACAGCCTTAACACGCAATATAAAATAAAGCAATCACAAGCAACACAAAATAAAACCTATATCTCAAAATCCAAAGGTCTTCGGTGGATGTCGGTCCAATGTCTCTATCTGTCCTACGCCACCCGAAGTATATATTTAATAAGATTCACATTCTCAACTACATCCACAATCATCTCTAGCCCCAACAAGGCTCTCTCACCAACATCATCCTAAGATATAGGAGTGCGACATCTCCGTCCATATAAAGCCTCAAATGGTGACATCTTAATGCTAGCCTGGTAACTGTTGTTGTAAGCAAACTCTACCAGCTGAAGATGATCCTTCCAAGAACCTCTGAGATCTAAAACAAAAGTGCAAAGCATATCCTCGAGAGTCTGAATATTCCTCTCCGACTGTCCGTCTGTCTAGGGGTGATATGAGGTACTAAACTTGGCTTGGGTGCCCAAGCTAGCCTGCAAACTCCTCCAAAAGTAGGAAGTGAAATGACAATCCCGATCAGAGATGATGCTTACAGAAACTTTAGGCATTCTGATAATCTATCGCATATACATCTCTGCCAGCTTCTCCTTAGACGTACCCACTTTAAATGACAAGAAGTGTGGCGATTTGGTCAACCAATCTACGATGACCCAAATTGCATCTTTCCCTCCTGGAGAACGCAGAAGCCGCGAAAAAAATCCATGGTCACATGCTTCCACCTCCACTCGAGGAAGGGTAAAGGCTGAAGCAATCCACCTGGCCTCTGCCTATCTGCCTTTACCTGCTGGCACAATAAACACTTGGATATGAAATGCGCCACCTTCCACTTTATACCATACCACCATTTTCTCTCTCATGTCTTTATACATCTTGTTGGCACCTAGATGCATAGAGTACTGAAAGAGATGCACCTCCTGCAGAACCTCCTCTCGCAACTACCCACTAGGCACACATAATCTAGTACCGTGCCACAATGATCCATCATCAGCAATAGTAAAGTCCTATGATAATCCCATCCTAACCTATGCCCTGATACTCCTCAGAGCCTCATCATCATACTGCGTAGGCATAATCCTGTCCATCATCTTAGATTGTATCTGCAACCCCATATCGGCATCTCTATACCAAAAACTAGCACCTCAATGCACAAGCTCTCAAGATCAGCCAACAAGTATCTGTTCTTCATCAAGTACAGAGCTATTGGATACTTTCTCAAGGTATCGAAGACTATGTTGGCCTTCCCAGGATGGTACTACAATAAAATGTCAAAGTCCTTCATTAGTTCCAACTACCGCCTCCGCCTCATATTTATCTATTTTTGTGTTTACACGTACTTCAAGATCTAGTGGTCTTTGAAGATCTCTGCACGCTCTCCGTACAGATAGTATTTCCACAGCTTTAGAGCAAAGATGACCGCTGCCAACTCTAAATCGTTGGTGTGGTAGTTCCTCTCATGAGAATGTAATTGCATGGAAGCATAATCAATCACCTTCCCGTGGTATTGAAGAACGCAACCCAAACCCTTCCCTGAAGGATCACTATAGATAGAAAATCTACCTGTCCCTGATGGCAATATCAACGCTCCAGCTGTCGTCAATTTCTTCTTTATCTCATCAAAAGCGGCCAGACAATCCTCCGTCCATACAAAATATACATCCTTCCTGGTCATCCTAGTCATCGGCTCTGCAATCCTAGAGAAGTCCTGTACAAATCTCCTGTAATAACCCGCCAGCCCCAGAAAACTCCTGATCTCTGCCACTGAACTTAGAGTAGCCCACGACTCCACTGCCATGATCTTTTTTGGATCAACTGAAATCCCGTCAACTGTCACCACATGACCAAGAAATTCAACCTTGTCAAGTACAAACTCACACTTTGAAAGCTTCCCAAAAATATTCTTCTTCTTGAGAGTCTCCAACACTATCCTCAGGTGCTCCTTATGCTCCTCTAGTGTCTTCGAATACACAAGAATATCATCAATGAACACCATTATGAACTTATCAAGTTACTGGTGGAATATTTTGTTCATCAGGTTCATGAATACCTTCTGGGCATTGGTCAACCCAAACGGCATCACTACTCAAACTGGCCATACCGAGTCCAAAAAAATATCTTCAAAATATCTTCCTTCTTCACTTTCACCTGGTGATAACCTAACCTCAAGTCTATCTTTGACAATACCTTCGCTGTGCTCAACTGATTAAAGAGATCATCTATCCTCGACAACGGATATTTTTTTCTTGATAGTGAGGTTGTTCAGAGCCCTGTAGTCGATACACATGCGTACTGACCCATCCTTTTTTGGTACAAATAATATCGGAGCACCCTATGGTGATTAACTGCATCTGATGAAGCCTTTATCCTGCAACTCATCTACCTACTTCTTCAACTCTTCCAGTTCACTATTGTTGACCCTATAGACGTATTGTGATATCGGCTCTACGCCTGACACCAAGTCTATAGAGAACTCAACATCTCTGTCTGGCGGCAATTCCGACAACTCCTCTGGAAAGACATCCAGGAACTCCATTATCAATGGATGTGGAAGCTCATTCTCTTCCACCATGGCTCCACAGATGATACCCTCGCTCTGCTTTGCTGCTCCTCTAGCAATCTCAAACACTAGCTCTTCTGGCGTCAAAACAAGACCATTCCTCCACGATAATCTATACTAGTATTGTGCCTACTCAACCAATCCATCTCGAGTACAATGTCGTAGCTCGGACGTGGCGTTACGAGTAAGCACACACTCAAATCCCAGGCCTCCCATTGTAACTCTCCGATCCTTACAATCACTACTGACCAGGATAATATCATACCCAATAGTTATCTTGAAGGCCTAGACGAGGGTTCAGCCTCTAAATGATGCTTAAGAGCAAAATATACAGATACACAACTATGAGGAGAAATAGAATTAAATAAAGTAAATATTGGAATGGAATCAAGAAGGACTGAACTTGAAATCATGTCTCCCACTTGCTCGGCCTCCTCGACCATTATGACGAATGTTCATCCCTAGGGTTCACCTCTCTGCTGCTGCTAATGTTGGGCAAATCTCGGCTGTTGTGGCAGAAGTGGAAGTCCCCTCTGCTGACCTCTAGGTGTTGTAAGTGCTCTGATTGGTGTCACGCCCCAGTCCCAAAATACATAGGACTAGGACACGTAAGCATGCCAGCCGCATGGATATGGCAAAGCCAATATATGGAAACCAAAACCCATACGTACGCTGTAATATGAATATCAAATCCACAAGTGGTATAAACATATGTCACAAGTCACAAGGTACAATCTAAATATCATCCACGAAAATCAAATATAAATAAATAACCAATATCTATGAATCTAGATCTCTGTACAAAGTATCTAAAGATAATAGTTAGATGGAAACAAATTCACTACCAACTCGAATGGAAAAAGTACAACACAATAAACACAATATAAGAATATCAACTATGGACCACGGGGCTCGAATAGAAGACATCCTCGAAACATATGTAATCATCTGAATCTGCGCTCCTGCAAATACTCAAGAACAGCGATACCTAGAAGGGCCAGGTCCTCAGAGGAACATAACAAGATACATAAAAGCATGCCAATAAAGTACTAAAATAAATATTCAATGGGTTGCCTAACCATCTATATGAATGTAGTTTGAGAACAACTTTCCCAACGCGTGGGCTATCTGGCTAAAATGGGATTGGCATGGTTCTCTTGGAGATCCAGGGGCCTACAAAGCATGTCGTCTTTTGAACGGCAGAGGCCGCTTGATAATAATATAATATATAGTGGTCATCATGACCGCACATCTCCGGCAGAGCGTACTGGTTACACAAGGAAAGTGCAACGGAGCCCACATGCCTTACTTGTTGTTCTCCCCACCCCATGCTCTAAGCATGTCACATCCATGACACAATTTGGTTCATAGCCTATCTTTAGTATCCTAGCCCAATCCTGCAACCAAACAAAGACAATGATGGGACCACCGTACTACAATAGGCTATGTCCATGTACCTCTAATAACTGCCAAGTCTTCTAGCATACAAAGTTTCTAACAGCAGTTATTCCTAACGCACGTCCCACACGTACCGATGATCAGTCAATACATGCGTCCGTGATCTATATGAGACTCACAACTCGTGTAAAAATATGTGTCACAGTCAAATGAAACCTAATGGTGCTACATGATAATGGGGTAGTCTCATAAACAAGGTCAATGCAAATACATAAATAAAATATATCGCGACGACACCATCGCGCACGTTTTATATAAAAGTTAAAATATATGAACTAAAGACAGAAAATAAGGATGCATGCAACATATGGAATATAAATAACAGTACAATTGCAAGGTATACTTGCCTGGCAAGAAGCTATAAAATGTAACGTCTAGATGTCCAACACACAAGACCAGAAACTATTACCTCAGAACAAATATCTCCGGATGCTGAAATAGATATCACCAACATTTCCAGAATAAGCAAAATAGCTAGAAAGTACTTTCCTTTCGTCCAATCTGGACACAGGGGCAAAACGGTAATTTTGGATCAAAGTGGGGTCCACGTGTGGCCCACTTTGCACCAAAAAGTGTGCTAAGGATAAAGGTCTCTAAATGGAATAAATTATTGGTCAAACAAACTCTAAATGTCAATGCAAACCCAATGGTATGTCCAAATGTGGATTCCGATGAGCCGAACACAAATTTGCCAAAAAAATCAATCGTGGGGCCTGCCAATTGGCGACTTGGTCAACTGTCTCAAAATTGCGTAAAAATTGGGTCACAGGACCAGCGCATTACCACGATTCTAGTGGCATAAGTTTCGTCATAATCTGACGAGCGTGCACAAAATGCGTGCGGCTTTCACAAAATGAGCACGGTTTTGGGATGAAGAGGATGTGAATATATATATAAAAGAGAGGGAGCGGTTCGTGTATGTGTTCGCGGGGGCTCAACGCATGGGGTTGTTGCTTTTAGCAAAAGGGTGGGTGCGGGCTTTGCTAATAGGCTAAGGTGGCTGCTGTTTAGTGAATTCCAGCAGGTTTGCTGCTATTCTAAATCCCAAGGCCGGGTAGAATTGCTTCCCAGTGGGTAGTGTTTGCTAAGGACCTAATAGGAATAGTGATTGTCTTCTTTTCTTTCCATTTTTTTTTTCTTTTCTTTCTAACTCTTTTAAATATATACGTGAATATATATATATATATATATATATATATATATATATATATATATATATATATATATATATATATATATATATACTAATAGAAAATCTAGATTTATACTAATGCATACCATTGAGCTAGCAACTGCTCAAGGGTCTCCTGCATGAAATAAATTCGAAAAATTTCTAATGGCCCCATGAATCCCCTAAGTGCACCAACACCTAAAATAAAAATTAATAAAAATCTATTTATCCTAATTAGCCACGAATTACTACAATTAAATTAATAGTTAATAATTAAAAAGGGGTAATTACATTTTTTAGGATTAGAGGTTTTACAATTGGTCCCCTCTGAGTGGCTGCTCCACCCTGAGCTGGACGACTCTAAATCGAGGGGCAATCACTTAGCTAGTGTGTCGACGATCCACATGACAGACAGGTACCCAACCGCTTCCTACATTTGTCTCTAGTGTGTCCCTTCTTTCCACAGTATGCACACTGGACAACTGGTTGGGTCTGCCTCTGTAGCTGTTGCTGAATATGTCCACGAGCCGGTGCCTGGTGCTGCTGGTGCTGATATTGAAACATCCTCTACTGCTGCTGAAAATGGGGATGCTTGGTCGGTCTCGTGCTGCCACTCATACCTTGAGAAACATCGTGACCCCTCTTGGGCCTGAGATCAGATCATCCTTAACAATCTGGACATATATCAAGATCTTCTCAAAGGTAGCAGTGCAACGACCAGTAGTGCGCGACTTGATCTCTTTCATCAGCCTCTTCCTGAATTTTCGGGCTCGATCTCCTGGGTCCTGAACCATGGATGGGGAAAAATGGCTCAAACGAAAGACCTCTACAGCATACTCATCAATTGACATTATCCCCTGGCCTAAGTCATGAAACTGACTCTCCAAAGCTCCCAGGGCCACGTCGGGGAAGAACTTTTTCTTGAAAAGCTTCTTAAAAGCCTCCCAAGTAAGTCCTCGGGCGGTAAGCCTGGGCTCCGTGCGATACCAAGTGAGTTCAATATCAAACATCTGACTGATGTTCGCTTTGATCTGCAAGCATTTTAGGATCTGGCCAATCGCAGGTTTATCTCTATATCCACTAACCAGTCATCAGCGTAGATTATCCCCTCGGTACCCTTGAACTCTCAAGGTACCATCCTCTTGAAGTACACTATAGTGCCCGGCCTTCGCTGCTACAGCTGGACAGGATGTTGCTGGACAACCCTCTCCACGGCCTGTAGTGCCACCTGGTGAGCATTCTCCATTCTCTCTCTCATCAGCTCAGTCTGCGCTTATTGCACCTCAGCCTGCATCCTCTGTGCCTTATCCTGAATACGCTGGCCTCTGCCGATACCCTCTGGGCATCTACCATGCCCTGGATCAAGGAAAAAATTTGTGCCCTGTCAGTAGGCACACCTCCAAGAAAAGGAAACTGTGGCATTGAGGAAGGTCCTCCGCAATAACTGGGGCAGTCCTCTGGAAAGATGAGGGACGAGGACCCCCAAAAGCTGTTGAACTCCTATGTGAACAGGTAAAGCAGGAGGAGTAACTCCAACTTCCTGGGTAGGAGGTCGAGAGGTGGCAGACCTCTCTGAAGCGTCGACCGATCTTTCGGCCGAATCCCCATAAAAACTGTACGTGCGGGTCTCCCTGCGGGTCCTGATCTCTGTGATATGATCTTCAGCGGCATCCTGAAGACAGATCAAAACGAGAAGTCAAATAAGGCACAAGATACTATATTATCAAAGAAGGATAGTAATACTCAAAGAAGCAAATATTTAGAATGATACGGATAGTAAAATTAATAGGTTAGAAATTATTCCTAGTTGTGATTGAGTATACTCTCATCCTATACCGTATATACTATAGCAGGCTTATAGTAGTACTCCAAGTCTGAGCACTACTACGATATTGCACTAGTTGCGACCTAGACCTCTATGGACCACCACTAAAAATATGTCCCGATCCGAACTCGAATGTTTGGCATGAGTCGTGGGTACGTCCAGCCTATCTCGTAGCATCGATGGTAGAGTACTGTCTAGGACACAATACTATCTATCAAATCTTACAATAATATATAACCTGTCAATAATCTTAACTCCATAAGGAGGACAATATGAATATAAATATAATGTCAAACCAATACTCAATCACAATATAATCTATAGAAAGATGAATGGCACGATAAAGATATAAAATAATGTAAAAAAAAATCTAATACATAAGTTTAGAGATAAAAATATCACACAATAACAATAAGTCTAAGAATCTAGATAACTCAATCTCAAAATAAATCTCAAAAAAATAACAACTTAATGTATCAAGGCTGGAGATATATCCAGTACAATATAAGCTAAATAGTTAAGTCACTACTGGTGTCTCCGCTATAGGAAGTGGCTCCTCTTGAGGCTCCGGAATATACCTATTGTCTACTCCCGGTCCATAATAAGTAGAACAAAAGTCATCGAGATCCTCAGAAAAATATTATACAATCAGGATTGGAGCAAATTATAAATACTAAAAGCAATTCCAATTATATTGATAAAAACTATAATACAATGAGTAATGAATATACATGATAGAATAAAATAATTTAATAAAAAAAAGGAGAGACATCATCATATTATAGATACATAGTAAGCAGAGAAAAACAAATAAATATAAATACTAGCAATATATGAACTGGAAATAGAGGAATAGAAATAATGGCTAAGTGCCTTGAAATATTAGTTTGCTATGTGATCGACTTGGGACTAGATCAAGCTTGATATATATGATTAGCTATGATATATGCGAGGTCAGGATAACCATCTGGTTAGCTATGATACGAGCAAGAGTTATGCTAATCATATATAACAGGCTATGAGGCATATAATATGGTCAGGCTACACCTTATGTGATATGTAAGTTGAGCTATGATGCATGTAATGTGGGGTATGATCACATAACTTGCTAATATTTTTTCGTCCTCGGCTATTATGATTGATCCAATCATGACTCCTCATGACATGTATCTATAATACTAGCCCGTGTATCCACTGTATCAGAAATCAAGTATAACACTACAAACTAGAATCATAGTAATCATTAAAAATTATGAAAATTGTCCGAGAATATACTCGTATGTGGTCATGAGTAAAGTATGAGGATCGATGTCCAAATTTGAGTCACAAAGACCTAAATATGAAATATAAGTGTCAATGAGTGATATGAGATGATATACATGGTCAACTAACTTGTTGTGATATTTCTATGCCACTTCTAGGTCTTTACCATGGTATACTAGCCAACACTAGGCTATCTAGGCTAATACCTTGTTATACTAGGTTTTCTAAGTCATAATAGGGTATACTAGTTAATATTAATCTTATACTAACTAATACTGAGTCATACTAAATATACTAGCTTATACTAGTTACTTCTAGTATATATAACCCTTATACATAGGTATTAAGTTAATAACTTAACAACAAAACCCTACCTAGTATCTATGATATCTTAAGATACCAATGCCCTTACTAATCTATCCTTGCTAATGCACCTGCTAACTCTTAACAGATATTCACCTGCTAACGATTTTGATGACGAAATATTTCCGTCTTTTGGTATATTTTTTATTTCAGATATATTATTTTAATGCAAGTACGATAAAATGGTAGTAGGATAAAATATTTAATTTTAGTACTAAATAATATATTTTTAACAGGTACAGAGGGGTAAGGATGCAAACATGGTGACCGTCTTCCTAGCCACCCATTGAAAGAGCGGGAATCTTATTGAGGAGAGGGCCTCACAGACCTATGTAAGTATTACTTTACTTTGTGTTAATTTTAATGTAACTTAGGCAATTATCGAGTATCCAAACTTTTTTAGGCCGAGTATCTTAGGCTGCATGAGCGGGCGACTGCTAGTGCACCTACAGCGGGAGAGGCTGGTACTTCCTTGCAGCCCTCTCCAGCTCCGTCGGCGGACGAGCTATGGGTGACCGCCCCTGGTGGTCTCCAGAGGGGTACATACTATGGTACGGGATCCTATGGTGCCTTTGTTACAACACAGTCATCTAGGGCCTACACGGCAAGTGCACATTCACCACAGCCCTCGCAGTCGTCGACCTGAGTCTAGGAGACCGTTGACCGTCAGAATGCGTCTCTCCGTGACGAGTTGCTGCGAAGGATGGAGGAGCAGCCCCTGTCCCAGCCGCAAGCGGATGATGCGAAGCTCATCGCACGATTTGATATGCTCGAGCGCAGAATCATGGAGCTCTGGGATATGACAGCTAATCTTAGAGCGTCGATAGAGCGCAGTGTAACGGAGCTGCAGGCATCACAGCTGTCCATGGGCGAGAGGCTGACGATGATGCAGGATTCAATGGTTCATTGCAGTACAAGGCTGTTATCTACCATGGATTCATACAACCATCGATTAGTAGAGTTAGAGCAGATACGTCCTCCTGATGCGCCTTCATAGACACAGACTCCACCGACGTTACTGCCTTCTCCATCGACATCGATATTGATTTCACGGGAGTAGTATGATCTGTTCTTATCCATGATGCGCGCCGGTGGTCATCCTCCTGCAGATCTGCAGTAGTCCTAGTTAGGACCGTTTATTCATTGTTTGTGTTTTAGACCTATGATATTTGGTCATTTATGAATATTCTTTATTTTTGAGGTATTCAGACATTATTTTTTGTATTCTTTAGGACGAGGCTTTCAGACTCAGTTGTGTGGATATTTGTTGTATTTTTTACGACGAGATTTTGTCCTTGCTCGGTTTGTAATCTCAATGTTTCATTTTCTTTAAATTTATTATATTATTCATATTAAATGTATGTTAATTTACCGGTATTGAGTGTTCAACCGAAAGGGGTCAAGCTAACCCAGCAAATTCAATGGAGGGTGGCTCCGGGTCTATTTGTACAAATTATGAATTCATAAACTGCAGGAAGAATGGTTTGAAAACAATTAAATATTCAATTTAATATTTTTCACTGTATCTTTAACGACGTTTTTAGCGATATTTTGTGACATTTACATACGTCGCTGAATACGTCGCTATAGATGTCGCTATCCACATCGCTATATACGTCGCTAAATACGTCGCTGTCCGTCGCAAATTGCTGACATGACAGTATTGCCAGGTCAATATAACGTCGCTAAATGAGTCGCACAACGTCGCTAAAAGGAAAAAACTTAGCAACATATAGCGACAAACTAAACGTCGCTAATTTAGCAACGTTGCATCGCTACACGTCGCTAATATAGCGACGCATTTACGTCGCTAGAAAATGTTGGAATAGCGACATTTTACGAAAAAATTTCGGTCAACGACTAGCTTAAAGGCGACTTCAACGTAACGTCGCTAAAATTATTTAGCGATATTTTTTGGCCATTTAGTGACGTTTCGAGACGTCACTAATTTGACTTATTCTGGTAGTGTTACTAGTCTTGATTAATCGATACTGTCAAAGTTTTTCTACGATGATTACTATTTTGACTGGCTCAATCTAGCCTCTAGTCACACAACGAACTTCCAGAAGTGGGGTACTATATACTAGCCCAATAAAAAAAAGTTAGTCATCAAAACTTAAAGAACAGACTTACCAATATTGTTGTTAATTAGAATCATATTATAAACACTTGGCCTTCTCGATTGTGGCACTTGATTCTGATTCTGTCTTCGACTTAAATCATTATTACTGTTTTGTAGCATAGTCATCCTGTTCTGATAATTGTTAGCAATATGGCCCGATTGACCGCAGTTGTAACATTCTCTATTTGCGGTGCGACAATCTTCTTTCATGTGACCCTATCGACCACAGGAGATGCCCTCCAGCCCTTGTTGCTGCTATCCTTCCGTCTTTCTTTCCCTTTAGTGATATCTTTTATTGAAATTGTTGTGATTGTTCTGTAATTTTTCTTGAGTACTGCGGGAGTTGAACTATTCCATTTCCACTGCTGCCTCCAAAGACTAAATGTATGATTTGAATTTCTAGTTCATAACATCCCTTCGTATATCATCATTCAAGTCCTTATCAAATCTATGTGTCTTGGCTTTCTCATATGGTAGCATGGAATTGGAAAATTTAGCAAGTTTGGAGAATTTTGACTAATAATCTTTAACTTACAAGCTTTCTTTCTTAAGTTCGACTTACTCGTATTCCTTTTTCTAACGGAACTCTGGGAAAAGGTATTATTCCAGAATTGCATACTTAAATATTTCTTTGGAAATGCAAAAATCTATTATCCTTAATTACGATTCCAAATTATGAAAACCGAAATAATATAATATACGATAAATAGTCGCATATCCGTATACGAATATCGATGCTGTAAGAGAACTTCACAAATTCCATACTCAGTTTCATTGTTCCTTACTTTTTTCTTCTTCCATCATCTTTCCAGTTTGTTCACAGGATTAGAGAATTCTATGTAGAGTTTTTTTTCATATTTTTTTCAACAGTGGTTTCTATCCCAATTTTTATCCTACATGACGACGCTGATGTAGGATGAAAAATCTCTATAAAAATTTCTACATGTAGAAACTTTCATAAAAATGTCTCTCTCTCTCATATAATTTAATTTTGTGTCATAATTTTAAACTAAATTATTAAATTAATTATTATTATTTTTGCTACGTAGGATATAAATTTAAAATTATTGGAGAAATTTTTTTAATACAATTTCTATGTAAAAATTATTTCAACTAGGATAAATTTTTCTTAAAATATAATGTTTGTCCACTGTCACGACCCACACCCGGAATTTGGGGCACGAGTACGTGGGTACGTCTAGCCTACGCCGCAGCATTGGCGGTAAAATACTGTCTAGGTCAATACACTATCTAAACAATCTCACATGAGTATCCAACTCCATAAGGAGACACAGATATCACAATATAATACATAAATACTCAATCATAGAAACTAAAGCACGATGAGATATCGAAGAAAAATAAATAAAATACAACACAAGTCTAAACAACAAAATAATCTAACCAGCAAACAATAATATCCAAGTCTCCAAGTAAGCCGAAAACAAGTCCTCTAAGTCACAGTGTGGAAAAATATTTCCAGTCAGGATGGAACAAAATACATCTCTAACAGCAGTTCTAAATCAATGATATAAACTATGTAGCAGTAAATAGATGTAAATATACAAGATGCATATGCATGTACAAGAGATACACAATAACGGAAATACTACAAATAAATACAAGAATGAACAATATGACGATGAACAAGAATACTAATGCCTAAGTGTGTGAGTACTAGCTTTAACATGTGATCGGCTTGGGAGCTTGTACATGAATAATGGCCTAGTTAGTCATACGTGCGGTGTATGGCTAACACTAACATGTGAACAAGACTTGTACATGAAGGGTATGATCACATATCTACACTAAAATACTCCCCACCCCCGATTAGTATAGTAGATCCAACCATGGTACGCTATGGCACGGGATTCCCTAAGAAGATAGCGACTCTTTCCGAGAATCAGTGTCTGTACATGTACAAGATAATCAATGGAACAAGACTTGGACAAGATACACCATGAACAAGGAATAACATCTCATGACAAGATCCGAATATACCAATCCGTGTAACCATCGTGTCAAAAAATATGGATATCTACACTAAATACAATGAACATAGAGGATATCATAAACAAGAAACTATCAGAGAATGTACTCACCTGGGGTCCTTAGCTAGCAATACCAATGTCCTATTTCCGGGATCTCGTCTGAATAATCCAACAGTCCTATAGACATTATTGAATGATAATACAGAATCAGTCGATACGCTATCATACACACAATCAATAGTACAGGGTCAAGTTTGCATCTAGCTACACGGGTGTCATGTCTGTAATTGCTGTGCAAGATCAGACAGTCAAAATAACACGGGTCTCGCCAGTACGTCAGTGTACATAAGGCAGCCTACTAACAATTCACAGGGTTACATGGTCAAGGTAATTATGGAATATCCGTAATAACACTAGGGTTTCATAGTAAATATATAAATATATATATATAGTCTTAATTAGCATAGTATTTAACTACTTACAATATATATATACCATATATATATATATATATATATATATATATCAACCAATAATTAAATGCATACCAATTGAATACATATACTATATATATATATATATATGTATATATATATATATATATACCAAATACATACATACTAAACATATAGCAATTGCACAATACACGTATACGCGTACGAGTACGTGTACGCAACATGAAAAGAGTATCTCGAACCTGTGCACGCGGGAACGAGGCGTTCAACGACGAGGAGATGAATGAACTGCTGCTACTGTTCAGGCGGAGGGAGTCGCGTCATCAAGGAGAAGGGGTCGGCTCCGGCGTGCTTCGGGCGAACGGTTGCGGCTTCTCCGACGAGTTCTGGTCGTGACGAGGGTGGCCGGATGGGTCAGGCGGTTCTGGAGGAGAACGGAGGGCTCAGTGCAGTCGGTGGCGAGGATGGAGGGATCTGGAGTCGGCTCCGGCGAGTGCAGGCGTTCAGCGGGTTGGCGGGGTGGTTCGGGCTTCAGGCGAACGGGACAGCGGGTTCAGCGGGAGATGGCGGTCGTGCAGGCGATTGGCAGCAAGATTTCCGACATACGCAGAAGAGGACATGCTCTCAGGCATTCTGTCATGCTCCGATGAGTCATCGACGGGGTGGCCGGGATGTGCAGCGTTCATGGGAGGCGGGAACAACAGTGGGTCGGGGCCGTGCTTCAAGCGGCTTCAGTCGAGTTGAACGAGAGAGGGATGGCGAGGCGATCGGTCCGATAGAGGGTTTCTCCGGCGAGGGGTTGAAGGGGAGGGGGAAGTAGAGATGAAGATGGTGATGAATAGTAAGGGTGAGGGATGGTGTCGGCTGTAGCTTTATATTAGGGATAAAAGAATAGGAAAATAAAGGAGATGATATATATATACAAAGGGGGTTGGGTGTTTGACCTAGAAAATTGGTTTGGTCAAACCCTTGGAAAAAGGCCTTGGCTTCTCATGTAGGTATTTCAAGAGCTAGGATTACATAGATTCAAAATGGATAGCTAGGATTGTATTGGATCGAAATAATATAGGGCTATGGTTTGATGAGGGTTGGTGTTTGAGTGTTACATACTCCAAAATTTATGGAAAAATTTACATAAAGGAGAAATGGATTTCTTCATGTATTGTGTCAAATGGGGTGGACACCTTAATGCACCTTTGAATAAAAGTGCCCAATAATTGGAAAATTGCACAAAGTTGGGTTTTTCATTTAATTTAATTAAAATAAATATAATTGGTGTTCTAAAATTAATTATAAGTACATGAGGCTCAAATTAAGTGGGACACAAGTGTCATGAATGAAGAAGACTCAGAATTGAATATTATCATAATTTGGGTTGTACAGAACGGGTCAAGATTGTGTTTTCAATTTCGATTGGAACGTACAAAGATACAAAATTGAATTTATTTAGAATTAACAATAACGTCTGTAACGAATATTGTGCGACTAAAATAAAGTACAAGTGAGCATAATTCTAAGTTACACAAAGTCAGATTAGAAGGCGGGCATTTCTAGGACAAAGGTGTGGAATTTGTTGGAAGGCAAAAGCTAGGGTAGCGCTTCAAATATCGAAACAACGGTAAGGTGCAACAATTAAATAAAATAATAATAATAATAATTTATAAGCCTAAATAATTAATCCGAAATAATACAAATTAAATCCATAGCCCTATATTTCGGTTAGGGGTTCCTCTAGTGGGCTTCTAGGTCTAGTCTACTAACTCAAACATTAATGAACACTATATAATATAATATATATATATATACACATATCATATAATTATTTGAAATAAATACACACAACACTTATTACATATAAAATAACAAAAATACCCCTATTTTATAATGTGGTAGTGACAAGTCTATCCTCCTTAAAAGAATTTCGTCCTCGAAATTTAGGATCCTTAATAGTTATATTTATTTATTATTTTTTTGTCAAAATTTAAATTCATCAAACCATATAATCATGAATTAAATCCATATTGTTATTTCACAATCTTCAAAATTCTACAAATATCATATTCCTGAAAATCTTCAAATTTGAAATCAAATTCCATTCTTATCACAATCTCCTCCAAAATTTTAAGTTAATAACTAAATACAAAATTTAATATCCAATCCTCTAATTTTAAATCCAATCAATGCATATTTATAAAATTTGAAATCTCATCCCAAAAATTTGAATTCAAACTCTAATCCATTAGTGATCTTATTCCTCGATTTCTTTTTTCACACAATACTCAAACAATGTAATACTTATGGAATCTTCAAATATGACATTCAATTTATATCTTAAATTTATATCTTGTAGTCAAATAAATATAATGATAATCTTCTTAAATTCCTCAAACTTTAATGACAAATTAAATCATATCATAATCTTCATAAAAATCAATGATTTAACAAAATCGCCAATTCTGCAATATTAAGTTCTCAACTCTTTATTTAAATTAATATTTATCCTCAAAATTTAAGGCACCTTGTCTCTCTCTGTCAAGTCATAACCTCTTCATTAATTCTTTACTACGGTCAAACCCCCAACAATTAAGGTCTAAGAAAATCCTACCTACAGTCATACAACATGCAATCTAGAAAAACATGCATGGTTATGGTCTGTTTTGTCATGGTATTGCAGTCTCTGTCAGGGTATACTACTAACTACATTCTATCAAAAAAATTATTGATACAAACTACGGTACTAAGAAATCAATCAATCCATCAAGTAGGCGGAAAAGGAACAGAAGGAAGAAAAAGAACAGAACCTGCTAACACATCACCTGGACATCTTCAACCTCTATCATACACTTAACTCTGGTACGTTCACTCATTAATTCCTATCCTTATACACTGATACCCATATCAACTGATCACCAGTCCACAAGATATCCATGGATACATCCACATTGCACACACCTATCTATTAATACAAAAATCTGATACCAAGGACCACTAACACAATCATAGATCAAATGATGCACCTAAAGTTTGATACCTCTATCTCTTTAGGTACCACAGTTTTTACTACTAGTGCACCCACTACTAGCTCTCTTACCTACTGTAATTGTTTATACTAGTTGTTCTTATCACTCAAGTGCATATCAAGTGCAACACAACACACTAAGTATTACTCCCTCTAAGACAACTCTAGATGGACACCCAAGTCCGTTTGTAGTGCCATCTCAAGCATGCTCAAGCCAACAGAATCTTACACATGCACTTCATCCACTCATATAGTGATATATCATAAAATTTTATCCTCAAATAAAAATCCTCAAAATTTAACTTCTCAAACAATTTAAAATAAAATGCATATACTTTCCTCAAAGTCAAATATTCAAATATTGAAACAAAATTTTAATCACTTCCAAAAATCCTTATAGCTTTGACTATGTTTATTGAATTGAATCTGAATCCTCAAAATTTTTAATAACATAATATCTCAACTCCTCAAAATTCTTAAAAATTGAAATTTATTTTTAATCTTCAAATTATAATTTAAATCCACATCTTGTAGTCCAATAGCTCTAATGTTAATCTTTCTCACTGTCCTCGTCAACATATGTCATCAGATGATACCATAAATTAGTCTGTAAAATTTATCTCGATATGAAATCAAACTCAACAATGACACCAAGATTTTAATTTAATAACTGATCATCAAGAATCAAATTCAACAAGTGAGAACGGACGAAAACAAGAAAAAGATTTAAATTAGAAATTATAATAAGATTCTCAATGATCGTTCCAGGAATCTCTTAAAAATTTTGTGATTGAGTATCTTCTCTCATCCTAGTATCCTATGTCCTATATCCTATCGCAGGCATACAGTAGTACAACTAAGACGCCGTACTACCACGACATCGCACAACTTGCGAAGTCTGGCCTGCATGGGCCACCACTAAAAATGTGTCACGACCCGCACCCAGAATTTGGGGCACGAGTACGTGGGTACGTTCAGTCGACGCTGCAGCATCGACGGTAGAACACTGTCTATGTCAATACACTATCTAAACAATCTAACACAAGTATCCAACTCCATAAGGAGATACAGATATCATAATATAATAAGTAAATACTCGATCACAGAAACTAAAGCACGATGAGATATCAAAGAAAAATAAATGAAATACAACACAAGTCTAAACAACAAAATAATCTAACCTGCAAACAATAACATCCAAGTCTCCAAGTATGCCGAAAACAAGTCCTCTAAGTCGCAGTCTGGAAAAATATTTCCAGTCAGGATGGAACGAAGTACATCTCTAACAGCAGTTCTAAATCAATGATATAAACTATGTAGCAGTAAATAGATATAAATATACAAGATGCATTTACATGTACAAGAGATACACAATAAAGGAAATACTGGAAATAAATACAAGAATGAATAATATGACGATGAACAAGAATACTAATGCCTAAGTGTGTGAGTACTAGCTTTAACATATGATCGACTTGGGAACTTGTACAGGAATAATAGCCTGGTTAGTCATACGTGCGATGTATGACCAACACTAACATATGAACAAGACTTGTACATGAAGGGTATGATCACATATCTACACTAAAATACTCCCCACCCCCGACTGGTATAGTAGATCCAACCATGGTACGCTATGGCACGGGATTCCCCAGGAAGATAGTGACTCTTCCCGGGAATCAGTGTCTATACATTTATAAGATAATCAATAGAACATGACTTGCACAAGATACACCATGAACAGGGAATAATATCTCATGACGAGATCCGAATATACCAATCCGTATAACCATCGTGTCAAGAAATATGGATATCTACACTAAATACAATGAACATAGAGGATATGATAAACAAGAAACTATCAGAGAATGTACTCGCCTGTGGTCCTTAGCTGGCAATATCAATGTCCTATTTTTGGGATCTCGTCTGAATAATCCAACAGTCCTATAGACATTATTGAATGATAATATAGAATCAGTTGATACGCTATCATACATACAATCAATAGTACAGGGTCAAGTGTGCATCTAGCTGCACGGATGTCACGTCTGTAATTGCTGTGCAAGATCAAACAGTCAAAATAACACGGGTCTCGCCCATACGTCAGTGTACATAAGGCACTCTACAAATAATTCACAGGGTTACATGGTCAAGGTAATTACGGAATATCCGTAATAATACTAGGTTCTCATAGTATATATATAAATATATATATATAAATATATATATATATATATATATATATATATATATATATATATATATATATATATATAGTCTTAACTAGCATAGTATTTAATTACTTACAATATATATATACCATAAATATATATATATATATATATATATATATATATATATATATGTATATATATATATATATATACCGAATACATACATACTAAACATATACCAATTGAATACATATACTATATATATATATATATATATATATATATATATATATATATATATATATATATATATATATATATATACCAAATTATATATACCAAATACATACATACTAAACATATACCAATTGTACAATACACGTATACGCGTACGAGTACGTATACGCAACATGAAAAGATTGTCCCAAACCTGTGCACGCGGGAACGAGGCGTTCGACGATGAGGAGATGAATGAACTGTTGCTACTGTTCAGGCGGAGGGAGTCGCATCGTCGAGGAGAAGGGGTCGGCTTCGGCGTGCTTCTGGCGAATGGTAGCGGCTTCTCCGACGAGTTATGGTCGTGACGAGGGTGGCCGGACGGGTCAGGCGGGTCTAGAGGAGAACAGCAGGCTCAGTGCATTCGGTGGCGAGGATGGCGGGATCTGGAGTCGGCTCCGATGAGTGCATGCGTTCAGCTGGTCGGCGGGGTGGTTCGGGCTTCAAGCGATCGGGATAGCAGGTTCAGCAGGAGATGGCGGTCGTGCAGGCGGTTGGCAGTGAGGCTTCCACCGTACATAGGCGAGGACAGGCTCTCAGGCATTCAGTCGTGCTCCGGTGAGTCGTCGATGGGGTGGCCGGGATGTGCAGCGTTCATGGGAGGCGGGAACAACAACGGGTCGGGGTCGTGCTTCAGGCGGCTTCAGTCGAGTTGAACGAGAGAGGGGTGGCAAGGCGGTCATTCCGGTCGAGGGTTTCTCCGATGAGGGGTTGAAGGGGAGGGGGAAGGAGAGATGAAGATGGTGATGAATAGTAAGGGTGAGGGCTGGTGTCGGTTGTAGCTTGATATTAGGGATAAAAGAAAAGGAAAATAAAGGAGATGATATATATATATATATATATATATATATATATATATATATATATATATACAAAGGGGGTTGGGTGTTTGACCTAGAAAATTGGCTTGGCTTCTCATGTAGGTATTTCAAGGGCTAGGATTACATAGATTCAAAATGGATGGCTAGGATTGCATTGGTTCAAAATAATGGAGGGCTATGGTTTGATGAGGGTTGGTGTTTGAGTGTTACATACTCCAAAATTTATGCAAAAGTTCACATGAAGGAGAAATGGGTGTCTTCATGTATTGTGTCCGATGGGATGGACAACTTAATGAACTTTTGCATAAAAGTGTCCAATTAGAAAATTGCACAAAGTTGAGTTTTTATTTTAATTTAATTAAAATGAATATAATTGGTGTTATAAAATTAATTAGAAGTACATGGGGCTCAATTTAAGTGGGACACAAGTGTCATGAATGAAGAAGACTCAGAATTGAATATTATCATAATTTGGGTTGCACAAAATGGGTCAAGATTGTGTCTCCAATTTCGATTAGAACGCACAAAGATACAAAGTTGAATTTATTTAGAATTAACAATAACGTCCGTAACGAATATTGTGCGACTAAAATGAAGCACAAGAGAGCATAATTATAAGTTACACAAAGGTCAGATTAGAAGGCGGACATGTCTAGGACAATGGTGTAGAATTTGTTGGAAGGCAAATGCTAGGGTAGCGCTCCAAATATCGAAGCAACGGTAAGGCACAACAATTAAATAAAATCAAAATAATAATTTATAACCCTAAATAATTAATCTGAAATAATACAAGTTAAATCCATAGCCCTATATTTCAGTTAGGGGTTCATCTAGTGGGCTTCTAGGTCTAGTCTACTAACTCAAACATTAATGAACACTATATAATATAATATAATATATATATATATATATATATATATATATATACACATATCATACAATTATTTGAAATAAATACACACAACACTTATTATATATAAAATGAAAAAAATATTCCTATTTCAGAATGTGGTAGTGACATCCACCCATATATGTAGAAGCATAAAGATTATGCCTCCCAAAAGATGTTAAACCTAAAGGGACAACATCGTAGTGCCTCACAAAATATACACTTCCAAGCTCAGCAGAAAAATAACGTACTTCCTTAAAGCCTGGAACAATGGCTCACTTTCATGCCATTCGTCCAACTCAACTTAGACAGGCGTACGTTCTTCAAGTTTTCTCTCTAAGCATTTAATGCAATAAATCTGACACCTGAAAAATATAGTACTCGAAGAGATCAAGCTCATTAATATAGAGGATCTCTGGCACAGAGACCCAGGTTATCGTTTTGTGGCTAGTGCTGCCACATTACTCCAGAGTATGCTAGTGTGCTATCCCTATCAGAGTACGCGAGTATGCCATCTCTATCAGGGTACGCCAGTGATGCTCTCTCCATGAATATACCAATATTACTGCTTCGGCCAGATTATGCCAGTGTGCTATCTCTATCAGATTACACTAGTGTGGCTATATCTACCAGAGTACGCCAATGATGCTATCTTCCCCTAAAAATGCCAGAGCATGCCAGTTTACTATCTCTACTAGAGTACGCCAGTATTGCTATCTCTACCAAAGTACGCCAATGATGCTATCTCCCCCTAAATATGCCAGAGCATGCCAGTTTGCTATATCTACCAGAGTACGCCAGTGTTGCTATCTCTACTAGAGTACGCTAGTGATGTTATCTGCCCCTAAATATGCCAGACCATGCTTGTGTTGCTAACTCTAATGGAGTACACCAACATTGATACCTCTACAAAAGTATGCCTATGCCTCTTTCTTCTTGAAGGTGTGCGCACTTTGTTCTCTACTGAAGAAGTATGCGCACTTTGTTTCCTATAACTGACAATGAGCGGTTATGATTCATATATTTTGTACCACAATTCTCATAGAATGTGCATAAATAACTATCCCCATGACCTAGGTTTTCCTCGTACAGGAGGCCACGTGTCAAGCTGATAGTAAGTGGTACACCCATTAAGCAGAATTTGGGTTATAAATCTTCAAAATATACGCGTACAATGGCAAATACCCTACATATTTATCATTTGTACACATACATCCAAATATCTGTTTTGAGTACTATAAATACAGGATCACTGCTATCATACATACACACACACACAGACGGACAGATAGATAGAGTAAACAGAAGCTTTTGCCAGTATTGCTCGAGCCTTCTTCTATAAGTGTTCAAGTGTTTTGACATTTCTTCTTCGTGTCGAGTAGTCCAAGGAGTAAACTGATCGACCGCAGATCAGATCTCTACAACTATACTTACCCAGAATTATTGTACTTTAGATTCTTGTATAGGATTTATTGTACTTCCCATTTATTTCTAGTTTATAACACAAAAGTTCGTTCAACTTTTTGTTCGTAGAAAATAAAATGGCGACTCTGTTGAGGACGACCTTCTCCTCTGATGACAATGTGATAACTCAACTCGACATCGTGTAGGTCGGCACAACACATAAGATGTTGGTCGTACAATTTGACCAACAAGCTTATGAAGAAATGCCCGTCGGGTGGTAGTGCTAGCCCCTCAACCGCAACCAAATCGAAGAAGGTTCGTAAGATTTGGCTGGCCAAGCCTCATTCCTCCTACCCTGAAGTTGCTATTAACAATAGGAAAGGAGTGTTGATCCCAACCAACAAGGATTTCCTCATTGTTAACTTTGTTCCTTCATCCCCAGTATGTGACTCGATAGATACTCTACTTAGCCACGCTAGTGTGCCAACTAAGGGGAACAAACTGTGAAGCTCTCGTAACAATAAGCGGGGATGAACAAATTTTTCCTTGGCAGAGGAATTCACTACGATGTTAAGGGGGTTGTTCTTCATCGTGCTGCCAATTCCTTGCATATTCAGTGCAACATACAAAGCAAGTCCAACAAGGACTACGCTGTCCAGTCCATGTTGCGGAAGGAAGAAAGCACGCGCGTATCTCCTGCTTCCTATGGTACACGTGGCAGGGAAATTATTCAACAATCTTGCCGCTTGAAGAAGAATATTTCGTACGTATAAAAGGAGTCAGCAGAAGAAACTCCTCTACCACAGATTATGATTGTGCATACAACGAAGGGAAAATTATGTACCTCCATTCCCGAAGCTGTTGATAGTGCACACAAAGTACCAGACTTACGTGCAAAGTTAAGCTCGTGAAGTCAGAATGTGCGTATTTATGGAGAAAATATTTCTCAAGTTCGCGTTTCACTCTATATGCGGGGGACACAATATGTGCATACAAAATTCAATGTACATAATATAAAAAGGCTGAGTCTGCCTGCTTCTTCTGTTCCTCCACCTTCTGATTTACATGATGTTCTTACACAAAGGCATAAGGAGAAGGAACTCTTTGTGCCTGCAGTGATGCATCCAAATGAGCACCATTGTACTAGTCACAAGATTGTAATCAGCTATTGTTGTACTAAAATAGTTAAAAATTCTACTAAACGGTCTGTGTTTGACCGGTTGAGTTATACCTTGCCTACTATACAGCGATATAGAAAGAAGGTAGACGAATAAGAAGACAACGAGGTTTGCTTTTGGCTCCAGTGTACATGGCCTCATGGTTTCCCCACAGAGGAAGGCGTTCAAGACGAAGCACTTCGAGAACACATGATCAGAGGAGATTTGGCCAACTAGTCGAGTCTTTCGAAGGAGTATACCAAAACACCCATTCTCGGAGGCGAGAAATCTCTCTTACGAGGAGGAGTCATTCCTCAGATTCTGAAGCTGACCTTCCTGGGGGTAGCAATCCCCATGGGTCTGAAACAGACAGTGTAGACTCCAGCTACATAATGTAATCCACTAGCCCTTCTATCGTCCATAGAGAGGTCAGTGTATATGTCGTTGGAGATGAGCAGGACGCTACTACTTCCGAAAATACTAAGCATCATCTGTGTACAAAGACATGCACACTATGATGCAGAATATGTATCAGATGATGATGTCTCAGCATATTACTATGGCAGCACTAGTGAAGGTAGTGGTTCAACTACCTGTGAATGCGCAACCACATCTTGGCAATGCAAACCCAGATCCTTGTCTCCATAATGAGTCGGTTGCACCATCTCCGAATACTTTCCATGCCGAGGGTGGTCCTACACCCGTGGTTGTACAAGTTCAGCCTACATCACTTCAGTCGGCTGCACTAACTCTAGCTAATGATACACAAGAAGCCATCAGGGAGTTGTGAGCTCAGTTTGATGCTATGAATAATCAAGACAAACTCTAGAAGGTTGGGATAGGACAACCTTATCCGCCTTACTGGAATAATGTTATTTTTCCACTTAAGTACAAGCAACTATCAATGACACCATTCGAAGGGAAGCCGTCGATACATCAGTATATGAACTATTTTGACAGATTGATGGCACACTTTCCATGAGATAACGCTTTGCTAACTAAGCTGTTCGTCGGAGCTTTGACCGACGTAACTTATGACTGATTTTGTAGTCTTCCTGACAATTGTATTTTCTCATTTGAAGACCTGCGATGCCTCTTCCTTTCTTGATTCTATGATGGAAGAATGGACGTGATTATGTCCACTATTATTAACACTAAGCAGAGAGAGAAAGAATCTGCTCATGACTTCATAGAGCATTTCAGGCAAACCGCTCAAAAGATGCCTCCAGTCATTCCTGAATCCGTACTTATGGACACTGCCGAAAAAAATTTGTTGTCAGGATTGAAGTTTTATGGAGGTACAACTTAATTTGCAGATAGGACATCATTCATTATAAACCCTAATGTGGCAGAACAAAATACGAAAGATGTTAATTTAGGTTTCTTGGGTATCAAGATACCTAGTTCTGAGGATAAAGGCAAGCATCACTCAGTCGCAAAAATAACAATAACTGCAATAAAAAAGAAGAAGAAGCCCTAACAGTAAATGTGTCCAAACGACCTGCCTCTCCGCCAAACCAAAAGACTCTAGAGTCTTCAAGGACTAAGGAAGAGTATTCCTTCGATGAGGATGACATCATCAGCATCTTTGATTATCTAATAAAAAGTATCAAGCTGTAATTTCCTGACATTAGATGACCAGATGAAGCAAACAAGACGGATGACCCAAAGTATTGCTTGTATCATCGATACATACATCACCCCATAAGGGCCTGCTATGTATTGAAAAGAAAAATACAACATTTGATAGACTCCAAGGCAGTCACAATTCACAATAATGAGAAGACAGTTACTGCCAACTTTGTGTCTCTTCAATTCGACGACTTTCCGGTGCAGGAAGTACCAGACAGTGTCGTGCCAATACCAAGAGCGACGTTGGAGATCGTCAACCTCCCACTAACTCATAATCAAACAGAAGGACTGGTGCCTCTTATATCTCGCAAAGTCATATGGATTCATCCTGACTTGTTACAATATGGAACAAGAAGCAGTGTCTTCGAGTTTTAAATCTTAAAAGAATTCCTAGAAGAGTAGATCATGTAATATGATTTCTATACAGTATAACTCAGAGAAGGCTGAGATAAGTCTGGATATTGTACTTTCCTGGAACCTAGCCTCTGAGGTCTGGATCTATCTCCAAGAGTGTCACATCCCGCTCCCGTGATATCGAGTATAGATTGTTAACGCCCAGCATATGCTATTGTTGACACCGGTAGTAAACTGTTCTAAACCTCATTAGTCACCAAATGATCACTATTATCGATTTCTCATCACAATACTAAATACGATAAAATATCCAAGCACGATCACAATCACCACAGTCCACTATATCTTTTATTGCCTGTCTTTTACAAGTAATATCCGGGAACAAACTCGATGAAACTAAAGGCAACATCATCTTCCAAGTACAACATCACTACAACTAAATAAAATTCTACATCTATAGTCTTCAGATCTCCGAGATGAACTCCTACTCCAATGTGGCCTCCAAGTTGGTAGAAGTCAAGTCACCTGCAACGATCCTATCAGGAAAAGAGCAAAGTACAATCCTTTGAAATGAACACGATACAAAGTAAAACTGAAAGTATAATGCAACCGGTAATGAAATGTCTGACCTGCAATGCTGGACAATATGCAATCAATGAAATAATGAGCCAGTGTACCAGGAACAATTAAGACTCGTGATTGAAATACCATTTTCGATATTTGACCGGCAGGGAAAGCATATAAATATAAAGGTACGACTTAACCACACATGTCATGTGTAGTTAGGCTCTGCACATGACCTAGCTAGTTTTGGGTTTGGTCATATATCTACTCAGTATTTTCCCTCCCCAAGTACCATAAACAGAACCAGAATAATAAGCATATGAAGTACAAATCCAATTGTGTCCATCTCGTGTCCAATATGAAAACAAAGAATAATACAGTAATACTAAGTAAAGAATTCAATTCGCAGTGTACTTGCCTAAAGTCCCAAACTGCTGGGGTTGCTCTTTAGTCCAAACCTGTTCATATACAAGATCTTATTATCAGATCCCTATCTTATGGAATTTCCTATTTTTGAATCCAAACTCCAAATACCCTTTTATTCTAATAACTTCTTAATAGCTGGCAATTCTTATGATTTTTAACTAATTTATTTAACTAATCAATTTCTTGATTAATAATTAACTAAAAATTTCCTAACTATCAATTTTTGATTAAGCTAACTAATTACTTAATTTATTGGTAACAAACTTTCTATTTAAACATATTCCTATCTAACTTACTTCTAAACTAACTAATTAGACACTCCATTAATTGGCTTCTGATAGCAGTCTCTTGGACCAAAATCAAGAGCCCAAAGTCTTAAATTCAAAATTTATTCCTGCCTACAGTAACCCCAATGTGAACGTTAAGGTTAAAATTCAATATGAATTATGGGTTCCAAACACAATATTCAAAATCCTGCCAAACTGATTTAAACTGAAAGAGAATTTAATGGTGTCCACTCGTCCTTGAGTCACCCCTAAACACAGACACCATCTCTTGTCCCAATCGATACTTCTCTAAACCCAAACACAGATGCTTCTTAGATACATAAGTGTCACAAACGAATACAAGCACCGCACAAAATTGAATCAAGAAGAGGTTTATAATAGATACTTGAACTGATTAGGTTGTGTCCGAGTCTCAATTTGTGGACACGAGCAGAATTGGAGGATAAACTATGTCAATGAAAGATCAGTTTCCTCTTATGCAATTTGTCGAGCACTATGTGTGTGTACTTAAACAAGATCCGAACGGGTAATTTTGAATCGATCATTATGATCAAAATTGAGAAAGAAGTTCAGAATACAAGGAACAAATGCTCAGAGGACTTACCAAGATTGTTCGTCGACACCGGGGTGATCGACGTGGTGCACTGTAGATGTTGAAGACACCGACGTTGAGTGGCGGAGCTTCGTCATGGTCGGAGAAGATGACTTCGGTGAATTCTCGGCGGTGGAAGGAGAAGTCTCCGTGGACTTTGGCAGATTTTGCCATGGCCAGCTTGTCGACGACGATCGCTGACATCATGCAATTGTTCACGAGCAGCTCACCAGACCATGGTCGACGAGATCGGGGAGGAATCGAGCTTCCTGAGATGCTTGCTCACTCGAAAGTGAGTTCACCGGAGCTCTGTTGTAGTGCCCCGCTCTACGTTGGCACTATGTACAAGTGATATCGCTTTGCTGGCTCAAGCGGAAGCCTTCTTGAAGTGTTCCTCGATCAAAACATAAGACGATTGATCTAAGTGAGTGGGCCGAACTTCATTATCTTATTCTTGCACACCTTAATAATAAATCTGAGTTTTTGCAATGCTTATTTGCATTAGTAGTAAATGTTCGCATTGAAAATAATAGAACGAGAACCTGTATGCTTAACTAAGAACTTGAAATGCTTGTCATTGAAAATAACCTTACCATGCTAGTAAAAGAAAAAAATGTTGCATGCTTAGTTACACTAACACCGCTATCGAACGAACCCTTCCCATGTTAATAAGATAAGTAAAAAAAATTGCTTGAACAAGTCTCTATGTTGTATGCTAAACAAAAGTAGAACTGTATGCTTAACTTGAAGAGATAAATAGAATCGTGCCATGCTTGTTAAATTAAAGACCGTTCATATGTTTGCTTATCATCGTATATATAATTGCTTATCATTGATGCAAAAGCTAGATTGAATGTATGCTTATATTGTTACAAAGAGTAAATGACTTGTCTTCATAAGAAAAGCGACTAGTAGCTCGCTATGGTGTTCCGTTCCTACCAGATCTAGGGGGTACGGCTATTAGATAAGAAAAGTGATAAAGATATGCTTGCTCATGTTCTGTGCATCATAATTATTTTTATCTGATATATGTTGCTTGTCATGCATTGGTCTCGGACAACTTGTGCACAAGGTAATAGTCTCTCGAACGATTCTCGGGACATTAGAAATTGATCGGTCTGGAGGAGATTGTGAGAGCACCCTGATATTCTGGTCCTACGGGATCTAGGGGGGTGTTGTTGTCTATTAGTGTAGAGACGAACCATGATGTCACAACTGCTAGTATTCATATGTGTTGGTGAAGAGCTGAACCTTCAGTCATAGCTGCCGACATATGCGCGTGCTAGTGAAGAGCTGAACCTTGAGTCACCGCTGCTAATCATGGGGCTACCCATGGACCATCATGTAGTTAGGACACATGCTAGGTTAGCCTTCTAGCATACCTAGCTATTTGATGCAAAGATAGACAGGAAATAGAACCTTTAGGTATTTGCAAATTATTGCTAACTTGTATGTCTGCGTAGGGATAACCGTTCAGCGAAGGGTAAGAATCACTGGATAAGTGATGCTTTGATTTTTGATTATGCTTGAATCTCGTATTTTCCCTAGACTTGCATGTTTCACTTGATGTTCGCTGCTGCCCCTTAGTACTAAATTGAATAAGTCCACTAGATGCGCTTTGTCCTGAATTGAGATAATCAGTCCACTAGAAATAACTTGTATTCCTAAAGACTTTGTAAATATGGTGCACGATACATGCTGCACACTACACGATAAAACACTGTCCCTACTGTATGCTTGATTGTATCGAATATGCAAACTGTTTCAAAGCTATGTTTTCGAAAGAAGTAAACTAACTCTAACCTTGTGCTGCATGAAATGAACCTAGGTAAAAATAACAAGATCACTAGTAATATAATATTTTGCCACATGCTTACTTATTGTTGGTTTCAAGGAGTGTTGCTTTTGTTCGTTGATTTTATACTCACCAGTACTTTCCCCAAAGTTCTAACCCACCAACAGTTTGCTTGTTCGCAGGTACTAGATCGTCTGAAGAAGCGATAGCCGTGTTTCATACCCAGGATCTAGAAATCTGGAGTCGATGCCTTGAGCCGTATCGAGAAACTTTGAGCTGCTTTTGTATAAAGAGATATTTGTATATAATGATGTTATTGTATTTGAGAGATTGCTTGAGCGAATTGTAACCTCGGCCAAGCGTCGCTGTAATACTTATTGAATATCAATAAAAAGCTTATTTCCTTATGCCATTGTGTTTTTTATTTTTCTACAATATTGTGCTGCTACTTCTGTCTTGAATAGCTTACTTGCCCTTGTTCAAAACTTTGGCCTTGTGCAAGCGCAACTTAATCTTGTACGACATCACGCTCAAGCAAGGACGGTCGGTCCCGCAAGGACCCAAGCGAGGACGAACGGTCCCTACGAGATCGGAGCTTGACATCTGTCACGACTATTAGCACTCGCGCACGTCCGAACTCGATGGAGGAGATCACTGTTGATCTGCCATGGAAGCCATGACCGCGAGCTTCGGCTTAAGAAAAACAGTTACAAACTGTAACTGATTATTGAAGGGAGGAAGGAAAAAGAAGAGTGTGGAGAGGGGATGGTTTTGGCGGAGCTCTTATTCCACAAAGAGAGATAAAATGAGCAGGGGAACGAAAAGTTTGTTTGTGTTATATAGACTTGATTTAGACAATTCAAAATTGCAAAATGAATTATCATAGTTGCATAATAGTTTGTTTATTTACAAACATAATTAAATGTGTTTTAAATCCCTAAATTGGTTAGGGTTGTTATGAAAGTTGTTAGAATGATTAGAATGACCCTTCTAGAAGTCTTTAATAGGAACATAGCTAATTGGAAGATTTTGGCTTAGTCTTTTATTTACCAAATGGCCATAAATTAATCCTCTAGAGTAATTAAAATATATGAGCAAAAAATTATTTATTGAGAAAAATTATTTATGAACTATTTTTAGGATTGAGGGGTTACAAATCTATCTACCTTAGAAATTTGTTTCCTCGAAATTTAAGATAAACATAGGTACGAAAGAGGATAAAGATAAATAAAATATTGTATTCAATATTCCGAGATTAGAGATAGAATATGAAAAAAATTCAACATGCAGCATGAATGTGATAACAAGGAGAAAATTATAATAATTGTTTTATCTAGTAAAAGATTCATAACTGAGAAAAATAGAATTCTGTCCTAAAATAATCATAAGGGATCGAATAACATTGAAAATATTGCAACCCTGTAATGAAATAACTAAAGAAGATATAATTTTGCAAATAGTCCTTCGACTAGTGGCATGACTAGGACATGCATAATGAAATAGACAGAAGGGATAAAATTTTATTGAGCGGATGTACAATAATAAAATTAGCTGAAAAGACAAGATGTGAGGGATTGTATAAGGTACCCAAAAAAGACAAGAATGCAAGGACATGCGATATAAGAAAATCGATAATCGTATGATAATAAGACATAGTCGCTAAGGTATCAAAAATCATGTATATATCTGAAGTCACTTTACTTAGAGTCCACGCCACGCTAGTGTACGTCTAGTTGCGGTAGACCCTTGGTTCCACGACTCAGATAAATAATGGGTTACCTAATACTCAATCAAGTTTATCCATTTTTTGACGATATTGAATGAACAAATATTTCTGGCAAGGATCGAAACATGAGGCATTTAGGACGCGGTCTCAATAATATCCAAAAACCTTTACATACATGAAATCACTTCAACTTAGAACACGTGATGCGCCAATGCGTATCTGGCTGCAATAACTCGCAGTTTCCATGACTCAGATAAATGGCTACAGTATGTATCTGCCACGTCATAGTTAGTCCTCGAATATTCTCTCAACTTTATCTATAGGAATTTCAAATGAATATTTGTACCAAAGAAGGTTTATCACGATAGATAGAGATTCTACAAGTATTTGTTCTTGGGAAACACTAAGATTAGTGTAAATATTTGTTCTGAAGTGTAAGTATCCGTTCTTGAAGTGTAAGAATCTGTTCAAGGAGATTTATCACAATAAGAAGGGATCAGTGTAAGTATTACGTCTTTAATTGTAAGTATCAGTTCTGTAAGCAAACACAACTACCAAAAGAGATTCGTGTTAGTATTTGTTGCTCAAGTGTAATATCAGTTCTTCAAGTGTATGTATCTGTTCTGTTCCGTGTAAGTATATGTTCTTGAGAAACATCATACTTGAATGATTTAGAAGGGAAAAGATAAATATGAGTATATGTTCTTCAGATGTAAGTATCAGTTCTGAAAAATAACACAACTATCAAAAGGGACTCGTGTAATATATGTTCTGAGACAATATATTGAGAGTAAAACAAAAAGTTGACAAGTAGTGTAGTATAATGATCGATTCCTGAAATTAAGCCACACTATTCTATCTCTGGTTATCAAGTGTTGGGTGCAAAAATATATAGATTTTGATTGATCAAAGGCAAACCAGAATTTCTTTAGAATCGATGAAGATGGATAATTGAGCTAGGTTCGACTAGTGGCATGACTAGGACATGCATAATACCAAGTAGAAAGTATAGGAATTTATGAAAATAATATCTTCGGACATTTGGGAGTAACCTGGGAGTAAATGGATTTAAGGGGAACATATGTATATATTGGAATTATTCTAGCAATTCCTCGTGGCCCAAATTTAATAAACGAGTGTGACTGGGTACTCTAGTCTATGGGCATTAAACTTAGGTTTAGAAAAATCAAATGATTTTTTTAGAAGAAGTATTATTTGACCAAAACAATTATAGAAATTTGAAACGTTCCAATGAATAGATAAGAAAGTTTGATAGGTTGATCATCAGGTGATGCTTGAGTTAGTCTTTAAACTTTATTGAGTCAAAAGAATATATAGGAATTTAATTCATAAGTCTTATTAGAGAAGGAGTTTGAAAACTCTATTCTAAAATAGAAAGTAGTAGTTGAGCTAAAATTTTAAAGAATGTAGAAGCTTGTAGAGATTGTGTAAGCCCCCTCATTTTAGTATAGGGGTTATTTAGTATTTTTTTCATTTATTTTTATTTAATTAAATAAGTTACAAAATTAATTTTTAAAATTATATATATATATATATATATATATATATATATATATATATATATATATATATATATATATATATATATATATGACACATTGACTAGACAAATTAGACCAAAATGACCCATCGGCACCAACATAACTCAACCCAAACATTCCCACACCCCTACCTGGTTCATGCAAAACATTATATACCAATTTCCTCTCTACAAAAAACCAAATGTCATGATAAACCACTCTAAACCATACACTTGACACATTAGAAAATTATTTCTGCCCTACACACTTTGGACTTGACCCAATTTCACACCACACATATTAACCATTATAGGTTGGACCCAAGTGTGGTCAACCACACTAAATGGGAGGCCAACATTCCCCACTTTTTTACCTTCCATAACCCACAAGTACCCTTAACTATTCATTTTCCATAACGTACAAAAACTTCCCAACCATTACTCTCCTCTCAACCTTTCACCAACCCCTTAATGGTTGGCCACCTATAGACTTCCCCTCACCTCATTAACTCATAACACCTGAACAAAACTTCTTCCTAACTCTCTTCCCCATATTTTAAAAACATTTTCCTAACCCTCTTCCCCACATTTTTTCTTCACAAACTATCTCCAAAATCCTTCTCCATTTCCCTCCACACCACCATCTTTCCACCCCTACCTAGGCTGAATCCGAATTCAGCAACACTCCACCAATCCGGCCATATCTCCCTCCATACCAATTTCTTCCTCTCAAATTCAGTACACTTCTTTCTCTCCCTGTCCTCGATACTTTCTTTTCACAAACATTCCACCAAAACTCAATCTAACTTTCTCAAAACAACCCCACCACCAGAAGTGTCCAGGCTGAATCCGAATTCAACCTATTCCATTTTCAGGCCACTTCACCACCTCCACAGCCCCCAAACCACCTCTAAAACCACCCAAACATTATCTCCTATCAATCTACTATCTAACCTAGCCACCACAGTCGTCCTATTGGTCGGAGCAAGGTCACAATTGAGCCCTATACTCAGCTGAACACGACATGACAAACCATCAGGTTTGTCATTTTCAACCACTTGTTTTCATTTTTTTCAGCTGTCAAACCTCCACCACAGTGACTCTAACGCGTACCCATATGTGTCCTATACCTTTCATGTTTGCTACAACACCTGGATCGCAACCGTTTGCTAGTGGCGAGCGTTTTATGAAGATTGGTCCATGTTGAACCAGTTTTCGTGCACCGCTGTTTGCATCGCTTTGTGAAGCGCCAAGACAACAAATAAATACTTGGTTACGTTGCTAACACATGCCTCTATCACCCCAATATTCTATACATCGATCTCGTTAAGTTTTATACATATTTTTGCATCCTTTTTCGTAGGATAACTCATTGAACATCGAAAAACTCATGAATCCGATTTGTAACTTTAATTTATGAGACCACCAACTCGATATATTATTTTTTTTATGATTAAAATCATGTGTCCCATGTTAGAGATCTCTGGATTACATCTTTTTTATGTTTATTTTAGATTATAAAAAATATATTTTTGTATGTATTAATTTGTTCCAATCAACCTACTATGGAGAAGTTGTACAACTAGTCGACCCTAGTAACTAGACCCTGTAGATGATGCCCATAAATTTTTTAAATCTTAATTATAGATATTTTAAATATTTATTCCAGAATTATTAGAGTATATTTTATGAATATATTCATGGTAGATTAATGGTGTAGCTTAGTACCAACATAGTAAGTACCAACTTGAACCTAAAACTAGACTAGTTGCCATGAGACCTAGTTTTGACCATAGATGAGTATGAAATTGTTGTGTATAACATACCTTAGCATGATAGCTGATCGGTAGATATCATATGATCGTAGGAGTTCATGACGATACGATTGGGATTGCCGAAGCAGGATCTTTGTTCAATCATCAAAAATATTCAGGCAAGTGTACCTTGACAAGATGTTTACAGTTCTTAATTATTTATTATGAATTAGATATTATATTTATATGGCTTGTTTGATGTATCTGTTTATCCTAGGGCCGACATATGATACTTCGTGTCCGAACCAGATTCGGGTACCGACATCCTCCGTAGAGTCAAGTATCGTAGTTAGAGAGTCATTCTTTCGAACTCATGCTTTGTGCATATATTCTTTTCACATTCGATCGTAGGACACTTAACACGATATTCATGTGACAGAGTCTTTCTTGACATGTTCGTGGTATTTGGACTATAGATAGGACTACATGATGCATAATATAGTGATATTTTTAGTTATACATAGTTTATATGACTTGTGCTGATAGTTAGAGCTCATGATCTTACGTGTCATGATATAAGACGTGAGGTTACATTGGGAGGGGAAAGTCTCCATCGTGCTCTGGGCATATTCTACCTATTACTTATCTACATATGTAATAGACTTTGGGTTCCTATGCAGAATCTAAAGTGATTATATATATATATATATATATATATATATATATATATATATATATATATACTAGCCTTCTCTGGATTCCCCTACACAGAGCCTCGAGGGTACTGCCTAGCATACAGATGAGTCCGTGAGTACCAGCCCAGGGTAGGAGTCTATACTCTCATTTGCATGTCACATAGTTGGTTACAATAGTTTACCCTGGATTATGGGTTTATTATAATGTTTACTTTGGAATGTTGTTTCTTGTACCGTGTTACGTCCCTCTGAGAATCTGGTCCCCTACCAGTTTTGCAGCATAGACGGTTGTGGAGCCTTTCTGGAATTGCTGATGCTTATTGCCTTGTCATACGGGCATTGATACCAGGTACTTATTACATTTTTACCATATTTATGGTTATTTTTCATGTTCTTTTATCTTCTGATATATCTTTGTTTTATAGACTCAGTTTCTTTCTCGAGTCTATTTGAGCTTGTGTGTTAGTGACTTTATCACATGTAGCTTATTCTTTATGTATTTTGTTCATTATAGAGTGAGACATAGGTATATTTAATGTTTTATTTATATATTAACCATTATATTACAGTCTATACGTATTCGAGTCAGACTAGAGTCTGGTCGAATGCGTAGTTGGCATGTTACGTATTCCTAGTCCTACGTATTTTGGGACTGACGCGTGGCATATAGGAAAGGAGATGATCACTCAAGAGCCATAGGATTGTAACCACGACCTCGCATATCTGAGTCATTCATAGAACTTTTAGGAGATGCGACAAATATACAATAATACAATCGGCCTATGCTGTGATGAGTTTCTCTTAGTCTAATAGGCTCCCCAATCGCACTCTAAATCTTAAGTACCATTAAGTCAGACCTGCTTGGGCCACTACTAAAAATGTATCACATCCCGCGCCCACGATATCGGGTACAGGTTGTGTACGCCCAGCCTACGCTGTCGTTGACAGCGGTAGTAAGTTGTTCTAAACCTCAGTAGTCACCAAATGATCACTATTATCGATTTCTCATCACAGCACTAAACACGATAAAATACCCAAGCATGATCACAATCACCACAATCTACTATATCTTTTATTACATGTCTTTTACAAATGATATCCGAAATAAACACGGTGAAACTAAAGGCAACATCATCTTCCAAGTACAACATCAATACAACTAAATAAAATTCTACAACTAAAGTCTTCAGATCTCCGAGATGAACTCCTAGTCCAATGTGGCCTCCGAGTTAGGTAGAAGTCAAGTCACCTGCAACGATCCTATAAGAAAAAGAGCAAAGTACAACCCTACAAAATGAACACGATACAAAGTAAAACTGAATGTACAATGCAACCAGTAATGAAATGCCTGACCTGTAATACTAGACAATATGCAATAATTAAAACAATGAAACAATGAGACAGTATACCAAGAACAATTAAGGCTCGTAATTGAAATACCATTTTCGAAATGTGACCGGCTGGAAAAGCACTTGAATATAAAGATACGGCTTAACCACACATGTCGTGTGTGGTTGGGCTCTGCACTTGACCAAGCTAGTTTGGGGTTTGGTCACATATCTACTTAGAATTTTTCCTCCCCAAGTACCAGAACCAGAACCAAAACAATGAGCATATGAAGTACAAGTCCAATCGTGTCCATCTTGGGTCTAATATGAAAATAAGGAATAATGCAGTAATACTAAGTAAAGAATTCAAGTCGTAGTGTACTTGCCTCAAGTCCCAAACTGCTGGGGTTGCTCTTTAGTCCAAACCTGTTCATATACAAGATCCTAATACAGATTCCTATCTTATGGAATTTCCTATTTTTGACTACAAACTCCAAATACCCTTTATTCTAATAACTTCTTGATAGCTAGCAATTCTTAGGATTTTTAACTAATTTATTTAACTAATCAATTTTTTGATTAATAATTAACTACAACTTTCCTAACTATCAATCTGTGATTAAGCTAACTAATTACTTAATTTATTCGAAACAAACTTTCTATTTAAACATATTCCTATCTAACTTACTTTTAAACTAACTAATTAGACACTCCATTAATTGGCTTCTGATAGCAGCCTCTTGGACCAAAATCAAGTGCCGAAAGTCTTGAATTCAAATTTTATTCCTGCCTACAGTAACCCCTAATGTGAACGTTAAGGTCAAAATTCAATTTGAACTATGGGTTCCAAACTCAATATTAAAAATCCAGCCAAACCAATTTAAACTGAAACAAAATTTAACTGTGTCCACTCGTCCTCGAGTCAACCCTGGACACAGACACCATCTCTAGTCCCAATCGATACTTCTCTAAACCCAAACAAAGATGCTTCTCAGACACATAAGTGTCATAAACGAATACAAGCACTGCACGGAATTAAATCAAGAAGAGGTTTAGGGTAGATACCAGAACTGATTAGGTTGTTTCTGAGTCTCAATTTGTGGACACGAGCAGAATTGGAGGAGTGTCAATGAAAGATCAGTTTCCTCTGAGGCAATTTGTCGAGCAATGTATGTGCATACTCAAACAAGATCCAAAAGAGTAATTTAGAATCGATCATTATGATCGAAATGGAGAAAGAAGTTCATAATACAAGGAACAAATGCTCAGAGGACTTACCGAGATTGTTCCTCGATACCAGGGTGATCGACGTGGTGGCGGTGAGTGGCGGAGCTTCATCATGGTCCGAGAAGATGACTCCGGTGAACTCTCGGCAGTGGAAGAAGCAATCGTCGCGGACTTTGGCGGAGTTCGCCATGGCCAGCTTGTCGACGACGATCGCTGACGTCATGCAACTGCTCATGAGCCGCTCACCGGACCACGGTAGACGAGATCGGGGAGGAATCGAGCTTCCTGAGACGCCCGCTCACTCGAAATTGCAAAATGAATTTTCATAGTTGCATAATAGTTTGTTTTATTTACAAACAGAATTAAACATGTGTTTTAAATCCCTAAATTGGTTAGGGTTGTTATGAAAGTTGTTAGAATAACCCTTCTAGAAATCTATAATAGGCACATGGCTAATTGACAGATTTTGGCTTAGTCTTTTATTTACCAAATAGACATTAATTAATCCTTTAGAGTAATTAAAATATATGGGCAATGATTTATTTATTGAGAACAATTATTTATGAACTATTTTTAGGATTGAGGTTACAAATAGCCTCCGTAAATAATCCTCGTATGACTCACCGACAATGGTTTTGGTTGGGTAGTGTTCATTTATACAGAGCGCAACACATCATCAATTCAAGCTAAGGCAAAGAATATGGGTCCATTACTCGCTTGCGCAAGTCTTCATTTGCGTAAGTCTTCCTTTGCCTCTTCAACCCACCATCGGTAGCATCCGATGTAAGTTATGATGGAGAACCTCAATTCCAACACTATAGTCAATGGGCAATCCATCTTACGCAGAAGATGGGGTATGACTTCCAAAAAGTAGAAGGTCTGAACTTTGGCAAAGGTCGTCGTGTTCTTTTATAACCCCAGGGCTGCCCTGACAGGTCCTGTAATGGGCTGGAAAACGAGAATGGTAGTACGCAAAATCGTTCCAAAGCTAGAAGAAATCATACAAAGAAGAAGGTCAAGTCATGTCATATGGTCCTTCTCTCCCCCGTACCTGAAGAGGTGATGACCGGGGAAAGAAGATCCGACCAAAAAATATTTGAGGACATACGAGCAGGCTCAGGAAGAGGCACCTCCTACCTCCTTCACTCCTATTGCCCCAGCCGTTGTTGAGGTAGGTGTGTCGAAGCCTATTGCAGTAGAGAAAATTGTCACTCCCCGTTCCCGATATATGTATTGAAACATATTATTTTTTGCTTGTATTATTTCTTACTTGCATGATAATTAGGTTGCATGGAGACTAGACCCATTATTTGGTTCAACTTGGTTCATGGTTTACTTGTGTGGCTAGGATTGGTCATGACTTGATCCAATGGACAAGCATCCAACCCTAGCCTATATAAACCATCTTCTTTCTCTCTCTTCTCTCATTCTCTTTATTTTTATCTCCTTCTTTATGTTAGGCAAGTACACCTTGCATGACATGGAGAAACACCTTAGATTTTAATTCTTGTTTTCTTTGTATTTTATCAGTCTAATATATGTGCCATAAGTTTCTAAGCACTTTTAATACTTGAGTTTTGGGTTTTGATGGATAGATTAGAGTAGATCTACATTACAAAGTTAGAATTTTATGGAAATTTGTGGGAATTATCTTTTAAAACTTAGTATTTTAAAAAATAATTGTTCTATGTAGTAGATAATTAAATTTTGTGTGATTTTGACTTTTATTTCACCTAATTCGAGTTAAAATGAGGATTTTTTGAAGAAAATAAGTTTGAAGCTTTTTTATGGTAAATATAATGTTATGGGATGATGAAGTTGATGCGCAGGGAGGCCATGCGGCAGAGAATGTCATGCAGCAGGAACTCATTATCGCAGCCCTTTTCGGTATGTGCATATCTTGTAATGCGCGTGACCGACCAGTCCATGCGTAAGCTGTCCATGCACAGACAATCCATGCACGGGCTATCCATGAGCAGGCTGTCCAGGCTGTCCATGCCCAGGCTGTTAATGTGTGGGTTGTCCATGTGCAGGCTATCCATGCGTTGGTTGTCCATGCGCAGGGATTTTTTACACCAGAATTCTATGCGACGGCAACTTAAAACCTGATTTTGACCCAGTTCTAGTTAGAATCTCGAAAAACTAAAAACATAAAAGTTTTAGGTCTCTGTCTTAGCTTTCCAGATCTTTTTGAATCACCTCATTTGGAGTTTGGATGGGAGATTTATTCTTGTTTTACTATGAGGTTCCGAAAAGTACTATTTCATGCGTGCACGTGACCTTATGCGCTTGTTTTGCTGTCTTACTTGATTTTTGAGTTTTTATTGGATCTTGTGATTTTATGTGTTGACCTCAGTAATTGCAAGTGTATATGGATTAACTGTTACTATGCACCTAACACGATTATATATAGAATTTGCGCCAAGTGACTATACTACCTATGTGCATGACTTGACCTATGTGTTGCAATGTGATAGAACTTATGTGATTAACAAATGATTCGTAACTTGACTCGACTATTAGCATCCGTTTTGATACACTTACCATGTGCTATGTGTTCCTACGTGCTAAGTGCTACTATATGATTATGTTACATGTTTTACACCGAGGTGTACCTATGTGCTACGCGACATATGATAATATGATTTCTCCAGCATGGACATGATAGTCAACAACCAAGCGTTATTAGGAATTGTTTGATTGTTGCATCACACTGTGAGAAATACAAATTGAACTACCAAGTGACAAAGTGGATTCGTATCTAGCGTGTCCTTAATGCGGTACGACATATAGGAGGAATGAACATATGACCATGCCATATGATTCCAGCTAATCGTAGGGTAAACTAGGCAACTAAAATCTATAGTCATTGGGAGGACGAAATTTTGAGATTGTGTATGACAATCTGCCCTCAGGTATCTAACTGGGGAGTGCAAGGCTGGCTCCCATGGATATTGTTTAAATCTGCATTAGTGGATTGCAATATTCAATTACTATATTGTACTATGCAGTAAAATTGATTGGCCGATCCTATAACTGAGCTTGATTGTGTATTGTACCTTCTGCTAATAGTTTTAGAATGTGACGGTTCAACCCTTGTCCTTGTTTGGTTGTAGGGTTGGGCTATTGTGCTACGATAGGCCATGGACCAAAACTGTGACACAGAACCCTATAGCTTGACCTGAATCATAGGACGTACATTATCTAGATGTGGTACATCACTTCTTGTCCTTGTTTAGTTGTAGAAGTATCGTACTGCCTCGAAGATAGCATATACGCCTATGGTTTTGGTTCATGCATTATATATATATATATATATATATATATATATATATATATATATATATATATATATATATATATATATATATATATATATATATATATATATTATGAATTTGGTTTCTTTATTCGTGCTCCATTGTAGTACTTGTTATTTGGGGTATAGCCCCACTAGTTCTGTATTGCCAGGTTTAGAGCCAGCATCTAAGTATCCAGCTTACTTCTCCCTGAACAATGGCACGCACCAGGCAGATGGCCGTTAAGTGACACGAGTGTGTTTCTTCTTCCATGTTCGTCATTGTACATTTTACTCTTTTAGGCATTTAGCCACCGACATCTGTTAGCCGACACATCTTGATATTTAGTTTCTCTTATATTATTGTATTTAATCAGACTGCAGTTGATTATGGTCATTGCTTTTGTTACTCAACTAGTCCATCATTTTTTATGGCTACTTTCCAGGATTTTTGATGGAGCGTTTATGACGTCTTTCTGTTTTATCATATATGTTATATGTTTATTGTTCCTGTTTGGCTAATTGAGACAATAGATACTCTGCGTAATCCTAAGTGACTTAATTATAGCATGAACCCCTCTCTTGTTACAGCCGGGATCACCGTACGATGTTCTATACCTTATACGGGATAGCTCGTCATAGTGGGATGGGGTTATAGATAAAATATTCAACACCATGATTTATAAAATATATATTTTTTTTTTTTTGTAAATTTTATATTATGTTTTATTAAATTTTAAGTTAACATAGTTTTAGTTTATTTTTCTATAAAAAATTCTTGGAGCATAGATCCAAATTGAAGGGACCATAGCATGGTCCTCTCGTATGATAATAAGTTCAATGCGTCCATTTATTTTTCATGAAGGAAATTATAATGAGAGTATAAATATTTGATAAAATTACAGTGAGAGCACAAAATTTGAACCAAATATATTTGAGAACAAAAACGTCTATCAAAAGGATGTAAAAATTAAAACATAAGTTAAAAAAAAAAATTAGGATTATGAAAAAGCCTATCGAAAGAACTTTTTTTTCACAAAAAAGTCTTTCTGGTAGACATTTTTTTTGAATATGCATTAATTAACCGAACGAAACGAACTGATGAATAAAAAACAAAGAAAAAATAAAATTGTCAAAAAAAAAACCTATCAGAAGAACAATTTTTTAACAATTCAGCAAAAAAATACACATATTTTACATACATTCAGCATTTAAGAAACGAAAATATTAAGTGGATATAATTAGTATAATTAATAGCTATTTTTATAAAAAAAATGTTCATCAAAATGTCTATTTTTTAGCAAAGCAAAAAAAGAGGTCCTTTCAAATGATATTTTCGTACTCTTATCTTAATTTCAGTAAATTGTGTACTTTAACATTAATTTCACTTAGCTTCTACACTCTCAATGCAATTTTCTTTCTATCATGTCAACTTTCTTCATAATGAGATGAACTCCACAGGGATCAGTAACTAATCTTAGTGGTTGAACAAAGTATCATGTTATTCTGTGAGCCCTTCTCCACCGATTCTTTCTCAAATTTGTATTCAATTTAAAGACGAAGAAAATATTCACATATTATTTTATCTTCAAAATATGGCAGCATGTGTTTGAACATAGATCAGCATGTTACGGTTCGGAACGCTGTCAAGTTCAAGATATCAAACATTGTACGAACATGAAACTATTCTCTTTCTTTGTTGTTGTTCTATAGTGCTTGACCGGCTCACGAAGGGTAGAGAATTTTTCCTATAAGGGACGAGAGAGAGATTAGATTGAAAAAGTGTTCGAATCTAGTGTTATATTGGCAAATAATTAAGCAAAAAATTTGTTGTACAGAATTTTTTATTAAAATATTTAGTAGAAATGAAATTTTTTTTAAAAAATTTTGAAGTAAAGAAAGATTTTGCTAACCTATATTGCGAAATTCTGAAGAATATTTTTTTTTTTTCCGGAACATTGACGAAAATTTGACTTTGCTCAAATTTAGCCAACCAAGTTGGCGAATAGACCGAAGTCAACTGGTTCTTATGGTCAATGAGAAAAGGTATAACATATCTTGCTGGACGGAGGACTCGGGATCAAACCACGGGAGATGTGTGGAGGTAGTAGGGCCAAATGGCATGCAAAGCAGCGTGCGTAAAGTCCCGTAAGTATCGCCGGGCATCTCAAAAAAAAAAAAAGTTGGCGAAAAGATGCCTTTCTGTTTTTCTGTTGATTTTTTTGGTTTGTTTTAGTTATGGTTTTATTTGGGTTGTTCTGAATTTTTTTTTTTTTTTTTTTTATTGTTGGAATTGGTTTTTTCTTTTTTTTATTTAGATTTTTTGGATTTGATTTTATTGGGGTTTATATATCACTCGGTTTAATTGTCATCTACTCTTTTGTAACGTTCTGATTTTGTAATGTTCATATTGTAACATTCATACTGTACTCAACTGCTATTCTTTTCCATCTCTATAAATGTCAGTATTCTTTCTCCTGCTATTCATTTCTCATTCACCCCACGCATAATTTCAATCCTTTTTTTTCCTTCTATTCATTTCTCACTCAACAGAAACTCATTTCTCACTCAACAGAAGCTCGCTCACTGACTAAAGTTCAGCTCATTCACTATATTTAGAAGCTCACTCTCTTGTCATGAATCAAAGTGTAACAATACTATGTTCGCTTGGAGGTGTGCTAAATGTGTTAGTTTATGAAGGAGGTTTAATTGAAGTTCTTTTAATTGATTGAAATATTTCGTTTGATTGTTTACGTAATCAAATTGTTGAACAATATTCTATTGATTATAAATTTATATTGGTAAAATTTTTTTAACTAATTGTATAAATTTAGTTAGTGAACAAGCATGAAAATTTATTCTCGAAGTTAATGTACAAGTACCGTACATTAATATTTATGTAACTTCACCACCACCAGACTATCAGCTTGATACCAAACAAGGGTATACTTCCCACGGGGGTGTGCTTGTCGTCGTCTAACATGACCTTGAGGATAATCTGCCAGAATATGTAATTGAGGGTTCGTTGGAGTCGGAAATACTTGCATTCCATCCAAAAATTCGCCAACCGCTCTGTACATTAACTTGATTATAAGCACGTATACTACTTACAATATTAATTCTAGGTGGTGGTGAAGTTACATAAATATTAATGTACGGTGCTTGTACATTAACTTCGAGAATAAATTTGCATGCTTGTTCACTAACTAAATTTATAAAATTAGTTAAAAAAAATATGTACCAATATAAATTTATAATCAATAGACAATTGCTCAACAATTTGATTACGTAAATTATCAAACAAAATATTTCGATCAATTAAAAGAACTTCAATTAAACCTCCTTCATAAACCAACCCATTTAGCACACCTCCAAGCAAACATAGTATTATTACACTTTCATCCATGACAAGAGAATGAGATTCTAAATATAGTTAGTGAGCTAAACTTTAGTCAGTGAGCGAGCTTCTTTTGAGTGAGAAATGAGCTTCTGTTGAATGAGAAATGAAGAGAAGGAAAAAAAATTGAAAGTATGTGTGGGTTGAATGAGAAATGTATAGCAGGAGAAAGAATACTAAAATTTATAGAGATGAGAAAGAATAGTCGTTGAGTACAGTATGAACGTTATACAATATGAATGTTACAAAATCAGAACGTTACAAAAGAGTCGTTGGCAATTAAACCGAGTGAGATATAAACCCAAAAGAACCAAATAAAAGAAAACCAATAAACCAAAAGAAAAAAATCAATTCCAACAATCCACCCCCCCCCCCCCCCCCACCCCACAAAAAAAGAACATCCCAAATAAAACCATAACAAAAAGAAACCAAAACAAATCCAAAAAAACCAAAAGAAAAACCGAAAGGCATCTTTTCACCAACTTGTTTAGATAAATTTGAGCAAAATGTAATCTTTTCGCCAACTTGGGTGACTAAATTTAAGCAAAACCAAAATTTCTTCAAACTAGTTGGCAAAAATGTCACGAAAATAAAAAAAAATTATTGTTCAGAATTTTACCATTTAGATTGGCAAAACCTTTCTTTACTATTTTTCCCAGTTTTTTTTTGTTTTTACTAATTATTTAAAAAAAAAAATCGGTACAGCAAATTTTCTCATAATTATGAACAAACAAGTAATTTTTTTTTTTTTTTTTGTTTATGGCGTCATAGAATTTGGATGGACATCCAAAATAAGAGTATCTCATGTCATTATTTTCAAAATAAGGGTACCTCATGTAATAAACATAAAACGTAAGGGTGGTTAGTGTAATTATTTTTAACGACAAATGGACGAAAAAGATATACGTGTAATAGAATAAAAAATTAGTGATTTTGGAGCTATTATTTTTAAAATGAGGGTACCCCGTATAATAAACGTAAAACATAAGAGTAATTAGTGTAATTATTCCAAAATCTAATTTTCAGGATTCTGATTCTACGTGCCGATCATAGTCGGAGTTCTTGGTCTTGTCATGGGTCTCTACAAGGCTCAAAAAATCTGTGGGTTGACACGGTTCTCAATAAACTCAGAAATACATTAAGTTAAATAAGTAATTAATTAATTTTATTGAAAACTAAAATATCGTACGAGACTTTCTTTACGATCAACGTAAAGCAATTTGTTTTTCTTCTGAAAACAAGTTAATCCATAAATAATCAAATCCAGTACTGTCATAATGAAACGATACCAATAATCGAAGGTTCGTCTCGCAAAAATTTATTATCCTTGATTATGATACTAAAAATATAAAAACTAAAATAATATATATAATATACGATAAATAGTCGATTATTCATATAGGAATATGTTGGAGTGGGTGGGGTTCCCAACCTATATAAAAAATACTCCAGAGTAGAATTGAGTATTTCTACATATAATACGAATACCTCAATTTATTTGGATTGGATATTCCTAAATATATTAGTTTATCTCAATGGATTTGGATTGAATATTCCTACATATAATAGGAATATGTCAATGGATTTGGATTTGGATTTGGATAGGATATTCCTATCTATAATAGGAATGCTAGTTGTGGGTTTGAGGCTATATATAGGTGTCTCTTAGCCCTAAAATATATCTCTCTCTCTCTCTCTAGAAAAATATAGCAACAAGGAGAGAAAAGGAGGCAAGAGTATCGTTGCAACATTGGAGAGGAGAAAGAATGATTGGGGGCCGTTACGAAGAAGGAGATCAGTTTTTGGTATTTCTCGTTGTCTTTTTTCTTCGTGGTTATAATCTATTTTCTGTTCCAAAAGAGTTGTGGTGATCCGTTTGGATCGGTGAGAAATTTGTAAGAAGTCGGTGTATTTCTTATTCCATTAAAGGAGGATTTTCAGTGTTGGACTCTGATCGTCCCATAGTTTTTTCCGCAAGGGTTTTCTACGTCAAAAATCTCATGTTTGGCATTTTTGATTTGTGCATTTTGCTTGGTTCTCTCGCAGGTACTATCTTGTTTGAGGGACGGTTTCTGCACTTTCGTTCCCAATAATGTGGTATCAGAGCCAGGTTCTGGAATTTCAGAAGGGTGTCAAGAGTTGACAGACAATCTATGGAGGAGAGATAGACGCGAAACCGGTGCACATAGTAAACCTGAACGGTACCAACTATCACTACTAAAGGAGCAAGATGAAGGATCTGCTATTTGTCAAGAAGCTGTATCTGCCGGTATTTGCTTCCGAGAGGCCCACTGACAAATCCGAAGAGGACTGTAATTTTGAGCATATACATGTGTGTGGGTACATTAGGCAGTTCGTTGACGAGAACGTGTACAACCACGTTGCCAGTATTGAGCACGTGAGGACAATGTTGGAAAGCTGAAATCTTTGTATGCGAAGAAGACCGGGATAAATAAATTATTCCTGATCCGGATGATGATGGGTCTGCGGTACAAAGATGGAACATTTTTTATGGATCAGTTGAGGGAGTTCCAGGGCATGGTTGACCAGCTATCCTCGATAGGAGTCAAGTTTGACGACGAGGTTCAGGGACTATGGCTGTTGTGCACATTGTCAGACTCGTAGGATACTGTATGAGTGTCTATGATAACTTCTGCTCCGGAAGACGTGGTCAGTCTAGAGTTTGCCAAGAGCGGTGTACTGAATGAAGAGATACAGAGACGTTCTCAGGGCACTTCATCCACATCCAACTCAGAGGCGCTTATTTCAGAGAGCCGCAGATGGGGTAAAAGCAGAGGTACATGCGGTAGCAGAGACAAAAGCAGGGAAGGTCCAAGGGTCGGTACGAGGACTCGGAGTATTTCTATTGTAGCAAGAAGGGACACATCAAGTGGAACTGTTTAGCTTGGAAGAGAGAGAAGAAGGACGACAAGGGGAAGCAAAGTGAGAACACTACAGCGGTTGTCTCAACACATGGAGGCGACGCGATTATTGTAGGTGATGAGGTAGTTATGAACCTCGCCTGCGTTGACAACTCTTGACTGGTGGACTCAGGTGCTTCAGTGCACGTATCTCACAATATGGCATTATTTGTTACATACACAATATGCGACTGTAGAGTATTGAAGATGGGCAATGGAGATATGTCGAAGGCAGTTGCCATTGAAGATGTGCATTTGAGAACAAAGACATGTGTAGTTCTTATTCTCAAAGATATCCGTCATGTCCCTGATATCCGTTTCAACCTGGTGTCGGTTGGAAGGTTGGAAGGTTGGATGGCGAGGGTTTCTTCAATCTCTTCGGGAACAATTAGTGGAAGCTTTCCAGAGGTTCGATGGTGATTGCCAGAGGAAGCAAGAGGTCCGAAATCTACTATATAGAAGGGAGCGCACAGGAGGCATATGAGGTTAACGCAGCTACTGATGAGTCTACTGAGTTATGGCACAGGTGGCTCAGCCATATCAGCGAGAATGAGATGAGCTACTTGGTGAACAGGAAGGTGATTCCAGCTCTAAAGACTACAAAGCTGGAGAAGTGCATGCACTGTTTGGCGGGAAAGCAAAATATGGTATCTTTCCAAAGTCACCTAAGTTCAAGGAAGCCGGCGTTGCTCGAGTTGATTCACTCGGATGTCTGCGGCCCTATGAAGGTAAAATCCATTGGTGATGCTTCTTATTTTCTAACATTTATTAATGACTGTTCCAAGAAGGTTTGGGTCTATACCTTTGTCACACCCCGGTCCCAAAATACGTAGGAATAGGAATACGTAAGCATGCCAGCCGTATGTATATGGCAACTCCAATATATGGAAACCATAACACATACGTATGTTGTATTATGAAAAATAATTCACAAGTGGTATATAATTGTTATAAGTCACAGGGCATAACTAAATCTCATCCACAGAAATAATCAAATATAAATGAATAACCAATCAACTATATAACTGAATCAATTATAAGATGCTTGATAAGAATAAGTAGTTGGGTGGAGACAAATCCACTACCAAACTAGAATATAAGAAAAAACACAATAAGTACATCTATAGATTAATGGGGCTCGAAGAGAAGATCTCCTCGAAAGAGAATGGAGTAGCAAGTCCTGATCCGTGCTTCTATAAATAGTCATGATCATCTACACCTGGAAAGGGACAAGGTCCTCAGAGAGACATAACAAGATACATAGAAGCATGCCAATAAAGTACTAAAAAATAAACATCCAAAAAGGGTCGTCTAACCGCCTATGTGAATGCACTTTGAGAACAACTTTCCAACACGTGGGCTATCTGGCTAAAATGGGATTGGCATGATTCTCTCGGAGATTCAGGGGCCTAAAAAGCATGATGTCTTTTGAATGTCAGAGGCCGCCTGATAATAATAATATATATAGTGGTCATCATGACCGAGCATCTCCGGCGGAGCATACGGGTACACAAGGAAAGTGCAAAGGAGCCCAAACGTCTTACTCTTTGTCCTCCCTACCCTATGCTTTAAGCATGTCATATCCATGACATGATAAGACCTCTAATAACTGCCAAGTCTTCTAACATATCTCTATTAGCAGTTATCTCCCATCGCACGTCCCATACATACTGCTGATTAGTCAATACGTAAGTCCGTGATCTATATGAGACTCACACTCGTGTAAGAAATGTGTCATGGCCAAATAAACATAAGAATGCCTTATGATCATGTGGTGGTCTCATAAAACTAGGTCGACATGCATAATATATAATAAAAATAAAATACGACGTCACCGTCGTTGCACCCAAGTTATTCTTGGATGCGCAATTTATTTAGAAGTTAAAATATATGAACTAAATGACAGAAATAAAATGCATGCACCATATGGAATATAAATCATAGTACAATGGCAAGGTATACTTGTCTGGCAAGAAAGCTGCGTAGTGTAAGCATCTAGATGTCAAGCATAATAGATTAGAAACTATGGCCTCTGAATAAACGTCTCCGGATACTAAAATAAACTTCACCAGCATTCCCAAAATAAGCGAGATAGTCAGAAAAGCCTACCCTTTAGATCAATTTGGACATAGGGGCAAAACGATAATTTCGGGTCAAAGCGGGTCCACGTGTGGGTCACTTTGCACCGAAAGGGTACCAGAGGTAAAGGTCTCTAAATGGGACAAATTATAGGTCAAACAAATTCTAAACGACGATACGAACTCAACGGTATGTCCAATTTTGGATTCCGGCGAGCCGATCACAAATTTGCCCTAAAAGCCAACCGTAGGGCCCTTGAATAGGCGGCTTGATCAACTGTCTCAGAATCGCGTGAAACTTGGGTCACAGGACCAGCATGATACCACGAATCCAATGGCCAAGTTTCATCATATTCCGACGAACGTACACAAAATGGTGTGGTATTTTGCAAAAATCGTGATACGGGAATTTTTACGGATACAGGTTGATTCCGACGCGCACACACGTCCGAATCAACTTTCTCGAAAGCCCATACGTCTACACACGTCCGAATCAACTTCCTCGAAAGCCCATACGTTAGGATATACTATACGCGCCTTTCGGTACAATTGGTACTCGACGAGGCGGTCCCGTTTGGCGGGGTGCACTCCGTATCACAAAATTTTAATTTTAAATTATCAAGTTTTTGGTCGTTTTGGAGGCCGAATAATTTAAAAAAAACACGAATTAATAAAAACTAAAAGAACAGAAAAATTCTCGGTTATATTGGAAAAAAAAATCCTTCAATTAGTTTTTGAAAATATTAAACAGGTTGATGGCAAATTGGGTGTGAACATGGGGGTTTGGTTGAAGTTTCTGGACTATTTTGATCAATTTTTAGGCCAACTTTCGGTCATTTTTTCGACCAATCCGGGACACAAAAACTCGTCCCGCTTGAATGAAAATTCTAGAGGGTTAGGTTGTGAACATACACGGATAAACCGCTCGCAAAAAGAATCAAAGATAGAGAAGATACATCACCTTGAAGATGGCTCGAGACTGCGGCTGCTGTGCACTACGCGCGTGCGCGCGGGCGGATGGCGGCGACGGTGGGCTGGGCTGAGGTCGTCGGGGCTGGGGTAGGGTTAGGGTTTAGAGATTAGGGTTAGAATTTTTGATATGTGTGTATATATATATATATATATATATATATATATATATATATATATATATATATATATATATATATATATATGTAAACCCCCTCGACCAGATTCTAGTATTTTAGGAATATTTTTCACAATTTAGGATTTGTTGCAATATTTTAATTTATTTTGCTTACATATCCTATTGACTTGTGTACCTGTCCATCACCTAATTATTTGGAGCTTTACCTTGACTGTTAACCCCGAACAAAGTTCGCATACCTCTCCTAGACATGCCAGTCTACTATCATGCACTTTGTGCAACTCCCAGATTTTCAGTTTTGAGCCTCGTATGAGACGCACAAATATCGTTACAAACGTCCGTATTTAATTCCTATTTTAATTCCCAGATCTGTACCCATCCCTGTTCCAATAGAGATTTGAGACCCAGCAAGCACCCATTTTGCCCAGACAAAAATACGTTATTTTTCTACACTGAGTATACTACATTTAGTATATTGACACCGTAGAAAAATTATGGCCCTACCTGCCTCTAAATAATTAGAGAACATCGTACGCAGTATTTATTAATTAATTAAATACGATAGCACGTATCACCCCAAAACCAGGCCCAGTCCCTGCCCAGATTCACCCCCACCCCCTCGAGACCCACGCACAGCTTTTCCCTTCAATTCTGTGAATTTTAGTATTTTTCAGAATCGGGTGTTTTCCCAGACAATTTTGTAATTGCACAATTTCCCAAAACTAGGACTTTACGCAATTTATGAAATTACAGGGACTTTTCTACAAATTTTAGTACGAGGTGTCACCCCCTCATTGGCCGGTGAACCTGTACCGTCCATTTGGAGGCGGGACCCACCCGAAAAGATCCCGAAAATATCCCAAAAATATCCCAAAAATATCTATAGATATTTTACATATTTAATTAATATAATTTTTCTATAAAAAGAAAAGAAAAAAAAAAAAAAAAAAACCAAACCCCCCTACAGCCCGCAGCCCCCCCCGGCGGCGAGCTCCCCGCCGGAGCCTCCCCCGCCCTCCGGAGCCCCCCCCCCCCGCTGGCCCTCTTCCCAGCTCCCTCTCTCCTCCATCTCCTATTCTCCTTCTCCTTCCCCGAGCGTCCCCGCGGCCAGCCACTCCCCTCCCCCGCGGCGGCCGCTCTCCGCCACCCGACGCCTTCCGCCAGCCCCTCCCCCTCCCAGCCTCTTCCCTCCACCGCCACCACCATCATCTGTCACCGCCACCACCCTCCCAGCCTCTTCCCTCCACCGCCACCACCATCATCTGTCACCGCCACCACCACCATCCCCATCTCAGCCGACGCCGCCACCGCCTTCGGCCCAGATCCGGCCGGCGATGTCGCAGCCCCGCTGTCCGACTCCCCAGCTCCCTCTCCTCCTCCCGCAGCTCCGGCCAGCAGCTTTCCCCTCCGGCCAGAGCCCGACTCCAGCAGCCCTAGCCCAGACCCCGCTCGACCTCCTTCCCGCAGAGCCGCCTAGGTGCTTCTCTGACCCCGTCGGCCAGCACTCCGGCCGCCTCGACCAGCGAACCTCTCCGCCTCCCCCAGCCGTGGCCAGCTCCTCTCCGGCGAACCCGAACCGGTGCCCTAGCTCAGACACGTGTCAGACACGAAGAATTCGCAGTTTACGGAGCCCTGTTCAGGTATCCATATTTCTCTCCTCGTAACTCTGTTTTTAATTCCGTCAGTTGCATCGTGTAGCCTGCATGACCTCCTCGGTGTCCGTGCAACACGCTCGGTGCATCGTGTCCTGTGGCGATCGCAAAGCGCGATCCAAAAATAGGAAAAATAACGACCCGATTCACCCCGGAACTGAGTACGCCCCGCCAAACGGGACGACTTGGTCACACGCGGTCTTTACCAAAACGTGCGCGTCGTTGATACGGACGTGCGGGATTTCGCAGAAGTTGATTTGGATGTGCGTGCACACCGGAATCAACGCGTATCCGCCGACAACGTCCCGTATCCGCCTGTTCTGGAACACGCTGCAACTTTGTGTACACACGTCGGATCGAGACAAAACTTGCGCCATCGGACTCGTAGCAATGCGCTGGTCCTGTGATCCAAGTTTGGCTCGATTCTGAGAACGTTGACAAAATCCCGTATCGTGGGCCCTACAGGCTCCACTTGACGGCCGATTTTGTGACCGGCTCATCGAAATCCAATTCTGGAAGTTCCGTTGGGTTCGTATCATCGTTCCTGACTTATTGACACTAAGTTTGGCGAATTTGGAGACCTTTGACCCTGGTACGTTTTTCGGTACAAAGCGGCCCACATGTGATCCCGCTTTGACCGGAAACTGTCATTTTTGCCCCTGTGTCCAAATTGGACTTAAGGACAGGCGTTTCTAGCTATTTAATATTTTCTGAGACTGTTAGTGATGTTTATTTCAGTATCCGGAGACATTTATCCTGAGGCCATAGTTTCTGACACTTGGTATTTGACATCTGGACATTATATTTGCAGCTCTCCTGTCAGGCAAGTATACCTTGCCTTGTTGTACTGTTTAAATTCAGTTATTGCTAGTTACATGTTTATTTATTTTTAAATCATATAAATGTGCGCGTCCAAGAAAACTCGGGTGCAGTCAACGATGGCGTTGACGTTAGGACTTGTGTCTGACCTAGTGTCTAGTAGACCCACCTAAAGTTGTGAAGTTATTGATATAACTTCTCTAGCCTTGACACGTATCATTACACGTCACAGAGTGAGTACATGTAGGGGCGCGTGCCTCATGCGCGACTGGCCATCAGTGTGAGCAACACGTGTAGTGGTTTTTAGCTCAGTTGTTTATTTTATTGAGACTTGCATCATAGTAGGAGGTGTCCATGTCGTTTTCACGACTTGTACATCTATATTGGGCGGGAAAGACACTTAGTAGGCGTATGGGATACCCCCTCCTTATATATTTCCGTGGATGCCTGTTTTATCCTTCGTCCATGCTCTGCAGGGATGGACGATTGCAGAGTGCCCTTGCGTCAGGGGGCATATGACACATATACTAGCCAGTCATGACGATTGGTGAATTACGTCAGCATATGTCTAGCCGACACATTCCCATGCGTACTACAAGGTCTTTAAATTTTATTCATTAGATGGTTAGCACACCCCATTTATTTATTCAGTATTTACATTATGGCATGTTATTTTTCTGTATCTTGCTATGTCCCTCTGAGGACCTGGTCCCCTGCCAGGTGTATATGTTCTTGAGTATTCGCAGGAGCACAGATCCGGACAGGCTACTTATATTACGATGAGGTCTTTTCTTCGAGCCTCGTGATTGTCAGATGTTGTTCTTATATGGTGTGTATCTGGTTCCTTTTATATTCTATTTCGGCAGTGAATTTGTTTCCATCCGACTGTCATTCTTTAGGTACTTTATTTTGAGTTCTAGTTACATGGTTATTGGTTATTCATGTTTATGTGATTTCTGTGGATGAGATTTAGATATTACCCTGTGACTTGTAATTAGTTTTACCACTTATGAATTATTGTTCATTATACAGCGTACGCACGTATATATAGTTTCCATATATTGGAGTTGCCATATATATGGGCCAGCTGGCTTGGTTACGTGACCTAGTCCTACGTATTTTGGGACTGGGGCATGACAGTGTTTTTAGTGGTGGCCCGTGCAGGTCGGAGCATATTGTCTCGGTTACGTTACTGTACCAAGCAAGCCTGCACCTAGGATTAGAATATAGGATCTCATCCATAATTGACTATAACTTATCTTCCTTCCAGTCTGTCCTACTTACATAATTGTATCCTGCTTGATTCATGTACTTCCCTGATAATTCTTTTAGTATAGCCCCTGCTAGAATATAGGAATCCCTGTTGATAGGATGATAATTAAGGTAGCATTCCTAATAAGAATACCACAAGGCTTTGACATATTCTTAAGTTCGGATTACTAAATAAACCCTAGCCTTCCTGATTTCCTAAATAAACCCTAGCCTTCCTTATTACCTAATAAACCCTAGCGTCACTTACCTATAGTTAACTTATCCTTATCCCTTGACGTATTTATGTATGACTTGAGAGTAGTAAAAATACTACTAGGATTAGTTAGAGGATTTACCATAGTATTGACCCTAGTCTTGAGGAACGCATAGAAATCTAAGGTTGAATACTAGGACTGAAACCTCATCCTAAGTTTGAATGACCAGAGTTTTACGCCAGAGACCCCTTACCTTGTTGGCGTAAAACCAATTGACCGTTGTTGGCGTAAAAGCCAAACCACTGCCTAGTTGGCGTAAAAGCCAAATGACTTTCTTGTTGGCGTAAAAACCAAATTATGTAGAAGCTTGTCCCCTTTACGCTGCCCTTAGTCTTCCTTATCCTGCGTATGACGCATCATGCCAGCCACGTAGGTAACCACCATGCGTAAACCTGATGATTCCTGACTATTAGATAACCAGCGTAGAGTAACCTGATTAGGCGAAAAATATAAGAATAGGATGTTAGCGTATTTGTTACAGCCTTAGCTTTCCCCAGACTCGACCAAATCCTGCGCAGAGTTACGCCTCAAGCCCTGTGCAAAAAGAAACAGCTTTTTGACGGGACATTTGACTTTGTCTCACCTCGAGCGTAATGAAGACTTGTATCCAATAAGTCCCTAAACGACAACCCGGATCTCTGTGCAAACCATCATCAAACCATCCACTCGATCGTTGTGCAAGTACTTTTGTCAGAGGACAGGATTCATTAACTTGACTGACAAACTCATGAGTTTCTCGTACAACTTTTACGCTCAAACTTTTACGCAGCCTGTTACGCACAGACTTTTTACGCTGCCAGGTTTTTACGCAACCTTTAGACAATACTTTACCCACAGACTTTTACGCAGCAATCCTTCACGCTCAGACTTCCACGCGCAAACTTTTTTTATGCGGACAGCCCTGAAGCTCTACCTTACGCTTCACTGTTTTACGCGGATAACTCTGAAGCCTATTTTACGCTGACAGTTTGAATCCCTGATTTACGCCAAACTACTTTGGATCCCTACCTTGCGCTAGACAATTTGAAATTCTGTTTTACGCAGACAGTTTCGGATTTCTACCTTACGCCAATTTATTTTATCCCTGCATTACGCAGACAACCTCGAACCCCTACTTTACGCGGACTTCCTGGAATCTCTGTTTTAGGCGGACAACCTAGTGTTTATTAAGATTGTAGAACTTTGGAGACCATACCTCTTTAGGGTCAACTAGCGACTTAGAAAAGGATTTAGAATTAAAATTGTAGATTTTATAGAGTCTTGTTCTTGTGAATTTGAATTGTTTTGAAATTTCTCACATCATAATCTAGCGTACTTATATTTACCATACTACCTTGACTTATGCCGCTATATAGCCTAGTTTGTAAGCTAATTCCTTATCAAGCTTGTTCTTGAGAGATGTATTATTGGAGTACTACACTAATACATTTCAGAATCAGTGTATTACGGTCTGATCAACCATAGTGCACTTGGTTCGCCCTTCGTATTACTACTTTACGTGGATTGAGATATATAGTGATTAGTAGATAGATGTACTTGCCCGTTAGATATGCCTGAGCATATCGTATCAGCAGCATAACTGTGCTGATCCGAATATGTGAATAGGGATTACCAAAATAGTATCTCAAATCCACAACTGCTTTGACAATTCCCGTTGAATTCTTTAAACGCCTTGATCCTCACACTACTAATCTATTACCTCCCCCTTGAACTCTTGAATACTGTTTTCCGTCTTCCCTTATTTCGGAAAGACGAAATCTCATGCTTAATATAATTACGATAAGTGTAATATTTCTGTAGTCATTTCTGTTTGTTTCTTGGGTATTACCAAACCCTATTTTTAGATTATATTGCAGTATATAATTTGTGCTACCTTTAGATGACCCTTCACTACCTACCTACCTGCGTTTTATTACGATCCTGATACGTGCATCGCTATGGCAGCATGAAAATTTATTTTTGCCTCGTAACTTGGGTCAAGTTCAGAACTCAAGTATTACGATGAAGAATATATCATTTTGCTGACAGGAGTCTAAATGGATCTCACCTGGATGAACAATTGATTGACTCCTGAATGGATAGCAGTACCTATGACTAGGTTGACTTATAAGGATCAAGAATTCCTATGGACCGACTCACCAAGTCAGCACGTTTCTTACCTATAGAGTTGGCCAGTCTGCAGAAGCTTTAGCTAACTTATATATGAGGCAAATCGTAAGATTGCACGGCATACCAGTCAGCGTTGTACCCGACAAGGATTCGCGTGACCAGAGTTGGTGGTCAACACCGAAGAGACAGTTAAGTAAATACAAGGACACTGGCAAGCAGTACAAGACAGGCAGAAGCAGTAGGAGACCGTCATCATCACCCCTTAGAATTCAAAGAGGACGATCATGTCTTTTTGAGGATATCACCTTTAGGCCGAGACCTGTCGTATCAAGAGCAAGGAGTGGGAATCCTTGATCATCAAGAAATGGTATTGAAGAACCAGTCTATACCCTTGGTTCACGTGGCATGGAAGCTTGATGCGCCAGGAAAAACAACTTGGAAGCGCGAGTACGACATACGTAAACGTTTTCGAACCTATTCTTAACCCAAGATATAAATTATTTTGTTAAATTATATCTTATGCCGTCTTTCCCTTCTACCATGGCTTAGTTTTAATTTCGAGGACGAAATTTTTATAAGTTGGGTAGATTGTAAACCCCCTCGACCAGATTCTAGTATTTTAGGAATATTTTTCACAATTTAGGATTTGTTGTAATATTTTAATTTATTTTGCTTACATATCCTATTGACTTGTGCACCTGTCCATCACCTAATTATTTGGAGCTTTACCTTGACTGTTAACCCCGAACAAAGTTCTCATACCTCTCCTAGACATGCCAGTCTACTATCCTGCACTTTGTATAACTCCCAGATTTTCAGTTTTGAGCCTCGTATGAGATGCACAAATATCGTTACAAACGTCCGTATTTAATTCCTATTTTAATTCCCAGATCTGTACCCATCCCTGTTCCAATAGAGATTTGAGACCCAGCAAGCACCCGTTTTGCCCAGACAAAAATACGTTATTTTTTTACACTGAGTATACTACATTTAGTATATTGACACCGTAGAAAAATTATGGCCCTACCTGCCTCTAAATAATTAGAGAACACCGTGCGCAGTATTTATTAATTAATTAAATACGATGGCCCGTATCACCCCAAAACCAGGCCCAGTCCCTGCCCAGACTCACCCCCACCCCCTCGGGACCCACGTACAGCTTTTTCCTTCAATTCTGTGAATATTAGTATTTTTCGGAATCGGGTGTTTTCCCAGACAATTTCGTAATTGCGCAATTTCCCAAAACTAGGACTTTACGCAATTTATGAAATTACAGGGACTTTCCTGCAAATTTCAGTGCAAGGTGTCACCCCCTCATTGGCCGGTGAACCTGCACCGTCCATTTGGAGGCGGGACCCACCCGAAAAGATCCCGAAAATATCCCAAAAATATCCCAAAAATATCCTAAAAATATCTATAGATATTTTACATATTTAATTAATATAATTTTTCTATAAAAAGAAAAGAAAATAAAACAAAAAAAAACAAAAAAAAACCAAACCCCACCTACAGCCCTCAGCCCCCCCGGCGGCGAGCTCCCCGCCGGAGCCTCCCCCGCCCGCCGGAGCCACCCCCCCGCTGGCCTTCTTCCCAGCTCCCTCTCTCCTCCATCTCCTATTCTCCTTCTCCTTCCCCGAGCGTCCCCGCGGCCAGCCACTCCCCTCCCCTCCCCCGCGGCGGCCGCTCTCCGCCACCCGATGCTTTTCGCCACCCTCTCCCCCTCCCAGCCTCTTCCCTCCACCGCCACCACCATCATCTGTCACCGCCACCACCCTCCCAGCCTCTTCCCTCTACCGCCACCACCATCATCTGTCACCGCCACCACCACCATCCCCATCTCAGCCGACGCAGCCACCTCCTTCCGCCCAGATCCTGCCGGCGACGCCGCAGCCCCGCTGCCCGACTCCCCAGCTCCCTCTCCTCCTCCCGCAGCTCCGGCCAGCAGCTTTCCCCTCCGGCCAGAGCCCGACTCCAGCAGCCCTAGCCCAGACCCTGCTCGACCTCCTTCCCGCAGAGCCGCCTACGTGCTTCTCTGACCTCGCCGGCCAGCACTTCGGCCGCCTCGACCAGCGAACCTCTCCGCCTCCCCCAGCCGTGGCCAGCTCCTCTCCGGCGAACCCGAACCGGTGCCCTAGCTCAGACACGTGTCGGACACGTGTCTGACACGAAGAATTTGCAGTTTACGGAGCCCTGTTCAGGTATCCATATTTCTCTCCTCGTAACTCTGTTTTCAATTCCGTCAGTTGCATCGTGTAGCCTGCATGACCCCCTTGGTGCCCGTGCAACCCGCTCGGTGCATCGCGTCCTGTGGCGATCGCAAAGCACGATCCAAAAATAGGAAAAACAACGACCCGATTCACCCCGGAACTGAGTACGCCCCGCCAAACGGGACGACTTGGTCGCACGCGGCCTTTACCAAAACATGCGCGTCGTTGATACGGATGTGCAGGATTTTGTAGAAGTTGATTTGGATGTGCGTGCACACTGGAATCAACGCGTATCCGCCGACAACGTCCCGTATCCGCCAATTCTGGAACACGCTGCAACTTTGTGTACACACGTCGGATCGAGACGAAACTTGCGTCATCGGACTCGTAGCAATGCGCTGGTCCTGTGATCCAAGTTTGGCTCGATTCTGAGAACGTTGACAAAATTCCGTATCGTGGGCCCCACAGGCTCCACTTGAAGGGCAATTTTGTGACCGGCTCATCGGAATCCAATTCTGAAAGTTCCGTTGGGTTCGTATCATCGTTCCTGACTTATTGACACTAAGTTTGGCAAATTTAGAGACCTTTGACCCTGGCACATTTTTCGGTACAAAGCGGCCCACATGTGGACCCCGCTTTGACCGAAAACTGTCAATTTTGCCCCTGTGTCCAAATTGGACTTAAGGACAGGCGTTTCTAGCTATTTGATATTTTCTGAGACTGTTAGTGATGTTTATTTCAGTATCCGGAGACATTTATCCTGAGGCCATAGTTTATGACACTTGGTATTTGACATCTGGACATTATATTTGCAGCTCTCCTGTCAGGCAAGTATACCTTGCCTTGTTGTACTGTTTAAATTCAGTTATTGCTAGTTACATGTTTATTTATTTTTAAATTATATAAATGTGCGCGTCCGAGAAAACTCGGGTGCAGTCAACGATGGCGTTGACGTTAGGACTTGTGTCTGACCTAATGTCTAGTAGACCCACCTAAAGTTGTGAAGTTATTGATATAACTTCTCATGCCTTGACACGTATCATTACACGTCATAGAGTGAGTACATGTAGGGACGCGTGTCTCATGCGCGACTGGCCATCAGTGTGAGCAACACGTGTAGTGGTTTTTAGCTCAGTTGTTTATTTTATTGAGACTTGCATCATAGTAGGAGGTGTCCACGTCGTTTTCACGACTTGTACATCTATATTGGGCGGGAAAGACACTTAGTAGGCGTATGGGACACCCCCTCCTTATATATTCCCGTGGATGCCTGTTTTATCCTTCGTCCATGCTCTGCAGGGATGGACGATTGCAGAGTGCCCTTGCGTTAGGGGACATATGACACATATACTAGCCAGTCATGACGATTGGTGAATTACGTCAGCATATGTCTAGCCGACACATTCCCATGCATACTACAAGGTCTTTAAATTGCATTCACTTAGATGGTTAGCACACCCCATTTATTTATTCAGTATTTACATTATGGCATGTTATTTTTCTGTATCTTGCTATGTCCCTCTGAGGACCTGGTCCCCTGTCAGGTGTATATGTTCTTGAGTATTCGCAGGAGCACAGATCCGGACAGGCTACTTATATTACGATGAGGTCTTCTCTTCGAGCCTCGTGATTGTCAGATGTTGTTATTATATGGTGTGTATCTGGTTCCTTTTATATTCTATTTTGGCAGTAGATTTGTTTCCATCCAACTGTCATTCTTTAGGTACTTTATTTTGAGTTCTAGTTACATGGTTATTGGTTATTCATGTTTATGTGATTTATGTGGATGAGATTTAGATATTACCCTGTGACTTGTAATTAGTTTTACCACTTATGAATTATTGTTCATTATACAGCGTACGCACGTATATATGGTTTTCATATATTGGAGTTGCCATATATACGGGCCAGCTGGCATGGTTACGTGACCTAGTCCTACGTATTTTGGGACTGGGGCGTGACTATATATATATATATATATATATATATATATATATATATATAAAGAGAGAGACGGAGAGAGATATCCGCGGATGGGTTCTGTGGAAATAGGGGGGGTTAGTTATTATATGAATAGGTTTAAGTAGATTTTTAGTTAAGGTTTTAGGATTAATATTTATCTTTATCTTTTTTTTTCTTTTTTTCTTTTCTTTTCTTTTTCTTTTTCTTTTGCTTTCTTTTCTTTTTTTTCTTTTGCTTCCTTTTTTCCTTTCCTTTTTATTTATTAGTACTAATACTATTACTATTACTATTACTATTACTATTATTATTATTACTATTATTACTATTACCAATATTATTATTATTATTATTATTATTATTATTATTATTATTAACATATATTTAAATATATAAATGAGAAAAAATCCAAAAATAATATTTGCACACCAATAAATTCTAGAAAATTACTTTGTAAAGTTCTAACAAAATACCACACTCAAAATATTTTATGTAATATTTTCTAATTAATAATTAGGTATTTATCTAGTTATAATAAATTAAATAATTATATTATCTAATTAACTAAGTATTAATTAAATAGTTATCCACAAAATAGGTAATAGAAAATATTATGCAAATTTATAAAAAGAAAAAATGCCTAACTTGGCAGGAGAATTTTGGGATGCTAATTGTAAGAAGTTGAAATTAAAAAAAATAACCACAATTAAATTATATATATAATATCTAAATATTTAATAATTAATCTATGGTCGTTACACTAATGTCATACTAAAACCAATGGATCGAATTTCTGTGCCACGAAAAGATCCTACAGATAGTGTCTCCTGTGTAGGCTACTTCCTATGAAGGGAGATACAAATTTTGGGGCCATTCTATATTATTAATGTCTGAACCATGGTGAAGTATCCTAATATAATCATTGGATTTTAATTATTTCAAAAAATAATCTAAAACAAATATATGAAATACAAAATACACACAAAATACCTATTTTTGGGTGAGGGGGTTTACAATCTACTCAACTTAAAAGAATTTCATCCTCGAAATTAAAAATAAGGCATGATTTGTTAAATCCTTCACATTCGTATATAAAATAAGTCTATCGCAATCTCTTCCAAAAATTTAAATAACCAAATCTATTCAAATCCATAACAATCACTTCAAAATTAAAAATAACCATTGTTTAAATCAAAATTCAACCTATCGTAGTCTCTTCTCAATCTTTAAATCATCAACATCCAAATTTAAGTCAAATCTTATATGACATCTTCAAGATTTAAATAACTCATATCAAATTTTATATCACGATCTCCAACTATCCTAATCTCCTCTAGAAAATAATTTTAATCAAATATTATTCCTATTTTCAACTTATAAATTTTGTACTCTTCAAATTTTAAGTTCAATTTCTGTCATCAACATTTCAAATAGGTGATCCAACATTGAAAGCTTAACTTTTAATTCAAATCATCAAATTATAAAATTTCAAATCTAATTCACCAATTGTTCAAATCTAAAATTATATATTTATCCTCAAAATTTAAATCGTTAATTTAATCTTCAATATTCAAAATTTAAATCATGTACTCAATGTATAAATATTCGGTCCGCAATATCAAGATATCATAATTCATTAAATCCTCATCATCTTAATCATTCTTCTAAAAATTTCTCAAAATTAAAATGACTTAAATCTCTCAATCTAATCTTACTTGATCACAATCTAAAAGAAATTCACCTCAAGTTGACAATGTAACTTCTACCCAACTTAGAATTTATCATCTATCACATAAGGCTATACATTTAAGAAAAACTTTCTCAAATTATTTAATCGTGTTATTCAATTCTCAAAAGTTTTTAACACACAAAATATCTCACATGTGGTGTGCCCTTAATTACAAAAGATAGTCACAAGGTAATGTGATTGACCTATGGGGTAAATCTAATACTCTCCGTGTATCAAACTCATACCAAACATGAACATTCGTCTTTCCGAAATAGGGGAAGACGGAAAACAACTAAAGAATTCAAGGAAGAGGTGATAGAATACAAGTACGGGGTTCAAGGCGATTTTAAGAATTCAAAAGAGAGTTGTCAAGGCAGTTGTGGATTGAGATCTTATTTTGGTAAATTCCTATTCGCATGTTCATATCAGAACAGTTATGTACCTGATATGATATGCTCTGACCTGTCTAGAGGGCAAGTATATTCGTCTACTAGTCAACTATATATCTCAATCCACGTAAAGTAGTTATGCGAAGAGCGAACCAAGCGTACGAAGGTTAGCTAGATCATAATATACTAATTTTGATTAGACAATTGTATCGTTGTGTGCACCTAATAATACATATGTCATGAACAAGCTCGATAAAAGAATAAGCTTATAAAACTAGGCTATAATAGCAGCATAAGTCGAGGTAGTCCAGAAAATATAAGTACGCTGGATTATGATGAAAGAAGGTACAAAATAATTCAAGTTCAGAAAGAAGTTAAGACTTATCCGGTGGTGTGCCTCTACAATAGCCATACTAACTCCTTATCTAAGTCTCTAGTCGACCAAATGGGGGTATGGGCCTCTAAGTTCTACAGTCTGGATAAACACTCTAAGTTCTACAGTCTGGATAAACCCTATCTTCTTATGCTAGCATTTAGTTAATGTCATTCAATTATACTTCATTAATGGGTCAAAGGGTGTCACGTTCCAGTCCCAAAATACGTAGGACTAGGAATACGTAAGCATGCCAGCCGTATATATATGGAGACTCCAATATATGGAAACTGTCACGCCCCAATCCCAAAATATCGAGGGACTGGACACATGGCGATGGCCAGCAGCACGCACCGATGGATATCCCAATTTAATGGATCCATCGGGGCATACTTAAGCTGTATTATAACCATAATCAGGGTCTACTAATCTCATCCACAGAAAGAATATATCAAAATCAACAAGAGGAAATAAACATCAACAGCAAGTCACAAGTAAATATATCATGGAACAACCCAATATAAGTCTGATACAACTGTCAAGATACAAGAATGATGACATCAACAAAATACTGAGTATGGGAACAGTATATACTCAGAAGATACCGTAGATGTCACTTGACTATTGGATCTGATACTTCTCCAGTGCCTACTCCTATTCCTGCTTCTGCTCCTGCTAAAGCTCCTGTTCTGTATATCTCTTGGTCGAACTCGTCTGCTAATCCTGGGGACATAATCCGGATCCAGGTCCTCAGAGGACATAGCAAGGTACAGAAATCACAAGCCAAAATAATACAGTGCAGCAGATAATGAAATAAACAGGTTAACTATATAACCATCTAAGTGATATGCAAGATAAGAGCAGCACTAGAACTCAGGCTGAAACCACTACAAGCTCTGTGTCGGGGAGCCGGTAGCAGTGATATCATGTGGTTGTCTAGCTCGTAGTGAGACTAAGACGCCGGCATAATATATATAATCAACCTGTAGTTTGTGTGACTCTCCCCACCCAATGTAATCATGCATCTCATGTCCACGACGTCTCATGTCCATGCCATACAGGATCATAACTAATGCATCTAGTCATATAATATATAAGCAAAGGAATAAGTCATAAAAATTTGTATCCTATACAGAATCACCATGAATATATCAGGACGATTCTGTATCATGAATAGTGCCAGGTGTCCTAGGTATAAAGTACTTGATAAGTCAAGTACGAGAAGTATAGGTATCCATCTCTAGATGACTTTACACAACATCGCGTACGATGTTGGCACCCGACTGTAATCGGACGCTAAGTAAGTCACACGGTCCTAGGTCAAGCATGTAAAATAATGTATATATGTCAAGGAAATAAATAGCAAAACTGCAGAGATTGGCAAGGTACACTTGCCTGGGGTTCCGGCTCCAATTATAGCTCGGGCTTCAGCTGGGATTGCAGGCAGTACTCCGGTTGCTGAAACAAACATCACCATCAGATCCAAAAAATATTAATCAGCTAGAAACGCCTGTCCTTGAGTCCAATTTGGAGATAAGGGCAAAAACGTTATTTTCGGGTCAAGGCGGGGTCCAGATGTAAGCCGCTTTGCACCGAAAAATGCGTCAGGGTCAAAGGTCTCCAAATCAGTCCAACTTAGTGTCAACAAGTCAGAAACGATGATACGAACCCAACGAAACTTCCAAAATTGGATTCCGATGAGCCGTTCTCAAAATCGCCCGTCGGGTGGAGCCTATGGGGCCCACGACACACGATTTTGTCAACGTTCTCAGAATTGAACCAAACTTGGCTCACAGGACCAGCGTATTGCTATGAGTCCGATGGCGCAAGTTTTGTCTCGATCCGACGTGTATACACTAAGTTACAGCGAGAATCAGAATGGTCGGATATGGGACGGTGTCCGCGGATACGCACTGATTCCGGTGTGCACGCACATCCGAATCAGCTTCTGCGAAATCTCGCACGTCCGTATCAACGACGCGCACGTATCTGTGAAGATCGCACGCGACCAAGTCATCCCGTTTGGCGGGGCGTACTCAGTTCCGGGGTAAAACAGGGTGTTGGTTTTCCTGTTTTTGGATCGCGGTGTGCGATCACCACAGGACGCGATGCCCCGAGCGGTTTGCACGGGCACCGAGGGGGTCATACAGGCTACGCGATACAATTTACGGAATCGAAATCAGAGCTACGAGGTGTGAGATACGAGTACCTGAACGGGGCTCCTCGAAACTGGATTTTCGTGTCCGTCTCGTGTCCTGGTCACTGTGTCCAAGCCGTGTCTAGGGTTAGGGTTTACTGTTCTGAGCTTCTGTATCGGTGTCCTGCTGTGTCGAGTCCTCGCCGGAGTTGGCTGGGGGCGGCTCTGCTGAAGGAGGCGAGGCGCGGCGGAGGCCCTGGGTGCTGGGGACGGTTCGCCGGACGGAGGCGGGGAAGTTCAGAGGGAGGCGGTCGTCGAGTCTGGTCCGATGCTCGGGCCGACGAAGGACAGCGCAGGCGGAGGGAGGCGGTGGTGGAGAGGAAGTCGGGGAAAAGAGGGGAGATGCTGGAGCCTTAGGCGCTGAGGTGAGGAGGAGCTGGGCGGAGGGAGTCTGCCGGAGATCGTCGGTGGCGAAGGAAATTTGGCCGGAGCAAGGTCGGGTTCTAGGGCTTATATAGGCGTCCGGGGAAGAGAGGGAGACGGCCGGTAAGGGGGAGGGTCCGGAGCGGTCGCAGGCGGTTGCGGGAAGGGGAAGCGGAGCGGTCGGCTGGCGGCGACGGGTGCGTAACGGCGGCGGAGGGGAGGCCAACGGTCGGGGACCGTTCGAATTGGGGAAGAAGGGTTTGCGGGTTGCGGGTGACCGGGTCGGGTCGGGTCAGGCGGATCCGACCCGATCCGAAAATCAATTATGCGGGTCGGGTTCAGATTAATGGGTCGGGTCTGGGTTGGATCCGGATCCGACCCGATAAGAGTTTGGTTTAAAAATAAACCCGGTTTGGTTCAACTTGGTTTGGTTTAATTAATAAAAACCTGGTTTATTTAGGGTTTAATAATTAAATTAGTATTTAGGGCTTTAAAAATCCATCCGGGGTCCAATAAATTCCCGAAAAATTACCCTATGTCTGGTTTTCTATTTTACGCCATAAAATATTATTTTTATAATATTTTAATATTATTTATAATTATTTAAAAATCCTTTAATAATTAAAACATCTTAATTTAATTAGAGAAAATTCTCAGAAAATTCCAGAAATTCCAGAAAAATGTAAAAATCCAAAAATTAAAATTTTCTTGAAAATTAGGGGGTTTACAATCTACCCCCCTTAAGAGGATTGCGTCATCGCAATCAAAGAATAACCGGTCAACAGAGATGACACGGTTACCAATTTTTATTTGAATCACAATACAATAAAGAAAATCAAGGTTCAGGGCTTGAACACATAAAAAAAATTATTTTTCTAAGTAGAAATTATGCAATTTCCCAAATGTAGGAAATTTAGAAAATTACTGTTTTTATAAAACCAGGTTATCTTTCAAAACTTATCAGGTTAACATTTATAAAACATTCTGAATTATTGGCAAGTTCAAAATTACTAGGTTAACACTAAGTTATCAATTATTAGCAAGTTTAAAATTACCAGGTTAAGTCTGGGGTCACGAACCAGCAGGCACGAACTATAACAATGCTAGAAACGGAACTACAAAAACTTACGCGCATTAGCTACTCCACGATTTTGTGCGTTCTCCAAGGTCATCGTCAGGGCTTGTCCGCGTCCTTGCTGTCGATTCCTCTGCTGCTGCTGAGCCTGCTGGAAGAGCAGTGCCTGGGGTATCAAAGGTGGCCTCGGCTGATACCCTCCTGGAGCTGGTGATAGAACTTCTTGAACTTCCATTTGTGGTGCTTCCAATGTTGGATAGGTTGGCCTCGGTACTGGTAACACTTGTTGGTTTACCGTTGATGCTACTTCTCTACGCTCAGGACATGCCTTCACTAAATGCTGACTGGATCCGCAAACTAAACATAATCTCATTTTTCGTCTGCACTCGATCTCTTTATGGCCTCGCTTGCGACAATATGGACAGACAGGTATTGCCTGTGGAGATGCTTCTGGTGGCTGGTGACTGTGAAGTCTTTCTGCAACTTCTTCTTGTGGTGCTCCGGATGGTGCTGATGGGGATGACCTCTTCAGACTGGTCTCTCTCCTGATGACGCGCTCCATGCGCCGTGCTGCAGCAAGGACGTCCGGGTAAGATGTTGGCGCAACGGATCCAATCAGTTTCTGTAACTCGAATTTGAGTCCATCGAAAAACTTCTCGGCCTTCTCTTCTTCTGTTGGGATCAATATTGGGGCGAAACGACTTAGACGAATGAATTCCGCGTTGTACTCTTCCACTTTCATGTTGTCTTGAGTGAGGCAATTGAACTTGTCCCGAAGTTCTGATCGAACGATGGCTGGAATGTACATCTCCTGGAAGAGTCTGGAGAACTCTTCCCAAGTGACTCGGTCTGGTCCGAGCCGGGTCTCTTCAGATAGCCACCAGTGATGAGCATTGTCCGTCAATTGCATTCTGACTGCAGTCATCCAACGTTCTCGTGGAATCTCAGCTGCTTCTAATTGATGTTGAGTGTTGGTGAGCCATTCATGAACTTCTGTGGGCTCTTCTTTTCCTGAGAAGGTACGAGGCTTCAGCTGGCAAAAATCGGCGATAGAACCCGTCGTTGGCCGTCGTGCTGGTAGATCTACCTGCTCTAGTGCGCTTACTAGGCTGCTCCTCAAGTTCTCTGCCTCATGACGCAGAGCCTCTTGTTGAATTTGTTGTTGAGCTTGCATCACTGCGTAGATCATTTGTAATATCTGATGCCCGTCCATAGCCTGCCCTGGTGGAATTACGGGCATTGGTAGAGTAAATTGCGTCGATGGTGGAATGTTATCTTGCTGGATTCTTGTGGCATGCTGATTCGCTTGACTGTGTTGTTGAGCGGATTGACCTTCGTCAACTGGTGTTACTTCCTCTTCATTGGTTACCAAATCATCCCGTAGTGATATTGCAGGAGTCTCATCGTTTCCTAGTGAATCCATATCTCTGCAACCAAAATAAATAATAAGAGGCGTACAGAAATCAAGGCAGGATACAAATTCAAGAATAAATTCGAATCCGATATAGATGTCAAGAACGTTTCAAGCAAGTGGATGAGATCCTAAAACTTATCCTATCTTTATTGCAGGCCTGTTAGGTCCCTAAGTTGAAATCGAACAATTTAGTCGTTGACCTGCATGGGCCACCACAAAAACCATGTCATGCCCCAATCCCAAAATATCGAGGGACTGGACACGTGGCGATGGCCAGCAGCACGCACCGATGGACATCCCAATTTAATGGATCCATCGGGGCATACTTAAGCTGTATTATAACCATAATCAGGGTCTAATAATCTCATCCACAGAAAGAATATATCAAAATCAACAAGAGGAAATAAACATCAACAGCAAGTCACAAGTAAATATATCATGGAACAACCCAATATAAGTCTGATACAACTGTCAAGATACAAGAATGATGACATCAAAAAAATATTGAGTATGGGAACAGTATATACTCAGAAGTTACCGTAGATGTCACTTGACTATTGGATCTGATACTTCTCCAGTGCCTACTCCTATTCCTGCTTCTGCTCCTGCTAAAGCTCCTGTTCTGTATATCTCTTGGTCGAACTCGTCTGCTAATCCTGGGGACATAATCCGGATCCAGGTCCTCAGAGGACATAGCAAGGTACAGAAATCACAAGCCAAAATAATACAGTGCAGCAGATAATGAAATAAACAGGTTAACTATATAACCATCTAAGTGATATGCAAGATAAAAGCAGCACTAGAACTCAGGCTGAAACCACTACAAGCTCTGTGTCGGGGAGCCGGTAGCAGTGATATCATGTGGTTGTCTAGCTCGTAGTGAGACTAAGACGCCGGCATAATATATATAATCAACCTGTAGTTTGTGTGACTCTCCCCACCCAATGTAATCATGCATCTCATATCCACGACGTCTCATGTCCATGCCATACAGGATCATAACTAATGCATCTAGTCATATAATATATAAGCAAAGGAATAAGTCATAAAAATTTGTATCCTATACAGAATCACCATGAATATATCAGGACGATTCTGTATCATGAATAGTGCCAGGTGTCCTGGGTATAAAGTACTTGATAAGTCAAGTACGAGAAGTATAGGTATCCATCTCTAGATGACTTTACACAACACCGCGTACGATGTTGGCACCCGACTGTAATCGGACGCTAAGTAAGTCACACGGTCCTAGGTCAATCATGTAAAATAATGTATATATGTAAAGGAAATAAATAGCAAAACTGCAGAGATTGGCAAGGTACACTTGCCTGGGGTTCCGGCTCCAATTATAGCTCGGGCTTCAGCTGGGATTGCAGGCAGTACTCCGGTTGCTGAAACAAACATCACCATCAGATCCAGAAAATATTAATCAGCTAGAAACGCCTGTCCTTGAGTCCAATTTGGAGACAAGGGCAAAAACGTCATTTTTGGGTCAAGGCGGGGTCCAGATGTAAGCCGCTTTGCACCGAAAAATGCGTCAGGGTCAAAGGTCTCCAAATCAGTCCAACTTAGTGTCAACAAGTCAGGAACCATGATATGAACCCAACGGAACTTCCAAAATTGGATTCCGATGAGCCGTTCTCAAAATCGCCCGTCGGATGGAGCCTATGGGGCCCACGACACACGATTTTGTCAACGTTCTCAGAATCGAACCAAACTTGGCTCACAGGACCAGCGTATTGCTACGAGTCCGATGGCGCAAGTTTCGTCTTGATTCGACGTGTATACACTAAGTTACAGCGAGAATCAGAATGGTCAGATACGGGACGGTGTCCGCGGATACGTACTGATTTCGGTGTGCACGCACATCCGAATCAGCTTCTGCGAAATCCCGCACGTCCGTATCAACGACGCGCACGTATCTGTGAAGACCGCACGCGACCAAGTTATCCCGTTTGGCGGGGCGTACTCAGTTCCGGGGTGAAACAGGGTGTTGGTTTTCCTATTTTTGGATCGCGGTGTACGATCACCACAGGACGCGATGCCCCGAGCGGTTTGCACGGGCACCGAGGGGGTCATACAGGCTACGTGATACAATTTACGGAATCAAAATCAGAGCTACGAGGTGTGAGATACGAGTACCTGAACGGGGCTCCTTGAAACTGGGTTTTCGTGTCCGTCTCGTGTCCTGGTCACTGTGTCCAAGCCGTGTCTAGGGTTAGGGTTTACTGTTCTGAGCTTCTGTATCGGTGTCCTGCTGTGTCGAGTCCTCGCCGGAGTTGGCTGGGGGCTGCTCTACTGAAGGAAGCGAGGCGCGGCGGAGGCCCTGGGTGCTGGGGACGGCTCGCCGGACGGAGGCGGGGAAGTTCAGAGGGAGGCGGTCGTCGAGTCTGGTCCGGTGCTCGGGCTGGCGAAGGACAGCGCAGGCGGAGGGAGGCGGTGGTGGAGAGGAAGTCGGGGAAAAGAGGGGAGATGCTGGAGCCTTAGGCGCTGAGGTGAGGAGGAGCTGGGCGGAGGGAGTCTGCCGGAGATCGTCGGTGGCGAAGGGAATTTGGCCGGAGCAAGGTCAGGTTCTAGGGCTTATATAGGCGTCCGGGGAAGAGAGGGAGACGGCCGGTAAGGGGAAGGGTCCGGAGCGGTCGCAGGCGGTTGCGGGAAGGGGAAACGGAGCGGTCGGCTGGCGGCGGCGGGTGCGTAACGGCGGCGGAGGGGAGGCCAACGGTCGGGGACCGTTCGAATTGGGGAAGAAGGGTTTGCGGGTTGCGGGTGACCGGGTCGAGTCGGGTCAGGCGGATCCGACCCGATCCGAAAATCAATTATGCGGGTCGGGTTCAGATTAATGGGTCGGGTCTGGGTTGGACCCGGATCCGACCCGATAAGAGTTTGGTTTAAAAATAAACCCGGTTTGGTTCAACTTGGTTTGGTTTAATTAATAAAAACCTGGTTTATTTAGGGTTTAATAATTAAATTAGTATTTAGGGCTTTAAAAATTCATCCGGGGTCCAATAAATTCCCGGAAATTTACCCTATGTCTGGTTTTCTATTTTACACCATGAAATATTATTTTTATAATATTTTAATATTATTTATAATCATTTAAAAATCTTTTAATAATTAAAACAGCTTAATTTAATTAGAGAAAATTCTCAGAAAATTCCAGAAATTCCAGAAAAATGTAAAAATCCAAAAATTAAAATTTTCTTGAAAATCAGGGGGTTTACAGAAACCATAACACATACGTACACTGTATTATGAACAATAATTCATAAGTGGTATATATATTGTCACAAGTCATAGGGCATAACTAAATATCATCCACAGAATCAAATAGAAATAAATAACCAATCTACTATATAACTGAATCTCAATATGAAGTATCAAGGAATGATAGTCGGGCGGAAACAAATCCACTGCCAAACTAGTATATAAAAGAAACCACATAAGAACATCTAATGAACAATGAGACTCGAAAAGAAGACCTCCTCGAAAGAGATAAGTAGCAAGTCCTGATCCGTGCTCCTGTGAATAGTCAAGATCTTCTACACCTGGAAAGGGACCAGGTCCTCAGAGGGACGTAACAAGATACATAGAAGTATGCCAATTGAATACAGTAAACATGCATAATAGACAGAAAATATATAAGTACGCTGTACAAGACAATCTATATGAATATGCATAATGAGGACAACTTTTTGACGTATGGACATGAGTAGGCTACTCTATCTAATCTCACAACTCACACACACGTCTAGAACATCAGAAATCGACATACCTCAAGGGTAGTGACCAGCGCGACACCAGAAATCGACATACCTCAAGGGTAGCGACCAGCGAGACACAACTACCATAGTACGTGCTAGTTACTACAGATGATCAGAGTGGTTATGGTCCATACGCCTACTGATTGTCCTCCCCTCCCATGATACTATGTGTCAAGTGTGTGTCAACATATATATAGTATATAATTATGATTGAAAGAAAATACACATGCAATGAATATATAAAATATAATAAGCATACAAAAGTACTGTAAGCAATTTGGTAAGGTATCTTGCCTGGTCTGAAAAAAAGGATGAAGTTCCAACTCAAGGCGTCGTCCGATCTACCCGTCACATAAATTAAACAAGTTAGGTTACAAAAGTAGGTTTTGCCATTTTAATCTATTTTAACTCTGAATAAAATAACCTAAAATAGTATTTTAATCTTATGATAATCTAATTTTATTGTTAAACCCTAATTTTGGTCCAAAAAAAGTTAATTTTACGAATTTGTGATCCGTGGCACGCAAATCGAGGCAATCCGTTGACCAAAAAGTCAACCGACTCAAATCCTGAATTTGTATATGGAATTATATAGATTTTAATGCTACATGAACATTGAAATCAATGGTTTCATAAAATCACAAGTCGGTAAAGAGTTATGTCCATAAGGGCGCACAGATGACAGTTTTCGGTGGTTTCCTATTTACGTCTACGTTGCGCATATTTTACAGTAGACTAAATTTGCATGTTAAATTCTAAAAAAATAATTTTATAGAAGTTTATCATTTCATATTTTTGAAACTTTAAACGGCTCATAATTCTAAGTTCGGGATCTCCGGGAATCTCGAAAATACGAAAACACATCTGATTTTGGACATATGTCACTTTAGAATTTTTTGGAAAAATAGGTTCATAAATTATTAAAATAATTTATATATTCAGAAAACTAACCTTGATATGGTTCTAACAAAAAAAACTGGAGCACATTTGGAGTCCGGAGCTAGGAGATATCGTCTTTTTAAGTTGTCATAACTACTAGAAAATGAGGCTGAATTTATGACGAATTTTGACTCTTTTTGGACAAAAAAGAGGGAAATTTGGGGAAGAAAAGTATGAAGGATGAGTTTATTTCATAAGTCTAATAGGTATTTATGATGGTTGAGACTACTTCATTGAATACGACTAGGATTGGCTAATTTGGATATGATTATGATCAGTTTAAATAAGAATATGATATGCATAAAATTATTTTCCTAGTAGGCTCAGGATTTGAATTAATTTAAAATAGAGTTTGAGTTTATCTCAATAATTTATAATCTTAAATAGAATTAAAGATAATATAATTAATTTATATATAATCTTATTAATATCTATTAACACTAAATTAGCATCTATCTAATATTAAGACTATATATATCCAAATAAATCACAAATAATTTTAAAAATCCAAATAAATTTCTTAAATTTTAAATAAATTATAGAAAAATATAATTAAATATTTTAACCTAAAATAAATATTTGGTAGGAACAATATGCAAGTATGGTTTCATAGTAAATCAGGAAAGTTCTAGAAATTTATGTTTTCTATGTTTTAATTACCCAAAAAATTTCTATAAATATCTCCAAAAATCTATAATAGCCTAAAAATAATTCTAAATAAATATTTATGTAAGTAAATTTATTAAGAAATTAATTTTCTAATTAACCAAGAGAATACTCTAAAGAAATTCAATATTTAAAATAATCTATAATAAATATAATAATATAAAATACACACAAAATACTTATTATGGGTTAGGGGGTTTACAATCTACCCAACTTACAAAAATTTTGTCCTCAAAATTAAAAATAAGGAATGATTTGTTAAATCTTTCACATTCGTCTCTAAGTCAAGTTAACCACAATCTTCTTAAAAATTTAAATGACAAAATCTATTCAAATCCGTCACAATCTCTTCAAAATTAAAACAACCACTGTTTAAATCAAAATTTAACCTATCATAATCTCTTCTAGATTTTTAAATAATCAATATCCAAATTTAATTCAAATCTATATGACATCTTCAAGATTTAAATAATCCACATCAAATTTTATATCACGATTTTCGTCTATCATAATCTCCTATAGATTTTAAACAATTCTAATCAAATCTTATTCCTATATTTTAACTTAAGAATTTTGTACTCTTCAAATTTTAAATTTAATTTTTATTATCAACATTTCAAATTGGTGATCCAACAATCAAAATTTAACTTTTAATTCAAATCATCAAATTGGAAAATTTTGAACTCAATCCATCAATGTTCATGTTTAGAGTTCTATTATTTATTTATTTATTTTTCCTCAAAATTTTAAATCGTTAATTCAATATCCAATATTCAAAATTTAAATCATGTGCTCAAATTATAAATATTTGGTCCACAATATCAAGATTTCAAAATTCATTCTATAAGGCATTCTTATCTTTAAAGTTAAATCATCATCATCTTAATCATTCTTCTAAAAATTTTCAAAATTAAAATGACTTAAATCTCTTAGTCTAATCTTACTTGATCACAATCTAAAAAAAATTTACCTCAAGTCAACAATGCGACTTCTTTCCAACTTAGAATTTACCATCTATCACATAAGGCTATACATTTAAGAAAAACGTCCTCAAATTATTTAATTGTGTTATTCAATACATAAAATATCTCACATATTTTATTCCCTTAATTATAAAAGATAGTCACCAAGTAATGTGATTGGCCTATGGGGTATATCTAGTACTATCCATATATCAAACTTATACCAAGCACAAGCGTTCGTCTTTCCGAAATAGGAGAAGACGAAAAACAATGGTAAAGAATTCAAGGAGGAGGTGATAGAATACAAGTACGAGGTTCAAGGCGATTAAAGAATTCAAAAAGAGAGTTGTTAGGACAGTTGCGGATGAGATCATATTTTGGTAAATTTCTATTCACATGCTCATATCAGTACAGTTATGTAACCGATAAGATATGCTCGGACATGTCTAAAGGGCAAGTATATTCGTCTAACATGCTGAGTCAACTATATCTCAATCTACATAAAGTAGTCATGCAAAGAGCGAACCAAATGCATTAAGGTTGATCAGACCATAATACACTGATTCTAAATAGACAATTATATTAGTGTGTGTACCCAATAATACATATGTCATGAACAAGCTCGATAAAAGAATAAGCTTGCAAAACTAGGCTATAATAGCAGCATAAGTCGAGGTAGTTCAAAAAATATAAGTACGCTAGATTATGATGAAAGAAGGTACAAAAATAATTCAAGTTCACCAAGAAGATCGGTGTTGTGCCTCTACAAGTTGCTATACTAACTTCTTATCTAAGTCTCTGGTCGACCAAATGGGGGTATGGCCTCTAAGTTCTACAGTCTGGATAAACATTATCTTCTTATGCAAGTCTATAGTTGGTGTCATTCAATTATAATTCATTAATGGCTTTAAATGACTATATAATACTAGGTTATGAGGCATACTACCCAACTTATAAGAAATTAACTAATAGTGTTATTGACCAATAGAGTATATATATCTAGTACAAGTCACCTTCCTAACCCCTATCAAGCACGAAAGAAAAGATAAGATTGACGTTGTGAAAGAATCAAGCAAGATGCAATGCGAACAATCAAATAAGAATGCGAAATAAAATCAAGGGCGGTGATTAAATAAGTGGATTAGATCCTATACTCTAATCCTATGCGCAGGCTTGCTCGGTACAGTAACGTAACCGAGACAATATGCTCTCGACCTGCATGGGCCACCACAAAAATATGTCACGCCCCAGTCCCAAAATACGTAGGACTAGGAATACGTATGTATGTCAGCCGTATATATATGGAGACTCCAATATATGGAAACCATAACACATACGTACGCTGTATTATGAACAATAATTCACAAGTGGTATATATATTGTCACAAGTCACAGGGCATAACTAAATCTCATCCACATAATCAAATAGAAATAAATAACCAATCTACTATATAACTGAATCTCAATATGAAGTATCAAGGAATGATAGTCGGGTGGAAACAAATTCACTGCCAAACTAGAATATAAGAGAAACCACATAAAAACATCTAATGAACAATGAGACTCGAAGAGAAGACCTCCTCGAAAGAGATAAGTAGCAAGTCCTGATCCGTGCTCCTGTGAATAGTCAAGATCGTCTACACCTGAAAAGGGACCAGGTCCTCAGAGGGACGTAACAAGATACATAGAAGCATGCCAATTGAATACAGTAAACATGCATAATAGACAAAAAATATATAAGTACGCTGTATAAGATAATCTATATGAATATGTACAATGAGGACAACTTTTTGACGTATGGGCATGGGTAGGCTACTCTATCTTGTCACGCCCCAGTCCCAAAATACCGAGGGACTAGACACGTGGCAATGGCCAGCAGTACACACCGATGGACAAACCCAATTTATTAGATCCATCAGGGCATACTTAAGTTGTAATACAACAATAAGGGTCTAGATATACTAATCTCATCCACAGAATAAATACAACAATATCAGAATCATAAAGCAAAATTATATCTCAATAAAATATACACTCGAGAAATAACCCGATAATGAGTCTGATACATCTGTCAAGATACAAGAATAAGGATAACCACAACAAAACTGAGTATGGAACATAATATACTCAGAAGATAACCTCGGTGATCACTCATCTACTGAATCTGGTACTGCTCCAATAACTGCTCCTGATAATGCTCCTGCTCCTGCTAGTACTCTTGTCCCATGTAACTCGGGGTCGATCTCGTTTGCTAGTCCTGGGGACATAGTCCAGATCCAGGTCCTCAGGGGACAGCAAGGTACAGATAATACAAGACAAAATAAATGCAGTACAGAAATAAATGAACAATAGGGGTAAACTATATATCAAGCTAAGTGATATGCAGAATGAGAGCATCACTAGAACTCAGGCTGAAACCACTACAAGCTCTGTGTCGGGAAACCGGTAGCAGTGATATCATGTGGGTGTCTAGCTCAGCGAGAGACTGAGACGCCGGCATAATATAATCAACCTGTAGCCTGTGTGTCTCAATAGTGTAAACTATATAACCAGCTAAGTGAAATGCAAGATAAGAGCAGCACTAGAACTCAGGCTGAAACCACTATAAGCTCTGTGTCGGGGAGCCGGTAGTAGTGATATCATGTGGATGTCTAGCTCAGCGAGAGACTGAGACGCCGACATAATATAGTCAACCTGTAGCCTATGTGACTCTTCCCACCCAATGTAATCATGGATCTCATGTACACAACGTCTCATGTCCATGCCACGCAGGATCATAAGTAATGCAGCAAGTCATAATAAGATCTAAGCATATAAAGAATAAGTCATGAAACCTGTATCCTATACAGAATTACCATGAATATCTCAGGAAGATTCTGTCTCATGAGTAGTGTCAAGTGTCCTGGGTTATGATGTACTTGATAAGACAAGTACGAGAAATATAGGGACTCGGTATCCATGTCTAGATGACCATACACAACGTCGCGTACGGTGTTGGCACCCGACTATTAATCGGACGCTAAGTAAAGTCACACGGTCCTAGGTCAAGCATGTACCATAATATATATATATATATATATAAGTCAAAGGGATAAATAGCAAGAACTGCAAGTTTGGCAAGGTACACTTGCCTGGGGTTTGAATACCAACAGTTGTTCCTGTATCAGTGGATCCTGCAGGTACTCCTTCAAAAGCTGTAACAAACATCACCAACAGTCTCAAAAAAATATCAAATAGCTAGAAACGCCTGTCCTTAAGTCCAATTTGGACACAAGGGCAAAAATGACATTTTCGGGTCAAAGCGGGGTCCACATGTGGGCCACTTTGCACCGAAAAGTGTGTCAGGGTCAAAGGTCTCCAAATTCGTCAAACTTAGTGTGAATAAGTGAGGAACGATGATACAAACCTAACGAAACTTCCAGAATTAGATTCCGATGAGCCGATCACAAAATCGCCCGTCAAGTGGAGCCTATGGGGCCCACAATATGCGATTTTGTCAATATTCTCATAATCGAACCAAACTTGGGTCACAAGTCCAGCGTATTGCTACGAGTCCGATGGCGCAAGTTTCGTCTCGATCCGACATATGTACACAAAGTTACAGCGTATTCCAGAATAGGCGGATACGGGACGTTGTCAGCGGATACGCGTTGATTCCGGTGTGCACGCACATCCGAATCGACTTCTGCGAAATCTCACACGTCCGTATCAATGACGCGCACGTTTCGATAAAGATCGCGTGCGACCAAGTCATCCCGTTTGGCGGGGCGCACTCAGTTCCGGGATGAAACAGGGCATTGTTTTTCCTGTTTTTGGATCACGGTTTGCGATCACCACAGGACGCGACGCACCGAGCGGGTTGCACGGGCATCGAAAGGGTTATACAGTCTACGCATCACAACTGACGGAACAAAAATCGGAGCAACGAGGAGAGAGGAAACGATACCAGAACAGGGCTCCGTGAAGACCGATTTCTCGTATCCGTGGGTCTGCTTCGTGTCCTGCGTCCGTGTCCGGTACTGTTGTTGTGTCCGTTTCCACTGAGGCTTTAGGGTTAGGGCTAGGGTTACGGTGCTGCTGTCCGGAGCTCGTCGAAGGGTGGCTGGGCTCGGGGCGGCCGGGGAGTGGCTCGGTGGTTGAGGACGGAGGAGAAGTGGTCGAGGGGGTCGTCGAGCTAGGGGGCAGCGGAGGCTGAGAGGGAGATGGAGGCGGGAAAGGAGGTTCTGGGAGTCGGGGACTCGGCGGAGGAGTAGGAGGCGGTGAGGGGATCGTCATCGGAGGGTTTGCTGGTGTGGTGTTGGTGGTGGTTGTGATGGGGCAGCGGGCTAGGGCAGTTCGGCTGCGGCGGAGAGGATGACGGGGGTGAGGCGAGGCCGAGCGGGGAGGATCGAGGTCGACGAGGGAGAGTTTCGACAGAGAGGGGTCGAGCGGGTGCTGGGCAGGGCGGAGAGGTCGGGGCTCGTCGGAGGAGATGACCGGAGACGGCGAGCAGTGTTCTCCGGCGAGTGGGGCAGCGGCGCAACGAGGCGGCCTGGGCTTCTCGTGGCGAGGGCAGAGGATGACCGGAGCGACGCAGCGAGTGGAGGAGAAGGATCTGGAGAAAGGCGGCGGCGGCTAGGCACGGAAGTCGGGGCTCTTTATAGCCGCTACAGTAATCCCGATGAGAATTGGGATTAGGGTTCAGGCATGGGTTTGGGTTCGGGCCGCGGGTCGGGTTCACATGAATCCGGCCCGACCCGCTTAGTATTTAAGTGCGGGTACGGGTTGTCGGGTTTCGGGTTCGGGTCTAGATCCGACCCGACCCGATACGGTTTGGGTTTGGTTCAGTAATCCGGTCCGGGTTGGTTTGAGTTGGTTTGGTTCAATTGAACCAGGTTTATTTAGGGGTTTAATTCGGTTTATTTATTTAATAGTTTTTAGGGATTTAAACGTGATTCCGGAGTCCAATAAATTTACAGAAAATTACCCTATGTCCGGTTTTCCATTTTACACCATAAAATATTATTTTCATAATATTTTAATATTAATTAACAGTAATTAAAAATCATTTAATTACCAAAAGCCTAGGTTTTAATTACAGAAAAATCCCAGAAAATTACGAAAAATTATGAAAAATCCAAATTAATAATTACTGAAAAATCAGGGGGCTTACATATCTAATCTCACAACTTATACACACGTCTAGAACATCAGAAATCGACATACCTCAAGGGTAGCGATCAGCGCGACACCAAAAATCGACATAGCTCAAGGGTAGCGACCAGCGCGACACAACTACCGTAGTGCGTGCTAGTTACTACGGTTTACCAGAGTGGTTATAGCCCATATGCCTACTAATTTTTTCTCCCCTCCCATGATACTATGTGTCAAGTGTGTGTCAACATATATATAGTATATAATTATGACTGAAAGAAAACACACATGCAATGAATATATAAAATATAATAAGCATGCAAAAGTAATGTAAGCATTTTGGCAAGGTATCTTGCCTGGTCTGAAAAAACGAATGAAGTCCCAACTCAAGGCGTCGTCCGATCTACCCGTCACATAAATTAAACAAGTTAGGTTACAAAAGTGGATGAATAGTTTCCACCATTTTAATCTATTTTAACTCTGAATAAAATAACCTAAAATATTATTTTAATCTTATTATAATCTGATTTTATTGTTAAACCCTAATTTGGTCCAAAAAAAGTCAACTTTACAAATTTGTGATTCGTGACACGCAAATCGAGGCAATCCGTTGACCAAAAAGTCAACCGACTTAAATCCTGGATTTGTATGTGGAATTATATAGATTTCAATGCTACATGAATACCAGAATCAACGATTTCATAAAATCACAAGTCGGTAAAGAGTTATGTCCATAAGGACATACAGATGACAGTTTTCGGTGGTTTCCTATTTACGTCTACGTTGCGCAAATTTTACAGTAGACTAAACTTGAATGTTAAATTATGAAAGAATACTTTTATGGAAGTTCATCATGTCAAATTTTCGAAACTTCAAACGGCTCATAATTCCGAGTTCGGGATCTCCCAAAATCTCGAAAATACGAAAATACGTCTGATTTTGGGCAGCTGGCACTTTTAGAATTTTCTGGGAAAAAAGGTTCATAAATTATTAATATATTCAGAAAATTAACCTTGATATGGTTCTAACAAAAAAACTGGAGCGCGTTTGGAGTCCGAAGCTAGGAGATATCGTCTTTTTAAGTCGTCATAACTACAAAAAAATGAGGCTGAATTTATGACGAATTTTGACTCTTTTTGGACAAAAAAGAGGGAAATTTGGGGAAGAAAAGTATGAAGGATGATTTTATTCCGTAAGTCTAATAGGTATTTATAATGGTTGAGACTACTTAATTGAATACGACTAGGATTGGCTAATTTGGATATGATTAGGATCAGTTTAAATAAGAAATATGATATGCATGAAGTTGCTTTCCTAGTAGGCTCAGAATTTAAATTAATTTAAAATATAGTTTGAGTTTATCTCAATAATTTATAATCTTAAATAGAATTAAATATAATACAAATAATTTATATATAATCTTACTAATATCTAGTAACACTAAATTAGCATCTATCTAATATTAAGACTATATATATCCAAATAAATCCTAAATAATTTCAAAATCCAAATAATTTCTTAAATTCTAAATAAATTACTAAAAAATATAATTAAATAATTTAACCTTAAATAAATATTTGGTAGGAACAATATGCAAGTATGGTCTCATAGTAAATCAGGAAAGTTCTAGAAATTTACGTTTTTTATGTTTTAATTACCCAAAAAAAATTCTAGAAAAATCTCCAAAAATCTAAAATAGCCTAAAAATGATTCTAAATAAATATTTATATAAGTAAATATATTAAAAATTTTATTTTCTAATTAACCAAGAGAATACTCTAAAGAAATTTAATATTTAAAATAATCTATAATAAATATAATAATATAAAATACACACAAAATACTTATTTTGGGTGAGGGAGATTACAAAGGGACTATGTAATACTAGGTTGTGAGGCATACTACCCAACTTAAAAGAATAAACTAATACTATAACTGCCTTGTGGGAATAAAGTAGAAACTCTTATTGGGGTATACGAGGAAAAAGATCTTGGTACTTATTAGGGTATCCTATTGCATTATATAGATAATGGTCATATTAAGTCTTAATCATAGTATTTATAGAACAAAAGCGTTAATATTAAGAATGGAGAAGTTACTGGCTCTCAAATGAAAGAGGACATAACTTGTATTGAGATATATTAATGAAGGTTATATGATTTGGAACTAGGGAACTCAAACTATCAAGATCTAACTACTAAGCACATAATTTCAAAATTCAAGATTAACAACTATAATCTTAGCAAACTATATATCCTATCATAAAAGGAAATCACTTGGCCTATAATCAGAAGGGTTAGGTGGCACGAATTGAAAGATAAAAAAAAAATTTAGTCGTCGCACAAATAACGAGCGTTAAGGTTTCGGAGGAATAAAATATGAAATTAAATAGGGAGACTCTTGATATATTATGGTTTCCTAAGGAAATGTGGGATGCTAATCTCTGTGTTCGAGGTATGATCAAGAAAAATATTCTATTCATTCCTCTTGGCTTCCTAAGGTACTGTCTGCTAATATCAAGACAAGAATCTAAATTTATAGTTCTCTAATACTATCTCACTATGAAAGTTAGGTTTAGTCCTAATATTCAACCTTGGATTTATATTGGTTCCTCAATACTAGGGTCAAACAATACGGTCAAATTTCTAACTAACCCTGTTAGTGTCTATACTACTCTCAAGTCCTTCATAAATATATCAAGGGATAATGGCCAATTAGTCTACAGGTAAGGGATGCTAGGGTTCATTAGGTATTCTAAACTTAGTGATGTGCCAATGTTCTAGTTGTATTCTTAGTAGAAATATTACTCTAATTATTATCCTAACAACAAGGATTCCTATTTTCTAGCTGAAGGCTATACTCAAGGGACTATTAGGGAAGTACATGAATCAAGCAGGATAAAATTATTTAAATAGAACATATTTGAAGGAAGGTGAGTCATAGTCAAATATGGATGAGACCTAAAACTCTAATACTAGGTGCAGGCTTGCTCGGTACAGTAACATAACCAACACAATATACTCTCGACCAGCATGGGCCACCACTAAAAATATGTCATGCCCCAGTTCCAAAATACGTAGGACTAGGAATACGTAAGCATGCCAGCTGTATATATATGGCAACTCCAATATATGGAAATCATAACACATACGTACGCTGTATTATGAACAATAATTCACAAGTTGTATATAATTGTCACAAGTCATAGGACATAACTAAATCTCATCCACAGAAATAATCAAATATAAGTGAATAACCAATCAACTATATAACTGAATCAAGTATAAGATGCTTGATAAGAACAAGTACTTGGGTGGAGACAAATCCACTACCAAACTAGAATATAAGAGAAAACCCAATAAAGACATCTAAAGATCAATAGGGCTCGAAGAGAAGATCTCCTCGAAAGAGAATAGAGTAGCAAGTCCTGATCCGTGCTCCTACAAATAGTTATGATCGTCTACACCTGGAAAGGGAACAGGTCCTCAGAGGGACATAACAAGATACATAGAAGCATGCCAATAAAGTACTAAAAAATAAACATCCAAAAAGGGTCGTCTAACCCCCTATGTGAATGCACTTTGAGAATAACTTTCCAACACGTGGGCTATCTGGCTAAAATGGGATTGGCATAATTTTTTCGGAGATTCAGGGGCCTAAAAAGCATGACGTCTTTTGAATGTCAGAGGCCACCTGATAATAATAATATATATAGTGGTCATCATGATCGCGCATCTCCGGCAGAGCGTACGGGTTACACAAGAAAAGTGCAAATGAGCCCAAACGCCTTACTCGTTGTCCTCCCCACCCTATGCTCTAAGCATGTAATATCCATGACACGATAAGACCTTTAATAACTGCCAAGTCTTCTAACATATCTCTATTAGCAGTTATCTCCTATCGCACGTCCCATACATACTGCTGATCAGTCAATACGTAAGTCCATGATTTATATGAGACTCACACTCGTATAAGAAATGTGTCACGTCCAAATAAACATAAGAATGTCTCATGATCATGTGGTGGTCTCGTAAAACTAGGTCAAGATGCATAATATATAATAAAGATAAAATACGACGTCACCGTCGTTGCACCCAAGTTATTCTTGGACGCGTAGTTTATATAGCAGTTAAAATATATGAACTAAATAACAGAAATAAAATACATGCACATATGGAATATAAATTATAGTACAATGATAAGGTATACTTGCCAGGCAAGAAAGCTGTGTAGTGTAAGCATCCAGATGTCAAGCACAAAGGATCAGAAACTATGGACTCCAAATAAACGTTCCTGGATGCTGAAATAAATATCACCAGCATTCCCAAAATAAGCGAGATAGTCAGAAAAGCCTATCCTTTCATCCAATTTGGACACAGGGACAAAACGATAATTTTGGGTCAAAGCGGGTCCACATGTGGGTCACTTTGCACCGAAAAGCGTGCCAGAGGTAAAGGTCTCTAAATGGAACAAATTATAGGTCAAAAAAAATTTAAACAACGATACGAACTCAACGGTATATCCAATTTTGAATTCCGGTGAGCCGATCACAAATTTGCCCTTAAAGTCAACCATGGGGCCCGCGAATAGGCGGCTTGGTCAACTATCTCAGAATTATGTAAAACTTTGGTCACAGGACCAGCGTGATACCACGAATCCAATGGCGCCAGTTTTATCGCATTCCGATGAGCGTACACAAAATGGTGTGGTGTTTTACAAAAGTCACGATATGGAGACTTTTAACAAATACGGGTTGATTTCGACGCGCACACACGTCTGAATCAACCTTCACGAAAGCCCACACGTCAGGATATACTATACGTGCCTTTTGGTATAATTGGTATGCGACGAGGCGGTCCCGTTTGGCGGGGCACACTCCGTATCAGAAATTTTAATTTTAAATTATCAAATTTTTGGTCTTTTTGGAGACTGAATATTTTAACACATAACACGAATTAATAAAAACTAAAAGAATAGAAAAATTCTCGGTTCTATTGGGAAGAAAAACTCTTTAATTAGTTTGTGAAAATATTAAACAGGTTGATGTCAAATTGGGTGTGAACATGGGGGTTTGGGTTGAAGTTTCTGGACTGTTTTGGTCAGTTTTTCGGCCAACTTCCGGTCAAATTTTTGACCAATCCGGGACACGAAAACTTGTCCCGCTTGAATGAAAATCCTAGAGGGTTAGGTTATGAACGTACACGGACAAACTGCTCGGAAAAAGAATCAAAGATGGAGAAGATACATCACCTTGAAGATGGCTCGAGACTGCAGCTGTTGTGCACTACGCGTGCGTGCGGGCGGACGGCGGCTGCGGCGGCACGCCAGTCGGCCTGTGGTCCACGCGGGGGTGGGGGCGCTAGGCTGAGGTCGTTGGGGATGGGGTAAGGTTAGGCTTTAGAGATTAGGGTTAGCGTTTTTGATATGTGTATATAAATATAAAGAGAAAGAGAGGGAGAGAGATATCCGCGGGATGGGTTCTGTGGAAATAGGGGGGGGGGGTTAGTTATTATATGAATAGGTTTAAGTAGATTTTTAGTTAAGGTTTTAGGATTAATATTTATCTTTATCTTCTTATTTTTATTTCTTTTTCTTTTCCTTTTCTTTTTCTTTTGCTTTCTTTTCTTTTTCTTTTTCTTTTTCTTTTCTTTTGCTTTCTTTTTTCCTTTTCTTTTTATTTATTAGTACCAATACTAATACTATTATTATTATTATTATTATTATTATTATTATTATTATTATTATTATAATTACTATTACTATTACCAATATTATTATTATTGCTATTATTATTATTATTATTATTATTATTATTATTATTATTATTAACATATATTCAAATATATAAATGAGAAAAAATCCAAAAATAATATTTGCACACCAAATAAATTGTATAAAATTACTTTGTAAAGTTCTAACAAAATACCGCACTCAAAATATTTTAGGTGATATTTTGTAATTAATAATTAGGTATTTATCTAGTTATAATAAATCAAATAATTGTATTATCTAATTAACTAAGTAATTAATTAAATGATTATTGTCACTACCCAATTCTAGAAAATAGGGTATATTTTTTTTTATTTTTTATTTGATAAATAGTGTATTGTATTTAATTATTTATATTTATAATTAATTAGTGCTTGTCTTATTTTTTATTTTGATTGTTTTAGGGTTTTGGCTAGCCTGGACCCATGTCAGACCCTAGTGGACCCATGTCCGACCCAGCCCACACCCTGGTGAGAATTATTTTGGGGCTTAGAATTATTATTTTATTTTTAGGAGGTTAGTTGGAGAGATTTGGAACTAGTTTGAGCGCATTTGGAACCCGGAACCCAAAACTAAGTGAATAGGGGCATTTTGGGAATTTGGTGACTTATGTACCTATTTATTTCTACATGGCCGGCCTACCTACCCCCCACCCGTGAGAAAACCAGCAGCCCCTCCCCTTTGCTTTGTGTTCTCCACTTCTTCTTCTTTATTTCTTCTTCTTCTCCACTTCTTCTTTCTTCTCCTTCTTCCTCCAAAGTAAGTTTTCTTCCACTTTTCTTCTTTCTTTCTTTCATTCCTTCTTCCTTAAGCTAACCCTCACCTTGCATTTTCTCTAACCTAGGTGTGAGGAGCTTAGATCTAGTGTGGGAGCTAGAGTTGGTGGCTTGGAGCTTGAGGGAGGTGAATTCTAGGGATTGTGAGACTTTGGCCTTGGGATTCCAACTCCCAAGAGGTAAAACCTAACTTTTCCCTTCCTAATTATTTTTGTGTAGTGTAATTAGTGTTGTAGAACCCTCCTAGACCCTAACCCTACCCGTAGGAGGAAGTTGGAACTAGTTTGGGTGAGTTTAGAGACTTTGACATTAGGTTTTGTGTCGAATTCGGGTGGAATCCGAATTTGGCCCAATTTTGAGTGATGCCCTAGGTTAGATGGACCTAGGTAGACGTTGTCGGGTGTCTAGAGGGTGAGTGCGTGTCTCCGTTCGGACACGGGAAGCCGTGTCGCGGAGAAACGGGCGTTTCGGGCGAAATTGGGGTTTTTCGTCGTCGCCGATTCTAAGTGCATGTGCGTTTCCACCACGGACCTAGAATCGACGCGGAAGCATATTTTCTAGGATCTAGACATCGTATAGAGTGCGTGGGTAAATTTTGGGCCGATTCCGAGTTCGTTTGGTGTGCGTTTCAGGAGGTTTTCCGAGCCGCGCACCACGTGTTCGTCGAAATGACCGAACGGCCATTTCGACTTGGTTTCCTCGTTTCGGACTTGTACGCGCGTTGGGTTAGTATCGGAAAGTGTGTGCTAGAGTTTTCGGGCTATATTTTATATATTTTAGGGTATTGGTGAGTGTCGGGGTCGTTGGGCGTGAGTAGGGCGTGTGGTTTGAGTGTTGTGTGCGTGGTTGTGTTTGTATTGATATGTGTCTATATATATATATATTTATATATATGTATGTGTGTTTATATATATATATTTATATATATATGTGTGTATTTAGATTTATGTACTTGTATATGTATATGTCTATGTGTATATATATATATGTATATGTGTAAGTGTGCTTGTGTGTGTGTATATGTATATATATATTTTGGGGGTGTGTATATATATATAGTTGAGAGTGTGTAGATATATATATATTGAGTGTATATATATATGTAGCTATGTATATATATATTTATGTGTGTGTGTGTTTTAGTGTGTGAGTGTGTGTATTAGTGTGTTTGTGAGAGTGTAGGTGTGTGTGTTAGAGAGTGTTTAGTGTGTGTATATATATATGTATCTAGTTATATATATATAGATATATATGTATGTATATATATATATAGATAGTGATATATATATATGTATATATATGGGTGTGTGTGTGTGTGTGTATGTGTGAGGAAGGGGGGGGCAGAACCAGCCGCAGCGAGCAGCAGCTGCTGCTGCACTGCAGCAGCAGCACAGCAGCAGCAGAATCAGCAGCAGCAGCAGCCATTATGCAGCAGCAGCAGCGCAGCAATAACAGCGAGCAGCAGCAGCGTTTTGAGCTCCAGCATGCAGCGAGGTTTGGGTATAAATAGATAGTTTATAGATAGATTAGAGAGATTGATAGTTAGACTAGTTTATAGATATATTAGATAGTTAGAGGGATATCTAATTAATAGATAGGTAGTTGGATAAATAGGTAAGATAAGTTATGAGATAGTTAGATAGATAGATAGATAGATAGATAGATATTGATAGATAGATAGCTAGGTATTTAGATAGATAGATACTAGATAGGTAGATAGCTAGATACTTAGATATATCTATCTAGGAGATAGATATCTATATGCCTATACTTATATATATATATATAGATATCTTGATAGGTAATATATATATATATATATATATGTTATGTTTGGGTAAGGTAATGGGTATTGGGTATGTGTGTGTGGATATATATATATGTATATAGGTAGATACCTACTTAGATGTATTAATAGATAGTAGATATCTATATTACCTAGCCTAGATTAATAACTAGGTGCATAATTAATAGCTAGGTAGCTAGTTAGAGGGTTTTAGAGCGAAACCTCAATACCTTGAGATACCGAGGTATCTCGATACCTTGAGATATTCAAGGTATTGAGTTTCGAGCGGGGTATTTGAGCATTAGCCTAGGAAATGCTTGGGAGTGATTTTTATATGTTTATATATATATAATTACGCGTGCTAGCATAGGTTTTAGCGGGTTTAGGCGGGGTGCGTGGCCTAGGGCGAGGTATCGGATACCGAGGGTATCCCGGTATCTCGATTAGGCGAGTTTGTGAGTTTAGTGGCTTAATGAGCTCGGTTTGACCTAGAATTTCAGGGGCACCCTAGTTTGACCTAGCTTTGACCATAATTGTCCCCGTTGACCGTAAAAGTCAACGTTTGACCTAGTTTTGACCTAGAGTTGACTTTTTGGACCCCGGGTTGACCTAGAGTTGACTTTATTTGGCCCAATTTTGAGTGATGCCCTAGGTTAGATGGACCTAGGTAGACGTTGTTGGGTGTCTAGAGGGTGAGTGCGTGTCTCCGTTCGGACACGGGAAGCCGTGTCGCGGAGAAACGGGCGTTTCGGGCGAAATTGGGGTTTTTCGTCGTCGCCGATTCTAAGTGCATGTGCGTTTCCACCACGGACCTAGAATCGACGCGGGAGCATATTTTCTAGGATCTAGACATCGTATAGAGTGCGTGGGTAAATTTTGGGCCGATTCCGAGTTCGTTTGGTGTGCGTTTCAGGAGGTTTTCCGAGCCGCGCACCACGTGTTCGTCGAAATGACCGAACGGCCATTTCGACTTGGTTTCCTCGTTTCGGACTTGTACGCGCGTTGGGTTAGTATCGGGAAGTGTGTGCTAGAGTTTTCGGGCTATATTTTATATATTTTAGGGTATTGGTGAGTGTCGGGGTCGTTGGGCGTGAGTAGGGCGTGTGGTTTGAGTGTTGTGTGCGTGGTTGTGTTTGTATTGATATGTGTCTATATATATATATATTTATATATATGTATGTGTGTTTATATATATATATTTATATATATATGTGTGTATTTAGATTTATGTACTTGTATATGTATATGTCTATGTGTATATATATATATGTATATGTGTAAGTGTGCTTGTGTGTGTGTATATGTATATATATATTTTGGGGGTGTGTATATATATATAGTTGAGAGTGTGTAGATATATATATATTGAGTGTATATATATATGTAGCTATGTATATATATATTTATGTGTGTGTGTGTTTTAGTGTGTGAGTGTGTGTATTAGTGTGTTTGTGAGAGTGTAGGTGTGTGTGTTAGAGAGTGTTTAGTGTGTGTATATATATATGTATCTAGTTATATATATATAGATATATATGTATGTATATATATATATAGATAGTGATATATATATGTATATATATGGGTGTGTGTGTGTGTGTGTATGTGTGAGGAAGGGGGGGGCAGAACCAGCCGCAGCGAGCAGCAGCTGCTGCTGCACTGCAGCAGCAGCACAGCAGCAGCAGAATCAGCAGCAGCAGCAGCCATTATGCAGCAGCAGCAGCGCAGCAATAACAGCGAGCAGCAGCAGCGTTTTGAGCTCCAGCATGCAGCGAGGTTTGGGTATAAATAGATAGTTTATAGATAGATTAGAGAGATTGATAGTTAGACTAGTTTATAGATATATTAGATAGTTAGAGGGATATCTAATTAATAGATAGGTAGTTGGATAAATAGGCAAGATAAGTTATGAGATAGTTAGATAGATAGATAGATAGATAGATAGATATTGATAGATAGATAGCTAGGTATTTAGATAGATAGATACTAGATAGGTAGATAGCTAGATACTTAGATATATCTATCTAGGAGATAGATATCTATATGCCTATACTTATATATATATATATAGATATCTTGATAGGTAATATATATATATATATATATATGTTATGTTTGGGTAAGGTAATGGGTATTGGGTATGTGTGTGTGGATATATATATATGTATATAGGTAGATACCTACTTAGATGTATTAATAGATAGTAGATATCTATATTACCTAGCCTAGATTAATAACTAGGTGCATAATTAATAGCTAGGTAGCTAGTTAGAGGGTTTTAGAGCGAAACCTCAATACCTTGAGATACCGAGGTATCTCGATACCTTGAGATATTCAAGGTATTGAGTTTCGAGCGGGGTATTTGAGCATTAGCCTAGGAAATGCTTGGGAGTGATTTTTATATGTTTATATATATATAATTACGCGTGCTAGCATAGGTTTTAGCGGGTTTAGGCGGGGTGCGTGGCCTAGGGCGAGGTATCGGATACCGAGGGTATCCCGGTATCTCGATTAGGCGAGTTTGTGAGTTTAGTGGCTTAATGAGCTCGGTTTGACCTAGAATTTCAGGGGCACCCTAGTTTGACCTAGCTTTGACCATAATTGTCCCCGTTGACCGTAAAAGTCAACGTTTGACCTAGTTTTGACCTAGAGTTGACTTTTTGGACCCCGGGTTGACCTACAGTTGACTTTATTTGGCCCAATTTTGAGTGATGCCCTAGGTTAGATGGACCTAGGTAGACGTTGTTGGGTGTCTAGAGGGTGAGTGCGTGTCTCCGTTCGGACACGGAAAGCCGTGTCGCGGAGAAACGGGCGTTTCGGGCGAAATTGGGGTTTTTCGTCGTCGCCGATTCTAAGTGCATGTGCGTTTCCACCACGGACCTAGAATCGACGCGGGAGCATATTTTCTAGGATCTAGACATCGTATAGAGTGCGTGGGTAAATTTTGGTCCGATTCCGAGTTCGTTTGGTGTGCGTTTCAGGAGGTTTTCCGAGCCGCGCACCACGTGTTCGTTGAAATGACCGAACGGCCATTTCGACTTGGTTTCCTCGTTTCGGACTTGTACGCGCGTTGGGTTAGTATCGGGAAGTGTGTGCTAGAGTTTTCGGGCTATATTTTATATATTTTAGGGTATTGGTGAGTGTCGGGGTCGTTGGGCGTGAGTAGGGCGTGTGGTTTGAGTGTTGTGTGCGTGGTTGTGTTTGTATTGATATGTGTCTATATATATATATATTTATATATATGTATGTGTGTTTATATATATATATATTTATATATATATGTGTGTATTTAGATTTATGTACTTGTATATGTATATGTCTATGTGTATATATATATATGTATATGTGTAAGTGTGCTTGTGTGTGTGTATATGTATATATATATTTTGGGGGTGTGTATATATATATAGTTGAGAGTGTGTAGATATATATATATTGAGTGTATATATATATGTAGCTATGTATATATATATTTATGTGTGTGTGTGTTTTAGTGTGTGAGTGTGTGTATTAGTGTGTTTGTGAGAGTGTAGGTGTGTGTGTTAGAGAGTGTTTAGTGTGTGTATATATATATGTATCTAGTTATATATATATAGATATATATGTATGTATATATATATATATAGATAGTGATATATATATGTATATATATGGGTGTGTGTGTGTGTGTGTATGTGTGAGGAAGGGGGGGCAGAACCAGCCGCAGCGAGCAGCAGCTGCTGCTGCACTGCAGCAGCAGCACAGCAGCAGCAGAATCAGCAGCAGCAGCAGCCATTATGCAGCAGCAGCAGCGCAGCAATAACAGCGAGCAGCAGCAGCGTTTTGAGCTCCAGCATGCAGCGAGGTTTGGGTATAAATAGATAGTTTATAGATAGATTAGAGAGATTGATAGTTAGACTAGTTTATAGATATATTAGATAGTTAGAGGGATATCTAATTAATAGATAGGTAGTTGGATAAATAGGTAAGATAAGTTATGAGATAGTTAGATAGATAGATAGATAGATAGATAGATAGATATTGATAGATAGATAGCTAGGTATTTAGATAGATAGATACTAGATAGGTAGATAGCTAGATACTTAGATATATCTATCTAGGAGATAGATATCTATATGCCTATACTTATATATATATATATAGATATCTTGATAGGTAATATATATATATATATATATGTTATGTTTGGGTAAGGTAATGGGTATTGGGTATGTGTGTGTGGATATATATATATGTATATAGGTAGATACCTACTTAGATGTATTAATAGATAGTAGATATCTATATTACCTAGCCTAGATTAATAACTAGGTGCATAATTAATAGCTAGGTAGCTAGTTAGAGGGTTTTAGAGCGAAACCTCAATACCTTGAGATACCGAGGTATCTCGATACCTTGAGATATTCAAGGTATTGAGTTTCGAGCGGGGTATTTGAGCATTAGCCTAGGAAATGCTTGGGAGTGATTTTTATATGTTTATATATATATAATTACGCGTGCTAGCATAGGTTTTAGCGGGTTTAGGCGGGGTGCGTGGCCTAGGGCGAGGTATCGGATACCGAGGGTATCCCGGTATCTCGATTAGGCGAGTTTATGAGTTTAGTGGCTTAATGAGCTCGGTTTGACCTAGAATTTCAGGGGCACCCTAGTTTGACCTAGCTTTGACCATAATTGTCCCCGTTGACCGTAAAAGTCAACGTTTGACCTAGTTTTGACCTAGAGTTGACTTTTTGGACCCCGGGTTGACTTTTTGACCCGAATTTTACCGGTTTGACCCGTTCGACCTAGAATAGCCCTAGAAGCCTGTTTTTTAATTATTTTATATCAGTTTAAATGCTTAGAACCCTGTTTAATCCTTGCTTTTCGTATTAGGTCCCTGCGATACCGGTCCGGACCTCGATCCTCATCAGTTGCTCAGGACATCAGGCGAGTACCTACCTCTGATAGTTTCCATTTCATGATAGCGTTTATATCACCTGTTCTAGAACTGTAATACTTGATTCTGACACTTTATTACACGAGCTGGTACTAGTGGATCCCATCATGAGGTGCTATCCCCCTTACCATGTTCAGCGGGTACTCTATCACGTGTATTTCATCATGTGCTTCGGGTATTGATTATCATGTGCTATCATGTGCTTCTTGTGCTCTCGCCTTCGTGTGCGCGAGCTACTATCATGTACGTAGCGTGTTGTGGTTGGATCCAATGGTATTAGTGGGGGAGGGGAGTAGTGAGTTGGTTATATGATCAAAGCCAAAGAGTATTCATGTGTATGTCGGTTATGCAACTCACGCATAACGGAGTTATCGTAGTGACTTTCATGTGCAACCTAAGCCGATCATATAACGAACTTGTGCTCAAGGCACTTAGCTAGTATTCATGTTTCTCACCTGCAGTTACTTTTCCACTACTTGTATTGTTCTCCAGTTTACATTGCAGCTACTTCTTGTGCTCCAGCATATATTTATTTCCTGTGCATCTTGATTACTTTTCTATTGCTCGTCATATACACCTTACCATGTATTTGGAGTTGCTTTCAGAGTTATGTACTTCGCTCCAGTCCTGACTGGGCATATTTTTTCCAGAGGATCCTGAGGACTATTGCCCTACGTTCTACGGACCTGGTGTTGACGACTGTTGTGACCTCGAGGAGGAGTGCGCCGAGGAGACGCCGATAGCACCCTAGTTAGCTAGGTGGGTTTCCTGGGTTTTCCTTGTGGTCTGTATTTTGGATGACTGTACTTATTCTTTTGTACTTCTGTGAGATGTTGTAGCTTTTAGACTTGGACTGTATTATTTTGGATTGTCTTGCTCTCTTGGTTCTGGTTTTCTTTGTTTATATCATATCGTGCTTATATTCTTCCTCTAGTTTTATGATTGAGATTATTGTCATATATATATTGCGTGGTTGCCCTCCTGTTGGAGAGGATTTTATTCATATATATATATTGCGTGGTTTTGCCCTCCTTTTGGAGAGGTCATGCCGGATTTTTCTGTGAGTTATCTAGATAGTTGGTTGACCTAGAACGGACCTTTACAGCGTTCTACCGCCGATTCTGCGGCGTAGGCTGGACGTACCCACGGCTCATGCCCGATTTTCGGGTGCGGGTCGTGACACATTTTTGGTGGTGGCCCATGCAGGTCTGCTTTTTAGGTTTACCTGCAATAGGATATAGGAGATAGGCTGAGAGAGAGTGTGCTCAATCACAACTAGGACCCCTCCTGATTTTTCTTGCTATCTTAATTTTTCCTGAAATTGTTTTCTTTTGCAATATTACTGTCCTTCTTTGATGATATCGTTCTTGCACTATATTGACTTCTTTTGATCTGTGTTCTTCTTGATTCCATTCCAGCACTTGCTTTATTTGATTTCGGTGCTTCCCATAGCTTTGTGTCTGTATCTTTTGCTATTAAGACACCATCTTGTTGCTGAACCTTTAGCTAGACTCTGCAAGATCACGACCGGGGGTGGTATCATCCTAGTCCGTGATGTCTGCAGAGACCGGAGAGTTACCTTGGGAGACCGGGAGTTGAGTGTGTGCCTACTCGTAATGCCACTTCCGAGCTACGATATTGTACTCGGGATGGATTGGTTGAGTACGCATTGTGCTAGTATAGATTGTCGTGGAGGCAAAGTTTTGTTTAGTCCGCCGGGTGAGCCAGAGTTTCAGTTTGCCAGAGGAGCAGCGGAGCAGACCGAGGGAGTCTTCTGCGGAGCCCTGGTGGTAGAGCCGAGGTCGCTAAATCCACTGATAGAGGAGTATATGGATGTCTTTCCGGAGGAGTTGCTAGGGTTACCTCCGGATAGAGATATGGAGTTCTCTATAGACTTGGTGCCAGGCGCGGAGCCGATATCCCAGCACGTCTATAGAGTCAGCAACAGTGAGCTGATAGAGTTGAAGAAGCAGGTGGATGAGCTTCAGGACAAGGGATTTATCAGATCTAGTTCTTCTCCGTGGGGTGCTCCGGTACTTTTTGTGCCGAAGAAGGATGGGTCGATACGGATGTGTATCGACTACAGGGCTCTGAACAACCTCACAATCAAGAACAAGTATCCGCTGCCGCGTATTGATGATCTATTTGACCAGTTGAGCGGAGCGAGGGTGTTTTCCAGGATTGATCTGAGGACAGGCTACCACCAGGTGAAGGTCAGGAAGGAGGATATTCCGAAGACAGCTTTTCGGACCAGATATGGACAGTATGAGTTCATGGTGATGCCGTTTGGGTTGACTAATGCCCCGGCAGTGTTCATGAATCTGATGAACAAGGTGTTCCATCAGCATCTGGACAGGTTTGTAGTGGTGTTTATAGATAACATCTTGGTGTATTCGAAGACCCCAGAGGAGCACGAGGAGCATCTGAGGATAGTGCTGGAGACTCTCAGGAAGGAGAAGCTTTATGGAAAGCTCTCGAAGTGTGAGTTCTTCCTTGACAAGGTTGAATTCCTTGGTCATGTGGTGACTGGAGAGGGTATCTCGGTGGATCCGAGAAAGATCATGGCAGTAGAGGCATGGAGTGCTCCGAGTTCAGTAGCCGAGGTCAGGAGTTTCTTGGGACTGGCAGGCTATTACAGGAGATTTGTTCAGGATTTTTCCCGGATTGCAGAGCCGTTGTCCAGGCTGACTCGGAAGGACGTAGAGTTTGTTTGGTCAGAGGAGTGCCAGATCGCCTTTGATGAGCTGAAGAGGAGGTTGACGACAGCTCCAGTGTTGACGTTGCCATCAGGTTCTGGAGGATTCACTATCTATAGTGATGCATCGGGGAAGGGACTGGGTTGTGTGTTGCAGCAGAATGGGAGGGTGATTGCCTATGCTTTCAGGCAATTACGTCCTCATGAGAAGAATTACCCTACCCACGATTTGGAGTTGGCAGCGGTCATTTTTGCTCTAAAGTTGTGGAAACACTATTTATACGGAGAGCGTGTGGAGATCTTCACAGACCACAAGAGCTTGAAGTATGTGTTTACCCAAAAAGAGCTGAACATGAGGCAGAGGAGATGGTTGGAGTTGATGAAATACTTCGACATATCATTGCAGTATCATCCAGGGAAGGCGAACGTAGTTGCGGATGCATTGAGCAGGTATCCGGTAGCTATGTGCCTGACTACAGATCGTTATCTTCTGGCAGATCTAGAGAGCTTGGGCATTAAGGTGATAGTGCCTGGAGTTGAGATGCAGATGTGGGGACTGCAGATTCAGTCAGAGTTGGTAGACCGGATCAGGACTACACAGTTTGAGGATGAGTCCCTGAGGAGCATCAGGGAGCAGGTTCGGATGGGTTTAGCAGACGACTTCACCATTGCTGATGATGGTTCATTGCGGCACGGTACCAGGTTGTGTGTGCCGAGTGGGTCGTTGCGCGAGGAGGTTCTCCAGGAGGCGCATCGATCCCAGTACTCTATGCATCCCGGTGCCAACAAGATGTATAGAGATCTGAGACAGCATGTATGGTGGTACGGGATGAAGCGGGAGGTAGCACGCTTCTTATCCCGATGCTTAGTGTGCCAGCAGGTGAAGGCGGAGAGGCAGAGGCCAGGAGGATTACTCTAACCGTTACCCATTCCGGAGTGGAAATGGGAGCATGTGACCATGGATTTTGTTTCTGGACTTCCCCGTTCTCCAGGCGGGAAGGATACGATTTGGGTCATCGTGGACAGGTTGACCAAATCGGCCCACTCTCTACCATTCAAAGTGGGTACGTCTACAGAGCGACTAGCAGAGATGTATGTGCGCCAGATAGTCAGACTGCATGGAGTTCCAGTGAGCATAGTATCAGATCGGGACAGTCGCTTTACTTCGCATTTCTGGAGGAGTCTGCAGGCTAGCTTGGGCACCCAGCTCAAGTTTAGTAGTGCGTATCACCCGCAGACAGATGGTCAGTCAGAGAGGACCATTCAGACACTTGAGGACATGCTTCGGACCTGTGTTTTGGATTTCAGAGGCTCTTGGGAGGATCACTTGCACTTGGTAGAGTTTGCTTACAACAACAGCTACCAAGCCAGTATCGAGATGTCACCTTTTGAGGCGTTGTATGGACGGAGGTGTCGCACTCCGTTGTCATGGGATGATGTAGGTGAGAGAGCTTTGCTTGGCCCGGAGATGGTGGTTGATGCAGCGGAGAAGGTCAAGCTCATTAGAGATAGACTTCGGGTGGCGCAGGACAGGCAGCGGCATTGGGCCGATAGCCACCGGAGACCTTTGGAGTTCGAGGTATAGCTTAGAATCTAGATTTTGTTCTTGTGTTTGCTTGTGATTGCTTGTTTTAGACTAAGTGCAGAGACCTTGTTTGTGCTAGGTTGGAGATCTGGTGTTCCTGAGGATTTCTCCGACGCGGGGCACTATTCGCTTCGGTGGAGGCGGGAAGCTTAGCCCACGTTTCGTCGGACCCTTCCGTGTTCTTGAGAGGGTCGGCGCCGTGGCGTATAGGCTTGAGTTGCCGCCTACGCTGGAGGGAGTTCATGATGTGTTCCACGTGTCGCAGTTGAGACGGTACATGGCGGATCCCTGTCACGTATTGGATCACTCGGAGATCGCAGTGGGCCCTACTCTTAGCTATCCAGAGCAGCCGGTGGAGATTCTGGATCGGCGGGAGAAGGTGTTGAGGAACCAGACTATTCCCTTGGTTCGCGTCGCGTGGAGGCATCACTCTCCAAGAGAGTCGACCTGGGAGAGGGAGGATGAAATGCGCGAGCGATACCCTTATCTCTTCGAGCCCTGAGGTATGGTTCTTTCTTTGCATTCCTGTCCTAGTTTCGTCTTTTAATTTCGAGGACGAAATTATTTTAAGGAGGGTAGACTTGTCACTACCCAATTCTAGAAAATAGGGTATATTTTTTTTTATTTTTTATTTGATAAATAGTGTATTGTATTTAATTATTTATATTTATAATTAATTAGTGCTTGTCTTATTTTTTATTTTGATTGTTTTAGGGTTTTGGCTAGCCTAGACCCATGTCAGACCCTAGTGGACCCATGTCCGACCCAGCCCACACCCTGGTGAGAATTATTTTGGGGCTTAGAATTATTATTTTATTTTTAGGAGGTTAGTTGGAGAGATTTGGAACTAGTTTGAGCGCATTTGGAACCCGGAACCCAAAACTAAGTGAATAGGGGCATTTTGGGAATTTGGTGACTTATGTACCTATTTATTTCTACATGGCCGGCCTACCTACCCCCCACCCGTGAGAAAACCAGCAGCCCCTCCCCTTTGCTTTGTGTTCTCCACTTCTTCTTCTTCATTTCTTCTTCTTCTCCACTTCTTCTTTCTTCTCCTTCTTCCTCCAAAGTAAGTTTTCTTCCACTTTTCTTCTTTCTTTCTTTCATTCCTTCTTCCTTAAGCTAACCCTCACCTTGCATTTTCTCTAACCTAGGTGTGAGGAGCTTAGATCTAGTGTGGGAGCTAGAGTTGGTGGCTTGGAGCTTGAGGGAGGAGAATTCTAGGGATTGTGAGACTTTGGCCTTGGGATTCCAACTCCCAAGAGGTAAAACCTAACTTTTTCCTTCCTAATTATTTTTGTGTAGTGTAATTAGTGTTGTAGAACCCTCCTAGACCCTAACCCTACCCGTAGGAGGAAGTTGGAACTAGTTTGGGTGAGTTTAGAGACTTTGACATTAGGTTTTGTGTCAAATTCGGGTGGAATCCGAATTTGGCCCAATTTTGAGTGATGCCCTAGGTTAGATGGACCTAGGTAGACGTTGTCGGGTGTCTAGAGGGTGAGTGCGTGTCTCCGTTCGGACACGGGAAGCCGTGTCACGGAGAAACGGGCGTTTCGGACGAAATTGGGGTTTTTCGTCGTCGCCGATTCTAAGTGCGTGTGCGTTTCCACCACGGACCTAGAATCGACACGAGAGTACGTTTTCTAGGATCTAGACATCGTGTAGAGCGCGTGGGTAAATTTTGGGCCGATTCCGAGTTCGTTTGGTGTGCGTTTCAGGAGGTTTTCCGAGCCGCGCACCACGTGTTCGTCGAAATGACCGAACGGCCATTTCGACTTGGTTTCCTCGTTTCGGGCTTGTACGCGCGTTGGGTTAGTATCGGGGAGTGTGTGCTAGAGTTTTTGGGCTATATTTTATATATTTTAGGGTATTGGTGAGTGTCGGGGTCGTTGGGCGTGAGTAGGGCGTGTGGTTTGAGTGTTGTGTGCGTGGTTGTGTTTGTATTGATATGTGTCTATATATATATATTTATATATATGTATGTGTGTTTATATATATATATTTATATATATATGTGTGTATTTAGATTTATGTACTTGTATATGTATATGTCTATGTGTATATATATATATATGTATATGTGTAAGTGTGCTTGTGTGTGTGTATATGTATATATATATTTTGGGGGTGTGTATATATATATAGTTGAGAGTGTGTAGATATATATATATTGAGTGTATATATATATGTAGCTATGTATATATATATATATTTATGTGTGTGTGTGTGTTTTAGTGTGTGAGTGTGTGTATTAGTGTGTTTGTGAGAGTGTAGGTGTGTGTGTTAGAGAGTGTTTAGTGTGTGTATATATATATGTATCTAGTTATATATATATAGATATATATGTATGTATATATATATATAGATAGTGATATATATATGTATATATATGGGTGTGTGTGTGTGTATGTGTGAGGAAGGGGGGGGGGCAGAACCAGCCGCAGCGAGCAGCAGCAGCAGCCATTATGCAGCAGCAGCAGCGCAGCAATAACAGCGAGCAGCAGCAGCGTTTTGAGCTCCAGCATGCAGCGAGGTTTGGGTATAAATAAATAGTTTATAGATAGATTAGAGAGATTGATAGTTAGACTAGTTTATAGATATATTAGATAGTTAGAGGGATATCTAATTAATAGATAGGTAGTTGGATAAATAGGTAAGATAAGTTATGAGATAGTTAGATAGATAGATAGATAGATAGATAGATAGATATTGATAGATAGATAGCTAGGTATTTAGATAGATAGATACTAGATAGGTAGATAGCTAGATACTTAGATATATCTATCTAGGAGATAGATATCTATATGCCTATACTTATATATATATATATAGATATCTTGATAGGTAATATATATATATATGTTATGTTTGGGTAAGGTAATGGGTATTGGGTATGTGTGTGTGGATATATATATGTATATAGGTAGATACCTACTTAGATGTATTAATAGATAGTAGATATCTATATTACCTAGCCTAGATTAATAACTAGGTGCATAATTAATAGCTAGGTAGCTAGTTAGAGGGTTTTAGAGCGAAACCTCAATACCTTGAGATACCGAGGTATCTCGATACCTTGAGATATTCAAGGTATTGAGTTTCGAGCGGGGTATTTGAGCATTAGCCTAGGAAATGCTTGGGAGTGATTTTTATATGTTTATATATATATAATTACGCGTGCTAGCATAGGTTTTAGCGGGTTTAGGCGGGGTGCGTGGCCTAGGGCGTGGTATCGGATACCGAGGGTATCCCGGTATCTCGATTAGGCGAGTTTGTGAGTTTAGTGGCTTAATGAGCTCGGTTTGACCTAGAATTTCAGGGGCACCCTAGTTTGACCTAGCTTTGACCATAATTGTCCCCGTTGACCGTAAAAGTCAACGTTTGACCTAGTTTTGACCTAGAGTTGACTTTTTGGACCCCGGGTTGACTTTTTGACCCGAATTTCACCGGTTTGACCCGTTCGACCTAGAATAGCCCTAGAAGCCTGTTTTTTAATTATTTTATATCAGTTTAAATGCTTAGAACCCTGTTTAATCCTTGCTTTTCGTATTAGGTCCCTGCGATACCGGTCCGGACCTCGATCCTCATCAGTTGCTCAGGACATCAGGCGAGTACCTACCTCTGATAGTTTCCATTTCATGATAGCGTTTATATCACCTGTTCTAGAACTGTAATACTTGATTCTGACACTTTATTACACGAGCTGGTACTAGTGGATCCCGTCATGAGGTGCTATCCCCCCTTACCGTGTTCAGCGGGTACTCTACCACGTGTATTTCATCATGTGCTTCGGGTATTGATTATCATGTGCTATCATGTGCTTCTTGTGCTCTCGCCTTCGTGTGCGCGAGCTACTATCATGTACGTAGCGTGTTGTGGTTGGATCCAATGGTATTAGTGGGGGAGGGGAGTAGTGAGTTGGTTATATGATCAAAGCCAAACAGTATTCATGTGTATGTCGGTTATGCAACTCACGCATAACGGAGTTATCGTAGTGACTTTCATGTGCAACCTAAGCCGATCATATAACGAACTTGTGCTCAAGGCACTTAGCTAGTATTCATGTTTCTCACCTGCAGTTACTTTTTCACTACTTGTATTGTTCTCCAGTTTATATTGCAGCTACTTCTTGTGCTCCAGCATATATTTATTTCCTATGCATCTTGATTACTTTTCTATTGCTCGTCATATACACCTTACCATGTATTTGGAGTTGCTTTCAGAGTTATGTACTTCGCTCCAGTCCTGACTGGGCATATTTTTTCCAGAGGATCCTGAGGACTATTGCCCTACGTTCTACGGGCCTGGTGTTGATGACTGTTGTGACCTCGAGGAGGAGTGCGCCGAGGAGACGCCGATAGCACCCTAGTTAGCTAGGTGGGTTTCCTGGGTTTTCCTTGTGGTCTGTATTTTGGATGACTGTACTTATTCTTTTGTGCTTCTGTGAGATGTTGTAGCTTTTAGACTTGGACTGTATTATTTTGGATTGTCTTTCTCTCTTGGTTCTGGTTTTCTTTGTTTATATCATATCGTGCTTATATTCTTCCTCTAGTTTTGTGATTGAGATTATTGTCATATATATATTGCGTGGTTGCCCTCCTGTTGGAGAGGATTTTATTCACATATATATATTGCGTGGTTTTGCCCTCCTTTTGGAGAGGTCATGCCGGATTTTTCTGTGAGTTATCTAGATAGTTGGTTGACCTAGAACGGACCTTTACAGCGTTCTACCGCCGATTCTGCGGCGTAGGCTGGACGTACCCACGGCTCATGCCCGATTTTCGGGTGCGGGTCGTGACAATTATCCACAAAATAGGTAATAGAAAATATTATGCAAATCTATAAAAAGAAAAAATGCCTAACTTGGCAGGGGAATTTTGGGATGCTAATTGTAGGAAGTTGAAATTAAAAAATAACCACAATTAAATTATATATATAATATCTAAATATTTAATAATTAATCTATGATCGTTACACTAATGTCATACTAATACTAAGGGATCGAATTTCTTTGCCACGAAAAGATCCTACAAGTAGTGTCTCCTGTGTAGGCTACTTCCTATGAAGGGAGATACAGATTTTGGGGCCATCTATATTATTAATGTCCAAACCATGATGAAGTGTCCTAATATAATCATTGGGTTTTAATTGTTTCGAAAAATAATCTAAAACAAATACAAAAAATATAAAATACACACAAAATACCTATTTTTGGGTGAGGGGGTTTACAATCTTAAAGATCAAGGATCAGGTGCTGCCCACTTTCAAGGAGTTTCAGGCCTCTGTTGAAAGGGAGACGGACAAGAAGCTGCTTTGTGTTTGGTCGGACAATGGCGGCGATTATATCGGTCACTTTTATGCTTATTGCAGAGAGCAAGGGATACGACATCAGAAGACTCCACCAAAGACACCGCAGCTCAACGGTATAGAGGAGCGGATGAACAAGACGCTAATGGAGAGGGTGTGGTGTTTGTTGTTAGAAGCAAACTTGCCAGGCAGCTATTGGGGTGAGACACTTTACACAGTTGCTTATGTTATTAATTTATCTCTTAGTGCTCCTTTGCAGGGTGATGTGCCTGACAAAGTATGGTACGACAAAGAGCTGTCATACAATCACCTGCGAGTGTTTGGTTGTAAGGCCTTTGTGCATGTACCGAAGGAAGAGAGATCCAAACTTGAGCCAAAGACGAGGCGGTGCGTCTTTGTCGGCTAAGGTAGGGATGAGTTTGGCTATAAACTCTACGATCCAGTCGAAAGAAACTTCTATAGAAGCAGGGACGTGATATTCGTCGAGGATCAGACCATGACCAACACTCAGGATTTCGAGAAGCCTTCTGAGGCTGAGAAATTGCCTGAGTTAGAGTCATTTCACTTCAAGCAGTTTCAATAGGACATCGCAGAGGATCCAGTTATGGGGGAGCCAGTACATGAAGTTGCTCCCAACCTTAATAATCAGCCTGCTGATGTTGGTCAGGGTGACCCTCAAGAGGATGAGCATGCCGAAGAGACAGTTCCTGGAGGGGAGAAGACTGTAGATATACTCACCAGTGGTTTCATTGAGGAGGAGCGATAGAGAGCATCGACCATCTACGAGATACTCACCGGGTGAGTATGTGCTACTGACTAACGGGGGAGAACCCAAAAGTTTCGCAGAGGCTATGGAAGATGAACACAGGTAGGAGTGGATGGAGGCCATGTAGAAGGAGATGAGTTACTTGGAGGCCAACTCTACTTATGATATTGTGCAGTTGCCAAAGGGCAAGAAGGCTTTGAAGAATCGATAGGTGTTCAGAGTGAAGTAGACAGATGATGCTACTCGCCCTCGATACAAAGCGAGGCTGGTAGTTGAAGGCTACGGTCAGCGAAAATGCGTAGATTATGATGAGATCTTTTTGCCAGTCGTCAAGCAGTCGTCTATACGGGTGGTGCTAGCATTGGCAGCCAATATCGACTTGGAGGTCGAGTAAATAGACGTGAAGACTGCATTCCTCCACGGTGATCTTGAGGAGGAGTTGTACATGGAGCAGCCATAGGGATTCTGTGAGAAGGTTAAGTCACATTTGGTCTGTCGGTTGAGAAAGAGCTTGTATGGTCTGAAACAGGCTACGAGATAGTGGTATAGGAAGTTCTAGTCATTTATGGGGGAGCATGGCTATGCACGGACGACGTTGGATCATTGTATTTTTGTGAAGTACTTCGTCGAGGATAATTTTATCATTTTGTTGCTTTATGTTGATGACATGTTGTTGGTGGGTCGGAATGCCACCAGGATAGCAGAGTTGAAGCGCCAACTGGGCGCAGACTTCTCTATGAAGGATTTGGGTGCAGCGAAGACTATTCTTGGGATGGAGATCAGCCGAGAGAGAGAGTACAAGCTGCTACACTTGTCCCAAAAGAAGTACATTCATCGGGTACTTCAGCATTTTGGTATAGACGGGTCGAAGAAAGTGAGTAACACCCTTGCGGCTCACTTTAAGTTTACTAAGGAGCAGTGTCCATATACCGAGGACGAGAAGGAAGATATGGAGCGAGTTCCATATGCCTCAACCGTGGGAGTCTTATGTATGATATGGTATGTACGGGACCACACATTGCTCATGCAGTCGGCACAGTTAGCAGGTACACTTTCAATCATGGAAGGGTACATTGGAGTGGGGTCAAGTGAATTCTGTGATATCTTCAGGGTATTGCTAATTGGAGACTTTCATTTGTGGGTGACGAGCCGAAGTTGGTTGGATATACCGACGCTGATATGGCTGGAGATGTAGAGACGAGACGATCGACTTTTGGCTATGTGATGATGTTTGCTGGTGGAGCATTATTGTGGCAGTCGCGTTTACAGAAGTGTGTTGCCTTGTCGATGATAGAGACATAATACATTGCAGCGACAGAGGCTTGCAAGGAGTTATTGTGGATGAAGAAGCTGCTGCAGGAAATTGGGCTATCCTTTGCTTTGCGATAGTCAGAGTACTATTCACCTTGTGGAGAACAAGATATTTTATAGCCGGGCCAAGCACATTGATACCTGGTATCATTGGATACGGGATGTGGTTGACAAGAAGGAAGCGGTGCTTGAGAAGGTTCATACAGATGACAACGGAACATATATGTTAACAAAGGTTCTACGAAGGAGAAAGTTTAAGTACTGCAGGCGGATCGTCGGGATGAAGACCCCCTCCACATAGTTGTGAAGGAGAAGATTTGTTGGAGTGGGTGGGTTCCCAACCTATGTGGAAAATATTCCGGAGTATGATTGAGTATTTTTACATATAATAGGAATACCTCAATTTATTTGGATTGGATATTCCTAAATATAATAAGAATATCTCAATGGATTTGGATTGGATATTCCTACATATAATATGAATATGTCAATAGATTTGGATTTGAATTGGATATTCCTATCTATAATAAGAATGATAGTTGTGGGTTTGAGGCTATATATAGGTGTCTACTGGCCCTAAAATATCTTTCTCTAAAAATATATATAGCAACAATGAGAGAAAATGAGACAAGAGTGTCATTGCAACATTAGAGAGGAGAAAAAAAAGGATTGGAGGCCGTTTCGAAGAAGGAGATCAGTTTCAGATATTTTTCGTTGTCTTTCTTCTTCGTGGTTATAATCTATTTTCTGTTCCAAAAGAGTTGTGGTGATCCGTTTGTATCGATGAGAAGTTTGTAAGGAGTCTGTGTATTTCTTATTCCATTAGTGGAGGTTTTTCATGGTTGGACTCCGATCGTCCGGTGGTTTTTTCCGAAAGAAATTTTCACGTCAAAAATCTCTGTGTCTGTAATTTGTGTTTGACGTTTTTGGTTTGTACATTTTACTCAGTTCTCTCACAAGTATTCTATGATTTGAAAAACGATTTTCGCACTTTCATTTCCAACAGAATATCGATATGTGATAGTTGCTAACAAATTTCATACTCGTTTCATTGTTCTTTAATTATTTTTATGTGATAGTTGCTCACAAATTTCATACTCGTTTCATTGTTCTTTAATTATTTTTTTCTCAACCTTATCTTTTCAATTTTGTTCACTGGACCAGGGACCTCCTAGCACTACATCAACGTGTTCAAAGGTCCAAAAGTACGGTTTTAATTGGCTAACTTATCCTAATTAACTTCTTCAGTACATTTACACACTTTCTGCTGGGTTTTGTCTAGCTCTGTAGCCTCTCTTGGACGTTGATGCTTAACCAAGAAGCTGCTGAATGACATTAAATAAAACAACTTTAATTGCAACTCTCACATTTAATAATCCACAACAATTCTACAATAATGCTAACTTTACTACCGAATGCTTACAATCTTCTTACAATTCTCTCCCTCTGCTGTATGAGCCACATCCGATCTCATCTTTCCCTTCAATAAACGACTGCAAGTGATATTTTTGTCACGTGACGGTCACCCGAACAGCCACCGGTTCCACCTCTCCCCCCTCCTTCAATGGACGGCCGCCACGTGGACGCCACGTGATAGTTGTAAGAGGGTTGTAGGCATTTGGTTGTAGTCATAGCATAGCCCATAATTCTAAGAGCATCTCCGATAGGGATATCTAAATTGAGTTTCTATATTATTTGACATTGTATTTTAAAGAAATTTTATTTTAGTTGATTCAATTTTTAGTTATAATGATTCTCCATTTCTATCTCGGATCATAAAATAAAAGAATCACTTTAATAATGTAGAATACAATATTAATTGTTACAAGAGAGGAAAAAAAATTAGGATGCGTTTGATTGCAAGGTGAAAAATATATGGAAAAAAAATTAATTCCATGGAATTATTTTCCTAGAAAAAAAATTCTACAAAATTTTTAGTTTTTAATTTTTTGGAAAACTTAATTTCATGATAAATAATATTTTTCTATGGGTTGGACAAGTTTTATTTTTCACCATTTTGGAGAGAGATATGATAAATAATAGTTTTTTGGAAAGTGATTCCATGAAAAATATAATCCATCAAACACTACAATTGATAAAAAAATTGTGATAGAAATATTTTTCATGAAAAAAAAAGTTCAATCAAACACAGTCCAGAATTTCCATCATAATCAGCACCATATAGAAAGGGAAACCTTCATTGGAGATGACCTAAAACATGGTCCTTAAATTAGTCAACCATCCTATACTCTTTCCTCGGTTGTCCTAAAGGGGTGTTTTGTTGCACTAAGGCTAAGTTTGGTTCGCAGAATTATGATATTGGAAAAGATTTTTTTTCTTCTGTATTTGAATGCCAAAGAAAAGAGGAGGAAATAAAAATGTTCCCAAAAGAAGAAAAAAAATATGAGAGAAAATTGTTTCTCCCACCTATCTAAGGATTCACATTTTCACCTTAAGAATTTATTTTTTCTTCCAATGTTTTGGTGTTTCCAAACACCGCAAAGATGAATCGATAAAAATTGTATTTTTTTCAAAGAAAAACAAACAAAATATTCATTTTCTTTTCTATCTTTTCCGAGAACAAATTAAAAATAAGTGGATGTTTAGATGCACAAAAGAATTTGAATGTGATCATGACAAGTCTTCGTGTGCATTATATTTGACCCACGTGTCATAGAAATACGAGTTAAAAGACTATGTTAGGATTACAACAAAATGTCTACAACTCTCTTACAACCGTCACGTGGTGTCCACGTGACGGCCGTCCAATGGAGGAGTAGGAAAAGGTGAGACCCGGTGGTTGTTCGGATAATCGTCACGTGACTGAAACGTCATGTGACGGTCGTTCATTGGAGAAAAGATAGGACTGAAAATGGTCCACATAGCAGGAGATGAGAGGGTTGTAAGAAAATTATAAGCATTTTGGTAGTAAACTTAGCATTATTGCGAGTTAAAAGACAACTAAAGCACACAAAATTAGGTAGAGTTGGATTAGTAGACGACATGTTTGTCTCATTCTAGAATTTTGCTTGCCATCTCAATTAATTGTGCTAACTCGATCCGTTTTGTTTTTAGGGACAGGTCAGGTGGTTATTACATGTCACCATACAAACACCTATTAGATAAAAAGTCGTACTGTGACGAAACATCTATTTAAAGCTAGCGCTTCCTGGAAATACTCTAGCGAGGTTAAAACAGGAAAATTTTAAAAAGAAAGAAAAACAAAATTTAACAAAATAAAAGTAAACGTAAGAAGTTTGAAAAAATTTCAAGAAGCATTCAGTCAGAGACTCTGGTAAAAATTGAGCAATGTTAAATTTTAAAAAAAAAAAAATCAGCCAGAAGCTCTGGTAAAAATTGAACAATGTGATTTTGTTTTGGTTTGGTTTAGTTAATTTGGTTTGATTTTGGATTTATTTTCTAACCTAGAACTTCATGTTCACCTAATGACCCATCAATTTAATTATGTTTTAAAGTTGAATAAGATCCTCTATTTATAGCCAACTTCTTTCCTCATGCTCTCTGTGCACATCCAATGTGGGACTAAAGAAAGCAATATTTGATTATGGGTTGAAATATGCTATAGGAAGTCCAAAAACAAACATCGGATGTGCACGTAGAAGAAGTTCGTTATAAATAGAGGATCTTTTTCAGCTTTAAACACATATTTATATTAACTTGATGGGTCATTGAGTGAACATGAATGTTCATGCCTAAAAATATAACTCAAAACCAAATGAATCTAACAAAACCAAAAAAACCCAAAAATAAAATAAAATAAAATCATATTGCTCAATTTCCGCAAGTCTCTAACGTCCTATTTCGTTTACTCTTATTTTGTTAAATACAATAAACTATGAACTTTGTTAAATACAAGAAACTATGACTCGTAAGGTAAATTTGTTTATATGCCTTCACATCTTTCATTCCGTGATAGGCAAAGCACCCATGAGAGATGATGTTGCTTCGCTTCATTATAGGTGTTATTGTTATACTCGCTTATTTGTATGTGTAGATTGCTTGAAGATAGTTATTGCTTGCTTTGACATTTCTAGCTAGCCTTGAGTTAGAATTTCGAAGATAAAAATTTTCTAAGGTGGGTAGAGATGTCACTCCCCATTTCCAATATACGTATTTGGAGCATAATTATTTTCTTACTAGCGTAGTTGTATGTTGTAGAGAGACTAGACCCATTCTTTGGTTCACTTAGCTCTTGGTTTATTTGTTTAGTTTGGTTTTATCATGAATTGAACCCATGGTCCAAACCTCAAACCCTCCTTATATAACCCAACTTCTCTCTCTCTCCTCTCATTTTTCCTTTTCCATTCTCTTTCTTAGGTTTTCCTCTCCCCCTCCATAGACAAGTACATCTTGCAAGAAATGGAGAAACCCTTTATATTTTTGTTCTATTATGTTTCTTATATGATTCCCCATGCATTTAGAACTTGTTATTTTTGGATTTGGTGGATGGAATAGTGTAGATCTAAGTTTTAAGTTATAGGATTTTTTATGTGTTCTTATATGTTCTTGGATTTTTATCTCTTAAAACTTAATATTTTTGAAAATTTATTGTTCTATGTTGATGAGCACTTAATTTTGAGTAGTTTGGAACTTTACTTTGCTGGATTTGGACTTTGTTTGAGGTTTCTGTGGAAGAAACAATGTTTGAATTTCAGAGCTTTTTCGTGGCCAAACTTGCTGGATTGGGACGAAGGGGCTCCATGCGCCCAACAGATTGCATGCGGCCTGGACTTCTCGCCCAGCAGATCTCATGCGGCCATCTTGTTGGATGCATGAAATAAATTTCTGCAGATGCGTCCCTTGGCCAAATGCTTGAAAGTTAAACGAATAAATTTTTTTAAGTCCCAAAAGATTTCATGCGGCCCAGAGGAGCCTAGTCGACCATGCAGCCATGAGTTATGCGTCCCTCTTCTTCTGGACGCATAACTACTGACTGACTTGGCACGAATTTTTTTACTTTTGTCTTTTCTTCTGTCACTTTTATCACATGTCACATCAGTCACTTTTTTCTGAATTAACCTGACTTGCATTTTAGTTATCATGTTGTACTTAACTTGTGGAGTGGACTTTGTCTCGATCCATGTGGCTTGTTGGTTCATGCGACCCGTTTGGTCATGCGGTCAACTGACTCATGCGTCAATTGTTCCCATGCGTCCACTTTGACACCTGTTTGTAATATTTTTGTTTCATTAAATAATTGTGATGCTATGTGTTAAACTAAAAAATGACTTATATGACCCTGATGTGACCATGTGCTAATGACTAAGTACCTGGCATAAGCCATGTAGATGTGGCCCTTGATGTACTTACTTGCTAATTAGGCTACTTTTTCTGGATCATCTTATTATACGTTGGACAGAATAATGGAATTAGTTCAACTCGAGGGAGGGTCTGCAATCTGGTTGTAAACACCATAATTTTTTAGAAATTAAAATATAAATTTTTAGGATTTTTTTGTAATTAGAATAAATATTCTTTAAAGGATAAATATTTTTGAGTATTTAACTAAATATTAAAATATTATAAAAATAATATTTTTGGGTGTAAAATAAATAATTAGTCATAGTGTAATTTTTTTGGAATTTATTGGACAAAAAAACTATTTTTAAAGACCTAAAAACATAACTTTTAAATAAACCAGATTAAACCAACCCAATTGAACCGACCCAACCCTAGCAGGTCGGATCAGGATCCGAACCCACTAACCCGTACCCGCTAAGACCCGACCCGTTAAACCCTACTACAGTAACCCCCATTTTTCCCCCGACTCTCCGTCTCCCCCTCGGCCGTTTCCCCTCTACGTCGACTCAGCCACCAGCCGTTACGAAGCCGCCGCCCGCTCGTCTCCCCAACCGACTACCTCCCACAACCGCCGCGCCCCTTCTCCTCCCTGCCGGTTCCTCTCCGCTGCTGACGTTCCAACGGCCCTGCCGTTCCACCTCCCCGCTCTTCCTATATAAACCCTCCCGCAGCCGTTGTCGACTCCCCAACCATCCACCACTCCGCCACCACCTTCTCCCCTCCGGCGTTACGCCAACCAACGTCGATCCCGAGCCTCCCCGACGACAACCCGGCTGACCTCGACCCAGGCGACCCTCGCCGTGACCCCGACGACCCGCTGACGACCTTCGCCGCCGCCAGCGTAGAGCACAGCGGCTGCAACAGCACTGCCACCAGCCGCCGACCGGCCGCCGCACCACCGCGTGTACACGACGTACTAACATTCTGCCTCCTCGTTCCGGTGAGCATTTCTCTCTCCTCGTCGCATTATTTTTTGAACGACCTACTGCGACACGTTCCCTGTGTAACCCTCTCGAACCCCGTACAATTAGTTCGGGGTATCGTGTCCTGTGACGATCGCAAACTGCGACGCAAAAACAGGAAAATATTTGCAATTTTGGACTTCAGAAACTCTCCCGAACTCACAGGTTCACGGCCGTTTTACTTCTAACCTGTTTAATAATTCTAAAATTTACTTGAACAGTAAATTAGACAATATAACCAAATTTGAAACCCTGTAATTAGTTTATTTTATTGTGTTGTAAGTTGTGTTTTATTCGTAGTAAAGTTGACCAAAATCTTGGTTTTCAGAACCCAAATTTTCCTAAAACTGGGTGCGTCCCGCTAAACGAGGCGACTTCGTCGTGTGCAAATTTTACCGAAAGGTGCGTATCGTCAATACAGACATGTAGGATTTCACGAAAGTTGATTTGGATGTGCGTGCGCACCGGAATCAACGTGTATCCGTCAAAATTACCTCATATTTGTCCTGCTCTGAAACTCATTGTAACTTCGTGTGTGCTTGTCATTTTGAAACAAAACTTGCGCCATCAGACTAGTAGCATTACGCTGGTCCTGTGACCCAAGTTTGGTTCAATTCTGAGAACGTTGACAAAATCCTGTATCGTGGGTCCCACGGCTCCACTTGACGGGCGATTTTGTGATCGGCTCATCGGAATCCAGTTCTGGATATTCCGTTGGGTTCGTATTATTGTTCTGGACTTGTAGACACTAAGTTTGACGAATTTGTAGAATATTTTTTTGGTGCGAAGTGGGCCACATGTGGACCCTGCTTTGACCAGAAACTGTTAATTTTGCCCCTGTGTCCAAATTGGACTTATGGATAGGAAATCCTAGTTATTTTATATCTTCTGAGAATGATGGTAGTATTTATTTCAGCATCTGGAGGAGTACTTAAAGATCCTACGGATACTGAAGCAACAGTTGGAATTCAGACCCCAGGCAAGTGTACCTTGCCAATCTTGTAGTACCTGCTTTGTATTATTCTCTTGATTTAATTATATTATATATATGTTCAACCTAGAACCGTGTGACATTACTTAACGTTTCAATAAGATTCAGGTGTCAACATCGTACGCAGAATTGTAACGTCACCTAGAGATTGATATCGCGACCCTATACATTTTTGTGCTTGCATTATCAAGTACGTCATATCATAGGACACTTGACACTATTCATGAGACAGAATCTTTCTGAGTTATTTATTTTGATTCTGTATAGGATTACATGATTCGTGACATAGATCTTACATTATGCATAGCTATCATTATGACTCGCTGCATTAGTTAGAGGTCATGATCTTGCGTGTTATGGACATGAGACATCGTGGACATGAGACGCGTGATTACATTGGGTGCGAAGAGACACACAGGCTACATGCTGATTATATATATAAAACCCTTATTATTGTGGTGCTCAAGACTCTACACCTGAGCTTGGTCCATTACGTGATATTACTGCTACCGGCTCCCCGACACAGAGCTTGTAGTGGTCTCAGCCTGAGTACTAGTGATGCTCTCACTTGCATATCACATAACTGGTTACATAGTTTACCCTATTAATTTATTTATTTTATACTGCATTTATTTGGCTTGAGTTATTTTAGTACCTTGCTATGTCCCTTGGGGACCTGAAATCTGGATTATGTCCCCAGGTTTAGCAGAGGAGATCTACCCCGAGGTATACGGGACAGGAGCAGACATTGGAGCAGTACCAGCACCAGAGGACGAGGTGATGCCAGAAGATTTCTCCTGAGTATTTGCTTTATATACTCAGTCATTTCTGTTCTTGATACTCTATTCATGTCTCGTGGATTTCTGTATTAAACTCATTATCGGGTTGTTCCTCGAGATAATTTATTGATACTTGTTGTTGAATTATATAACTCTTTGATTAGTTGATATTTGAGTTATGTTTATCTTCTGTGGATGAGATTAGATTTAGACTGTGACTTGTATCGTAGACCTTTACTGTTGTTTTACAACTTAAGTACACTCTAATGGGTCAATTAAATTGGTTTTGCCCATTGGAGGATGTTGCTGGCCATTGCCACGTGTCTAGTCCCTCGGTATTTTGGGACTGGGGCGTGACACCGGTTCTTATTTGGTTTAAGGATTATTGATCTGATCTCGAGGTGGGTCCTCGCATTACTCTTATTTTATCTATCGATATAATAAAGTGACAAATTAATGTAACCATTATTTGACTGTCCTATCCAGAATATATTGCTACTTGATAACTTGACCATAACGTTGATACTATAACTTGTTCCTGCCCTGACTATTACATCCGTGCTGATATACTTAATCTCATCCACTGCTAATTCTAATATAGTAGGTAGAGTGCGAAAGACGCATCCCGCCCAAGTGCTTGCTCTAAATTACCCTAAGAGTGATACTTGGTATATAGTGAGACGTCGTGCCACATACACTTGCTACGTGATATATGTAATTATTTTCTTGTACGAATTTGGTAGTTGGGCAGTGACTTTTGTCATGCCCCGATCTCCCGCAGGCAAATCGGCCGTTCCCGCTAGGCGGGAATCACCCTCGCCAGCGCTCCCGCGGAACGATTGCTTGACCCATCCGGGCGTGATGCCGCACGAGCGTGAACCGCGCCCGTGCAAGGCCGTGATTCATTGGCTGGCGGTAAGAGTTCTAAGCCACAGAGTCGCACAGATTGTTCGAGTGCAGCGGAGTCATGAACGCATAGGCGAACGGTAACAGGTTCACTGAGTCGACAAATATAGCGGAAGCATTGAAACACAAGTTGAAGTAAAACAAGCTCTTTTATTGATATGAACATGTGTTACAGGCGGCGTATAGCCGAGATTACAAATTGCTCAAGCCTCTCTCTCTGAAACAGTAAAAGCGTGCCAAGTGGCTACAATTGTGGAATGATTGTACAGGCGATGTTCAGGCTATGTTCACAATATTATGTCTTGTATATGTGTTTCTGTTCCGGACGCACCGTTGCTTCGGAGTGATGTCCACGCCTTAGCACGCACGTTGGAGGCATCCGCACTGAACGAGGTTCTCCCGTACCCTGCATACAAACTGGTGGATTATCAGTACATTGAATGCACTGGTGGGGAAGCTACTCGCCCGCTCGACAAATCCAAACACGTAATACAGGTTTCGTGCACAACTATTAAGTTGTCTTTCTAGTTGCCTTAGGATTAGTTTCATGCAAATATTGAATAGCCTAATTCGTGTGGCAGTGTGCCGTGCAACATGAGAGGAAACACGGCGAGACTTACCAACTTACCATCTCCTTTCCTGTCCAAGGCAAACATTGAGGCAAAACTTGTTAATTCAAGCACGGACAAGTATAAGCATTCAGGAGGCATAGCATATGCAAACATGAGGGTCGTTTTAACATGATCGTTCAGGTGTTTAGTTGTTTCTTGATGCGATGCAATGACTCGCATGCGGATAGCCGCTAAGCGAGGATGACTTATCTATATGAACGTTAGTCGCTGGCATAGCCATAAAGGACCGTTATAGTCTCAGGGCGGTTGGGTGCGAGAGGTCTTGTATCGCTACACGTCACCTTGCCCGGGATGGTATAGAGCGAGACGCTAGGCCATTGGACGTTCACTCCATGCCGCCCACTCACGTGCGACTATCAGAAAGTTCCGTCCAGATCGGATCGGCTCCGGTGCCCCGGTAACCGTTCGCAGGAACTTGAACAATCAATACCTTGTGCACAGGTTGTCCGCGACATGCAATTGTTGGGTCTGTCAATTATCACGAGATACACGGGAACATGAGTGCACTGGAACTTGAGGACGCAAGTGCACTTTGAACACGAGAACACGAGATACTTGAATCTTGATTCTGTACAGTGATTGACTTGTCTTGATGCATTCCCCTGGTTCGGGGCTGCCTGATGACCCAACGGTCTTAGATACTTGCAGGTAAATCATGCACGGAACGACTGCTTGGTAGTCTTCCGAGGTTTGAATGAAAACAAGGCAACTTTAAAGCAGACAAGCATGCATTTCTAAGGAACACAAGTAAACATGTTTGCTCGGACCCGAAGGTAAATCGAGAGTTAGATCGTTAGAGGACTTGGCATGCGAGGGTCTGTATATAAGCAGTATTTTGGTTTCCATGTTCTAGCATAAGCAATATGAGTTGGGATTATTCCCTTAGCTAGGTGTGTTAGAATTATTAGCATGCAGGGGTGATTCACCTAGTGACTAGCATGAAATATTTCAGATTTTATGTGTGCTGGCTAAGCAAAGACAAGTTCACCGTAGCCACCCACCTTAGCGATGATTCGCCTCGGTAGAGCGATACGTCAAGCGAGCCTCCGAAAGTCCAAGCCGGATTCCTGTAGGGACAAGTCTGGATATCTTTTGCTTCTTGATCGAGGCAAAGCGGGTCGGGACAGTTGCACTTTTGCCGTTTGAGTTGGCAGTCCGCTAGAACGGAACGGGGTGTTACATTCTACCCAACTCAGAAAAAGTCTCGTCCTCGAGACTTACTGAGGACAAGCAGTAATCTAGGGTTGAGGCAATCCTAGACAAGTCGTTATACTTGTTCATTTGGATATTCACTTGCACAAGCGTCGAAATTAGCATATCGCTTAGACTGGATCGTACGCACCTTCGAAATACATTTCTAGTGTGAGCACGTCAACCAGCTTAGTGATAGCGAAGTCTCAGCACTCGAGTTTCACCTTTTTCTAAGTCTTGGATGGTGCACTAGTTCAAGGCGTCCCTCGAATAGATGCATTCAACCAAACTTAGGGTTAGTAAAAATCGGACAAGCTACTAGCGATACTCTCAAGGGTTCGCAAAGGTTGGCACAAAGGCCACTCGCAGCATACAACCAGACAAGCAATCATATCATTCAAAACGTATTTTGAAAGTATTTAGACTTATTGTTGGAACATCCCATCGAGGCATTGAGAGAGAGCGTGCACATAACCCACGAACGAGCTTTCGAAACAGAGATATCGAATTGAAGTCCAAAGGCGTAGAAGCCAGGCTCTGATACCACTATGTCATGCCCCGATCTCCCGCAGGCAAATCGGCCGTTCCCGCTAGGCGGGAATCACCCTCGCCAGCGCTCCCGCGGAACGATCGTTTGACCCATCCGGAGGTGATGCCGCACGAGCGTGAACCGCACCTGTGCAAGGCCGTGATTTATTGGCTGGCGGTAAGAGTTCTAAGCCACAGAGTCGCACAGATTGTCCGAGTACAGCGGAGTCATGAACGCATAGGCGAACGGTAACAGGTTCACTGAGTCGACAAATATAGCGGAAGCATTGAAACAAAAGTTGAAGTAAAGCAAGCTCTTTTATTGATATGAACATGTGTTACAGGCGGCGTATAGCCGAGATTACAAATCGCTCAAGCCTCTCTCTCTGAAACAGTAAAAGCGTGCCAAGTGGCTACAACTGTGGAATGATTGTACAGGCGATGTTCAGGCTATGTTCACAATATTATGTCTTGTATATGTGCTTCTGTTCTGGACGCACCGTTGCTTCGGAGTGATGTCCACGCCTTAGCACGCACGTTGGAGGCATCCGCACTGAACGAGGTTCTCCCGCACCCTGCATACAAACTGGTGGATTATCAGTACATTGAATGCACTGGTGGGGAAGCTACTCGCCCGCTCGACAAATCCAAACACGTAATACAGGTTTCGTGCACAACTATTAAGTTGTCTTTCTAGTTGCCTTAGGATCAGTTTCATGCAAATATTGAATAGCCTAATTCGTGTGGCAGTGCGCCGTGCAACATGAGAGGAAATACGGCGAGACTTACCAACTTACCATCTCCTTTCCTGTCCAAGGAAAACATTGAGGCAAAACTTGTTAATTCAAGCACGGACAAGTATAAGCATTCAGGAGGCATAGCATATGCAAAAATGAGGGTCGTTTTAACATGATCGTTCAGGTGTTTAGTTGTTTCTTGATGCGATGCAATGACTCGCACGCGGATAGCCGCTAAGCAAGGATGACTTATCTATATGAACGTTAGTCGCTGGCATAGCCATAAAGGACCGTTATAGTCACAGGGCAGTTGGGTGTGAGAGGTCTTGTATCGCTACACGTCACCTCGCCCGGGACGGTATGGAGCGAGATGCTAGGCCATGGGACATTCACTCCATGCCGCCCACTCACGTGCGACTATCAGAAAGTTCCGTCCGGATCGGATCGGCTCTGGTGCCCCGGTAACCGTCCGCCCGAACTTGAACAATCAATACCTTGTGCACAGGTTGTCCGCGACATACAATTGTTGGGTCTGTCAATTATCACGAGATACACGGGAACATGAGTGCACTGAAACTTGAGGACGCAAGTGCACTTTGAACACGAGAACACGAGATACTTGAATCTTAATTTTGTATTGACTTGTCTTGATGCATTCCCCTGGTTCGGGGCTGCCTGATGACCCAACGGTCTTAGATACTTGCAGGTAAAATCATGCACGGAACGACTGCTTGGTAGTCTTCCGAGGTTTGAACGAAAACAAGGCAACTTTAAAGCAGACAAGCATGCGTTTCTAAGGAACACAAGTAAACATGTTTGCTCGGACCCGAAGGTAAGCCGAGAGTTAGATCGTTAGAGGACTTGGCATGCGAGGGTCTGTATATAAGCAGTATTTCGGTTTCCATGTTCTAGCATAAGCAATATGAGTTGGGATTATTCCCTTAGCTAGGTGCGTTAGAATTATTAGCATGCAGGGGTGATTCAACTAGCGACTAGCTTGAAATATTCCAGATTTTATGTGTGCTGACTAAGCAAAGACAAGTTCACCGTAGCCACCCACCTTAGCGATGATTCGCCTCGGTAGAGCGATACGTCAAGCGAGCCTCCGAAAGTCCAAGCCGGATTCCTGTAGGGACAAGTCTGGATATCTTTTGCTTCTTGATCGAGGCAAAGCGGGTCAGGACAGTTGCACTTTTGCCGTTTGAGTCGGCAGTCTGCTAGAACGGAACAGGGTGTTACAACTTTAGCCGTGGCTAGATAGTATTGATTGTTGCATCACACTTGGGTGAATCCAGATTTAACTTTAAGAGACAATGTGGATTCGTATCAAGAGTGCCCGTACTTAAAGTACGATATTTAGGAAGGAATGCTCATGTGACCACAACATAAGATTATAAATCACCGAGGGTTTACTAGGCAACTTAATTTGTAGAGCATTGGAAGGGAACGATATCTCGAGATCGTGCATGTCGAACCACCCTAAGTTAGTTAGGAGTAAAGACTGGCCAGCACGGATACTGTATATCATCTGCATTAGTGGAGTGCAGTATATAACTTATTTATAAGACGAGCCAGTGTCTTTCCTATAGAAAACCTGAAACTGGTACTAATTATTAAATTAGCTCAAAGCCCTTGCAAGGGACTGGTGTATCATATATTCTTGCTTGTATATCATTAGTTCAGCCAGCCCTACTCAATTATGGCATGATCTGAGGATACTTATATATTGTATTACTGGGATAACCCAGAGATCACATATCAAGCCATAACACAGGTTTGGCTATTAAATCTGTTTTAGTTAGAGAAGTGGACCGTTACAGCATGAATGTTCAACTCATATCCTTGTTTGGTTGTTGAGTTGCGCTATTGTGTTATAACGGGACACAGATTGAAGCTACTTGTTATTACTATATTATTTTACTTAATATGGTATACCTTCTTGTGTATCATGCCTTCTATTGAGTAAAATTAGGGACAGAGACTGTCGTGGCATGATAGTTTAACTCATATCCTTGTTTGGTTGTTGGGTTACGCTATTGTGTTACGATAGCCTGTGGACTGAAACTACGATGCAGTATTATTCTAGCTTGACCATAATCAAGCGATGTATTATATCTTGATGTACTGTTGTACTTCATGTCCTTATTTGGTGAAGTGGTATCGTGTCATGTCATGGATGGGACATATGTCCTTGATTGGTGGTTTAAGCATCTCATGCTATAGAACTGGTTTTGTTTCTTCATTTCGTGCTTCTTTTGTGGCACTTACTATTTGGGGTCTGACCCCACTGGTTTTGCATCGCCAGGTTTAGAGCCATCACCTGAGGATCAAGCGTATCTCACCCTCACTGATGGAACACACCAGAAGGATGGTTGTTGAGGGTCATGAGTGGGTTCCTTTATTCACTGCTCGTCTTTTGTAAACTATAATCTTTTGGGCATTTAGCTAACCGGCACCGGTTAGCCTGATAATCAGGATACTAGTTTCCTACATGACTGTAATATATTCAGACTGTAGCTGACTCACTGTCATGTATACTTTTGATTGTGTATATGGTATATCACTTGTATTGCTAGATCTCTAGAATATTCTGAAGCGGCGTTGGGGACGCCTTACTACTTATTCTGAAATGTTCTATGTTATTGCTACGTGTTTGAATGATTGCGATATAGAAGTTCATGACCCTAGAAGGCTTGATTATAGTATGTACCCCATTGTCTCTAGACAACCTTAACACATTACGGGTTGCTTCGGTATTCCACAAGGTATGGTTGGCTGCGTCATTCCCCCGCTCTCTAGTATTCTGGATCTGGGTGACAAGATTTTAGTGGTGGCCCATGCATGTCTATTTTTAGACTTGCGGGTGGCTTAATTATAGGAAATTCCAATCAAACATGTTCCTCCTTGAAATCCTGAATCTGTCTCCTCAAAACTCAGCTTGACTTCTGAACCATTATTTTCTCGATCCTTTCTCATCTTGTTCCTGATTTATTTTGTGTCATTTTCTTTAGGGCTTCTCCAGAATTGGTGGTTGGAGCACCAGTAGTTTCAGCAGGACAAGGATTTATTCGCCCACAATGAGAGACATCACCTGTTCCTGGAGGGATCAGGATAGAACCCGTAGAGGAGCATGAGGAACAACATGTACCAGAAGTTTTAGTATCCCCGGTCGTACCAACAGTGCCAGTAGAACTTGATATACCGATATTGCTAGAGATTATTCGAGGAATGATGGTAGCTCAACACCATCAACAGCTTCAGCAGCAGGAGAAGAATATCTTGTTACATCAAGGATTACAAACGACCTTGGAGAGAAGTGTTAGAATAGATTCAGGGGCATCAGTGAGGTTCTGCCGACTCAACCCTAGGTACTTTGATGGCACAGAGGACGCCATTACCACAGATGTTTGGCTCCAGAATATTGAGACAATACTGACAGCAGTAAGGGTTCCAGTTGAGGAACAAGTTGATCATGTCTGATTGCAACTCCAGGACCTTGCCAGAGATTGGTGGACAGTAGAAGAGGGTGGTTTAAGACAACCTGACTCATAGGACAACTTCAGAACCCATTTCAGGATCAAGTATTTTGGAGTGGTAGTGCACTATGAGCTACAACAAAGGTTTATCACTCTCAAGCAGTCTGGAGGATGGTGGATGGCTACGCAGCAGAGTTATGTAGGCTTAGCAGGTTTGCCCCAACAATGGTGGCAATAGAACCATAGCGGGCGATAAGGTTTCAGTATGGACTTCTCCTGGAAATTCAGCAACAGGTAGAGGGACATAACTACCAGACCTTCGATAAAGTATTGATCGCATCTATGAGACATGAGCTGACAATGCAGAGGTTAGCTTCAAGGATTGGAGGAAAAAAGATCTCATGCACAGAGCAAAGGAGAAGGACCAACACAACAGACGTCAGCACCATTTCCTGGCGCTCACATTCATGACACAGCGATGAAGAGGCCAGTGGCATTGGCAGCAACAACACCAGCTCGGCCATATCAGCCGAGGCAACAACAACAATAATGATTGGGAGCCCCAGTCGGATGTACGTATTGTGTCAAGGGAGACAATACCAAAGATATGTGTACGGCAGCACAAGGGTTGTGCCTACAATCTGGTAGTCTAGACCATCAGATTGCCAATTGTCCGATGATGCAGAGGATTAATGGGCCAGTGCATCGATTAGCCTTACCAGTACCAGGGGAAGCTCAGTACAGGGGACCAGCATTGGAAGTCAGGCCTTTGTCTCAGTGTCCATTGCCGACGCAAACTCAGATGTACAACCAGCAGAGGAATTATCAGTATGGGCAACAGAGGCCACAACTACGTATCAAAGAAAGACAGCAACAAGGAGCACACCAAGGCCAAGGGTAAGCTTTTACCCTATAGCTGGAGGAGGCTTTGGCATCAGGTGACGTGATGGTAGGTAATATTCTTGTTACATCTTTTCTTGCCATAGAATATTTTAATTCCGGAGCATCCCATTCATTTGTATGTGCACGATTTGTGATATGTATTGGATTAGAGTTCAAGGCATTGTCAGAGAAGCTGAATATACTCACTGGTAATGCTCTCGTAGGAGTTGATAGAGTATGTCTAGCATGTCCAATAGTAGTGTGCGAGCATTTATTACCTGCAAGATTGATCAAATTTTCCATAGGTAATTTCGATGTTATTCTAGGCATGGACTGGTTGAGAGACATGCATGCAACGATAGATTGCCGTAAGGGAAGTGTTATTTAACATCTCGGGTAAGGAAGAGTTTATCTTCGACAGAACGGTGAGGGACCAGCATGAAGATAGTATAGTAGTAATAGCAAAAATTGGGCATCAGATTTCCAGAATAATTGAAGAATTATTATGTATTTTCGGAAGATCTTTCCGGATTACCCCTTTTAAGAGAGGTAGAGTTCTACATAGAATTGAGGCCAAGAACAGAACCAATTTTCAACAAAGTCTATCAGATGTCACTGATGGAACTCAACCAGCTATATCAATTTATGGAAGAACTGAAGGCAAACATTTTTATTCGGGCTAGTGGATCACCATAGGGAGCACCAACACTTATAGTAAAAAGAAAGACAAGATGTCACGGTTGTGTATCGACTACAGACAGATGAATATAGTGCCAGTAAAGAACAATTGAGCGAAGCAAAAATATTTTTCATGATAGACCTTCGATCAAGATATTATCAAGGGTCCGGGAGCGAGATATACCGAAGACAGCATTTCAATCTCGATATGGGCTTATGAATTTTTATTTATGCCATTCGGATTTTCTAATGCGCCAGCAATATTCATGGATTTTATGAATCGTATCTTCATGCCATACCTAGATCAATTTGTAGTGGTATTCATAGACGATATTATTATCTACTCCAACAGTGAATAAGAGCATGAAGAATATCTTCGAAGAGTTTTGTAAGTTTTAAGGGAGCATCAGTTGTATGCTTAGCTCAGTAAGTATGAATTCTTGTTAGGTCATGTGTCATTCTTGGGGCACATCATCTCAAGTGCATGAGTATCAGTGGACCCCAAGAAGGTCGAAGCAGTAGAGAATTGGCCAATCCTGAAGACAGTAGCAGATGTGCGAAGTTTCTTGGGGTTAGCGAAATATTATCGGAGGTTTGTAACAGACTTTGTACAGATTTCAGCACCAATGACTCGTCTAACCCGTAAGGAGGTAAAGTTTGTTTGGACGGTAGAGTGCCAAGCATCATTCGAAAAGTTGAAAGAGAAACTGATATCAACATCGATCCTTACACTTCCAGTAGGATCAGGAGGGTTCACAATTTATTGCGACGCATCTGGGAAATAACTTGGGTGTGTGTTGATATAGCACGGAAAAGTGATAGCTTATGCTTCTCGACAGCTTCAAGATCATGAAAAAAATTATCCAACTCATAATTTGGAGTTAGCAACAGTAGTATTTGCACCCAAGCTATGGAGACACTACATATATGGCGATCGGGTAAAACTATTCACAGATCATAAGAGTTTAAAGTACATATTCATCCAGAAGGACTTGAACATGAGGCAGAGGAGGTGGCTAAAATTGTTTGGTGATTATGATATAGCATTTCAGTATCATCCAGGCAAGAAAAATGTGGTAGCAGATGCTCTAAGTAGGAGAGGCTGCGCATTTGTATTGACAACTCAAAAACACATATTGAAAGATCTTCGAGAGATGGGTATCAAGGTAGTGTTACCTGAAGGAGCGGGGATGCTAGCCAGTCATCAGATTCAGTCAACCTTGGTAGAGAGGATCAAGGCGGCTCAAGCAAAATATTCTCATATTCAGAAGCTTAGGACAGAATGTGAGTCAGGCCTTAGGAATGAATTAAGGATACACAAAGATAGAACACTTAGATTTGGAAACCGTCATTGTGTGCCAAGTGAAGATATCAGACATGAAGTAATGACCGAGACACACAGTTCTTAATATTCTATACATCCAGGAGGCACAAAGATGTACCATGATATCAAGCAATATTTCTGGTAGAACGGAATGAAAAGAGAGATATCTCGGTTCGTTTCACGATGTGTCATATGTCAGCAGGTGAAGGCAGAGAAACATAGACCAGCAAGATTATTGCAACCCCTGCATATTCTAGAGTGGAAGTGGAAACACATTACGATGGACTTTGTGACCGGATTACCTAGATCTCCTACTGGACGTAATACAGTTTGCGTAATAGTAGATCGACTCACGAAGGTGGCACATTTTCTTTCCTTTCGGGGAGGACAGTCCACAGAATAGTTAGCATAGATGTATATGCGGCATATAATGAGACAACATGGAGTTCCGTAATACCCATTTTACGTCCCATTTTTGGAGAATTTTATGCGAGCGCTTGGGTACTAAGTTGAGATTCAGAACCGTGTACCATCCTCAGATATACATCCAGTCAGAGAGGATAATACAAACATTGGAAGATATGCTGTGAGCTTATACTTTAGACCTTGGTGGGTCTTGGAAAGATCACCTTCACTTAGTAGAATTCTTGTACAATAACAATTATCAGGCCAGCATACAAATGGCTCCATTCGAGGCATTGTACGGAATGAAGTGTGGGTCACCTTTAGCATATGATGACATTGGTGAATGAAAGATGTTGGGGCCTGAGATGATCACACAGACCGTTGAAGTGGTTAAGAAGATTATAGAGCGGCTTCGAGTTGCACAAGATCGTCATCGTCATTGGGCAGATCAGTATCGTAGGCCTTTAGAGTTTTCTGTCGACGACAATATTTTTTTGCATATTTTACCTACCCGTGGAGTCATTAGATTCATGATTTGCGAGAATCTTAGTCCGCGGTACGTTGGACCTTTCTATATGGAAAAAGGGAATTCTTTCAAAGAGCTCAAGCGACGCACGAGAGGGTAGGAGATGTTGCTTATCGTATTGCCCTTACGTGAGGTGCACGATATCTTTCATGTGTCCTAGTTATGAAGGTATGTCCCGGATCTGAGTTATGTCCTCGATCACTATGAGTTAGTCATTGGTACCGACTTGACTTACGAGGAATGGCCCGTTCTATTTTGGATCAGAGAGAGAAGGTACTCAAGAACCGGACTATCCGTCTTGTTCGTATTTCTTGGGGGCATCACTCTTTGGAAGAGTCGATGTGGGAGTGAGAGGACAATATTAGATCTCGGTACCCGCACATATTCGACTCGTAAGGTATATTTGTTTATATGCCTTCACATCTTTTATTCCATGATTGATAAAGCACTCATGAGAGATGATGTTGCTTCGCTTCATTATAGGTGTTATTGTTATACTCGCTTGTTTGTATGTGTAGATTGCTTGAAGATAGTTATTGCTTGCTTTGACAGTTCTAGCTAGCCTTGAGTTAGAATTCCGAGGACAAAATTTTTATAAGGTGGGTAGAGATGTCACTCCCTATTCTCATTATACGTATTTGGAACCTAATTATTTTTTTGCTAGCGTAGTTGTATGTTTTAGAGAGACTAGACCTATTCTTTGGTTCACTTGGTTCTTGGTTTATTTGTTTGATTTGGTTTATAATGAGTTGAACCCATGGTCCAAACCTCAAATCCTCCTTATATAATCCAACTCTCTTTCTCTCCTCTCATTTTTTCTCTTCCATTCTCTTTCTTAGGTTTTCCTCTCCCCCTCTATAGGCAAGTACATCATGCAAGAAATAGAAAAACTATTTATATTTTTATTCTATTATGTCCCTTATATGATTCTCCATGCATTTAGAACTTGTTATTTCTGAATTTTGTGGATAGATTAGTTTAGATCTAAGTTTTAAGTTTTAGGGTTTTCTATGTGTTCTTGGATGTTCTTGGGTTTTGATCTCTTAAAACTTAAAATTTTTGAAAACTTATTATTCTATGTTGATGAACACTTGATTTTGAGTTGTTTAGAACTTTACTTTGCTGGATTTGGACTTCGTTTGAGTTTTCTGTGGAAGAAACAAGGTTTGGGTTTCAGAACGTTTTCGTGGGCAAACTTGCTGGATTGGGACGAAGGGGCTCCATGCACCCAGCAGATTGCATGCGGCCTGGACTTCTCGTCCAGCAGATCTCATACGGCCATCTTGTTGGACGCATGGAATAGATTTTTGCACATGCGTCCCTTGGCCAAATGCTTAAAACTTGGACGAATAAAATTTCTCTAAGTCCCAAAATATTTTATGCGACCAAGTGTGCATGCGGCCCAGAGGAGCATGCAGCCTAGTCGAGCATGCAGCCAGGAGTTATGTGCCCTACTTCTTTTGGACGCATAATTACTGACTGACTTGGTACGACATTTTCTACTTTTGTCTTTTCTTCTGTCACTTTATCACATGTCACATCAGTCACTTTTCCTGACTTGACTTGCATTTTAGTTATCACGTTGCACTTGACTCGTGGAGTGGGCTTTGTCTCGATCCATGCAGAATTTTAGTTCATGCGACCCGTTTGGTCATGCAGCCAACTGACTCATGCGTCAATTGTTCCCATGCGTCTACTTTGACACATGTTTGGTATAATATTTCTGTTTGATTAAATGATTGTGATGCTATATGCTAAACTTAAAAATGACTTCTATGACCCAGCTGTGACCATGTGCTAATGACTAAGTACTTGGCAGGAGCCCTATAGATGTGGCCCTCGATGTACTTACTTGCTAATTAGTTTACTTTTCCTGGATCACCTTATTATACGTTGGACAGAATAAGGGGCGTAGTTCAACTCGAGGGAGGGTCTGCAATCCCGATCTTTATTTGTTTTAAGAATTATGGATCGGATCTCGAGATGGGTCCTCGTACTACTCTTATATTATCTATCGATATAATAAAATAACAAATTAATGTGACTATTATTTGACTGTCCTATCCTGAATACATTGTACTTGATAACTTGACCACAACCTTGATACAAAAACTTGTTTCAGCCCTGACTATTGTATCCGTGCTGATACACTTAATCGTACCAAGAGTGCTACTTGATATATAGTGAGCCGTCGTGTCAAATATACTTGCTACGTGATATATATAATTATTTTCTTGCACGAATCTGGTAGATGGACAATAACTTTAGCCGTGGCTAGATAGTATTGATTGTTGCACCACACTTGGGTGAATCCAGATTTAACTTTAAGAGATAATGTTGATTCGCATCAAGAGTGCCCGTACTTAAAGTATAACATTTAGGAAGGAATGTTCATGTGACCACGACATGATATTCTAAATCACGTAGGGTTAACTAGGCAACTTAATTTCTAGAGTATTGGGAGGGAACAATATCTCGAGATCGTGCATGTCGAACAACCCTAAGTTAGCTGGGAGTAAAGGGTGGCCACCACGGATATTGTATATCATCCGCACTAGTGGAGTGTAGTATATGACTTATTTTTAAGCCGAGCCTATGTCTTTCCTATAGAAAGTCTGGAATTGCTAATGATCATTAAATTAGCTCAGGGCCCTGGCAAGGGATTGGTGCATCATATATTCTTGCTTGTATATCATTGGTTCAGCCAGCCCTGCTCGATTATGGCACGATCTGAGGATACTTATATATTGCATTACTGGGATAATCCAGAGATCACATATCAAGTCGTAACACATGTTTAGCCGTTATATCTATTTTAGTTAGAGAAGTGGACCGTTGCAGCATAGAAGTTTAACTCATGTCCTTGTTTGGTTGTTGAGTTGCGTTGTTGTGTTACAACAGGACACAAATCTAAGGTACTTGTTATCTCTATGTTATTTTACTTAATATGGTATACCTGCTTGTGTATTGTGCCTTCTGTTGAGTGGAATTAGGGACAGAGACTGTCGTAACATGATAGTTAAACTCATGTCCTTGTTTGGTTGTTGGGTTGCACCAATGTGTTACGATAGCATGTGGACTGAAACTACGATACAAAGTTATTCTAGCTTGACCATAATCAATGGACGTATCCTATTTATATGTGATGTGGCACTTGCTGTTCTTGTTTGGTGAAGGGGTGTCGTGTCATATCATGGATGGGACATATGCCATTGATTGTTGGTTTAAGCATCTCATGCTATAGAACTGGTTTTGTTTCTTCATTTTATGCTTCCTTTGTGGTACTTGCTTTTTGGGGTCTGACCCCACTGGTTTTGCATGGACAGGTTCAGAGCCAGCATCTGAGGATCAAGCGTATCTCACCCTCACTGATGGCATGCACCAGAATGATGACTAGTAAGGATCACGAGTGGGTTCTTTCATTCTTCGCTCGTCTTTTGTAAATTATAATCTTTTGGGCGTTTAGCTAACCGACACCTGTTAGCCGGATAATCTGGATACTAGTTCCCTACAAGACTGTAATATATTTATACTGCAGCCGACTCACAGTCATGTATACTTTTGATTGTGTATCTGGCATATCACTTGTTTTGCTAGATCTCTAGAATATTCTTATGCAGCGTTGGGGACGCCTTACTGTTTATTCTGAAATATTCTATGTTATTGCTACTTGTTTGAATGATTGAGATATAGAGTTCTTGAACCTAAAATGTTTGATTGTAGTATGCACCCCCTTGTCTCTAGACAACCTTAACACATTATGCGTTGTTTCGGTATTCCGCAAGGTGTGGTTGGCTGAGTCATTCCTCCGCTCTCCAGTATTCTGGATCTGGGACGTGATACAGTCTTTATCCCCAAATAGACTGCAATAGCCATCATCCGCCAGCTTTCCTACCGAAACCAAGTTGTAGCACAAACTCGATATATGTCGCACACTCTTGAGAACGAGCTTCTCACCAAGCTTCGTTGTCTAGTGCACATCACCGATGCCTACAACTGCAACTGTCCCCTTGTTATCCATATTCAAAAGTCCAAACCTGCCGCCGCGGTATGACGTGAAGATACTCCTATGTGGAGTGGCATGATACAACACCCCCGTGTCCATGACCCAATCTCCATCATGACACATGCCACGATGTTCCTCTGCTGTGGTTGCTACAATGATGAGATCTCTCATAGCCGTGAGATTCTCCTGATCGTACTTGCCTTTGGCCTTCTCAGCTTTGAGCTTCATGTTGTTCCTCTTTATATGACTCATTTTGCCACAGGGATATCAGCCCTCCTTGCGGTCCACAGTCCCAAGATCCCGAGAACTCCCCATGTCCTCGCCTATGACTTGAGTCTTCCCTTCCCGTAGGAAGCTACCAGAGCGGACTCCTGTAATGATTTCACTTGCTTACGACGAACATTCACGTTCAACAAGCTGCTTTTGACTACCTCTATCGTGACAACTCCATCCGGAGTAGAGTTGCTCAATGATACAACAAATATCTCCCAACTTTCGACAGAGAACTCAAAAGCAGAAGGGCCTGAAGCTTATCATTAATTATCATATTCATCGCAGACAGCTAATTGATGATACCCTGAATCTCGTTCAGATGTTGTGCCACTGGGTGCACCCTTCGTGTATATCGAGTTGACAAGTTGGCGAATAAAAAAGGCCTTGTTGCTTGCCATCTTCCTTTCGCACAACGAATGCAACTTCTCCCACAATTATTTTGTAGAACTCTCTATGGACACGTGGTAAAACACCGAGTCGTCCAGCCATTGGCGGATGAATCCAACAGCCTTTCGATCCAGTCGTTTTCAATCATCAACATCTTTGTCCGTCGGTTTGGCGTTGTCACCCTCCAACGGACCATGCAAGTCCTTGCACCATATTAGATCCTCCATCCTTGGCTTCCAATCGTCCAGTTCCCCTGTGAGGGTGGTCATACGAGTGTTCATCTGCTCCGTAGACATAGTTGTACCTTTCCTCTCGAGAAGAACCTGGCTTTGATACTACTTGTTGGGCACGTCGCGGAAGCGTTTGCCAACCCAGCTGAGATAACCAACCAATCTATGAAAACTAAGCACAGATGAAGACAAGTATATGACGGTGATTACGTCACCTAGACGAATTCCAACCTTCATAACTAAGATAAAATTACAATATTGCAAAAAACTAATGTTAAAACCCTTTGCCCTAATAGATTCAACCAAATCACCAAACTCAAAAAAGAACGACAAAGATTACAATTGAAATCACTCACCAACCGGTAGCAATTTTTCTAACCGAAGTTGACGACTACTCGATTAGATCTTTTCTTTCTTCTGTCTTGTATGGAGAAGAACCCTAAGAGTAAAGTACGAACTTTCTCTTATATTTTCTTGTGGACGAGCACCTCGAATCTCCATCTTTGTTCATGCTTTGTGCCTCCACCCTACTCCTATATTTATAGGATGATAAATCCTATTTTAGGTCATAATAGTATTTCCTAAATAGAAAATCTTACAATAAAAATTCTATTACAGCTAAAATTGTCCAACATCAATTATGGACATCCAAATATGGTAAAATTAAATATTTGATACAAATTTAAAATCAAATCAAATCTTATATTTAATGTAAAATTTTAAATTATATCAAATCAAATCTTTGACCATATTTAGATTTCAAAATTTAGCAAATTCAGACTGAATCCCAACATAAATAGACCGTTTATAAAATTAGATGAATATTAATTACACAACGTTATGTTAACATTCAGTACTCGATTACGATTATTATTGGAAGCAATCCAAACAAGAGTTCACCATCATCAGCTAGCAGCCAGGCTTGATGCTATCGACAGACATGGAGTAGGGAGTACTCGAAGCGTAGCGGAAGGTGATGGTGGTTCTGCTCAGAATGCTCTCCCCGTTGTTGACTAGGTAAAGGTCGCCGTCGCCTTCCTGTCTGAAATATTTCGGGTCTATCGGTATCGAGCTAGAGAAGCCCTTCGCACGAATGTAGACGCCGGTGATGGTGCAGACGCAGGTGTTCGTCACCACCACTTTGAAAACTTTCTCGTCCGCCGCCGTACGTAGGCCCGTGTCCGTTGCGTTGAGGAGGATGTCGGACACAGTACACCTCTGCGCATTACCTGCAAAATTGATTGAACAGACAACGATATTATACATGTTGTTCAACACTGCGTTGGGACCGGCAGCACCGATACCTCGCTACGATACCGTGTCGCAGCAAAAACTAGGTCAATCGATTTCAGATAACTAACCGCTCATCTAACACAAGCATCAACACAGAAAAAATACAGTATATATTCGGTGACTATCTGGACAAATTTTAATCTATATACTTCAGGTGGAAACTATGTTGAATTATTTGTACAAAGAGTCAACACCTCTCACCACAAACTTAAATAGAAAGAAAAATATTACAACTTGAAAACACGCACTCTATCCATAGCAATTTTTCTGTCCGAGACACGACGACTTTCTGCATAAGTTTTCTCTTCCAACTGACTTTAATATGAAAGGATTAATACCGGCAGGCTTCGATCACACTTAATTAGTAGTAGAAATATAAATAAATAAATAAATATATATATATATATATATATATATATATATATATATATAAAAGAAATTAGAAATTAAAAGGATTCAAAATGATACCAGTATAAAAGAAGAAGACCAAGAAGAAAGCTAAGCAAAGCTTAATAGAAATATTCATCTTCTGTTGGAATATGCAACGTACTTTGGATCGAAAAGAAAGGGTGTCAGAAGAATGGAAAACAGTATCCACTATTTATATATGAAGTATACAATAAGTTTAATTTGAGAAATAGATCCTTAACTCTAAAATTGACGAATGATATATATGCTCCATAAATGTGGATATCTTACAGAGTAGATTCATTCCTTCTAGTAATTGTTGCAAATTAGTGTTGATGATATCCACATTTATGGAGCATATATATCATTCGTCAATTACTATTTATATATGTACTGTTGGTGTCATGCTCCATAAATGATGATATCTTACAGTATCCACTATTTATATATGTACTGTTGGTGTCATGTAAAATTCCAACTAAATATATTAGATACATGTAACTGTACTGTGACGGACTCTCTATCGAATATGTCCCTCCAGGTCCATGCTGATGTTTAAGCATTCAGGAATACCATTCTTCAAAGGCAAGACACTAAACAACATTCACAGGAATAACATTTTTTTTTCCCCTTTCAATGTGGACAACAACTCAAACAACATTCACAGGAATAATTTTTTTTTTTTTTTTTGCAGGGTGATGTGCCTGACAAAGTATCGTACGGCAAATAGTCGTCATACAATCACCTGCGAATGTTTGGTTGTAAGACCTTCGTGCATGTACCGAAGGACGATAGATCTAAACTTGAGCCAAAGACGATACGGTGCGTCTTTGTCGGCCACGGTCGAGATGAGTTTGGCTATAGACTCTACGATCCAGTGGAAAGAAAGCTCTACAGAAGCAGGAACGTGGTATTCGTCGAGGATCAGACCATGACCAACACTCAGGATTCCGAGATGCCTTCTGAGGCTGACAAATTGCCTGAGTTAGAGTCATTTCGCTTTGAGCAGTTTTCAGAGGACATCGCAGAGGATCCAGTTATGGGGGAGCCAGTACATGGAGTTGCTCCCAACCTTGATCATCAGCCTGCTGACGGTGGTCAGGGTGACCCTCAGGAGGAAGAGCATGCCGAGGAGGTAGTTCCTGGAGGGGAGGAGACTGTAGATATACAGTCAATACCAGTGGTTCCATTGAGGAGGAGCGATAGAGAGCATCGATCATCTACAAGATACTCACCGGATGAGTATGTGCTACTGACTAATGGGGGAGAACCCGAAAGTTTCGCAGAGGCTATGGAAGACGATCACATGCAGGAGTGGATGGAGGCCATGCAGGAGAAAATGAGTTCCTTGGAGGCCAACTCTACTTATGATCTGGTACGGTTGCCAAAGGACAAGAAGGCTTTGAAGAATCGATGGGTGTTCAGAGTGAAGCAGACAAATGAAGCTACTCGTCCTCGATACAAAGATAGGATGGTAGTTAAAGGCTATGGCCAGCGGAAAGGCATAGATTATGATGAGATCTTTTCGCCAGTCGTCAAGCAGTCGTCTATACGGACGGTGCTAGCATTGGCAGCCAGTTTCAACTTGGAGGTCTAACAAATGGACGTGAAGAGGATATTCCTCCACGGTGATCTTGATGAGGAGTTGTACATGGAGCAACCAGAGGGATTCAGTGAGAAGGGCAAGTTACATTTGGTCTGCCGGTTGAGAAAGATCTTGTATGGTCTGAAACAAGCTATTAGGCAGTGGTACAGAAAGTTTGAGTCGTTTATGGGGAAGCATGGTTATGCACGGACGACGTCGGACCACTGTGTGTTTATGAGGCATTTTGTCGAGGATAATTTTATCATTTTACTGCTCTATGTTGATGATATGCTACTGGTGGGTCAGAATGACACTAGGATAGCGGAGTTGAAGCGCCAACTGGGCGCGGCCTTCTCTATGAAGGATTTGGGCACAGTAAAGACTATTCTTGGGATAGAGATCAGCCGAGAGAGAGAGTCCAAGCTGCTACACTTGTGCCAAAATAAGTACATTCACCGGTTACTTCAGCATTTTGGAATGAACGGGTCAAAGAAAGTGAGTAACCTCCTTGCGACGCACTTTAAGTTCACTGAGGAGCAGTGTCCATCTACTGAGGACAAGAAGAAAGATATGAAGCGGGTTCCATATGTCTCAGTTGTGGGGAGTCTCATGTATGCTATGGTATATACGAGGCTAGACATTGCTTACGCAGTCGACACAGTTAGCAAGTACACTTCCAATACTGGAAGGGTACATTGGAGTGGGGTCAAGTAGATTCTACGATATCTTCAGGGTACTACCGATTGAAGACTTTCATTTGGTGGTGACGAGCCGAAGCTGGTTAGATATACCGACGCTGATATGGTTGGAGATGTAGAGACGAGACGATCGACTTCAGGATATGTGATGATGTTTGCTGGTGGAGCAGTATCGTGGCATTCACATTTACAAAAGTGTGTTGCCTTGTCGACGAGATAGGCAGAATACATTGCGGCGACGGAGGCTTGCAATGAGTTATTGTAAATGAAGAAGCTGCTGCAGAAAATTGGGCTAAAGCAGGAGCGGTATTCTTAGTTTTGCGATAGTCAGAGTATTATTTACCTTGTGAAGAACCAGATATTTTATATTCGGTCCAAGCACATTGATACCCGGTATCATTGGATAAGGGATGTGGTTGACAAGAAGGAAGCGGCGCTTGAGAAGGTTCATACAGATGACAATGGAGCAGATATGTTCATAAAGGTTCTACCCAGAAATAAGTTTGAGTACTGCAGGCGGATCGTCGGGATGACGACCCCCTACGGGAGGTTACCCATCCTACAGGAAGTCACCCATCCTACGAAAGATCCTACGGGAAGTCACCCTTCTTACGTGAGGTCACCCAACCTAATGGAGGTTACCCATACCCATCCTACGGGAGGTCACCCATCCTAAGGGAGGTTATCCATCATACGGGAGGTCACCCATTCGAGGGAGGTCACACATCCTACGGTAGAAAGTCCTGGAAAGGTAGAATGGGTGACCTCCCTTAGGATTGGTGACCTCCCTTATGATGGGTGACCTTCCTTAGGATGGGTGGCCTCCCGTAGGATGGGTAACCTCCCGTAGGATGGGTAGCCTCCTTAAGGATGGGTGATCTCCCTATCCGATGGGTGACCTTCCTGATGATAGGTAACCTCCCGTAAGATGTGTGACCTCATGTAGGATGTGTGACCTCATGTAGGATGCGTGACCTCCCGTAGGATGAGTAACCTTCCGTAGGATGGGTAGCCTCCCTAAGGATGGGTGACCTCCCGCAGTATGGGTAACCTCCCTTAGGATGGGTGACCTCCCGTAGAATGGGTGACCAACCGTAGGATGGGTAACCTCCCGGAGGATGGGTATCCTCCCTAAGGATGGGTGACCTCCCACAGGATGGGTAACCTACCGTGGGATGGGTAGCCTCCCTAAGTATGGGTGATCTCCCTATCCGATGGATGACCTTCCTTATGATGGGTACCTTCCTATAGGATGGGTGACCTCCCATAGGATTGGTGACCTCCCTTATGATGGGTAACCTCCCGTAGGATGGGTGACCTCCTGGTAAGTCCTGGGTGACCTTCCTTAGAATGGGTAACCTCCAATAGGATGGGTGACCTCCCTTATGATGGGTGACCTCCCTTATGATGGATAACCTCCCTTAGGATGAGTGACTTCACGTGGGATGGGTAACCTCCCTTAGGATGGGTGACCTCCATTAGGATGGATGACCTCCCATAGGATGAGGAACATCCCGTCGGATGGGTGACCTCCCTTAGGATGGGTGACCTCCATATCCGATGGGTGACCTCACTTAAGATGGGTGCCCTCCCTATCCAATGGGGGACCTCTCGTTGGATGGGTGACCTCCCGAAGGATGGGTGACCTCCCTATCCGCTGGGTGACCTCCCTTAGAATGGGTGACATTCCTTAGGATGGGTGACCTCCCTATCCGATGGATGACCTCCTTTAGAATAGGTGACCTCCCATAGTATGGGTGACCTCCCTATCCGATAGGTGACCTCCCGTTGGATGGGTGACCTCCCATAGGATGGGTGACCTCCCATAGGATGGGTGACCTCCATATCCGATGGGTGACCTCCTTTAGAATGGGTGACCTTCCGTAGGTGGGTGACATCATGTAGGATGGGTAACCTTCCTTTGGATGGGTTCCTTTAGGGCACAGCGAAGGCTATTCTTGGGATGGAGATCAGCCGAGAGAGAGAGAGCCCAAGCTGCTACACTTGTCTAAGAAAGAAGTACATTCACCGGGTACTTCAGCGTTTCGGAATGGACGGGTCGAAGAAAGTGAGTAATCCCCTTGCGGTTCACTTTAAGTTCACTAAGGAGCAGTGTCCATCTACTGAGGACGAGAAGGAAGATATTAAGCAGATTCCATATGCCTCAGCTGTGGGGAGTCTCATGTATGCTCTGGTATATACGAGGCCAGACATTGCTCACACAGTCGGCACAGTTAGCAGGTACACTTCCAATCCTGGAAGGGTACATTGGATTGGGGTCAAATGGATTCTATGATATCTTCAGGGTACTGCCGATTGAAGAATTTTATTTGGTGGTGACGAGCCGAAACTGGTTGGATATACCGACGCTGATATGGCTGGAGATGTAGAGAAGAGGCGATCGACTACAGGCTATGTGATGGTGTTTGCTGGTGGAGCAGTATCGTGACAGTCGCGTTTACAAAAGTGTGTTGCCTTGTCGACGACAGAGGCAGAATACATTGCGGCGACGGAGGCTTGCAATGAGTTGTTGTGGATGAAGAAGCTGCTACAGAAAATTGGGCTAAAGCAGGAGTGGTATCCTTAGTTTTGTGATAGTCAGAGTGTTATTCACTTTGTGAAGAACCAGACATTTCATAGTCGGTCCAAGCACATTGATACTCAGTATCATTGGATACAGGATGTGGTTGACAAGAAGGAAGCGACGCTTGAGAATGTTCATACAGATGACAACGGAGCAGATATGTTCATAAAGATTCTACCCAGAAAAAAGTTTGAGTACTGCAGGCGGATCGTCGGGATGACGACCCCTCCACATAGTTGTGAAGGGAGAGATTTGTTAGATTGTATGGGTTCCCAACCTATGCGAAAAATACCTCGGAGTAGGATTGAGTATTTCTACATATAATAGGAATATCTCAATTTATTTGAATTGTATATTTCTAAATATAATAGCAATATCTCAATGGATTTTGATTTGATATTCCTACATATAATATGAATATGTCAATAGATTTAGATTTGGATTATGTATTCCTATCTATAATAGAAATGTTAGTTATGGGTTTGAGACTATATATATATATGTGTCTCCTGGCCATAAAATATATCATCTCGCTCTCTCTCTCTCTCTCTCTCTCTCTATATATATATATATATATATATATATATGTGTGTGTATATAGCAACATGGAGAATAAACGAGGCAAGAGTCAACAATATATGCTCCATAAATGTGGATATCTTACCGAGTAGATTCATTCCTTCTAGTAATTGTTGCAAATTCGATTGTATATATGTACTGTTGGTGTCATGTATTGATCAAATTCCAACTAAATATATTAGATACATGTAACTGTGTAACTGTGAAGGACTCTTAACGAATATGTTCCTCCAGGTGCATGCTGATGTTTAAGCATTCAGGAATACCATTCTTCAAAGGCAAGACACTAAACAATATTCACAGGAATAACAAATTTTTTTTTTCCTTTCAATGTGGACAACAACTCAAATGACTATTTTGGAAATTCTGACAATAAAATTATGTGACATCATAAAAAAAATCAATTTCAAAGTATGGCAGCATGTTGACCACAAATAGAATGGCAGCATGTTGCGGCTCAAGAATGTTTCTAGCTCAAGATATCAAACACTATATGAGCACTAAACTATTCTCTTTGTTCTATGTTGTTGGTCTATAGTTCCTGAGCGAGTTTTTCCAAGAAGGGGTGAGAGAAAGATTAGGTTGAAAAAGTGTTCGGATTTAGTGTTATATTGACAAATAATTAAGGGCAACCAAATAATTTTATAAGTTTATGGTTCGATGTTATGGAATTTGGACGGATACTCAAAAGGACATTTCATATAATAAATATAAAATATAAGAATAATTAGTGTAAATATTTTTAACGGTAGAAGAACAGAAGGATGTTCGTGTTATAAAATGAAAACATAATGAATTTTCAAGCAATTCTTTTCAAAATTAGGGTATCATGTCTACTAAACGTAAAATATAAGATGTTTAGTTTAATTTCTCCTTAAATTATTATCTTTTTTGTCTAATTTTTCTGCTTGACAGTATACTATACTAAACTGTCCAAAACGACTAAGACTAAAATATTCAAGCGAAAGATGATATAGAGATATTTTGTAATGAATAGCGTTAAACGCATGAGCAATAGTTGGAGCTGTCTTATTATGTTGCAACATACAACTTAGTAGAGCCAACTTTAATGAGCCAAACATTGTTTTCGAACGCAAAGTCAGAGCTTTAGAGGTTAGTCATTGATCCGATTTTCTTGCATTAGGAAAAGAAAGGTTTGATTATATTCTTTTGTGCAAAAAAAATAGTTTGACTCATTTTACTTTGATTGTGAGGTTCTATAACTGAGTACTTTTAATTATTAATGCCCTCAAGTTAAATACTTGGCATTAGTGTTCTAAAAACTGGTCTGAGATTGATCCGGACAAGATATTGAATTGGGTTAAATCGATTCAACTAGTTGGTTTAATTAGTTGTTCAATCACTGAATTAATTTAAATAGTCCAAATTCAAATTTTTTTTTTTGACAGTAATATTGTAAAAGTATTCATTTATAGCTAATTAAAAAAAAAACATTTGGTCAATACTACTTCGGTCCGAAAAAGTTATCAGTTCATGGATTAACCGGTTTAACCAGCCGGCCAGGTTCGATTTTTAAAACACTACTTGGCAGTGTATGTATCTCTTATAGAATTTTATAAATGTTTGTGAAATATTTAATGTCGAAGTCCATCCCGATCATCCCTAACATGCTTAGGGCCTGTTTAGTTCCCAATTATAATTAAAAAAAAAAAGTTCAAATTCGAATGGAAACGAACAACTGGTGCCTCTAGAAAGTTTGACATTAATAATTTGAATTTTTTTGAATTACCCTCCACATTCTTTTATCCATATTCAGAATACCTTCCATATTATTTTTATAATGTACAAGACCTTCCACTTTTGACGGAATTCGTCAAGTCACGACAATAAACGACTCTGACCCAAATTTTTTGACGAAAATATCCTTCTTATTTTCTTCTTCCTCTTCCCACTCACCCCCTCCTCCTGCCTCTGCGGTCAGCAGCCGCCGCTCGCCCCCGTTCCCCCCCCCCCCCCCACCATCGCCACCGCTCCCTCTTCCCACCCACGCTCCCCCCTCCCCACCCCCGCTCCCCCCCGCAGCAGTAGCAGCCACTGGTCGCGCTGGCAGTAGCAGCAACAGCCGCCTGTGGCTAAGGCCCCTCCCCGCCCACCCTACCCTCCGGTCCTCTACACCCCCGCTCACCCCTCCCCCCCCACCACTATGAGCCTCCACGAGCCGCCACCCCCCCACCGCCCCCTCGTCAAACCTGCTACCCCCGGCCCTAGCTACCGCGAGCTGTAGCAGCAGCCGACGCCATGACGAGCAACGGTGGAGCGCGCACGCAGCAACGGAGCGTGCGCGGCCACGACGACGAGCGGCGACGCACGAGTGCTGCTGTGGGGAAGTGAGGAGGGTAGCAGGGGCTGGGAGGGGACGGAGCGAGTGCCGGGAGGGGAGGGGGCGGTGGAGGTGGGTGGCAGCTCGCGGTGGGGGGGGGGGGGGGGGGGGGGGGGGTGAGAAGGGAGGAGGGGGATAAGGAAAAAGACATTGGAAAACATTTTCGTCAAATTTTTTTGGTCAAAGCCGTTGACCGTCATGACTAGACGAATTCCGTCAAAATTGGAGGATCTTTTATATTATGGAAACAATGTGAGGTACATCCTAAATATGGATAAAAAGGTTGAAAAGTAATTCAAAATTTCTCTAATAATTTGTGTCCTTGCTTTTGTGGCCCAAATTGAAAATGCCGAAAATCAAACTGGTTTGTCAATCCGGCCTAGATGTTGACGGAAGTGTCCGTTTCAAACGGAAACCGATCAGCTCTTAGCTATGCATTGAGAAGAAAAAGAATATGTAAGTGCAATTTTATGTAAAATTCTTTCCTTGTTGACAAGTCTGTTGTACTCTAAAACACTAATTAAAATTTTCAGAAATTCTAATAGAAGAAAAGAAGGAAGAAATAAAAGAAATTTCTAATTGTATTATATACGTAATACTACAAAGGATTTTTTTTCACATAGAATACATACTTAACTCGTTAGACTATTACAAGAAGATCGGCTGGGATATTTAAGAGATATAAGATCCATATTTATTGGACAAAACCAATAGAGTGTGCACAACTAAATAATCATTATATATTAATATTCAGAAAGGATTAGCATCAGTCTTTAGTTAATAAAGTGACGCGAGTTTATAGAAATATACATACATATACTTCACCAAAATCTTGATTTGGAAAATCGACTGAAAAAAATCTTAATCTAAGAGGAAAAAATGAGTTGATATCGATAAGTCTCCAAGATATGAAAATATATAAAGGGGTGACCAACCTGATGTGGGGGTCTTGTAGTTAAAACCTTCTTAGGATGACAAGAACTCAGTGAAAAATGTCACTAAGCTAGAAAAAAGAGTACATTAAGGTGATAATTAATATTCTTTTGGATACTCCTCCGATATCGACATCATCGTAAACTACGAGTATTGTAATATTGAGAGTCTCTGCAATTCGATGCCATGCATGAACGATCTTCTGGAAAGTAGACTTTGTCAAGGACTTGGTGAACATGCCAGCCAAGTTGACCTGAGATCGGATGTGCTTGACATTAATATTTTATTACCGTTGTTGCTGATGGTAGAAGAAATTTTTTGATGCAATATAAAGCTATAGTTCGGCCTTTCATTCGCTCAAGGGAAAAAAGGACCTCTTGGAGTCCTAGGGCCCGAGCGGGAAGGCATTATCTCTCTCCTCTAGTCCTTACTTCAGCAACTCGACACTCGAAGCGTAGAAATGACGTCTTAAATGAAATGATAGGACTTTGAAGGTTCTGTAATCGCGTCAGTCTAAACAGTGGTTATCACATCCCTACTACAATCGAGCGAATGCCCGCTTACTCTCCTTTCTACAGTTGCTTCTTTTCCTCTCCAGTGGTTAGGACATCGCCTTTTCATGTCAAAGGCTAAGCTTCAAAACGGATGCGCTAACTACAAAAAAGAAAACGGCTATTTGGTATTGTCTCCCTTGATGTAGCCCTTCTTCATCTGGTCAATGCATATGGCGATGTCTTCATATATTGTCATTTTGACATAATTCATAGAAGAGAATTCGCTCGCAGACTGAATATGCTCAATGAGGACTTGCAACAATACGTACTCCTGGGTGACATCATAAAGGAAGATGAGCTCGAAATGATTTAAAGAATGTGACCATGATTTTCTTTATAGACTACCATGATATTACAATATCTCGAATGGTACAAGACATAACCACTTTGGGATCTCATCTTGCATGGATCAGATAAATAACCAGCGTTGATATATCCAACAAGGCGGACATCATTCCGATGATTAAAGGAGTTTGATCCATGCATTTGAGATACATAAAGATAGAATAAGATAATGTCCATAGTACCCTTAAGATAATAAAAAATATCTTTAGTGCATTCCATTGAAAGCGTGTTGGCGCAATGCTAAATCTACCCAAGAGAATCACAACAAATAAGATGTCTGATCTAGTGTATTGATCTAAGTACAATAATATGCGTGCCTATTGCACTTAGATATGGAACTTCGGGTTACAATACCTCTTCATCGTCTTCATTATGGCGGAATAGGTCTTGTTTAGCCTCTAGAGAACAAACGATCATGGATATACTTAAGTGTTTTGCTAGCTTTATACATATTTAACCAATGTAACACCTTCTGGGTGTAATTCGATTGGTGTCACGCTCCACTCCTACTTTTTGGCATACAAGTACGTGGTCAAGCTCGGCCTACACCGCAACATCGACATTAGTTTGATGTCTATATCTCAATATTTACAATCATCCAATTTCACAAGATTAATAAATTATTGTATTATAATCCTTCTATTTCCTATAAACAAGATAACAAGACAATAAACAGTTTTGTGTTACTGTTCTACAAGGTGAGTCGTGTACGAAGCACTGTCCTAAGAGATTATTCGAGATCTATGTGCAGACTTCTCTCAAATTTCTCCTAGAGTTAAAATTTTCTTACTACCGGCTTCCCGTCACTGCACACAACTTCAGGAGAGATGACTCGAACTTAGCTTTGCCCATGGATTAAACGAAGAGTAGAGAAATAAAGATATTTTTCTGGTATCTAGGGGGAAGAGAGAAAAATGTTTGTTATTCTGAAAAATTGTCGAGGACAAAAGAAAATGAACTGTATATATATAGCCAGGTCCTAACCCAATAGATAAAAGGCCATTTAATAGGAATTAATAAAAAATAACGACTAATTAAGTAGCCATTTTTGTCAATTGGAATATTAACAAGTAATAAGTTTTGCCCCGTTGGGATATTAACAGGTAATAAAGAGCAAAAATCTTTGCAATGGTCACAAGAGAAAAAGAAAATAATGAAGGGCAAAAACAAATAATAAATAAAAAAATTTGGGTCTCAACCCGAACCGAGTTGGGCCAAGCATGCGTGCATGTGACCCGCGGGTCTAGTCCACAACAAATCACAAGTGAGCAAGAAAGAGAAACTAATATGAAAAATGAAAGATTTCTGTGTAACCAATATGGGACTAAAAAAAAAAAAAAAATCAATTCATACAACATAAACCATCTCTAACTCATTCACAAATAGTATTATATAAAAGAATTAAATAATACTAAAAGCCCAATAGTACATAAGATTCCAATATTAGGAACAAATCCGCTGCACAAATAATAAAGATCCTAAAAGTCTAGCTAGACTATCAAACAACCGAAGGACTCTTTTAAGTTTGATCTTCCAAAGGCGTCCACATCTCCATCATGGAAATCATAGCGGGTAGCCCTCATCCAAAGATAATTGGACATATATTTGAAAATAAAAAAAGAAATTTGCAATAATAGAAAAGATGGGGGTTTATTTACAAAACTAATGAATTCCACACCGCCTAAACATGCATGCATATGCAATAATTAAATTCAAAATAATTATAAAAATAGTCCCGATTTACTAGAATGGAATTACCAGGATGCTAACGTGAAAACTTTGATTCATGTATCAAAATTTTGATACATCCATTGTATAGCAAATGGATCCCACCTCAAAAAAAAAAAAAAAAAAATATATATATATATATATATATATATATATATATATATATATATTTTACAAAGAGAGGGGAGGGGGAGGGGGCTCACTTAGTGGCTGTATAAAAACTTTGACACAACCATTTGTATCAAAGTTTTTTTTGGATGCTAACAACATGCAAGCGTGCACGTATAATAAATAAGTATTAAATTGCGTGCACCCGTTTACGGATTGTATGGACTTGTGTTTTGGATCAGGCACAAAACTCACTCACCACATAAAAGCAGGCCTTTTATCGGGACACAACACTTTTTACTAGGGACTAGCCAAAAAATATTGTTTTTATTTACAAGTTTATCAACCTAAAAAATTACTCAGGGCAGCCCACTACCTTGCATAAAAACTAACTTTTTATATATATTTTTCTCTTTTTCATATTTTTCTTCTTCTCTCTCCCAAATTCAAAATATGTAGCGTTCCATCTTTTTGCATAGATTTCATCTTGTAGAGTCTCAAATATGATTTATCATTCATTTAGAGAATGATTCCTGAACTTTCGAACCCATTAAAGGGTTTTCTTCCATCGAAAATTTATGGCCAGTCGCCACGGGGACGATGATGGACTACAAAATTTTGACTGTCCCGTATATAGTCAGGATTGTCAAAAATTATGACAGTCCCGACAATATACAAGATTGTCAAAAATTATGATAGTCTGGTATAATGCAAAGAAAAAAAAATTATTATAGGACTGTCAAAATTTTGACAGTGTCCTGGCAGTAGTCAAAATTTTGACAGTCATAATAATCCAGTAGATATTTTTGTAGTCAAGATTGTCAAAATTTTGATAGTCCTAAGAATCCAGTAGATTTTATTTAAGACTGTCAAAAATTTGACAGTCCTAGGATAGAACCATTATTACAGTTTTAGGATTTTGTTGGATACTGAAAATTTGGCATTCCATTGATGTCCCAAAAATTTGAAAGAAGTATCACACATTATATCACAATCAACATCGCATTTCAAAGAAGTAACACACGGACTGTCAAAATTTTGAATACCAACAAAGTATCACAAAAGTTAAATTTCAAATTCTCAAATACCAAAATAAGTTTGTACGTAACCAACATAGAAGTTTGTACGTAATCAATATCTATGACCAAAGCGTTTAACTACAAATATAAAATGTTTCCAATTATCATGACGATTCTTTTTACGCCTCTCTGTATCTACGAGGAACGAAAAATCAGTTGCGTTATCGATGTTCTTTAACAGTGCACCAACTTCGACATAGTTCTCCTCTTGTAACTGACGAGACTTTTTCCCAACTTCATGATTGTCTTATCCTGTATGGTAAGCACACACAAAAAAATATTTATTACAAACAAAAAATATGCCTGTCAGCCCCCTTTTCCGGTGTACTTTGGCGCATGTTGTCTTTGGTGCATATTATTTGCTTGCCCGGCCTTTGTTTAGACCGGACCCGTGAGTTGGGGAGAAGAGTGGGTTTGGTTGGGTTGGTGGCATGTGTGGCTTGGATGGTTTTTGAGTAATCCAACAGTCCACATCTCAAACCTAAACCTATATATTCTCATTTCTCTCTCTCTCACTGCTCATTTTTTTTCCTTTTTATTTCTCTCTCTTAGGTTCTCTCTCCCTCCTTAGGCATGTACATATTGCACAAGAGAAGAACCATGGATTTATGAATGCTTTAATTCTTAATAATGCATGTTTATTTCTAGCTCAGATTGTTGGGACCGAGCACCCCTTCATCTTTAATACTTGGTGTTCTTTATTTTTCTTGGTTAGAATTGCATGGACCAGAGTTTGGGTCTATGGGTTCACTTTTATTTTATTGGGGTTTTATCTCCCAAAATTTTGTTTTTTACAAAACTAATTAGCTCATAGTGTAGAGCACCATATTTTATGTAACTTTGCTTTTGTCCGTGATTGATTTCGAGTCCAGCTAAGTTCAGTGTTGTAACTTGATACAATACGTGTACCAAAATGGCTAAGTGGAGAAGAAGAACATTACTCTGTGAAGAGTATGCAAGAGAACCCCTTTTGGCATAGAAATATGTATGTTTCACTTTTGGCACATTGGTCTGTTGTCCCAACTCTTCGTGTGCACTAATCATGTGCACTTAGTTTCCTAGCAAAAGAGCGTCAGTCACAATCCTTGAGTCAGTAGTGCACTTTTGGGAGAAAATCCAGTTAGCTTACTTTGATGCATATTTCATCAAAGTTCATATTGGAAAACCAAGGGAAAGTTTGTCACAGTCAGTCAGTGCATTTTTTTCTCGTTGGCAATCTAGCACACTTTTCCTATGTTTCGTCAGCCGGCGCACTTTGCTTATGTTTTGTGGCTCGCAAACTTTTCTTTTTCCCTCTTCTTTTCCTCAGGGACGAAACTTTGGTTGGTTTCTCAATTTCTGTGTTGTTGATTTGTGTGCTCCTCGACTGACGAGTTTCTCGACTGTCGAGCTTTGACCTCAGATTGTGTGTTTTGTCTTGTAGCTAGCTTGTTTGCGCACTTTTCTTTAAAGCGTGATTTATTCTTGCATGCGCGCTTTGGTCGTTTGTGTGCCAACCTAGTTTTGTTCATTTGTGCACTATCCAAATTTTGGTCGTTTGTGCGCCTACTATTTTCTGAGCACGTTGAGCCCTGTAGATATAGTCCTTTATGCACCTGCTATTTTTTTATTTGTTAATTAGATTACTTTTCCTTGATCACCTTATTATACATTTGATAGAATAAGAGGCATAGTTTACACTCGGGTGATGTTCTACAACTCCGATCCTTATTTGGTTTAAGGGTTGTGGATCTGATCTTGAGGGATTCTCGCACCACTTTTATTCTCATTCGTCGATATAATAAAGTGACAAAATAATGCGACTACTATTAGACTATCATGTCCTGAATAACTTGCTACCTGATAACTTGTCCATGATCAGGATACTAAAACTTGTTCCTGTCCTAACTATTGTATCCGTACTGATACACTCGAACGCACCGAGAGTGTTACTTGATATTTATAGTGAGCCATCGTGCCACATACTCCTGCTACGTGATATATATAATTATTTCCATGTATGAATCTGGTATTTGGACAGTGACTTTAGCCGTGGCTAGATAGTATTAATTGTTGTATCACACTTGGGTGAATCCAGATTTAACTTTCGAGTGACAATATGGATTCGTATCAAGAGTGCCCGTACTTAAATTACGATATCTAAGAAGGGATGTTCATGTGACCACGACATAAGATTCTAATTAACCACCATGGATACTGTATATCATCTGCACTAGTAGAGTGCAGTATCTGATTTAATTACAAGACTAAGCCAGTATTTACATATATATTCATGCAAGGGACTGGTGCATCATTTACATATATATTCTTGCTTATATATCATTGGTTCAGCCAACCCTGCTCGATTATGGCTCGATCTGAGGATACTTATATATTGCATTACTGGGATAACCCAGAGATCATATACCATGATGTAAGACATGAATGGCCATCTAATTTGCTTACATAGGTGCCTAGGCAGGAAAATGGGCTATCGTGGTATGATGATTCAACCCATGTCCTTGTTTAATTTTTGGGTTGCGTCGTTGTGTTACGATACTCCATGGACTGAAGCTATATTATTTATTTTATTTTATCTCTGATTATGTATTGTGCCTTCTTTTGAGTGGAATTAGGGACATAGGCTGTTGTGACATGATTATTCAACTCATGTTCTTGTTTGATTATTGGGTTGTGTTGTTGTGTTACGATACCCTATTAACTGAAACTATAATGCATAATAGCTTAGATTAACCATAATTAAGTGACGTATTCTATCTTGATATGATATGACACTTTTTGTCCTTGTTTGGTGAAGGAGTGTCGTATCATGTCATGGATGGGATATATGTCATTGAATGTTGGCTCATGCATCTCATGCTATAGATCTGGTTTTATTTTTTTATTTCGTGCTTCCTTTCTGGTACTTGCTATTTGGGGTCTGACCCCACTGGTTTTGCATGGACAGGTTTTGAAGCCAGCACCTTAGGATCAAACTTTCTTTACCCTCATTAATGACACGCACCATAAGGATGCTTGCTGAGGGACAATAGTGGGTTTCTTGTTTCACTACTCGTATTTTGTAAATTATATTCTTTTGGGTGTTTAGCCAACCGATACTTGTTAGCCGATAAATCTGGACACTAGTTTCCTACATGACTATATTATATTCAGAATGCAGCTGACTCGCTGTTATGTATACTTTTGACTGTGTATCTGGCATATTAACTTGTATTGCTAGATCTATAGAACATTCTGATGCGGCATTTGGGATGCCTCACTACTTATTCTGAAATATTCTATGTAATTGCTACTTGATTAAATTATTGAGATATAGAAGTTCTTGACCCTAGGAGACTTGATTGTAGTATGCACCCCCTTATCTCTAGACAACCTTAACACATTGCGGGTTACTTCGGTATTCTGTAAGGTGCGGTTGGCTGAGTCATTCCCACGTTCTCTAATATTCTGGTTCTGGGGCATGACAATATTTTAGTTATAGCTCATACAGCTATTTTTTTTAGACTTGTGGGATGGCTTGATCATATGATGTCTCAATCAAACATGTTGCTTCTTGAAATTCTAAATTTGTCTCCTCGAAACTTAACTTAACTTTTGTACCATCGATTCCTCGATCCTTTTCCGTCATGTTTTTTATTTATCTTGTGTTCTTTATTCTTAGGGCTTCTTCAGCATCGGTGGGTGGAGCACTAGCAGTTTTAGCAGGACAAGTATCTGTTGGCCTCCAGCGAGAGGCAACATATGTACCTGGAGGGATCAGGGTAGAACCAGTAGAGGAGCACGAGAAACAACAAGTACCAGAAGCTCCAGTACCCCGGTCTTACCAGTAGTGCTAGTAGAACTTGATACACCAATATTACTAGAAGTTATACGAGAAATGATGGCGACACAACAACATCAACAGCAATAGCAAAATGTCTTGTTGATCCAAGGATTACAGATGGCCTTTAAGAGAAGTGTTAGAACAGATTCAGGGGCAACGGTGAGATTCTACCAACTCATCCCTAAGAAATTTGATGGCACGGAGATCACTATTTCTGCAGATGTTTGGCTGCAAACATCGAAATAATAATGACAACGACAAAGGTTCCAGCCGAGGAACAAGTTGATCAGGTCCGACACTACCACAAAAAGTCAAATTAGCGATGTCTAAAAACGTCGCTAAATGATCAAAAAATGTCGCTAAGTACGTTTAGCGACGTAATTAGCGACGTTTTAAAGAAGTCGGAAAAAAGTAAGTCGTTAAAAGAAAAAACGTCGCTAAACGTCGCTATGCCGACATTTTTTAGCGACTTTAATGTGTCGCTAAATTTAGCGACGCAGCGTCACTAATTAGCGACGTTTATTAACGTCGCTAAACGTCGCTAATTAGCGACTTATATAGCGATGTTACCCCGACGTCTTTAATGACCTGGCAATACTGCCATGTCAGCAATTTACGACGTACAGCGACGATTTTAGCGACGTCTTTAGCGACGTCATTAGCGATGTGTAACAGCATCGCTAATTAGCGACGAGTTAGCGACGTATATTAACGTCGCTAAACGTCGCTAAAAACGTCGCTAATTTTACAGAAAAAATAAAAAAAAGAATACTGAATTGAATTTCTGGGTTTGCCACCCCCCTTGGGTTCATTATCATGTATATGATGGTTGTTAACTAATGTTTGATATAAATGTAATAGTACATATAGCTATAATTATTGCCTATAGTCTGCTTAATGTTCATTTGAATGTGCTATGGATGTGGTTCATTATCAGGTGGTGTGCAGGAGGGTGATCCTGCAGTGATTGTGTGTGTATGTGTCTCATACTACATGTAGTGTAGCAGTGTTGATAGGGATGTATAGAGGAATAAACACTGTGATTGTTAGTAGGTTCTGTGTGGTGTGATCAGCTTATGTGCCATGAGGGAACTCAAGCATGTAGTAGAAATAATTGAATAAGGGACACAATAGCAGCAACAAGGGAAAAAATTCTAGTGCACTGGATAAATTCAGGCCAAGTATCAGTCATCAGTTATAAACCAAATATATTAGGAACTATGTGAATATCAGTGAATTAAGACAGTACTATCTGTGTTGTGTGTTGGTCTTAATGTGCTCAGAGATAGGGAGAGAGAGAGTGTATTATAATTCAGTGTGTTTGAGTTTGTACAGGGACTGTGTATTATATTGCAACTTGTATCATTGAACTGGAGAAAAATAGGGAAAAATAGGCACTGAACACTCAACACCGGTAAAATAACATATTTAATATCAATAATATAATAAAATTTGAAGAAAAGAAAGCATCCAGCAAATCTCATCGTAAAGAATATGGCAAATTTATATCCATACAATCGCATCCTAAATAATAAGAAAAATATAAATATCCAGCAACTAGCTATACTACTGCGGATCTGCAGGAGGCTGACCACCGGCGCGCCTAAAGGATAAGAACTGCTCATACTCGTCCCGTGGAATCGACACCGATGTTGATGGAGAAGCAGTGATGTCGGTGGAGTCTGTGTCGATGTAGGCGCACCAGGAGGCCGTATCCGCTCCAAGTCTGCGAGTCATTAGTTGTAAGAATCCATGGTAGATAACAGCCTCGTACTGCTATGAACCATTTAATCCTGCATCATCGTCAGCCTCTCGTCCATCGATAGCTGTGATGCATGCAACTCCATGATGTTGCGGTCTGTCGAGGCTCTAATATCATTTGTCAAATCCCGGAGCTCTGTCATGCTGCGGTCGAGCATATCGAATCGTGCGATGAGCGTCGGATCGTCCGCCTGCGGCTGGGACCAGGCCTGCTCCTCCATCCTTCGCAGCAACTCGTCACGAAGAGACACAATCTGACGGTTAACGGCCTCCTGGATGGCCTCCTGGACTCTGGCCGACGACTGCGAGGGCTGCGACTGCGAGGGCTGTGTGGAATGCGCAGCTGTCGGGGAGGCCCTAGATGACTGCATCGCAACCAGGGCGCCATAGGATCCCGTACCGTAGTACATACCCCTCTGGAGACCACCAGCTGCGGTCACCCACAGGTCGTCTGCCGACGGAGCTGGAGCGGGCTGCGACGAAGTACCAGCCTCTCCAGGTGTTGGTGCACTAGCAGTCGCCCGCTCACGCAGCCTAAGATACTCGGCCTAGAAAGGTTTGGAAACTCGATAGTTGCCTAAGTTATATTAAAATTAACACAAAGTAAAGTAATACTTACATAGGTCTGTGAGGCCCTCTCATCAATGAGATTTCCGTCCTTGCGATGGGTGGCCAAGAAGACGGTCACCATGTTTGCATCCTCACCCCTCTGTACCTTTTAAAAATATATTATTTAGTATTAACTTAAACATTTTTTCCAAGTACCATTTTATGGTACTTACATTAAAATAATATATTTTAAAAGAAAAAACATACCAAACGACGGAAATGTTCCGTCATCGGAATTGAGCCACCATACCACTTGGCAGTATTCCGCCTAGCCGCCTTGGCCTTCTCAGACCTTTCCTTGTAACTCGGATCGTCTAATCTATCCCTCATCGCAGTCCACTGCTCAGGCGTGATCCAACCTTGGATCATTTTTCCAGCACTATCACGAGCCTTCTGGTCATCCAAAGCATCTCGAATAAGCTTGGCGACAACGGTAGGAAAGAGCCGCTCGATCAACTCGGTCCGGTGCGGAGGATAGAAATACGTTTGCTACAATAAATAATTTAATAAGTAAGCATCACAGATAAGTTATATAATATGCATAAATTAGAGGATTTATTTAATATATTTTTACCTGGAAGTGCGCAAACCAGAATGCCTCCTCTCCTCCGGAGCCTCAGAGTAGTTGATCCAAGGGCCACCGTAGTTGTTCCTCAGAAATTGGCCCAGGCGTCTCTGAACCGACGATGGACGATATCTATACAGAGATAATTATTTAGAATACTGAAAAAGTCAATATACGATGAATAAAGAAATATACGATATATATTATACTAAACCATCTAATTGACTTACTTTGTACCGTCGGCCCAAATCTCTGTCCTCGTCTCCTCCGGAAGTGCGCTTGGAGGATCTTGCTGATGCTGGGACAACATGGGAACGACCTCCTCGACATGCTCATCTGTCCCCATGGTTCCATCAGCAGGAGGAACGCTGGACGAAGGTGTACTATCATGCCTGGAACTACTCGTCCCAACAATTGGAGATGTGAGTGATTGATATACTGGAGTACTGGGCGACGATGATCCGGAATACCGGAGGAGCACTCTGTCTACCCCGGGACCTGCCGAATCCTCCGCGTCGTCCTGTTATATCTGATAACAACATATGATGAATATAGAGAAACACAAATATATAGTACATTCTACAGTCGAAATGTGATGCATATCTCAAAGCATTCTATAGTCAAAATATAATACATATATTCGTTAAATTAGTACATTCTACAGTCAAAATATAGTTACATTCTACAGGCAATATATTTTATTTTTAATCATCTTCAGAAAATTTATCTTGTTCGCCTTCCTCGTCCTCCTCTTCCTCTTCCTCTTCCTCTTCCTCTTCCTCCTCGTCTTCACTTTCATCTACTTCGTCTTCCTCTTCGAATAATTCTACATCTTCTACATTATTACTCGTGTAATGAGTAACTTCCGTTGAGTCCACATCTACAATATTTGTTACAAAAGGTATTCCAAAGCGATCTCACCATCCTCTTAGATCGATAGAAGTCTTTAGGCAACTTTGCACCTTCGGACAAGATCTCTATAATCAAATCGATCAGTCGATTATAGCATTCTTGCGACATGTTAAAATCGGACTTGATGCTCAATAATCTTGTAACCACCTCCAACAGTGAATGATCCTCATAACCAGGATATAGTGGAGTCCTTGCATTCTCCAACAACTCCATAAACTTTGCAGCATCGGCATTCGGTGCCTCCTCAGCTGCATCATAATTTTCCGGATTGAAACTAGGTTCCGCCGCATCATAATTGTCCGGATTGAAACTAGGCCCCGCCGTATCATAAACCATGTTCACCAACCCGTCATCGTAAGCATCGTGGTCGTGGACATCCATATACGGCTCCACATAGGGCTCCGACTCCGATGCTAGAGATACAAGTTCTCTGTGCGCGGTCCACTGATAATAATTCGGCGTGAAGCCCTTCGAGTACAAATGGTATGTAACTTCCACTTCTGGATGATATTTCCTGTTGCGACATCTCACACACGGACACTTAATTTTGGTACCGTCCATGCACTGAGGGAACGCCTTGGCGAACTGCAGGAACTGCTGTACACCCTCAATGAATTTATTCCGCACACCGCATATGTCATCAGGATGACGGTTGTACATCCACGAACGATGATGCAGATAGTAATTCATATCCATTTCTAGATACTTCTGCAAAAATGACAGTATATATCATATAAATCATTACATACAGTATGATTCTCTAAAGAAGAAGCTGACAATTAGTTAGAGGATCAATATAAGTGGCAAACACAGTAGCGTTTGTACCATAGTTTGTGGGTATCGGCCGAAATCAAAACCATCAAAACTGCAAACACAATAGCGTTTGTACCATAATTATGCGACTCGAATTTGTGACCAAGAATCAAGTCTTGCTTCAACTGCTGATTAATGATGCAGTAGTTTTCTTTTTCTTTTCTACTTTCATATGTACATATCATGATTTCAAATATATATATTAACTGCAGATGTACTATTGAATATGTCAACTAAAAGTGCATTTTCTAATTTCACCTAAAATAAGTGAAGAATATTATGAGACCCCATCCCATGACCCTTCTGTGATTAACAGGCTTATTTGGTCTTTCTTAACAGTGGCAGGTACTGAACCCTAACCTATATTATATTTCTTATGTTTATAAAGCTTGGTCCTTTGCAGCACACGTACACACATATATGATGCCAATTCAAGAAAGGTCAAGATAATTAAGAACGTACAAACAGTATTTCTTCGTATAAAATAGAATATTCTACAATATATACAATAGCTAGATTACAAGGAAGAAGATGATCAGGAATCCGCGTGATGGGACTTAAGACTAGAAACAACGCGGCCGCGAACACTAAAGCCATGACTTGACTTTCTCTCTTGTAGCTATCACTAGATGCATGCAGTATGTTTTTAATTTGGCCCGCATCGATCCTTCAACAACCTCGAACGAGTTTGCCATGGTTAATTAGCCCAAGTCCAAACGCCTAAAGTGTCAGGAGGGGGTGTGGCTTTGTATACACTGATATATGTAGTTCACTTCACTAGGCTGGGTTTGGGATTACTTTTTGGAGGCTGCTTCTGCTTCTACTTTCGTCAACAATCTTACGCAGCTGTCAAAACTTGCTTCTACTGTGAACTTTTGGCAAACGACAACAATTCCAAACCAAGCCTAATAACTATAAACTGGATCAAATTATAGTCGTTATCATTGTTACCATCAGTTGTTTAACTTAATTCTTATCAGCTTTCATTTTCATCGATCGGTCATCACAAACAAACACAATATATAGATTCTTGTGGACTTTGACGAGAAGCAAAGTATAGCTAGCATCAACGTGTACAAGGACAGGATGATCGATTAACTCTTTTGCAGCTTTGCTAAATATTGTAAGTCAAAGATCGTTTGTAGCAATTGGTAATTACTTTAGTACTAATTAAGACTGAAATCTAGCTAGGGCAAAGGAAGATGAACGTGATTGTCTCCCTTTCAATATAGATGTATGTTGAATTATAGGGAAGTAAGAGGAAAACAATTTATACTTTATATTGGGCGTTTAGTAGACCGCGTTGAGCTTATTTAGATCTCGCAACGATGGCGTCTGTGCCAGTGTCTGTGTCAGTGTCTGTGTATGTCGTGTCTGTGTATGTCGTGTCTGTGTCTGTGTCACATGTGTGTCCTATGAGAGAGAGAGAGAGAGTTAGGGTTTACCTAGAGGAGGAGGAGGAGGAAGGGGGAGGACGGGGCCGGAGGGGGGAGGACGCGGCTGGAGGGGGGTCACCGAGAGGGAGGAGGGGGCGCCGGAGGGAGGAGGGGAGCCGGAGGGGGAGGACGCGGCCGACGGGGGTTGCCCGAGGGAGGAAGGAGGAGGGGAGCCTTTGAAATTTGGGAGAGGGAGCGGGAGAGATCGAAGGAAATGGGGGGAATCAACCCTAAGTAAAAAATTTAGCGACGTTTTAGCGACGCCAATAATGACGTCACTAATTTAGAATTTAGCGACGTTTTAACGATGTTTTAGCGACGCCAATAATGACGTCGCTAATTTAGCGACGTCTTAAATATCGCTAATGACGTCGCTAAATGTCCAAAATATATACATCACAAAAAACGTCGCTAAAAGTCGCTAAATAAAACATATTAGCGACGTTTAGCGACCAAAATTGAACTTATAGCGACTAATCTTTTAAAAACTGAATAAAAGTTGCTAAACTTCGCTAAATATCGCCAATTAGCGACGTCTAGCGACATTTTTACATGGAGTCGCTAAATTAGCGACGTTTTTACCTGGAGTCGTTAAAAACGTCGCTAATCCCGCTTATTCTAGTAGTGCGATTGCAGCTCCAGGACCTTGCTAGAGATTGGTGGGCAGCAGAAGATGTTAGTTTATGATGACCTATTTCTTGGGACAACTTCAGGGCCCATTTTAGAGTTAAGTATTTCAGAGTGGTAGCATAGTATGAGTTGCAACAGAGGTTTATCAAGCTCAAATAGTCTGGAAGGACAGTGCCTGGTTACGCAGTGGAGTTCTGCAGGCTTAGAAGATTTGCTCTGACAATGGTAGCAACAGAACCAGAGATGGAGATGAGGTTCCAGTATGGAATTTATTTAGAGATTTATCAACTAGTAGAGGGACAAAACTATCATACTTTCGACGAAGTATTGGTCACATCTCGGTGATACGAGATGACAATGCAAAGATTAGCATCAAGGACGAGAGGCTAGAAGATGTCTCAAGCACTAAGCGGAGGAGGAGAAAAATCACAACGAACATCAGCACCATCTCCTGGCGTTCACATTCATGACACAGCGCCAAGGAAGCCAGTAGCATCGGCAAAAACAACACCAGTTCGGCCGTATTAGCCGAGGCAGCAAAAGCAACAGTGATTGGGATCCCTAATAAGATGTACATAATATGGAAAGGGAGGCCATATACGAGATGTGTGTAGGACGCACACGGGTTGTGTCTGTGATGCGGTAGTCTGGATCAACGGATTACCAATTGTTCGAAGATGCAGAGGATTGAAGGACCGGCGCAGCGGTTAGCATTACCAGCACTAGGAGCAGGTTAGTATAGAGGAACAACACTGGCAATCAGGCCATTGGCTCAGCGTTGATTACCATTACAAACTCAGATGTACAACCATCAGAGGAATCTGCAGTATGGACAACAGAGGCCACAACTGCGTATTCAAGGAGCACTGTGAGGTCAAAGGCAAGCTTTTATCCTATCTCTGGAGGAGGCCTTGGCGTCAGGTGACGTAATGGCAGGTAGCATTCTTGTTACATCTTTTCCTACTATATCATTATTTGATTCGGGAGCATCCCATTCATTTGTATGTGCACGATTTACGACACGGATTGTATTGGAGTTTAAGACATTTTCAAAAAGACTGAATATACTCAATCGTAATGGACTTGTAGGAGTCATTAGAATATGTTTAGCATGTCCAATCATAGTATTCGGCCATTTATTACCTGCGAAGTTGATCGAGTTTCCTCTGGGTAACTTCGATGTTATTTTAGGCATGGACTGCTTGAGAGATAGTCATGCAATAATAGATTTTCGTAGGGATAGAGTGTTGTTTAACATCATGGGCAAGGAAGAATTTATCTTTAGTAGAACGGTGAAGGATCAGCATGAATGTGGCATTACAATAGTAGCATTAGTTGAAGGTCAGTTTACCAAAATAATTAAAGAATTTCTTGATGTATTTCTGAAAGAGCTTACCGGATTACCGCCAGCAAGAGAAGTAGAGTTCTGCATAGAGTTGAAACTAGGAGCAGAACCAGTTTCCAACAAGGTCTATCAGATGTCACTAATGGAACTTTATCAGTTGTATCATCACGTGGAAGAACTAGAGGCGAAGAAATTTATTCGTACTAGTGGATCACCATGGGAAGCATCAATAGTTCTAGTAAAGAAGAAGTATGGGTCAACACAGTTATGTATCGACTAGTGACAGTTAAATACAGTAACAGTGAATAATACGTATCCATTACCTATGATTGATAATTTGTTTGACCAGTTGAGTGAAGAAAAAGTATTTTCCAAGATAGACTTTCAATCATGATAGCATCAAATAAGCGTCCGGGAGCAAGATATACCGAATATAGCATTTCAATCTCGATATGGGTATTATAAATTCTTAGTTGTGTCATTCAGATTGACTAATGAGCTAGCAATATTCATAAATTTGATGAATCATATCTTCAGGCCGTACCTAGATCAATTTGTAGTGGTGTTCATAGACGATATTCTTGTCTACTCTAACAGTGAAGAAGAGCATAAAAAATATCATCGAAAAATATTGCAAGTTTTGAGGGAGCATAACTTATATGCTAAACTCAGTAAGTATGAGTTTTGGTTAGATCATGTGTTATTCTTGGTGCACATCATCTCAGGAGCAGGAGTATCAGTAGACTCCAAGAAGGTTGAAGCAGTAGAGAATTTGCCAGTCCCGAAGACAGTAGCAGATGTACGAAGTTTTTTAGGATTAGCGGGATATTATCGGAGGTTTATGGCAGAATTTGTACGGATTTCAGCACCAATGACTCGTTTAAACCGCAAGGAGATACAGTTTGTTTGGACAGCAGAGTGCTAAGCAACATTTGAGAAGTTGAAAGAAAAACTTATATCAGTATCGATCCTTACAATTCCATTAGGATCATGAGGATTCACGGTTTACTATGACGCATCTGGGAAAGGACTGGGATGTGTATTGATGCAACATGAGAAAGTTTTAGCTTATGCATCCCGACATATTCGAGTACATAAGAAAAATTATCCAACACATTATTTGGAATTAGCAGCACTAGTGTTTGCTCTCAAGTTGTGGAGACATTACCTATATGGTGATTAGGTGAAGATATTTACAGATCACAAGAGTTTGAAGTACATATTCACCCAGAAGGACTTAAACATGAGACAGAGGAGGTGGCTAGAGTTATTTGGTAATTATGATATGGCACTTCAGAACCATCCGGGCAAGGAAAATATAGTGGCAGATGCTATGAGTAGGAGAGCCAGTACATTTATCTTTACAAGTCAGAAGCATATTCTAGAAGATCTTCAAGAGATGTGCATCGAGGTAGAATTACCTCAAGGGACGGGAGTGTTAGTCAGACTTCAGATACAGTCAACTTTGATGGAGAGGATCAAGTTAGCTCAATCAGAAGATTCTCATATTCAGAAGCGTAGGAAAGAATGTGAGTCAGGTCTTAGGAATGAATTAAAAATTCACAAAGACGGAACACTCATATTTGAAAACCGTCTTTGTGTGCCGAGTAAAAATGTCCGATAAGAAGTGATGATCGAGGCACACAGTTTCCAGTATTCTATTCATCCCGGAGGCACAAAGATGTACCATGATATCAAGCAATATTTATGGTAAAATAGAATAAAAAGAGAGATAGCTTGGTTTGTTTTACGATATCTTGTATGTCAGCAAGTGAAGGCAGAACAACAGAGACCAGCAGGATTTTTACAACCCCTTCCTATTCCAGAGTGGAAATAGGAACATATTACGATAGATTTTATGATCGGTTTACCTAGATCCCCTACTAGACGTGATGCCGTTTGGGTAATAGTAGATCGACTTACGAAAGTGGCACATTTTTTTTCTTTCAAGTAAGGCAGTCCATAGAGCAGTAGCAGAGATGTATATAAGGAAGATAGTAAGGCAGCACGGAGTCCCAACGAGTATTGTGTTATATCGTGATACTCGCTTTACATCTCATTTCTGAAAAAGCTTGCACTAGTGCTTGGATACCAAGTTGAGATTCAGTACTGTGTATCATCCCCAGACAGATGGGCAGTCAGAAAGGATAATCCAGACATTGGAAGATATGTTGTGGTCTTGTACCTTAGACTTTGGTGAGTCTTGGAAGGAACATCTTCACTTAGTAGAATTCTCATACAACAACAGTTATTACGCCAGCATACAGTTGGCTCCTTTCGAGGCATCATACGAAAGGAAGTACATATCACCCTTGGCATGGGATGGTATTGGTAAACGAAAGATGTTCGGGCCTGAAATGATCACTCAAACGATTGGAGTAGTTAAGCATATCATGGAGCGGTTTCAGGTTGCATAAGATCATCATCGTCATTGGACATATCAACATCATAGGTCGTTAGAGTTTTCTGTCGAAGATCACATATTTTATAGATTTTGCCCACCTATGGAGTCATTAGATTCAGGGTTCGCGGGAAGCTTAGTCCGCGATAAGTTGGACCGTTCGATATTCACAAAAGAGTAGGGGATATTGCTTATCGTCTTGCCCTTCCTCCTTTTCTTCATAAAGTGCTTAATATATTTCATGTGTCTCAGTTTCGTAGGTATGTCCCGGATCTGAGTCATGTCCTCGATCATTCTGAGTTATTCGTTGGTACTGACTTAACTTACGAGGAACAGCCCATGTCCATTTTGGATCAGAGAGAGAAGGTATTCAAGAACCGAACTCTCTGTCTTTTTTGTATTGCTTGTGGCCACCACTTCTTGGGGGAGTCAACGTAGGAGCATTAGGACGATATTCGATCTCGGTACCCGCACATATTCGACTCATATGTATATTTTCTTCGTATGCCTTGCATCTTTCATTCCGTAATCAGCAAGCACTCACGTGAAGTATTGCTGCTTCGCTTTATTATATGTGTTGTTATACTTGCTTATTTATATGTATAGATTGCATATAGCTAGTTTGTAGCTTGTCTTGATATTTCTAGCTAGCCTTGAGTTTGAATTCCGATGACGAAATTTTTTAGGTGGATAGAGATGTCAACCCCCTTTCCCAGTGCAGTTTGGTGCATGTTGTCTTCGGAGCATTTGTTTGCTTGCCCGACCCTTGTTTAGATCGGACCCATGAGTTAGGGAGAAGAGTGGGTTTAGTTAGGTTGGTGGCATGTGTGGCTTGGATAGTTTTTGAGTAATCCAACAGTCCACATCTTAAACCTAAACCTATATATTCCCATTCCTCTTTTCTGCTTATTTGTTTTCTTTTTATTTCTCTCTCTTAGGTTTTATCTCCCTCCGTAGGCAAGTATATCTTGCACAAGAGAAGAACCATGAATTTATGCATGCTTTAATTCTTAATAATGCCTGTTGTCACGCCTCGCTCCCAGAATATTGGGTAAATACGAGGACTGAAATGGCCAACCGTACCTTGCCGAATATCGAAGTAAGCAGCAATGTGTTAAGGTTGTCTACAAAATAAATGGGTGAACTCTAGCATACTATGACGTCAGTCCTAAGTCCGACAAATCCTAGTATCTCAATCCATCAACACAAATATAAGAGTATATCATATATGAAAGTAAAGTGGCATCCCAAATTACATGTCTCATATGATCATGAAGCTAGTGAATACAAAATACTTCACTAACAGAGTATAATAATACATGATCAAATATTCCAGCCATGGTTTAATATATACATCATGTTGACCGCAGTCTCAAAAATATAAGGAGCTAACTCTGCCCCAAGCTAAAGACCACAAAATAAAGAAATCAAGACGAGGGGTGGAAGAAGTAAACCCACTTGCAAGCTTCGGCCGCAGTCCTACGAGTGCGAGCCATTTGTTAGATGTGCGGTGGATCCTGGTTCTCCTCGGGATAATCTGGCCATACAAAACCAGTGCGATCAGAACCCCAAGCAACAAGTACCACAAAGGAGCTCAAGATGATAGACATAACAAATCACAACATAAGCAGAAAAGAGACAGATAAGAATTAATGCAGATCAAGATTTGTACGATACCAATGTACTTATCTCAAAATATAACTGTAAGAACTGATAGCAAAAAAAGCTTAAAAAGGGAAACTACGGCGACGAGCGGCAAGAGGGCATAGGAACTACTCTGGATCGGGACCGCAACCCTTAAACCAAATAAGGATCGGGGTTGCAGACCTTCACCCTAGCAGAACTTAGCATCCTAACCACGCACTGAAGAAAATAAAACTAGAAGAGCGAGCTATAAATGAAAGTAACACCATTCATTGCATGACCCAATAGCTCCACGACTTACTATGATTAACTAGCTAGGGTTATCACAGGCCTTAATTGCTAAATAAATATTTTAGAATATTGCTACCAATGACACTGTAGTCAACCCGGATGGCCAATGGTACGCTTGTCGAGGAAACTTAAATGCACATATAATATCACTACAATATAACTTGTTACTTTATCAAAAACAAAAATTGAGCTTATAAGCATAAACTTAAACTTGTGATCATAAACTTACTTTATAAACATAAACTTGTATATAAATTTGTCTCGCAGTGCCATAGCATGCGTAAACTTGGTCAGTCATGGAGCCCTTGCCTAACATGGTTGTTCCATGCTGCATGGGGCCCTTAGAGATCGGGGTAGCCGGTAACACGATATTCTTCCCTCCCAAAGATCTAGGTAATTCTTATCTTGTTTAATTATTACTCAATTATTTTGAGTTCTCGAGTAGTAGACACTTGAGAACTCGCTAGAATGATGAGTCGCGAGTATGAGCTCTTCACGAGTTATCGTATTCGCGACAGGCAATACATTGGGCAATACTCGCACTCAACCATGTCCAATGCCAAAATATAATAGATTTTCATACAAAAGCATTTTCACGGTATGGTGAGAATTGTGAACTTGTACATAAACTTGTCTCATGAACTACATACAAAACTTGTCTAGTAATATAAACTTGTAGCGACATAAGAAATCACACAACAATAATCACCAAAAGGAATTATTATGATATTATAAAAGAAAACAAAGTGTGCATAAGAATTCCTGGCCGCATGCGCCCACTGGCCACATGGACTCACTTGTCGCATGCACCCACTGGCCGTATGCACTCACTTGCCACATGGACTCACTTGCCGCATGCTCAGGGTTAAACTCTACTCCTAGGGGCAAGTGTTGAGTGATGGGTCAATAATTAAAGTGTCAGTAAAGTGACATAAAGTGATTGATGTGACAGGCTGTAACATGTCAGAGAGAAAAGACAAGAAAAAGATGTGCAAGGGTAAAGTAGAGTTATGCGGCAAAAGAGGAGAGGCGTATAATACCAATGCCGCATAAGTTTACTTACCGCATGCTTCGATTGCCTCATAGATGCCCCTCTTGGACTTAGCGAATTTTTTATTCGTTCAGCGAGTGAAAACACAAGCAGTTTAAGGATTAGCTCCAGAACACTTGTGTAATTGAATAGACATGCATCCCAACAAGGTGGACGCATGTTGTCAGTATGCGGCAAGGAGTTCAGGCCACATAACCCTCTCGGGCCGCATAGCGCTCTCTGTCGCATAGGTCGCTGGCCTGTATGAAGATTTCGTCTTCTCCAATAGCAGGTTCAGCCGTAGCCGAAAACTCCAAAAATTAAAAAAAAAAATCTTCGTACAATTTTTATTTGAACTCCAAATCAAGTAAAACAAAAGTCAAATTGCACAAAATAAAATGCTCTAACATAAAGAACAACTAGTTTTTGGAGAAAAAAAACTAAGTTTTATTAGATCAAAACCAAGAAAAACTCATGTAACCCATAGAAAATCCTAACTTAAAACTCAGATCTAACAAAATCCATCAACCAAAACCAAAAACTCCAAGAACTAAAAATGATGAGGAACACAAAGAAAACATTTTGCATCAATTTTTTTTAAAACAACATATATATATATAAAATATGAAAATAATGGTTTTATCATGGAGCAAGATGTACTTGCCTAAGAGTCCAACGACCTCTTCCTAGTTAGGTCCAATGCTAGGGTTTGGCTAGGGGAGGTGCACGAGGGTGAGGTAGAATGGAGCAAGAGAGGAGGAAAATAAAAATAAAGAAGAAGAAGAAGAAGAAGAAGAAAGAGAGGAGAGAGAGAAAGGCTCATATATATACTAAGAGGGGAGGAAAAATGGTTTAGTCATGGGTTTAGTCAAATGAACCGAACCAAGTGTCCTATCTACATGTAGGTCCTAAATCGGGTCTATGACAATGCTAATGTGTATTCTGCTGATCTCGGGTAGTCTCTCTCAACAACAGAAAAATAACAATAAATAAAATGACAAGTACCAATATGAGAAATATAGCAGGAATAAATTATCAGAAAAAATTAAATTCTAGAAATTCAAGAAATACCAAATCTGGAATCGGGTGTGACATCTCTAACCTCCTTAGAAAAATTCTATCCTCAAAATTTTACCAAGGCTAGTCGAGCTGGAACACACGAGAAAGCTCAGGAAATCATATCACAAATCAAATGACTATACTAAGCAAGCAACTGAAACAAAAGATAACTGCAGAAAGTAACTAATAAATAAATGCATAGAAGCATCACATAGGAGAAATGAAGGCATATGGATACATATACACCTGAGTCAGTCAATTTCAAATTCGTCCTCGCTTGCCTTATGTTGACTCACAAAATAGACAAGAGCCAAGTCTTGAGTAAGCCGGTACCAATGATCTTATCAAAGACATGACTCCGATCTAGGACATACCTTCATAGTCGATTCACATGATAGACATCACGTGCCACGAGATACAAGTGTGGAAGAGTAGGATGAAAAATCATTTTTGCTCAACGAAAAGATCGAAATGACTATCATATTTTGAACACGTCAAAACACGAGATCGTTCGACAAGAACCTAAGAATAAGACAAGCTAAAGAGAGATCAAAAATCTTACCCATAATTATAGCACCTTCGGCTGTCAACTACTCTAGGTTGCCAAATGATTCGTCAGGCCAACGTCTAAGGACAATGGCTCTAACTTGCTGTTGGTTCTGTCTTGTTGGTTAGGCTTGCTGGACTTGCGCAAACTGTGCTAGATGTTGCTGCTGAAACTGCTGGGCCTGCGTCAGAAGAGGACGTTGGGCTAGTGGTCGAACTGCTAATGCTGGTCCTCGTGGGCTCTCACGCCCCATTACCGAAATACGAAGATGGACATGACCGACTCCCCGGTACAAGGTATAAAACATCGTACGGTAGTCATGGCTGTAACTAGACACGGGGGTACATACTAGAAGCAAGTTACTTTGGGTCACATAGAACATATAATGTCTCAATCAGTCAAATAAGAATAATAAACATAGAACATATATGACAAGAAAGTAAGGCGTCCAAAATGCCCTGCCACAACATTCAAGAAATCAGCTGTGCAAAATTGATAAGGCTAGCAGAGTAACAAGAGTACATGACATGATCAGCTGCAGTCTGATTAATTATAATCATATAGAGAACTAGATATCCAGATTCACGACTAACAAGTGCCCGTGGCTAAATGCCCAAAATAAGTAAAATGTGAAATAACAAGCAGGAAAGAAAAGACCCACTCGTTTTCCTCAGTGGCCATCCGCCTGGTGTGCACCATTGTTTAAAGGGAGTACGCTTGATCCTCCGGTACTGGCTCTAAACCTGGCCATGCAAAACCAGTGGGGTTAGACCCCAAATAGCTTTTACCACAAAGAAAGCACGAATACAGAAATAAATACCAGGTTATGGAATAGATACATATATATACATATAGTCCTCTCTCATAGTTTCGGTTCATAGCCTATCGTGACACAACAATCTAACCCTATAACCAAACAAGGATAAGGGTTAAACCATCGCACAATGATAGTCCATGTCCCTAGACTATTTGACAGCAGATACAATACATAAATACTCTTAGTTATATAATTGTCCAATCACTTGTACGGATTACTAGATGGAGTCTGGGTTATCCTAGAGATATTATGGATATAGGAATCCTTAGATCGAACCAGGTACTAGCAGGGTTAGCCGAGCCATAAATTGCCGCATAGAATATAGTAGTATGCACTAGTCCCTCGTAAGGCCACTGTGCTAAGATCGCATAGAACACATAGTATCATATAGTATTCAGGTATTGCCATCCACTATTGAGAATTTAGACAATATCCATGGGGACTAGCCTGCACACCCCGATTCAGATGACTGGAGGTAGCTAGTTAGGCACAATCTCGAGATTCCATTCTCTTCCAATAATCTATAAGTTTAGTTGCCTAGTTAACCCTAATATTAACTGGAATCTCATGGCGTGGTCACATGGTATTTCCCTTATATGACGTATCGTAGTATGGCCACGCTAGATACGAATCCACTTTGTCACTTGATAGTTCAATTTGGATTCACCCCGGCGTGATGCAACAATCAACATATCCTAGCCACGCTTGGTCATTGACTAACCCTTATGTCCATGCTGGAGATTTAGTCATATCATATGTCACATAGCGCATAGGTACACCACAATGCAAATATGTAATATAATTACGTAGGAACACTAAGCACGTAGGAATACATAGAACGTAGTAAGTGTATCAGCACGGATACAAGTGGTCGGGTCATGACGTATAGATGGGTCTAATAATTTTTTGGTCATCAAAGTGACACATACCACTCATAAAGTCTAACGGAACATTCAACCAAAACTATTTCAATAAAATGTGTGTAAGGGGCTACATGCACGCAGAAGAATCAAGGCCGCATGACAATCCTGGCCGCATAGAGTCATGCCGCATAGAGTTATGCCGCATACAACCAGTGCTAGGTCTAATCCTCGGGATAAGTGATGAGGCAACGGGGAATAATTAATGTGTTAGTGAAGTGACATAAAGTTTAATGTGACGTAACGTGTGTCAGGAAGAAAAGACAAACCATGAAAAGATATGCCATAGTTTCAGAGTCATGAGTCCAAGAATAGTGGCCGCATACTCTGCTTGCCGCATAAGTCTCGGTGTCGCATAAGTTCGATGCCGCATAGAGTATTTTGGACTTAGCGAATTTTTCATTCGTTCAACGACTAAACATAAGAAGTCCTTTTAGAACACATGTGTATTAGTCAATCATGCATCAAAAGAGATGGATGCATGTTGGTATACGACAAAGAGTTCAGGCCGCATAGCATCTTCATGCCATATAGCCCTCTATGCCGCATATGGTGCTGGCCGCATGAGATCTTCATCGTTACAAACAGTAGGCTTAGCCATGGCAAAATTTCCAAAACCAAAAATTTATTTTCTTCATAAAAACTTTGTTTTAACTCCGAATTGAGTGAACCAAAAGAAAAAACGCTCGAAATGAAGTGCTCCATCCATTCCAAAAACTATTTTTTTAAAATATTATAATTTGGTAGATAAAAACCACCAAATACTCAAAGAACCCATGAAATCCTAAGTTATAAAAGTAGATCTACAGAAATCCACCCATCAAAACCAAAAAAATCCAAGTACTAAAAGTATTTAGAATCATCATAAGCACATAGTAGACTAATAAAATGCAAGAAAAAACAAGAATCAAAAGTCAAAGGATTTTTCCATGTGGTGCAAGGTGTACTTGCCTAGAAATGAAAGAAAGATGGGAAATAAAGAATAAGGGAAGAGAGAGAAACAAATTAGCTTATATAACTAGGGTTTGAGGTTTAGACCATGGTTCAAATTTATGAATAAACCAACCCACAAATAAACCATGAACCATACTAAACCAAAAAATGGGTCTAGTCTCTATGCATGCAACCTAATGATTATGCGAGCAAGAAATACTCTAATAAAAAATAAACACAAGCAAGAAATAAATATATCCCAAAATACGTATTTTAGGATCGGGTAGTAAAATTTCTACCCACCTTAGAAAAATTTTGTCCTCGGAATTCAAACCCAAGGCTAACTAGAGAAATAAGAACAAGCACTACGCTATCTACAAGATCATGCAATCAAATTCAAGCATATGAAGAAACAGTGTCACATAGCATGGATAAACGAATCACGAGATTCAAGATATAAAGGCATAAGAATGAGTATACATTCTGAGTCGAATATGTGCGGATATCGATATCGGATATCATCCTCACGCTCCCACGTCGACTCTCCCAAAGGGTGATGACCCCAAGAAACTCGAACAAGATGAATAGTCTGATTCTTGAGCACCTTCTCCCTTCGTTCCAAAATGGATACGGGTTGTTCCTCATAAGAAAAGTCGGTACAAACGACTAGCTCAAAATGGTCGAGAATATGACTCAGATTCGGGACATACCTATGCAACTGAGATACATAAAATATATCGTACACCTCACGTAGCGAAGGCGGAAGGATAAGACGATAAGCAACATCGCCTACCCGCTCGAGAATATCGAATGGACCGATGTATTGCGGACTAAGCTTCTCGCGAATCCCGAATCTAATGAATCCACGGGTTAGAGAAATCCGCAAGAACACGTGGTCGCCGACACAAAACTCTAATAACCTACAATACTGATCTGCCCAATGTCGATGCCTATCTTACGCAACCCGAGGTCGCTCTCTAATTTGCTTGACAATTTTTACTGTCTGCGTGATCATTTCAGGGCCTAACATCTTTCGCTCGCCAATGTCATCCTTTGGCAATGGTGACCTACACTTTCTTCCATATAACGCTTCGAAGGGTGCCATCTGGATGCTAGCCTGATAACAGTTGTTGTACGAGAACTCGACGAGATATAGGTGATCTTCCCAAGACCCACCAAGTTCTAAATTACAAGATCGTAACATATCCTACAATGTTTGGATGGTCCTCTCTGATTGTCCGTCTGTCTAAGGGTGATAAGCAGTACTAAATCTCAACTTACTGCCCAAACTTTCGTGCAAACTCTTCCAAAAATTTAAAATGAACCGAGTATCTCGATCTGATAGGATGCTCAATGGGATATCGTGCTGTCTTACTATCTGTTACATGTAAATCTTCGCTAACTGCTCTGTGGATTACCCTACACAAAAGGGAAGAAAGTGAGCTACTTTTGTGAGATGATCTACTACTACCCAAACTGCATCACGACCAGTCGGGGATCTAGGTAAACAAGTCACAAAGTCCATCGTAATATATTCCTATTTCTACTCTAGAATAGGAAGCGGCTACAATAATCCTACTGGTCTCTGCTGGTCAACCTTCACTTGCTGGTATACCAAACACCGAGAAATTAATTGTTCTATCTCCCTCTTTATCCCATTCCAACAAAAATGTTTTTTGATGTCTTGATACATCTTAGTATCTCCTGGATGAATTGAATACTGTGATCTATGTGCCTCAGTCATTACTTCTTGCCGGATATCTCCACTTGGTACACATAGATGGTTTCTGAACATAAGTGTTCCATCTTCATGAATAGTCAACTCTTTTCTGAGACCAGATTCACATTCCGTCCGAAGCTTTTAAACTTTCGGATCCTCTACCTGAGCTGCCTTAATCCTCTCTATAATGGTAGATTGCACATGTAAACTAGCCAATACTCTGACATTTTTTGGAAGTACTATCTCAATTTCTAATTCTCAAAGATCTTATAAGATATGTCGTTGTGATATCAACATAAATGTACTATCTCTCCTGCTAAGAGCATCCACTACCATATTTGCCTTGCATGGATGGTATTGAAGTTCCACATCATAGTCCTTTATCAATTTTAGCCACCTCCTCTGCCTCATATTCAAGTCCTTCTGGGTGAATACATATTTTAAGATCTTGTGATCTATAAATATTTTTACCCGATCACCATATAAGTAATGCCTCTATAGCTTAAGTACAAATATTACCATCGCCAACTCCAAATCGTGAGTCAGATTATTTTCTCGTGATCTCGAAGCTGCCACGATGCATAAGCTATCATTCTTCCATGTTTCATTAATACACACCCAAATTATTTGTCTGACATATCGCAATACACTGTGAATCCTCCAGAACCTATTGGAAGCATGAGAATCAGAGCTGAAATCAATCTCTTCTTCAAATAATATTTGGCACTCTGCTGACTAGTCGAACTTAGCCTCCTTGTACGTTAATCGAGTCAGCGGTGCTAAATTTCTTGCAAAGTATGCTGCTAACCTTCTGTAGTATCCCGCCAATCCCAGGAAACTACGCACTTTAGATACTATCTTAGGAACTGTCCAACTCTCTTAGGCCTCAACCTTCTTCGAATCTACTGCGACTCCTGCTCCAGAGATAATGTGACCTAAGAATAACACATGATCCAACCAAAACTCACACTTACTGAGCTTTGCGTATAATTAGTATTCTCTTAGAATCTGTAAGACCTTCCAAAGATGCCCCTTATATTCTTTTTTGCTTCTGGAATAAACAAGAATGTCGTCTATGAAAACTACCATAAACTGATCTAGGTATGGCATAAAAATATGGTTCATCAAATCCATAAATATTGTTGGAGCATTAGTCAGTCCGAATGGCATAACTAAGAATTCGTAATAATCATATCGTGACCTAAATACTGTCTTGGGTATGTCTTGCTCCCGAACTCTTACTTGATGATTCGCTGAAAAAACCTTGGCTTTACTCAGCTGATCAAACAAATTATCGATCCTTGGTAATGGATACTTGTTCTTCACTGTTACATCATTCAACTGTCTGTAGTCGATACATAATCGTGATGACCTATCCTTCTTCTTCACTATAACCACTGGCGCTCCCCAAAGTGATCCACTGGCTCAAATAAACTTCTTTGACTTTAGTTCCTCTATATGTTGGTATAGTATGTCTAGCTCTGATAGTGCCATTTGGTAAACTTTACAAGATATTAGCCCTGCCCAAGGGATCAATTATATACAAAACTCAATGTCTCTTATTGGGGGTAACCCTTGTGGTTCTTCCGAAAAGATGTCTAAGAACTCCTTAACTATCTCAGGGAGTTGTTCTTCTACTAATATTGTTGTTACGATCCTCTCTTCATGTTGGTCTTCCACAGATCTGTCGAAGGTGAAACCTTCCATGCTCAGGATACTAAATAATACTTTACCTTTATGGCAATCTATCATAGCATGACTGTCTCTCAGCCAGTCCATGCCTAAGATAACGTCAAAGTTACCCATAGGGAACTCGATCAATCATGCTAGTAGTGAACGCCCGTACACAACAACCGGACACACTATACATATTCTACTAACTCCAACGAGCCCATTACCAGTGAGTATATTCAACCTCTCTGGCAATGCCTAGAACTCCAATCCAATATGTGTCGTGAATCGTGCAGATACAAATGGATGAGATACGCCTGAATTAAATAACGCTGCAGCAGGAAAGGATACGACAGAAATGTTACCTGCCACCATGTCGCCCGATGCTAAAGTCTCATCTAAGAAAAAGGTGAATGCCTGCCCTTGGCCCTATTTTGCTCCTCGCTGTTGTCTCCTTTGGTGACGTTGTTATGGCATCTGCTGACCCTACTGCTGGTTCTGCTACTGCTAATACATCTCATATTATGTCAGTAACGGATGATGGGCTAATGGCCCTACTACTATTGCTGGTCCTCTCTGCAGGACTGCCCCTGGTGTTGGTAGTGCTGGTAACTGTTGAGCTGGCCCTTCTGGCCTCTACATCATCGGACAATTGACAATTTGGTGATCTGGACTGCCATACCTCATACACAACCCACTAGTTTTCCTACATACATCTCTATTATGGCCTCCCTTTTCCACAGTAAATGCAACCCATCGGTGTTCCCTGGCACTGTTGCTGTTGTTGTTGTCTCGGCTGCTGCCGAACCGGTACTGTCACTGTCGAAACTGCCACTCTCCTCGGCACTGAATCATAGATGCGAACGCCAGGTGATGGTGCTGACGTCTGAGGTACTCCTCCACCTACTCCTCCACTGTGAGCATGAGACCTCTTCTGGACTCCTGTCCTTGCAGATAATCTTTACATGGTAAGCTCGTGCCTCCGAGCTGCTATGAGTACTTCTTCATAAGTCTGATAGTCATGCCCCTCTACCAGTTATAAAATCTCTAGATGAAGTCCTTGCTGGAACCTTATTGGTCTATCCGACTGTAACTACCCAATTCTAGAAAATAGGATTATTTTTTATTTTTATTTGGTAAATAGTGGATTATATTTAATTAATTATATTTATATTTAAATAGTGATTGCATTATTTTTATTATTTTTATTTTGATTGTTTTAGGGTTTTGGCTAGCCTGGACCCATGTCAGACCCTAGTGGACCCATGTCCGACCCAGCCCACACCCTTGTGAGAATTATTTTGGGGCTTAGAATAATTATTTTATTTTTAGGAGGTTAGTTGGAGAGATTTGGAACTAGTTTGAGTGCTTTTGGAACCCGGAACCCAAAACTAAGTGAGTAGGGGCATTTTGGGAATTAGGTGACTTATGTACCCATTTAATTCCATGGCCGGCCTACCTACCCCCCCCCCCCCATTTCCGAATTCCAGCAGCAAGGAGCAGCCCCCCTCCTCTTCATTCCACTTCTTCCACTTCTTCTTCTTCATTTCTTCTTCTCCACTTCTTCTTCTTCTCCTTCTTCCTCCAAAGTAAGTTTTCTTTCACTTTTCTTCTTTCTTTCTTTCATTCCTTCTTCCTTAAGCTAACCCTCACCTTGTATTTTCTCTAACCTAGGTGTGAGGAGCTTAGATCTAGTGTGAGAGCTAGATTTGGTGGCTTGGAGCTTGAGGGAGGTGATTTCTAGGGGTTGTGAGACTTTGGCCTTGGGATTCCAACTCCCAAGAGGTAAAACCTAACTTTCCCCTTCCTAATTATTTTTGTGTAGTGTAATTAGTGTTGTAGAACCCTCCTAGACCCTAACCCTACCCGTAGGAGGAAGTTGGAACTAGTTTGGGTGAGTTTAGAAACTTTGACATTAGGTTTTGTGTCGAATTCGGGTGGAATCCAAATTTGGCCCAATTTTGGGTGATACCCTAGGTTAGATGGACCTAGGTAGACATTGTCGGGTGTCTAGAGGGTGAGTACGTGTCTCCGTTCGGACACGGGAAGCCGTGTCGCGGAGAAACGGGCATTTCGGGCAAAATTGGGGCTTTTCGTCGTCGCCGATTCTAAGTGCGTGTGCGTTTCCGCCACGGGCCTAGAATCGACGTGGGAGCGCATTTTCTAGGATCTAGACATCGTGTAGAGCGCGTGGGTAAATTTTGGGCCGATTTCGAGTTCGTTTGGTGTGCGTTTCAGGAGGTTTTCTGAGCCGTGCACCACGTGTTCGTCGAAATGACCGAACGGCCATTTCGACTTGGTTTCCTCGTTTCGGCTTTGTGCGAGCGTTGGGTTAGTATCGGAGAGTGTGTGCTGGAGTTTTCGGGCTATATTATATATATTTTAGGGTATTGGTGAGTGTCGGGGTCGTTGGGCGTGAGTAGGGCGTGTGGTTTGTGTGTTGTGTGCGTGGTTGTGTTTGTATTTATGTGTGTCTATATATATATATATATTTATATATATGTATGTGTGTTTATGTATATATATTTATATATATATATGTGTGTATTTATATTTATGTACTTGTATATGTATATGTCTATGTGTATATATATATATGTATGTGTAAGTGTGCTTGTGTGTGTACCTGTATATATATATTTATATATGTATGTATATATATATATATATAGGATGATATATATGTATATATATGGGTGTGTGTGTGTGTGTGTATGTGAGAGTAGGGGGGGTTCAGCCACTGCAGTAAGGTGCAGCAGCTGCTGCTGCCTACAGCAGCAGCCAACTGCAGCAGTAGCAGCAGCAAGAGCAGCAGAACCATCAACAGCAGCAGCAGCCATTATGCAGCAGCAGCAGCGCAGCAATAACAGCGAGCAGCAGCAGCGTTTTGAGCTCCAGCATGCAGCGAGGTTTGGGTATAAATAGATAGTTTATAGATAGATTAGAGAGATTGATAGTTAGACTAGTTTATAGATATATTAGATAGTTAGAGGGATATCTAATTAATAGATAGGTAGTTGGATAAATAGGTAAGATAAGTTATGAGATAGTTAGATAGCTAGGTATTTAGATAGATAGATACTAGATAGGTAGATAGCTAGATACTTAGATATATCTATCTAGGAGATAGATATCTATATGCCTATAGTTATATATATATATAGATATCTTGATAGGTAATATATATATATATGTTATGATTAGGTAAGGTAATGGGTATGGGGTATATGTGTGTGGATATATATGTATATAGGTAGATACCTACTTAGATGTATTAATAGATAGTAGATATCTATATTATCTAGCCTAGATTAATAACTAGGTGCATAATTAGTAGCTAGATAGCTAGTTAGAGGGTTTTAGAGCGAAACCTCAATACCTTGAGATACCGAGGTATCTCAATACCTTGAGATATTCAAGGTATTGAGTTTCGAGCGGGGTATTTGAGCATTAGCCTAGGAAATGCTTTGGAGTGATTTTTGTATGTTTATATATATATATTTACGCGTGCTAGCTTAGGTTTTAGCGGGTTTAGGCGGGGTGCGTGGCCTAGGGCGAGGTATCGGATACCGAGGGTATCCCGGTATCTCGATTAGGCGAGTTTGTGAGTTTAGTAGCTTAATGAGCTCGGTTTGACCTAGAATTTCAGGGGCATCCTAGTTTGACCTAGCTTTGACCAAATTTGTCCCCGTTGACCGTAAAAGTCAACGTTTGACCTAGTTTTGACCTAGAGTTGACTTTTTGGACCCCGGGTTGACTTTTTGACCCGATTTTCACCGGTTTGACCCGTTCGACCTAGAATAGCCCTAGAAGCCTGTTTTTAATTATTTTATATCAGTTTAAATGCTTAGAACCCTGTTTAATCCTTGCTTTTCGCATTAGGTCCTTGCGACACCGGTCCGGACCTCGATCCTCATCAGTTGCTCAGGACATCAGGCGAGTACCTACCTCTGATAGTTTCCATTTCATGATAGCTTTTATATCACCTGTTCTAGAACTGTAATACTTGATTCTGACACTTTATTACACGAGCTGGTACTAGTGGATCCCGTCATGAGGTGCTATTCCCCTTACCGTGTTCAGCGGGTACTCTATCACGTGTATTTCATCATGTGCTTCGGGTATTGATTATCATGTGCTATCATGTGCTTCTTGTGCTCTCGCCTTCGTGTGCGTGAGCTATTATCATGTAATTAGCGTGTTGTGGTTGGATCCAATGGTATTAGTGGGGGAGGGGAGTAGGAGTTGGTTATATGATCAAAGCCAAACAGTATTCATGTGTATGTCGGTTATGCAACTCACGCATAACGGAGTTATCGTAGTGACTTTCATGTGCAACCTAAGCCGATCATATAATGAACTTGTGCTCAAGGCACTTAGCTAGTATTCATGTTTCTCACCTGCAGTTACTTTTCCACTACTTGTATTATTTTCCAGTTTACCTTACAGCTACTTATTGTGCTCCAGCATATATTTATTTCCTGTGCATCTTGATTACTTTTCTATTGCTCGTCATATACACCTTACCATGCATTTGGAGTTGCTTTCAGAGTTATGTACTTCGCTCCAGTCCTGACTGGGCATATTTTTTCCAGAGGATCCTGAGGACTATTGCCCTACGTTCTACGGGCCTGGTGTTGACGACTGTTGTGACCCTGAGATCGAGGAGGAGTGCGCCGAGGAGTCGCCGATAGCACCCTAGTTAGCTAGGTGGGTTTCCTGGGTTTTTCCAATGGTTTGTATTTTGGATGACTGTACTTATTCTTTTGTGCTTCTGTGAGATGTTGTAGCTATTTATAGACTTGGACTGTATCATTTTGGATTGTCTTGCTCTCTTGGTTCTGTTTCTTTGTTTATATCATATCGTGCTTACATTCTTCCTCTAGTTTTGTGATTGAGATTATTGACATATATATATTGCGTGGTTGCCCTCCTTTTGGAGAGGATTTTATTCACATATATATATTGCGTGGTTTTGCCCTCCTTTTGGAGAGGTCATGCCGGATTTTTTCTGTGAGTTATCTAGATAGTTGGTTGACCTAGAACGGACCTTTACAGCGTTCTACCGCCGATTCTGCGGCGTAGGCTGGACGTACCCACGGCTCATGCCCGATTTTCGGGTGCGGGTCGTGACACGTTTTTGGTGGTGGCCCATGCAGGTCTGCTTTTTAGGTTTACCTGCAATAGGATATAGGAGATAGGCTGAGAGAGAGTGTGCTCAATCACAACTAGGACCCCTCCTGATTTTTCTTGCTATCTTAATTTTTCCTGAAATTGTTTTCTTTTGCAATATTACTATCCTTCTTTGATGATATCGTTCTTGCACTATATTGACTTCTTTTGATCTGTGTTCTTCTTGATTCCATTCCAGCACTTGCTTTATTTGATTCCGGTGCTTCCCATAGCTTTGTGTCTGTATCTTTTGCTGTTAGACACCATCTTGTTGCTGAACCTTTAGCTAGACTCTGCAAGATCATGACCGGGGGTGGTATCATCCTAGTCCGTGATGTTTGCAGAGACCGGAGAGTTACCTTGGGAGGCCGGGAGTTGAGTGTGTGCCTACTCGTAATGCCACTTCCGAGCTACGATGTTGTACTCGGGATGGATTGGTTGAGTACGCATTGTGCTAGTATAGATTGTCGTGGAGGCAGAGTTTTGTTTAGTCCGCCGGGTGAGCCAGAGTTTCAGTTTGCCAGAGGAGCAGCGGAGCAGACCGAGGGAGTCTTCTGCGGAGCCCTGGTGGTAGAGCCGAGGTCGCTACATCCACTGATAGAGGAGTATATGGATGTCTTTCCGAAGGAGTTGCCAGGGTTACCTCCGGACAGAGACGTGGAGTTCTCTATAGACTTGGTGCCAGGCACGGAGCCGATATCCCAGCACGTATATAGAGTCAGCAACAGTGAGCTGATAGAGTTAAAGAAGCAGGTGGATGAGCTTCAGGACAAGGGATTTATCAGATCTAGTTCTTCTCCGTAGGGTGCTCCGGTACTTTTTGTCCCGAAGAAGGATGGGTCGATACGGATGTGTATCGACTACAGGGCTCTGAACAGCCTCACAATCAAGAACAAGTATCCGCTGTCGCGTATTGATGATCTTTTTGACCAGTTGAGCGGAGCGAGGGTGTTTTCCAGGATTGATCTGAGGACAGGCTACCACCAGGTGAAAGTCAGGAAGGAGGATATTCCGAAGACAGCTTTTCGGACCAGATATGGACAGTATGAGTTCTTGGTGATGCCGTTTGGGTTGACTAATGCCCCTGCAGTGTTCATGAATCTGATGAACAAGGTGTTCCATCAGCATCTGGACAGGTTTGTGGTGGTGTTTATAGATGATATCTTGGTGTATTCGAAGACCCCAGAGGAGCACGAGGAGCATTTGAGGATAGTGCTGAAGACTCTCAGGAAGGAGAAGCTTTATGGAAAGCTCTCGAAGTGTGAGTTCTTCCTTGACAAGGTTGAATTCCTTGGTTATGTGGTGACTGGAGAGGGTATCTCGGTGGATCCGAGAAAGATCGTGGCAGTTGAGGCATGGGGTGCTCCGAGTTCAGTAGCCGAGGTCAGAAGTTTCTTGGGACTGGCAGGCTACTACAGGAGATTTGTTCAGGATTTTTCCCGGATTGCAGAGCCGTTGTCCAGGCTGACCCGGAAGGATATGGAGTTTGTTTGGTCAGAGGAGTGCCAGATCGCCTTTGATGAGCTGAAGAGGAGGTTGACGACAGCTCCAGTGTTGTCGTTGCCATCAGGTTCTGGAGGATTCACTATCTATAGTGATGCATCGGGGAAGGGACTGGGTTGTGTGTTGCAGCAGAATGGGAGGGTGATTGCCTATGCTTCCAGGCAATTACGTCCTCATGAGAAGAATTATCCTACCCACGATTTGGAGTTGGCAGCGGTCATTTTTGCTCTGAAGTTGTGGAAACACTATTTATACGGAGAGCGTGTGGAGATCTTCACAGACCACAAGAGCTTGAAGTATGTGTTTACCCAAAAAGAGCTGAACATGAGGCAGAGGAGATGGTTGGAGTTGATGAAAGACTTCGACATATCATTACAGTACCATCCAGGGAAGGCGAACGTAGTTGCGGATGCATTGAGCAGGTATCCGGTAGCTATGTGCCTGACTACAGATTGTTATCTTCTGACAGATCTAGCGAGCTTGGGCATTGAGGTGATAGTGCCTGGAGTTGAGATACAGATATAGGGACTGCAGATTCAGTCAGAGTTGGTAGACCGGATCAGGGCTACACAGTTTGAGGATGAGTCCCAGAGGAGCATCAGGGCGCAGGTTCAGATGGGATTAGCAGATGACTTCACCATTGCTGATGATGGTTCTTTGCGGCACGGTACCAGGTTGTGTGTGCCGAGTGGGTCGTTGCGCGAGGAGGTTCTCCAGGAGGCGCATCGATCCCAGTACTCTATGCATCCCGGTGCCAACAAGATGTATAGAGATCTGAGACAGCATGTATGGTGGTACGGGATGAAGCGAGAGGTAGCACACTTCGTATCCCGATGCTTAGTGTGCCAGCAGGTGAAGGCGGAGAGGCAGAGGCCAGGAGGATTACTCTAGCCGTTACCCATTCCGGAGTAGAAATGGGAGCATGTGACCATGGATTTTGTTTCTGGACTTCCCCGTTCTCCAGGCGGGAAAGATGCGATTTGGGTCATCGTGGACAGGTTGACCAAATCGGCCCACTTTCTACCATTCAAAGTGGGTACGTCTACAGAGAGACTAGCAGAGTTATATGTGCGCCAGATAGTCAGACTGCATGGAGTTCCAGTGAGCATAGTATCAGATCGGGACAGTCGCTTTACTTCGCATTTCTGGAGGAGTCTGCAGGCTAGCTTGGGCACCCAGCTCAAGTTTAGTACTGCATATCACCCGCAGACAGACGGTCAGTCAGAGAGGACCATTCAGACGCTTGAGGACATGCTTCAGACTTGCATTTTGAATTTCAGAGGCTCTTGGGAGGATCACTTGCACTTGGTAGAGTTGCTTACAACAACAGCTACCAAGCCAGTATCGAGATGTCACCTTTTGAGGCGTTGTATGGACGGAGGTGTCGCACTCCGTTGTCATGGGATGATGTAGGTGAGAGAGCTTTGCTTAGCCCGGAGATGGTGGTTGATGCGGCAGAGAAGGTCAAGCTCATTAGAGATAGACTTCGGGTGGCGCAGGACAGGCAGCGGCATTGGGCCGATAGCCACCGGAGACCTTTGGAGTTCGAGGTATAGCTTAGAATCTAGATTTTGTTCTTGTGTTTGTTTGTGATTGCTTGTTTTAGACTAAGTGCAGAGACCTTGTTTGTGCTAGGTTGAAGATCTGGTGTTCCTGAGGATTTCTCCGACGCGGGGCACTATTCGCTTCGGTGGAGGCGGGAAGCTTAGCCCACGTTTCGTCGAACCCTTCCGTGTTCTTGAGAGGGTCGGCGCCGTGGCGTATAGGCTTGAGTTGCCACCTACGCTGGAGGGAGTTCATGATGTGTTCCACGTGTCGAAGTTGAGACGGTACGTGGCGGATCCCAGTCACGTATTGGATCACTCGGAGATCGCGGTGGGCCCTACTCTTAGCTATCCAGAGCAGCCGGTGGAGATTCTGGATCGGCGGGAGAAGGTGTTGAGGAACCAGCCTATTCCCTTGGTTCGCGTCGCGTGAAGGCATCACTCTCCAGGAGAGTCGACCTGGGAGAGGGAGGATGAAATGCGCGAGCGATACCCCTATCTCTTCGAGCCCTGAGGTATGGTTCTTTCTTTGCATTCCTGTCCTAGTTTCGTCTTTTAATTTCGAGGACAAAATTATTTTAAGGAGGGTAGACTTGTAACTACCCAATTCTAGAAAATAGGATTATTTTTTATTTTAATTTGGTAAATAGTGGATTGTATTTAATTAATTATATTTATATTTAAATAGTGATTGCATTATTTTTATTATTTTTATTTTGATTATTTTAGGGTTTTGGCTAGCCTGGACCCATGTCAGACCCTAGTGGACCCATGTTCGACCCAGCCCACACCCTTGTGAGAATTATTTTGGGGCTTAGAATAATTATTTTATTTTTAGGAGGTTAGTTGGAGAGATTTGGAACTAGTTTGAGTGCTTTTGGAACCCGGAACCCAAAACTAAGTGAGTAGGGGCATTTTGGGAATTAGGTGACTTATGTACCCATTTAATTCCATGGCCGGCCTACCTACCCCCCCCCCCATTTCCGAATTCCAGCAGCAAGGAGCAGCCCCCCTCCTCTTCATTCCACTTCTTCCACTTCTTCTTCTTCATTTCTTCTTCTCCACTTCTTCTTCTTCTCCTTCTTCCTCCAAAGTAAGTTTTCTTCCACTTTTCTTTTTTCTTTCCTTCATTCCTTCTTCCTTAAGCTAACCCTCACCTTGCATTTTCTCTAACCTAGGTGTGAGGAGCTTAGATCTAGTGTGAGAGCTAGATTTGGTGGCTTGGAGCTTGAGGGAGGTGATTTCTAGGGGTTGTGAGACTTTGGCCTTGGGATTCCAACTCCCAAGAGGTAAAACCTAACTTTTCCCTTCCTAATTATTTTTGTGTAGTGTATTTAGTGTTGTAAAACCCTCCTAGACCCTAACCCTACCCGTAGGAGGAAGTTGGAACTAGTTTGGGTGAGTTTAGAAACTTTGACATTAGGTTTTGTGTCGAATTCGGGTGGAATCCGAATTTGGCCCAATTTTGGGTGATGCCCTAGGTTAGATGGACCTAGGTAGACGTTGTCGGGTGTCTAGAGGGTGAGTGCGTGTCTCCGTTCGGACACGGGAAGCCGTGTCGCGGAGAAACGGGCATTTCGGGCAAAATTGGGGCTTTTCGTCGTCGCCGATTCTAAGTGCGTGTGCGTTTCTGCCACGGGCCTAGAATCGACGTGGGAGCACATTTTCTAGGATCTAAACATCGTGTAGAGCACGTGGATAAATTTTGGGCCGATTCCGAGTTCGTTTGGTGTGCGTTTCAGGAGGTTTTCCGAGCCGCGCACCACGTGTTCGTTGAAATGACCGAACGGCCATTTCGACTTGGTTTCCTCGTTTCGGCTTTGTGCGCGCGTTGGGTTAGTATCGGGGAGTGTATGCTGGAGTTTTCGGGCTATATTATATATATTTTAGGGTATTGGTGAGTGTCGGGGTCGTTGGGCGTGAGTAGGGCGTGTGGTTTTTGTGTTGTGTGCGTGGTTGTGTTTGTATTTATGTGTCTATATATATATATATATTTATATATATGTATGTGTGTTTATGTATATATATTTATATATATATGTGTGTATTTATATTTATGTACTTGTATATGTCTATGTGTATATATATATATGTATGTGTAAGTGTGCTTGTGTGTGTACCTGTATATATATATTTATATATGTATGTATATATATATATAGGATGATATATATGTATATATATGGGTGTGTGTGTGTGTGTATGTGAGAGTAGGGGGGGTTCAGCCACTGCAGTGAGGTGCAGCAGCTGCTGCTGCCTACAACAGCAGCCAACTGCAGTAGTAGCAGCAGCAAGAGCAGCAGAACCATCAGCAGCAGCAGCAGCCATTATGCAGCAGCAGCAGCGCAGCAATAACAGCGAGCAGCAGCAGCGTTTTGAGCTCCAGCATGCAGCGAGGTTTGGGTATAAATAGATAGTTTATAGATAGATTAGAGAGTTGATAGTTAGACTAGTCTATAGATATATTAGATAGTTAGAGGGATATCTAATTAATAGATAGGTAGTTGGATAAATAGGTAAGATAAGTTATGAGATAGTTAGATAGCTAGGTATTTAGATAGATAGATACTAGATAGGTAGATAGCTAGATACTTAGATATATCTATCTAGGAGATAGATATCTATATGCCTATAGTTATATATATATATAGATATCTTGATAGGTAATATATATATATATATGTTATGATTAGGTAAGGTAATGGGTATGGGGTATATGTGTGTGGATATATATGTATATAGGTAGATACCTACTTAGATGTATTAATAGATAGTAGATATCTATATTACCTAGCCTAGATTAATAACTAGGTGCATAATTAGTAGCTAGATAGCTAGTTAGAGGGTTTTAGAGCGAAACCTCAATACCTTGAGATACCGAGGTATCTCAATACCTTGAGATATTCAAGGTATTGAGTTTCGAGCGGGGTATTTGAGCATTAGCCTAGGAAATGCTTTGGAGTAATTTTTGTATGTTTATATATATATATTTACGCGTGCTAGCTTAGGTTTTAGCGGGTTTAGGCGGGGTGCGTGGCCTAGGGCGAGGTATCGGATACCGAGGGTATCCCGGTATCTCGATTAGGCGAGTTTGTGAGTTTAGTAGCTTAATGAGCTCGGTTTGACCTAGAATTTCAGGGGCACCCTAGTTTGACCTATCTTTGACCAAATTTTTCCCCATTGACCGTAAAAGTCAACGTTTGACCTAGTTTTGACCTAGAGTTGACTTTTTGGACCCCGGGTTGACTTTTTGACCCGATTTTCACCGGTTTGACCCGTTCGACCTAGAATAGCCCTAGAAGCCTGTTTTTAATTATTTTATATCAGTTTAAATGCTTAGAACCCTGTTTAATCCTTGCTTTTCGCATTAGGTCCTTGCGACACCGGTCCGGACCTCGATCCTCATCAGTTGCTCAGGACATCAGGCGAGTACCTACCTCTGATAGTTTCCATTTTATGATAGCGTTTATATCACCTGTTCTAGAACTGTAATACTTGATTCTGACACTTTATTACACGAGCTGGTACTAGTGGATCCCGTCATGAGGTGCTATCCCCCTTACCGTGTTCAGCGGGTACTCTATCACGTGTATTTCATCATGTGCTTCGGGTATTGATTATCATGTGCTATCATGTGCTTCTTGTGCTCTCGCCTTCGTGTGCGCAAGCTATTATCATGTACGTAGTGTGTTGTGGTTGGATCCAATGGTATTAGTGGGGGAGGGGAGTAGGAGTTGGTTATATGATCAAAGCCAAACAGTATTCATGTGTATGTCGGTTATGCAACTCACGCATAACGGAGTTATCGTAGTGACTTTCATGTGCAACCTAAGCCGATCATATAACGAACTTGTGCTCAAGGCACTTAGCTAGTATTCATGTTTCTCACCTGCAGTTACTTTTCCACTACTTGTATTATTTTCCAGTTTACCTTACAGCTACTTATTGTGCTCCAGCATATATTTATTTCCTGTGCATCTTGATTACTTTTCTATTGCTCGTCATATACACCTTACCATGCATTTGGAGTTGCTTTCAGAGTTATGTACTTCGCTCCAGTCCTGACTGGGCATATTTTTTCCAGAGGATCCTGAGGACTATTGCCCTACGTTCTACGGGCCTGGTGTTGACGACTGTTGTAACCCTGAGATCGAGGAGGAGTGCGCCGAGGAGTCGCCGATAGCACCCTAGTTAGCTAGGTGGGTTTCCTGGGTTTTTCCAGTGGTTTGTATTTTGGATGACTGTACTTATTCTTTTGTGCTTCTGTGAGATGTTGTAGCTATTTATAGACTTGGACTGTATCATTTTGGATTGTCTTGCTCTCTTGGTTCTGTTTCTTTGTTTATATCATATCGTGCTTATATTCTTCCTCTAGTTTTGTGATTGAGATTATTGACATATATATATTGCGTGGTTGCCCTCCTTTTGGAGAGGATTTTATTCACATATATATATTGCGTGGTTTTGCCCTCCTTTTGGAGAGGTCATGCCGGATTTTTTCTATGAGTTATCTAGATAGTTGGTTGACCTATAACGGACCTTTACAGCGTTCTACCGTCGATCCTGCGGCGTAGGCTGGATGTACCCACGACTCATGCCCGATTTTCGGGTGTGGGTCGTGACACCGACTCCGCAGCCAACATAGTTAGAGCGAATCTACTTAGCCTACAAAACTCGGCTGCATATCCATCCACTGTTCTACCGGCCTGCTTGAGACCGATAAATCTATATTGGATCTCATACTGCATTACGACTCCAAAATATTTAGTCCTGAATCGAGCCCCGAAACTATCCCAAGAGATGGGATGCCTTAAGCCAACCTCTACTAATATCCACCAGTCACGGGCAAGGTCTTGAAGCTGTAATCAAACTTGATCAACTTGTTCATCAGCCGGAACCCTTGCTGCTATCATAATAACCTCAATATCCAGCAACCGGGTATTTTCTAAGATGGCATCCTCTTTGCTATCGAAGTACCTTGGGTTAAGTCGACAAAATCTAACCGATGCCCCCGAATCAGTCCTTCCTCCTCTTTCCAGGGCCGTCTACAAACCCTGACTCAACAAGATATTCTATTCTTGCTGTTGAAATTGCTGATGCTGTTGCTGTTGCTGTCATGTCCCGATCTCCCGTAGGCTAATCGGCCATCCCCGCTAGGCGAGAATTATCTCGCCAGTGCTCCTGCGGGACGATCGCTTGACCCATCTGGGCGTGATGCCGCACGAGCGTAAGTCGTGCCCGTGCAAGGCCGTGGTCCATGTTGGCGGTAAGAGGTCTAAGCCACAGAGACACAGATTGTCCGAGTGCAGCGGAATAATAAATACATAGACAATTGATAACAAGTTCACAGAGTCGTCGATAGCGGAAGCATTGAATAACACAAGTATTGAAGTAAAGAAAACTCTTTATTGATATAAACAAGTGTTACACAAGGCGCTTAGCCGAGTTTTACAAGTCGCTCAAGCCTCTCTCTGAAATAGTAAAAGCGTGCCAAGTAGCTACATTTGTGGAATGATACATAGGCGATGTTCCAACATTGTGTCCTGTATATGTGCTTCAGTTTCGGACACAACGCACCAAGGCTTCAGAGTAAACTCCATGTCTTAGCACGCAAGAAGAGGGTATCTGCACCGAACCAGGTTCTCCTATACCCTGCAAGCAATCTATTGGGTTATCAGTACATGAATGCACTGGTAGAGAGGCTACTCGCCCGCTCGACAAATCCAAACATGTTATATAGATTTTGTGCACCGTCTATTTGGTTATCTTTCTAATCTTGCCTTAGGATCAGTTTTATGGCAATATTGAATAGCCTATCTCGTGTGGCAGTACGCCGTACGATATAAGAGAAAATACGGTGAGACTTACCAACTTACCATTTGTCCTTCCCTGTCCAAGGCAAACCAAGTTAAATCATGCATGAGCATATATAATGAAATTTAATGGCAATAACATATGAAAACACAAGTGTTGTGAGCGAGACTATATTTTGGGTACATGAGTATACAGCTTATCCAGAAGTGTTATAGAGGATGTTCTAGTACTCCATATATACAATTATGTTATGATCGTTCAGGTATTTTAGATATTCTCGATGCGATGCAATGACTCGCACGCGGATAGCCGCTAAGCGAGGATGACTTATCTATATGAACATGAGGTCACTAGCACGATGCCACAGTTTGGACGGTTCTAGTCTCGGAATGGAATGACATGCAACGCAAGAAATAAGAAGCAGGCGACTATCAGGAGTTTCTTCCAGATCAGATCGGTGCTAGTGCCCCAGCGACCGTCCGCAGAATCTAAGACCTTATGCACAAGTTGTCCCGTGACCATGCAAGTCTCTAATCTTCCAGGTCTCATATTAGGTACATGATCAAGTTCAGGCAAGATATATCAGGTACAAGTTTGAGGCAGGATTGTTCATAATAGTATATCGATTTTCAAGCCAGTTAATTCAGTTATGACAAGTATTGCTCCGCGAGCTGTGATCCTTGGATTATTGACTTGGTCAAATCCCCTGGTTCGAGAATAATGCCTTGGTGACCTAATGGTCCCGAATACTTTCAGGATCATACTTGTACGGAACAACTATTTGATAGTCTTCCGGAAAACTTAGATGAATGCAATACAAGGCATTGTTTACTTGATTGTGGCATAAATTATGTGACAAGCATTAAATTGAGACAATGAGTCCAAGTTAACATATAAGCAGGCAAGCATGCATTTATAAGAAAACTTAAGCATTTACGTTAGCTCGGGCCTAAGGGTGAACCAGGAGTAAAACCGTAAGGGACATACCGAGCGACACAATCTAGGGTCATGCAGTGTGGCAAGCAAAGTGTTGCACTCCGAAGAGTATATGCATGTCGTTCTACTCGAGGCATAGCGGGGTCTAGTTGCACAAGGCAAAGAGTGCATACGAGGGTCCAATATAAGCAACGTTTTATTTTCATGTTCTAACACAAGCAATACAAGTTGGGATTATTCCCTTAGCTAGGTGCGTTGTATTCTTATTAGCATGCATGGGGTGATTCACCTAGAGACTAGCATGTATCGTCTATATTTTAAGTGTACTGGCTAAGCAAAGACAAGTTCATCGTAGCCACCCACCTTAGCGATGATTTGCCTCGGTCGAACAATACTCCGAGAGAGCCTCTGAAAGCCTAAGCCGGAACTCCTGAAGGGCCAAGTCTGGAAATCCTTTTGCCTCAAATGAGTCTTCTCGCTGAGCAAAGCGGGTTGGGACGTTGCACTTTTGTCGTTTGAATCGGCAGTCCGCTTGAGTGAAACGGGTCGTTATATTATACACCACTCAAAAAAAGTCTCGTCCTCAAGAATTCCTTAGCGCAGGTCATTCTATCGCACTATCGTATCTATCCCAAGCGTATCAATCGATACCACTAACTCGAATTTGTTCGAATAGATCTCCTACTCGTTCCTTACGTTGTATCGCATGTATGCTGAGTCAGTCTCATTTGCACCTTAGCGCAAAGCATATTGCTTAACACAGGGCTTGTTATAATCTATCTTGAATGATGATCTAAGGCTGAGGCAAACTTATATAAGTCGTTATACTTGTTCATGCGGATATTCACTTGCACTAGCATATGAGATCAGCATAACGCGAGTCTGGATCATGTACATATTCGAAGCATCCTTCAAACATATGCATGTCAACCAACTTAGCGATAGTGAAGTCTTAGCACTCGAGTTTCATATATCATCGAGTCTTGGATCGTGCACACATTCAAGGTATCCCTCAAACATATGCATTCAACCAAACTCAGAGATAGTGAAATCGGACAAGCTACTTGCAAAAATCTTAAGGGTTCTCGTTTTATGAATCTCAAGGATACTTCCGACATGGTCAATCAAATTCCATATCATTTTTCTATTCTAACTCAAATCAAGTATTTGCACTACCGTTAAGCATGATCTATTCGATTTAACCGACTAGCGTTTATTCATTCGGGTCAAACATAGCCCATGTTACCGTTCCAAGTCTAAATCTAAGTCTTGCTGCCCCAGTACTATAGCTTTGTTCAAGCAATATACTAAAGTCGGTCACACTGGTTCATTTACTCGGCACATGGTCATCTGCTTAATTACCAGGTTATCTCACATGATCATAGGTACAAGTTCAAGCACATGATTCATCGTACAAATTCATCGCATGATGCTCGCCCCAATTTCTAGGGTTAAACCATTATTCATTTGTACGGGGTATCCTACCCAAGCTTATTTCACTCAGATTTCTAAACATCGAGCACAGATTTTTTTTTCTTACTCTTATTAGCACGTTCGTTGCACAGGGTTCAAGTCCGTTCAGTAAAGTCCACGATATCCAAGTTGCAGAACAAGCCTAGTGATTTGCATAGTCTACCTCTCCAAATATGTTTTGATAGAATCCTTATCTATTCCAAGTCTAGACCACCAAGCCAAGGTTCGATTCTAAACCTTTTGTTTATAACTCCAAGTCATCCAACATGATTTAAATATCCGTTCACTAAACCATCAAGTGTGATTTATTTCAGGTTCTAGGATAACTTATCCATGAAACACTTAAAATCACTTGCATTTCCAGATTTATGTTATCGTGTCGAACCAAAAGTCAAGACGATCCATTAATTGTCATGCTCTGATCTTTCGCAAGTTCGATCACCCTTGTTGGACGTGAGATCACCATGCCAACGCTCACGTTGGATAATCGTCCTAATCCGGGCGTAACGCATGTACGAGCATAGAGTTACGCTCGCACAAGACAAGAATGTTTGAACGTTATGGTTTTTTTGGCACGATTGAGACACCTTATCCTTTCACTTTTGCTTCATTCAAGTTATATATATAAAATCCACCAAGTCAAGTCCATTCATGCAGTAATTATAATCCATTTAGCAGAATCATCCAACTTCAATGTTATCGTTCGATAAATCCATAGTCTACTTATATCATTCCTCAAGCAACTAAGTTCCAATATTCAAGCCCAAGTCTATTCTATTTTTGATACGTTCTATTCATCGAGTTCGTTTGGAATAATCATCGAACATATTCCCGGGAGTTCGATCATCCCCGTCGTACGTGAAATCACCAAGCCGGCGCTCCCGCAGGATAATCGTTCTCGTTGGGGACTATTTTCGAATGTTATCTTTCCGAACTTGATTTCAAGATTGTTCTTCCAAACTCCAAGCTGAATCTATTATTGCTTACCTCTTTATCGAACCAAAATATTTCCTTCTCAGACTAACTTCTATTCGAGCGATATTGTATTCAAGTTCAATCCGTTTATTTCAATTAGAAATCGCACGAGACCTATGAATCTGTTTGGATATTTTTAAATCACCCATACACCACTCGGAATTGAGTCACTCAATCAAATCCTCAATCGATGTTCGCATCAAAATCTAGCATATTCGCCGAGTTTTCCCTAAAATTTCCTGCACGATACATAGGTATCGTCTGATAAATCTTAGCCTCTTATTTTTATCCCTGTTTATAGTCATCCAAGTAACCCATATTCGATTTATATCTTTCGACACGAAAAGCCGTTCGAGCTATTTTCCAAAATCTAAGCACGATTTCCTATATTTGCCTAAGCGATAATCTGGTAATATTTTTATCGGTTGCCATTCTAAGTCTGACTTGTCTTATTCCTGAACGATATCCTAATCTCGTTGTAACTAGGTAGCACCAAAGGGTCTTGGCACGCGATACTCTTACTCACTTAGCCTAAAGGTTGTGTGCATAGCTAACAGTTCGGGCAATATTCAATTTTTGTACACTAACTAGTTGGCAAACATGTGTAGGCATCGGGTTCGCACATATCATGTATATCTAGCACGGGTCTATCCCAAAGGGTCTAGCACAAGTCGGCACAAAGGATTTAGCATCATAATTTTGTACAAGCAATCATATCATTTACATGCACTTTTTAAAAATATTTAGACTCATTGTTTCGAACATCCTATTGGGTTAACGAGAGAGAGCGTATGCACATAACCCACGAACAAGCTTTCAAAATTGAGAAAATTGAAATGAATTCCAAAGGCGTGAAGCCATACACTGATACCAATTTGTCATGCCCCGATCTCCCGTAGGCTAATCGGCCGTCCCCGCTAGATGAGAATCACCGTGCCAGCGCTCCCGCGGGACGATCGTTTGACCCATATGGGCGTGATGCCACTCGAACGTAAGCTGCGCCCGTGCAAGGCCGTGGTCCATACTGGCGATAAGAGGTTTAAGCCATAAAGTCGCACAGATTATCTGAGTGCAGCGAAATAATAAATGCATAGGCGATTGGTAACAAGTTCACATAGTCGTCGATAGAGGAAGCATTGAATAACACAAGTATTAAAGTAAAAAAAACTCTTTATTGATATAAACAAGTGTTACTGGCAGCGCTTAGCCGAGATTTATAAATCGCTCAAGCCTTTCTCTCTGAAACAGTAAAAGCGTGCCAAGTGGCTCCATTTGTGGAATAATACATAGGCGATGTTCTAACATTATGTCATGTATATGTGCTTCAGTTCAGGACGCAACGCTCCAAGGCTTCAGAGTAAAATCTATGCCTTAGCGCGCATTAAGGGGGTATCTATACCGAACGAGGTTCTCCCGCACCCAGCAAGCATTCTGGTAGGTAATCAGTACATGAATGTACTGGTGGGGAGGCTACTCGCTCGCTCGACAAATCCAAATACGTTATATAGGTTATGTGCACCATCTATTTGGTTATCTTTCTAATCTTACCTTAGGATCAGTTTCATGGCAATGTTGAATAGCCTATCTCGTGTGGCAGTGCACCGTATGATATAAGAGAAAATACGACGAGACTTACCAACTTACCATTTGTCCTTCTCGGTTCAAGGCAAACCAAGTTAAATCATGCACGAGCATATATATAATGAAATCCAATGGCAATAGCATATGCAAACACAAATGTTGTGAGCGAGACTATGTTTCGGGTATACGAGTATACAGGTTATCCAGAAGTGTTGTAGAGGATGTTCTAGTGTACTATATATACAAGTGTGTTATGATAGTTCAGGTATTTCAGATAGTCTCGATGCGATACAATGACTCGTATGCGGATAGCCGCTAAGCGAGGATGACTTATCTATATTAACAAGAGGTCACTGGCATGACGATACAGTTTTGACGGTTCTAGTCTCGGGATAGAATGACATTTAATGCAAGAAACAGAAGGTGTCACAGGCCACTCCGTCCGAAGTAGGCGACTATCAGGAGTTTCGTCCGGATCAGATCGGTGCTAGTGTCCCAGCGACCGTCCAGAGGATAAGTGTCACGCCCCAGTCCCAAAATACTGAGGGACTAGACACGTGGCAATAGCCAGCAGCACGCACCGATGGACAAACCCAATTTAATGGATCCATCAGGGCATACTTAAGCTGTAAAATCAAGTCTATGACAATATGGCACAACTAATCTCATCCACACAAGATATAAAATATGATCCACAGAATAAATAAGGAATATAAATCATCAGCTAGTCTCAACAAAGTGCTTCGGGGAACAACCCGATAAAATCTAATACAATGGTTCAACAGACCAGAATAGAAATGATTGAAATAAATAAATACTGAGCATGAACATGGATGCTCAAAAAAAGTCTTCGGCTAACACCTCATCCTCGGATGGCGGTACAGCTCCTGGATCAGCTCCTGCTGCGGTCCCTTATACCTCGGGATAGATCTCGTCCTCAAACCCTGGGGACATAATCCATATCCAGGTCCTCAGGGGACATAGCAAGGTACAGAAAATATACAAGCCAAAATATAAGCAGTGCAGCAATAATGAGAATAATAGGATAAGTATGTAATCATCTGTGTAAAATGCAAGAGAGAAAATCAATAGTACTCAGGTTGAAACAACTAGAAGCTCTGTGTAGGGGAGTCGGTAGCAGTGATATCTTGAGGTGGTCTAGCTCAGCGGGAGACTGAGTAGCCGACATAACATAATCAACCTGTAGCCTGAGGGTCTCTCCAGCAATAGATGGAACAATAAGGGAATACTAAATAACCAGCTAAGTGATATGCAAGATGAGAGCAGCACTAGAACTCAGGCTGAAGTGTCACGACCCGCACCCGGAAATTCGGGCACGAGTACGTGGGCACGTCCAGCCTACGCCGCAGTGTCGGCGGTAGTACGCTGTCTAGGGCACAATCACAGGTAATATAAAGTCTATCTCATCCACAAAAGTAAATAGACAAGGAAAATAACAGAAAAAAAAGGAATGCTGAAATTTCATAATATTTAATTTGTGACAACCAATCCACAATTAATACAAGCCAGAAGATAAATCGGGGACAAACCCGAGTATATGCTGAAAAGGAAAGAATAAGCAGCTACAGCTAACTGATCCACAGAAGTAGCCTCCTGGGGGAAACTGGCTCCTCATGTGTGTTACCTGCTAACTCATAGTGGCCATAATAGGTAGGGGCAAAGTTCTCATCATCGCCTAAAACAACAGATCCAGTCAGGAAAGGAGCAAAGTACACAATGCACAACAAGATTTAAACTAAATATTTATGACAATTAAAATGAACTGACAGGTATCATGTTGAGGATATGTATAAATAAATAGTAACAATAACTAAGAGTTAATTGCTGTAAGACAGGGAAATGAGTAAAACAGGAATAAGGTGACAGGAAAAATGAACTACAACCAGACAATAGGAACTGTAACAAGACAAGAAACTATGTGTGTGAACTTGTGTATTTAGAATACCTAGTTGGCATGTAGGGGTCTATAAGGTTAAACCGGCCGCCATAGACGGCTATTAAACAGGAAAAATCGAGATTCGGCTGATGGACAGTCGTGTACCAACAGCTATTAATCATGGCAAGGGTCAGGGTAAACTACATGCCTTTCAGTATTCTCCCACCCGACATGAAAAACAAGACATGAACTCCAATATTCAAGACATGAAATCCAGTGTTCTAGCACTACGTGTAATCATCAATGGTACATGTAAAGCAGGGGATTAACTATCACAATATAAAGATTAAACTTGAAGTGCAGGTACTTGCCTGTTGTTTGGATCCGATTAATAGTTCTTCGGGGAAATATCCAGAGATGAGTCCAAATGCTGAAATAAACATTACCATCACGCTCATAAGATGTCAAATAGCTAGAAACGCCTATCCTTGGGTCCAATTTGGAGACAAGGACAAAAACGGCAGTTTCGGGTCAAAACGGGGTCCGCCGTTGGGCCCGCTTTGCACCGAAAAACGTGTCCGGGTCAAAGGTCTCCAAATTCACCAAACTTAGCGTCAACAGGTCAGGAACGCTGATACGAACCCAACGGAAGTTCCAGATTTGGATTCCGATGAGCCGAACACAAATCGCCCGTCGAGCGGGGCCTGTGGGGCCCACGACACGCGATTTCGTCAACGTTCTCAGAATCGAACCAAACTTGACCGACAGGGCCAGCGTATCGCTACGAGTCCGATGGCGCAAGTTTCGTCTCGATCTGACGAGTTTGCACGAAGTTAGGGTAAATTGCAGAAAAGGCGGATACGGGACGATGTCCGCGGATACGCGTTGATTCCGGTGTGCACGCACACCCGAATCAGCTTCCACGAAATCTCACACATCCGTATCGACGATGCGCACGTATCTGTAAAGACCGCACGCGACCAAGTCGTCCCGTTTGGCGGGGCGCACTCAGTTTCGGGGTGAAACAGGGTCTGGTTTTTCCTATTTTTGGATCGCGGTGTGCGATCACCACAGGACGCGATGCCCCGAACAGTTTATCCGGACACCGAGAGGGTCATACAGGCTTCCCAACGTAATTTACGGAATTGAAAACGGAGATACAGGGTGCAAGATACGAGTACCTGAAGAGGCTCAAAAAACCGGAAATTTCCGTGTCCGTGTCGTGTCGGACACGACACGAAGAATTGGGATTAGGGTTAGGGTTCAGGGGTGCTTGGCCGGAGATCCGGCGGCTCGGGCGGCGGGGAAGGCCGGAGGCGGTCGAGGCGGCGCCGGCGTTGCTCGCGGGCACGGCGCCGGCGGCTGGACGGAGCGGCCGGCCGGCGCTGAGCGGCGGAGGCGGCCAGAGGAGAGGGTGCTGCTGCTGCTGCCGCTGCCGGCGAGGAGGGAGGAAGCTGGGGCGCTGGCGGCCGGCGGCGAGGTGAGGGGCGGTGGACGGAGGCTGAGCCGGGCGGTGGCGGAGCGTGGACGGGGTCGGGGCAGCTGCCGGAGAGGGGGTAGGGTTTATATAGGGGTCGGCCGGTGGGTTAGGCGGAGGAGGCGGAGGAGAGAGGGGAGGTCGCCGGGAAGGGCGGCGGAGGGGGCGGAGCTGCGTGGCCCGGGCGGGGCGGCGCATGCAGCGGAGGCGGCGGAGGACTCGAGGGGGGGGGCGCGGGGTCAGGGGAGAGGGGAACGGGTCGGGCGGACGGATCGTTAGCGGGTCTGACCGACCCGAACCCGACCCGGATGCAGATGGGCCGGGCTGGCCTAGCCAGGTGGGCCGCGGGCTGGGCCCAAGTATTGGGCCGGCAAAAATTAGGGTTTAAATTTAAGTAAAATAAATGAATAAATAAATAAATAAATAGATAAATAAATAATAATTATTTTTAGGTGTTTTAAAAATAGATCATGGGCCCAATAAATTCCAGAAAAATTACCCTAAGTCCAGTTTTTCATTTTACACCCAAAAATTTTATTTTCATGATATTTTAATATTATTTATTAACAAATAAAAATCATTTAATAATTGAAAACCCTGATTTTAATTACAGAAAATTCCCAGAAAATTCCAGGAAATTGCGAAAAATCCAATTTTAATATTTTGAAAAAAATCAAGGGCTTACAATCTACCCAACTTATGAAAATTTCGTCCTCGAAATTTAAAATTAAGCCATACTCTGTTAACCTTTCATGTTCATCAATCGCAATCTCCTTGCGATAATTTAAATTCTAATCATGTCCACTGCAATCACTTCAAGGTTTAAGATGACTATTGTTCCAATCAAGATTCAACCTAGGGTTATTACTTCTTACTTCCTCAAATTACCCACAGACAGATTTTTAATTAAGTCCATATAACATCTTCCAGATTTGCACGTGCTTATGAATTTACCTCACGATCGTAATTTCTTCTGGAAGTAATTCGAGTCCATTAGGATTCCCATTCACCTGTATGCTTCAACTTTTTCATTCACATCCTCAATAATCCAACTAAGTAGTCCAACCACCAATTTTAATTTGTAATTCAAATCATCAAATTGAAAAATAATTAAATATAGTCCACCCATGTTCAAGTCTGAAATTCTATAATTATATCTTCTAAATTCAACTTGATGATTTTACCTTCATTATTCAAAATCATAAACCTAAGATATAACTATTGGGTCCTCGATATCACCTCACTAATCATCTTAGTCACTCCTCTAAATTTTCAAAATTATAATGGCTTGATTCTTCCAATCTAACCTTACTCGGTCACAATCCAAAGGACATTCCTCTCGAGTTAACAACTGCATTGCTACCCAATTTAGAGTTTACCCATTCATCACAAAAGACCATATACTCTAAGAAAATAATCCTTAATATGTTTACTTATGTCATTCACTCCTCGAACTTCAATGCCGATCATATCACATATGATATGTCCTCAATTACGAAAGTTTAATCCTCAAGTATGTGATCGGCCTATGTGGCATATCCAGTACTATCTATGTACTAACTTATACCAGGCACGAGATTTCGTCTTTCCGAAATAAGGGAAGACGAAGATCAATAATAAAGAGTTCAAGGGTGGGGTGATAGAAGAGAAATATCGGGGTCAAGGCGTTTTGTTGATCACGTAATTACGCGGACAAAAGACCATATACTCTAAGAAAATTACCCATTCATCACAAAAGACCATATACTCTAAGAAAATTACGCGGACAAGCTCCAGTACTATCTATGAAGCCACTACAAGCTCTGCGTCGGGGAGCCGGTAGCAGCAGTAATAATGAGTAATGGGCCAAGCTCGGGCTTCAGAGTCTTATGCCTCACAATAATAGGGGTTTATATATATATGATCATCCTGTAGCCTATGTGTCTCTTCCCACCCAATGTAACCACGCATATCATGACCATAACGTCTCATGTCCATGTCAAGCGGGATCATAACTAATGCAACAAGTCATAATGTATCTAAGAATAAAATATCTCTGTCAAGTCCTATATCCTATACAGAATCATCACAAATATCTCGCAAAGATCCTGTCTTATGAATAGTGTCAAGTGTCCTGGGTCAAAGTGTACTTGGTAAGAGAAGTACGAGAAGATAAAGTATCACGAATGTCCATCTCTAGATGACAATACACAACACCGCGTACGGTATTGGCACCCGACTGATAATCGGACGCTAAGTACGTCACACGGTCCTAGGTTAAGCATGCACAGCAATATAAGGAAGCAAGGAAAATATGTAACAATACTGCAGAGTTTGGCAAGGTATACTTGCTTGGGGTCCGAATACCAACAGTCGTCCCTCTATTAGTGGATCCTGTAGGTACTACTCCAAAAGATGTCATAAACATCACCAACAGTCTCAGAAGATATCAAATAGCTAGAAACGCCTGTCCTTACATCCAATTTAGACACAAGGGCAAAAATAACATTTTTGGGCCAAAGCGGGGTCCACATGTGGGCCACTTTGCACCGAAAAGTGTGTCAGGGTCAAAGGTCTCCAAATTTCTCAAACTCAGTGTCTATAAGTCAGGAACGATGATACGAACCCAACGAAACTTCCAGAATTGGATTCCGATGAGCCGATCACAAAATCGTCCGTCAAGTGGAGCCTGTGGGGCCCACGATACACAATTTCGTCAACGTTCTCAGAATCGAACCAAACTTGGGTCACAGGACCAGCGTATTTCTACGAGTTTGATGGCATAAGTTTCGTCTCGATCCGACGTGTGTACACCAAGTTACAGCGAGTTCCAGAAAGGACGGATACGGGACGGTGTCGGCGGATACGCGTTGATTTCGGTGTGCACGCACATCCGAATTGACTTCTACGAAATCCCATACGTCCGTATCCATGATGCGCACGTTTCTGTAAAGACCGCGTGCGACCAAGTCGTCCCGTTTGGCGGGGCGCACTCAGTTCCGGGATAAAATAAGGCGTGGGTTTTCCTGTTTTTGGATCACGGTTTGTGATCACCACAGGACGCGATACACCGAGCGGGTTACACGGGCACCGAGAGGGTTATACAGTCTACGCGTTGCAACTGACGGAATCAAAAACGGAGTTACGAGGTGAGAGAAAACGCTACCTGAACAGGGCCCCGTGAATCTGTTTTTCACGTGTCTGTGCGTCAACTTCGTGTCCTGCGTCCTCTGTTGGATCCTGCTGCTCGCGTCCAGGTCGAGGGCTCGTGTGTCCGCCGCTAAGGCTGTGTCCGGGGCTGGGTGGACTCGCCGGCGAAGGCAGGGTCGTCGAAGGCTGGGCGGAGGCTGCCGTCGGTGGTTGGTCGAGTCGGGGAGGGAGGATGTCATCGGGTTCGGGGAAGGGTCGACTCGGGTCTGACCGAGGGCTGGGTCGACTCGGGTGAAGCGGGGCGGCCTGGCGGCAGCGGCGAGGAAGAGAGTCGAGCAGAGGGGTCTGGGGGCGGACGCGGGCGGCGCTCGCAGAAGGAAGGAGAGTCGAGCAGAGGGTCTAGGGGCTGCTAGAGACGGCGCTCGCGGGAGGAAGGAAAGTCGAGCAGAGGGGTCTGGGGGAGAAGTCGCCGAGGCGGCCTAGGGTTCAGACGAGGTAGGTCGGAGGGGATGACGGCGCGGCAGCTAGGTTTCCGAAGGCTGGGCACAAACTTCGAGGCGGAGATTTATAGGGGTGAACAGTAAACTCGGCGGCTAGGGTTCTGTCGGTTCGGGTTTGGGTTTGGGTCTCAGGATCCGACCCGACCGACCCATTAAGCTGGGTTGGTTCAGTCCAATCAGCGGTTCAATTTGGTTCATTCAGGTTGGGTTCATATTTGGCTTGGTTCATATATCCAATAGGTTTTAAGGGCTTATAACGCGTTTCCGGAGTCCAATAAATTCACAAAAAAATACCCTATGTCCGGTTTTCCATTTTAGACCATAAAATATGATTTCCATCATATTTTAACATCAATTAGCAATACTTAAAATTCTTTAAATCACAATAACCTTCGTTTTAAATTCTAAAAAAATACCAAAAATTCGGAATAACTCATTTTAAAATTATTCTCAAAAATCAGGGTGTTTATAATCTACCCCCCTTAAGAGGATTGCGTCCTCGCAATCAAAGAATAAGCTACTAAAGAAAGAACTATGGTGATTACAAGATTGCTTAGTTTACAACTACATCCTCGAACAATGTGAGGATAATGCTGGCGCATACTATCCTCCCGTTCCCAGGTCGATTCTCCAGGAGAATGATATTTCCAAGCTACGCAAACCAGTCTGATTGTCTGTCCTCGTAATGTCTTTTCACTGACGTCGAGGATGCCAACTGGTTATTCTTCATATCTCAAGCTTGGGCCCACTGCGATCTCTGAATGATTGACTACGTGACTTGGGTCGGTCACGTACCTTCTCAGTTGTGAGACGTGGAATACGTCATGCACTCCCTCTAAGGATGGTGGTAATGTAAGACGATAAGCCACCTCACCAATACGCTCTAGAATGTTAAATAGCCCAATATACCTTGGGCTCAACTTGCCTCTGCTTCCGAATCTGATAGTACCATGAGTGGGCGAGATCCTCAAGAACACGTGCTCCCCTTCTTTGAACTCTAGGGGACGTCTGTGTGTATCAGCCCAATGCTTCTGTCTATCCTGAGCTGCTCGTAGATGATTTTGGATCTGTTTTACCTTTTCAACTGTCTGTGTTACCAATTCTGGACCCAATATTTCACGTTCACCAACGTCGCTCCAACATATAGGCGATCTGCACTTTCTTCCGTATAATGCCTCGAATGGTGACATCTGAATGCTGGCCTGATAACTGTTGTTGTAGGAGAACTCCACTCAGTGTAAATGATCTTCCCAAGATCCTCCAAAGTCTAGCATACATGATCGCAACATATCCTCCAAGATCTGAATCGTGTGCTCCGATTGACCATCTGTCTGTGGATGGTAAGTTGTGCTGAATTTGAGTCTGGTGCCCAGACTCTCTTGCATGCTTCGCCAGAAATAAGATGTGAATCTCGAATCTCGATCCGATACAATACTAACCGGCACTCCATGTAATCTGACGATTTGTCGCATATACATGTCAGCTAGTACTTCTGTGGACTGTCCAACTCTAAATGGCAAGAAGTGTGCCGATTTAGTGAGTCGATCCACGATAACCCATACTACATCTCTTCCGCTGGGGCTTATTGGAAATCCTGTGACAAAATCCATCGTGATATGTTCTCACTTCCATTCTGGTATAGGAAGCGGCTGTAACATACTTACAGTCCTCTGATGCTCGGCCTTTACTTACTGGCAGACTAAGCATTTGGCCACAAATCTTGCAATCTCTCTTTCATTCCATGCCACTAGTAATACTGTCTCAAGTCTCGGTACATCTTGGTTCCTCTTGGGTGAACAGAGTACATAGAGCTGTGTGCTTCAGTCATTAACTCCTGTCTCAATTCTCCATTTGGAACATACAGGCGATTTCCAAATCTCAATGTCCCGTCTTCGTGTATGCAAAGTCTTCTCTGTATGCCTGCTTCTTTCCTCTCTTTCAGTCTTCAAAATCTAGCATCGGTGGGCAATGCCTCTTTAATCTTCTCCACGAGTGATGACTTAACTTCAAGATTAGCCAGCAAGCCACTATGTCCTGGTAAAACAACCTCTATCTGAAGCTCCTGTAGATCTCTCAATAACTCGGGCTGCATCGTCAAGAAATAAGCCGTAGGCTTCCTGCTGAGTGCGTCTGCAACGACATTCGCCTTTCCCGGATGATACTGCAGATCTATGTCAAAATCTACTATCAGTTCAAGCCAACGTCTCTGCCTCATGTTAAGCTCCTTCTGAGTATATACATACTTCAGACTCTTGTGATATGTAAAGATTTCTACCTTCTCCCCATAAAGGTAGTGCCTCCAAATCTTCAATGCAAATATAACTGCTGCTAACTCCAGATCGTGTGTTGGGCAGTTCTTCTCGTGGACCTTCAACTGTCTTAATGCATAAGCAATAACCTTGCCATGTTGCATTAAAACACATCCTAGTCCACTACCTGATGCATCACTGTAAACAATAAAACCTCCTGACCCTGAAGGAAGAGTCAAGACAGCTGCAACTGTTAATCTTCTCTTCAATTCTTCGAAGGCCTTCTAGCAGTCTTCTGTCCATATAAACTCATGGTCTTTACGTGTCAGCTTCGTCATCGGTTTTGCAATCCTTGAGAAATTTTCTACAAACCTTCGGTAATATCCCGCGAGTCCGATAAAACTTCTCACCTCTGCAACTGATGTGGGTGTAGGCCAAGTCTCTATTGCCGCAACTTTCTCTAGATCCACTGAAAGTCCTTCTCCTGAGATGATATATCCCAAGAAAGGCACTTTATCCATACAAAACTCACACTTACTGAGTTTGGCATATAGCTTCTTCTGTCTCAAGGTCTCTAACACGATTCTGAGATGCTCCTCGTGCTCTTCGTGGCTCTTAAAATATATTAGAATGTCGTCAATGAACACAACCACAAATTTATCCAAGAAATAATGAAAGACTCTGTTCATTAAACTCATAAACACTGCTGGCGCGTTGTTTAATCCAAACGGCATTACCAAGAACTCATAATATCCATACTTGGTCCTGAAAGCTGTCTTTGGTATGTCTTCCTTCCTTACTTTGATCTGATGATAGCCGGATCTAAGGTCAATCTTCGAGAATACCCTAGCACCACTCAATTGATCGAATAGATCATCAATGCATGGTAAGGGATACCTGTTCTTGATGGTCACATCATTTAGTGCCCTGTAGTCAATGCATAACCGTACGGTTCCGTCCTTCTTTGGCACAAATAATATGGGTGCTCCCCAAGGTGAAACACTGGGCCGAATGAAACCCTTCTCCAGAAGATCATCAACCTGTTCTTTCAACTCCACTAACTCCTTAGGTGCTAGCCGATATACTGATGATGTGATAGACTCTGCTCCTGGAGTTAAGTCTATTGTGAATTCTATTTCCCGATCAGGTGGTAAACCTGGAAGATCATCAGGAAATACATCCACAAATTCTGATATGACTCTTGGGTAATCTGTTTCCTCTTCTACAGATAGTACCCTAAGAGTAGGCTGAACTCCTTGTTCTACTGCTCCTCGAAGAAACTCAAATTCTGGATGTCCAGGCGGTCTAAATATAACCCGTCCAAGTCGGCAATCAAGAGTCGCATAGTACTGACTTAACCAGTCCATACCAAGTACAACATCATAATCCGGCATGGAAAATATCAGAAATTGAGCTCTTATTTCTCTCCCACGGACTACTACAGAACATGATCTACAGATGTCACTAACCGAAATAATTCCACCTCCCGTAAGAATTCTCTTAATCTTTGGAAGGGGTACGGTAGCTACTCTATGGGTGGCTACAAAGCTAGCTGCTATAAATGAATGCGATGCTCCAGAATCAAATAAAGCTACAGCTGGTAATGAAGCTTGTCACGACCCGCACCCGGTTTAGGGGCACAAGTGCGTGGGTACGTCCAGCCTACGCCGCAGTATCGGCGGTAGAACGCTGTCTAGGTCATGTAACTATCTAATCAAACTCACATGAATACCCAACTCCATAAGGAGACGTGGATATCATAAAATAATGCTAGAAATACTCAATCACATAAACTAAAGCACGATGAGATATCAAGGCAAACAAGAAATACAAGACAAGTCTAACGACAAAATAATCATACCTGCAGTCATTAACTTCCAATCCCCAAGTGTATCGGAACCCAGTCTACTAAGGTCACAGTCTGGAAAAATATTTTCCAGTCAGGAAGGAGCAAAGTACATCTCTAAATAGCAGTTCTATATAAATGACATAAACTATGTAGCAGTTCTAGATGGAAACATACCAGATGCATATATAGATACGAGAAATGTACAATGAGAGAAATACTGGAAATACTGTAAGTAAATACAGGAAAAGAACAATATGTCAATGAGCAAGAAACCTATGACTAAGTGTGTGAGTACTAGCTTTAACATGTGATCGGCTTGGGAACTTGATCAGGCTGGTTACATGTGATTAGCTATGGTTCATATAAAGTCAGGCTAACCGTTGGTTAGCTATGATGCATGTAGAGGTCAGGCTAATCACACGTAACAGCTATGGAGCATGTAAATGGTCAGGCCGCACCCGACATGAGATGTGGGGTGAGCTATGGTGCATATAAAGTTGGGTATGATCACATATCTACACTAAAGTACTCCCCAAACCCCCGACTGGTATAGTAGATCCAATCATGGTACGCTATGGCACGGGATTCCCTAGGAAGGTAGCAAATCTTCCCGGGAATCAGTGTCTGTACATGCACAAGATATCAAGGAAACAAGTCTTGTACAAGCTACACCATGAATAAGGAATAACATCTCATGACGAGATCCGTGTATACCACTCCGTGTAACCAATGTGTCAAGAACATGGATATTTACACTAGATACAGTGAACATAGGAGATATCATAAATTAGAAAGTAATCAGAGAATGTACTCGCCTTGGGTCCTTAGCTGGTAATTATTGGTGTCCTGTTCCAGAGTATCCCCTGGGCGAAGCAACAGTCCTATAAACATATCACAAATACAACACTTGTATCAGATGCTACCCTAACACACAGTCTATAAACACTGGCCTCAGGGCCATGCCAGGCAGGGCACTAGTCAACTAGGGTCATTTAGTAGGGATACATATTTAAATAACATCTCATTAACTAATATATATAATTTCCATCCATTACAATAATAGATATATGTAAAAATATATACTTTAAAATAAATAATACTTGTATATATATAAACATAATAAATAATACTTGTATGTGTATAGTTCATGGAAAGAATACAATACGTATTTATTGTATACATACAAAAGAAATTTAATATAATATATATATCTAAACTATATACCAATATAAATACACTGCTATAGTTGTATATTTATCAAAATACGTTCATTTATATATTAACATATGTCAAAAAGCGTACATATCATATATGTGCAAAAGTGCATTTTTTTTTTTAGAATATATATATATATAGAAAATATATTAATTGTATGTACAATATATATATGTATATATATATACATTTATGCTAATAATACATATTTGAAAATGTATTAAGTATATATATATATATATATATATATATATACAAATATATATACATATACCAACCATTACATATTTTTATACCAGAATACATACATATATATATTAATTGAAATACACGTACTATACACCCAAAATACGTTTATTTGAATATATACCAATTTACATATATATACATGTGCATTAATTCAGATACATACTTATTCCATTTATTATACATACTATAATTAATTCACCAAATTATAGTTATACTATACATTATGCATGTATTAAACATTAAAATAAAAATAATACTATACCTACACCTACACATTGATTAATATATATATACCAATACATTCACATTAATTAAATACCTACAATACATATACATATCTTATATATATACTCATGTGTATATACATATGTATATACATATATATATATATATATATATATATATATATATATATAGAGAGAGAGAGAGAGAAGGAAGAGGGAGAAGAAGGAGAAACTTACAGCGTCAAAGGGGTGGTCGGAGCTTGCTGGCCGGCCGGAGGAGTAGGCCAGCGGGATCGGGTTCAGTCGGAGCGCAGAGAGGAAGTCGGGGTCAGCTGAACAGCGGGCTGTGCAGGGAAGTGGTGCAGCGGGAAACTCAGCCGACTGGCCGCCGGACCGAAGGGAGATCGTGAGGGGGAGGAGCAGCCGCCGTGGGGGATGTCCGGCGGGGAGATGTCGGCCTGGAGCAGTGGGGTTGGGCCGGACTGGAGTCGGAGCAGCAGAGGCCGAGGGGGATCGAGGCTGGCTGTCAGCGGGTTCAGCGGGCAGCCGTGAGGTGATCCGCTCGGTCGGACAGTCGCCGCGGGGAAGAGTAGAGGGAGGGCACGGGGGCTCGGCCGCCGGGCTGGAGGAGCGAGGATGGAGAAGAAACACGGTGGGAAGTCGGGGTCAGAGGAGTCGGCCGCCGGAGATGCAGAGGGGGCCGCCGGAGGAACTGTGCTCGGCCGGGAAGCACAGTAGGGAACAGTGTTCCCTCCTCCCCCTATGAAGATTTAAATCTTCAAATGAAAAAAAGAATAAAACAATAAAGAGGAAGAAGGAGAAGAAGAAAGGAAAGAGAAGAAGAAAAAGGAGTAGTTTACATACGTAGGAGAGAGGGAGGAGGCTTGTGAGGAGGGTGGTGTTTCCTAGGTTGTCTAGGGATTAGGGTTTGATGGTGACATGATATTATATAGGGAGAGAGGGTATTGATGGAGGGTGAGGATGCACCCAATTAAATGGGTAATCCAGATTGTTCATGAAGGAAATTAATTCATGTAGGAATGGGGGTGAGGGCTAAAAATAATATTAGGTTCCCTCATTGGTTAAACAATGAGGTGTTGACACCAAAAATGCCAATTTGCAATTTAACCCCCTTAAATTTGGGAAATTGCACAAACACATAAAATGACGAAAATTTGGCGGGCAATTCGGTGTCCGGTGTTTTGTAGGGTCAGGGGACGTTGTATATCGGTGTGGGCTAAAATAGCAGGGCACTGGAATTAAATTGGAATTTTAGAATTGGTTTAAATAGTATCCTCAATTTAAATAGAAAATAAATGCAAGTTATGTTCAACAATTAATTAGGAGTACATGGGATCAAAATCAGGTCAGGTCATCAATACCAATAATAAAGAAGACTCAGAACAGAATATTACCCTAATTTGGGCCGCACGAAAAATAGGTCAAGATTGCCTCCAATTTTTGATTGGAACGCACAACGATAAAAATAGGAATTTATTAAATAACGTTCGCGATAATTTTTTGTGCGGCTAGAATTAATGCACAGAGAGCATAATTATGAGTTGCAAAAATAGCAGAATGGAAGGCGGGCATGTCTAGGATAAGATTGTAAAATTTGCTGGAAGACAAAAGTCAGGATAGTGCTCCAAATATCGAAGCAAAGGCAATGCGCAATAATTAAATAAAATACGGTAATTAATTACAATCTCCAATAAATAAATTATAAATAAAACAATTAATTACAGAATTCCATAATTTGGACAGGTGTTCCTCTATTGGGCTTCTAGGTCAAGTCTGCTAGCTCAAAACAATTAAACACTGTAAATATAATAATATATTTAATTTACACATCACACATTTATTTAAATCAAATATACTATCAGGCAATTAATTAATTATAACTAGCATAATATTAAATATTGTAAAAAGTCAAAAATACCCCTGTTTTCGGAATATGGTAGTGACAAAGCTACTAAAATAGTACCTACGAAAACTTCGCCTGCAGTAGCTTCCTCCTCAACAGCTAATGTAAATTCTTGGCCTCGTCCCTGAGCTGGACCTCTCTGTTGCTGCTGAGCCTGCTGAAATAGAGCTGCATGCGGTGCCAGGGGTGGTCTCTGCTGATTTTCTCCTGGAGCTGGTGGTCTGACTCCTCCAACTCCTGTCTGCTGTGCTCCTACTGCTGGATAAGCTGGTCATGGTGCAGGTAAAGCTAGTCTCGGTGCTCCTTCTCTGCGCTCGGTACAGTCTCTGGTTTGATGCTGGTTGAATCCGCAAGCCAGGCATAGTCCTAACTTGTGTCTGTATTCTCTCTCAATGTGACCTATCTTGCCGCAGTGGTGATAAGTAGGGAGAGATATGGCCCTGTGTGTTGTCCTCTCTGGCATACTCCTCTGGGACCGTTTTGCTGAATCCCTATGCGCTGTCCTGGATGGTGCTGAGGTGATAGGCCTCTTCAGATTTGACTCCCTTCTTGTGATGCGCTCCATGCTTCGTGCTGCTGCAAGAACATCGGTATATGATGTAGGTGCGACCGATCCAATCAATCTCTGAAGCTCGAACTTCAGTCCGTCAAAGAACTTCTCATCTTTCTCTTCCTCTGTCGAGATCAAGGTTGGGGCAAAGCGACTTAGGCGAATAAATTCCACGTTGTATTCTTCCACTGTCATATTGCCTTGGATAAGGCGGTTGAACTTGTCTCTGAGCTCTGACCGTGCTACTACTGGAATATACATCTCTCGAAAGAGTCTAGAGAACTCTTCCCAAGTGACTCGGTCCTGTCCGAGCCTCCTCTCTTCTGCTAACCACCAGTGATGTGCATTTTCAGTTAACTGCATTCTGACTGCAGTCATCCACTTCTCTTTCGGAAGTTCAGCTGCTTCCAACTGGTGCTGAATGTTTGTGAGCCATTCATGAACTTCTGTTGGCCCCTATTTACCAGAGAATGTACAAGGTTTGAGCTGACGGAAATCGGTGATAGATCCCGTCGTCGATCGCCTCGCTGGTGGATTTGCCTGCTCCAATGCAGATACCAGGCTGGTTCTTAGATACTCTACCTCTTGACGATGGGCCTCTTGCTGAATCTGCTGCTGGGCTTGCATCATAGCATACATCATCTGAAACATCTGTTGCCCGTCCATGGCTTGTCCTGGCGGAAAAACTGGCATCTGTGGAGTGAACTGTGGTGGAGGTGGGATGTCATCTCTTCGGAACCTTGGATTAGGCTGACCGGTTTGATCGCTCTGTGATGTTTGTCCTCCATTTCCTGGTGTCACTCTGTCTATATAAGTAACCACAGCGTCGTGTGGCGTATCCAATAGAATCTCATCTTCGTTCTTGGGATCCATTACTCTGCAACCAAAAGATAAACTATAAGAACGCACAAAGGAATCAACACAGGATGCAAATCAAGTAACAATTTCGAGTTCGATATAGAGTTCAAAATGGTTCAAATAATGGATGAGATCCTATAACTTATCCTATCCTTAGGGCAGGCTGGTTCAGTCCCTAAGTTGAAACCGAACAATTTAGTCGTAGACCTGCATGGGCCACTACAAAAACTATGTCACGTCCCAGTCCCAAAATACCGAGGGACTAGACACGTGGCAATGGCCAGCAGCACGCACCGATGGACAAACCTAATTTAATGGATGCATCAGGGCATACTTAAGTGTAAAATCAAGTCTACTACAATATGGCACAACTAATCTCATCCACACAAGATATAAAATATGATCCACAGAATAAATAAGAAATGTAAATCATCAACTAGTCTCAACAAAGTGCTTCGGGGAACAACCCGATAAAATCTAATACAATGGTTTAACAGACCAGAATAGAAATGAATGAAATAAATAAATACTGAGCATGAACATGGATGCTCAGGAAAAGTCTTCGACTAACACCTCATCCTCGGATGGCGGTACAGCTCCTGGATCAGCTCCTGTTGCGGTCCCGTATACCTCGGGATAGATCTCGTCCTCAAACCCTGGGGACATAATCCATATCCAGGTCCTCAGGGGACATAGCAAGGTACAGAAAATATACAAGCCAAAATATAAGCAGTACAACAATAATGAGAATAATAGGGTAAGTATGTAATCATCTGTGTGAAATGCAAGAGAGAACATCAATAGTACTCAGGTTGAAACAACTAGAAGCTCTGTGTAGGGGAGCCGGTAGCAGTGATATTATGAGGTGGTCTAGCTCAGCGGGAGACTGAGTAGCCGACATAACATAATCAACCTGTAGCCTGAGGGTCTCTCCAGCAATAGATGGAACAATAAGGGAATACTAAATAACCAGCTAAGTGATATGCAAGATGAGAGCAGCACTAGAACTCAGGCTGAAGCCACTACAAGCTCTGTGTCGGGGAGCCGGTAGCAGCAGTAATAATGAGTAATGGGCCAAGATCGGGCTTTAGAGTCTTGTGCCTCACAATAATAGGGGTTTATATATATATGATCAGCCTGTAGCCTGTGTGTCTCTCCCCACCCAATGTAACCACGCATATCATGACCATAACGTCTCATGTCCATGTCAAGCGGGATCATAACTAATGCAACAAGTCATAATGTATCTAAGAATAAAATATCTCTTTCAATTCCTGTATCCTATACAGAATCACCACGAATATTTTGGGAAGATCCTGTCTCATGAATAGTGTCAAGTATCCTGGGTTAAAGTGTACTTGGTAAGACAAGTACGAGAAGATAAAGTGTCACGAATGTCCATCTCTAGATGATAATACACAACACCGCGTACGGTGTTGGCACCCGACTGATAATCGGAAGCTAAGTACGTTACACGGTCCTAGGTTAAGCATGCACAGCAATATAAGGAAGCAAGGAAAATATGTAACAATACTGTAGAGATTGGCAAGGTAAACTTGCCTGGGGTCCGAATACCAACAGTCGTCCCTGTATCAGTGGATCTTGTAGGTACTACTCCAAAAGCTATAATAAATATCACCAAAAGTCTCAGAAGATATCAAATGGCTAGAAACGCCTATCCTTACGTCCAATTTGGACAAAAGGGCAAAAATAACATTTTCGGGCCAAAACAGGGTCCACATGTGGGCCACTTTGCACCGAAAAGTGTGTCAGGATCAAAGGTCTCCAAATTCCTCAAACTTAGTGTCTATAAGTCAGGAATGATGATACGAACCCAACGGAACTTCCAGAATTGGATTTCGACGAGCCGATCGTAAAATTGCCCGTCAAGTAGAGCCTGTGGGGCCCACGATACACAATTTCGTCAACGTTCTCAGAATCGAACCAAACTTGGGTCACAGGACCAGCGTATTACTACGAGTCCAATGGCGCAAGTTCATCTCGATCCGATGTGTGTACACAAAGTTACAGCATGTTCCAAAAAGGACGGATACGGGATGGTGTCGGCGGATACGCTTTGATTCCGGTGTGCACGCACATCCGAATTGACTTTTGTGAAATCCCACACGTCCGTATCAACGACGCGCATGTTTCAGTAAAGACCGTGTGCGACCAAGATGTCCCGTTTGGCGGAACGTACTCAGTTTCCAGGTAAAATAAGGCGTGGGTTTTCCTTTTTTGGATCGCGGTTTGCGATCACCACAGGACGCGATGTACCGAGCGGGTTGCACGGGCACCGAGAGGGTTATACACTCTATGCGTTGCAACTGACGGAATCAAAAACGGAGTTACGAGGTGAGAGAAAATGCTACCTGAACAGGGCCCCATGAATCTATTTTTCACGTGTCTGTGCGTCAACTTCGTGTCCTGCGTCCTTTGTTGGATCCTGCTGCTCGCGTCCAGGTCGAGGGCTCGTGTGTCCGTCGCTAGGGCTGTGTCTGGGGCTGGGTGGACTCGCCGACGGAGGCAGGGTCGTCGAAGGGTGGGCGGAGGCTGCCGTTGGTGGTTGGTCGAGTCGGGGAGGGAGGCTGTCGTCTGGTTCGGGGAAGGGTCGACTCGGGTATGACCGAGGGCTGGGTCGACTCGGGTGAAGCGGGGCGGCCTGGCGGCAGCGGCGAGGAGGAGAGTCGAGCAGAGGGGTCTGGGGGCGGACGCGGGCAGCGCTCGCGGGAGGAAGGAAAGTCGAGCAGAGGGTCTGGGGGCTGCTCGAGACGGCGCTCGCGGGAGAAAGGAGAGTCGAGCAGAGGGGTCTGGGGGAGAAGTCGCCGAGGCGGCCTAGGGTTCAGACGAGGTAGGTCGGAGGGGATGACGACACGGCGGCTAGGTTTCCGAAGGCTGGGCACAGACTTCGAGGCGGAGATTTATAGGGGTGAATAGTAAACTCGGCGGCTAGGGTTCTGTCGGTTCGGGTTTGGGTTTGGGTCTCAGGATCCGACTCGACCGACCCGTTAAGCTGGGTTGGTTCAGTCCAATCAGCGGTTCGGTTTGGTTCATTCAGGTTGGGTTCATATTTGGCTCGGTTCATATATCCAATAGGCTTTAAGGGCTTATAACGCGTTTTCGGAGTCCAATAAATTCACAGAAAAATATCCCATGTCTGGTTTTCCATTTTACACCATAAAATATGATTTTCATCATATTTTAACATCAATTAGCAATACTTAAAATTCTTTAAATCACAATCACCTTCGTTTTAAATTCCAGAAAAATACCAAAAATTCGGAATAACTTATTTTAAAATTATTCTCAAAAATTAGGGTGTTTACAAAAAGACCTTGTGCACAAATTTTCCCGTGACCATTGTAAATACCCTGATTTTTCAGAATAAAATTTTGAAATAATATTCCCGAATTTTGGTAGTTTGGAAATAGAACCAAGGTAATTAAGGATTTTTAAATGCGGTTATTAGAATTAAAATATGATGAAAATAATATTTTATGGTGTAAAATGGAAAACCGGGCATAGGGTATTTTTCGGTGAATTTATTGGACTCCGGAAACGTATTTTGAGCCTTAAAAACTTTTGGCTCCTTAAACCGAATTAAACTCGTGCCAAATGCCCAACATCCCCATGAGAGCCGAGGCCAAGCCCAAGGAGCGTTAACCCAAGACCAAGTCCTAGGCCCACCCCTAGGTCAATAAAACCCTAGTTCACATGGTTATAAGTACAGCTTTTCATAATTAGTAAAGGAGAAAACAAACCCTAAAGATTAATCCCAAACAAAACCTAAGATTATTTCAGTCGACCCCTACCTTTTCCTCCTGTTCACCCTCATCCTCCCCAATCTGACCTCGCTGGAGTTCGCTGGCCGCTGCCCATCTCGCCGGCCATCCCTCTTCGAAGACTCGACCTCGCCGGAGTCCGCTGGCCGCTGCCCATCTCGCCGGCCATCCCTCTTCGGACTCGACCTGCCTGGAGTCAGCCCCGACCCCGCCGGCGTAGCACCGAGCAGACCCTAGACGCCTCGACGACCAACCCGCGGCCGTCCCTGAGCGTCGTCGAGCCGCTGAGGACCGGAGTCGACCCCGCGGTCGTCTGACTTCCCTCCTCGGCCGACTCCACAGCATCCATCCCTTGCTTTGCCGACCGGTCGACCTAGGTACCCGCGGCCGTCCCCGAACACCGCCGAACTCACCGCTTCGCTGCCTTCCCCGAGCTGACACCCTCCGATGAAACCCCGCTGTCCCGAGTCAGACCCTAGGTCTGGACACAGCAACCCGACACGCGAGGACACGACCAGGACACAAAGTGACTCTCGGACACGTAAAAACTCAGATTCTCGGAGCTCGGTTCAGGTACCATTTTTTTCCTCATCGTAACTCCGTTTTAGTTTCCGTCAGTTACTACGCGTAGGCTATATGACCCTCTCGGTGCCCGTGCAACCCGCTCGGTGCATCGCGTCCTGTGGTGATCGCACACCGCGATCCAAAAATAGGAAAATCAACGCCTTGTTTCATCCCGGAACTGAGTGCGCCCAGCCAAACGGGACGACTTAGTCGCACGCGATCTTTACCGAAACATACGCGACGTTCATACGGTCGTGTGAGATTTCACAGAAGTCGATTCGGAGGTGCGTGCACCCCGAAATCAACGCGTATCCGCAAACAACACCCCGTATCCGACTCTTCGGGAATATGCTGTAACTTTGTGTATATATGTCAGATTGAGACAAAACTTGTGTCGTCGGACTCGTAGCAATACGCTGGTCCTGTGACTCAAGTTTGGTCCAATTCTGAGAACGTTGACAAAATTGTGTATCGTGGGCCCCACAGTTTCCACTTGACGGGCGATTTTGTGATCTGCTCATCGGAATCCAATTCTGGAAGTTCCGTTGGGTTCGTATCATCGTTCCTGACTTGTAGACACTGAGTTTGAGGAATTTGGAGACCTTTGACCCTAGCACGCTTTCCGGTGCAAAGTGGCCCACATGTGGACCCCGCTTTGGCCGAAAATGACCTTTTTGCCCCTGTGTCCAAATTGGACGTAAGGACACGCGTTTCTAGCTATTTGACATCTTCTGAGACTATTGGTGATGTTTATTACAGCTTTTGGAGTAGTACCTATCGGATCCACTGATACAAGGACAGTTGTTGGTATTCGAACATCAGGCAACTGTACCTTACCAAACTCTGCAGTATTGTTATATATTTTTCTTGCTTCATTATATTTCTGTGTATGCTTAACCTAGGACCGTATGACGTACTTAGCGTCCGATTATCAGTCGGGTGCCGACACCGTACGCGGTGTTGTGTACTGTCATCTAGAGATGGATATTCGTGACACTTTATCTTCTCGTACTTGTCTTACCAAGTACACTATGACCCAGGACACTTGACACTGTTCATGAGACAGGATCTTCCCGAGATATTCGTGGTAATTCTCTATAGGATACAGGACTTGACAGAGATACTCTACTTTTAGATACATTATGACTTGTGCATTAGTTATGATCCCGCTTGTCATGGACATGAGACGTTATGGTCATGATATGCGTGGTTACATTGGATGGGGAGAGACACACAGACTACAGGCTGATCATATATATACACCCCTACTATTGTGAGGCACAAGACTCTGAAGCCCGAGCTTGGCCCATTACTCATTATTACTGCTGCTACCGGCTCCCCGACACAAAGCTTGTAGTGGCTTCAGCCTGAGTTCTAGTGCTGCTCTCATCTTGCATATCACTTAGCTGGTTATTTAGTACTCCCTATTGTTCCATCTATTGCTGGAGAGACCCACAGGCTACAGGTTGATTATGTTATGCAGGCTACTCAGTCTCCCGCTGAGCTAGACCACCTCATGACACCACTGCTATCGGTTCCCTTACACAGAGCTTGTAGTTATTTCAACCTGAGTACTATTGATATTCTCTCTTACATTTCACACAGATGTTTACTTACTTGCCCTATTTATTCTATTTATTTTTTGTACTGCATTTATTTTGGCTTGAGCTTTCTTGTACCTTGTTATGTCCCCTGAGGACCTGGATCCGGATTATGTTCCCAGGATTTGAGGACGAGGTCTATCCCGAGGTATACGGGACCGCTGCAAGAGCTAATTCAGGAGCTGTACCGCCATCCGAGGACGAGGTGTTAGCTGAAGACTTCTCCTGAGCATCCATGTTTCATGCTCAGTATTTATTATTTATTTCAGTTATTTATATTCTGGTCTGTTGAACCATTGTATCAGATATTTATCGGGTTATTCCCCGAAGCACTTTGTGAGACTAGCTGATGAGTTACATTCCTTATTTATTCTGTGGATCATATTTTATATCTTGTGTGGATGAGATTAGTTGTGCCATGATTGTCGTAGACTTAATTTTACAGCTTAAGTATGCCCTGATGGATCCATTAAATTGGGTTTGTCCATCGGTGCGTACTGCTGGCCATTGCCACGAATCTGGTCCCACGGTATTTTGGGATTGGGGCGTGACATGGTTTTTGTGGTGGCCCATGCAGGTCTACAACTAAATTGTTCGGTTTTAACTTAGGAACTGAACCAGCCTGCCCTAAGGATATGATAGATTGTAGGATCTCATCCATTATTTAACCCATTATTAAACTCTATATCGAACTCGAAATTGTTACTTAAACTGCATCCTGTGTTGATTCCTTGGTGCCTTCTTACAGTTTATCTTTTGGTTGCAAAAAAATGGATCCCAGGAACGGAGACGAGATTCCTTTGGATACGCCACACGACGCTGTGGTTACTTACACAGACGGAGTGACTCCAGGAAATGGAGGAAAAACATCGCAGAGCGATCAAACCGGTCAGCCTAATCCAAGGTTCCGGAGAGATAACATCCCACCTCCACCACAGTTCACTCCCCAGATGCCAGTTTTTCCGCCCGGACAAGCCATGGACGGACAACAGATGTTCCAGATGATGTATGCCATGATGCAAGCCCAGCAGCAGATTCAGCAAGAGGCCCATCGCCAGGAGGCAGAGTATCTGAGGACCAGCATGGTATCCGCATTGGAGCAGGCAAATCCACCAGCGAGGCGATCGACGATGGGATCTATCACCGACTTTCGTCAGCTCAAGCCTCGTACATTTTCTGGTAAAGAGGGGCCAACAGAAGTTCATGAATGGCTCACAAACATACAGCATCAGTTGGAAGCCGTTGAACTTCCGAGAGAAAAGTTGATGACTGCAGTCAGAATGCATTTAACTGAGAATGCACATCACTGGTGGTTAGCAGAGGAGAGAAGGCTCGGGCAGGACCGAGTCACTTGGGAAGAGTTCTCCAGACTCTTCAAAAAGATGTATATTCCCGCAGTAGCACGGTCAGAGCTCAGAGACAAGTTCAACCGCCTTATCCAAGGCAATATGACAGTGGAAGAATACAATATGGAATTTATACGCCTAAGTCGCTTTGCCCCAACCTTAATTGCGACAGAGGAAGAGAAAGCTGAGAATTTTTTTGACGGGCTGAAGTTCGAGCTCCAGAGATTGATTGGATCAGTCGCACCTATATCTTATACCGATGTTCTCGCAGCAGCACGACGCATGGAGCGCGTCACTAGAAGGGAGTCAAACCTGAAGAGGCCTATCAACTCAGCACCATCCAGGACAGCACATGGGATTCAGCAAAATGGACCCAGAGGAGTATGCCAGAGAGGACAGCACACAGGGCCATATCTCTCCCTACTTGTCACCACTGCGGCAAGATAGGTCACATTGAGAGAGAATACAGACGCAAGTTGGGAATCTGCCTGGCTTGCGGGTCCAACCAGAATCAGACCAGAGATTGCACCGAGCGCAGAGAGGGAGCACCGAGATTATCTTTACCGGCACCACGACCCGTATATCCAACAGTAGGAGCACAACAGGCAGAAATTGGAGGCGTCAGGCCACCAGCCCCAGAAGGAAATCAGCAGAGACCACCCCTGGCACCGCAGGCAACTCTATTTCAACAGGCTCAGCAGTAGAGAGGCCAAGCTCAGGGACGAGGCCAGGCATTCACATTAGCTATTGAGGAGGAGGCTACAGCGGGCGAGGTCATCGCAGGTACTATTTTAGTAGCTTCAATACCAACTGTAGTATTATTTGATTCTGGAGCATCGCATTCATTTATAGCAGCTAGCTTTGTAGCCACCCATAGAGTAGCTACCGCACCCCTTCCGAAGATTAAGAAAATTCTTACGGGAGGTGAAATTATTCCGGTTAGTGACGTCTGTAGATCATGTTCTGTAGTAGTCTGTGGGAGAGAAATGCTAGCTCAATTTTTGATCTTTTTTATGCCGGACTATGATATTGTGCTTGGTATGGACTGGTTAAGTCAGTACCATGCGACTCTTGATTGCCGACTTGGGCGGGTTATATTTAGACCGCCTGGACATTCAGAATTCGAGTTTCTTCGAGGAGCAGTAGAGCAAGGAGTTCAGCCTACTCTTAGGGTACTATCTGTAGAAGAAGAGACAGGTTACCCAAGAGTCATATCAAAATTTGTGGATGTATTTTCTGATGATCTTCCAGGTTTACCGCCTGATCGGGAAATATAATTCACAATAGACTTAACTCCAGGAGCAGAGCCTATCACTTCATCAGTATATCGGCTAGCACCTAAGGAGTTAGTGGAGTTGAAAGAACAGGTTGACGACCTTCTGGAGAAGGGTTTCATTCGGCCCAGTGTTTCACCTTGGGGAGCACCCATATTATTTGTGCCGAAAAAGGATGGAACAGTACGGTTATACATTGACTACAGGGCACTGAATGTTGTAACCATCAAGAACAGGTATCCCTTACCATGCATTGATGATATATTCGATCAATTGAGTGGTGCAAGGATATTCTCGAAGATTGACCTTCGATCCAGCTATCATCAGATCAAAGTAAGGAAGGAAGACATCCCGAAGACAGCTTTCAGGACCAAGTATGGATATTATGAGTTCTTGGTGATGCCGTTTGGTTTAACCAACGCGCCAACAGTGTTTATGAGTTTAATGAACAGAGTCTTTTATCAGTTCTTGGATAAATTTGTGGTTGTATTCATTGACGACATTCTAATATATTCCAAGAGCCATGAAGAGCACGAGGAGCATCTTAGGATCGTGTTAGAGACATTAAGACAGGAGAAGTTATATGCCAAACTCAGTAAGTGTGAGTTTTGTATGGACAAAGTACCTTTCTTGGGACATATCATCTCAGGAGAAGGACTCTCGGTTGATCCAGAGAAAGTTGCGGCAATAGAGACTTGGCCTACACCCACATCAGTTGCAGAGGTGAGAAGTTTTCTCGGACTTGCGGAATATTACCGAAGGTTTGTAGAAAATTTCTCGAGGATTGCAGAACCGATGACGAAGCTGACACGCAAAGACAAGGAGTTTTTATGGACCGGAGACTGCCAGAAGGCCTTCGAAGAATTGAAGAAAATATTAACAACAGCACCTGTCTTGATTCTTCCTTCAGGGTCAGGAGGTTTTGTTGTTTATAATGATGCATCAGGTAGCAGATTAGGATGTGTTTTGATGCAACATGGCAGAGTCATTGCTTATGCTTCGAGACAGTTGAAGGTACACAAGAAGAACTACCCAACATACGATATGGAGTTAGCTGCAGTTATATTCGCATTGAAGATTTGGAGACACTACCTTTATGGGGAGAAAGTAGACATCTTTACAAATCACAAAAGTTTGAAGTATGTATATACTCAGAAGTAGCTTAACATGAGGCAGAGGCGTTGGCTTGAATTGATGGTAGATTTTGACATAGATCTGCAGTACCATCCGGGAAAGGCGAATGTTGTAGCAGATGCACTAAGCAGGAAGCCCACGGCCTATTTCTTGACGATGCAGCCCGAGTTATTGAGGGATCTACAGGAGCTTCAGATAGAGGTTATCTTACCAGGACAGAATGGCTTGATGGCTAATCTTGAAATCAAGTCATCACTCGTGGAGAAGATTAAGGAGGCATTGCCCACCGATGCTAGATTTAGAAGATTGAAAGAGAGGACAGAAGCAGACATGCAGACAGGACTTCGCATACACGAAGACGGGACATTGAGGTTTGGAAATCGCCTGTATGTTCCAAATAAAGAATTGAGACAGGAGTTAATGACGGAAGCACATAGCTCTATGTACTCTGTTCATTCAGGAGGAACAAAGATGTACCGAGACTTGAGACAGTATTACTGGTGGCATGGAATGAAAAAGGAGATTGCGAGATTTGTGGCCAAATGCTTAGTCTGCCAGCAGGTGAAGGCCGAACATCAGAGGACTGTAGGTATGTTACAGCCGCTTCCTATACCAGAATGGAAGTGGGAGCATATCATGATGGATTTTGTCACCGGTTTCCGAGGAGCCCCAGCAGAAAAGACGCAGTATGGGTTATAGTGGATCGACTCACTAAATCGGCACACTTCTTGCCATTTAGAGTTGGACAGTCCACAGAGGTACTAGCCGACATGTATATGCGACAAATCGTCAAATTACATGGAGTGCCTGTTAGTATTGTATCGGATCGAGATTCGAGATTTATCTCTCATTTCTGGAGAAGCATGCAAGAGAGCCTGGGCACCAGACTCAAATTCAGCACGGCATACCACCCACAGACAGATGGCCAATCGGAGTGCACCATTCAGATCTTGGAGGATATGTTACGATCATGTATGCTAGACTTTGGAGGATCTTGGGAAGATCATTTGCACTTAGTGGAGTTCTCCTACAATAACAGTTATCAGGCCAGCATCCAGATGGCACCATTTGAAGCTTTATATGGAAGGAAGTACAGATCGCCTATATGTTGGAGTGACGTTGGTGAACGTCAAATACTGGGTCCAGAATTGGTAACGCAGACAGTGGAAAAGGTGAAACAGATTCAGAATTATCTACGGGCAGCTCAGGACAGACAGAAGCATTGGGCAGATACGCACAGACATCCCCTAGAGTTTAAAGAAGGAGAGCACGTGTTCTTGAGGATTTCGCCCACTCGTGGTACTATCAGATTCGGGAGCAGAGGCAAGTTAAGCCCAAGGTATATTGGGCCATTTGACATTCTAGAGCGCGTTGGTGAGGTGGCATATCGTCTTGTATTACCACCATCCTTAGAGGGAGTGCATGACGTATTCCACGTCTCATAGCTGCGAAGATACGTGACTGACCCAAGTCACATAGTCGATCATTCAGAGATCGCAGTAGGCCCAAGCTTGAGATATGAAGAACAACCAGTTGGCATCCTCGACGTCAGTAAGAATATATTACAGGGACAGACAATCAGACTGGTTCGTGTAGCTTGGAAACATCATTCTCCTGGAGAATCGACTTGGGAACGAGAAGATAGTATGCGCCAGCGATACCCCCACTTGTTTGAGGAGACAGTTGTAAACTTAGAAACCTTGTATTTCCATATCTCTTTCTTTATAGCTTATTCTTTGATTGCGAGGACGCAATCCTCTTAAGTAGGGAAGATTGTAAACACCTTGATTTTTCAGAATAAAATTTTGAAATAATATTCCCAAATTTTGGTAGTTTGGAAATTGAACCAAGGTAATTAAGGATTTTTAAATGCGGTTATTGGAATTAAAATATGATGGAAATAAGATTTTATGGTATAAAATTGAAAACCGGGCATAGGATATTTTTCGGGGAATTTATTGGACTCCGGAAACGCATTTTGAGCCTTAAAAACTTTTGGCTCATTAAACCGAATTAAACTCGTGCCAAATGCCCAACATCCCCATGAGAGCCGAGGCCAAGTCCAAGGAGCGTTAACCCAAGCCCAAGTCCTAGGCCCACCCCTAGGACAACAAAACCCTAGTTCACATGGTTATAAGTACAACTTTTCATAATTAGTAAAGGAGAAAACAAACCCTAAAGATTAATCCCAAACAAAACCTAAGATTATTTCAGCCGACCCCTACCTTTTCCTCCTGTTCACCCTCATCCTCCCCAATCCGACCTTGCCGGAGTCCGCTGGCCGCTGCCCATCTCGTCGGCCATCCCTCTTCGAAGACTCGACCTCGCCAGAGTCCGCTGGCCGCTGCCCATCTCGCCGGCCATCCCTCTTCGGACTCGACCCGCCTGGAGTCAGCCCCGACCCCGCCGGCGTAGCACCGAGCAGACCCTAGACGCCTCGACGACCAACCCGCGGCCGTCCCTGAGCGCCGCCGAGCCGCTGAGGACCGGAGTCGACCCCGCGGTCGTATGACTTCCCTCCTCGGCCGACTGCACAGCAGCCATCCCTCGCGGTGCCGACCGGTCGACCACGGTACCCGCGGCCATCCCCGAACGCCGCCGAACTCACCGCTTCGCTGCCTTCCCCGAGCCGACACCCTCCGACGAAACCCCGCTGTCCTGAGTCAGACCCTAGGTCTGGACACAGCAACCCGACACGCGAGGACACGACCAGGACACAAAGTGACTCTCGGACACGTGAAAACTCAGATTCTCGGAGCTCGGTTCAGGTACCATTTTCTCTCTCATCGTAACTCTATTTTAGTTTCTGTCAGTTACGACGCATAGGCTATATGACCCTCTCGGTGCCTGTGCAACCCGTTCGGTGCATCGCGTCCTGCGGTGATCGCACACCGCGATCCAAAAACAGGAAAATCAACTCCTTGTCTCATCCCGGAACAGAGTGCGCACCGCCAAACGGGACGACTTGGTCACACGCGGTCTTTACCGAACCGTGCGCGACGTTGATACGGTCGTGTGGGATTTCGCAGAAGTCGATTCGGAGGTTCGTGCACCCCGGAATCAACGCGTATCCGCGAACAACACCCCGTATCCGACTCTTCGGGAATATGCTGTAACTCTGTGTACACACGTCAGATCAAGACGAAACTTGCGCCATCGGACTCGTAGCAATACGCTGGACCTGTGACTCAAGTTTAGTCTGATTCTGAGAACGTTGACGAAATCGCGTATCGTGGGCCCCACAGGTTCCACTTGACGGGTGATTTTGTGATCTGCTCATCGGAATCCAATTCTGGAAGTTCCGTTGGGTTCGTATCATCGTTCCTGACTTGTAGACATTGAGTTTGAGGAATTTGGAGACCTTTGATCCTAGTACGCTTTTCGGTGCAAAGTGGCCCACATGTGGACCCCGCTTTGGCCGAAAATGACCTTTTTGCCCCTGTGTCCAAATTGGACGTAAGGACACGCGTTTCTAGCTATTTGACATCTTCTGAGACTATTGGTGATGTTTATTACAGATTTTGGAGTAGTACCTACCGGATCCACTGATACAGGGACAGTTGTTGGTATTCGGACATCAGGCAAGTGTACCTTACCAAACTCTGCAGTATTGTTATATATTTTCCTTGCTTCATTATATTGCTGTGCATGCTTAACCTAGGACCGTGTGACGTACTTAGCATTCGATTATCAGTCGGGTGCCGACACCGTACGCGGTGTTGTGTACTGTCATCTAGAGATGGATATTCGTGACACTTTATCTTCTCGTACTTGTCTTACCAAGTACACTATGACCCAGGACACTTGACACTGTTTATGAGACAGGATCTTCCCGAGATATTCGTGGTGATTCTGTATAGGATACAGGACTTGACAGAGATACTCTACTTTTAGATACATTATGACTTGTGCATTAGTTATGATCCCGCTTGTCATGGACATGAGACGTTATGGTCATGATATGCGTGGTTACATTGGGTGGGGAGAGACACACAGACTATAGGCTGATCATATATATACACCCCTACTATTGTGAGGCACAAGACTCTGAAGCCCGAGCTTGGCCCATTACTCATTATTACTGCTGCTACCGGCTCCCCGACACAGAGCTTGTAGTGGCTTCAGCCTGAGTTCTAGTGCTGCTCTCATCTTGCATATCACTTAGCTGGTTATTTAGTACTCCCTATTGTTCCATCTATTGCTGGAGAGACCCACAGGCTAGAGGTTGATTATGTTATGCAGGCTACTCAGTCTCCCGCTGAGCTAGACCACCTCATGACACCACTGCTACCGGCTCCCCTACACAGAGCTTATAGTTGTTTCAACCTGAGTACTATTGATATTCTCTCTTGCATTTTACACAGATGTTTACTTACTTGCCCTATTTATTCTATTTATTTTCTGCACTGTATTTATTTTGGCTTGAGCTTTCTAGTACCTTGTTATGTCCCCTGAGGACCTGGATCCGGATTATGTCCCCAGGATTTGAGGACGAGATCTATTCCGAGGTATACGGGACCATTGCAGGAGCTGATTCAGGAGCTGTACCGCCATCCGAGGATAAGGTGTTAGCTGAAGACTTCTCCTGAGCATCCATGTTTTATGCTCAGTATTTATTATTTATTTCAGTCATTTATATTCTGGTCTCTTGAACTATTGTATCAGATATTTATCGGATTGTTCCCCGAAGCACTTTGTGAGACTAGCTGATGATTTACATTCCTTATTTATTCTGTGGATCATATTTTATATCTTATTTGGATGAGATTAGTTGTGCAATGATTATCGTAGACTTGATTTTACAGCTTAAGTATGCCCTGATGGATCCATTAAATTGGGTTTGTCCATCGGTGCGTACTGCTGGCCATTGCCACAAATTTGGTCCCACGGTATTTTGAGATTGGGGCGTGACAACCATGCAAGTCTCTAATCTTTTGGGTCTCAGGTCAGGTACAGTATCAAGTTCAGGCAGGATATATCAGGTACAAGTTTGAGGCTGGATTGTTCACAATAGCATACCGATTTCCAAGCAAGTTAATTCAGTTGTGACAAGTATTGTTCCGCGAGCTATGATTCTTGGATTATTGACTTGGTACAAATCCCCTAGTTCTAGAATAATGCCTTGGCGACTTAACGGTCACGAATACTTTCAGGTTCATACTTGCGTGGAACGACTATTTGATAGTCTTCCGGAGAACTAGATGAATGGACTACAAGGCATTATTTACTTGATTTTGGCATGAATTATATGACAAGCATTGAATCGAGGCAACGAGTCCAAGTTAACATATACGCAGGCAAGCATGCATTTATAAGAAAACTTAAGCATTTACGTTGGCTCGGGCCTAAGGGTGAACCGAGGAGTAAAATCGTACGGGACATACGAGCGACACAATCTAGGGTCGTACATTGTGGCAAGCAAAATATTATACTCCGAAGACTATATATATATATCATTCTACTCGAGGCATAGTGGGGTCTGGTTGCACAAGGCAAAGGGAGCATACGAGGTCCAATATAAGCAAAGTTTTATTTTCATGTTCTAACACAAGCAATACAAGTTGGGATTATTCCCTTAGCTAGGTGTGTTGTATTCTTATTAGCATGCATGGGGTGATTCACCTAGCGACTAGCATGTATCGTTCATATTTTAAGTGTGTTGGCTAAGAAAAGATAAGTTTATCGTAGCCACCCACCTTAGCGATGATTCACCTCGATTTAGCGATACTCCGAGCGAGCCTCTAAAAGCCTAAGCCGGAACTCCTGAAGGGCCAAGTCTATAAATTCTTTTGCCTCAAATGAGTCTTCTTGCTGAGCAAAGCGGGTCAGGACGTTGCACTTTTGCCGTTTGAATAGGCAATCTGCTTGAGCGAAACGGGTTATTACAGTTGCACCATCATCTGGTGTTGCTGTGTAGCCATCATTTCATGTTGTGGACCTTGGCTTGTGATAGAGGTAATATGGATGTAACACAATATCGTAGTTTGTTAAGAACATCCCACTAGAGGATCTTTGATGGACCTAATACTTCTTGCGTACTGGAGTGTAAGTAATAAATTTGAAACGAAACCCTATCAGAGCTAATATCTAAGTTATAGGGTTTATGGACTAATTACCTTTTATGCACCTGAGTGCATGTAATGAGGTTGAGACAAGCCCTGCGAGAGGTAATATAGATGTTGCAGATTTTGTGTACTTAACACAGCTGGCGTGCTTAGAGTTTAGTACGGGCAATAAGTTGAGATGACGACTGATGATAGTCGTAGGGAGAGGTTTACTTAAAGGTAATATTGGTATGGAAAACTCTCAGGGGAAGATATGAGGATGATAACCCAAAGGTGACATAGATGTGAGCTGATCGATAGTCATACCGATAGGTTAGGTACGATCCCAGTATTTTGTGGAAAAAAAAGGAAATGAGCGAAAGGTAATATGGACGTGGCTGTTTTCTTTGGATAAAGAATATGGACAGATGATAGTTTAGAGGTAATATGGACATGAACTATTTGCTTCCATTGAGGACATCCTACTGGGGATCTTTGGTGGACCTATTACTTCTTGCGCACTGGAGTGCAAGTAATAAATTTGAAACAAAACCCTATCAAAGGTAATATAGACGTGATAGGTTTTATGGACCCATTACTTCTTGTGCACCTGAGTGCAGGTAATGCGGTCGAGACAAGCCCTGACAGAGGTAATATGGACATAACCGATTTTATGGAGTTAACACCGCTGTCGTACTTAGAGTTAAGTAGGATGATAAGTTAAGATGACGACTAATGATAGTCGTAGGGAGAGGTTTGTTCAGCGGTAATATGAATATGGCAAACTCTCGGGAGAGGATATGAGGATGATAGCCCAGAGGTGATGTAGACGTGAGTTGATCGATAGTTATACGAGAGGTTAGGTACGACCCTGATATTTTATAGATGGAAAGGAAATGAACTAGAGGTAATATGGACGTAGCTATTTTCTTTGGATGGAGAACATGTGAAGCTCATAATTCAGAGGTAATATGGACGTAAACTATTTGCTTCCATTGAGGATATCCTACTAGGGGATCTTTGGTAGACATATTACTTCTTGCGCACTGGAGTGGAAGTAGTAAGTTTAAAAAGAAACCCTATCAGAGGTAATATGGACATGATAGATTTTGTGGACCCATTACTTCTTTCTCACCTGAGTATAGGTAATAGGTTCGAGATAAGCCCTGCCAGAGGTAATATGGACGTGACAAATTTTGTGGACTTAACACCGCTGGCATACCTAGATTTAAGTACGGGTACTAAGTTGAGATGACAACCGATATCAGAGGTAATGTTGATATGATAATTGATAGACAAACCCAGAAGATTTTCTCAGAGCTAATATGGATATGGCAAACTCGAACGGGAAGAAATATTAGGACAATAGTTCAGAGGTAATATGTATGAGAACCAATGTCCGGGAAACTCATTGAGGAGTGGTTTACTGGGTGTAGTTTATCCAAGAACATAGATAGACCTTATTTACCTAGGGATCCTGTATCTGGAGTCGTAGTATTACCCATATGACTCTGTGCTCGGAGCTATGGTACGTACCGTGTGTCTCTGTGCCTCGGAGCTACGGATTTATATTTGAAAAGTCCATGTGTCGAACATTGTCTTCAAGTTACATCTCACTTAGGTGGTTATTCTAGATTATACCAGCGTATCACTTGTTTTCTTTCTGTTTTACTATAGCATGTTGTTTTTGTACCTTATTACATCCCTCTGAGGACCTGGTTCCCTTCCAGGCTTAGGCGAGGAGGACTACCCGGAGGAGTATGGATCAGGTGTATATCTAGGAGCAGGACTTGTTGCAGAGACGAGATCCTTTTCGAGGACTTCGCTTGATCCCCGGTAGTAACTTTATCTTGCGCTCGGTATCATTATCTAGTTTGCAGATATCGACCCTAGTTATCTTACTGCTTCCTTTCATTCAGTATTTGTCTTAGCGGGTTTGTTCCCGTGTGACTCTATCAGTATTGTATTATGATACATTTCCAAACTTATTTCCTTTCTACACATTAGTAGACTTGATTTCTCTATGTGCTCCAAATTCTTATGTCTGTGGATGAGATTTAGTTACATTGCTTATGTTTTATTTCTTGGGTTATATCATTGCACTTTATAGCTTAGGTGCACTCCAACGGGTCTATTAGATTGGGATGCCCTTCGTAGTGTACCCGCTGGCCAATGCCACGTAGCGCATTTACTTATATTTGGAACTGACGCGTGACATAGTTTTTCTGGTGGCCCAAGCAAGTCCAATTTAAATTGCCTTGGTTACCTGACTGTGCCAAGCGAGCTTACAATTATGAATAGATATTAGGATCTCATCTACATGCTTGAGTACTTCACATAACACATCTATTTTAATTTTATTTTGCCAATTTGCATCTTGTTTAATTCCTAAACGCTGATCTTAAACATGATATCTTTTCAGAGTTATGAGTCTCCGTAGCGGACGTATCGCGCAGCCGGGTGATGTCCCCCGTAATGTAGTATCATCTGGGAAACCGATACTGGGACATATTCCTCTGTTGACCGCAGCTCCCCAGGGACAGTCATCTGGGAAGCCAGAGGTACCTCCAAACGGGCACCAGTCTTCGCACCAGGAAGATCATGAGAGCCAAAGGAGCGCATGACAGAAGGAGCAACAGTTGCCCCCACCACCTCTATTTCTCCCACAGATGCCATACATGCCTTTCACACCAGGGCAACCCATGGATGGGCCGCAGATGTTCCAGATGGTCTATGCTATGATACAGGCCCAACATCAGGTCCAGCAGTAGGCCCAGCAGTGCAAGGCTGATACCTTAAAATAGAGTATTATGAAGGCTTTGGGACAGGCGTCACCACCAGCTTGCCACTCGACGATGGGGTCTATCATAGACTTTCGTCGTATGATACCACTTCTATTTTCTGGTACGGAGGAGCCGACGGAGGTACACGCATGGCTTACCAACATCCAACACCAGTTGGAGGCCACCGATCTCCCGAGGCATAGATGGATGACCGCTGTTAGGATGCAGCTTACCGGTAACGCTCATCACTGGTGGCTTTCAGAGGATGAGCGTTTAGGGCCCAATCGGGTCACTTGGAAGGAGTTCTCTAGGCTCTTCAAGGAGATATTTATTTCTTTCACTGCCAGAGCGAAACTTTAGGACAGAACCTCAGGCAGGATAGTTCGACCATTGAGGAGTACAATACTGAGTTCCACTGTTTGAGCCATTTTGCCCCGTACTTAATTCTGACTGAGGAGAAGAAGGACAAGAAGTTCTACGAAGGCCTGAGTTTTGAGCTACAGAGATTCATTGGATCTATAGCCTCTACCTCCTACTCTGAGGTTCTGTTAGCAGATCGATGCCAGGATCGTATCAACAAGATGGAGGCCAGTCTGAAGTGCTCCTATGCATCATCATCGTTAGTTCGATCACCACAGGAAGGACCTGCAAAAAATCTCCTGGTACCGCAGGAGCAGAGAGCAGCATCCTTGCAGGGACCAATTATTCCCACTTGCCATTACAGCGACAAGACAGGACACTTGTTAAGGGATTGTCGACGGAGGTTGGGAGTATGCCTGAGATGTGGATCTGACCAGCATGCAGTCCAAGATTTCCCAGACCAGAAGATTCCAGTACTGATGGTTCATCGACCAGCCTTGCCAGCACCGAGGCCCTACCAGCAGCCTCCAGGGCCAGTCTTTCCGGGACCGAGGTCGTCTTACGCAGGAGTTTGGGTGCTGCACCCACCAGCACCAGGAGGAAATTAGAGGAGGCCACCCTTGGCCCCACAGGTAGTTCATTTCCAACAGGCTCGACAGAAGTCGAGGGCACCAGCACCAGGACAGAGCCAGGCCTTTGCGATGACCATTGAGGAGGCAGAGACAGCTGGAGAGGTGATCGTATTTACTATTTTAGTAGCTTTACCAGCAGTAGTATTATTTAATTCTGGTGTCACACACTCTTTCATAGCAACTGCATCCCTTTCGAAGATTAAGAAGATTCTTTTGGGAGGTAGAATAGTACCAGTTAGTGACACTTGTAGATCTTGTTCAGTAGTTGTTTGCGGGCGAGAGATGCATGCCCGATTTTTAGTCTTCTCCATGCCAGACTATGTCATTATCCTAGGTATGGATTGGTTGAGCCAATACCATGCTATGCTAGATTACGGATGTGGATGCATTATATTTAGACCACAAGATCACCCTGAGTTTGAGTTTCTTCAGGGAGCCCGAGAGCATGGTGTCCAACCTACCTTAGCGGCACACATTGCAGAAGGTGAACCGGTATACTCCCGCATTATATCAGAGTTTGAGAATGTGTTTTTCGAGGATCTTCCCAGCCTTCCACCTGACAGAGAGATAGAGTTTACTTTAGAGTTGACTCCCGGAGCCGAGCCAGTTACTTTCCCCTTCTACAGACTAGCACCAAAAGAGTTGGTTGAGTTGAAGGTCCAAGTAGATGATCTCTTAGACAAGGATTTTATTCAGTCTAGTGTTTCTCCATGGGGAGCACCCATCTTATTTGTGCCAGAGAAGGACGAGACAGTACGTTTGTATATCTATTACAGGGCGCTAAATATTGTAACGATAAAGAACAAGTACCTTTCGTCTCACATCGATAATTTATTTGATCAGCTGAGTAGTGCATTGTGTATTCTCGAAGATCAATCCCAGATCTGGCTATCATTAGATCAAGGTGAGAAAGGACATTCTGAAGATATATTTTCAGATGAAGTTTGGGCACTATGAGTTTTTAGTCATGCCGTTTGGTTTAACCAACACGCCAGTTGTATTTATGAGCCTGATAAATAAGTTTTTTCACCAGTACTTGGATAAGTTTGTAGTGGTATTTATTGATGACATCTTGGTATATTCCAAGATCCAGGAGGAGCATGAGGAGCATCTCAAGATCGTGTTGGAGACGTTAAGGTAGGAGAGATTGTATGCCAAGCTCAGCAATTGCGAGTTCTGCTTGGATAGGGTACCATTCCTGGGTCACATAATCAATGGAGATGGACTATCAATTGACCTAGAGAAGATTATGGCAGTGGAGACATGGCCTACCCCTACATCAGTTACGGAGGTTAGGAGTTTTCTCGGAATTATCGGATATTATCAGAGGTTCATAAAAAACTTCTCGAGGATCGCTGAGCCTATGAAGTGGTTGACGCATAAAGGCGAGAAGTTTATCTGGACTGAGGAGTGTCAGACGGCTTTCGATGAGCTGAAGAAGCATCTGATGAAAGCACCAATTTTGACACTTTCTTCTAGATTTGGAGGATTTTTGGTCTATAGCGATGCGTCTGGGAGCAGACTAGGATGTGTACTAATGCAACACAATAAGGTGATAGCTTACACATCGAGACAGCTGAGGGTTCGTGAGAAAAATTACCCAACACATGATCTAGAGCTAGCTGCAGTGATATTTGCACTAAAGCTTTGGCGGTACTACCTATATGGAGAGCGTGTTAAGATTTACACATATCATAAAAGTTTGAAGTATGTTTATACTCAGAAGGAGCTTAACATAAGATAGAGGCATTATCTAGAGTTGATGATAGACTATGATATTGAGTTACAGTACCACCCTGGTAAGGCGAATGTTGTAGCAGATACCTTAAGCAGGAAGCCCATGACATACTTTTTGATGACTCAGCGAGATTTGTTAGAGGATCTTTAGGAGCTCGGGATAGAGGTTGTATTGCCAGGCATGGATGGACAGTTAGCCAGTCTAGACGTTTAGTCTATATTGGTTGAGAGGATCAAGGCAGCCTTGCCTACCGATGCGAGATTTTGGAGACTGCGAGAAAGGACAGAGGCCGACATGCAGACTTGACTCCGGATTCAGGAAGAAGGAATATTGGGGTATAGAGATCGCCTATATGTTCCGTGTGGCGAGCTACGCTAGAAGTTGATGACCGAGGCCCATAGCTTAATTTATTTTATTTATCCCGGGGGTACGAAGATGTACCGAGATTTGAGACAACACTACTAGTGGCATGGGATAAAGAGGGAGATTACAAGATTCGTGGCAAGATGTTTGGTCTGTCAGCAAGTCAAGGCCGAACATCAGAGGACTGCAGGACTATTGCAACCGCTTCCCATTTCTGAGTAAAAGTGGAAGCACATTACCATGGACTTCGTCATAGGATTTTTGAGGAGCTCTAGTGGGAAGGATGCAGTCTTGGTTGTCGTGGACTGACTCACTAAGTCGGTGCATTTCTTTCCCTTAAGAGTTAGGCAGTCCACGGAGATATTAGCTGACATGTACATGAGGCAGAAAGTACGACTACATGGAGTGCCTGTCAGCATTGTCTCGGATTGTGATTCTAGATTCACGTCACATTTCTGGCAGAGTATGCAGGAGAGTCTAGGAACTCGCCTCAAGTTCAGCACTGCATATCATCCACTGACTGATGGTCAGTCAGAGCGCACGATTCAGATACTAAAGGATATGTTCAGAGGATGCATGATCGACTTTGGAGGATCTTGGGAGGACAATCTACACTTGGTAGAATTCTCCTACAACAACAGCTACCAAGCAAGCATACAGATGGCACCTTATGAGGCACTGTACGACAGAAAGTGTAGGTTGCTGGTATTTTGGAGTGACGTGGGAGCATCAAATACTTGGTCTAGAATTGGTAACACAAATAGTAGAGAAAGTAAAGCAGATTCAGGGCTACCTACGCGCAGCACAGGACAAGCAGAAGCATTGGGCAGATGCACACTGTAGACCTTTGGAATTCAAGGAAGGTGACCATGTATTTTTGAAGATATCGTCTACTCGTGGTACCATCATATTTGGGGGCATAGGCAAGCTGAGTCTGAGGTACATTGGACCTTTGACATCTTGGAGCATATTGGTGAAGTAGCTTATCGTCTTGCATTGCCTCCGTCACTAGAAGGCGTGCACGACGTATTTTACATATCACAATTGAGGAGATACGTGGTAGACCCTAGCCACGTGCTCGATCATTCAGATATTACAGTCGAGCCCAGTTTATCTTATGTGGAGAAGCCAGTAGGGATACTCGATCGCAGTGAGAAGGTTTTGAGGGGACAAACTATTCGACTGGTCAGAGTTACATAGAAGCATCATTCGCTGGATGAGTCTACCTGGGAGTGCGAGAATTCCATTCGACAATATTTTATGCATTTATTTGAGGACTGAGGTACGAATTTACGTACTGGATTTTGATTTCCGGTTAAGTTTTTAATTCTCGCAACTCTTATTCGTACTTTATTTTTAATTTCAGGGACACAATTATTCTAAGTTGGGATGGATGTAAACCCCCTCAAAATAATTTTAGGTAGACTAGATATGGTAAGAATTTTGGTTTAGTTTCAGGTTGACTAAGGTTTAGAAATTAGGGTTATATAGACTCTTTAATTTAAACTCTTGGTGTACCTTACCGTTGCTACAATAATTGGAGCACAACAATAGCCTTTACTTTCAAACAAATCTTTATACTCTTGACCTTACAAGCCAACCTAGGTACTGGACATTTTGTCACTCACAAACATACTCCCTTGTGCTCTATTTTAATTGCATAACTTTCTAGTTACAAAAATTTATTCTTTAATCATATGCCTTATACCTATATCGTTGCCATTAATTTGGGGACACAAACTCAACCTGTTTGGCATAACCAATTTAAGGGTCCAAGACTGATACCAAGCCTGCACCGTCCATGATATTTGTGTCACTCCCAATTGAGACCCCATGTACTCCCATTTAATTTAAGAGCACCTATGGCACATTATTTAATTAAATTGGGGAAACCAACTTAACCTAACCGTAAGTTAAGCTAATGCCCATTCATGAGGCTTATACAAAACACCCAACACCTTTCCATCCTACAAAACACAAACACCAACTTTTCACATCAAATCCTTACTCTTTTTCCTTTATGTGTAAACACCCAAATGTTAAGGGACTCAAATGCAAAGATGTTGCTAGGTGTCACACTCCTATTGGTGCAAACCAAATGAATAAATCTCCCTCCCCCATCCTCATGACCGGTCACCTCACACTCTCTCTCCCCTTGAATAGTACTTTTTCTCATGTGAAATCCTAGACCTTGATTCAAATTTCCCCTATCATCACCATACATTCCCTCTATATTAACACACACACACACACACACCTCCTTCCCCATGTGGCCTTCCCTAATCCCAAGAGAAAACCTAAAAATTCACACCACACTCTCTTTCCTTCCCTCCCCATCATCTCAGCCAAAACCTTCTTCTCCTATTCTTCTTCTTCTTCATTATTCTTCTTCTCCATTCTTCTTCTTCTTCACCTCTACTTCTTCATCAACACCATCGCTGGACCACCATCACCATCACCTACAATACCGCCTCCACCACAAGTTGCCATCTCTAATATGATACTATCACCGTCATCGAACACCACCGCTGCCACCTACACCATCACTTCCAACACCACCTAGCTCAACACCACCCGACTACACCACCACCTACACCACGAGCCAGCGACTACACCACCACCTTCACCACCGTAGCTACCAGCACCACCAACGAAGCTACCGGCACCACCACCAATAGCACCTTTGCCACCACCTCACGACTTCACCACCACCACCACCACCGTCGGCCTCACCCTACCCCGACAACACCACCATGACTCCAACACGAGCAGAGCCACCACCACAGCCAATACCACCCCCCACCGAGCGTCACCGCCGAGCATCACCACCTTCGAGCACCACTACCACTACCACTACCATCACCATCACCTACACTCTATTCTAATCACCACCACCCTCACCACCACCGAGCACCACCCCTACCACCACTGTCGACACGAGCACCACAACCATGGTCGACACCGCCGCAGACCGAAGCCGCAGCACCATCGCTGCCACCACCCGCAACCACCTTGGTAACTTCTCCTCCTTCGTCCTTATTTTATAGTTATTTTTATGTGTTAAAAGAAACCCTAGTTAGGATTTAGGGTTCCCTGAGTAATACCCATGTTTAGTTTAATGGCATTTGTCTGGCATTATATATATATATATGTATATATATATATATATATATGTATATATATATATATATATATATGTATATATATATATATATATATATATATATATATATATATATGTATATATATATATATATATGTATATATATAAATGCATGAATGAAGGGGATGTTTTTCTAATGAATTTCGGTTTGATAGCTTGATGTTATGATTGAGGATATTATATGTGAATATTATGCATATTTAGGTGTGAAAACTAAATTAGGTTTATACATTTATGTCTATGATTACAGGGATGGTATGGTCGAGGATGAACATTATATATAAATGACGAAATCATATTTGATGAATATTAGTGCTTGAGGATATTATTTGAGGACATTATGCTATTTGATGGTTCATATTTAATGCAACATTTTTCTAGTTAACTTGGGTCAGCCCTCTAGAAAGTACCTTATACGTGAGTTATGTAATTAAGACAAAAACATATGCTAGTTCATGATGCCATCTCTTATTTTAGATAGTTTCAAGCTAGATTATTAATTATTTTATATATCCTCTGTAGGTACTTTGGGATCCTCGGACTTGGACGTTGTACCGGAGCCCCGCCTTCAGCATCCGGATCCAAGCAAGTGTAACTTGCCATTCTGTATCTCAGTTCCAGATTTATTATTTATTTTATCTATACATTGTGTGCGCTTGGATCAAAATCGTTACTTAGTATCCGGGTCATATCCGGGTGCAGACGTTCGTCGGTAACGTCTAGTATCGATTGTTAGATATTTCTCGAATCCTTATGTACCTACTTGGTTACATCAAAATCCTAGGACACATTCAGACACTATCATCGTGCCAGACTTCTTGTATCTTGATAGTGTCAATATGACCAGAATTTGTGATGACTATAGGATTGTGATTGTTGCTAGTTACTTCAGTATGATGAGACTGTTAGATAGAGGTCCAGGCTCAGCGAGCAGCGGATGCATCTCGTTGACCGCATTGGGAGGGAAAGACAGTTATTAGAATATATATATATATATATATATATATATATCCTTATTTATATAGAGATCCTATATCTGGAGTCGTAGTATTACCCGTGTGACTCTGTGCTTGAAGCTACGGTATGCACCGTGTGTCTTTGTGCCTAGGAGCTACGAATTTATATTTAGAAAGCCCACGTGTCGAACGTTGTCTTCAAGTTGTGTTTCACTTAGGTGGTTATTCTAGATTACACCAGCGTATCACTTGTTTCCTTTTTGTTTTACTATGGCATGCTATTTTTGTACCTTATTATGTCCCTCTAAGGACCTGGTTCCCTTCCAAGCTTCGGTGATGAGGACTACCCGGAGGAGTATGGACCGGGTGTATATCCAGGAGCAGGACTTGTTGCAGAGGATGAGATCATTCCCGAGGACTTCGCTTGATCAACGGTAGTGTCTTCACCCTGGGCCCGATATCATTATCTAGTTTACAGATTTTGGCCCTAGTTATATTACTGCTTCCTTTTATTCAGTATTTGTATTGGTGGGTTTGTTCTCGTATGACTCTATCAGTATTATATTATGATAGATTTCCAGACTTATTTCTTTTCTGCACATTAGTATACTTGATTTCCCTATATGATCCATATTCTTATGTTTGTAGATAAGATTTAGTTGCATTACTTATATTTTATTTGTTGGGTTATATCATTGTACTTTACAGCTTAGGTGCACTCCAATGGGTCTATTAGAGAGATGCCCTTCAGAGTGTACCCGCTGGCCAAAGCCACGTGGCTCAGTTCCTTATATTTGAAACTGGGGCGTGACACATACCTAGAGTTAAGTACGGGTGCTAGGTTGAGACGACAACCGATATCAGAGGTAATGTGGATGTGATAATTGATAGCCAAACTCGGGAGGTTTGCTCAGAGCTAATATGGACATGGCAAACTCGAACAGGAAGAAATATTAGGACAATAGTTCAGAGGTAATATGGATATGAACCAATATCCGGGAAACTCATTTAGGAGTGGTTTGCAGGGTGTGGTTTATCAAGGAACGTAGATAGACCTGAGGGTTACTCCGCTGGGGAGATCGTTAGGACGATAGCTCAGAGAAAATATGGATATGGCTAGTGTTTAACTAGACTGGGTTATTTTATTTTTTTGGGTGGTCCCTGCGGGAGTATGCAGATAGACCTAGGGACTACTCCGTTTGAGTAGTTTTGAGGGTCTATTATCCATTGCATATCTAGGACTCCTGAATACCGATAATGGCTTATTGAGGAAAGGTAATGCTATGCATAGGCACTTGCGGGAATGAACAACAAAGAGTGGGAGCACTATATGTCTTTGTTATCCTGCAGGGGATAGAAAGAAGTACAAGCTTAGCCTTAGACATAGTACTTTTTCAGGAACTTGTCGTTGATGTCATGAGCAAGTCGCCATTAGGTTTTGTCAGTCGGCAGGTGCCTTTGGAGAATACAGATTCTACGACAAGTGGGCTTCCAATTTGGGTTGGAACTTGCTGGTAGTCTTGTGGGTCATAACCATCGGTCTTCTTACTGTCAAGATGAGTTCACCCACTTGGTAATTTCTTTTCTTGACTTGTTTGTTGAAGGCTCCTGAGAGGCGCGCTTGGTACAGCTCAATGCATTGTTGAGCTAAGTATCGCTTCTCGTTGAGTTCTTCTAACTCTTGTAGCCTTCAGCGGTGATTTTTTTCGACGGTTAATTAGTTGGAGAGGGCTACTCGGAGTGATAGAATTTAGACCTTGAGAGGGAGACCACTTCGCTTTCGTAGACCAAAGAGAATGGCGTACTGCCAGTAGGTGTACTGACTGTTGTGCGATAGGCTCAAAGATATTCACCCAGCTTCTCATTTCAGTCGCATTTATTGGATGACATAAACTTTTTGAGTAGCTTTATGATGGCCTTATTGAAGGCTTTTGCCAGACTATTTTTTGCTAGGTTGTAGGCAGTTAAGGTTATATTCTAGATTTGGTTTTTGTCACAAAATTGGTAGAAAGTATGACTTGCAAACTGTGGACCATTTTCATGAATGATCCTTCGTGGTAAGTTGAAGCAGTATATGACGTGATGCTTGATGAAGCTGATTAAGTTTGACATTTTAATTTCAGCGAGTGGTAGACTTTCGCCCACTTGGAGAAGTAGTTAGTAATGGCGAGGATGAACCAATATCCTTTATACGAAGGTGGACTGATTGGTCCTATGATATCCATGCCCCAGGCTTCGAACGACCAATATGCAACAGTCGGGTGTAGGTATTCTGAGGGTTGGTGGATGAAGTCAGCATGGACTCGGCACATCTAGCACTTTCTTGCATAGTCGACAGTATCTGTCAGCCAATAGTAATACATTCTCCGCAGATGGGCCGGTAGCTTGTGGACGGGCTGATGGTGTAACTACCACTTTTCCAGAGAGGGATATTTTTATAATTTTGTATGTTGTTAATTTTTTTAAATATTATATATTAGTGATTACCTAAAATTATATTAGTGGTTAGTGGTTAGCCTATTGGTTAGATTTAGTTCTTATTAACCTAAGTAGACCCAACTAGACTTGACATGACCCATTAGTGTAACCAATTAGTTTAGTCATGGTTGACTCACTTAATTAGAGAGAATGATTATAAAATCCCTTCCATTACTATTTAGAACCTTCCATTAATTAAATCCATTAAGTACTTAAACCTTCATGACAAATTGTGAGGGGCATATAGGGAATTTTATATTTTTTATTAGGGTTAGGAGTGGTCGGCCCTATTTTTAAGTAGGGAGAGTCTCTCTCCTCATCATTTTAGCCTATTTTCCTTCCAATTAGCTCATCTCTATTTTTCCTCATATCTATTTCATTCCAAATCTTTCCTACCAAATATACCATTATTTCTTCATACCAAATCCAACCTAAGAAGCTTGAAGGAGCAAAGAGAAGCTTTGGTGTGGAGCTTGCTTGAAGGAGGTGTCCATCCATTTATTTGTGTCCTCTTAGTGTATTGCATTAGAAATCCATCTTCCAATAGGTAAAATTCGTATTCCCCTAATCATTTCCATTCTAATTAGTGTATTAGACCCATATGGACCTTCACTTGGCTAAGGGCTACCCATAGAAAGAAGAACTAGGTTCATAGGAGGCCTATGGTAATAGTTACATTGACTTTTGTGGCCAATTTGGGGAAAATCCAAATTTGGACCACTAGGTATTTGTAGGGATGTCTCATAGGTGATTTTAGGTTGTGATTCATGATTTGAGAGAGTATATGTGTCCACAAATAGATACGGAGAGTCCGTATCAAGATACACCATGATATGAGGGATGAGATTTGGGAATTTTAATGTATTTGGAGTCCTAGCATGTCAATTTTCTCATATTACCTTAGAATAGCTTCTATTTGTGTTATTTATATTATATTAAATATTTTGGTATGGATTGATATTATAAAAGGATATTTGGTCTGTTGGTTCAGTTATACAGAGAGCTTGAAGGGGGTTGCGTGTTGTGCACATTTGTGCACAGTAAGGTGGGGTTCAGGTTGCTTTTTGTGCTACACTGTTGCGGTTTATGGGAGATGCACAACTACTACATAAGTTGTAACTGTAGTTCATAGTAGCAATGTAGAGGTTGGAGCTTGAGGGGAAAGCTCGAGAGTTGTATGAGAGCTCGACTACAAGGCTTGTGCAATGATTTGTAGGCCAAGGAGGAGTATGCAAGTGTCTGCAGCATTTAGGATGGAGGCAATTTTAGAGCAGCAGTTGGGGTGTGCCACTTTTTGAGCACTGCAAGTGGAAGAGAAGGAAGGTTTCTATGCTACTAGGCAAGTGTTCTGAAACAAGCAGTAGAAGTTTTTGGGAGTAGAAGGTAGCATGGAGCAACTGCTAACGTATGAGGGAGTAACATAGTATTCATTCCCAACTTTTGGGGAGTGAATGACTATGGGTAATGCCCGAGGTTGAGCACATCTAGGCTAGTGAAGATAGTGTGGTATTAGTTGACTAATGTATGTGTATCACAAGATGGGTATAGGGTAAGGTATGAACTATAGTGCCCCGCTCTGCATAGGCACTATGTACAAGTGATATCGCTTTGCTTGCTCGAGCGAAAGCCTTCTCGAAGAGTTTTCGATCGAAATACAAGACGGTTGATCTAAGTGAGTGGGCATAATTTCATTCTCTGATTTTTACACGCCTTAAAAATAAATCTGAGTTTTTGAAATGCTTGTTTTATTAATAAGATAATATTTGTATTAGAAATGATAGAACGAGAACCTGCATGCTTAACAAGAGAACTTGTATGCTTGTGTAAAAAAAGATAGAATATTGCCATGCTAAGTCAAGATAGAAAAGAAATATTGCATGCTTAGTTACACTGACACCACTATCAAACGAACCCTTAGCATGCTAAAAAGATAGGTAAAGGAATTGCTTGAACAAGTCCCTATGTCATATACTAAGAAAGAGTAGAATTGCATGCTTTAGAAAAAAGAGATAGAAGAACTACTATTATGCTTACATACATAGAATTTTCTCGCATGTTTCTATCGTACTGAAAGAGATAGATATTGCATGCTAGTTGTTATGAAAATTATTATCGTGCTTGCTAATATATGTTTCGCTTTCCTATTTTCTTATATCGAACTGCTATAATTTATTAATTCATATAAGCAGAGACTAATAGTGCGTCCTGACGTACGGTCCTTGTGATCTAGTGGGATGTGCTATTAGTTGTGTGAAAGAAGATTGAACCTATCGCTCATTTTAAAAAGAAGGAAAGATATGTTTTGCTTGATCATTATTTTGCTTGTATTATAGATATCATGCCATGCATTGGTCTTGGACGACTTATAAAAAAGGTCTTGTCTCTCGAATGGTTCCTGGGGCACTGGGAATCGCTCGGTCCAGAAGAGATTTTTATTTCATCCTGAGGATACGATCCTACGGGGTCTAGTGGGATGATGTGTCTATTAGTTTTGTGCGAAACCCAAGATATCGTAGCTGCTAGTATTCATGTGTGTTGGTGAAGGGCTGAACCTTGAGTCATAGTTGCCGACACATGCGCGTGCAAGTACAGAGCTGAACCTGGAGTTACCGCTGCTAATCATGGGGCTACCCAAGGACCATCAAGTAGTAGGGCGCATGCTAGGTTAGTCTTTTTGCATACCTAACTATTTGATGCAGGGACGGACAGGGAATAGAACATATATGTTTATGGAAATTTTTGCTAACTTGTTTGTCTGCTGCAAGGATAACCGTTCAACAAAGGGTAAAAATCACCGAATAAGTGAAGCATTGATTTTTTTATTATGCTTTGAATCTCATTTTGCCTCTAGACTTGTATGTTTCACTTGATGTTTTACTGCTGCCCTTAGTAATGAATTGATAAGTCCACTAGAGTAACTTGTGTTCCTAAAGAGTTAGTAAATATGGTGCATGATACATGTTGTGCACTGTACAATAGAACACCGTCCCGATTGTATGCTTAATTGTTTGAATATGAAAACTGTTTCCAAAGCTATATTTTTAAAACAAGTAAACTGACTCTAACCCTATGTTGCATGAAACGAACCTAGGTAAAAGTAGCAAGATCACTAGTAATGTAATATTTTGTCAGATGCTTACTTAGTGTTGGTTTCAGAAAGTGTAGCTTTTATTCGTTGATTTTATACTCACCAGTACTTTCTCCAAAGTGCTGACACACCAAAAGTTTGCTTGTTCGTAGGTGCTGGATTGTTCGAGGAAGCGATAGTCGTGCATCATCCCCAGGACCCGAAAATCTGGATTCGATGCCTTGAGCCATATCGAGTTGTGTTGTGTACTACTTTTGTATAAAGGAATATAATGTATGGAACAATATTATTGTATTCGGAAGAGTGCTTGAGCGATTTGTAACCTTGGCTTAGCACCACTTGCAACACTTTTGAATATCAATAAAAGATGCTTGTTTCCTTATGCCATTGTATTCTTTACTTTTTTACAAAATGTGTCGCTGCTTCCGTCTTGAATAGCTTACTTGTCCTTGTTCAAGCTTTGGCCTTGTGCTAGCGCAATTTAGGCTTGTATGGCATTACACCCATACGAGAATGGTCGGTCTTGCAAGGACCCAAGCGACGACAAACGGCCCTACGGGATCGGGACGTGACATAATGGTCTCAGAGCAACTCGTTTCTTTGCCCATTCTGTTGTCTTTTACTCAGAGATATCCCCGATATTGTGCTGTAATGAGCGTTCCATATAATAAGTCCATAGATATTCTCAAAGGTGCGCACAAAAGTTTACTTTCTTGTTTTTTGGAGATGTGATTTCGTGATTCTTGATTTGATTGTGTTTTCAATTGAGGATGGTGAGGGGTGAGGAATATCGCTGCTTTGGATTTTGTAAGTTTCTCCTTGAGTTTTGAGGATAAAACTTTTTGTCAGTGGGTAAGTATGTAGTGCCCCGCTCCGCATAGGCACTATGTACAAGTGATATCGCTTTGCTTGCTCGAGCGAAAGCCTTCTCGAAGAGTTCTCGATCGAAACACAAGACGATTAATCTAAATAAGTGGGCAGAACTTCATTCTCTGATTCTTGCACGCCTTAAAAATGAATCTGAGTTTTTGAAATGTTTGTTTGCTTAATAAGATAATGTTCGCAGTGGAAATGATAGGACGAGAACCTGCATGCTTAACAAGAGAACTTGTATGCTTGTCTAAAAAGAGATAGAACCTTTCCTTGCTAAGTCAAGATAGAAAAGAAATATTGCATGCTTAGTTACACTGACACCGCTATCAAACGAACCCGTGTCATGCTAAAAAGATAAGTAAAGGAATTGCTTGAACAAGTTCCTTTGTCATATGCAAAGAAAGAGTAGAATTGCATGCTTTAGTAAAAAGAGATAAAAGAACTACTATTATGCTTGCATACATAGAGTTTTCTCACCTGTTTTCTATCGTACTGAAAGAGAGAGATATTTTATGCTAGTTGTTATGAAAATTGTTATCGTGCTTGCTAATATAAATTTCGCATGCCTATTTTCTTATATCGAACTGCTATAATTTATTGATTCGTATAAGCAGAGACTAATAGTGCGCCCTAAGGTATGGTCCTTGTGATCTAGTAGGGTGTGCTATTAGTTGTGTGAAAAAAGATTGAACCTATTGCTCATTTTCAAAAGAAGAAAAGATATATTTTGCTTGATCATTGTTTTGCTTGCATTATAGATGTTTCATGCCATGCATTGGTCCCGGACAACTTATGCACAAGGTCTTGTCTCACGAACGGTTCCTGGGGCACTAGGAATCGCTCAATCAGGAAGAGAATTTTGTTGTACCCTGAGGATACGGTCCTACGGGGTCTAGTGGGGGTGATGGGTCTATTAGTGTTGTGCGGAACCCACGATATCGCAGCTGCTAGTATTCATGTGTGTTGGTGAAGAGGTAAACCTTGAGTCATAGCTGCCGATATATGCGTGTGCTAGTGCAGAGATAAACCTTGAGTCACCGCTGCTAATCATAGGGCTACCCATAGACCATCATATAGTTAGGGCACATGCTAGGTTAGCCTTCTTGCATACCTAAATGTTTGCTACAGAGACGGACATGAAATAAAACATATATTTTTATACAAATTATTGCTAACTTGTATGTCTATTGCAAGGATAACCGTTCGGCGAAGGGTAAGAAATACCGAATAAGTGAAGCATTAATTTTCAATTATGCTTTGAATCTCGTTTTGCCCCTAGACTTGTATATTTCACTTGATGTTTCACTGCTACCCTTAGTAAAGAATTGATAAGTCCACTAGAGTAACTTGTGTTCCTAAAGAGTTAGTAAATATGGTGCACGATACATGCTACACACTGCACGATAAAACATTGTCCGAATTGTATGCTTAATTATTTGAATATGCAAACTGTTTCCAAAGCTATATTTTTGAAAGAAGTAAACTGACTCTAACCCTGTGTTGTATGAAATGAACCTAGGTAAAAGTAGTAAGATTATTAGTAATATAATATTTTACCACATGCCTACTTAGTGTTGGTTTCAAGAAGTGTTGCTTCTGTTCATTGATTTTATACTCACCAGTACTTTCTCCAAAGTACTGACCCACCAACAGTTTGCCTGTTCGCAGGTGCTGGATCGTCCGAGGAAGCAATAGCCGTGCCTCATCCCCAGGACCCAAAAATCTAGAGCTAATGTCTTGAACAGTATCGAGTTGTGTTGTGAACTGCTTTTGTATAAAGGGATGTAATATATGAAACGATGTCATTGTATTCGAGAGAGTGCTTGAGCAATTTGTAACCTTGGCTTAGCGCCGCTTGTAACACTTTTGAATATCAATAAAAGATATTTTTTTCCTTGTGCCATTGTGTTCTTTACCGTTCCTTCCGTCTTGAATAGCTTACTTACCCTTATTCAAGCTTTGGCCTTGTGCAAGCGCAACTTAGGCTTGTACGACATCATGCCCGTGTGAGGACGGTCGATCCCGCAAGGACCCAAGCGAGGATGAATGGCCCTGCGGGATCGGGGTATGACAAGAACAGGTGTTGTATACGTATATGCTAGTAGAGTGAACTGGGAATATCAAGTGTGGTTAAGAGTAGTGTACTAGTATAGGTAATTCAATTGAGTAGTAGAGATGAGTGTATCCAGGGTATTTTGTATGCTCAGATGTGTGAGGATGTTAGGATTTGTCTTGTGTATGTGTGTGTGTGTGGTTTAAAAGAGAGAACACTTGGGTATTTAGTGGTGTGCTTGTGCCTGTGATGGTATTGAGAGTTGTAAACCCCCTCACCCAAAATAGGTATTTGGTGTTTATTTTGAATTTTTGTATTTTTTTAGACTTTATTTTAAACAATTAAAATCCAATAATTTTATTAGGACACTTCATCGTGGTTTGGACATGAATAATATAGGATGACCCCAAAATCTGTATCGTCCTTCATAGGAAGTAGCCTACACATGAGACACTACTCGTAGGATCTTTTCGTGGCACAAGAATTTGACCCCTTGGCATTAGTATGACATTGGTGTAACGACCATAGACTATGTGTTAAATATTTAGATAATCTATATATAATTTATTTGTGGTCATTTTTAATTTCCAACTTCCTACAATTAGCAGCCCATAATTCTTCGTATCAAGTTAGACATTTTTCTTTTTTATAGATTTGCATATTATTTACTACTACCTATTTTGTGGATGACCATTTAATTAATTACTTAGTTAATTAGATAATACAATGATTCAATTTATGTAACTAGATAAATATATAATTATTAATTACAAAATATTTTATAAAATATTTGGAGTGTAGAATTTTATTAAGGCTTTATAAAATAATTTTCTAGAATTTATTGGTGTGCAAATATTATTTTTGGACTTTTTCTCATTTATATATAAATAAATATATGGTTAATAATAGTAATAATAATAATATTTGTAATATTGATAATAATAATAATAATAATAATAATAATAGAATTAGAAATAAAAAGAAAAGAAAAAGGAAAAGAAAAGAAAAGAAAAGAAAAGAAAAGAAATAGAAAACAAAAAGAAATAGAAAGCAAAAAAGAATAAGTAAAAGAAAAAGAAAAAGAAAACAAGAAAACAAGAAAACAAGAAAAATAAAATATATTAAAACCCTAATCCTAATTAAATCCCAACCCCTTATCCTTAATCGCCCTAGCCCAGCAACTAAACCCTTACTCATCCCAAGAACCCCCACCCCCTCCCCCGCGCACGGCAAGAGCCCTCACCGTTGTTTCCTTCTCCCCCTCTCTCTCTATCTCTCTATATATGTATATATATATATATACTATTAACACCAATCCCAAACTCTAACCCTAGCGGCCACATCGGCGACCACCTTCCGACCACCGACCCCATCCCGGCGCCCCCGCCCCCGCGAAGACCGCCACCGCGCAGCGCCACCGTAGCCCGCCGGCCGACCGCCGCCGTCAGTCCCCGCGCGCGTCGCGCGTAGTGCACAGAAATACCGCCTCCAACAGCCCTACTTCAAGGTGACATATCTCCCTCATCTCTCATCCTTTTCTCGAACGTTTTATTCGTGTACGTTCACAAGCTAACCCTCTAGGATTTTCATTCAAGCGGTATGAGTTTTCGTGTCCCGAATTGGTCAAAAAATCGACCGAAAAATGATCGAAAAACTGACCAAACAGTTCAGAACTTCGAATCCAAAATCCCATGTTCATACCCAATTTGCCATCACCCTGTCTATTATTTTCGAAAACAAATAAAAGTGGTTTTCTTCTCCAGATAACCAAAAAAATTATATTCTTTTAGTTTTTGTTAAATTGTTCTATGTGTTAAATTATTCAACCTCCAAATTGACCAAAAACTTGTTTTTTAAAATAGTAGAAAATTATGATACGGAGTGCCCCCCGCCAAACGGGGCCACCTCGGCACTCACCAATTGAACCAAAAGGCTCGTATGGTATATCCTGACATGTGGACTTTCGCAAAAACTGATTTGGACGTGTGTGCGTGTCGGAATCAACCCGCATCCGTAAAAAGTCTCCGTATTGCGACTTTTGCAAAGCACCGCACCATTTCATGTACGCTCGTCGGAATATGACAAAACTTGCACCATTGGATTCGTGATATCACGCTGGTCCTGTGACCCAAGTTTCATGCGATTCCGAGACAGTTGACTAAGCCGCCTATTTGCGGGCCCTAAGGTTGACTTTTAGGGCAAATTTGTGATCGGTTCACCGGAATCCAAAATTGGTCATACCGTCGAGTTCGTATCATTATTTAGAATTTGTTTGACCTATAATTTATCTCATTTAGAGACATTTACCTCTGACACACTTTTCGGTGCAAATTGGCCCACATGTGGACCCGCTTTGACAAAAATTACTGTTTTGCCCCTGTGTCCAAATTGGACGAAAGGGTAGTATTTTCTAGCTATCTCGCTTATTTTGGGAACGTTGGTGATGTTTATTTTAGCATCCGGAGATGTTCATTCTGATGTCATAGTTCTGATCCAATGTGCCTGACGTTTGGACGTGTACACTTTGCAGCTTTCTTGCCAGGCAAGATACCTTACCAAATTGCTTACAGTACCTTTGCATGCTTATTATATTTTTATATATTCATTGCTTGTGTATTTTATTTCAGTCATAATTATATACTATATATATGTTGACACACACTTGACACATAGTATCATGGGAGAGGAGGACAATCAGTAGGCGTATGGGCTATAACTACTCTGGTAAACCGTTGTATCTAGCACGCACTACGGTAGTATGTCGCGCTAGTAGCTACCCTCGCGGTATGTCAATTTTTGGAGTCGCGCTGGTCGCTACCCTCGTGGTATATCGATTTCTGATGTTCTAGACGTGTGTGTGAGTTGTGAGATTAGATAGAGTAGCCTACCCATGCCCATGCGTCAAAAAGTTGTACTCATTATGCATTCATATATATTGTCTTGTACAACATACTTATATATTTTCTACCTATTATGCATGTTTATTGTATTTCGATTGGCATGCTTCTATGTATCTTGTTACGTCCCTCTGAGGACCTGCTCCCTTTCCAGGTGTAGACGACCATGATTATTCGTAGGAGCGCGGATCAGGACTTGCTACTTATCTCTTTCAAGGAGGTCTTCTCTTCGAGTCTCATCATTCATTAGATATTCTTATGTGGTTTCTCTTACATTCTAGTTTGGTAGTGGATTTGTCTCCACCCAACTACTTGTTCTTATCAAGCATTTTATACTTGATTCAGTTATAGTTGATTGGTTATTTAATTCTGTGGATGAGATCTAGTTATGCCCTGTGACTTATAACAATATATATACCATATATTAGTTATTATTCATATTACAACATACGTGTGTATTAGGGTATCCATATATCGGAGTTGTCATATACATACGGCTGGCATGCTTACGTATTCCTGATCCTACGTATTTTGGGACTGGGGAGTGACATATTTTTATGGTGGCCCATGCAGGTCAAGAGCATATTGTCTCGATTACGTTACTGTACCGAGCAAGCCTACGTATAGGATTAGAGTATATGATCTCATCTACTTATTTAATCACCGCCCTTGATTTTATTTCGCATTCTTAATTGATTGTTCGTATCGCATCTTGCTTGATTCCTTCACAACGTCAATCTTATCTTTTCTTTCGTGCTTGATAGGGGTTAGGAAGATGACTTGTACTAGATATATCCACTCTATTGTTCAATAACGCTATTAGTTAAATTTTTTTAAGTTTGGTAGTTTGCCTCATAACCTAGTATCATATAGTCATGCCCCAGTCCCAAAAACATGTCACGTCCCAGTCCCAAAATACGTAGGACTAGGAATACGTAACATGCCCAGCCGTATGTATATGAACCCCAATATATGGAAATCATATATACACGTACGCTGTATATGAATATGCAATCCACCCGTGGTAATATATTGTCACAACAAGTCATACAGAATCTACATCTCATCCACATCACAAATAATAAGTAGGAATAAAGAGCTAAATAATAACTGGATATCCAAGATAAGTATCAAGTCTGATAGTCGGGTGGAAACAAATCCACTACAAAATGACTATATGAAGTATTAACAAAAATCTCTAAATAGTGGAAACAAGTCATAGCTACTCTGAGGGTAAGACCTCCTCAGGCTGGTAAGTAGATTTAGGTCCAGGTCCGTACTCCTGTGGATACTCCTGCTCGTCCATATCTGGAAAGGGACCAGGTCCTCAGAGGGACGTAACAAGATACATAATAATATGCCAATAAGTACTGAAATATAAACATCCAATGGGTCGTCTAACCGTCTAAGTAAATGCAATTCGAGAACAACTTTCCCAACGCATGGGCTATCTGGCCATAATGGGATTGGCATGATTCTCTCGGAGAATCATGGGCCTACAAGCATACCGTCTTTTGAACAGCAAAGGCCGCCTGTAATATATATAACAACCACCCATTTCTCCAGCGGAGAATCCGTGCGAACTATGGAAAGTGTAAAGAAGCCCAAACGCCTTACTTGTTGTTCTCCCCATCCCATGCTCTAAGCATGCCATATCCATGACACTATAAACCTCTAAATAACTGCTAGGTCTACTAGCATACAAAGTTTCTATCAGCAGTCATCCCTAACGTACGGCCAATACGTACAGGAGGCCAGACCTGTCACGCAGTCCATGATCTATATGAGACTCACAACCCGTGTAACAACTGTGTTATAGCCAATGAATCTAAGGATGCTCCATAATACTGGGGTGGTCTCATAAATATATCCAAAATCTACACAAATAAACATTTATATAAGCAGAATTAAACATGCATGTATTGGTTAGAATGTAAATATCAGTACAATGGCAAGGTATTATTTTTGGTTGTGGCCTATGCAGGTCCTTGAATATATTGTCTTGGTTATGTAACTGTACCAAGCAAGCCTGCGTATAGAAATAGAGTATAAGTATCTCCTTCATACTTGACTGAAACCTCATTCTTCCTTAAGTTTTATGCCAGAAACCCTTTACGCTGAAACCAGGGACCTCTATTTTATGTAGAGTAACCAATTTATTGGCGTAAAGCCAAACTATACAGAAGATTGTTTACTTTACGCTGCGGTTATAACAACTGCTAAACTACGTTCCTTTAGTCTTCTCAATCTATATGACGTCATGCAAGCCATGTAGGTAAACTATCCCAGCGTAAACTTGATGATTCCTGAATAAATAGATAACCATAGTAGAGTAGCTGATGAGGCGTAAAATGTAAGGATGGTAATATGAGCGTAATTACCATAAGTTTTAAGTTTTCCCAGCCATGACCAAATCTCGTGCATTAAATATAGAGATATGCATCGAGCCCAGTGTAAGAAACAGCTTTTGACGTGGCGTATAATTTTCTTCTGTTTTGATGCTTAAAAACTCACCTCAGCCTTGAGCGTAAAAACTTATTTTTTTTTGTCCATAGGCTCCATTCTCTTTCTTTGATGCATAAAAAACTGACTTGTAACAAATATGTTACTAAACGACAACATGGGTCTCTATGCAAATAATTATCACAGCCGTCCTCTCGATTATCGTGCGCTACTTTTGTCAGATGTCAGGTTCACTGAATTATCTGACAAATTCATCCGAGGAATATGAAGAGTTTATCGTACGACTTTATGCTGCAACGTATTTCAAATTTTACAGATCTCTTTACGCAGGAAATCTTCTACGCAGACCTTTTAGTAAGACTTTATGCAGCATATATATTTTACGCGCAGAAAAGTATAGCAGACTTTTTACGTGGTTAACTTTGAAACTATTTTATGCCGACAGTCTCGAATATCTATTTTACGCGGATATTTTTGAATCCTTACTTTATGTTCCTCTGCTTTACGCTGAATTATCTTGAAGCTATGCATTACGCAGGAAGCTTATTAACCTGTTTTACGCCAACTACTTTGAAGTCATATTTTACGCAGGGAGAAACTTCATGTATAATTGGGGATTTTTTACTGTAAATACGCGGACCATTCTCCAGCATATTTTATGCTTCTACATTCTATCTAATGCTTGTATCCTTCCTGTAATCCTTCTAAATATTGTACATCATCTACAGAGAGATGGATATGCAGAAGGAATGTATTGTCATAAATGGTGATACAACTCCTGGAGTCAATGGTCAGACTGAAGGAGAGACCTCAACTCCTAGACTTCCGGGACCAGATGGACAGATTCACAATCCAGTTCCATCTGATATTCCCGTTCCACCTAATGGGAACCTTCCAGTCTCATCAACACCGCAGGATGGCCAGGCTCAAATGTTCTAATTTTTCCAGATGATGATACAAGAACAAAGACAGCAAGCAGCAGAACAAAGACAAGAGTTCCTAGCAGCACTTGAAAGGATGGCTGCAAGGACTACTGTACTAGCTCAAGCACTAGCTCCAATACCTCGAGTTAAAGTTGGTTCAATAAAAGACTTTATACAGATGGGTCCGAGGCCGTACAAAGGCATTGAGAGCCCAGAGGAAACTACCAACTGGATCACGCACACTCAAAAATTATTAGAGGCATCACAGCTACCTGCAGACCTGTGGATGACGGGTGTAAGGACGCTTCTAGATGATAATGCTCATCACTGGTGGGAATCCATGGAGCACCAGTTGGGTACATACCAGACTTGAGAGCAGTTCCTGGAATGCTTTGAAAGGAAGTACTTCCCGGACACCGTCAGGGATGCATTATACGATCAGTTTCTCCACCTAGAACAAGGGAACAAAACGGCTGACGAGTACGATGCTGAGTTTAGTCGCCTCAGTAAATATGGCGCTGCCTTGATACCAGATGACTTGGCCAAGGCTAAGAGGTTTCATCGTGGACTAACTCAGGAGCTACAATACTATACTAGCTTCCAGTCCTGAATCTCTTATGCCGAGTTACTGACAGAAGTCAGATTGCAAGAAACTATCAGCAGAGGAAAGGGAGGTCAGCTAAGGATGCAGCAAGGACATCAAAAACACAACAAGGAGGACCTATCAGACGTCCTTTAGCTCATCAACAACAGTATCAGCATAGAGCAGGACCATACCAGGTTCCAGATAAGCTCCAATATAACTATTGTGGGAGACGCGGGCACATCTCAAGAGACTGTCGGGCCCGTTTGGGACAGTGTATGAGATGTGGTTCTGGACAGCACCAGGCAAGAAAATTTCTAAAGCAACAGACACTTCCACCGCCAGTACAAAGACTAGCGCTTCTAGCACCTCAAACTCCAGCAGTAGGAGGATTTCAGCGAGGACCACCACTACCTACACAGGAGGATCAATTTATGAGGGCCAGACAAGGACAACCCCGGAGGAATGGACAAGCTTTTGCAATGGAAGTGGATGACATGGATTAGGAGATTGATATCATAGCAAGTATCACTCTTGCTTTTACTTTTCTTGTTGTGACATTGTTTGATACGGGGGCCACCCACTCATTCATATCATCGAATTTTATTGCCAAACACAATTTTACCACTACACCTTTACCTAGTTGTATTAGAATTCTTACTGGGGGAGGAGTTGTACCTATTAGTAGAATTTATAGATCATGTCCTATAGTGATACGTGGCAGAGAGATGAATGCCCGACTCTTAGTCCTTCCTATGCCGACTTTTGTTATTGTGCTTGGAATGGACTGGCTAAGCAAGTACCACGCTTTCTTTGATTGTTTTGGAGGAAGCATTCTTTTTAAGGTACCCGGCCAGCCTAAACTTGAGTTTACACGAGGATCCACAGAAATCCTTGATGGTATGCAACTCACAATGGACGATGTTGTCTATCATCCCATAATTTAAGAATTCCAAGACGTCTTTCCAGTAGAATTACCAGGCCTACCCCCCAGACCGAGACGTAGAAATTTTAATTAAATTAACACCAGGAGCAGCACCCATAGCATCACATATTTATAGACTGGCGAAGAAGGAGATGGATGAACTGAAGACACAATTAAAAAAACTAGAAGAGAAAGGTTTCATCCGACCAAGTGCATCACCCTGGGGAGCATCAGTGTTGTTTGTACCAAAGAAGGATGGGTCAGTAAGTATGTGCATTGACTATAGAGCCTTAAATGCAGTGACAGTAAAGAATAAATATCCACTACCATGCATTGATGACTTATTTGATCAGCTTAGTGGAGCCAAGATGTTCTCAAAGATAGATTTAATATCGGGATATCATCAGGTGAAGGTACGGAACGAGGACATCCCAAAGATCATATTCCGAACAAGAAATGGGCACTACGAGTTCTTGGTCATGCCATTTGGATTGACCAATGCTCCAGCTATCTTTATGGATTTAATGAATCGAGTCTTCCACCAGTATTTGGAACAGTTCGTGGTCGTCTTCATAGATGATATACTTGTCTATTCAAAGAGCCACAAAGAACATGAGAAGTACCTGCGAATTATTCTCGAAACCTTGAGAAGAGAGCAGTTATATGCAAAGCTCGGTAAATATGAGTTCTTCTTGGACAAAGTTTTATTTCTTGGGTATGTCGTTACCAGAGATGGTATTTCTGTTGATCCAGAAAAGATCTCGGTAGTAGAGACATGGCCTGTCCCTAAATCAGCAGCAGAGGTGAGAAGTTTTCTTGGACTTGCGGGATATTACCGACGGTTCATGAAGAACTTCTCAAGGATAGCAGCACCTATGACTCGTTTGACTTGCAAAGATCAAGAGTTCATATGGACTAACGAGTGCCAAGCCGCTTTCCAGGAATTGAAGAAGCGACTGACTTCAGCACCAGTATTAACTATTCCATCAGGATCAGGAGGCTATGTGATCTACAGTGACGCATCAGGGAAAGGTTTGGGATGCGTATTGATGCAGCATGGCAAAGTGATTGCATACGCATCTAGGCAATTACGAGTACATGAGAAGAATTATCCAACTCATGACTTGGAACTTGCAGCCGTTGTATTTGCTCTGAAGTTATGGAGACATTACTTATATGGGAAACGAGTGGAAATCTATACAGACCACAAAAGCCTCAAGTATGTATTCACGGAGAAGGAGTTAAATATGAGGCAACATCGATGGCTCGAATTGATGAAAGATTGTGAGATAGAGCTACATTATCACCAAGCAAGGCTAACGTTGTAGCACACGCATTAAGCCGGAAGCCAGCAGCTTATTTCCTAACAACACAGAAGGAATTATTGAAGGACTTGCAGGGTCTTGGCATCGAAGTAATATTTCCCGGAACAGATGGGACACTAGCCAACTTGCAAATACAATCATCACTATTAGAGAAAATCAAGGCAACATTGCCTATAGACGCCAGATTCAGAAGATTAAAGTAAAGAACAGAGGCCGGAGCTGACTAGTAGAGAAAATCAAGGCAATATTGCCTATAGACGCCTTACTTATTGTTCCTCAATACTTTCTCTCGATGGTAAAGGATTCCTATGGGTTGCTCTTGATATGACAAGTTCGGCCCAATGGTGATCTCCGAATGGTCAAAAACATGACTGTTGTCTGCCACATATCGCCTGAGCTGCGATACATGAAATACATCATGTATTCCCTCAAGTGAAGGTGGTAGCGCAAGTCGATATGCCACTTCTCCCACTCTTTCTAGCACGTCAAAAGGTCCAATATACCTTAGACTCAACTTGCCGCGTCCCCCAAATCGAATGGTGCACCTAGTAGGTGATATCCTTAAGAAAATATGGTCGCCCTCTTTAAACTCCAAGGGACGACGATGAGGGTCTGCCCATTATTTCTGTCTGTCTTGCGCTGCTTGCAAGTATTTTTGTATCTTCTTAACTGTCTCTACGGTGTTGACCACTAACTCTGGTCCCAGAATCTGACGTTCTCCCACGTCACTCCAACATACAGGAGACCTATACTTTCTTCCATACTTCTAACGGAGCCATCTGGATGCTCGCCTGATAGCTATTGTTGTAAGAAAATTCTACAAGATGTAGGTGGTCCTCCCATGATCCTCCAAAGTCTAACATACAAGCTCTCAACATATCTTCCAATGTCTGAATAGTACGTTCTGACTGCCCGTCTGTCTGTGGGTGATAAGATGTACTGAATTTCAGACGAGTTCCAAGACTCTCTTGTATGCTTTTCCAAAAAAATATGATGTAAAGCGCAAATCCCTGTCTGACACAATGCTGACAGGTATGCCGTACAATTTTACGATCTGTCTCATATATAAGTCAGCCAAAGCTTCTGTAGATTGGCCAACTCTAAAAGGCAAGAAATGGGCTGACTTGGTGAGTCGGTGCACTATTACCCATACTGCATCCTTTCCACTTGGACTCTTGGAAAAACCTGTGACGAAGTCCATAGTGATGTGTTTCCACTTCCACTCTGGAATCGGGAGTGGTTGCAATAATCCTGCTGTTCTCTAATGCTCCGCCTTTACTTGTTGACATACCAGACATTTAGCTATAAAGCGAGCTATCTCTCTTTTTATTCCATGCCACCAAAAATGATGTCTTAAGTCACGTTACATTTTGGTGCCCCCAGGATGAATAGAATATATCAAACTATGAGCTTCTGTCATCATCTCCTATCGAATTTCTCCATTTGGAACATAAAGACGATCACCACATCGTAATGTCCCGTCATCATGGATGCGCAGTCTTGTCTGTTCTCCGGCCTCTGTTCTTTCCTTTAATCTTCTGAATCTGGCGTCTGTAGGCAATGTTGCCTTGATTTTCTCTACTAGTGATGATTGTATTCGCAAGTTGGCTAGTGTCCCATCTGTTTCGGGAAATATTACTTCGATGCCAAGACCCTGCAAGTCCTTCAATAATTCCTTCTGTGTTGTTAGGAAATAACCTGCTGGCTTCCGACTTAATGCGTCTGCTACAACGTTAGCCTTGCCTGGGTGATAATATAGCTCTATTTCAAAATATTTCATCAATTTGAGCCATCAATGTTGCCTCATATTTAACTTCTTCTGCGTGAAGACATACTTGAGGCTTTTGTGGTCTGTATAGATTTCCACTCGTTCCCCATATAAGTAATGTCTCCATAGCTTCGGAGCAAATACAACGACTGCAAGTTCCAAGTCATGAGTTGGATAATTCTTCTCATGTACTCATAATTGCCTAGATGCGTATGCAATCACTTTGTCATGCTGCATCAATACGCATCCCAAACCTTTTCATGATGCATCACTGTAGATCACATAACCTCCTGATCCTGATGGAATAGTTAATACTGGTGCTGAAGTCAGTCGCTTCTTCAATTCCTCGAAAACGGATTGACACACGTTGGTCCATATGAACTCTTGATCTTTGCAAGTCAAACGAGTCATAGGTGCTGCTATTCTTGAGAAGTTCTCCACGAACCGTCGGTAATATCCCGCAAGTCCAAGGAAACTTCTCACCTCTGCTGCTGATTTAGGGACAGGCCATGTCTCTACTGCAGAGATCTTTTTTGGATCAACAAAAATACCATCTCTGGTAACGACAAGCCCAAGAAATAAAACTCTATCCAAGAAGAACTCATATTTACTGAGCTTTGCATATAACTGCTCTCTCCTCAAGGTTTCGAGAATAATTCGAAGGTGCTTCTCATGTTCTTCGTGGCTCTTTGAATAGACAAGCATATCATCTATGAAGACGACCACGAACTGGTCCAAATACTGGTGGAAGACTCGATTCATTAAATCCATAAAGATAGCTGGAGCATTGGTCAATCCAAATGGCATGACCAAGAACTCGTAGTGCCCATATCTTGTTCGAAATATGATCTTCGGGATGTCCTCATTCCGTACCTTCACCTGATGATATCCCGATCTCAAATATATCTTTAAGAACATCTTGGCTCCACTAAGCTGATCAAATAAGTCATAAATGCGTGGCAGTGGATATTTATTCTTCACTGTTACTGCATTTAAGGCTCTATAGTCAATGCACATACACACTGACCCATCCTTCTTTGGTACAAACAACACTGGTGCTCCCCGGGGTGATACACTTGGTCGGATGAAACCTTTCTCTTCTAGTTCTTTTAATTGTGTCTTCAATTCATCCATCTCCTTCTTCGCCAGTCTATAAAAATTCTTCATCTCGGTCTGGGGGGTAGGCCTGGTAATTCTACTGGAAAGATATCTTGGAATTCTTAAATAATGGGATGATAGACAACATCGTCCATTGCGAGTTGCATACCATCAAGGATTTCTGTAGATCCTCATGTAAACTCAAGTTTAGGCTGGCCGGGTACCTTAAAAAGAATGCTTCCTCCAAAATAATCGAAGAAAGTGTGGTACTTGCTTAGCCAGTCCATTCCAAGCACAATATCAAAAGTCGGCATAGGAAGGACTAAGAGTCGGGTATTCATCTCTCTGCCACGTATCACTATAGGACATGATCTACAAATTCTACTAATAGGTACAACTCCTCCCCCAGTAAGGATTCTAATATAACTAGGTAAAGGTGTAGTGGTAAAATTGTGTTTAGCAATAAAACTAGATGATATGAATGAGTGGGAGGCCCCCGTATCAAACAATGTCACAACAAGAAAAGTAAAAGCAAGAGTGATACCTGCTATGACATCAATCTCCTAATCCATGTCATCCACTTCCATTGCAAAAGCTTGTCCGTTCCTCCGGGGTTGTTCCTGTCTGGCCCTCGCGAATTGATCCTCCTGTGTAGGTAGTGGTGGTCCTCGCTGAAATCCTCCTACTGCTGGAGTTTGAGGTACTGGAAGTGCTAGTCTTTGTACTGGCGGTGGAAGTGTCTGTTGCTTTGGACAATTTCTTGCCTGGTGTTGTCCAGAACCACATCTTATACACTGTCCCAAATGGGCCCGACAGTCTCTTGAGATGTGCCCGCGTCTCCCACATTAGTTATATTGGAGCTTATCTGGAACCTGGTATGGTCCTTCTCTATGCTGATACTGTTGTTGCTGAGCTAAAGGACGTCTGATAGGTCCTCATTGTTGTATTTTTGCCGGTCCTTGCTGCGTCCTCAGCTGACCTTCCTTTCCTCTGCTGATGGTTTCTTGCAATCTGGCTTCTGTCAGTAACTCGACATAAGAGATTCAGGACTGGGAGCTAGTGTAGTATTGTAGATCATGAGTTAGTCCACGATGAAACCTCTTAGCCTTGGCCAAGTCATCTGGTATCAAGGCAGCGCCATATTTACTAAGGCGACTAAACTCAGCATCGTACTCGTCAACCGTTTTGTTCCCTTGTTCTAGGTGGAGAAACTGATCGTATAATGCATCCCTGACGGTGTCCGAGAAGTACTTCCTTTCAAAGCATTCCAGGAACTGCTTCCAAGTCTGGTATGTACCCAACTGGCGCTCCATGGATTTCCACCAGTGATGAGCATTACCATCTAGAAGCGTCCTTACACCCGTCATCCACAGGTCTGCAGGTAGCTGTGATGCCTCTAATAATTTTCGAGTGTGCGTGATCCAGTTGGTAGTTTTCTTTGGGCTCTCAATGCCTTTGTACGGCCTCGGACCCATTTGTATAAAGCCTTTTACTAAACCAACTTTAGCTCGAGGTACTGGAGCTAGTGCTTGAGCTGGTACAGTAGTCCTTGCAGCCATCCTTTCAAGTGCTGCTAGAAACTCTTATCTTTGTTCTGCTGCTTGTTGTCTCTGTTCTTGTATCATCATCTGGAAAAATTGGAACAGTTGAGCCTGGCCATCCTGCGGTGTTGATGAGACTGAAAGGTTTCCATTAGGTGGAATGGGAATATCAGATGGAACTAGATTGTGAATCTGTCCATCTGGTCCCGGAAGTCTAGGAGTTGAGGTCTCTCCTTGAGTCTGACCATTGACTCCAGAAGTTGTATCACCATTTATGACAGTACATTCCTTCTGCATATCCATCTCTCTGCATATGATGTACAATGTTTAGAAGGATTACAAGAAGGATACAAGCATTAGATAGAATGTAGAAGCATAAAATATGCTGGAGAATGGTCCGCGTATTTACAGTCAAAAATCCCCAATTATACATGAAGTTTCTTCCTGCGTAAAACTGGACTTCAAAGTAGTTGGCGTAAAACAGGTTAATAAGCTTCCTGCGTAATGCAGAGCTTCAAGATAATTCAACGTAAAGCAGAGGAACAGAAAGTAAGGATTCAGAAATATTCGCGTAAAATAGATATTCGAGACTGTCGGCGTAAAACAGTTTTAAAGTTAACCGCGTAAAAAGTCTGCTATACTTTTCTGCGCATAAAATATATATGCTGCATAAAGTCTTACTAAAAGGTCTGCGTAGAAGGTTTCCTGCGTAAAGAGATCTGTAAAATCTGAAATACGTAACAGCGTAAAGTCGTACGAGAAACTCTTCGTATTCCTCGGATGAATTTGTCAGATAATTCAGTGAACCTGACATCTAACAAAAGTATCGCACGATAATCGAAAGGACGGCCGTGATGATGATTTGCACAGAGACCCAGGTTGTCGTTTAGTAACATATTTGTTACAAGTCAGTTTTTTATGCATCAAAGGAAGAGAATGGAGCCTATGGACAAAAAATAAGTTTTTACGCTCAAGACTGAGGTGAGTTTTTACGCATCAAAACAGAACAAAATCAGATGCCACGTCAAAAGCTGTTTCTTACACTGGGCTCGAGGCATATCTCTATATTTAATGCACGAGATTTGGTCATGGCTGGGGAAACTTAAACTTATGGTAATTACGCTCACATTACCATCCATACATTTTATGCCTCATCGGCTACTCTACTCTGGTTATCTATTTATTCAGGAATCATCAAGTTTACGCTGGGATAGTTTACCTACATGGCTTGCATGACGTCATATAGATTAAGAAGACTAAAGGAACGTAGTTTAGCAGTTGTCATAACCACAGCGTAAAGTAAACAATCTTCTGTATAGTTTGGCTTTACACCAATAAATTGGTTACTCTACATAAAATAAAGGTCCCTAGTTTCAGCGTAAAGGGTTTCTGGCATAAAACTTAAGGAAGAATGAGGTTTCAGTCAAGTATGGATGGGATCCTTATACTCTATTCCTATACGCAGGCTTGCTTGGTACAGTTACGTAACCAAGACAATATATTCAAGGACCTGCATGGGCCACCACCAAAAATATGTCACGCCCCAGTCCCAAAATACGTAGGACTAGGAATACGTAACACGCCCAGCCGTATGTATATGAACCCCAATATATGGAAATCATATACACACGTACGCTGTATATGAATATGCAATCCACCAGTGGTAATATACTGTCACAACAAGTCATACAGAATCTACATCTCATCCACAGCACAAATAATAAGTAGGAATAAAGAGCTAGATAATAACTGGATATCCAAGATAAGTATCAAGTCTGATAGTCGGGTGGAAACAAATACACTACAAAACGACTATATGAAATAGTAACAAAAATCTCTAAATAGTGGAAACAAGTCATAGCTACTCTGAAGGTAAGATCTCCTCAGGCTGGTAAGTAGAGTCAGGTCCAGGTCCGCACTCCTGTGGATACTCCTACTCGTCCATATCTGGAAAGGGACTAGGTCCTCAGAGGGACGTAACAAGATACATAATAATATGCCAATAAGTACTGAAATATAAATATTCAATGGGTCGCCTAACCGTCTAAGTGAATGCAATTCGAGAACAACTTTTCCAACGCGCGGGCTATCTGGCCATAATGGGATTGGCATAATTCTCTCGGAGAATCAGGGGCCTACAAGCGTACCGTCTTTTGAACAGCAAAGGCCGCCTGCAATATATATAGGGTCACAACCACCCGTTTCTCCAGCGGAGAATCCGTGCGAACTAGGGAAAGTGTAAAGGAGCCCAAATGCCTTACTTGTTGTTCTCCCCACCCCATGCTCTAAGCATGCCATATCCATGACACGATAAACCTCTAAATAACTGCCAGGTCTACTAGCATACAAAGTTTCTATCAGCAGTCATCCCTAACGCACGGCCAATACGTACAGGAGGCCAGACCTGTCATGCAGTCCATGATCTATATGAGACTCACAACCCGTGTAACAACTGTGTCACAGCCAATAAATCTAAGGATGCTCCATAATACTGGGGTGGTCTCATAAATAGGTCCAAAATCTACACAAATAAATATTTATATAAGCAGAATTAAACATGCATGTATTGGTTGGAATATAAATATCAGTACAATGGCAAGGTATACTTGCCAAACAAAAGTTCTGAAGAGTGCAACGTCCAATACAGTGTTTTAGTTTGTTGTAAGAAGTGGGGTTAGGGTTTGAAAGAGTTGTAATAACACATATATATATAGTGATAAGAGGCGGCGGGGTTACTTACTGGTTAAGAAACTACTGCTGCTGATGTTTCTCTTTCATTGGTTTAGGTTTTGGCTAAGGGTTGTTTAATAATTACAGGTAAAGAGGCGGTGGAAATGAGGCGGTGATGTTTGTTTTATGTGTGGTGTAGGAATTTAAGCAGTGGAGTTCTACTTTACGCACGGAGTTGTTTTACGCGTGGGGTTTAAACTTTACCCGCGGTGAAATAAAATAGAACGGTGGAAATAGTTTACGCGCGGAGGAGAAAAGTTGGTTTGCTACTGCTGCTACTGATTTCTTACCTTTACGCGGGTTTTGGGTTTCGGTTTGATATCCAATATCCAATAGGAATATATATCTAAGAATTATATTGGTGCATACGGTTGAACTAGCAACTGTCCACGGGTCTTCTACATGGAATAAATTAGAAAAAAATTATAATGGCTCCATAAATACTTTATAAATAATTAATAATTAATAATACAACAAATATGTTTTTTTAGAATTAGGGTTCTTACAATTTCAGAAGACAGGTACTTGAGACGTTGTTCCACTACCAGACGGGGTCCAGCCTGTTAGTTGCAAGTGGTTCATCAAGGTCAAGTATCGACCTGATGGATCCATTGAGCGACACAAGGCTCGCATTGTTGCTCGAGGTTTTACACAGGATCATGGAATTGAATATGATGAGACCTTTGCAGTTGTTGCTCAGATGGCCATTGTTTGTACATTATAAGTTGTTGTTGCCGCTCGTTAGTGGCCACTCTATCAGATGGATGTAAAGAATGCCTTTCTTCACGGTTCTTTATCTGAGGTTGTCTATATGGATCCACCTCCAGGACTTTCTATTCCATTGGGAGATGTGTGTCGCCTTCGTCGTGATATCTATGGTCTCAAGCAAGCTCCCCGAGCTTGATTTGAGTATTTTTGGAGTGCTATATGCGAGGCAGGTTTTTAGCAGTGTTCTCAGGATCATTTTTTGTTTTTGCAATCGTCACCACAGGGACGAGTTCTTCTTTTACTCTATATGGATGATATAATTTTGACTAACGATGATTCAAAAGGGATTACAACTACTCAGAGGTACCTTCATCTGTAGTTTCAGATGAAAGACCTTGGCAATCTCTAATATTTTTTTGGACTCGAGATTGCACAAGGTAAGAGAGGGATACTAGTTTCTCAGCAAAAAATACTTCGGAGATTATTTCGTCTGATGGTCTATCGGATAGTCGCACAGTTGATACTCCTTTAGAGCTTCATGTGAAGCTTTGTCCCACAGATGGTGAGCCTCTTACAGATCCTACTCGCTACAGACGGCTAGTGGGTCAACTTGTGTATCTCTGTTTGACTAAGCCAGATATTTTTTATGCAGTTAGTATTGTTAGCCAGTTTATTTTTGCGCCTCGATCAGCTCACTATAGTGTCTTACTCCGGATTCTTCGATATCTTTGAGGCTCCATTACGCGCTCATTATTTATATTTTCTACATCTACTCTAAAGCTGCGAACATTTTCTGATATAGATTAGGCAGGAGATCCGACAACCAAACGATCTACTACATGATTTTATTTATTTCTTGGAAATTCGTTAATCTCATGGCGAAGCATGAAACAAGACGTTGTTGCATGCTCTTTTACTGAGACAGAGTACAGAGCTATGGTTGACACCGCTAGGAAGATCGTCCATGTACGCAGACTCGTCTCTAATATTGGGATTGTTCCTACAGGACCTACGATGCTTCATTGTGACAACAAAAGTGCTACACAGATTGCAAATAATTCAGTTTTTCATGAACAGACAAAGCACATTGAGATTGATTGTCACTTCGTCCGTGAGAAATTTTTGGCTGACACTATTTCTCTACCACATGTGACGTCCGTTGATCAGCTGGCAGATTTTTTTACAAAGTCACATCCCACACCGCGATTTCAGTTTATATTGAGAAAACTCATGTTGTTTGATCCACCATGAGTTTGAAGGGGGTGTTAAGAATAGTTGTGGTTATGATTGGATTCCTTCTCCTATATAGATACATATCTCCTCTTCTACTCCTATCCGGATAAGAATACGTTCTCTCTATATATATTCGTAGTTGTATGACTTTTTAGAACATCCATTAATAAAATTATTATTTCTTCTCCTTGATTTGTTTCACCTATAATTAGAGATAAATTATTAATTGAGTCTAATTAGACGTTGTCTCACAAAAAATATTGTCTATTTTTTGTATCAAATAGAACTTTATACGTAATTAGAGGTTCCAAAAAAAAGCACTTATCTATTGATTCCTTTGCAATCCAATTTCTAAATAAAAGTAAAAACAGAATAATGTAATCCCTAGAAATTTCATTATTAATTTCTTATATCGTTAACACTGATGATATATTTTAAGAATAATTAGATTTTGGATTAGATTCCCTCTCCTATATGAATACATATTTTTTCATACTTCTATCCGTATATGGCCTTTTACATCATCTATTAACAAAATTAATATTGTTGATTTGTTTCATGGTAGCAGAGCCTAGGATTTTTAATACCAGGACCACCCAAAGTGTCTCTTAGATAATCAATATTGTTGATTATTTTCGTCATCTACTCCGTCGCACTGTCCAAACCCTACTTTCCTTGACTCGATCCCGTCGAGAATGCCTTAGCAACCATATAAAGAATTTCCAAGAATTGCGGCAACCACCAAGCCGGTCCTCTCGCCGGCGAGCTGCAACGTGCCAACTCACCTCTCGCCTCATTATGCCTTCCCCGTCGAATCCTCCGAGAGCTACCGCCTTGACACTTTACCAGGGACAGACAACAACATCAACAACCGCAAAATAAGCTATTAGTTTTTTTGTGAGTTGTGGCAGAGTCTACCGGGGTGATCTAGTGAGTTTGTCGACAATATATATTTGTTGAAAACTCAAGCAAGAAGTATTGGAAACACCCATTGATCAAGGTACTTTATTTTTTTTATTTTTTTAAAAAGAAGAAGAAGAAGAAGACACTCACACACACAAGAAGCAAGCACTCAAGCAATGGTTTAGTTTCTGTTTGCAAAAACAAAAGCAAGCACTCAATATAAAGTTTTTGTTTTCCAAAAAAAATAAAAAAAATGCGTCATCTATGTACCTATTATAGGAATCATGGTCATTATGCTATCAGCTATTATGCTCGTCGACGGTCAAGTCAAATTTGCTCTCACTGTCATAAGTCCGGTCATCTAGTAAAAAATTATTTTATGCTTCATCCACATTTAAGGACTCAATTTTTCAAGTAGATAAAGACCAAGGGTTCTTCCTCAACTTGCACTCCAGTAGATCAGGCTGACATCATTGATATTACACAAACATCGGCATATATTCAACACTGTCTTACTCAGTTAGAGCTCAAGCTCCAACTTCGCCTCCAGCGTCAGCATATCTTTGTCGGCTCCTCTACATCTATCTTTACTGGTACGTCTACTTCTTGGATATTAGACTATGGTGCTTCTCATTATATGATTTATGATCTTAGTCTCTTATCTAGTTTATTATACCTTTATCATCTCACTTTTCTTCTTTACACACAGCTAATGGATCTCAGTTGGTCATTACTCAATCTGGTTCCATTATTTTTGACACTTTGAGTCTTCCTAATTTTGTCTTATATGTTCTCCATCTTAGTTTACACCTCATATTAGTCAGTAGCCTTTGTGAGAGTGAATTTATTGTTTCTTTTGATTTTCTCACATGTTTTGTGAAGGATTCTCGTACGGGCTTGACGATTGGTCGTGCTTGTAGGAAGGGACGGTTGTACCACTTAGAGTTTCTTCATCTCCCATCAACTCATCCTTTGAGTTCTAATCATGCTGCTATCATCACATATGCTGCCAACTTATGGCACAAACCCTTAGGTCATATTTCACAACCTCGTCTAAAGATTTTATTCCATAGTGGAGCTCTTGGACATTGTTCTTTCTCTTCTCTATCCACATGTACGGACTGTAAGTTAGCAAAACACATAGTCCTACCTTTTCCTACGAGTTTATCTAAATCTAGTAGTATTTTTGAATTAGTTTATTCTGACATATGGGGACATGCTCCTATTGTAAACCCCCTATTTTTTCAGGAATTTTTAAAATGGATTTTTACATTTTTTGGAATTTTTCTGTAAATAAAACTAAGATATTTTTATAATTAAATGATTTTTAAATAATGTTAAATAATATGAAAATATTATGAGAATAATATTTTCTGGTGTAAAATGAAAAACTAGACATAGGATAATTTTTCGGGAATTTATTGGACTCCGGGAGCATTTTTAAAGACCTAAAAACTAAGTTTAAATAAACCGAAGTAAACCCTAGAAATAAACTCGGTTCAATTGAACCAAACCAACCAGAACCAACCCAGACCGGTTTAACCAAACCAACCCCAAACCCTGCGGGTCGGATTCGGGTCTAACCCGTCGACCCAAAACCCGCATACCCGACCCGACCCGGCCCCGCCTACCCGCCTAACCCTTTCTCTCCCCTCAGACCCGACGCCGCTTCGCCTCCGGCCGCCGCGAAACCGCCGCGCCGCTTCGCGTCCCCGCCGTTCCGCCTACTCCGTAACCGCCCAGCACCTCCTTCTCTCCTCTCCTCGCACCGGTCGACCATCCGCCTCCCTCCTCCCCTTTATAAACGCCCAGCCACCGCCTCGTCGACGAACCCCCGCTGCCCTAATTCTGCCCCGCTCCGTCATCTTCTCCGACGCCCGGCCACCCCAACCTCGGTCTCCCCTCCTCCACGTTAAGCCCAGTGCAGCCCCGGCCAGCCGCCTGAGCCGCCAGCGCTCCGCAGCGCCTTGCCCAGCCCGGCAGCCATCTCAGCCGCCCTAGCCTCTCCCCTCGCCGCTGCCTTCGCCCCGACTCCTCCAGCACCCTCCGTTCCCCCGCAGCACCCGAGCTCCGGCCACCAGCGCAGCCCGACCTCACCGCCAGAGCCCCGGCCGCCTTCGCCCGAGTAGCCCACCCCACCGTGCCTAGCCGCCTCCAGCGAAGCCCCTAGCCGCAGCATGCCCAAACCCTAAAAAAGTACTCAGACACTGTGTCGTGTCGTGTCAAGACGACTCGCGGACACGGGAAAATTCGGTTTCCGCGGAGCCCTGTTTAGGTACTCTTTTCTCTCTCCTCGCTGCCCCATTATTCGTTTCATCTGATGTGTCGAGAACCCTGCGTAACCCTCTCGATGCCCGTGCAACCCGCTCGGTGCGTCGCATCCTGTGGCGATCGTAAACCGCGATCCAAAAACAGGAAAAATAATACCCGTTTTTCTCCGGAACTGAGTGCGACCCGCCAAATGGGACGACTTGGTCGGGTGTAGTCTTCACCGAAATGTGCGCACCATTGATACGGACGTGCAGGATTTCACAGAAGTTGATTCGGATGTGCGTGCACACCGGAATCAACGCGCATCCGCCGGCAACGCCCCATATCTGCCTGTTCTAGAACATGTCGTAATTTCGTGTACACACGTCGGATCGAAACGAAACTTGCACCATCGGACTCGTAGCAATACGCTGGTCCTGTGACCCAAGTTTGGTTCGATTCTGAGAACGTTGAAAAAATTGCGTATCGTGGGCCCGCGGCTCCACTTGACGGGCGATTTTGTGATCGGCTCATCGGAATCTAGTTCTGGAAGTTCCGTTGGGTTCGTATCATCGTTCCTAACTTGTTGACACTAAGTTTGACGAATTTGGAGACCTTTGACCCTGACACATTTTTTGGTGCAAAGCGGCCGACATGTGGACCCCGCTTTGACCAGGAACTGTCATTTTTGTCCATGTGTCCAAATTAGACTTAAGGACAGGCGTTTCTAGCTATTTGATATTTTTTGAGACTGTTGGTGATATTTATTACAGCTTTTGGAGGAGTACCTGCAGGATCCACTGATATAGGGATAACTGTTGGTATTCAAACCCCAGGCAAGTGTACCTTGTCAAATCTTGCAGTTCTTGTTACATATTTTTTGTCTTATTTATACATTGTTGTACATGCTTGACCTAGGACCGTGTGACTTACTAAGCGTCCGATTAATAGTCGATTGCCAACACCGTACGCGGAGTTGTGTAACATCACCTAGAGATGGATATCGTGACCCTTTACATTTTCGTACTTGCCTTATCAAGTACGTTATACCCAGGACACCTGACACTATTCATGTGACAGAATCTTCCTGAAATATTCAAGGTAATTCTGTGTAGGTTGTAGGATTTATGACATAGACATTATATTCTTAGATCTTATTATGACTTGCTGCATTAGTTTTGATCTTGCGTGTCATGGACATGAGACGTGTGATTACATTGGGTGGGGAGAGACACACAGGCTACAGGCTGATTTTATATATATATTCCACTACATAGTAAACTATATAGTAATTATATAGTAAAACTACATAGTAACTACATAGTAACTACATAGTAAAACTACATAGTATTACTGCTACCGGCTCCCCGATACAGAGCTTGTAGTGGTCTCAGCCTGAGTCTAATGTTGCTCTCATTTTGTATATCACTTAGATGGTTACATAGTTTGCCCTATTGATACATTTTATATACTACATTTATCTTGGCATGTTGTTTCTTGTACCTTGTTACGTCCCTCTGAGGACCTGGTTCCTTGCCAGTTTTGTAGCATAGACTATTGTGGAGCCTGACTGGAGTTGCTGAATGTGAGTTGCTTTGTCATGCAGGAATTGGTGCCAGGTACTTATATCATTTCTTCCGGAGTATTGGTTATTATTCATATTGTTTATTCATCTGCTGAATAGCCTAGTTTTATAGACTCATATTCCTTCCTCGAGTCTATTCGAGCTTATGGGTTACTGGCGGCCGACTTTAGCACATGTAGCTCATTCTTGTATATTCCGTTCATTGTGGATTGAGGCATAGATATTTATTGATAGTAACCCTTCTAGTACAGCTTATACGTATTCGAATCGGACCAGAGTCTGGTCGAATGCGTAGCTGGCATGTTACGTATTCCTAGTCCTACGTATTTTGGGACTGAGGCGTGACACATATCCCATCTATGAGTGATTTTCTATACTACGTGAGCTTTATTTAATGATTACACTCGTTATACTTGGATATATCTTATGCGTCACTGTTCTGATCTCCCTACCAGTTATAGGACATTTACTATTATGATTCATACTCAATTCAATGCTAGAATTAAAAAAAATTGTTCTGATTGTGCTCGTGAGTATCTCTCCACTACGATGTGATCTATCTTTTAATCTTATAGCACCCTTTTTCAGCAATCATGGCCTTACACTCATGAGCAGAATGGGGTAGCTGAGCGCAAACATCGTCATATTTTTGAGACTGCTCGTGCTCTCTTGTTATCTTCTTCTGTTCCTCAAATATTCTGGGCAGGAGATATTCTTATGTCTGTTAATCTTATCAATATCCCTCATTCCTTTGTTTTGTCTGGTCAGACATCTCATGAGAGTCTTTTTTCGTGTCCTCCTGATTACAGTATGCTTCGTACTCTTTGGTGCACTTGTTTTGTTCTTCTTCCTGAGATCGAACGTACGAAGCTGTAACTATCGTTCCCGAATTTTTCTCAAATAAAGTATATTGTTTTCCTAAAATAGTAAACATCAAATACATGATTTTCTAGCTATTTCCATTAGTATAATAATTTTTGTTTAGTAAATAATAGATATAATAAATAGCATCAATAATATATAATAGCAATAATAATACTAGTAATATTATTAGTAACAATCATTTAAGGAAAATGGATGGCAAGGATTAACAATTTAATATAGGCCGAAAGGACATTTTAGTAAATTAAGAAATTAGATATTTATAAGCATGTGGGGATTATAAGAACTTCTAGAAGAATCCCTAACTCACTCAACCACCCTAACAACCTTCAATTATCCTAACTAAATTGTAACAATTTCCTAACTAACTAGCCCTACAACCTTCCCTCCATTTCTATATAAACCCCTAATTTTTCTAATGGAAAAACCATTCCATTCTTTTTCTCAACACTCCCAGTTCATTAACTCCTCAGCCCACCTGAGTTTGACCCATTCCCCGGCCCATGGCCGAGCGTTGGTTTTAAACCATCAGAGAACTCATTGTTCTCCTTGATTTCCTGCCAAAGCTCGTGGAAGCCGGCCATGGCGACTTTGAGCTCAACAGAGGCGGAGCTCCACCAGTGATCAACCTTCCTCTGCCGCATCTCCGTCGAGGATTCGCCGATGATCAACTTCCTCCGTCGCGATCTCGTCAACAGTCAACCGAAGTTCGTCGGAGACGAACAGAGCAAGCTGCGGAGCTTCTTCTCCGTCGACGGGACCGGTGAGTATTCCTCTCCTTCGGATCTGTTCTTCCTCCTTTGATTCGAACTAAGGACCTAATTCTTCTCCTCTGAAACAAATTCAAACTGATCGAATGAGCAGAGTGTGTTGCTTGGGATCGACCGACGACCAAAGACCAACGACAACATCCCGACCGATCTCTTCGACGACGACTCCGGTGAGTTCATCGCTCCTTCCTTTCTCTTTCACTTCGATTCGAATTATTGAAATGATCGAATAATCTCTAATCTCTGTTCAGAAGTCTATCTCGGTCGAGAAGTTGTGATACACAGACTATCATCGGCGACTTCGTGTTTTGTCGAAGCTCAAAAGTCGACAGCGAGTTCTCTGAGTCGTTGAGTCGTCGATAACTGATTTTGATTCTTTATTTGAAATTTTCTACCGCCTGAGATCAAGAATTGAATTCTAAAATTCTTTCTGCTTGAATCGCATGCCAGGTGTTCGATCGGTTGCTACAGAGGAGTTTGCTAAAGTCCAGTCGGACACCGATTACATTTTCTGGCTGTTTGTGTCAGGGAATTGACTCGGACACGGCTACAGTCATATTTTAATTCCTCTCTCCTCCTTTTCTTGATTCTGTCCAGTGGGGATGATCAATGGTAACGATCACCACTGTGACTGATTCGATACTGGAAATGGTGACAAGTTCCGCACTGATTTCGTTGATGACACTTATGTGTCTAAGCAACCAGAACTGTGTTTGTGTTCGTGTCCGGTACGACACAGTGATTCGTGACACATGTCTGAGTCGGTGTCCAACTGAGGAGTCGGTATCTGTGGTTGATACAGAGTTGTCTATGAAGAGAATGGTTCTCTGTTTGAATAGGGTGGGGTGATTGTGAGTTTGAAGTTTTGAATTCAAACCATCAGTCATATTTTGACCTAAAGTACTGGGTCTAAACTGAAGGTTCAGTCAGGTTTAAGAGGCCGAGCCTTAGTTACTTGGTTTGGGCCGGGCCTTACTGTGTTTCATTTAATATACAGGTTTGGATCAATTAAACAATTGTTAGTTAATTTTTAAGGTTAGCTTATTTAGCCAAAATAAGAAATTGATAATAGTTGGTAAATAAATGTTACTCAGGATTTAAGCATAGGTTAATTAGTTAATATGTAGTTATAAATCAAGAATTGTTAATTAGAAAGTTTGTTAGAAAATCAAGAAAATTAGTTATCAGTTAGTTAGAAAACTTCTAGAAAATTCTAGGTAGACCATCTATTTGAGATAGAAACTAACATTTCTATTTTGTCTTCCTAGGAGGACCATTCCCATGATCCATCACAAGGTTATGGCAAGTACATACTCCTTCATTCTGTTTTTAATATTGTATTTCATATATTGTTGCACTTGTATCACGTGTCATTGATTGATTGAGTCGTGTCGGGAGGGAGGATATTATACAACATGTAGTTTACCTAGCCTGGACAACTATTGACTACTAGTACAACATTGATGTACCTTATGTCCAACTATTGATTGACTGCTAGCACCTCGTGTGCCTTATTTTCGACCAGTCCCTACATGCTTGTCTAGTGTCCCATCGCACTTGTTACACCTATATAGTGCATGTAGTCAAGTATTTTACTTGTCATTTTCAGATTATTGTTTATTATTGCATCATATTGTTGAGCAGTTTTGAGATGTATGTTACTTTGTTTCAATTCTGACCTGATGTTGACATATCAGGTTTCTGAGATAGCTTTGGATCGGGTGACGTATTTTAGAAAACTTAGGAGCCTTGCATAGATTATCTTCTGCATTGTCACAGATGTATGTATATTTGTTATGGTGATTTACCGGATTTGTCTCCGGATAGTAGAGATGTATGATGTACAAAAAGATAATAGTGAAAAATATGTGGTGTGGTGATTGTGATTACTGGGCATGATATAGATTGGCTGTGATGAGTTAGATCTGATATTTGTATTTTGGTGATAATTGAGGTTTATACAACTGACTATCGTTGTTAATAACAGAGTAGGTTGGGCTCACAACTCGTACCCGAACAACCGGACGTTGGGCGTGACAGAAGCTGACAGCCCGATCAACTAAGTGTGTCTTACTCGATTTTAGTTTTGAGCACAAGAGATACCGTTGTTATGATCCCTTTGTCCGTCGTCTTCATCTATCGTGCCATGTCATCTTTCTAGAGGACTCTTTTTATTTTACTATAGCATATTTGGATGTTCATTTTTTGCTCCCCTCAGCTTCGACGTCTAGTGTTTTCATTAATCCTATTACATTGCATCCCTCTCCTAGTATAACTCCTCCTACGATGCCTCAGTCGCTGACTCACGAGGATCCTCCACACATTCCACCAACCTTTGTTACACTATCTTCTCCACCATCTACGTCTCCACCAAAACCCCTCTGTCAGTCCCAACGTACCTGTTAACCTCTTGCTCGTTTTACTTTTGACTGTTTCGGTCCACCGAACAAGTTTTGTTTTGCTATATTAGTCTCATATTCTCTACAGTTTTATTCCTTCCTTACTGTTATTCATACTACACGATAGCCTATTTCTTATCAAGAAGCTGTTCAGTACCCTAAGTGGCAGGAAGTTATGACAGAGGAGTTTTGAGCATTTCAGCAGACAGGTACTTGGGATATTGTTCCACACCCAAATGGGGTCCAATCTATTTGCAAGTGGGTCTTCAAGGTCAAGTATCGACCTGATAGATCCATAGGGTGACACAAGGCTCGCCTTGTTGTCCGGAGTTTTACACAGGAGCATGGGATTGACTATGATGAGACATTTGCGCATGTTGCTCAGATGACCAAAGTTCGTATATTACTAGTTGTTGCTGTCGCTCGTCAATGGACACTCTATCAGATGGATGTCAAGAATGTATTTATTTACGATTCTTTATCCGAGGTTGTCTATATGGAGCCCGCCTCCATGTCTTTCTATTCCACAGTGACATGTTTGTCGTCTTCGTCGTGCTATCTATGGTCCCAAGCATGCTCCCCGAGCTTGGTTTGAGTGTTTCCAGAGTGTTATTTGTGAGAGATTTTTAGCAGTGTTCTCAAGATTATTCTCTGTTTGTGCGGTCGCTACCGCAGGGACGAGTTCTTCTTTTGCTCTGTGGACGATATGATTTTGACTGACAATGATTCAGCATGGATTGCAGCTACTCAGAGGTACCTTCATCAACAGTTTTAAATGAAAGACCTTGGTAATCTTCTATTTTTTATTGGACTCGATATTGCACAAGGTAAGAGAATGATACTTGTTTCTCATTAGAAATATATTTCGAAGATTATTTCGTCTACTGGCCTATCGGATAGTCGCACAGTTGATACTCCTTTAGAGCTTTATGTGAAGCTTCGTCCCACAGATGGTGAGTCTCTCACATATCCTACTCGTTACAAGCGGCTAGTGGGTCAATTTGTGTATCTCTATTTGATCAGGCCAGATATTTCTCATGTAGTTAGTATTGTTAGTCAGTTCGTTTTCATGCCTCGATCAGCTCACTATAGTGTCTTACTCCGGATTCTCCGATATCTTCAGGACTCCATTAGGCGCTCATTATTTATGTCTTCTATATCTACTCTAGAGCTTCGAGCATTTTTTGATCAGATTGGATAGGAGATCCGACCACCAAACGATCTACCATAGGATTTTGTTTGTTTCTTAGAGATTCGTTGATCTCATGGCGAAGTAAGAAACAAGACGTTGTTGCATGTTCTTCTACTAAGGCAGAGTACAGAGCTATGATTGCCACTACTAGGAAGATCGTCCATGTACGTAGACTGCTCTCTGATATGTGCATTGCTCCTACAGGACCTACGCTGATTCACTATGACAACAAGGGTGCTATACATATTGCAAACAATCCAGTTTTTCATAAACGGACAAAGTACATTGAGATCGATTGTCACTTCGTCTGTGAAATTTTTTTGGCTGGCACTATTTCTCTACCACATGTGACGTATGTTGATCAGTTGATATATTTTTTTACAAAGTCACATCCCACTCCGCGATTTCAGTTTCTATTGAGCAAACTCATGTTGTTTGACCCACCACGAGTTTGAAGGGTGGTGTTAAGAATAATTAGATTTTGGATTAGTTTTCCTCTCCTATATAGATACATATTTTTTTTCCTATTCCTATTTGTATATGGATACGTTCTCTCTCTCTATATATATTCGTAGTTGTATGGCCTTTTACATTATCTATTAATTAGAGGTTGTCTCACAAAAAATATTGTTTATTTTTTCGTATCAATTAGAACTTGATACGTAATGTAAACCCCCTGAATTTTCAAAATTATTAAAACTAGGATTTTTCACAATTTTCAGGAATTTTCTGGAAATTTTCTGTAATTAAAATCAAGATTTTAATTATTAAATAATTTTTAATTGTTAATAAATAATATTAAAATATCATGGAAATAACATTTTTGGGGGTAAAATGAAAAACTGGACTTAGGATAATTTTTCTGGATTTTTTTGGGCCTCAGACCTGTTTTTAAATGCCTATAAACTATTTAATTAATTAATTATTTAATTAAACTGTTTTATTATTATTTTTATTTTTATTTTTTTTATTTTATCCGGCCCATTGGGCCTGATCCGGCCCAGCCCAGTACTACCCAGCCCGTTCCCTTACCGGGTCGGGTCTGCCCGAACCCGACCCGCCGCCTCAGACCCGGTCCCCCAACCCCTCTCCCCACGATGCCCGATTCCTCCGGCCGCCAGCGTCCCACGCCGGCCACCCCGCGCAGCGCCGCGCTTCCCGGCCACGTCCCCCCGCACTCCTCCGCCTTCTCCGGTCAGCCTCGCCCCCGGCACCCCCTATAAAACTCTCCCCTCTTCTTCTTCCTCCTCCCACGTTTTACCCTAACCCTAACCCTCCGCCGGCTTCCCTAGCTCCGGCAACCCGCCGTCCTCCTCCCTCAACCTCCCGCCTGAGCCTCGCAGCCTCCGCCGCCCTCCTCCAGCGCCTCGCCGCCGCCGCAGAACTCCGTCGGCGTCGTCTTCCTCCTCCCACGCGAGCAGCCGCCTCCGGCCGCCCCTCCATTCCGGCGCCGCCCTCGACCCCGCCAGCAGCTCTGCCTCACCTCGGCGCACCTCTCCGGCCCTCTCCGGCGCGTCTCCGGACGGCCACCACCGTCCAGAACGAAACCTTAACCCTAAATCCCCAAATTCCTTCGTATCGTGTCGGACACGACACGGACACAGAATTTTTCGGTTTCTCGAGCCTCGTTCAGGTACTCGTATCTCGCACCCCGTATCTCCGATTTCAATTCCGTAAATTGCGTTGTGAAGCCTGTATGACCCTCTCGGTGCCCGGACAAACCGCTCGGGGCATCGCGTCCTGTGGTGATCGCACACCGCGATCCAAAAACAGGAAAAACCAGACCCTGTTTCACCCCAGAACTGAGTACGTCCCGCCAAACGGGACGACTTGGTCGCGTGCGGTCTTCACAGATACGTGCGCGTCGTCGATACGGACGTGTAAGAATTCGCGGAAGCTGGTTCGGGTGTGCGTGCACACCGGAATCAACGCGTATCCACGGACATCGCCCCGTATCCGACTTTTCTGTATTTTGTCCTAACTTCTTGTACACTCGTCGGATCGAGACGAAACTTGCGCCATCGGACTCGTAGCGATACGCTGGTCCTGTGGGTCAAGTTTGGTTCGATTCTGAGAACGTTGACGAAATCGCGTGTCGTGGGCCCCACAGGCCCCGCTCGACGGACGATTTTGTGATCGGCTCATCGGAATCCAAATCTGGAAGTTCCGTTAGGTTCGTATCATCGTTCCTGACCTGTTGACACTAAGTTTGGTGAAGTTGGAGACCGTTGACCCGGACACGTCGGTGCAAAGCGGGCCCACCGGCGGACCCCGTTTTGACCCGAAACTGCCGTTTCTGCCCTTGTCTCCAAATTGGACCCAAGGACAGGCGTTTCTAGCTATTTGACATCTTCTGAGCATGATGGTAATATTTATTTCAGCATTTGGACTCATTTCTGGAAAAATTTCCCGAGATACAAACTATATTTGGATCCAAACAACAAGCAAGTACCTGCACTTCAAGTTTAATCTTTATATTGTGATAATTAATTCCCTGCTCTACTAGTACCCTTGATGATTACACGTAGTGTTAGAATACTAGATTTTATGTCTTGAATACTGGAGTTCATGTCTTGTTTTTCATGTCGGGTGGGAGAATACTAGAAGGCATGTAGTCTACCCTTCCCCCTGCCGTGTTTAATAGCTGTTGGTACGCGACTGTACCCTCAGCCGGATCTCGATTATTCCTGTTTAATAGCCGTTTATGACGGCCGGATTAGCCTTATAAACCCCTACATGCCAACTATGTATTCTAAAACAAACACAAGTTCACACAGATAGCTTCTGGTCTTGTTATAGTTCTTGCTGACTGTTATAGTTTCATTTTCTGTCTTATTTATTCCTGTTTTCTCATATCCCTGTTTATAGCCTTAACTCTAAGTTATTGTTGTTTCTTTTATGCATATTCTCAATATGATACTCAGTCTAATTGTCATAAATATTTAGTTTAATCTTGTTGTGCATTGTGTACTTTGCTCCTTTCCTGACTGGATCCGTTGATTTAGGCGATGATGAGGACCTTGCCCCTACATATTATGGCCCCTATGAGGGAACAGATGACACTTATGAGGAACCAGCTCCCACCCAGGAGACCACTGCTGCAGAGTAGTTAGCAGTAGCTATTTTATTTCATGCTCTTTATCTTAGTAATCGGGTTTGTCCCCGATTTCATTTCTGGATTCTGTATTAAACATTTGATCTGTTGTCACATTTATTTCATTTGAAATCTTAAGCATCTTTTTCCCATTATTATCTTGCCTATTTTATTTGTGAATGAGCTAGATTAGTTAACTGTGGATTTGACCTAGACAGCGTACTACCGCCGACTCTGCGGCGTAGGCTGGACGTACCCACGCACTCGTGCCTGAATTTCCGGGTACGGATTGCGATACGTTTTTATGGTGGCCCATGCAGGTCTAGTATCCATAAATAGGGCAATACCCTAGGACAGGGTATGGAATAGGATTGAGGATTTTAGGAAAAGCTCATTCACAGAATAGGATCTTCATTCCAATTCTTGATATCATTTCTGATCAATTTTCCTATCGCCCTTGATTTCCAAGTAATCTATTCTGATCTTCCTATCCCTTAATCTTACAGAATGGTCCAGACAAGGAACACAGTAGGAGGTACATCAGAACCAGTTGAGCACAATGTGCCCGAAACCCTTGCACTCCCGCCGCCTCCATCTACTCCAGCAGTTACTCTAGATGGGGCACAGCTACTCGGAGTATTCCAGGGACTCGTAGAATCCCAGAAAGAACAGACTACACTTCTACGAACCAGCCTCTCAGAAGCTCTTAGGTCCCAGGAGTCGCCACACAAGAGGCCAGGGAGTGCCAAAGACTTCAAGAACCTTAAATCCCTGGAATTCTACGGAACTGAGGGCATTCTCTATGCCGATGAGTGGATAGAGAATGTCGAGAGACTCCTGAAGACTGCTCGGGTCCCTGATGATCTCAAAGTGGAGTCCGCAAGCCTGCAACTGTTCGACATAGCTCGAACCTGGTTCAGAGATGAACCCCAACTATCTGCTCCTGACCTCACCTGGGAGGACTTCAAGAGGCTATTCAAGGAGAAATTCTACCCCGAAGTGGCTCGGGAAGCTCTCGAAAGCTAATTCGAGAGACTGGAACAAGGTAACCTATCTGTTGATGAGTACACTGCTAAATTTAGCAGGTTGAGCCACTTTGCAGAGTACATGGTTCGTACCCCGGAGGACAGAGCCCGTAGATTCAAGAAGGGGCTGTCTCCGGATATTCGCCTTGCTGTCACCACTAGCCGAGCTCGCACCTACGAGAAAATCCTGAGTGTGGCACAAGGCGTTGAGAGAGACATGGGGCATAAACTAAAGCGAGAGAGAGATACCGAAAATACGGGACCCAACAAACGCCCATTCCAACAACAACAACAGCAGAGGGCCCCGCAGCAAACTCAGCGTCCTCTTCCTCGAGCTCCAGCACCCCAACACCAGGCTCAATGACAGAACCAACAAGCTGCCGCTTGTAACTTTTGCCAAAAACCAGGTCACACTTGGTAAGTCTGCAGGAAGAGGCTAGGTGCCTGCCTCTACTGCGGCTCAGCAGCGCATCAAATGAGGGACTGTCCTGCTGCTCAAGGACGCCCAGCTGCACCAAAGGCTCCAGTCCAGGCCAGGACCCCAGCAGCACAGCAGAGGGGACCCCCGCTTCTAACTCAACAACAACGCTTTGCTCAGCACCAACAGCAGCAACAGAGGGGTGCACCTCAGCAAGGCCGTGCTTTTGCAATGACTCTGGAAGAAGCTGAAGCCACAGCAGACGTGATCACAGGTTCCGTGCTTATAAATTCAGCCATTACTTTATTTGATTCTGGAGCTTCATATTCATTCATGTCAGTAGATTTCCTTATGAAGCATAGCTTAATCACTGAACCCCTTAGGAATTGTTATAAGATCATTACCGGTGGAGGAATTATTCCGGTTAGTGATGCATGTAACAATTGTCCTATTACATTATGTGGAAGAGAACTATATGCTAGGCTACTCGTAATGCCAGTTCCCAGTTTTGATATTATACTGGGTATGGATTGGTTGAGTCAACACCATGCCACTATAGACTGTCACAGAGGTAGTGTAATCTTCAGGCCCCTGACAAGCCAGAATTTGAATTTGCTAGAGGTTCTAGAGAAATGGGTAGTAACAAAATTTGTGGAGCCCTAGTAACAGAAGAATTGCCACTACCTATCATCTCCGAATATCTTGATGTCTTCCCTGAGGATCTTCCAGGCTTACCCCCAGACCGAGAAGTTGAATTCTCTATTGACTTAGTGCCGGGAGCAGTGCCAGTATCTCAAAATCCCTACAGAATCAACAAGAAAGAGATAATAGAACTAAATGAGCAGATAAAAGAGTTAGAAGACAAATGCTTTATTAGGTCTAGTGTCTCACCCTGGGGGCTCCAGTATTATTTGTGCCCAAGAAGGACGGAACATCCCGAATGTGTATTGACTATAGGGCCTTGAATGCCTTAACAATTAAGAATAAGTATCCCCTACCCAGGATAGATGACTTATTTGATCAGTTAAGTGGAGCTCGGGTATTTTCAAAGATTGACTTGAGGTCTAGTTACCACCAAGTAAGGGTGAGGAAGGACGACATCCATAAAACTGCTTTCAATACCCGGAACGGACACTATGAATTCTTAGTAATGCCGTTCGGGTTGACGAATGCTCCAGCAGTTTTTATGAACTTAATGAACAGAGTCTTTCAGCAATATCTAGACAAATTTGTAGTGGTCTTTATTGATGATATTTTGATCTACTCCAAGACCCCCGAAGAACATGAAGAACACTTGAGGCTAGCATTGGAGACTTTGAGGAAGGAAAAACTTTATGAAAAATTATCTAAATGTGCATTCTTCCTAGACAAAGTAGAATTCTTGGGACATGTTGTGACTGGAGATAGGATAGCAGTAGATCCCAAGAAGATAGCGGCAGTAGAATCATGGCCCACTCCAGACTCTGTAGCGGAGATTAGAAGCTTCCTGGGACTAGCTGGCTACTATCGAAAGTTTGTGAAGGACTTTGCTAGAATTGCTGAACCCATGACAAAATTAACAAGGAAGGATGAAGAGTTCACCTGGACTGATGAATGTCAGCATGCTTTTGAAGAATTGAAGAAAAGGCTGACTACTGCCCCTATTCTGACCTTACCTTCTGGAACCGGAGGATTCGCTATATATAGCGATGCTTCTGAAAAAGGTCTAGGTTGTGTATTGGAGCAGAACAAGAAAGTAATAGTGTATGCCTCTAGACAGCTTCGACCTCATAAAAAGAACTATCAAACTCATGATTTAGAATTGGCAGCTGTTATCTTTGCTCTTAAGCTATGGAAGCATTATCTTTATGGAGAAAAGGTGGAAATATTTACGGACCATAAAAGTCTAAAATATATCTTCACCCAGAAAGAGCTGAACATGAGGCAAAGAAGGTGGCTGGAACTAATGAAAGATTTTGATATCACCCTTCAATATCATCCTGGGAAAGCCAATGTAGTTGCTGATGCTCTAAGCAGATATCCTATGGCGATGCACTTGACTATGGATCGACACTTGCTCGAGGACTTGGAAAGTTTAGGTATTGAGATAATTATCCCAGGAAAAGAAGGCCAAATGATGAACTTGCAGATTCAGTCTACCTTAATAGATAAGATCAAGGAGACTCAGTGTCAAGACGAAGGCCTGCGAAGCATTCGAGGTCAAGTGCAAGCTGGATTAGTGGAGGACTTCAAAATACATGAAGATGGATCACTGAGGCATGGAGATAGATTATGTGTACCTCAAGGAGACATAAGAGAAGAAATTATGCAAGAGGCGCACCGATCGCAATACTCTATACATCCAGGAGCCAACAAAATATACAAAGACTTGAGGACGCATGTTTGGTGGCATGGCATGAAAAGGGAAGTAGCCATGTTTGTATCTCGTTGCTTAGTGTGCCAACAAGTCAAGGCTGAAAGACAAAGACCTGGGAGATTGCTTCAACCACTACCCATTCTGGAGTGGAAGTGGAAACATATTACAATGGATTTTGTTTCTGGGCTTCCAAGGACACCTAGTGGAAAGGATGCAATTTGGGTGATAGTGGATAGACTGACCAAGTCTGCACATTTTCTACCCTTCAAAGTAGGGCTATCTACAGAAAAGTTGGCAGATTTATATATCAGACATATTGTTAAATTGCATGGGGTTCCAGTAAGTATTGTCTCCGACCGAGATTCAAAATTCACCTCTCACTTCTGGAAGAGCTTACAAGCCAGCTTGGGGACTCAACTCAAATTCAGCACAGCTTATCATCCCCAAACCGATGGACAATCAGAACGTACAATCCAGACCCTTGAAGATATGCTCCGTACATGTGTTCTGGATTTTGGAGGATCGTGGGAAGACTATCTACATCTTGTGGAGTTCTCTTATAATAACAGTTACCAAGCAAGTATTGAGATGACTCCATTTGAAGCTTTGTATGGACGAAGATGTCGTACCCCGCTATCATGGGACGACGTAGGAGAAAGAGCCTTACTGGGACCTGAGATGGTGATCGATTCAACTGAGAAGGTAAAACAAATAAGGAAAAGACTTCGAGTGGCTCAAGACAGGCAACGACATTGGGCAAATAGCCACCGAAGACCCTTGGAATTTGAGGTAATTAAATTTATGAAATTCAAGTTAATTTAAATATTATGATTATGGAACTAAGACTTGATTTTGACTTTATTAAGGTTGGAGAACTGGTATTCCTGAAGATTTCTCCGACACGTGGCACCATCAGGTTCGGAAGAAGTGGAAAACTCAGCCCAAGATTTATTGGACCTTTTGGCATACAGGAGAAAATCGGAGAAGTGGCATACCGTCTGGCATTGCCACCCTCTCTGGATGGAGTCCATAACGTTTTTCACGTGTCGCAGCTGAGAAAATACGTGTCAGATCCCAGCTATATTTTGGATCACTCAGAGCTCGAAGTAGGTCCAAGCTTGACTTACCAAGAGCAACCCGTGGAGATACTGGATCGATCGAAGAAAGTTCTAAGGAACCAGGTTATTTCCCTCGTTCGTGTAGCTTGGAAGTACCACCCTCCCAGCGAATCTACCTGGGAGCGAGAAGACGAGATTAGAGAGCGCTACCCTTATCTTTTTGAACCCTGAGGTATATTTTAATTCTCGGCCTTTCCTTTCGTGCCATGGCTATTCTTAAATTTCGAGGACAATTTTTATAAGTTGGGTAGATTGTAAACCCCATGAATTTTCAAAATTATTAAAACTAGGATTTTTCACAATTTTCTGGAATTTTCTGAAAATTTTCTGTAATTAAAATCAAGGTTTTAATTATTAAATAATTTTTAATTGTTAATAAATAATATTAAAATATTATAGAAATAACATTTTTTGGTGTAAAATGAAAAACTGGACTTAGGATAATTTTTCTGAATTTTTTTGGACCTCAGACCTATTTTTAAATGCCTATAAACTATTTAATTAATTAATTATTTAATTAAACTGTTTTATTATTATTATTATTATTATTTTTTTTATTTTATCCGGCCCATTGGGCCTGATCCGGCCCAGCCCACTACTACCCAGCCCATTCCCTTACCGGGTCGGGTCGGGTCTGCCCGAACCCGACCCGCCGCCTCCGACCCGGTCCCCCAACCCCTCTCCCCACGATGCCCGAATCCTCCGGCCGCCCGCGTCCCACGCCGGCCACCCCGCGCAGCGCCGCGCTTCCCGGCCACGTCCCCCCCGCACTCCTCCGCCTTCTCCGGTCAGCCTCGCCCCCGGCACCCCCTATAAAACTCCCCCCTCTTCTTCTTCCTCCTCCCACGTTTTACCCTAACCTAACGCTCCGCCGGCTTCCCTAGCTCCGGCAACCCGCCGTCCTCCTCCCTCAGCCTCCCGCCTGAGCCTCGCAGCCTCCGCCGCCCTCCTCCAGCGCCTCGCCGCCGCAGAACTCCGTCGGCGTCGTCTTCCTCCTCCCACGCGAGCAGCCGCCTCCGGCCGCCCCTCCATTCCGGCGCCGCCCTCGACCCCGCCAGCAGCTCCGCCTCACCTCGGCGCACCTCCCCGGCCCTCTCCGGCACGTCTCCGGCCGGCCCCCGCCGTCCAGAACGAAACCCTAACCCTAAATCCCCAAATTCCTTCGTATCATGTCGGACACGACACGGACACGGAATTTTTTGGTTTCTTGAGCCTCGTTCAGGTACTCGTATCTCGCACCCCGTATCTCCGATTTCAATTCCGTAAATTGCGTTGTGAAGCCTGTATGACCCTCTCGGTGCCCGGACAAACCGCTCGGGACATCGCGTCCTGTGGAATCTTCACAGATACGTGCGATCTTCACAGATACGTGCGCGCCGTCGATACGGACGTGTGATAATTCACGGAAGCTGGTTCGGGTGTGCGTGCACACCGAAATCAACGCGTATCCGCGGACATCGCCCCGTATCCGACTTTTCTGCATTTTGCCCTAACTTCTTGTACACTCGTCGGATTGAGATGAAACTTGCGCCCTCGGACTCGTAGCGATACACTGGTCCTGTGGGTCAAGTTTGGTTCGATTCTGAGAACGTTGACGAAATTGCGTGTCGTGGGCCCCACAGGCCCCGTTCGACGGGCGATTTTGTGATCGGCTCATCGGAATCCAAATTTGGAAGTTCCGTTGGGTTCGTATCATCGTTCCTGACCTGTTGACACTAAGTTTGGTGAAGTTATAGACCGTTGACCCGGACACGTTTTTCGGTGCAAAGCGGGCCCACCGGCGGACCCTGTTTTGACCCGAAAATGCCGTTTCTGCCCTTGTCTCCAAATTGGACCCAAGGACAGGCGTTTCTAGCTATTTGACATCTTCTGAGCATGATGATAATATTTATTTCAGCATTTGGACTCATTTCTGGAAAATTTCTCCGAGATACAAACTATATTTGGATCCAAACAACAGGCAAGTATCTGCACTTCAAGTTTAATCTTTATATTGTGATAATTAATTCCCTGCTCTACTAGTACCCTTGATGATTACACGTAGTGTTAGAATACTAGATTTTATGTCTTGAATACTGGAGTTCATGTCTTGTTTTTCATGTCGGGTGGGAGAATACTAGAAGGCATGTAGTTTACCCTTCCCCCTGCCGTGTTTAATAGCTGTTGGTACGCGACTGTACCCTTAGCCAGATCTCGATTATTCCTGTTTAATAGCCGTTTATGACAGCCGGATTAGCCTTATAAACCCCTACATGCCAACTATGTATTCTAAAACAAACACAAGTTCACACAGATAGCTTCTGGTCTTGTTATAGTTCTTGCTGACTGTTGTAGTTTCATTTCCTGTCTTATTTATTCCTGTTTTCTCATATCCCTGTTTATAGCATTAACTCTTAGTTATTGTTGTTTCTTTTATGCATATTCTCAATATGATACTCAGTCTAATTGTCATAAATATTTAGTTTAATCTTGTTGTGCATTGTGTACTTTGCTCCTTTCCTGACTGGATCCGTTGATTTAGGCGATGATGAGGACCTTGTCCCTACATATTATGGCCCCTATGAGGGAACAGATGACACTTATGAGGAACCAGCTCCCACCCAGGAGACCACTGCTGCAGAGTAGTTAGCAGTAGCTATTTTATTTCATGCTCTTTATCTTAGTAATCGGGTTTGTCCCCGATTTCATTTCTGGATTCTGTATTAAACATTTGATCTGTTGTCACATTTATTTCATTTGAAATCTTAAGCATCTTTTTCCCATTATTATCTTGCCTATTTTATTTGTGAATGAGCTAGATTAGTTAACTGTGGATTTGACCTAGACAGCGTACTACCGCCGACTCTGCGGCGTAGGCTGGACGTACCCACGCACTCGTGCCCGAATTTCCGGGTGCGGGTCGTGACACGTAATTAGAGGTTCCAAAAAAAAGCACTACTCTATTGATTTCTTTGCAATCCAATTTCTAAATAAAAGTAAAAAAGAACATTGTAATCCATAGAAATTTTAATTTTTTTTTCTTATATCATTAAGACTGATGATATAAAATCTATAAGAGAAAAAAAGGATCAACAAATTACAAAATTGTTATGTTATATAGTTATATTGCTTATGATGTTGTAGTTGTTGGGAGTAGTAAGAGACTTGTTATGATATGTTTTTTTATTTACTTTGAATTGCAACAGTTTAGGTATGTGGCATTTTACTTAACTTCTAATAAAATTATTTTAATATAAATTTCATATAAAAGTGTTGTAGATAATTTTTTGACAAGCAATAGCGAAATATTCTAGTAAAAATATAACGGATTTTTTCAAATAAAGTAAGAAAATTTTAAATAATTGCAAGAAAAGGAAGAAGTTTTGACAAATGGCAGATGGGGGGAGAACTTGCCAACTGAGTTGGCGGGTTGTTGGGGAATGAAAGGGCTAGCCAACTGAGTTGGCGAGTTATGTGTATTAGCTGAAATTAATGGTATTTATGATGAGGCATACGCTAGTCTTGAGGAGTATTATTATAGAAATATGGAGACAAATTCAGGTAGTACATGTTTTATTAAAACTGCCGAAAATAATAGCTTTCAACGAATTTTTATTTGTTTTAAGTCATGTATTGACGGGTTTTTAAGAGGCTGTTTACCGGTTATTAGTACTGATGCTACATTTCTTTTGTCTAAATATCAAGGTATCTTATTTATTGCTTGTGCTCACAAGCCTGACTATCAATTATATCATATAGCTTATGTTGTTGCTGAAGGTGAGAATAGTGATTCTTGGTCTTGGTGTTTAAATTCTCTTAAAATATCTTTTGAAAGTTGTTTTAATGATTGGAGTATAATTTTATTTATATCTGACAAGCAAAAAGAATTAATAAATGTTTGCTAACGCTTGACTTCACTGTGCGACTACTCTTCTAAAGCTATAAGCAAAGAAAAAAGAAAATTAGCCGTCCGATGGGTACACGAAAGTGACGAAGTTGCTTTGACTACTGAACCATGCCTGTCTGTTGGAGCGAATTGGATGATCGGGCCGAGGCGCTTGTTGAAATGCTACTTCACTTAGTAGTAGAAACTCCGGACCGGAGGCTCGCGACGGAGCGAAGCGACCAAAATGTAGCTAAAAAAATGCAGCTAATAAATGTAGCGAGCTCCGAGCGAGCGGCTAATAAGTGTAGCGAGCTCCGAGCGAGCGACATTGCAAGCAAATGGTTTTTGAAAAGCGCTAGAAATCGTTCAACATTTTTCCAGTGTTCGTGCTATTTTTCCTGCATCTCCTCTTTTTTTTGTATTCAGCATTTTAAACAAAACATGAAAAAAGTTACCAAAGAACCAGTATTTTAACACTTATTAGACTCGCTTGCTAGATCATATAATAAAACGGATGCAGAGAGTGTGTTTGATATAATTAAAGCCGAGAACATAATGTTGTACGATTGGCTTATTAGTATAAATGATGAAAGTCGTCGATTTGAACATTGGATAACAATGTATGCTACTTGTCCTAGAGTAGATACTAACACTTCTAATCTTGCTGAATGTTTCAATAGCTGGATTAAGAAATTACGAGATAAGCCAATAACAATACTTTTCGATGGTATTAGAGCCAAGATTATTACACTTCATGACAATCGTAGAAAGAATGCTGAAAATATAGACACAGATTATTGTCCGAAGATGTTAAAGACCATGGCTTTTATTATCAAATAGAAGAATCACCTAGAAATATTAGCTATTGATAGTTATAAGTTTGAAATAATAGACCGTGCAACAAGTAGAACATATATTGTTAATATAACCGACAGATCTTATACATGTTTTAGATGGTACCATACTTATATACCATGTATACATGCATGTTTCATTTGTAGATATTGCAATATTAATATTGATAGTTTTTATCCTGCAGTATTTTCGACGGAGACATTGAGAAGTGTATACGCACAAAAAATGGAGCCAATTCCAGTTCCCTACAAGATCCAAGCTCCTTTGGTTAGAGGAGAAATTGGGATACCAGATGTAAGACGCAAAGCCGGAAGACCAAAGAAGAACCGCATCAAATCCCGGAATTCATCGACGAGAGATCTTCGTTGCAGTAATTGTGGTGCGATTGGACACAACCGAAGAAGATGTACTAGTCAACCGAGAGAGTAAAATAGAATTATTCAATACAAACTTAAAAATATTGTAATAGTGAGTCTGATAATGAAAGTCTACTTAAGAATTTTTAATACCCAAATATTGCCATCAAAAATTGTTACAAATCATACAAATATTGCAATCAAACATTGTTACAAATTATCTACTCATCTTCCTCCCCGTCTTGTTGAGTTTGGGTAGGCAGCGGTGCTGATGTAGTCAAAAAAAATGGTGTGAATATCTGGTAGCTTTCATCTCCAGCATACTGGTCACTAGGGCCCGCTCCAGCATACTGGTCACTCGGGCCCGCTCCAGCATACTGGTCACTCGGGCCCGCTCCAGCATACTGGTGAATAGGGCCCTCTGCACCATCCCTCCTACGACGACGAGAGTGTCTCTGTCGTACAAATCTTACTAATTAAAATACATACCCGCATTTCATCTACATCAACCACCCCGTCAATAGTGTGATGTAGGTCCATGAAGTTGCCATGAAGCCATGTAAACTTCACAAAATTATCGTCTTTTATACCAGATGGAGGGATAACACCGAGATACCTCCTAATCAGATCAGATCCCTTTAAGTGCGGATCAAAATATATAGTGTCACATTTAATAGGTAACCCTAGTATATTTGCCACATCAAATAGGGTGATCGTCATCTCGCCAAATGGGAGTTGAAAAGTGTTGCGTTTAGGCTACCAACGCTCCGCAAGACTTACAACTAAATGAAGATCGTGGATTAAATATCTAACACGATCTATATAGTAGAATCCAAAGGATTCCACCAAAGCCTTTTGGACAGAATTTAGCTCCCACGTACGATAATTTCTTTCGGTCCGCCAATGTACATGGATCCGGGTTCGTAAACCAAGATCATGGTCGTATAACTATAAAAAATATATGCATTATATTTTGTGTATAAATTACTTAACTTGCAAACTTATAATTTAAAAAATTACCTCGCTAGTAAATATTCGACTAGATATGTGGTCTTCACGTTGCTTAATAATAAGGTCGGTAGTCGGTCCACCGGGAATACGACCGTCATTTTGGTTAGCCATCTACAAAAAATATTATAGAGAGAAGGGGGAGTGCTTTGAGGAGGAGTGTTGCGAGGAGGAGGAGGAGGAGTAGTAGTAGTGCTGTGAGGAGGAGGAGGAGGAGGAGGAGGAGTTGGGGTTTATTTATAGGGAGAAGGGGGAGCTTTTGGAGGGAGGGGAGGGGGGAAGTTGAGGGGAGGGGGGGGTCTCCGAGGAGAAGGGGGGTCGGGGGGTCTCCGAGGAGAAACGGGGGATCTCCGAGGGAGGAAGAGAATCCGAAGGAGAGGGGAGAGAGGGGCCCGCCAACCGAGTTGGCTAGCTTGCCCAGAGCCCGCCAACTGAGTTGGCGAGTTCTTCTCGAACTCTGGGCACTGTCAACTCAGTTGGCGAGTTATCCCTCTCCCTACAATTACAACAAACTCCTTCCTTTTCTTGCAATTATTTAAAAATTTATTACTTTATTTGAAAAAAATCGAAAATATAAAGATAAATTGATGTCTAATTACACATTAAAAAACAAACATATATATAACTATTTATTAGTTAAAAAAATAAAATAATAATTTTTATAAACTACTATTTAATAAAATAGAATCTAACCTTCGATTAGTGTCACACCTTTAAATAATATCGAGAGAGAGAGAAAAACACACTCCTACTCCTTTTCCCCAACTAAGAATTCTAGCCATGGTACCACTTCTGCCTACTGATAAAGACTCCATCACCTTCCAGTTGGGGGAGGGACAGCCATGAAGGCCACCACCACCACCACTGACCCACAAGCTTTAGCCGACCAAAGTAAAGGTCCTGAGCTAGAAGAAGCTCATTGACTGAACAGCCACAACATCAAAGGCTGCCCATCCAGTCCCCCAAGGAAAGGAATCAGCCTTGTGCTAGGTTTGAATGGAATGATCCCTAGGACCTCTTAATCAGTTCTATAACAGCTACATTTCTCCATATTCCTAATCATTCGCTTCACCTCCACAGCTTTAGGTCAGATTTATTTATTTGTGAGTGGATTCCCTTTTTGGGGTTTCGTGACTGTGGTACTTAGTCCAATCACCATCATTGGTTCTATTTGTCATCATCATCTTCTTCACCATCATGGTCAAATGAATCTAAGTTCATTCATCCGTTAAAATTAAAATATATATTCATGTTTCAATTAAGTTTTAATATATATTAAAATTATTTTGAATGTTCATAAAGCATAAAAATGTCATGTGACAACACTTAATTGAAAAATAAACATAAATTATAGTTTAATTAGGTGAACAAAAATAGATTTCTGAGCATATATAAATTATACGATCTACATTATCTTAATAACTGAAAGGTCACAAAAATTTTAACCTATTAATAATATAAAATATCTATATTTAGATTTAGGTCTTCTTATTTTTCATAAACTACAAACTACAAGTAACATAATCCTTAAATTGCCAAACTTTTTTTTAAAGTGGTTTGAAAATGGGTCATTTTTGTACAGATTCTCAAGATGTTAGAAACTTAGACATTCTATTGAGCTGGCGTTTCATGTGTGATGTCTATCACGCCAACTCACTTGATATTCTATTTCTCGTTTTTAGAATTTTTCTAAACTTTTTCTCCTATGCACAATTATAATTAAATTCATTCATTAGGATGAAAAAAACTGTTTAATTATAACACTTTAACATAAACTTCCACAAATGGATTCATATATGAAGGATCCAGTTATACGTTGAATGTGTCTCCAAACAAAAAAAATTATTGGATGGCAGGAGAGAATACTAAGAATGTATCAAATAACACCAATTAGAAACAAATCTTGCTAATTAGCTATATTTGTTTTTAGGCAGCAGCTTTATCGATCAACAATTCTAACATACGATGACATTGGATTCTTTGTGCTTTTTGCTGCATTAGCATTCGTTGGATTCCTAACGAGCTTTTGTCCAAATGGTCATAGCTAGGTTGATATAGTCAAAGTTGAGTATATGTGCATTGCTGAAGAAAATTAAATGGTAGGGGTGTAAAGAAAAGAAAAACTCTGCCAATCGGAACATTATCAAAGAAGCAATTAGTTTTTACTCTGCATCCTCAAATCTGTGATTTTGTCATTTTCATCAAGTCTTTTTTGTTTTCTTTTATTGTACAGCTACTATGACAGCTTTTAAGACGGATAATTTCGCCAAATTATCTAACATGGTTAGCTACAAATAATATTTTTGCACAACCATGAGACGCATATTTAGGATTTGTTTGGTAATTGATGGGTAGCGGTTATCGGTTTTGAGTTGTTAATGAGGACTTTGATTTAAGATGATTTTAAGTAGTGACTTTTAAACCATTTTAACACATAAACTAATAAAATTATTTATATGCACATATATAAACAAAAGTCCTTTCGAATAAAGATTATATTATTGTCCTCCCAAATAATAAATTATACACTCGTATAACTTGCAAGTATAAAATTGTTTGATAACTAATAAGTCATAAATGCTGAGAGTAAAACATTCAGCATCCCATCAATTGGATCGTAAAATTTTGTTGGGCTCCCGAATGTTGTCCCTCCTCGAGCTGCACTCGATCCATCTGACTGATAGTAATAGGAACAGTGCCCATGAAAGTTAAGGACACAAGAATCAAACGAAGAACATAATAGATCAACGAATAAGCAGATAACAGATCAAGAATCAGGGATGGAGAAAAATAACTAGGGATCAAGGAAAACAGTTTAGGATTGAGACATCTAGCAACAACAACCCCCACATATCTGTAAAAACCAGATCAAATCTGCTCAGACAGACATAATCCGCTCAGACAGACTAGCATGGGCCATCACTAAAATCGTGTCACGTCCCAGAACCGGAATACTGGAGAGCGGGGCTGACAAGGCCAGCTATGTATACTTAGAGCACTCTGGTACTCTGCATATACAGTAAAGTTGTAAGACATGAGGGGTCACTACTACAAACAATTAGTCAAGCCTAGGTCCAACAAACCATAGTGTCTCAATCACAAGAGCAACAGGAATAATAACAAGTTGTAAGATTAGCTGAAATATAATAGTAATGCATCACAAATTATAATATACAGATGATCATGATGCTAGTAAACACAGAATGAATAAACTAGCTAGAATCTGAGTCATACATGATCAATCATAGGATATGTTAATCATGCTAATGCTCGTAGACTAACTGATCAAACCAAAACAGAAGCTAAACACGTGCTCGGTGGCTAAACTCCAACAAAAGTAGAATGTACATCAGAGTGGAGAAGTATGAAAATTTACCCAAGCGGTCTGGTGCTCCTAGTGGCTACCATCCTCAGGAAAGTACGAAAGATCCTCTGGTGCTGCTACTAGATCTGACTATGCAAAACCAGTGGGGTCAGACCCCCAAATAGCAAGTACCACAAAGGAAGCTAATCTAGGAACTTAAACCAACAATACAAGCAATACAAATACTGAAACTAAAGACTGGATGTAAAAGATCTCAGGATAGTAAAAAAATACTGTAAAGCTGCAATGAGACATATCCTGAGCTGATAATCAATAGAGAAACAAGTACAAATAAAAATATGGTCATGTAAAGCCTAGGGTTATCTGTCACGCCCCGATCTCCGGCAGGCTAATCGGCCGTCCCCGCTAGGCGAGAATCACCTCGCCAGCGCTCCCGCGGGACGATCGCTTGACCCTTCTGGGCGTGATGCCGCACGAGCATAAGCCGCGCCCGTACAAGGCCATGGTTCATGTTGGCGGTAAGAGGTCTAAGCCACAGAGTCGCACAGATGGTCTGAGTGCAACGGAATTATAAACGCATAGGCGATTGGTAACAAGTTCACAGAGTCGTCAATAGCGGAAGCATTAAATAACACAAGTAGAAGTAAAACAAACTCTTTATTGATATTGAACAAGTGTTACAGGAGACGTATAGCCAAGATTACAAGTCGCTCAAGCCTTCCTCTCTGAAACAGTAAGAGCGTGCCAAGTGGCTATATTTGTGGAATGATACATAGGCGATGTTCCAACATTATGTCTTGTATATGTGCTTCAGTTTCTGACGCAGCGCTCCAAGGCTCCAGAGTGAACTCCACGCCTTAGCACGCACGAAGGAGGCATCCGCACCGAACGAGCTTCTTCCATACCCTACAAGCAATCTGGTGGGTTATCAGTACATAAATACACTGGTGGGAGGCTACTCGTCCGCTCGACAAATCCAAACTCGTTTAATAGATTTCGTGCACCATCTATTGATTTATCTTTCTAATCTTTTCTTAGGATCAGTTTTATGGCACGCCGTACGATACAAAAGAAAATACGGTGAGACTTACCAACTTACCATTTGTCCTTCCATGTACAAGGCAAACCAAGTTAATTCAAGCACGAGCATATATACAATAAAGTTCAGGGGCATACCATATGCAAACACAAGTGTTTCATGCGAGATTATATTTCGGGTGCACGAGCATACAGGTTATCCAGAAGTATTGTAGAGGATATTTTAGTGATTTAGTTTATTAACTATGATGCAATGACTCGCACGCAGATTGTCGCTAAGCGAGGATGACTTATCTATACGAACAGGAGGGTCACTGGCATAACCAAAATGGACAATGTCTCACTAGCGGATTGTTTAAAATGCTTTGAACAGGGCCCTACAAGCCATTCCGCCAAACAAATAGAGACGGCTCTCAATAAGTATGGGGCCAAGAATGGTGCGAACGGTAAAATAACAAGGGCGTTACGCATCGTCCCCATAAACAAGAAAAGAACTACAATGGATCCGTCTAGAGTGGATCAGTCCCAGTGCCCCGAGACCGTCCGTGAAAAATGGGATGCTGTAATCCCCCTTGTGCACAAGTTGTCCGTGACCATGCGAGTCTTGGGTTTCAGGTTCAGGCGATAACTGGATTTTGTTCAGGACAAGTATGCTCCACGAGCTATGATTTCTTGTTTTACATGACATATTTCTTGTTCAGTGTTCACTTGACTGGATGTAATCTAAGGCAATACGAGCATGAGACAATCACATTGCATGATCTGTATTGGATAGTCTTCCTGAGCCGTTAGATTGAGTACAAGACGAGTATCAATTCCTCTGAGGCGTTGTTATCTTGCTTAACTGTCCATTGATGTAATTCCCTAGTTCGGGAAATGCCTTGGCGACCAAACGGTCTCGTATACTTTTAATGTTCTATACTTGGCTCCGAACGACTATTAGATAGTCTTCCGGTGGTTTGGATAAAAATAAGGCAAGATAATATTCACTTAATGTTAGCATACAATTATATGACAAGCATTTAATCGAGGCAAGAGTACAAGTTAACATATAGCAGGCAAACATGCATTTTTATTAAAACTTAAACATTCACGTTGGCTCGGGCCCGAAGGTAAGCCGAGGAGTGCAACCATAAAGGGGCTTCCGGACGACATTATCTAGGGTCGTGCACTGTAGCAAGTAAAATAGTGCACTACAGAGTATACAAATATCATTCTACTCAGGGCATAGCCGGGTCTAGTTGTACAAGGCAAATGTAGCATGCGAGGATCTGAATATAAACAATATTTCAATTCCATGTTCTATCATAAGCAATACAAGTTGGGATTATTCCCTTAGCTATGTGCGTTGTATTCTTATTAGCTTGTAGGGGATGATTCATCTAGCGACTAGTATGAAATATCCATATTTTAAGTGTGTTGGCTAAGCAAAGACAAGTTCATCGTAGCTACCCACCTTAGCGATGATTCGCCTCGGTTGAGGGATACTCCAAGCGAGTCTCTGAGAGCCTAAGCCGGAACTCCTGAAGGACCAAGTATGGAAATTCTCTTGCATCAAATGAGTCTTCTCGCTGAAGCCAAGCGGGTCAGGACGTTGCACTTTTCCCATTTGAATTGGCAGTTTGCTTGAGCGAAACAGGTCGTTACATTATACACCACTCAAAAAAGGTCTCGTCCTCAAGACTTCCTGAGCGCAGGCCGTTCTATCGCATTATCGAATCTATCTCAAGCGTAGCAATTGGTACCACTAAATCTATTTGAACGCAATCTCCTATTCGATCCTTACGCCGTATCGCGTGTATGCTGAGTCGGGCTCATTTGCGCCCTAGCACGGGATATGTTGCTTAACGCGGGGTACGTTATAATCCATCGTGAACGATGATCTAAAGCTGAGGCAAACTTATACGTACAAGTCGTTATACTTGTCCATGCAGATATTTTACTTGTACTTAGCATCGAGATCGACATATCGAGAGTCTGGATCGTGTACATATTCAAAGCGTCCTTCAAACACATGCATGTCAACCAACTTAGCGATAGCGAAGTCTTAGCACTCGAGTTTCACATATCATTAAGTCTTGGATTGTGCAAACGTTCAAGGCATCCCTCAAACATATGTATTCAACCAAACTTAGAGATAGTAAAATCGGACAATCTACTTGCAAAAATCTCAAGGGTCTCGTTTTATCAATCACAAGGATACTTCCGATAGGGTCAATCCAATTTTATATCATTTTCTATTCCAACCAAGTATTTTTACTATCATTAAGCATGATATATTCGATTTAACCGACTAGCGTCCATCCGTTCGGGTCAAATATAGTACTAGTTATTGTTCCAAGTCTAACCCTAAGTTTAGCTGCCCCAGTTCTATAGCTTGTTCAAGCAATATGCTAATAGTCGGTTATACAGGTTCATTCACTCGGCACAGGGTCGTCTGTCTAATTTCTAGGTCAGCTCACAAGGTCATAGGTACAAGTTCAAGCATGTGATTCATCATGGAAATTTGTTGCACGATGCTCATCCCAATTCCTAGGGTCAAACCATTGTTCATTTGTACGGGGTATTCTACCCAAGATCGTTTTACTCAGATTTTTAAACATCGAGCACATATTTTTCTACTCTTAATAACACATTCATTTGTGCGGGGGTTCGAGTTCGTTCAGTAAAATCTACAATATATCCAAGTTGCAGGACAAGCCTAGTAATTTGCATAGTCTATCTCTCCAAACATGTTTTGATAGTATCCCGATCAATTCCAAGTCCAGTCCACCAAGCCAAGATTTAAATGTAAACATTTATTTATAACTCCAAGTCGTCCAACCTAATTTATGTATTCGTTCACGAAACCATCAAGTGTGATTTATTTCAGGTTCTAAGCTAACTTATCCTCGAAATATTTCAATTCACTTGCATTTCCAAATTTGTCTTATCGTGTCGAACCAAAAGTCAAGACGATCCAGCGGTTGTCACGCTCCGATCTTTCGTAAGTTTAATCACCCTCGTTGGACGTGAGATCACCACGCCAACGCTCTCGTTGGATAATCGTCCTAACCCGGACGTGACATATGCACGAGCATAGAGTTACGCTCGCACAAGACAAGAACATTTGAATGTTATGGTTTTCTTCGGCACGATCGAGACACCTTATCATTTTTCTTTCCTCTATTCAAGTTATATATACAATCCATCAAGTTAAGTTCGTTCATGCAGTGATTATAATTCGTTTAGCAAAATTATCCAACTTCAATATTACCGTTCGGTAATTCCATTGTCTTACTTTTAGCATTCTCCAAGAAACTAAGTTTCAAATATTCAAGCCTAAATCTATTTCATATTTTGATACGTTCCATTCATCGAGTTTATTTGGAATAGTCACCGAACATGTTCCCATGAGTTCGATCATCCCCGCCGTACGTGAAATCATCACGCCGGCGCTCACGCAGGATAATCGTTCTCGTTGGGACTGATTTCGAATATTATCGTTTCAAACTAGATTTCAAGATCGTTCTTCCAAACTCTAAGCCAATTCCATTATCGTTCATCTTTTTTCTTGAAACACAATATTCATTTTGGCCTAACTTCCATTCGAGTGATATTATATTTAAGTTAAATTTGTTTATTTTAATCCGAAATCGCTTGCACAATCCTCAAGTTTCCAATAAGTTTTCTTAACCAAGATATCGATTTCCATTTTTGTAAATCCTAATTCGATATAAGCCTTATCATTTATTCAAGATATTATGAAATCATTCAATCCGACTATCGCACGAAACCTATGAATCCGTTAGGATATTTCTAAATGATCCATACACCACTCGGAATTGAGTCATCCAATCAAATCCTCAATCGATTTGTATCTTCTGACTTGAAATACCGTTCGGGCTATTTTCCCAATTCCAAGCACAATTCTCTATGTTCGCTTAGACAATAATCTGATAATGTTGCTATAGGTTGGCAATCTAAGTCTGACTTGTCTTATTCCTGAACGATATCTCATTCTCGTTTGCAGCTAACTTGCACCAAAGGGTCTTGGCATGTGATACTCTACACAACTTATCCAAAAGACTGTATGTATAGCTAACTGTTTGACAATATTCGATTCCGTACACTAACCAGTTGGGTATCGTGTATAGGCATTTCGGGTTTGCACATATATCGCGATTCTAGCACGAGTCTAATCCCAAAGGGTCTAGCACAGGTCGGCACAAAGGCCTTATCATGATGATTTTATACAAGCAATCACATCATTCAAATGCACTTTTTGAAAGTATTTAGACTCATTATTGGAATATTCTATCAGGACATTGAGAGAGAGTGTGCACATAACCCATGAACGAGCTTTTAAAACTGAAAAAATCAAAACGAATTCCAAAGGCGTATAGCCATGCTCTGATACCAATATGTCACGCCCCGATCTCCCGCGGGCTAATCGGCCGTCCTCGTTAGGCGAGAATCACCGCGCCAGCGTTCCCGTGGGACGATCGCTTGACCCATCTAGGTGTGATACCGCACGAGCGTAAGACACGCTCGTGCAAGGCCATGGTTCATGCTGGCGGTAAGAGGTCTAAGCCACAGAGTCGCACAGATTGTTCGAGTGCAGCAAAATTATAAATGCATAGGCGATTGGTAACAAGTTCACAGAGTCGTCAATAGCGAAAGCATTAAATAACACAAGTAGAAGTAAAACAAACTCTTTATTGATATTGAACAAGTGTTACAGGCGGCGTATAGCCGATATTACAAGTCGCTCAAGCCTCCCTCTCTGAAATAGTAAGAGCGTGCCAAGTGGCTACATTTGTGGAATAAATACATAGGCGATATTCCAATATTATGTCTTGTATATGTACTTCAGTTTCGGACGCAGCGCTCCAAGGCTCCAGAGTGAACTCCACGCCTTAGCACGCATGAACAAGGCATCCACACCGAAGGAGGTTCTCATGTACCCTGCAAGCAATTTGTCCTTCCCTGTATAAGGCATACCAAGTTAATTCAAGCACGTGCATATATACAATGAAGTTTAAGGGCATACATGCAAACACAAGTATTTCATACGAGATTATATTTCGGGTGCACGAGCATACAGGTTATCCAGAAGGATTGTAGAGGATACTTTAGTGAGTCAGTTTATTGACTATGATGCAATGACTCGCATGCAGATTGTCGCTAAGCGAGGATGACTTATCTATATGAACAGGATGGTCACTGGTATAGCCAAAATGGACGATGTCTCACTAGCGGATTGTTTGAAATGCTTTGAACAGGGCCTTGCAAGCCATTCCGCTAAACAAATAGAGACGCCTCTTAATGAGTATGGGGCCAAGAATAGTGCGAACGGTAAAATAACAAGGGCGTTGCACACCGTCCCCATAAACAAGGAGAGAACTACAATGGGTCCGTCTAGACCAGATCGGTCCCAGTGCCCCAAGACCGTCCGCAAAAAATGGGATATTGTAATCCCCTTGTGTACAAGTTGTCCGTGACCATGTGAGTCTTGGGTTTCAGGTTCAGGCGATAACTCAATTTTGTTCAGGACAAGTATGCTCCACGAGTTATGATTTCTTGTTTTATATGACATATTTCTTATTCAGTATTCACTTGATTGGATGCAATCTAAGGCAATACAAGCATGAGACAATCACATAGCATGATCTGTCTTGGATAGTCTTCCTAAGCTGTTAGATTGAGTACAAGATGAGTATCAATTCCTCTGAGGCGTTGTTATCTTGCTTAATTATCCATTGATGCAATTCTGTAGTTCGGGAAATGCCTTGGCGACCAAACGATCCCGTATACTTTCAATGTTCTATACTTGGCTCTGAACGACTATTAGATAGTCTTCCGGTGGTTTGGATGAAAACAAGGCAAGATAACATTCACTTGATGTTGGCATACAATTATGTGACAAGCATTTAATCGAGACAAGAGTACAAGTAAACATATAGCAGGCAAACATGCATTTCTATTGAAACTTAAATATTCACGTTGGCTCGGGCCCGAAGGTAAGTCGAGGAGTGCAACTGTAAAGGGGATTCCGAGCGACATTATCTAGGGTCGTGCAGTGTAGCAAGTGAAACTGTGCACTACAGAGTATACTAATATCGTTCTACTCGAGGCATAGCGGGATCTAGTTGCAAAAGGCAAAGGTAGCATGCGAGGGTCTGAATATAAACAATGTTTCAATTCCATATTCTATCATAAGCAATACAAGTTGGGATTATTCCCATAGCTATGTGCGGTGTATTCTTATTAGCATGCAGGGGGTGATTCACCTAGCGACTAGCATGAAACATCCATATATTTAAGTGTACTGGCTAAGCAAAGACAAGTTTATCGTAGCCACCCACCTTAGCGATGATTTGCCTCGGTCGAGGGATACTCTGAGCGAGCCTCTGAAAGCCTAAGCCGAAAATCCTGAAGGGCCAAGTATGGAAATTATCTTGCCTCCAACGAGTCTTCTCGCTGAAGCCAAGCGGGTCGGGCGTTGCACTTTTGTCGTTTGAATTGGCAGTCCGCTTGAGCGGAACGGGTCGTTACATTATCACAATCCTAATTACTAACAATTATAATGCAACACGATGCTAGAGTTCCTTCTGATCGCATGCCCCTGCAGTCCATCCGGGATATCCATAAGCACAAACTAGCACTGTATACTCCTCAAGATACTCCATAATATAAACCACTAGATACTCCTCACGATAAAATAACCGGGACTGCATGCAATCTAGGAAAATCCCTAGCCATGTACTAAGTGAATCTCTAGTTATTAATTCCTTGCAGTTTCTTGTATGAATCCGGGTGTGACATTCCGCAGAATTCATCCTAGACATGATGCAACAAAACAAGTTCTAATAGTAATATACACATGTTTAATATATATTACACAAACAGACTCTTGTAAGCCATGATAACAACCAAGCCATATGTAACCAAGTGAAGCCAGGTAAAACCAAGTGAAGCCATGTCAATCCAGGTGAAGCCAGATAAAGCCATGTGAAACCAGGTAAAGACATGTACAATCATGTGAAGCCATATCCAACTAGATGAAACCAAGTAAAACCAAGTCAAGTCATGTCTGATGAAGCCATGTAAAGTCATGCCAAGTCAAGTCCAGTCAATCATGTCATCACGTGTAACCGGGCAAAGCCGAGTAAAATCGAGTAAAGACAAGTCAAGTCATCTGAAGACATGTAAGTTCATGTCCAAAATTTGGTCAAGTCATCGTGTGTCCAAGCAAAAGCCAAAAGTTTCAACATGAAATCACAAAAACCCAAGAATTCCAAAAGAAAGAGAACACGATCGGTATACCATCGGTACAATCCAGTACACCGTCGGTACACCGCTCCAGGGATAGAAAAAATACAGCAAGTTCTGGATTCCAATAAATTGGTATAATGTCGACATACTGTAGTATACTGTCGATATGTCGTTCCAAGTAGGCAAAAAGTTACTGGAAAATAAAGTTCCATAAATCGGTATACCGTCGGCATAGCCCCGTACACCATCGGTATGTCTGCCAAGACAAATATCCAACAATGTTGGCAAGATTAGTATATCGTCGATATACTGTAGTACACCGTCGGTATACCGATAGATTTCTTAGAAAAATATTTAAAAATTAAGTTGGTCGAAATCGGTATATCGTCGATATGTCGGTTCCCAAGAATAAACATGGTTAAGTCAAGTCTGATTTTCGGGACCCAAATTAAACCCCAAAAATTAACAGAACCAAATCTAACAAGAATTCAAGTCTAGGATAAGTCTCATATCACAATATGGACTAAATATCACGGTCACAACTCCGGTACCATTTTCGTTACCGAGTTGCCAAAAAGGGACGAAATAAGATTCTACTAGAAATTAAAATCGAGATGGTCACTAGGCTAGAAATCATGATATGAACACTAATAGTAAAGCATGTCTAAGCTAAAAATAATAATAATCAAAGCTCCAGGAAAGTAAAATGACAGAAAGTAAAAGAAGTTCACGAAATTGGCAAGGTATACTTGCCTAACGCGAGCTCCCAGCCTAAACCTTCTAGTCCACCAACACGAAAGGGTTAAGAAACCACACTCCAGGTCTCAAGACCACGCTTCCAAGCTCGAGAGAGAAATGAAGAAGAGATGAGAGAGAAAGAGAAAGAAATAAATAAAATATCTCGAGTACTATTTATAGAGAAATATCTCAAAAATATCTCGAAAGTGAAACAAATATCTACTGGGCAGTATATCGTGGGTATACTGTAGTATACCGTAGGTATACTGGTCAGGTAGTAAGGTTTTAATTTTAAAAAATTTAAGCTTTCTCGAGATCCAATAAAATGTAATAACTAGCACAAAATGCGTATCCGCATAAAAATGAATACTGTGAGACGAGTCTCACAAGTACCAACTCGAACTCAGCAGCAAAGGACATCTTCTTCTGTAGGATGTTCACATTGTGGAAAACCAGGAAACGTGATCTCAGAGTGTAGTAGAGCACAAGGGTTGTGCTTAGCTTGTAGGGCACTAAGCCACAGAGTGGGATCTTGCCCAAACCGAGCTAGTTCATCATCATCCTCCCCGGCAGGACCCCGGTTTAGGGCTCGAGCGCCGGTTCAGCAACACCAGGGTCAGAGGTCTTTACCGACCCAATCTCAAGTATTCCAGCAGCAGAGGCCATAGTAGTATGCGCAGACCCAAGCTCAAGTAAAAGCCAGGCAAGGAGGTCCCTCAGCAGCGAGGACCAGCACCAAGAGGACGAGGCCAGGCTGTCACACTCCAGAACCAGAATACTAGAGATCGAGGGCAGACAAAGCCAGCTACGTATACCAGAGTACTCTATACCTCGAGATACGGTCATGGCTATCTAGACATGTGATGATTTACTCCAATCTATCAGACAATCCAGGATCAAGAATCCTAGGTGTCTCAATCTCAATCAAGCAATAAGTTACAAGATGTATGATCATCAAACATATAATAGTGAGACATCCCAAACTATACATACACAGATGATCATGAAGCTAGTTATAAAATAAAGAACTAGCAAGAGTACAATATTACATGATCAGCTCTAGCTATAGTCTAGAATATGCTTTACATATAGGCCCACATGCTAGAATGTCAAGTTCCAAAATATGAGCTAAATACGTGCTCGGTGGCTAAATACCTAAAAAGAATAATGTACAAGATCAGGTGGGTGATGAAGAAAAAAACCCACTCATGTCCTCGGGTCCTCCTCGTGTTCACTATCTTGAGGAGGAAAGTATGGTAGATCCTGTGATTCTGCTCTGAAATCTAGCCATACAAAACCAGTGGGGTCAGATCCCAAAACAGCAAGTACCACAAGGAAGCCAAATTTAGGAACTAAAACCAACATGCAGCCAAATCAGTAAAAAATAGTACAAAAAATATTTAAATAAGGATAGCAGGTAAAAATAATAATCAAATTTGCTTTGGAGTATTAAACAGGGATATCTGGAGTCGGTCTTCAATTATTGTTCTCAGGATCAGTTATTAAAAATAAATCAGGACAGGACTAGACTGAAAATCAAGCAATCACGGCTAATTATGTCATACGGCTTACTATCATTAGCTAACTAGGGTTATCACAGTTCTAGTTACTAATATGAGCAGTTTGAGATTGCTTACAACCACATGCCCTGCAGACTATTCGGGTTATCCAGACGAACATGTACATAGTATAGATATATATCAGGTATAATTATTTTTTATCTTTTTTGGTAGTGCAATACTCGGCGATGTGTTGGAAGTGTGTCCCTCATGACGGAGAGCTCCAAATCCATCAGGTGTCGCTGGAATACTGGGATTACATATAGCCAAAAAATCTCTCTAGATACTTTCTAGATTATTATTCTAGTTGTTAGCCTGGACGATTATCAAGGATTTTTGACCATGATGCTCAGGAATCTGTCTTAGACATGATGCAAGACAGTAACTTGACGAGTTCAATCAAAATCATTCACGAGGATACAGATCATGCAATATATGTGCTACTAATAGCCTTGATCAGGACAGTTACAAGAATTCTCAAGTTAGGAGTGCGCTACGTCAAACCACTCACAAGATTATCATTACAAGATCAGGATTCATGAGTTTATTTAAAATATACAATCACTAGATCATGTCAAAAAATCAAGATCAATATCAAGAATGTCATATTTAGAAAATAATCAGGATTAACTAAAATAACATGATTAAAGAGAACTAGAGAATCATCAAGAGTTAAACATGTTAAAGAGAATATTGGCATACAGGCGTATAAATTAATAATTCAGGGTTGGCGCATAAAATCAGGCAAGAAAATATCATCCACGCATAATGGATCAAAAACCACCATTGGCGCACAAACTGGTATTGGCGCACAAATAATCAAAGACATATTTGGCTCATAAATGACTAATCCGGACAGTTCTGGCGTACTTTGATACAAAAGTACACCGAGCAAAGATGGTGCACAATCATACTAAAGCGCACTTCTAGGATTTTGGCGCACAATGATAGAAGTACACGAGCCAGGAACTTTACGCATAAATCTATCATTGGTGTACAAACAAGCACAGGAAGGTCTACTAAAGATAAAACACAAGTCTCAAAGTATAGTACAACAATCGAGATAACACTGTAGTCGATAACACAATTCTTGAGAATAGTTAGAAGTCATTGCTTACTCATTAAGTAATACGAAAGACTACAAAGTGCGCCATCTCTGGAGAATACCACATAGTGTGCCATACAGCAGAGTGTGCCATTCTCCAGAAAGGACAAAGTGTTTCGGTAAAAAAAGTTCACCAAAGTGCGCTAACTTTGTAATATCTGTAAAGTGCGTCAACTCTGCTATTAAGTGGCGTACATACTTGATGACTTGCAGACCCATTCAAAAGTGCGCCAGGTAAGATTGGCATACTTTTGAAGGAATTTTCATAGTACGAAACGTACGTAGGAGTAGAGAAGTGCGCCCATAGTACTCAACATATCTTGGCACACTTTCTAAAGAATTTGTGAAATACACACAAGTGCGCTCAATTGAACTTCGCTTATACGACAAGGGTTCCCTACGTACTTTTTGTATATATTCCCATTCTAAATTTGTATTCTCCGACTTGCTATTCTCGGGCTCCATGAGCAACAATACAAACAAATCAAAATCATCGTGAAGATAAGTTCTAAGTATTAAGCAAATAAAATATATCAAATGATTAAATAAGTTATACTAAGAATCAAAACAAGATCCATGGTTGTTCCTTCGGTTGGCAAGATGTACTTGCCTACGGTCAAGTTCTAGCCTAATACTACCAAGGTTACCTACGGCCAAGGCCAATCTCGGCTGCTCTCGGTGAATGTTGAAGAAGTAAAGATGGAAATAGAAATGAAAGAAAAGAAAAAGTGAAGAAAAAAGAAATATTTGCTTATATAGGCAAAGGGTTGATTGTAGGCCATTGGATCATAATTCATGCATCTCACCCGTGTTCATCACAGCCACCCTCCAAGAAAACCAAGGGACCAATGGTCCAAAGCATGCAACTAAGGGAAAACATACAAAAATAACCTAAACAATGTATGAATGACATAAAGCATGATGTAAGCAATTAAACAATAAGCAAGCTATACATTTATAATATGTGTATACCGGGTACGTATCTAGAATAGTGAGACGAGTCTCACAATTCTCTCCTCCTTAGAAAATTTTGTCCTCAAAATTTTAATAAGCACAAGGTCTAGCAAGAACTCAAAGTACATGCAATCAAGGTAAACAAGGGCATACGGGAATCAAGCACAATCCTAGAACAGGACAAGCATACACAAGACAAGATCAGGGTACGAGATATACAAACAAGTATACCTCATGAGTCAAACAAATTCGGGTATCGAGCACGAATATTACCCTCTCGCTCCCAAATGGACTCGCCCGGTGAGTGATGCCCCCAAGCAACTCGGACTAACCTAATAGTCCGATTCTTGAGAATATTCTTCCTTCGGTTAAAAATGTATACAGGTCTTTTCTCAAACGAAAGGTTGATACCAACGACCAATTCTAAATGATCCAGGACATGGCTTGAATTTGATATATACCGTCGTAACTGAGATACATAAAAAATGTTATGTATGTCGCGAAGCGACGGCGAAAGAGCAAGGCGATAAGAAACATATCCTACTCACTCGAGGATATCGAATAAACCAATATACCGCGGACTAAGCTTTCCCTGTACACCAAATATGATGACTCCTCGGGAAGGCAAAATTCGAAGGAATACATGGTCGTCGATGAGAATTGGCCCAATGATGCTGACGATCTTGAGCCACCTTAAGATGCATCTGGACTTGCTTGACTACTTTAACTGTCTGAGCTATCATTTCGGGACCAAATAATTGCTTCTCGCCAATATTATTCCAAGCTATAAGGGATCTGCACTTTCTGTCATATAGTGCCTCGAATGGTGCCATATGGACACTTGCTTAAAAACTGTTATTGTAGGAGAATTCGACTAAGTGCAAGTGATCCTTCCATGAACCACCAAAATCAAGGGTACATGAACGAAGCATATCTTCTAGAGTCTGGATGGTACATTCCGACTGACCATCTGTCTGGGATGATAAGATGTACTAAACTTCATACGGGTACCCAAACTCTGCTGTAGACTCTTCCAAAAGTGAGACATGAATCTGGAATCTCTACCTGATATGATATTGGCTGGTACTCCATAAAGTCTGACAATCTGATTCATGTACATTCGAGCCAACTGCTCTATAGACTGTCCTACTCTGAAGGAAAAAAAGTGAGCAACATTTGTGAGTCGATCCAAATTGTATCTCTTCCAGTTGGGCTTCTAGGAAGATCGATAACAAAATCTATGGTGATATGGTCCCACTTCCATTCTAAAATTGGTAAAGGTTGAAGAAGTCCTGCGGGCCTCTGATGTTCATCTTTAACTTGTTAACAAACCAAACATCGAAAAATAAACTGAGCTATCTCTCTCTTTATTCTATTCCACCAAAAATGCTGACGAATGTCTCTGTACATCTTTGTTCCTCAGGGATGCATTAAATATTATGAACTATGGGCCTCTGACATAATCTCGCAACAAATATATCCATTAGGTACACAAGGACGATTTTCAAAATGGAGAGTTAATCACTATGAATGCTCAGTTCTGGTCTACGTCCTGCCTCACACTCTGCTCCCAGTCGCTGAAGCTTGACATCTGTTGCTTGTGCTACCTTGATTCTCTCCACTATACTAGATTAAACTTGCAGACTAGCCATCAATAATGTGTCGCCTAGCAATACTACTTCTATGCCCATCTCCTGAAGATCTTTTAGAATCTCTTGCTGTGTCGTAAGAAAATAAACTCCTGCTCTCTGGCTCAAAGCATCGGCTATGACATTGGCCTTCCCAGGATGATATTGAAGGTCTAGATCATAGTTTGTTATCAACTCTAGCCATCTTCTCTGCCTCATGTTGAGATCCTTCTGGGTAAAGACATACCTCAAACTCTTGTGATCAGTAAAAATCTCTACTCGATCTCCATATAGATAATGTCTCCAAAGTTTGAGCATAAACACTACTGCTGCTAACTCTAAGTCATGCGTCGAATAATTTTTCTCATGATCTCGTAGCTGTCGAGACACATAAGCTATAACATTGCCATAATGCATAAGAACACACCATAGTCATTTTTTTGACGTATCATAATATACAGTGAAATCACTTGCCCCATCGAAAAGAGTCAATATACGGTAAAACTGGAAGAGCTCAAATCTCACCCTCGACTTGGCCACCTTCTGCTAACATCTGTTCTAGCATGCCAAATTCAGCTTGCTCATGTATCGGTGCTACTGGAACTCTGTCATGAGGATGTCTCTGCTGACCAAACTGACGTTGCCTCAGGTGAAACACATGTGCTTGCATCAATATCAGACATTGGGCTAACGATCGAACTGCTAAAACTGGCTCTTGATACGGAACTTCTCCTGGAGCTGGCAACGCTGGGAATTATTGATATGGTCCTCCCTGCCTCTGTATTTGTGGGCAAGGAGCTATCATGTGGTAGAAACTCCCATACCTCAAGCATCTTCCACTTGACATCCTAAATACATCCTGGGTGTGACCTCTCTTTCCATAATAGGTACATCCTACTAGATTCTTCGGACGTTGATGATGTTGTCTCGGTTGTTGTTGCCAAATTTTTATTGTCTTATCTGATGCCACTGGCCCCCGTGGTGCCAAATTACGAATAAGAATGATGGGTGATGGTCCTCCACCTGTGTTATGGGTATGAGATCTCTTATGTCCTCCAGTCCTCGAAGCTAACCTCTGGATGGTAAGCTCATGTCTCCTGATTGCTATCAATATGGCATCGAATGTCTGGTAGTCATGTCCTTCAACTAGTCGCAGAATCTCAAGATGAAGCCCTTGCTGAAATCTCATAGCCCTTACTTGCTCCGATGTCACCATATCTGGAGCAAACCTGCTCATCCAGCAGAACTCCGCTGCATATCCATCCACTGTTCTGCCAGATTGTCTGAGATCAATAAATCTCTGCTGCAGCTCGTACTGCACCACTATTCCAAAATACTTGGCTCTGAACCTGGTTCTAAAGTTGTCCCAAGAGAGAGGATGCCTCAAGCCGACTTCCTCGGTCGCCCAGCAGTCATGAGCAAGATCTTGTAGTTATAATCGGACTTGGTCGACTTGGTGCCTTAGAAATTGAAGAGGGCATTGGAAGAAGAAGACTCAAAATGCGTCAGTAAGGAAATGAAAACCAATGATTCTCCTCTGCTAGAATCTTAGCTGAAGCCATGATCGTCTCAATGTCTTGAAGCCAAGCATCCGCCATAATAGCATCCTCTGTGCCATCGAAATAGCTCAGGTTGAGTCGACAGAATCTGTATGATGTCACATAATCTTCTTCACTTTCCTCCAGAGTCGTTTGCAGTCCTTGGTTTAACATGACCTTTTGTTCATATTGTCGAAGTTGCTGGTGCTGCTGCACTGCTATCTGATACTGTTGTATAGCCATCATCCCTCTGATAATTTCTAACATTGCCATGGTATCAAGTGCTTCTAGTGTTACTGGAACGGCCGGGGGTACCGGGATCTTTGGTACATGTTGCCCACCCATTGGCTCTACTCGAAGATGATCTTGATAAAGTATTGTCTCTTACTGGCACTCAATGGGATCTTTCTCCGCTAGTTGTTCTACCACATATGTTGCTCTAACAGGCGGGAAAGAGGTGCCCTTGAAGGAAAAGGACACCAAGACATCAAATGACAGGACAGGAAAGAACAAAGAAGCAAATTATTAATACTTCAAGCTCGGTGTCGAAGAAGACAAATTCAGGATATCAAAGGAAATATTTTTTATTGAGACTCCAAGAACAATACACCTCACAAGTCTAAAAAGATTTACCTGCATGGGCCACCACTAAAACCTTGTCACGCCCCATAACTAGAATACTGGAGAGCGAGGGAGTGACTCAGCCAACCACACCTTCCAGAATACCAAAATAAGCCATAATGTGCTAAGTTTGTCTAGAGACAAGGAGGTGCATACTACAATCAAGTCACCTAGGATCAAGAACATCTATGTCTCATTCATCAACCAAGAATAATAATAATAAACATGTAAGATAAAGCAGTTAGGCGTCCCTGACGCTCTATCAAAATGATTATGAAACTAGTTATACAGGATGGAACACTAGTACATTGTCAAGAGTACATGACTGTAAGTAAGCTGTGGTCAGAATAATATACAATCATGTAGAGAAACTAATGTCCAGATAAACTGGTTAACAAGTGTCGTCGGCTAAACGCCAAAAAAGTAATACAAAATGATACTCTTAGTGGGGAAGAAAAAACCCACTCAAGTTTCTCGGCGGACATCCTCCTGGTGTGCTCCATCGGTCAGATACAGGACAGGATCCTTGGACTCTGCTACTAAACCTGGCCAAACAAAACTAGCAGGGTCAGGCCCCGATAGCAAGTACCATAAAGGAGCACAAGTGAATGAAGCAAAAACCAATAAAGTACATAAAGTAGGAAAATTTGTGCCACAACTGCAAGTGTATGATCTTTTATCGGAGCAGTAGGACACATCTACAACCAAACAAGGATAAGAGGGGCCACACTACTCCGAGACAGGGTATGACTTACCAATTATGAACACAATGAAGATGTCGGTATCGTATCTATTGTCCATAGCCTATCGTAGCACAATAGTTCAACCGTACAACCAAATAAGGACAAGGGTTGAACCACTATACCATGATAGTCCACGTTCTCAGGCTACTAACAGATGGCACAAATCACAATCAGAAACAAAAATACACATGCCACAATGTAAGCTGCTAAGATACAGTATGTAGCTTCGGTCCATGGTCTATTGTGACACATTAACGCAACCCTACAACTAAACAAGGACAAGGGTTGAACCATCGCACCATAATAGTTTATGTCCCTAGACTACCACCACATACTCTTTTAAATAGGCCAATTAATCCTATGGCTTGTTATGTGGAGTTTGTGTTATCTCAGCAGAATAATACTGTCACGACCCGCACCCGGTTTAGGGGCACGAGTGCGTGGGTACGTCCAGCCTACGCCGCAGCATCGGCGGTAGAACGCTGTCAAGGTCTTGATACTATCTAACTAATGTCACGCAAGCATCCAATCTCCATTAGGAGGCACGGATGACACAAATAAGATGAACATATACTCAATCACAGGATTACAGCACGATAAGATTTCGAATAATAAAACTAAAATTAAACACAACACAAGTCCACAAGAAATAACTTAACTTAACAATATCCAAGAATCATCAAAAGGCCGGAGACAAATCCGGTACCAAATAGTCTACTAAAAGAAAATAAACAGAAACTAATGATTTTCGGCAAGAACTCTGGAATCACAACTAAACTACCAAGTCTGCAGCTACTCACCATATGGTCCATAAAGTGTCGGACAGCGGTCCTCTAAGGCATAGTCTGGAAAAATATTTCCAGTCAGGAAGGAGCAAAGCAACAATCTCAAATAACAGTTCCATTAATTGATAATGTCTATAATACAATAAAATATGTCATGCTAGCTACTGAGAAGACAGTGAAATAAATGCAATGGCAATTTCTAAGAGAGACAGGCAATATGATATAGTCAGTGCATGTATGGAAATAAAAAGAACAAGGAACAGTATCATATACGGGTGATGTAGTATATAATTTAAAATAGGGAACTGTAACTATTCTAAGTGGTTTGAGATTGTAGTTTCAAAATGTGATCGGCTTGGGACATGTACAATTGCTACAGTCTGGCTAATCATACGTGGGGTATGATTAACACCAATAATATAAACTTGTACGATAGGTATTTGATCACATTTCTCACTAGCAATTTCCCCGCCCCCAACTAGTACTGTGGATCCAATCATGACACGTCACGAATACACAACATTGTCTAATGTATTATGTACAATGTCTAATGTAAATGTCAATGTAAATATCAATGTAAATGTCGTGTATAATGTCAATACGATAATCAAGGTAACATCTCATGACTGCAGATCCAAGCTATACTAGTCCGTGTAGCACAGTGTCAAAGATTCAGTTGTAACATTTCAAGATCATTGAACTTATAGCTATTATCAAGAATTGGAAATTATCAGAGAATGTACTTGCCTTGGTCCTTAGCTGGTATTTATGGATGTCCTGTTCCAGAGTATCCCCTGGGTAAAACCAACAGTCCTATCAACACATTACAATATAACATTGGTAACAGAAGCTATCCTAACACACAATAGAAATACACTGGCCTTAGGGCTACGCTAGGTACGGTAGGGGTCATCTACTAGATAGGCCAACTACATATATATTAATATCCCTTAATTACAATAATAGCTATAAGTATAAATCTATACACTTTAAATAAAACTAATACTTGTATGTACATACAACATATCTCAAATTAAATACAACTACAAAATATACATGTATATATATTATAAAAATGTACTAAGGGTTTATACAAAATATACCTACACATATATATCTATGTCAATTGAACAATAAAGATATATATATACACACCAAAAATAGTACGTATACTATTATTTTTATATACTAATTTATACCAATTAAACATACCTTGAAAATATGCTAAGTGTTTATATATTAAAAATGCTTATAGTAGAACACGTATTTATATTTATCAAATTAAACACATATACAATGTATACGTATATATTTAAAAAAACATGCCAAGGGTTTATAAAATATATATACACATATATATATATGCCAATACATTATAGATATATTATTAAATACTAAAACACATTTTTAATACATGTTTAACATTTAATGAAAATAAAATATACATGTACATATATATATAACACACAAAAGAATATATATATGTATACTAATTATATATTTACTAAATTACAATTACCAACATATACTGAAATATATATACTATGCTAATACATTATTTAAACATTAATTTAAAATACATAATTACATATACATTAATTTACAAATGCTATACATATTTATGTATTTTTAGAACATTAATTAGATACATACTTAATTATATAATTTAATAAAATAATTGATATACTTATTTATATGTTAACATTTATTTAAAAAAATACTACTTGTACATATTGCATTCATATACTAATGTATATAGGTATACTATACATATTAAATAAATAGTTATTAAACATATATATATACTAATTATATACAAATACATATACTAGCTTATACAAATTATATATATACCAATATTATATATACTATTAAATTAAATACATATTTATACCATTTATTTAAATACATACAATACCTTATATTTATTATACAAATTAATTACACTAATTAACATGTATGTATATATATACATATATATACATATACTTATATATATATATATATATATATATATATATATATATATATATATATATATATATATAAAGAAAGAAGGGGAAGAAGGAGACTTACAGAGGCTGGTGGCTGGCCGCCGGAAACTGTATGGGAGGATCGCCGGGTGATCAGCGGCCGCCGGAGGAACAGCTACGGGCCGCCGGAGCACAGCGGGTGGAAGAACAAGGAGGAGGAGTAGTCGGCTCCGCCGGATCGGGACTTGGCTGACCGGAGTAGTGGCCGGGTGGGACGTTGGCCGCCGGGAAGGGAGAGAGGTGGTGGAGGTAATGGTGTAGAAGATGGGGGAGTTGCCGGCCGGCTGCAGTGGCCGCTCGCCGGACCGGGAAGTCGGCCGGGGAAGTGGCTGGTAGGAGGAGTAGCCGGAGAGGAATGGTGGGAGGCCGGAGGTAGATGGAGGTGATCGGGAGTTGAATGGATGGATGAGTTGAAGGAGGAGAGGGAGCAGTGGGGGGTCCGGCCGGAGCGCCGGTCGGATGGTGATGGCGTTGGGAGCAGCGGCCGCGGAACTCGCTGACCGGAGCAGCCGCCGGGCTGAAGTCGGCCTGAGAATGGCCGGCTGAACTGTTATATGGGGGGAAAATTGAGGAACAGTATCCCCCCCCTAACTATTTGAATTCAAATCAAGAAGAGAAGAAAAAAAGAAAGGAAGAAGAGGAAGAAGAAAGAAAAGAGAAGAAGAAGAGAAGAAGAAGAAAAAGAAATTCCTACGTATAAGAGAGGGGATGGTGGCTTGAGAGGAGTGGAGTTTTCTAGGTTGCCTAGGGATTAGGGTTTGAGGGTACAAGTCATTAAATAGGAAGAGAGAGGGAATGATGTAGGGTGATGATGGGCCAAATTCAACGAATGGCTAGGATTGAACATAAGGAAACTATTCATGGGGAATGAGGGTTCTTAATTAAAATTAATAGGCTCCCTCATTGATTAAAATAATTGGGTGAGGCCACAAAATGCCAATTTGCAATTTGGCCCCCTTAAATTTGGGAAATTGCACAAACACATGAAATGACGAAAATTGGGCGGACGATTCGGGGTCCGATGTTTTGTAGGGTCAGGGGACGCTGTAAGATGGGTATGGGCTGAATTTGCAGGGCACTGGAATTAATTTGGGATTTTAAAATCAGATAAAATGGTATCCTCAAATTAATAGAAATAAATGCAAGTTGTGTTCGACAATTAATTAGGAGTACTTGGGGTTAAAATCAGATCAAGTCATCAATACCAATATTGAAGAAGACTCAGAACAGAGTATTACCCTAATTCGGGCCGCACGAAAAATAGGTCAAGATGGCCTCCAAATTTCGATTGGAACGCACAACGATAAAAAATAGGAATTTATTAAATAACGTCCGTGACGATTTTTGTGCGGCCAGAAACAATGCACAAGGAGCAAAATTATGAGTTGCAAAAATAGCAGAATTGAAGGCGGGCATGTCTAGAGCAAGATTGTGAAATTTGTTGGAAGACAAAAGTCTGGATAGTGCTCCAAATATCGAAGCAAAGGCAATGCGCAAAAATATTAAATAAAATACAGTAATTAATTACAATCTCCAAATATTAAATTCTAGATAAAATAATAAAATCCAGAACCCTATAATTCCGACAGGTGTTCGTCTACTGGGCTTCTAGGTCTAGTCTGCTAGCTAAAATAAAATAAATAAACACTGCATATAATTATATATTTAATTACACATCGCACAAAATTATTTAAATCAAATACACTATCATGCAATTAATTAATTGTAAATAACATAATATTAAATATTGTAAAAATTCGAAAATACCCCTGTTTTCGGAATGTGGTAGTGACAAGTCTACCCACCTTAAAAGAATTTCGTCCTCGAAATTTAAAATCCTCATACTAGTGTTTAAATCATACACACTATTATTCCCGCAAATTTAAATCCATTAACCATGAAATCAGGTTATAATCCGCAATGTCTTTTCACAAATAAAATTTCTGTAATTATTTCATTCCTCGGAATAAAAATCAAAGTCCATTTGTCAAAATTCCCTTGAAAGTTTTGAGTTAATAATTCAATAGCCGAAATTTAATATCCACTCCTCAAGATACTCAACATTATGATATTTAAGGATTCTCCAATTGTTATATCCAATTATAAAGTTCAAAAATTCATAACTTGCAATTAAATAAATACATTGATAAATCTCCCAAAATTTCCAAATTAATAACCAACTTAAACATGTCATAATCTTTCCTGGAATTAATACATCATAATTTCCGTCATGTTAAATTCTTGACCCTTTATTTAAATCAATGTTTATCCTCGAATTTTTAAATCCTCGATGGTTTTATTTATGTATTTATTCCCATCAAATTAAATTCCTTAAATCATATAATCATGAACTACTCCATATTGTTATTTCACAATAAATTCTTTCAAAAATTCTATAATTATCATATCCCAAAAAATCTTCAAAATAAATCAAATCCCATTCTTATCACAATATCCTCCAAAATTTTAAGTTAATAACGAAATACAAGAATTTAATATTCAATCCTCTAATTGAAATCCAGTCAGTGCATATTTCAAAATTGAATCTCGTCCCCAATTTGAATTTAACACTAATCCATTTGTGTTCTTATCCCTCGATTTATATATATATTTTTTTTTTCCATAATATGCAACGATGTAATACTTATGGAACCTCCAATACAATATTCAAAATATAAGTTAACAACTTGCAGTCCAACAATATATCGATGGCCTTCTTAAATTCCTCAAATTCAATGATAAATTCCATCATTTCAAAATTTTCAAAAAAATCAATGATTTAACAAAACTTCAATTACGCCATATTAAATTTCCAACTCTTTATTTAATTTAATATTTTCCCTCAAAATTTTAGGCACCTTGTCTCTCTTTGTCAAGTCATAACCTCTTCGTTAATCTTTTACTATAGTTAAATCCTCAACAATCAAAGTCTAAGAGAATTCTACCTACACCCATACAACATGCAACCTAAAGGAATTATGTATGATCATGGTGTCTTTTGCCAGGGTATTACAGTCTCTGTAACAGGGGTACTACTAACTACATTATAACAAGAAATCATGCATACAATTATTGTACCAAGGAATCAATCAATTAATCAAGTAGATAGGAACAGAATGAAGGAAAGAACAGAACTTGTTAACACATTACCTGCAGTATCGGTCTCCTCGACCGTCATCGCAAATGCTCGCCCTGCTGGGGTGGTTCCCTTTGCGGGTGCTGAGCAACATGCGGTTCTACAGGTAGCCTAACTGGATCTCTATAATTTGGAGTCGCGCGCTGGTTGGAAGAATAAGGAACTCGAAGACAATCCCTTATTCGATGTCCCGCAGCGCCACAGTGCAAACAAAGTCCCAGCCTCGTTCTACAGCTCTTCCGAAGGTGACCTGGCTTCTTACAGAAATAACAAGTTCGTTGATCCTGCTGTACAGGAACTGGTGCCGGGTACTGCTGTTGATACTGAAATGCCCTCGGCTGCCACTGGCCAGGATACTGCTGGGCAACTCTCTCAACTGTCTGTAGTGCCATCTGGTGAGCGTTCTCCATGCTCTCTCTCATTAGCTCAGTTTGTGCCTGGTGCACTTCTGCTTGCACCCTCTGAGCCTCAGCTTGAACTCGCTGAGCATCTGCCGCCATTCTCTGGGCCTCTACCATGCCTTGGATCAAGGTGAACATCTGTGCTCCGTCAATGGGCAAACCTCCGGGAATCAGAGTCGGTGGAGGAGGAAGGTCGTCCGTCACAGCTGCGACAATCTTCTGAACAGGTGGAGGAGGAGGGTCACCTACGTGCATCGGAGATGTAGGAGGAACTACGGCTGTCTGTCCATCAGGTGGAGAGGTGGCAGACCCCTCTAAAGCTGATGTTCCCGCTCTGATAGACCATGTCTGCGGCGACATCCTGAAGACAGATCCCAAAGATTCAATTAGGGTAAAATACGATATCATCAAGGGAGGACAGTACAGTTCTAAAGAAGCAACATTTAAGATAATAGATTGGAATAAACCTTAGTTGATTGCACAGATCAAAGATGCATCCATGGTTGATACCTCTATCCCCTAGGTACCACAGTTCTTCTTGAAGCATACTCACTGCTAGCTTCCTTACCTACTGCAATCGCTGATACTAGTTATTCTTATCACTCTATGCATATCAATTGCAACACTCTATACTAAGTACTGCACTTTCTAATACAACCCTTGATGAACACCCTAGTCAGTTTGCAGTGAAATCTCAATCACGCTCAAGCCAACCGATCCTTACACCTGCATCTTATCTACTTATATACTAATATATCTCTCTCACTATAAGATTTTATCCTCAATTAAAATACCTCAAAATAACTCCTCGAATAAATTTTAAAGTAGAAATGCATACACTTTCCTCAAGGTTAATTATTTAAATACTAAAATGAAACTTAATCACACAAAATCCTTACAGACTTGTCTAGGTTTATTGAATCGAATCTGAATCCTCAAAAATAAAATTTTAATAACCATATTTCAACTCTTAAATTTCAAAATTTTGTAATTCATTGAAATCTTCAAAATAAGATTTCATTAACATAATATCTCAACCTCTCAAAATTCTTAAAATTTGAAATTCATTTTCAATCCTCAAAATTAAAATTAAAATCCACCTTTCGTAGTCCAATAGCCCTAATGTTAATCATTTTCACTGTCCTCATCGACGTGGGTTATCAGATAATATCATAATTCAGTCTGCAAATTCTTTTTAATATGAAATCAACTCTATAATGAAACCCTAAATCCTAACTTAATACCTTAATTAACAACAATCAAAGCAATATCAACAAGGGAGAATGGACAGAACAAGGGAATGATTGTAAATTGGAAGTTTTAACAAAATTCTCAGGGGTCATCCCAGGAATCTCTCAAGGAATTGTGATTGAGTATTTGCTCTCGTCCTAGTATCCTATGTCCTAGATCCTATAGCAGGCACGCAGTAGTATAACAAGGATGTCACACTACTACAACATCGCTCTAATTGCGAAGTCTGACCTGCATGGGCCACCACTAAAAATGTGTCACGACCCGCACCCGGTTTAGGGGCACGAGTGCGTGGGTACATCCAGCCTACGCCGCAGCATCGGCGGTAGAACGCTGTCAAGGTCTTGATACTATCTAACTAATGTCACGCAAGCATCCAATCTCCATTAGGAGGCACGGATGACACAAATAAGATGAACATATACTCAATCACAGGATTACAGCACGATAAGATTTCGAATAATAAAACTAAAATTAAACACAACACAAGTCCACAAGAAATAACTTAACTTAACAATATCCAAGAATCATCAAAAGGCCGGAGACAAATCCGGTACCAAATAGTCTACTAAAAGAAAATAAACAGAAACTAATGATTTTCGGCTAGAACTCTGGAATCACAACTAAACTACCAAGTCTGCAGCTACTCACCATATGGTCCATAAAGTGTCGGACAGCGGTCCTCTAAGGCATAGTCTGGAAAAATATTTCCAGTCAGGAAGGAGCAAAGCAACAATCTCAAATAACAGTTCCATTAATTGATAATGTCTATAATACAATAAAACATGTCATGCTAGCTACTGAGAAGACAGTGAAATAAATACAATGGCAATTTCTAAGAGAGACAGGCAATATGATATAGTCAGTGCATGTATGGAAATAAAAAGAACAAGGAACAGTATCATATACGGGTGATGTAGTATATGATTTAAAATAGGGAACTGTAACTATTCTAAGTGGTTTGAGATTGTAGTTTCAAAATGTGATCGGCTTGGGACATGTACAATTGCTACAGTCTGGCTAATCATACGTGGGGTATGATTAACACCAATAATATAAACTTGTACGATAGGTATTTGATCACATTTCTCACTAGCAATTTCCCCGCCCCCAACTAGTACTGTGGATCCAATCATGACACGTCACGAATACACAACATTGTCTAATATATTATGTACAATGTCTAATGTAAATGTCAATGTAAATGTCGTGTATAATGTCAATACGATAATCAAGGTAACATCTCATGACTGCAGATCCAAGCTATACTAGTCCGTGTAGCACAGTGTCAAAGATTCAGTTGTAATATTTTAAGATCATTGAACTTATAGCTATTATCAAGAATTGGAAATTATCAGAGAATGTACTTGCCTTGGTCCTTAGCTGGTATTTATGGATGTCCTGTTCCAGAGTATCCCCTGGGTAAAACTAACAGTCCTATCAACACATTACAATATAACATTGGTAACAGAAGCTATCCTAACACACAATAGAAATACACTGGCCTTAGGGCTACGCTAGGTACGGTAGGGGTCATCTACTAGATAGGCCAACTACATATATATTAATATCCCTTAATTACAATAATAGCTATAAGTATAAATCTATACACTTTAAATAAAACTAATACTTGTATGTACATACAACATATCTCAAATTAAATACAACTACAAAATATACATGTATATATATTATAAAAATGTACTAAGGGTTTATACAAAATATACCTACACATATATATCTATGTCAATTGAACAATAAAGATATATATATACACACCAAAAATAGTACGTATACTATTATTTTTATATACTAATTTATACCAATTAAACATACCTTGAAAATATGCTAAGTGTTTATATATTAAAAATGCTTATAGTAGAACACGTATTTATATTTATCAAATTAAACACATATACAATGTATACGTATATATTTAAAAAAACATGCCAAGGGTTTATAAAATATATATACACATATATATATATACCAATACATTATAGATATATTATTAAATACTAAAACACATTTTTAATACATGTTTAACATTTAATGAAAATAAAATATACATGTACATATATATATAACACACAAAAGAATATATATATGTATACTAATTATATATTTACTAAATTACAATTACCAACATATACTGAAATATATATACTATGCTAATACATTATTTAAACATTAATTTAAAATACATAATTACATATACATTAATTTACAAATGCTATACATATTTATGTATTTTTAAAACATTAATTAGATACATACTTAATTATATAATTTAATAAAATAATTGATATACTTATTTATATGTTAACATTTATTTAAAAAAATACTACTTGTACATATTGCATTCATATACTAATGTATATAAGTATACTATACATATTAAATAAATAGTTATTAAACATATATATATACTAATTATATACAAATACATATACTAGCTTATACAAATTATATATATACCAATATTATATATACTATTAAATTAAATACATATTTATACCATTTATTTAAATACATACAATACCTTATATTTATTATACAAATTAATTACACTAATTAACATGTATGTATATATATACATATATATACATATACTTATATATATATATATATATATATATATATATATATATATATATAAAGAAAGAAGGGGAAGAAGGAGACTTACAGAGGCTGGTGGCTGGCCGCCGGAAACTGTATGGGAGGATCGCCGGGTGATCAGCGGCCGCCGGAGGAACAGCTACGGGCCGCCGGAGCACAGCGGGTGGAAGAACAAGGAGGAGGAGTAGTCGGCTCCGCCGGATCGGGACTTGGCTGACCGGAGTAGTGGCCGGGTGGGACGTTGGCCGCCGGGAAGGGAGAGAGGTGGTGGAGGTAATGGTGTAGAAGATGGGGGAGTTGCCGGCCGGCTGCAGTGGCCGCTCGCCGGACCGGGAAGTCGGCCGGGGAAGTGGCTGGTAGGAGGAGTAGCCGGAGAGGAATGGTGGGAGGCCGGAGGTAGATGGAGGTGATCGGGAGTTGAATGGATGGATGAGTTGAAGGAGGAGAGGGAGCAGTGGGGGGTCCGGCCGGAGCGCCGGTCGGATGGTGATGGCGTTGGGAGTAGCGGCCGCGGAACTCGCTGACCGGAGCAGCCGCCGGGCTGAAGTCGGCCTGAGAATGGCCGGCTGAACTGTTATATGGGGGGAAAATTGAGGAACAGTATCCCCCCCCCTAACTATTTGAATTCAAATCAAGAAGAGAAGAAAAGAAGAAAGGAAGAAGAGGAAGAAGAAAGAAAAGAGAAGAAGAAGAGAAGAAGAAGAAAAAGAAATTCCTACGTATGAGAGAGGGGATGGTGGCTTGAGAGGAGTGGAGTTTTCTAGGTTGCCTAGGGATTAGGGTTTGAGGGTACAAGTCATTAAATAGGAAGAGAGAGGGAATGATGTAGGGTGATGATGGGCCAAATTCAACGAATGGCTAGGATTGAACATAAGGAAACTATTCATGGGGAATGAGGGTTCTTAATTAAAATTAATAGGCTCCCTCATTGATTAAAATAATTGGGTGAGGCCACAAAATGCCAATTTGCAATTTGGCCCCCTTAAATTTGGGAAATTGCACAAACACATGAAATGACGAAAATTGGGCGGGCGATTCGGGGTCCGATGTTTTGTAGGGTCAGGGGACGCTGTAAGATGGGTATGGGCTGAATTTGCAGGGCACTGAAATTAATTTGGGATTTTAAAATCAGATAAAATGGTATCCTCAAATTAAATAAAAATAAATGCAAGTTGTGTTCGACAATTAATTAGGAGTACTTGGGGTTAAAATCAGATCAAGTCATCAATACCAATATTGAAGAAGACTCAGAACAGAGTATTACCCTAATTCGGGCCGCACGAAAAATAGGTCAAGATGGCCTCCAAATTTCGATTGGAACGCACAACGATAAAAAATAGGAATTTATTAAATAACGTCCGCGACGATTTTTGTGCGGCCAGAAACAATGCACAAGGAGCAAAATTATGAGTTGCAAAAATAGCAGAATTGAAGGCGGGCATGTCTAGAGCAAGATTGTGAAATTTGTTGGAAGACAAAAGTCTGGATAGTGCTCCAAATATCGAAGCAAAGGCAATGCGCAAAAATATTAAATAAAATACAGTAATTAATTACAATCTCCAAATATTAAATTCTAGATAAAATAATAAAATCCAGAACCCTATAATTCCGACAGGTGTTCGTCTACTGGGCTTCTAGGTCTAGTCTGCTAGCTAAAATAAAATAAATAAATACTGCATATAATTATATATTTAATTACACATCGCACAAAATTATTTAAATCAAATACACTATCATGCAATTAATTAATTGTAAATAACATAATATTAAATATTGTAAAAATTCGAAAATACCCCTGTTTTCGGAATGTGGTAGTGACAAATACAATGTTGGAATCCTCGAATCATACGGATGGTGAGGCTGGCTGGTCGATCCAATAAACGCATAGCATATATTGTGTAAGCACCGATCCCTCATAAGGCCATCACACAAGTAATCATGTAATAATATACAATATAGCCGGATACTCCACTTTACTACTGTAGATCATATACAGTATCCGTTGGGGACCAATATGATGCCCTAGGACATATATCCTAACGGTAGCTACCACGCATGATCTCGAGATTCCATTCCCTCTCAATGCTCTACATGTTTAGTTGCTTAATTATCCCTATAATTATTAGAACATCGTATCGTGGTTACACGATTATCCTCCTTAGATGATTCACCGTGGTACGTGTACGCTAGGTATGAATCCATATTATTGCTCGAAAGCCAAATCTAGATTTCCCCCAAGCGTAATGCAACAAATAAATCAAACAAACATCCTAACCACGCTATGGTTACTCACCAATCACTATGCCCATGCCAGGAAAAATAAGAATGCGTAGCATGTACACTTAGTATGATCAAGTTGCATCTTAATGCACATGTAGGCTACAAGTGAGCTGATAGTCACGTTCAAATTGTATCAGCACAGATATAATGAATCAGGTCAAGATACCAGACATATCATTCGGTAAGATAACTATATTAACTAGGTCAAGAGTCGCATAATATGTTACATCTAGCAAGGTTGTCGCACTTCGGTGCACAGGTAAAATCATGTGGCACACTTGGTGCGTAAGAAGTATTAACTCGGATACAGTTGGTCAGGTCTATAAATTAGTTACTTGAATCTTCTTATCATATTGAATCAGTTTTATAAGTTATCGATCAAATAGAAGCCTCAATTTATGTGAAATCCTCGTATTAATAATTATGCCGTCGAACGTGAGTAAGGAAAAAGGTATAAACTACTCTGGAGCAGGTCCTCAATCCTTAAACCAAATAAGGACCGGGATTGCAGATCGTCTCTCGAACAGAACTATGCCCCTTACTTTATTCAACGGTCAAAGGCAAAGGTAACCAATCTACTAATCATCCTCAAATTAACAATTATGCAATATCGCCAGACGAGAGAAAGGGGAATTGTATGAACCACTCTGAAGTAGATTGACGACCCTTAAACAAAAAAAAGACCGGGGTCGCATACCGTCTTTCAAGTAGAACTACACCCCTCACCCTATCCAACAGAAAAGTAAGATATAATCCACAGATCTGAGTCCACTTAGCAGGTACTGATTCAGTATGACACTCACATCTAGTAGGGTCAATATAATGTTATGTTATGCACATAGCCAATTCGAGTGCATAAGTATGGTTTACTAAGTCCACTCTTCCTTAGGATCCATCACAAGCAATTGTCAAGACCAACCACATAGAACAAAGAAATATTCCAAATAAAATAATTAAACCCAAGAAATCGTAGAACATATACATAGATTACTAGGGTCGCATAGGATCACATACGCGTATGAGAAGTACACGCATGAATTTTTCGCATTGGTCAGGCCGCATGCACTGATCAGGCGCATGAGCAACTGGCCATATGGACGAGCTGGCCGCATGGGTCACTTGGCTGCATGCACTGATCAGGCGCATGAGCAACTGGTCGCTTGGGCGAGCTGGCCGCATGGAAGAGTTGGCCGCATGGGTCACTTGGCCGCTTACTCAGGGTCAAGGTCTAATCCTTGGGACAAGTGTTTGAAGTGACGAGCAATAATTGAAGTGTCAGTGATGTGACATAAAGTAACTGATGCAATAAAGTGTGTCTGAGAAAAAGACAAAATCAGAGAAATAAGTGCTAACGGTTCAGAACCATGCATCCCAGGAAAATAGTGGTTGTATGCTCTCTAGGCCGCATGAGTGTCATTGCCGCATGGGTTGTCACTTGGACTTTAGCGAAATTGTCATTCGTTCAGCGAGTGAAAGCACAAGGTGTTCAAGGGCACTTGTGTAATTCAGCAGTCATGCATCCAACAAGATGGACGCATGTTGTAGTATACGACAAGAGTTTAGATCGCATAACCCTCTCAGGCCGCATAGCACTCTCAGCCGCATAGCTCACTGGCCGCATGCGAACTTTGTCTTCTCCAGACAGTAAGTTCAGCCATGACGGAAAAACTCCAAAAACTCGAAATTATTTTCTTCATAAAAACTTTATTTTAAGTCCAAATTAAGCGTAACAAAAGATAAAATGCTCAAAATAAAATGCTCTAACATAAGAAAAAACTAGTTTTTAAAAACACTAAGTTTTAGTAGATCAAAACCAAGAAAAACTCACAGAACACATAAAACCCCCAAATCTTAAAAATTAGACCTACACAAAATCGTTCATAAAAACCAAGAACTAAAACTAATGAGGACATCAAGAAAAAAAAATTCCATCAAACACATTTTAATTTAATAAATATATAAAAAATAAACTATGGCTTCACCACTTTGAGCAAGATGTACTTGCCTTGGTAGACTAACAAACCTCTTCCTAGAACTAAGTCTTGGACTAGGGCTAGGGTTTGGCCAAGGGGAAGCTCTTGAGAGAAGAAGAAAGAAAAAATAAGAAGGAAAGTGGAAATAAGAAAGAATGAGAGAGGAGAGAGAAAACCACATATATATACCAAGTAGAGAAATAAGGTTAGCCCTAGGATTAAGTCATGACACTCTCCAACCAAATCTTAACCACCCAAAATAGGCTTAGTGGTTCCAAGAGTGAACCGAGTCTGGTACCCATCCTATATACGGGTCCTGGCACGGGTCTATGGAAATTGCCAAGGTCTTCACTACTTGTCTCGGGTAGTCTCCAACAATAAGCAAAAATATAATTAAATAAAATATATCATAATTAACAAAAATCAATATATAAAATATAGTATGAATACATCTATAGGAAAATTTTAAATATCATAAACTTAAGAATACAAAATCTGGGAACGGGTGTGACAGTACCATAAAAATACGAGGGTTTAAGGCGCTTGAAGTTGCTTGTCGAGTTGTTGGCACGAGATCCACATCTTTCTAAAGCCCCTTGTACTGACTGGATGAGTATGTCCTCTCGACTTCCATGATATGCCAATAATTCCTGAAGGATACCAATAAGCACTCTTTTGTCCCCTCCTATATGAGGTATTGATTGTATTGGTAGAATTGTTGTAACAGGAGGTACTGGTTGTATCTGGGGGTTTTCATTTTGAGCTATTCTGGACCCAGCCCCGGAATACTGAGGCTGAACCTCAAGGATTTGTTGGGCATCGGGATGTTGCCCCGCTACTGGAGAAACTCGGGCTGGATGATCAGGAGGACCAGGAACAGTGTCTCTGAAAGATAAATGACACATGATCATCAAAGGAACGGACATGATTGATCGAGGATTAAAGCAGATGTTGAATCAAGATTTCAGGGATATAAATTTGGTACTGGAGGAGATTAAGGAGTAGCATGATTGAGACATCTAAACATCGATAAAACTCCCACACTTCTGAATTTTTAGACCTGCATGGGCTACCACTTAAACCGTGTCATGTCCCAAAACCAGAATACTGGAGACTGGGGTTAACAAAGCCAACTACGTATATCAGAGTATCCTATACCCCGAGATACGGTCACGACTGTCTAGATATGTGAGGGTTTACTCTATAATCCATCAGGCAATCCTAGGTCAAGAATCATAGGTGTCTCAATCTCAACCAAGTAATAAGTTACAAGATGTATGATCACCAAACATATAATAGTGAGGTATCCCAAACTATACATACACAGACGATCATGAAGCTACTTACAAAATAAAGAACTAGCAAGAGTATAATATTACATGATAAGATCTAGCTATAGTCTAGAATATGCTTTATATGTAGGCCTGCAGGCTAGAATATCAAGTTCTAAAACATGAGCTAAACACGTGCTCGGAGGCTAAAGGCCTCAAAAGAATAATGTTCAAGATCAGATGGGTGATGAAGAAGAAAATCCACTCATGTTCTCGGGTGCTCCTTGTATTCACAATCTTGAGGAGGAAAGTACGGGAGATCCTACGGTTCTGCTCTGAAATCTCTGGCCATACAAAATTGGTGGGGTCGGATCCCAAAATAGCAAGTACCATAAATGAGCCAAACTTAGGAACTAAAACCAGCATACAAACAAAATCAATAAGAAATAGTACAATGGATATTTAAATAAGGATAATAAGTAAAAAATAACAATTAAACATGCTCTGGAGTATTAAACAGGGATATCTGGAGTCAGGCTTCAATTACTGTTCTCAGGATCAGTTGTTAAAAATAAATCAGGACGGGACTAGACTAGATTAAAAATCAAGCAATCATGGCCAATCATGTCATACGGCTTGCTATTATTAGCTAACTAGGGTTATCACAATCCTAGTTACTAACATGTGCAGTTTGAGATTTCTTACAGCCACATGCCCTGCAGACTATCCAGGTTATCCAGACGAACATGTACATAGCATAGATATATATCAGGTATAATCATTTATTATCTTTTCTGGTATTGCAACACTCGGTGATGCGCTAGAAGTGTGACCCTCACGACGGAGAGCTCAAATTCTATCAAATATTGCTGGTATACTGGGATTGCATGTAGCCAAAAAATTTCTCTAGATACTTTCTAGATTATTATTCTAGTTTTTAGCCTGGACGATTATCAAGGATACCCGACCGTGGATCTCAAGAATCTGCCTAAGACATGATGTAAGACAGGACAGTAACTTGACGAGTTCAATTAAAATCAACCACAGGGATACAGACAATGCAATACATGTGCTACTAATAGCCTTGATTAGGAAAGTTACAAAAATTCTCAAGTCAGGAGTGCGCTACGTCGAGCCACTAACAGGATTATCAGTACAAGATCAGGATTCAAGAGTTCATTTAAAATATAAAATCACTAAATCATGTCAAGAAATCGGGATCAATATCAAGAATGTCATATTCAGGAAATAATCAGGATTAACTAAAATAACGAAATTAAAGAGAACTAGAGAATCATCAAGATTTAAGCATGTTAAAGAGAATACTGGCAAATAGGCGCATAAATTAAAAATTCAAGGTTGGCGCATAAAATCAGGCAAGAAAATATCATCCGCGCATAATGGGTCAAAAACCACCATTGGCGTACAAACGGGTATTGACCTACAAACGACCAAAGACAAATTTGCTGGAAAAATGACTAATCCGGGCAGTTCTGTCGCACTTTAATATAAAAGTGCATCAAGCGAAGATGGCGCACAATCATACTAAAGCACACTTCTAGGATCTTGGCACACAATGATAGAAGCGCGCGAGCCAGGAGCTTGGCGCATAAATCTATCATTAGTGCATAAACAAGCGCAGAAAGGTCTACTAAAAAATAAAACACAAGTCTCGAAGCATGGCACAACAGTCGAGACAACACTGCAGTCAAGAATAGTCAGAAGTTATTGCTTAGTCATTAAGTAATACGAAAGGCTACAAAGTGCATCATCTCTGAAGAATGTCACATAGTGCGCCACACAGCAGAGTACGCCATTCTCTAGAAGGGACAAAGTGCGCCGGTAAAAAAAGTTCACCAAAGTGTGCCAACTCTGCAATATATGCAAAGTATGTCAACTTGGCTATTAAGTGGCGTACATACTTGATGACTTGTATACCCATTCTAAAGTACGCCAGGTAGGATTGGCGTATTTTTGAAGGAATTTTCATAGTACGAAACGTACATAGGAGTAGATAAGTACACCCAGAGTACTCAACATATCTTGGCACACTTTCTAAGAAATTTATAAATCACACACAAGTGTGCTCACTAGAACTTCGCTTATGCGACAAGGGTTTACTGTGTACTTTTTGTATATATTCTCAGGCCAACTTTGCATTCTCTGACTTGCTGTTCTCGGGCTCCATGAGCAACAATACAAGAAAATCAAAATTATCATGAAGACAAGTTCTAAGTATTAAGCAAATAAAACTTATTAAGTGATTAAACAAGTTATACTAAGAATCAAAATAAGATTCATAGTTGTTCCTTCAGTTGGCAAGATATACTTGCCTACGGTCAAGTTCTAGCCTCATACTACCAAGGTTATCCATATCCAAGGCCAAGCTCGGCTGCTCTCGGTGAATGCTGAAGAAGTGAAGAAGGAAAGAGAAATAAAAGAAAAAAAAGTGAAGAAAAAAGAAATATTTGCTTATATAGGCAAAGGGTTGATTATAGGCCAATGGATCATAATCCATGCCTCTCATCCGGGTTCATCACAGCCACCCTCCAAGAAAACCAAGGGACCAATGGTCCAAAGCATGCAACTAAGGGAAAATTTATAAAAATAACCTAAATAATGCATGAATGGCATAAACCATGATATAAGCAATTAAATAATAAGCAATCTATACATGAATATGCATATACCGGGTACATATACTAGAACTGTGAGACGGGTTTCACACAGGCCATGGCACTCACCGTGGAGGAGCAGCTAGCTTCAAGTGAGGTGGTAGCAGGTACCATTCTCGTTAACTCTCATTCAGCTTCAGTATTTTTTTATTCTGGTGCATCACATTCCTTTATATCTGCATAATTTGCGACATTAGAACCCGAATCATTATCATTAAGAGTTAATATACTTACTGGTAATGGTATGGTAGGAGTAGATAGAGTTTATACCTCATATCGGGTCGTAGTATGTGGGAGAGCTTTTTCTGCTAGACTGATAGAGTTTTCTATGGGAGATTATATCATTTCTACCGGAGTTATTGTTGTTTATTTATATTGCTTATTTATCTGCTGATGTGGCCTAGTTTTTATAGACTCATATTTCTTTCTCGAGTCTATTCGAGCTTATGTGTTACTGGACGGCCGATTTTAGAACATGTAGTTCATTCTTGATATTTTGTTCTTTATGTGGATTGTGGCATAGATATTTTCAGTATTCTTAGATTGATACCCTTATTATACAGCTTATACGTATTCGGATCAGACCAAAGTATGGTCGAATGCGTAGCTAGCATATTACGTATTCCTAGTCCTACGTATTTTGGGACTGGGGCATTACAAAGCTCAAGCCTCCTTGGGATGACAATAGAAAAGGGTTGGAGATCAATTTGGGAATAGAAGAGGTTGGGTCTTCTTCTCAAATGGAGAGAGAAATGAGAGAAGGCTAATTAGAATTTGATGGAGGCTTATTATTGAATGAAAGATAGTATTTATATAGGAATGGGACCAGCCACTATTTCTAACCCTAATATAATGTAAAATGTCCAATAAGCCCTCACAATTAGTCATAAAGGTTTAGTTAGGAAAGAAGTTTAATTAAAGGGAGTTCTAATAAGTAAAAGAGGAATTTTCCTAATCATTGCTCCCTAATTAAATGGGTGAATCATGACTAACTAATGGGTTCACTAATTGTGTTATGACAAGTCTAGTCAGGTCCATCTAGGTTCACTAACCAACTAGTCTAACTAATGGCTAACAACTAATAACTAATTATATCAGTATATAAATACATGCAATAATACCAATAAAAATACAATCACTATAAATAAATATAAATATAATTATCAAAAAGGGTACAAAATTAAAAAAGACAAAAATACTCCTATTCTGGAAATGTGGTAGTGATAGTGATATTTTTGGAGATGCGAGTGGCAGTACGGAACCGGCCAAGCATCCCCATTCAGTAGCAGCCGAGGACGTTTCAGCATTACCACCAGCAACACCAGGCACCAGTTCGTGTTCAGCAGGATCAGCAGCAGCCTCCGAGGCAGACCCAGCAGGCTCCCACTTGTTATTTCTGTAAGAAGCCAGGTCACCTTTGGGAGAGCTGCAGAGTGAGGCTGAGACTTTATTTGTACTGTGGCACTGCAGGACATCGAGTAAGAGATTGTCTTCTAGCTCCTTATCTTCCCGGTCAGCGTGCAGCTCTAAATTAAAGGGGTCCAGTTAGGCCACCTGTAGAACCGCAGATTGCTCAGCACCTGCAGAGGGAGCCACCCCAGCAGGGCAGGAAATTTGTGATGACGGTCGAGGAGACCGATACTGCAGGTGATGGGCTAGAAGGTTCTTTTCTGTTTTTTTCTTTCCTTCTATTCATTTTCATCTATTTGATTGATTGATTAATTCCTTAGTACCTTAGATTGCATCCATGATTTTTATGTCAGAATGTAATTAGTAGTATACCCTGATAGAGACTGCAATACTATTAAAAAAAAAGACTATAACCATGCATTCTTGTTTTCTTTCTCTAGATTGCATATTGTATGATTGTAGATAGGACTTTCTTAGACCTTGATTGTTGGGGGTTTGACCATAGTGGAGATTAATGAATAGGTTATGACTGGACAGAGAAAGACGAGGTATCTTAAATTTTGAGGACAAAATTTTTTCAAGGGGTAGACTTGTCACTAACATATTTCCAGAATATGGGTATTTTTGCTTTTTCCTATTTTGTACCCTTGTTGATAATTATATTCATATTTATATATAGTGATGTTGGTATTGTTGCATGTATTTATATACTGATATAGTTAGTTGTTAGCCATTAGTTAGACTAGTTGGTTAGTGAACCTAGATGGACCCGACTAGACTTGTCATGACACAATTAGTGAACCCATTAGTTAGTCATGATTCACATATTTAATTAGAGAGCAATGATTAGAAAAATCCCTCTTTTACTTATTAGAAACTCCCTTTAATTAAACTCCTTTCCTAACTAAACCTTCATGACTAATTGTGAGGGCTTATTGGACATTTTATATTGCATTAGGGCTAAAAATAGTGGCTGGTCCCATTTTCTATATAAATACCCTTTTTTATTTATTAATAAGCCTCCATCAAACCCTAATTAGCCTCATCTCATTTCTTTCTCTATTTGAGAAGAAGATCCAACCTCTTACATTCCCAAATTGATCCCCAACACTTTCCTATTATCATCGCAAGGAGGCTTGACATTGGTTAGCGAGGAAGCATTGGAAGGGGAGAAGCTTGAAGGAGGTGTCCATTCTTGAGGATTGTGTCCACTAGTACATTTGTATTGAAAATCCATCACCTAATAGGTAAATCTGAGAATAACCTTTGTATATTGTATCTAAATAGTATAATTAGTCATTTAGAATCTACCTTTGCATTAGGGCTACCATGGGGAGAAGCTTGGACTTTATTGGACCCATTTAGAGACTTTTACATAGAGTTTTATGTCAATTTTGGAGAAAATTAGAGATTGGCACACCAAGTGTTTGTCATTAGGTTAGCTAGATGTATTTATATTTATTTTGGTATTGTGAGTCTATCTACGTACCCATAATTGGATACGAGTATGTCGTATCACAAGGTTTTGTGATACGGGATAATTTGGGAGGGGTTTTTTCGACATGGGTACCACACACATGTAAAATTATGCCATGACACTTGGAATAATGTGTTAGCACTTAGAATAGGTTCTAATTGCTATTTAGAACTTGTGGGTAGAATTTGGGTTGAATTTGGATAGGTTTGGGGTGCGTATCATGAGCGTATCATAGCGTATCGCTAGTGTGCACCCCAAGTGTTTGTTAGAATGTCATTGGTTTGTATTGGTGTTTATATTTAGAAATTTACATGTATATATATATATATATATATATATATATATATATATATATATATATATATATATATATATATATACAAAGATATAGATGTTGTAGAGGTTGTAGAGGTTGTAGAGTGTGTGTGTATGTGGTTTCAACTGTGTAGTGTGTGTTGAGCATGTTCATGGGTGTTTAGAGGAGTGGCAGTGCAAGTGTTTATATATTCAAGTGTTTGTGAGATGAGTGTTGTGTTCTTACGATGTATTAGACTTGGTTGGAAGGGAAGGAAACATGCACAGCATGTGGGAGGATCGGGCAAGTCAATTAGAAAGCAGCAGCAGTAACACCAAGGCAGAGAGTAGCAGTAACATCTGTAAGGTTCCTTACCTGGGATATTTGCAATGGGGGAATGGATATAAACAGGGCAGTAGGCCTTGGCTTAGCAATGTAGGTTGGGGAGTAGCCAGATCAAGGTACATCTGTTCTGTACAGAGCATAAGATTTGCTACAACAACAGCAACTTGGTGGCAAGGGGCAGCAACAGCAACATGTAGGCTGCTTTAGGCCGGGCCTATAGCAGTAGTTGCATTAAGTTAACTGGAGAAGATGGGGTATGTACAATGATATTGAGTGAGTTATAAGAAGCTTGTATGCCTAGGTGTTGTTGGTGTGGTGTCTTGCATACTTGGTATCAGATGTAAAGGGGGAATTAAATATTGTTCTATTAGTGTTCAGGTGTTGTGTGTGTGCGTTAGTTACTTTAAGAATAATTAGGTGAGAGTGTATCAGATATCTTGTGCACCATTATATATAGGTATATGTGTCTATCGGTATATACAGTTGCTTGTGCAGGGAGTTGGGGTTGTCGGGTTAGAATGGAAGCCGCAGTAGTAGGTTGCCCATTCTAGTGTGACATCAAGTACATGTGTTGACTGAGTATGTGTGTCCTGAATGAAAGAGTGTGAAGTGTAAGTGATGTGCCATGTGAGTATTGATTAGGTAGAGCATGGAGGTAAATGTCAGGTGAGAGGAGATCTGGGTGTGTACATATCTCTGTGTGTTTGTGCAGGTGTATATCAGTATGTGGGAGTGTTGGGTGGTGCATTACTGAGCATGTACAGCAAGTAAAGGGGATATTTGTGCCAGAGTTGCAACAATCATCCTAGTGCAGATACCAAGGACCGAAGTAAGGTGTATGAGGTTGTAAAGGGGGACTCAGGTGCACAGTAAGAAGGGTGTGTTGGACTTAGTCCAGTGTAATTAGCAGTTAGGAAATACTTGAAGGTAGACTTGGATGCTTGTATCTGTAGGCCTTTGCAACAAGCAAGAGATAGAGGGTAAATACTGCAGTGGGTGAATGGGGTTAGTAACACTTGAAGGGAATTTGTCTGCAACACAGTTCAGTGGTGAGGGTATATGAAATTCACTGTATTTGGAGTGGGTTAGAACTAAGTATCTAGTATGTGTGTAAGTGCACAAATCAGTGAATGAACTAGGTGTTCAGATACCAATAGGTAAAGTTGAGTTAGTAGTGAGGTATTGTGATATATTACAAGTATTGACTAGATTAACTAGTATTGGTCTAGGAATATATATATGACCTAGTTTTGACTACTTGACTAAGGTTGACTTAGTTTGACCTAGTTTAGCTTGAGTGGACTAAAAATGGCCTAGAAAATCATATTTAGTGCATTTATAGCTCATTTATCATTCTTTACACCCATTGACATGATATTCCATATATAGGGATGTGTGACACCAGCTCGGACACCGAGTTATATCTTTTGCTCAAGATCAGAGGCGAGTACATTATCTGATAGTTTTTATTATTTGATAATTACTATATTTCAAGTATTTAGAAATATTATATCTGATTCTTGATGGTATGGTACACGGACTGGTATATAGCTTGGATCTTCAGTTATGAGATGTTATAATAGTTATCGTATTAACATCATATACGACATTGATATTAGATATCATACATGGTATTGTTATTGGATATTGATCGTGTATCGTAACATATTATGGTTGGATCCACTATACTAGTTAGGGCTGAAAAAATGCTAGTAAGAGATGTGAACTTATACCTATCGTACATGTGTAAACATTGTTAGTGTTAATCATACACCTCACGTATGATTAGTTAGGCCATTTAGCTATCATACAAGTTTTCAAGACGATCACATATCGAAACTAGTATTTCAAACACTTAGAATAGTTGTAGTTCTTCATATTTAGTTTCATAGATTACATTGCCTTATATTTGATATTGTAGATCATTCCTCTTTTATTTCATATATATACTGGCTATATCCTATTGTTTACATTACATGTTCTATTTTTTTCCATTGTATCAGTTTATTATTTCTCATTGTACATAGCATCCTCTATTTACTGTTTTATAGTTTTTGTCAATTAATTGGAACTGTTATGGGGTTGTACTTCACTCCAATTCTGGCCGAATATACTTTTCAGACGGGGACTTAGAGGACTAGTGTCCGACATATTACAGACCATATGGAGAGTAGTTGCAGCCTTGGACCTTGTAGCTCAGGTGTGATTGGCGGGAGGTTTAGCCGGATTCACTAGTTATATTAGTTAGTTCCTTTTGCATATTTTGATACCGGATTTGTCTCCGGCATATATTGAGACTTTGATTTATTGTTTGAAGTTTAGATTATATTATTGTTTAGACTTTGTTATTGATTTTGGATTCTTCTTTTTATATCATATCATGCTTTAGTTCTGTGATTGAGTATTTTATATTATCTTATTATATTTGTATCTCCTTATGGAGTTAGATATTTGTGTGTATAGTGGTGTCATGTTCCCCCTATTCAGGGAGCGCGGCTAAGAAATAATTGGTATCGTTCGATTGGGACAGATTGAATCAAGATTATTTTCTCATTATGGATATTTTTTCTTCGGAATTAGGTCCCATATTCAGCGGATCGTGCCTCAAGGAAGGACTCGACGGCAGAGTCGAGAGGGGCCTTTCCTTTGTGCTGGTTTTTTTGCCCGTTTTCGATGCCGCTTTGTTGCTTTCTTGTTAGTTTTGTGACTTGTATTTTCTTGAACAGTTTCGATAGATTTCACTATCTTTGTTCTTTGGATTTTGTATTTCGTATCGAACCCTTGGAGACCGAAGTATGAGATATTAATCATCTGTTGGTGCGTGCAGGTGATCGTGTAGGCGACGCACAAGCGGAGTCTTAAAGATCTTCCCTTTCTCTCTCCTGATTCACCAACTTGTGAGTGGCCTTACTCCCAAATTGCGTCCTTCTAATAAGTCTTTATTCCTAATAATTTGACTTGTTTGTGCGTTCCGATCAACGATACCAAAAGAATAAATTTGAGTCAAGATAAAAGAAGAAGTAGACTTGAAACACTTAATGCTTGTCACATAAATTTCTACACGGTCATATTGTTGCATGCTTGTCCGTTATACATGTAGCTATTTTGTGTTCAGTTATAGTTAGAACTTATTCATCTATAACTGTTTAATGGGTAGTATATAACTTGTGATTTGATCATATCATCTAGTAGACTATGCCATCGCACTGTGCTAAAGTAGTTATGTTCATATTGATGCCTTGAAGTTCTCCTTATGTTAAATTAGTATTTAGATCGTCAATGGTCATGGAAAACTTGTGCACAAGGTATATGGTTCCTGCAAACAGTCACCGAGGCACCGGGGCCGATTCGTCTCGGGCAGAACAATAATTAGTCGTGCTAGTAACTTAGCACGGGTGAGGTAAAAGTTTGTAGCTGGGCTCGCTACCTGCGTTGCAAGCATCGTCGTCTACCCAGACTATAGTCCATGATGGCTAGTCAAGACAGTTATGCTTATGTATATTTAAACTATGCAAACTAACTATGTCTTCGTGGCAGGGAAGGTCATAGTAAGTTTTGTACAGGTGGTTCAGACGGTGTAGGTAAAGTCCCCGAACGGTGGCACATTTTGTTATGTCATTCCATTCTATCATATATATATAAAGAATTAAAATAAGGCAAGATAGAAAGATCACATAATAATAATGTTGCATGTTCACATGAATACGATATCGATTTTGTATGTTAGGTTAGCTCGCCCTCACCGGTAGTTTTTGAAGTACTGACCCTCGTTGCAGCAGGTTCCTCGAGCCAAGGCGACGAGGCGAGGAGCTGAAGCTTCCCCCAACCTTTCACTGATCTGGCACATTTGTGTTTGTGACTTTTGGAGCACAAGTATATAATCTAAAGGAGCTCGCACATACCTTTTTGAAGCTCCTAGGGATGGTGCTAACACGCACCTAAGGTGGTTTGCTCTTTTAAAATATTAGTAAGGGATGTAATGTATGGATCAGCTATCTCATTTTGCGTCCAAGTTGTATTCCCGTGCGGCATCCTTATTACTTTTAAGTCAAAAGTCTGTAACCAGATGTTCATTATCAATAAAGAGAACTTTTCTATATCTCAATATGTGATATCTCATTTGCAAATTATGTTGCATATGTTCTAAAGTATATCATTATGCCTAGGCCTTGTGCACGTGCACCTTACACGTGCACGGCATCGAATGATTATCGATTTAGCAAAAATTGGGGCGTGATAGTGTGAGATTTATTAGATAGTATTGTGACCTAGATAGCATTCTACCGCCGATGCTGCGGCGTAGGCTGGACGTACCCGTGTACTCGTGCCCCTATATCGGGTACGGTGTAACATACTGTAATACGAAGCTTATGTCATGTACATAGTCATTTAGTCATAATCCACTTAATCTAGTTTATACTGAAATCTCAGTTCAACTCATGCCATGTTCATAGCCAATCTTAGCTCATGGTTATGTCTGGCACGAGGTCTGGTTACTAATTCCATTCTTCCTTAGAATCATAACACTAGCATTAACTCAGTTATAAATTATAAAAGAAAAAGAAAATATTCAATCAAACAATCAAGGCTGCATAGGTATCTAGGCCGCAGGAAAAATCCTAGCCACATATGAAGTCTGGGTCGTATATGAAGTCAGGGTCGCATGGACCACTCGGACACATATGAAGTCAGGGTCGCATGTGAAGTCCTGGGTCGCATGCTCAGGTTAAAGTCTACTCCCAGGGACAAGTATTGAAGTGACGGCCAATAAATAAAGTGTCAGTAATGTGACATAGAGTGAATGATGTGACTGAGATGACAATGCAATAAAGTATGTCAAAGAGAAAGGACAAGGTCATATAAATATGTGCCAATGGTTCAGGGTCATACATCCAAGAAAGGTGGTTACATGCTCTGCTTGTGGCATATAAATCATGCCGCATGGATTGCCTCTTAGACTAAGCGAATTTCTTATTCGTTCAGCGAGTTAAAACACATGAATCTCAAGGACACTTGTGTAAATTAAGTAGTCATGCGTCCAACAAGATGGATGCATGTTGGTCAATATATGTAGCACAGAGTTCAGGCCGCATAGCACTCTCTATCGCATATGATGTTGGCCGCATGAGCATTTCGTCTTCTCCAACAGCAATTCGGCCATGACGAAAGTTCCAAAAACCAAAATTTTGTTTTGACCATAAAATCCTTATTTTAAGTCCAAATTAAGTGAATCAAAAGCCAAAATACTTAAAATTGAAAGCTTTATCATGTAGCAAAAACTAGTTTCCAAAAAAATATATGTTAAATAGATCAAAACTAAGAAAAACTTATGAAGCCAATAAAAATCCTGAGTTAGAAATATAAATCTACACTAATCCATCCACCAAATCCAAAAAATCCAAGTTCTAAAAGTGTCTAAAATCATACAAAGAACATAATAATCAATTAATATGGAGGATTTCTCTATTTCTCATGCAAGCTATACTTGCCTATGGAAAGGGGAGATAAAACACAAGAGAGAAAGAAAATTAAGGAATGAAGAGAGAGAATGAGATGTTGGCTTATATATTGTAGGGTTGAGGGTTGAACCAATGATTCTCATGACTTGAACCAACCTATAAAATGAATCATGAACTAGGTTATACCAAAGAATGGGTCTAGTCTCCATGCACCTACAACCATGCTAAAATAAAAATACTTTCCAAATACGTATATCAGAAACGGGAAGTGACATTTGGTCCCTTAGTTTTCTTGGTAGTTGGCTGTGATGAACCCGGATGAGAGGCATAAAATATGATCTAATGGCCTACAGTTAATTCCTTGGCTATATAAGCAATCTCATTCTCTTTCCTCTATTTTCTTTTCTTTTATTTTTTCTTCTTCATTTCTTCCCCAGTAGAGAGCAGCAACCGATCTTGGCCTTGGTCGTTGGTAACCTTGGTAATGTTGGTATTATGCTAGATCTTGACCGTATACAAGTACATCTTGACAACCGAAGGAACAACCTTGGATCTTGCTTTGATTCTTAGTATAACTTATTTTCATCATTTGATCGGTTTTATTTTTGGGTAACACTTAGAACGTGTCTCATTGATGATTTTTTTCTTGGATTGGATTGTTCTTAGAGCCCGAGAACAACAAGTCAGAGAATACAAGTTGGCCTGAGAATATATACAAAAAGTATGCAAGGAACCCTTATTGCATAAGCGAAGTTCCAGTGAGCGCACTTGTGTATGTTTCACAAATTTCTTAGAAAGTGCGCCAAGATATGTTAAGTACTCTGGGCGTACTTCTCTACTCCTACGTACGTTTTGTACTAAGGCAATTCCTTCAAATGTACGCCAATCCTACTTGGCACACTTTGAATGGGTATGCAAGTCATCAAGAATGTACGTCACTGCTTGAAAAGGCAAGTTGGCGTACTTTGCAGATATTACAGAGTTGGCACACTTTGGTGAACTTTTCTTACCGGAGTAGTTTGTCGCTTCTGGAAAATTGCACACTTTGCCGTGTGGCACATTATGTGGCATTCTCCAGAGATTGCGTACTTTGTAGCCTTTTATATTACTTAATGACTAAGAAAAGACTTCTGACCATTCTCGAGAATTGTGTTCTCGACTGCAGAGTCATCTCGACTGTTGTGCTATATCTTAGAACTTGTATTTTGTCTTTTAGTAGACCTTCCTGTGTTTGTTTATGCGCCAAACCTTACTGTTGGCATACTTAGTGAAAGTGCGCCAAAATCGTAGATTGTGTACTTTTATTTGTGCGCCAATGATAGATTTATGCGCCAAGCTTCTCGCTCACGCACTTCTATTATTGTGCGCCAAGGTCCTATAAGTGCGCTTTAGTATGATTGTGCGCCACCGTTGCTCGGAGCACTTTTATATCAAAGTGCGCTAGAACTGCCCGGATTAGTGATTTGTGCGTCAAAAATATTTTGGCCATTTGTACGCCAATAGTAGTTTTTGGCCCATTGTGCGCAGGTGTTACTTTCTTGCTTGATTTTATGCGCTAATCCTGAATTGTTAATTTGTGCGCCTATATGCCAGTATTCTCTTTAATATGCTTAACTCTTGATGATTCTCTAGTTCTATTTTATCCCGTTATTTTAGTTAAATCATGTCTATTTTCTGAACATGACATTCTTGAAATTGATCTTAATTTTTATAGATGATCTAGTGATTGTACATTATAAATGAACTCATGAATCTTGATACTGTACTGATAATCCTAATCTTGTACTGATAATCCTGATACTATACTAATAATCTTGATATTGTACTGATACTCCTGATGGTGGCTTGACGTAGCACACTCCTAACTTGAAAATTCCTGTAACTATCCTGATTAAGGCTATTAGTAGCACATGTATTGCATGACATGTATTCCCGTGGTTGATTTTGATTGTACTTGCCAAGTTACTGTCATGTCTTGCATCATGTCTAAGGCATATTCTTGAGCACCACTCAAAAAAACCTTGAAAATTGTCCAGGCTAATAACTAGAATAATAATCTAGAAAAATATCTAGAGAGATTTCTTGGCTACATGCAATCCCAGTATCCCAGCGATACATGATGGATTTGGTGCTCTCCGTCGTGATGGGCACACTTCCAGCACATCGACGAGTGTCGCACTACCAGAAAAGATAAGAAATGATTATACCTGATAAATCTATACTATGTACCTGTTTGTTTGGATAACCCAGATAGTCTGCAGGACATGTGGCTATAAGGAATCTCAAACTGCATATGTTAGTAACTAGGACTGTGATAACCCTAGTTAGCTAATGATAGCAAGTCGTAGGGCATGATTGGCCATGTTCTCTTAACTTTCAGTCTAGTCATGTACTGATTTCATAAACAGCTGATCCAAAAATGGTAATCGGAGTACTAATTCCATATGTCCTTGTTTAATTACTCCTGAACTGCTTAATTGGTATCTTATCCGTTGTACTTATTTAACTGTTTCTTATGTTATTTCTTACTGATTTACCTGTATGCTGGTTTTAGTTAATAAGTTTGGCTCCTTGTAGTACCTGTTGTTTTGGGGTCTGACCCCACTGGTTTTGTATGGCCAGATTTTGGAGCAGGACCGCAGGATCTCCCGTACTTTTCGCCTCAAGATGGTGAACACGAGGAGCACCCAAGGACATAAGTGGGTTTCTTCTTTCTCACCCACTTGATCTTGTATATTATTTTTTTGAGGCATTTACTACCGAGCACGTATTTAGCTTGTATTTTAGGACTTGACATTCTGCTACCCTTATATTTTCAATCAAGGGTAGTTTGGTAATTGACATGAGTATTTTTATTTTTAGGAGTATAGTATTTAAATATTATGCATGTGTAATTAATTATTTGTTGTATTATTTATTTACTGTTAGTGTTAGATTTATTTTGGACTTGTGTAAAGGACCTAACTAGTTTAGTTAGATGCATGGACTCAACATTTATATGTTAGTTTAGATTGAGCCCAAGTTTAGACCCATTCATTAGGAGGATGAATTAATTAGTGAAACCATTAGACTAGAACCTTTTTCTTAATTAATTTCTTCATGATAGGCCCCAAGGCGTGTTTTGGACATTTTATATTGCTTGGGAGAGGGGTATCAGCTGTACAGCAGGATTGGGCACCAACAGTCAGTGCACTGTGCAGCATCTGCACAGTGCAGGATATGCACAGCAACACTATGTAGCTTGTAGAAGCATGAAAAATACGCCGAAGAATTATACGCGTAAAACCCCCAACATGCATGAAGCCCGCGTAAAATAGAGCTCTAGCAGTGTGTGGCATAAAACATGACTTCAGAGCCATTGGCGTACAGTAGAGCTTCAACGCTATTCAGCGTAAAACAGAGCTCCAGAACCGCCCGCGTAAAATAGTACTTCCAGACTGCTTTGGCGTAAAAAAAGGTTGCTACATCGCCACTTCGGCGTAAAAACCTGTCTGCTTTTAATGCAGCGGGAAGTTGTACGAGGAACTCTTCGTATTCTTCGAATGAATCTATCAGACGAAGCAGTGAACCTGACTCCTGACAAAGAGTACTACACGACGATCGAGAGGACGGCTATGATGATGATTCTGCAAAGAGCCCCAGACTGTCATTTAGTGACATAATCCTTGATATAAGTCATTTTTACGCATTCAAGGAATACGCTGCCTATTCTACACAGGCAGAGATGAGTTTTTACGCTCAGGATGAGACAAAATCAGATGTCACGTCAAAAGCTGCTCTTCGCACAGAACTCGAGGCACGTCTCTTCAGTTAATGCGCGAGATGGGGGCAGATCTCTGCATTTCATGCACGAGATTTGGTTCTACTTTTAATGACTGGGAGAGCTAAAATTAGGGCTAATACGCTCACATCACCATCCCTGCATATTACGCCAACAGGCTATTTTCAGCTATAGGAGCACGCCGTATGCTATCTCCTCGAAATACGCCAACCAGGCTATTTTCAACTATAGGAGTACGCCGTATGCTATCTCCTCAAAATACGCCAACTCAAGCTATATTTGCAAAGGTACGTGATAAGGCTATTTGGCCCAGAATACGCTCAAGACCTCAGTCAGGAAGGATAATTGGCTAGTTTATGCTGGTTACCTATCTATGCAGCATCAAGCTTTACGTAGAATTTGGCTTTTACGCCAACAAGACAGCTACTTGGCTTTTACGCCAACAAGACAGCTACTTGGCTTTTACGCCAACAAGATAGCTACTTGGCTTTTACGCCATCAAGACAGCTACTTGGATTTTACTCCAACAGCACAGATATTTGGCTTTTACGCCAACAAGATAACTATTTAGCTTTTACGCCAACGAGACAGTTATTTGGCTTTTATGCCAATCTTCTCTACGCGAGGGGCAGTTACCTACGTGGCTTGCATGTCATGATCTTCGATGAGCGATTATACGCGTTATCTCATAATAGGATACGCGTCACATGCGGATTCAGGAGATCATTCAGACGTGGGTAGCAGTTATTATAACCACCGCATAAAAGGTACAGCTCTCTCCGCTGTTCGGTTTCTACGTTGACTGGTCAGTTACTATGACCGAACTCTATAAATAGAGACCTCCGGCCACAGAGGTTGAAAGGTCAGAAAAAGAGGGCAGAGACAGAGGTCAAGGTCAAGAGAGCACATACAGAGAGTGTTGATTGACAACTTTGGCAACGAGAGTTCAATCCCTCCTACAATCTTTGAAGCTTCTTCTCCTTCTTCTACATCACTTCTTTATCATCGTGTGGTCCAAGGGACAAAATGATCGACCGCAGATCAGACTCCTATAGAAATATTTCTCTAGAATCAAATTTTTGTACTTAACATCCTCGTATAGGATTAATTGTACTTCTTTTTTTTGTTTGTAAACAAAGAAAGGGTTTCGTATAAACCTAGTTTCAATTTCTTTCATTTATCATCAAACACAAGATGGCAACTTTGCTGGGGATTTCTTTCTCATCTGACGAGAAAGCCATTGTTCAACACGATGCTGTATCCGTCGGATCAACAAAGAAGACTCTGGTCGTCCAATTCGACCAATCTGCTTATGAAGACATGCTTCGCACAGTGGGTGGCTCTCATTCCCTGTGTCTAAGACAACAGGAGGCTGCGTAAAGTATTGATGCCCTGGACATCCTCTACCCTTCCTGCTGGCTCTCTCTCTCTCCGACCAACAAGGTTGTAACATCGCAACCTATACGCCCTGCACGTAAAACTTTGTCTCCCGTCTGTGACGTGGCAGACAAAGCTTCTGACAATGCCTTAGCGCCAATCCAGAAGTCTATACCGCGCCCCGCACGTAAAACTTTGTCTCCCGTCTGTGACGTGGCAGACAAAGCTTCTGGCAATGCCTCAGCACTAATCCAGAAGTATAGACCGTGCCCTGAACGTAAAACTTCGTCTCTCGTCTGTGATGCCTCAGCGCCAGTTCAGAAATTCCAAACGCGTCCCGCGCATAAAAATACATCTCCCATCTACGATGAGGCAGATGATCCCTTCAATCATCGCAAGGGAAAACAAGTGGCAATCCTCCCGACCTCTAGCCTGTACGCCATCAAGAGAAGAAGTTGTCCACTCTTTAGATTACGCGTGACGCTGGAGGCTGTTTGAGGACTTTCCCAGTTTTACGCCAACCCGTGCAAAGCTCCAGATTACACCAGGATAAGCCCCTCAGCGTAAAGAAGACCCGGTTCATGGGAACATACGCTCCTCAGACGAATGACGGATCGTATGCTACTCACATGGCTGAACTGTTGTATTCTTATGGCAGGGAGAGAGTTATGGTTCCCAATCTCCATACCCCAACTGATATAAAAAGGCAAAATAAGCCTTCTTCTTCTTCTCTTGTTAATCCTCCTGATTTGCATAATTTTTTGATCCAGAAGCGCAAAGACAGGGGATCTTCTAATATGTCTATTACATCCCCTAGGGAGCACTATTGTAATAGTCATAAAGTTGTAGTTAACTACTGCTGCTCTAAGACAAAACGGTCAGTTTTCGACCGATTGAACTACTCTTTGCCTCTACAGGAAGAAGATCCGACATTCGCATCAGTAAACATGGCTTCACGCATTCCTAGAGGAAGATCAAGTTTAAGACATCACCCCTCTAGAACTCCGAGCCAAAGGAGATTTGACAGGCTCCTTGAGAATATTGAAGCAGGTGTCTTTCGGAATACTCGCTCGAGGTCGCGACAATCGGCTTCATATTCCTCCGATTCTGACACTGGGGGTCTCCAGTTTCTTGAATGTAATACTGACAGTATAGACTCAATCTCCACCGAGAGCTATACTAATCCCTCAGTAGCACCCAGAGAAACGGGAGTTTATGCCATTGGAGATGAACATGAAGAGGCTTTCCCATCAGGGAGTACTGAGCAATGCATCGCTGAAAGAGATGCATTCCATGATGGAGAATATGCACCAGATGATGGTGACTCAACATGCAGCTGCTATAGCTCAAGCATCGGTTCCTCCAACTCAACTACATGTGGGGGTGGACATGCCACCATCCAAGACAAGCCAGGAGCCTGCCCCAAATCAAGAGTCAATGGCTCCTCAACCTCTCAATCCGGAGAATGTATTGCCTCATATTGGAGTTACAATACAACCGACCTCTTGGGTGGACATGCCACCATCCAACACAAGCCAGGAGCCTGCTCCAAATCAAGAGTCAACGGCTCCTCAACCTCTCAATCCGGAGAATGTATTGCTTCATGTTGGAGTTACAATACAATCGACCTCTCACCTCTCTGCGGTCCCTTTCCCAGCTAAAGATCTGATGTAGGCAGTTCGGGAGTTGAAAGCCCAATTTGATACCTTGAAGCATAAGGATCAGCTCAAGAAGTTGGGCATCAACCAGCCTTACCCAGCTATCTGGGACGAGATCCCTTTCCTACCAAAATACAAACCACAGGCTATGATTTTGTTTGAGGGAAAGACGTCACCAAGCCAGTACATAAACTACTTCAGCATGATGACGATGTTGCTGCAAGGGAATGACGCCCTTCTCACTCGAGTATTTAAGGGCTATCTGTCTGGAGTGGCCTACCAATGGTACCGTAGTCTTGCGGACAACTGTATTACTTTTTTTGAAGACTTCAAGACTCTGTTCTTCGCTCGATTCTACGAAGGAGGGATGGACATGTCTATGTCTTCACTCATCGAAGTGAAGCAGAAGGAGAACGAGAACGTTCATACTTTCATTGAACGTTTTTGTCAGGCCACTTTGCAGATGCCTCCCGAAGTTCGGGATTCAGCCTTGGTGGACATTTGCAAGAAGAACCTGCTCCCACTGATCTCAGTGTTCACAGGACCATATCAGTTCCATGATTGGCCCTCGTTTATCATCTCAGCGATAGCCGCTGAAGATAACAGTCGGAAGGCGCGTGACAATGGAATCATGATCTCTACCTCTGAAAGAGGGAAGCGGTCATCCTCCAATAGCGACCATCCTTGTGGTTCCAAAGGAAAGGAAGCTCTGGCGATCAACACATCCAGGCAACATACTCCAGGGACTACGCAGACGAATCCTGGGACTTCCAGGCCTAAAGAAGAATATTTTTTTGACGACGACGATATTCCGAGCATATTCGATTGTCTAGTCAAAATTGGCAAGCTCACCCTCCCCGAGGTAAAGCGGCCTAATGAAGTCGGCAGTACCAATAATCCTAAGTACTGTATTTTCCACAAGTACATACATCATCCCACGAAGGCATGTTATGTACTAAAAAGGAAAATCCAGGAGTTGATCGACGCCAAGGCCATCACTCTGCGTAATAGCGAGAAGACGGTCACCGCCAACATGATCTCTCTCCAATTCGGCAATCTGCCCCCCTCAAGAAGTCCCGGATGGTGTAGTACATATTCCCCGGACGATGATGAACATTGTTAATCTCCCTCCGATCAGGGGTCAAAATCATGACCTGGTACCCCTAACTACTGAGCATGGTGAGATTATGTGGGTTCATCCTGATCTGGTGTCAGAGATTGAGGAAGAGACTCAAGCTGCTAAGGCTAGGTCTAAAAAGAAATCAAGGTGTAAACCATGCCATATGGTTGCAATATCTCCGACATCAGAAGAAGATGCTTTGGCTACCGGAACCCATTCAGGGAAAGCCTACCTCAAGGACTATGGAGGAAATCAGGAAGAGGCAGCGGCAGACACCTTGGCTGCCAAACTTCTAGAGCCCGAACCTGTCATACTAGAGGCAGGTCCTTCTAGACCAACTTCGGCGGACAAGGGCAAGCAAAAAGAAGTTTGTTTTGATAAACCTTTGAAGAATATTCAAAACAAAAGTTTAGAGAAACCATATAACTTCGATATCTTAGCCCAATTGGCTAATACTCCAGCCAGATTGTCCATTTTTGAGCTACTCAGGCTTTCCAAAGACACTCGTCAAACCTTAAGTGAAGCTTTAATGCAGGCGGATGTATGCTTGACTCAGCTTAAGTCCCCGGATAAAGAGCCTGTGGCATGTCCTCAATGCCATAGTGTGATGGAAGTGGTCCCTAACATCACTTTCACTCAAGAGGACATGCTCTTGAAACATAACAAGCATGACAGGCCTCTTTACTACACCGGATATATCGGCTCCATGGAGGTAGACCGGATTCACATAGATCCGGGATCGTCGATCAGCATTATCCCTCATAGTCTGCTCAGACCATTGAGAATTCCTACAAGCGAACTGGCTTACACCACCACTACAATCGTGGGCTTCAACGCCAGGAAAAGTAAGCCATTGGGGAAGATTCGTCTAAGGATCCAGATTGGGGACCTTAGATCAGTGGCTACATGCTACATTATTGATTCAGAGGTGTCCTACAATATTCTGTTGGGCAGACCATGGATCCACGATCACAAAATTATTCCTTCAACTCTACATCAATGCTTCAAATATGTAGACGCGCAAGGGACAATAAAAACAGAGTTTGCTGACCTCAACCCATTCAAAGGAGTTGAGTCCTACTATTCTGATGCCATGTTGTACACCCAAGACTACATGAAGGAGGTGTCAGGCAAGACGGAGGAAAAATCCTACTGGGAGCCAGGAGAACCATCTGCTGAGCAACCTCTGTCAATCCAGGTGAAAGGGCGGACTACCCGTCCAAAAGTCATGGAACCCATGGCTATTCACTTGAACAAAACTAAATCAGGAGGAGGAAGTGATCCCCTAGTGATCACTCTGAACCAGGAGCCTCCACCTTTGGTCATCAACCTTTGGCGCAGCACGTAGCCGATTGATGTAAATACAACCGGGAACGTGGTTTCTGACGATAATAAAGATTCTTTTTTTCAGTATTCTGACGCTTAATTTCCAAATCAGGAATCCTCCCCTCATAACGATATAGAGCCTATAGCACAAAAATTCTTGGAAGCTATAGATTACTATCATCCGTATGTGTGGAAAGTAGCGTCAATATCTAATGTCATCATGACATATGGGCCACATGAAGATTCTATCTTTATTATCCCGCCTACTCGCAACAATCAGCATCCAATAGTCTTCGGTCGCATGCGGAATAGACCGATTATACAAGAAGATTCTCACGAGTCCGATGCTTGGAAAATAAAGGTTTACATATGTAACCCACAGGCTTTGAAGATTATGCAAAGTATGGGTTATGACTTGAAGTCGGAGCCAGGCCTCAACTATGGAAAAGGCAGACAAATGTCGTTGCATGGTGATCCCTACTGTCAACGAACTCACTTCGGGTTAGGGTATACCACGTCTCTTGCAACTTCCGAGTCAAGTGAGGATACCATTTCCTCTTCTCAGGATGGTTCATCGTCCTCTGGTTCATGTGCTGATCTCGAACGAGTATTGTCAGCAAATACGGTATTGACAGATTCTCTCGAAGCAGAGGAACAAGAATCTGGACCGTTTGAAAATGACTCATGGGCACAGCAAATGGATACACAATGGGAACTTTGGTTCGAGCAGAGAGAACCGCCCACTGAAGATAAAGTTATCCAAGTCGATGTTGGGGATGAATTTTCACCAAAGCCAATATTTATCAGTAACAATCTTTCCAAAGAAGAAAAGGAAGAGATAATCCAGCTGATAAAAGAGTATATCGACGTCTTTGCATAGAATTATGAGGATATGCCAGGTCTTGATCCAAAAGTGACTACCCATAAGCTCAACATACTGCCCAATTTGAAGCCTGTAAAGCAACACCAATACCGGTTCTGCCCGGATATGATGGATGCCATTGAAGCTGAAATCAAGAAGTTGGTAGCCTACGGGTTTATCCGGGAAGAACAACATCCTGATTGGGTCGCTAATGTTATCCCGGTCATGAAGAAAAGCGGAAAAGTTCACATTTGTATTGACTTCCGAGATCTAAATGCGGCATGTACCAAGGATGAGTTCCCTCTTCCCATCACAGACGTCATGATCGACAATACATACGGTTTTGAGCGCATGTCTTTCATGGACAGATTTTTAGGATACAATCAGATTAAGATGGATCTTGAAGACGAGAAGCATACTGCCTTCGTACACCACTGGGGGTATATTGCTACACAGTCATGCCTTTTGGATTGAAGAATGCCGGGGCTACATATCAGCGAGCTATGAGTAACATATTCCATGAGCATCTACGCAAAATGGTAGAATATTACGTAGATGACATCGTTATCAAAAGCCGCCTCAGGGATAATCACATCCAATACTTGAAGACAGTGTTCGAGTTGATGCGCCAATATCAGCTCAAAATGAACCCTACAAAGTCCTTTCTCGGTGTATCCAGTGGCAAATTCCTGGAATTTATCATTACTGCTAAAGGCATTCAAGTTAACCTTGATAAATTAAAGGCTATCCTAGAAATGCGACCGCCCCGTAATCTGATAAAACTCAGGAGATTTCAAGGTCGTCTAGCTTATATCAGGAGATTCATATCCAACCTTTCTGGGAGATGTCAATATTTTTCCCGCCTGATGAAGAAAGGTGTGTCGTTCGTATGGGACGAAGCCTGTCAGCAAGAGTTCAATGACATCAAATGCTACCTCACTAATCCTCCAGTTCTGGTGCCTTCCGTCATAGGAAGACCATTTTTGCTGTATGTTCGAGCAATGGATCATTCTTTAGGAGCTCTCCTCACACAGAAGAATAATGAGGGTCATGAACAGGCTATCTACTACCTAAGTAGGATGATGGTCGGAGCTGAACACCGGTACAATCCAGTGGAAAAAGAATACTTGGCCCTAATATTTGCCATTCAGAAGATGCGACATTACGTCACAGGCCAAACTATTCATATTATCTCCAGAATCAATCATCTTCGGGTATTGATGAATAAGCCGAGTGTCCTTAATTTCTGACTAGCGACTTGGGCAATGTTATTAACACCGTATGATATGGTGTACGTCCCTCAGAAGTCCATAAAAGGTCAGGCCTTGGCTGATTTCTTAGCTGCTCATCCAATTCAGAAAACCTCCAAACTATACGAGGACATTTCCGACGAAGTTGCAGAATGCAACTCTGCAATAGAAGGTGATACATGGCAGCTATTCTTCGATGGTGCCTCCAGGACTGGTCCCAAGGGAAACGTGGTTTCAGGAGTAGGAATTATCCTGGTAACTCCTGATAAACTCGTTATCTATCGAGCATATTCTCTTAGCGAACCCTGCTCTAATAATGTGGCAGAGTATAATGCTCTACTAATCGGGCTTCAAGTCGCTAAAGAATTGGACGTTGAATACCTGGAAGCTTTTGGTGATTCTCAGCTGATCGTCAATCAGGTCAGAGGAGTATATAAAGTCCACAATCCAGACCTCATTCCTTATCACCAAGCAACGATCGAGATAGCCATATCTTTTAAAGGATTTTTCCTAGAACATGTGCCTCGATCTCCAAATTTGGAAGCTGGTGCTCTGGCCAGTCATGCTGCAGATCTAGCTATTCCTATAAGAAGGCAGAATTCGGTGATCCTTCTCAACAGAGATCTATTCTGTGTGAAAAATAACTTTCACATAGAACGCAGCTACGCCGTAAACACGGTTCCTCCTAAGAGAGACTGGAGAAGTACCTTTATAGACTTTGTGTCATATGGAATCTTACCAGAGGATCCTAAAGAAGCAGTGTCTATCAAAAAAAGATCATTACACTTCTATTTTGATGCTCCTTCACAAAGTCTATATCGTCGAACATACGATGGACTACTGCTATGATGTCTCTCCGATGATGATGCAAAGCGGGTTATCTAGGAAGCTCATGACGGTGTATGTGGAGCACATCAACCCGGTCCTAAATTACAGGATCGTATCAGGAGGATGGACTACTACTGGCCTACTATGATTGCAGATGCAGTAAAATATGCAAGACAATACAGAGCCTGTGTGGTTCATGCAGATTTTATACATCAGCCTTCTGAGTATCTACATCCTACTATTGTATCATGGCCCTTTGAAGCATGGGGTATGGATATCATTGGTCTTATCCACCCGTCGTCTTCTAGAGGACATCGGTTCATATTGGCTATCACCGACTATTTCTCTAAATGGGCGGAGGCGATCCCCCTTGCTGAGGTAAAGACATCCAGCATGATCATCTTTATCAAGCACCATGTAATTTATTACTTTGGGATACCCCGAAGGATAATTCATGACAACGGGCCCCAATTCATCAGCCAAGCGTTTCATCGGTTTTGCGATAAGAATCGGATACAAAATATGGCCTCAATGGCATATAATCCTGCTGCTAATGGTTTGGTGGAATCCTTCAACAAAACCATCATCAAACTCTTGAAGAAGTTCGTCTCTTCGAACAAAAGAGATTGGAATGAGAATCTGGGAGAATGCCTCTGGACATACCGTACAACGGTACGAACACCGACGGGTTGTACCCTATTCTCATTAGTCTACGTGTGTGAAGCAGTTCTCCCCATTGAAATCCAAACTCCATCACTCAGAATAGCAGTGACTAATGAGTTGACTCGGGAAAATAATGATCGACTAAGGCTTCAAGAGCTAGAAGGATTAGACGAGAAATACCTTCAAGCTCAACAGCGCAATGCGTTCTACCAGGCACGCATTTCTAGAGCTTTTAATCAAAAAGTGAAGGAAAGAGTGTTCAAAGTTGGTGAACTAGTTTTAGCTGTGAAGAGGCCAATGATTATCACGCACAAAAGTAAGGGTAAATTCCAGCCCAAATGGGAGGGCCCTTATGTGATTGAAACGACGTTTTCAAACGGCGCTTACAGATTAGCCAAGCCTAATGGAGATCTGATAATGGCTCCTATCAACGACAAATTTCTGAAGAAGTACTATGCTTAATCTTCCTTGTTTAAACAGAGTATGGTGAAGATCTCATTCTGATGATACTACGTACAAAGACTGGTTGGATCATATTCTATCATGTTCTTATGACCTCTGAATAGATATGTTTAACTAATTTGGAACTTCAAAACCTATCACGTTCATATTACCTCTGATAGTATTTTGTATACAAATTTAGTTGGATCATATTCTATCATGTCCATATAACCTCTGAATAGATATATCCAGCTGAAACTTACCGAAAGTATATCACGTCCATATTACCTCTAATATCACTTTTACCCTAGCCTATCATTTATATTCAAAAATGATGGGTCCACAAAGTCAGATAAAGCCTTTTTATTATCTCTTGGAAAAGCAAAATTACAAAAGAAGCAAAAAGTACATCATTGGGGAGGAGCAGTTAAATCACGAATTTGTTGCGCCAAAGCAGCCATCCTCTCATTCCTGGAGTTCAAGATATTAGTACTAGCTCGTTCCAGCCGTGCCTCGTCATCACTCAAGTGAGATAGTCCGGACCGAGCATGAACAAAACCGGCATGGATGACACCCGCATGTGCCAAGTTCTGCTGAGCTGTATCCATTCGGCCCTCCAGCACATCTCGAGTTGCCGACGTCTTGAGAGCCCGCTTCCTTGCCTGAGCGAGTTTAGTTTCCAATTTGTGAACCCTCACTTCATTTCCCTCACATTCGGCCTGGCACTTCGCTAGCTGAGGAATAACCTCCGCCAAGACAGCCTGCTCTTCATCCATCTCTTGCTGCTGTGCCTAGATAGATTTGTTCAGAGATCCCATCTTCTCAGCAAGCTTCGCAGTCAAGGAGTCGTACTCGGCCTGAACCATATCATCGACGCTGCCTCGAGATAGTTACAAATATTCGTTAATGGGTTGTTCTAAACTATTAACTATTTGCTCTAGCGCATCAGCTCTTCCAGCGTCGTTGAAATTTTTAATCGGCGTTATCGTAAGCTGGGAGGACATCAGTAGTGTATCAAAGCCTAGGTTCTTCTCCAGCACTATGGATATCAACTCCTTTAAACTGCGGTAGAATAGGCTGGTATATTATTCAACCAGCATATCGAAGATCGGATGCACGCTGGGAGTGGCTGCGATACCGGGAAATCTTCTTTCAGGGATGACCGCGGAGGATGTTGCCACGGCCGTTGCCTCTACAGATGGTGTGACAAAAGAAAGAACACCAGCAACGATTGAAGTTGCTGGCATACTCAACGAAGGAGGCACAGTCGTGATGATGGGCCCATCCTCCTCTGATGTTATTTGGACTGCTACTGGCGGAATGACGCCCGAGAATGTTGCGAATGAAGGATCGGCAGCTTCAAAGCATGCCTCTTCTATGTCGAACATCGCCGTTTCATCAGCCGAATCCGCAACAAAATCCGAGGTTGCGTCAACTGCACCCTCCCCAGAGATGTCTTCGCCTGAAAAGAAGACAAGAGAAAGCTAATATCTATTTGATGTTAATTTTCCTAAAAGAGGCATAAAGACAACATTTACCTATGGCCGATGGTATGTATATTGCGTATGCAGCCTGTACAGCTAAATTATTTCTTAATGATGCTAAGCGAGTTGTCATACCTGGAGAAGAGGGTGCACCAACTGACGTTGGAGGATAGTCATCCCAGTCGTCACCAAGATCCACTCGAGGTTCATCGGGTGGAATCTCGCTAGAAATACTTACAGACGAAGGAGGGGTGATTCCTATTATTTGTCTGGATAAAGGTATTCTTAATATGCTCAGTCTCCAAGGCGATCTCGTAGCACTACCAGTAGCAGTAGTAGCAGCAGCGATCGCGAGCAAAGAATCTCCAGCACTGTCAGCCGGAATTGTGGAGGTTCCCTCTCTAAAAGGCGAAGGACCTCTGATCAAAGAATCATCCCCAATAGGGGAAACGACAGGCTCACTCCTAGAAGCCCCCCTGGTGGAAGCCCTTTTCGGACCTTTGGCAGTCTTCTTCTTGCGGGGGGAAGGCTCTTTCAGAGCGGAAGCCTTCCGTTTATTAGGGATAACGAGAGGCTCTACCGGAGGAGCTATTACGTCTCTCGGTATTATTAACAAGAACTCGTCTGCCCCAGTAGTGTCTTCACCTTCATCCGAGGAAACAGACGGAATCTCCTCCCTTGCAGTGGACTTATGGGAGGGCATCCAAAAACTTCTATGCACATCAAAATCACGATAGAAGGTATTGATGGACGCATAGAACTGCGCGTACGGGTAAAGGATGCGCAACTCCATGGACTGAGAAGTCGCGGGCACAGCAAAAGTTGTACCAGTACAGCCCGTGATGAAGTACCGCCATCCTCTAGCTCCATCAATAAGTCCACCTTTGGACTTGAAGCTGGTGATGGGATTCCCTACATGCAACTGGTCGTACCCAAATTACCTGGTGAACCGACTAGGCAGATAAGGCTCCAAGTAGCAGTGGTCCTCACTTTTGTACAGCAAATGGGAAGGTCTAATGCAGACCAACCAGTAAAAGGCTTCAGGAGAAAGAATGGTCCTTCCTTGACCTGCATCCTTAAGTTTTGTCCTATGTTGATTGATATGTACGGGGGGGGCGGTACAGAAGAGCTTCCAGCCTTGGGCAAAGTTTAATGCCCGCCGGCAATCTATGACGGTCGCCACATTCCAAAGAAAATTCTTGTAATTTAACAAAAAGTTATTTTTCGAACGGCTGGCAGAGCCGGGAGACATCACCCTGGGGTTGTGAAGGATTAACCATCCCATCAGGTATAGGAATGGTAATTCCACCCTGGGAAATCCTTCACGCTGCGTATCATCAGCTAGCAGCCCATCAGTAAGGGCCCTCAGGCCAGCTTGTATTCTATATACCATGGCAGGAAGCAGGCCCAGTTTTGCTCCGAACACCAAATACACTGCGGGCCATAAGGTGTTACGATGGATGTGATCCGCAGACGCGATGCCAGGCACTACCCATCGGCGTAGCCAGACAGAGAGGAATCCAGCCAGTTGAGCTTCCCTTGACAGAGGCTTGCGATAATGCCTCATATAACTGAAGACTTTAGTGCCTGCAGGATAACCCCCTATCTCCTCATCGAGAGTATAATCTGAAGCCCCTGCGTCTTCAATAAGGTCATCGACCGTGTTGGCACTGAGCATGCTCAGGAGGTTCAAGAGCTTATCTCTGCTATCTATAACCTTGTCCGGCTTAGCATTTCTGGCCTGATGGAAGAAGAGATAGGAGGCCCACTTGTTGATATGAGCCAAATTAGAGGGCTCCTTGTAGAAGGTGGTGCAGGCAAGATAGTGGCTCATCAGCTCCTGGTACACAGCCACTGCCCGAGGGTTTGTATCCCTCAGCTCCCTATTTGTGGTAACATACTCTTCATAAGGAGTGTCCCCTATTGGCAGCTTTGAAATCTCTGCCATCTCATGAAGGGCCAAGACCAACTCACCTAGCGGAGTGGCAAAAGTCCCTGTAAGCGAGTTGTATCGCTCCATCAAGGCTAAGAACAAGTTAGGATTGATAGGCAGTCCAACACTTGTGGCACTCACAGCCGTGAATAGACCAATACTTTCTAGCTCCACCTGGAAGTGCTTCAGGGCCCAGGCAGTTAAACTGGCCCATCGAAGATTCCCCGGGCTAAGCCATCCACTGGTCCGAGGGTTGACCTTGGGGTACACTCCTTCCTGCCCTATAAAGTCATTACAGAAGGTCGATATTTGAACCGGCTGGATCAGTGAAGTGTCCTCACTCGGGACGTTACCCGGTAGTAATCCCCTAAAGGGCATGACTGGGCCTGAAGGACTGCTCATATAGGCCTCTCGGTTCAATCCTTTGTTATATAAAATCTTCCCCGGTCGGCCATAAAGATCTGGAATCAGAGTCCACATCATCTTCCTAGGATGTGTGGCATGGAAGAATGCCGAGATAGGGTAATCCCTGGGCATCCTGGGCAGATACATGACCGTGCCCTCAGCAGTAAACACCCAATCCTCCTTCTTGGGCTTAGTCTAGGATTGTTTGTCGATAACATCCCCGAATAAGAAACCTGGTTTCTTATACTCCATCCCGTCTATGTATGTCAGGGGCTCCCCACTGATCATACTCAGCAGCATGCGTTCTCCTTGGGACGAGATCAGGGTTTCCCTTTCTTCAGGATAATTGGCTCCATAGATGGGGAATGTCACATGGGATAAGTCCTCCAGATAGTTTAAGTTCAGCATCCCGATAGCAGAGCCCATTACTTCAGCCATAGGAGGGATCTGCAAGTCCACTACAAAATGCAAGAAAATAAGTCAGTTTTTACGCTAGACGCTACACTCTTGCAATTTACGACAAAGATTATCAGTCTGAGCTTTCACGCCAAGACTGCAAAAACTTGAGTCTTACGCTGGAACCTATTTCCGATGAGTAAAACTCAAGGTTGGTAGTATACGTCAAATTTCGACAGTCTGAGTTTTTATGCCAGACTGCGAAAAGATAGAGTTTTTTACGCTAATACATTAGAAATGTGGGCGTACTATTTCGCATACACGTATAACGTGTGCGGAGGGTTCTCTATTCTCTTCTCGAAATCTCTACCTGTAATATCCGGAGCACAGCTCGACGGTGGGGCACTGCGTTCCGATCGAGACTCGCTCAGCCTAATGGGGGTTGCTCGTGCTTGAGCAGTGGAGCAAGATGAGGAAGCGACCTTCTTTTCCTTAGCAGTGGAAGCCTGTTTAGGTGTCATAGCGAATCTGAGTTCTCAGAAAAGAGACGAAGAAGAAGGGTTTTTGGAAAGCAAGGGTTTTGCGAAGACAGATAAAGGATTTCTCTCTCAAGACCTTGGGCTATTTATAGAGTTCGCATAACTCTTCGAATCCCTAACCAAATTTGATATTTAATAAGTCGGTTATAATTTGGGACCACGTCAGCCTATCATTTGAAAAAGAAGACGGACAGTCAGTGAATCCAAATTTTACGCACAGAGCAGATCATGATTTTACGCTTAGGAGCTTTTACGCTCACAGGCTATAAATCTACGATTTTACGCTCAAAGGCTATAAATCTATGGTTTTACGCTCAGAAGCTTTTACGCTCAGGAGCTTTTACGCTCAGAGGCTACAAACCTACGATTTTATGCTCAGAGGCTACAAATCTATAATTTTACGCTCGGAATCTTTTTACGCTTAGAGGCTATAAATCTACGATTCTACGCTCAAAAGCTACATATGGCCAATTACAAGGGTTTACACAGAAAATGCTCCTTTTTGGCTATAAAATATTCCAAGTGCCTAAAATACACAGAGTTCAGCATTGAAGATGACTCTTCTTCTTGGGCCATTGGAAGTTCATTCGAAGACTAGTCAGAATCTTTTTTCATCTAAAGTTCAAGTATAGTCTGTTTGACGGACATTTATTGCCCTATTTTCAAGGGATTTTCGGGGAAACCATTCTTGAAGATGATGGTCTGAACAGAAATTCTTCGTATCAAAAAAGTGACAGTTCAGAAATTCTACGCGATTCCTCGTCCAAAACAGCATGACAATTTGGATCTTCAAGACAACTTAATGCTAAGGAGCTTTCTACACGTCTTCTGTTACGCGTAAAAGTCGGGACGTGATCAGATAAGCTTTTATCAGAGTCAGCGTAAAATTATTCAGACGTGCCAAAGCTGCACATTATCAGACTTCCTCACAGCAAATATGGCAAATCATCAGATGCGTAAAAGAAGACAAGTCTATTAATCATGATTACATATGATGAAAATCCAGCTTACAAAGGGTTTTTCATCTTCATGATTACATATGATTGAAATCCTTTTTCTACAAAGGGTTTCTTATTTTTACTTAAGATCACATCGGAAATCTTGTGCCAGATTCTCATATTGGTGTAGATCTTTTTCGTCTTCTACGGCACTTCATCGGCTTATGCGGTCGATGAACAAGAAAATGATTAATGGTGGGAGGATACAGAACTGGGCTTGTATAAATTATTCAAGCCCACCCTCCATACGCCATGGCAGGCATGCCCTAGATTTGTGTTAGGGATTCAGACCCAACACAATATTGGAAGACAGGGCGAAACTGCCTACCTTCGCCCAGCGCCATAATGGGAGAAAATACAGCTAGCAAGTTGTGTGGTCTAATGCGACCCTTCCTTTCTCCTGGACGAATCGCCATATAAAATTGCTGATCATCCCGAGCAAAGAAAGCTATGATATCCTTCCATGATCCATCGTTGCAGAGGATATTTGCTCGAAGATGCCTTCTTTTACGGCTCCTTACATGCTGGAAGAACATGATCTTCTTCTTCCTCAAGTTAGCCCGACGAATCTCGGCAACCATCTCTTTTTGGTGAAGGAAGTGTGGGAAAAATAGGTTCACTCACTAGCCTTTATATAGGTAGAAGAGAACATACCAAATTCCAACAAATTCCTAAAAATTTGTCGAGAAATCAGCCTCGCAAAACGAGTCAAATTTGACCGTTTCATGCTTTATTCAAAGTATTTCAAATTATAAAAAATTTAAAAACTTTGAAGGGGTTCTTGTAGAAGCATAAAAAATACGCTGGGGAATTATATGCGTAAAACCCCCAACATGCATGAAGCCCGCGTAAAACAGAGCTCCAGCATTGTGTGGCGTAAAACATGACTTCAGAGCCATTGGCGTACAACAAAGCTTCAATGCTATTCAGCGTAAAACAAAGCTCCAGAACCGCCCGCGTAAAGCAGTACTTCCAGACTGCTTTGGCGTAAAAAAGGTTGCTACATCGCCACTTCGGCGTAAAAACCTGTCTGCTTTTAATGCAGCGAGAAGTTGTACGAGGAACTCTTTATATTTCTCAAATGAACCTGTCAGACGAAGCAGTAAACCTGACTCCTGATAAAGAGTACTGCACGACCATCGAGAGGACGGCTGTGATGATGATTCTGTACAGAGGCCCAGACTGTCGTTTAGTGACATAATCTTTGATATAAGTCATTTTTACGCATTCAAGGAATACGCTGCCTATTCTACACAGGCAGAGATAAGTTTTTATGCTCAGGATGAGACAAAATCAGATGCCACGTCAAAAGCTGCTCTTCGCACAGAACTCGAGGCACGTCTCTGCAGTTAATACGCGAGATGGGGGCAGATCTCTGCATTTAATGCACGAGATTTGGTTCTACTTTTAATGACTGGAAGAGCTAAAATTAGGGCTAATACGCTCACATCACCATCCCTGCATATTACGTCAACCAGGCTATTTTTAGCTATAGGAGCACGTCGTATGTTATTTCCTCGAAATACGCCAACCAGGCTATTTTTAACTATAGGAGTACGTCGTATGCTATCTCCTCGAAATACGCCAACTCAGGCTATATTTGCAAAGGTACGTGATAAGACTATTTGGCCCAGAATACGCTTAAGACCTCAGTCAAGAAGGATAATTGGCTAGTTTACGCTGGTTACCTATCTATGCAGCATCAAGCTTTACGCAGAATTTGGCTTTTACGCCAACAAGATAGCTACTTGGCTTTTACGCCAACAAGACAGCTACTTGGCTTTTACGCCAACAAGACAGCTACTTAGCTTTTACGCCATCAAGACAGCTACTTGGCTTTTACGCCAACAGCACAGATATTTGGCTTTTACGCCAACAAGATAACTATTTGGCTTTTACGCCAACGAGACAGTTATTTGGCTTTTATGCCAACCTTCTCTACGCGAGGAGCAGTTACCTACGTGGCTTGCATGCCATGATCTTTGATGAACGATTATACGCGTTACCTTATAATGGGACACGCATCACACGCGGATTCAGGAGATCATTCAGACGTGGGTAGCAGTTATTATAACCGCCGCGAAAAGATACAGCTCTCTCCGCTGTTCGGTTTCTATGTCGATTGGTCAGTTACTGCGACCGAACTCTATAAATAGAGATCTCTGGCCACAGAGGTCGAAAGGTCGAAAAAAGAGGGCAGAGACAGAGGTCAAGGTCAAGGTCAAGAGAGCACATACAGAGAGTGTTGATTGACAACTTTGGCAACGAGAGTTCAATCCCTCCTGCAATCTTTGAAGCTTCTTCTCCTTCTTCTACAGCACTTCTTCATCATCGTGTGGTCCAAAGGACAAAGTGATCGACCGCAGATCAGACTCTTATAGCAATATTTCCCCAGAATTAAATTTTTGTACTTAACATCCTTGTATATGATTAATTGTACTTCTTTTTCTTGTTTGTAAACAAAGAAAGGATTTCGTATAAACCTAGTTTTAATTTCTTTCGTTCATCATCAAACATAGCTGTGTATCCATGTACAGTTCATTGTCCAGTTTCAGTATCACAGAGTATCAATTCAGTCAAGACACAATGAAGAGAGGCTCGGGCATACAGCAATGAGAGGATGCACTGTTCATTTTCAGTCCCTAGGTATTTCAGTTCAGTTGCTTACTTGGGTTTGGGTTATTAAGGTTTTGGTTTTAGTTAGTTTTCAGTGAGTTAGTAACAGTTAGCAATTAGTTAGTTGAGGTTTTGGTTTAGCTTGGTATTGTTAGTGAGATAGGTATATTAGTATTAGTTAGTTTAATGTTAACACTCTGAATATCGTTTTCCTTGAAAAAAATTATCCTTCTTTGATGATGTCGTATCTTGCTCAATATTGATTCCTTATTTCGAATCTGTCATCAGGATGCCGCCGAAGATGCGTTCCCAGCACTCAGGCGCAATATCAGCGAGGTCAGTCACTTCATCACCTATGAGGGCAGCACTATCAGACGTTATTCCAACAGCTATGTTCTAGAGGTCGACTTTACCGATCCAGGTAGGAGTTTCTGCAGCAGCTTTCGAAGGTGCTCCACCTCCGGTACAGAGGATAGCACCAGCAGTTATAGGGGATCTTCCATTCCCGCCACCCGCAGTCGATCAGACGCAGATATTCGCTCTCTTTCAGCAGATGATAGAGGCGCAGCAGCGACAGTCAGAGGTCCTGTGATAGAGCATAGAAAATGTTTACCAGATCATGCTCGCAGCAGTTGAGAGAGCTACCGCAGTCTAGCCACAGACATTACCGCCTCAGTTTATCCCTCAGCAATCGAGGCCAGAGACTATCATTGACTTCAAGAGGATGGGGCCTAAGGACTTTTTAGGCACCGAAGGAACCTTGTACGCAGACGACTGGATAGAGAACATTGAGAGGGACCTACGATTGGTGCAGATTCCTGAGAGCTTGCAGGTAGAGGCAGCAAGTAGTATGATGTTTGACATTGTACTGACATGGTTCAGGACAGACCCCAGGATATCAGCGCCGGGAATTACTTAGGGAGCTTTCAATGAGCTTTTCAAAGAGAAGTTCTTTCCGAATATGGCTCAGAGCACTTTGGAGAGTCAATTTCAGAACCTTGTCCAAGGAAACTTAACGGTGGACGAGTATGCGACAGAGTATTGTCGATTAGGATAATTTGTTGAGGGGCAGAATCCTCAGGCCAGGGCTAAGAAGTTCAGGAAGGGACTGAACAGTGAGATTAAGTCTCATACAAATGGAGATCGTACCGCTACGTTTGAGGAAATTTTGAGACATGCGCAGCGGGCGGGGGATGATTTGGAGCTTGGATCCAAGAGGCCGAAAGACCCCGGAGGAGCGAATAGTGGTGTGGGCCCAGCGAAGTGCACCCACTTTCAGTAGCCGAGAGTATATCAACATCAGCAGTACCTTGTGCCAGTTAGGGCACCAGCTCAACAGATACAACAGTTTTAGAAGCCAGTGCATCAGGCACCGCAGCAGCCTCAGAGGCAGACTCAGCAGACTTTTCCTTGTGCCTATTGTGGGAGGCATGAACATAATTGGGAGAACTGTCGAAAGAGACTCAGACTATGCTTATATTATGGTTTTCCTGACCATCAGGTAAAGGAATATTCCAACAACATGTATAGACCAGATCGCGGTCAGAGAGGTGGAGCTAGGCCATCTGTGGTACCGTAGACTAATCAGCACCAACATAGAGAGCCACCCCAGCAGGATGGGGCATTTGCAATGGCAGTCGGAGAGGACGACACTTCAGGTGATAAGTTAGCTTGTTTTGTCTTATTCTATTTATTTCTTTTCCATCCATTATTTGCGTGTTTAGTTAGCTACTTGTGTTTTATCATATAGTTAGTAGACCCTAAATGAGACTGCAAAATTATGATGGACAGAGACCATAGTTAGTGATTCTTTTAAATTGCATGTTGTATAGTTTAGACTGGGGTTAACCTAGAAGGGGGTTACGATCATCTTTAATTTCGAAGACAAAAATTTTCTAAGGTGGGTAGGATTGTCACCCTCATATTTTCAATTAAGGGTAGTTTGGTAATTGACAGGAGTATTTTTATTTTTAGGAGTATAGTATTTAAATATTGTGCATGTGTAATTAATTATTTGTTGTATTATTTATTTATTGTTAGTGTTAGATTTATTTTAGACTTGTGTAGTGGACCTAACTAGTTTAGTTAGATGCATGGACCCAACATTTATATGTTAGTTTAGATTGAGCCCAAGTTTAGGTCCATTCATTAGGAGGATGAATTAATTAGTAAAACCATTAGACTAGAACCTTCTCCCTTAATTAATTTCTTCATGAGAGGCCCCAAGGCATGTTTTGGACATTTCATATTGCTTGGGAGAGGGGTATCAGCTGTGCAGCAGGATTGGGCACCAACAGTCAGTGCACTATGCAGTATCTGCACAGTACAGGATATGCACAGCAACACTGTGTACCAGTGTATCCATGTACAGTTCATTGTCCAGTTTCAGTATCGCAGAGTATCAATTCAGTCGAGACATAATGAAGAGAGGCTCGGGCATACAGCAAGGAGAGGATGCACTGTTCATTTTCAGTCCCTGGGTATTTCAGTTCAGTTGTTTACTTGGGTTTGGGTTATCAAGATTTTGGTTTCAGTTAGTTTTCAGTGAGTTAGTAACAGTTAGCAATTAGTTAGTTGAGGTTTTAGTTTAGCTTGGTATTGTTAGTGAGATAGGTATATTAGTGTTAGTTAGTTTAATGTTAAGGTGTTGGTATATAGTTAGTGAGTTATATATATGTATACTTGTTATACAATAGATAGTTATTGGGATACTTGATATATATATATAGTTAGCTATATGAATATGTATATATACATGTAGTTATGGGTTGTTGGTAGTAGTAGATATATTAATATAGTTAGTCTAGTATACATATACTAATAGGTAGTGTATATTGTTAGTAGTTTAGATACATAATATAGCTAGTGTTTGAGGTATTTATATATATGTATTAGCTATATCAATAGTGGTTTGGGTTACCTCGGGATACCAAGGTATTGGGTCGATACCCAAGGTATTGAGTTTAGGTATCGAGATAAGTGTAATATGCATTGGTACAAGGCCAAGGTATCCTATTTCATTTGTATTATTATAGTATTATAATATTTGACTTGTATATATATCTAAAATACTATTTTCATATACGAAAACTTGTGTATCTTAGGATACGACTTTTTGAGTGTTTCATAGTATCATAGGTCAGCTTGTATAGCATAGTTTCATAATGTATCGACTTAGTGACTTAATGTTAGACTCATACACCCTAGACATAGTCGGTTTGACCTAGAATTGCATCAACTTAACTTAATTTTATTCCAGAACCTTGTATTAATGTGATATTCCATATATAGGGTTGTGTGACACCGGTTGGGACACAGTTTGATATTCATTGCTTGGACGACAGGCGAGTATATTCTCTGATAGTTTCGATTATTTGATAATTACTATAATATAAGTATTTAGAAATGTTTTACATGACTCTTGATACATTAGTACACGGACTAGTATACACATGGATCACTCATGGGATGTTATATATATTGTTCATTGTTTCTCGTATTCTCAATGTTTAACTTAGATAATATTTTAATGTTCAATGTTGTAAACCCCCTGATTTTTCTAAAAATTTTAAAATCAATTTTCCTAAATTTTTCTAAAATTTTCTAGGATTTTTAATTAATTAAAATTAAGGTATTTTTAAATTAAATAATTTTTTAAATGATGTTAATTAATATAAAAATATTATAAAAATAATATTTTTTTGTGTAAAATGAAAAATTAGACATAGGGTAATTTTTGGGGAATTTATTGGACCCCGAAAATATTTTTAAAGCCCTAAAAACTAAGTTTTATTAAACCCTTAATTAAACCCGGTTTTTTTCTTTGAACCGACCCGAACCGGACCGGACCCGGTCTAGCTGAACCGGGCCCAACCCTAGTGGGTCGAATCCGGGTCTAACCCACTGACCCGTCGACCCGATAACCCGCCGACCCGAAAACCCTTTCTTCTCCCCGACCTTGGCGATTCCTCTCCGCCGTAACCGTCGGCAGTCGCCCGCTCGTCTCCGACCGCTGTGTAACAACCGGCTGCTCCGCTCCCCCAGCCGCTCCACCTCCCGTAATCGACGTCGGCCCTTCTCCTCCCTCCCTGCTCTCTATAAAACTCCCTAGATCCGTCGAGCCCTACTGCCACTGCCCTAGCACCGCCGCCCTCTCATCGCCGTCCTCCGCCTCACTCCCCGACCCGCAGCCACCGTCTTCTCCAGCTCCTCGTCGACCCGAACGTCACCGCCTGACCTGCCTCCTCCTCCCCAGAGATCCGCCACTCTCCCCGAGCCGACGAGAAGACCTCGAGAGCCTTTGCCCCGCTCCAATGATCTCCCTGACCCCTAGCCACCGTGCCCCACCCTAACAGCCGTCGTCTCCTCCAGCACCGCCGAGCGTCGCCACCGAGACCAGCAGGAGCAGGAGCCCTAGCCGCCAGCGCAGCCACCACCTAGCCGAGCCCTAGCAGCCCCGACGAAGCCTCCGACGATCGAAACCCTGGCCCTAGACACAGTACTGTGCCGTGTCGTGTCGCGTCACCTCGCGGACACGAGAAATCCAATTTCTGCGAAGCCCTGTTCAGGTAACCTTTTCTCTCTCCTCGCTGCCCCATTTCTTGTCCCGTCTGTTGTGTCACAAACCCTGCGTGACCCTCGATGCCCGTGTAACCCGCTCGATGTGTCGCATCTTGTGGCGATCGCGAACTGCGATCCAAAAGTAGGAAAATATTAGCCCCATTTCTCCCCGAAACTGAGTGCGCCCCGCCAAACGGGACGACTTGGTCGCATGCGAACTTCACCGAAAGGTGCGCGCCATTGATACGGACGTGTGAGATTTTACAGAAATTGATTTGGATGTGCGTGCACACCGAAATCAACGCGTATCCGCCGACAACGCCCCGTATCGGCCATGTTCCAGAATACGTTGTAACTTCGTGTACACAGATCGGATTGAAACAAAACTTGCACCATCGAACTCGTAGCAATACGCTGGTCATGTGACCCAAATTTGGTTCGATTCTGAAAAAGTTGACAAAATCGCGTATTGTGGGCCCTGTGGCTCCATTTGACGGACGATTTTGTGACCGGCTCATCGAAATCCAATTCTGGAAGTTCTGTTGGGTTCGTATCATTGTTCTGGACTTGTTGACACTAAGTTTGACGAATTTGGAGACCATTATTTCTGACACATTTTTTGGTGTGAAGCGGCCCACATGTGGACCCCGCTTTGACCAGAAACTGTCATTTTTTCCCTTGTGTCCAAATTGGACTCAAGGATAGGCGTTTCTAGCTATTTGATATTTTCTGAATCTGAAGGTGATGTTTATTTTAGTAACCGGAGGAGTACCTGCAAATCCTACTGAGACCAGAGCTACGGTTGGAGCCAAAACTCCAGGCAAGTGTACCTTGCCAAACTTGCAGTTTTGTTACTTATTTTCTTGACTTAATTAATTGTTGTACCTGCTTAACCTAGGACTGTGTGACTTTACTTAGCGTCCGATTAATATTTGGGTGCCAACACCATACACAGAGTTGGGTAACGTCACCTAGAGATGGATATCGACACCCTTTACATTATCGTTCTTGCATTATCAAGTACGTTATACCTCAGGACACCTGACACTATTCATGAGACAGAATCTTCTTGAGATATTCATGGTGATTCTGTATAGGATACAGGTTTTATGACATATTCTTTATTCTTATGCTTAGATCTCATTATGACTTGTTGCATTAGTTATGATCCTGCGTGACATGGACATGAGACATCGTGGAGAGATTTACCATACAAAAGGCTGATTATATATATATATTAATTTACTGGAAGTGCCTTAGACTCTGAAACAGAGCTTTGGTACCGTACTGGCCCTTCGAGAGAATACTACCATGGGTTTCTCCGACACAGATCCTATAGTAGTCTCAGCCCGAGTATGATTAAAACTCTCACTTGCATATCACTTAGCTGGTTATATAGTTTACCCTATTATTTCATTTATTGATGTACTGCATTTATTTTGGCATGAGTTATTTTATACCTTGCTATGTCCCCTGAGGACCTGGATCTGGATTATGTCTCCAGGGTTAGCAGAGGATATCTATCCTGAGGTGTACGGAACAAGAGCACTTCTCAGAGCAGTACCAGAACCTGATGTCGAGGTGATCGCAGAGGATTTATCCTGAATATCTGCTTCTTCTATGCTCAGTCTTGATGCTATTAAACTCTTTTAATTCTTGTTTAATGAACAATTATAACAGACTTATTATCGGGTTGTTCTCCGATTTTATTTACTTGTGACTGATGATGTTTTATTTCCTTTTATTGTTATTGATGTATTCATTCTGTGGATAAGATTAGTAGACCTTATTGTTGTATTACAGCTTAAGTACGTCCCGATGGATCCATTAGATTGGGTTTGTCCATTGGTGTGTGTTGCTGGCCATTGCCACGTGTCTAGTCCCTCGATATTTTGGGACTGGGACGTGACATAGTTTTTGTGGTGGCCCATGCAGGTCTACGACTAAATTGTTCGGTTTTAACTTAGGGACCGAGCAAGCCTGCAATAAGAATAGGATAAGAATCTCATCCACTTGCTTGAAACGTTCTTGATATCTATATCGGATTCAAATTAATTTCTTGACTTGCATCTTGTCTTGATTCTTATGCACCTCTTATAGTTTATTTTTGATACAGAGTAATAGATTCACGAGCAAACGACGAAACTTCAGCAAGAACACCAATAGGTGCTGTAGCCACCTACGGAGAAGATGAAGTGACGCCATTGAGTGGAGATCCCTCTACTTACCGAAGCAGCCAAGCAGATCAGCATGCTTCTAGATTTTGACGTGATGACATCCCACCGCCTCCGTAGTTCATTCCACCAATGTCTGTTTTTCCACCAGGACAAGTCATGGATGGGCAGCAAATGTTCCAAATGCTTTATGCAATGATGCAAGCCCAGCAACAGGTTCAACGCGAGGCTCAGCATCGCGAGACAGATTATTGGAGGAACAGAGCAGGCCAACCTACCAGCTCGACGGCCAACGATGGGCTCTATCACCAATTTTTGCCAGCTGAAGCCTCGGACCTTCTCAGGCAAGGAGGATCCTACAGAAGTTCATGAGTGGCTCACCAACACTCAACATCAATTAGAAGCAGCTGAGCTTCCACGGGAACGTTGGATAACTGTCGTCAGAATGCAATTGACGGATAATGCACATTACTGGTGGCTATCTGAGGAGAGACGGCTCGGACCAGACCGAGTTACTTGGAAGGAGTTCTCCAGACTCTTTCAGGAGATGTACATTCCAGCTATTGCTCGATCAGAACTTCGAGACAAGTTCAATCGCCTCACTCAGGACAGTATGACAGTGGAAGAGTACAATGCAAAATTCATTCGTCTGAGTCGCTTCGCCCCTACCCTGATCCTGATAGAAGAAGAAAAGGCTGAGAAGTTCTTCGATGGATTAAACTTTGAGCTACAAAGAATGATCGGATCCGTTGTACCTACTTCATACACGGACGTCCTTGTTGCAGCTCGACGTATGGAGCGTGTCACCAGGCGAGAGTCCAACCTGAAGAGGCCTCTCACATCAGCACCAGCCAGAGTACCACATGGAGAAGCTGCAAAGAAACCTCATCTGCATCAAGCACCACAGGGAGCTGTATCCAAATCCCTAACTCTTCCTACTTGTCACTACTGTGGCAAGATAGGCCATATTGAGAAGGAGTGTAGACATAAATTCGGACTATGCTTAGCTTGCGGATCCAGACAGCATAAAGTGAGGGAATGCCCTGAGCATAGAGAAGGAGCACCAATGGTAAACCAACAAGCTCTACCAGCACCAGGAGGATATCAACCAAGGCCACCCTTGGCACCTCGAGCAGCACTCTTCCAACAGGCCCAGCAACAGCAGAGGACACCACCTCAAGGACGCGGACAGGCTTTTGCAATGACCCTGGAGAACGCGCAGACTCTTAGAGTAGCTAATGCACGTAAGTTTTTGTAGCTATCTCGTCTAGTATTGCTTTAGTTCGTACCTATTGGTTCGTGACCTTAGCCTTAACCTGGTAATTTTGAACTTGCTAATAAATGATAACCTAGTATGTTTTTATAAGTAATAACCTAGTTTTTCTAAACAGTAGTTTTCTAGATTTCCTTCGCTCAGAAAATTACATAACTTCTATTGCTTAGGAAAATGATTTTCCCTATGTGTTTTTGTTTAAACCTTCATCCTTTGAATCTCCTGAATCATGACTCTTGAACGTGTTGTGCTTCGAACAATGCTTGCAACCGTGTCATCTCTGTTGACCGGTTATTCTTTGATTGCGAGGACACAATCCTCTTAAGGAGGGTAGATTGTAAACCCCCTAATTTTTCTAAAACTTTTAAAATCAATTTTCCTAAATTTTTCTGAAATTTTCTGGGATTTTTAATTAATTAAAACTAAGGTATTTTAAAATTAAATAATTTTTTAAATGATTTTAATCAATATTAAAATATTATAAAAATAATATTTTTTTGGTGTAAAATAAAAAATTAGACATAGGGTAATTATTTGGGAATTTATTGGACCCCGAAAATATTTTTAAAGCCCTAAAAACTAAGTTTTATTAAACTCAATTAAACCCAGTTTTTTCTTTGAACCGACCCGAACCGGACCGGACCCGGTCTAGCTGAATCCGGGTCTAACCCACTGACCCACCGACCCGAAAACCCTTTCTTCTCCCCGACCTTGGCGATTCTGCTCCGCCGTAACCTTCGGCAGCCGCCCGCTCGTCTCCGGCCGCTGTGTAACCACCGGCTGCTCCGCTCCCCCAGTCGCTCTGTCTCCCGTAACCGATGCCGGCCCTTCTCCTCCCTCCCTGCTCTCTATAAAACCCACTAGATCCGTCGAGCCCCGCTGCCACTGCCCTAGCTCTGCCGCCCTTTCCTTGCCGTCCTCCGCCTCACTCCCCGACCCGCAGCCACCGTCTTCCCCAGCTCCTTGTTGACCCGAACGTCACCGCCTGACCTGCCTCCTCCTCCCCAGAGATCTGCCACTCTCCTCGAGCCGACGAGAAGACCTCGAGAGCCTCCACCCGCTCCGACGATCTCCCCGACCCCTAGCCACCGTGCCCCGCCCTAACAGCCGTTGTCTCCTCCAGCGCCTCTGAGCGTCGCCACCGAGACCAGCAGGAGCAGGAGCCCTAGCCGCCAGCACAGCCACCACCCAGCCGTGCCCTAGCAGCCCCGGCGAAGCCTTCGGCGATCGAAACACTAGCCCTAGACATAGTACTATGCCGTGTCGCGTCGCCTCGCGGACACGAGAAATCCAGTTTCTGCGGAGCCCTGTTCAGGTAACCTTTTCTCTCTCCTCGCTGCCCCATTTCTCGTCCTGTCTATTGTGTCGTGAACCCTGCGTAACCCTCTCGATGCCTGTGCAACCTGCTCGGTGTGTCGCATCCTGTGGCGATCGCGAACTGCGATCCAAAAATAGGAAAATATTCGCCATGTTTCTCCCCGGAACTGAGTGTGTCCCGCCAAACGGGACGACTTGGTCGCATGCGGACTTCACCGAAAGGTGCGTACCGTTGATACGGACGTGTGAGATTTTACGGAAATTGATTTAGATGTGCGTGCACACCGGAATCAACGCGTATCCGCCGACAACGTCCTGTATCGGTCATGTTCCAAAATACGTTGTAACTTTGTGTACACACGTCAGATCGAAACAAAACTTACGCCATCGGACTCGTAGCAATACGCTGGTCCTGTGACCCAAGTTAGGTTTGATTCTGAGAACGTTGACAAAATCACATATTGTGGGTCCCGCGGCTCCACTTGACGGACGATTTTGTGACCGGCTCATCGGAATCCAATTCTGGAAGTTCCGTTGGGTTCGTATCATCGTTCTGGATTTGTTGACACTAAGTTTGACAAATTTGGAGATCATTATTTCTGACACATTTTTCGGTGTGAAGCGGCCCACATGTGGACCCCGCTTTGACCAGAAACTGTCATTTTTGTCCATGTGTCCAAATTGGACTCAAGGATAGGCGTTTCCAGCTATTTGATATTTTCTGAATCTGATGGTGATGTTTATTTCAGCAACCGAAGGAGTACCTGCAAATCCTACTGAGACCAGAACTACAGTTGGAGCCAGAACCCCAGGCAAGTGTACCTTGCCAAACTTGCAATTTTGTTACTTATTTTCTTAACTTAATTAATTGTTGTACCTGCTTAACCTAGGACTGTGTGACTTTACTTAGCGTCCGATTAATATTCGGGTGCCAACACCGTACACGGAGTTGGGTAACGTCACCTAGAGATGGATATCGACACCCTTTACATTATCGTGCTTGCATTATCAAGTACGTTATACCTCAGGACACCTGACACTATTTATGAGACAGAATCTTCCTGAGATATTCATAGTAATTCTGTACAGGATACAGGTTTCATGACATATTCTTTAATCTTATGCTTAGATCTCATTATTACTTGTTGCATTAGTTATGATCCTACGTGACATGGACATGAGACATCGTGAACCTGTGATGTGTGATTACATTGGATAGGGAGAGATTTATCATACAAAAGGCTGATTAAATATATATATATATATATATATATTATATATATATATATATATATATATTACTTTACTGGAATGCCTTAGACTCTGACACAGAGCTTTGGTACCGTACTGGCCCTTCGAGAGAATACTACTATGGGTTTCTCCGACACAGATCCTATAGTAGTCTCAACCCGAGTATGATTAAAACTCTCACTTGCATATCACTTAGCTGGTTATATAGTTTACCCTATTGTTTCATTTATTGCTGCACTGTATTTATTTTGGCATGAGTTATTTTGTACCTTGCTATGTCCCTTGAGGACCTGGATCTGGATTATGTCCCCATGGTTAGCAGAGGATATCTATCCTGAGGTGTACGGAACAGGAGCACTTCTCAGAGCAGTACCAGAACCTGAGGTCGGGGTGATCGCAGAGGATTTATCCTGAATATCTGCTTCTTCTATGCTCAGTCTTGATGCTATTAAACTCTTTTAATTCTTGTTTAATGAACAATTATAACAGACTTATTATCGGGTTGTTCCCCGATTTTATTTACTTGTGACTGATGATGTTTTATTTCCTTTTGTTGTTATTGATGTATTCATTCTGTGGATGAGATTAGTAGACCTTATTGTTGTATTACAGCTTAAGTACGCCCCGATGGATCAATTAGATTGGGTTTGTCCATCGGTGTGTGCTGCTGGCCATTGACACGTGTCTAGTCCCTCGATATTTTGGGACTGGGACGTGACAAATGTTCAGTGTTCAATGTTCAATATTTAACTTAGACAATATTTAATCTTTCAATGTTCAATGTTTAACTTAGACAATGTTCAATGTTCAATATACAATGTATAATATTCAATGTTCAATGTACAATATTTAATGTTCAAGGTTTATTGTTTACATGGCCTTGAGTATCTTGCATCACAACGTGTCATGGTTGGATCAATTGTACTAGTTGGGGGAAAAGGGAAGTGTTAGCCAGGTATATGAATCAAATCCTAGACAATATTCAATATTTAACATAGACAATGTTTATCCAATGTTAAAGTAGACAATGTTCACCCAAGCCGATCACATATCTAACTAGTATTTCAATCACTTAGCATAGTTACAGTTCTTCACCATTCTAGTTCATTGTTTTATTCTATTGTCTTGTTCTAGTTCATCGTGATCAGTGTATACCATATTGTTCATTGTTTATCTGTTCATCCACCATAGTTGATATTGTTTATTGTTTCTCATCTTGTATTATATTCTCTATTTCTGTTTATAGTCATTATCAATTAATTGGAACTGCTATTGGGTTGTACTTTGCTCCATTACTGACTGAAAAATATTTTTCAAATGAATGGTTACAGAGGATGTGTTCCACTCACTACGGACAGACAGATGGAGTGTCACCTGAGGATGTAGTGTCAGTTACGAAGGCCATTTAGATTACCATACCTTGTAGTAGTTGTTTCTATTTTAGATTGTGGTTTGTATTATTATTTTGAGATCTTATTTGTGTTTAGATTTGAGTTGGACATGTGATGTATTGAGACTTGTATTCTTTTCTTTCTATTCCATATCGTGCTTACATCTTCCTTTAGTTTTATATATGATTGAGTATCAATTGGAGTTGAGATGGCATGACAGTATTTTATATACATTGTTTGAGATATTATATAGTATAGAAGACCAAGACAGCGTTCTACCGCCGATGCTGCGGCGTAGGCTTGACGTACCCACGTACTCGTACCCCTATACCGGGTGCGGGTCGTGACACATTCTAGCATGCAGGCCTACATGTAAAGCATATTCTAGACTATAACTATAGCTCATGTAATATTGTACTCTGCTAGTTCTTCATTTTGGTACTAGCTTCATGATCATCTGGGTATGTATAGTTTGGGACGTCTTACTATTATATGTTGGTGATTCATACATCTTGTAAACTTGTTGCTTGCTTGAGATTGAGACACCTAGGATTCTTGACCCAGGATTGCCTGATGGATTGTAGAGTAAACCCTCACATGTTTAGACAGCCGTGACCGTATCTCGGGGTGTAGAATACTCTGGTATACATAGCTGACTTTGTCTGCCCCCGCTCTCCAGTATTCTGGTTTTGCACCGTGACAAACATATATATATATATATATATATAGAAAAATGGAAGATTCAAATAAACTAACAATACCATAATAGAATTAAATGTTCACCCATTTCTTTATATTAAGGCATGTACAAAAAAGAAAACAAATCTATAATATTATTAAAAAAATAGATAAAAATTTAAATTATATTAAAATATTCTAAATATGATTTCAATATATTTTAATTATACTTTCTTATAAATATATTTTTAGAATTTGAATACGTGTTTAGTTAGATAATAAAATATAATTTAAATATTAATATATTTTAGAATTTGTTATATGTTCTGGTAGTTAGAAATATTTTAGTTTTTAAAAATTATGTGAAGAGATAACATACTAGTTATTTTAAAAAAAAATTGTATATATATTAATAATTGAGGATATACATACGACTTAGATGGCTTATTTTTTTAGCTGTTTTAAAACTAACTAGTTAATTCACGTACATTGAATGTAAAATAGTTTTTTTTTAATATTATTATAAAATAGTTTAAATATTTAAATATATTTAAATTAAGATTTTTATATATGTTTATATTTTAATTAAGATTCGTTATAGATTTGATTATATTTTAGTTATAATTTGTTACGGATATATCTTACTCTTTATAAAGAGTTTTGAAAACGGCTTGTCGTCTAAGATGTACGTATATTCTTACTATGTAATTAAAAGTTAATTTTTTTTAACCAATTGTTTTACAACGTAATATTATCTATCTATAACCAAACATCTCTTCTAACTCATATGGTTATGGTGGAAGACATTTTTCCTTGTTTGGTTATGTTTGATTCTCCATGAGTCCATGACGTTATTTATAATAAATTAAATTATTTTCCTTCGTGATATTATTTTTTTATTAATTAATGGAGGATTTACAAATGACTTAGAAGATTTAATTTTGAGCTGTTTTCAAATGACGTTATTAATAAAGAATTTACAAATAACTTAGACGTTGAACTTGAGCCGTTTCCGACTCTCATTATATTAGTAGAGATTTTTGCTTATTTTTGAGCTGTTGTGTAAACCGTATTATAACGGTAGATATCATGCTTATCCCGGTTATTAACAACCAGAATCCTAATAGCCAGTTTGGAGATAAAAACACTTCACCAACTTGCGCTATTTTCACACAAAAAAGAAATTGCTGTTTTACCTTTTTCTAATCCCATTACATATCTGGGATAAACTAATTCTCGCTATCACCAACCGTTTGATCCTGATCCAACGATCAGAATCATGAGCTTTCTTCCTTATGGGGATTATGTCGTTGTGCAGTGGAGGATGAGCAGACTCGTGTAGGGGATAAAGGGACATGGCGGGGCCCATGTGGTTGATTAGACTAATAAAGCTGCTAATTTGCATTTAGGTCCCTTGAAACTACCTTATGTTTATATGAGTCTTTAAAATGTTTGTTGTTTGTTTAAAAGAAATTTTCAATCGTAAAGCAAGCTGAGTTCTCCCTCCGCACTCTTCCTGTCCACTCTCTCTTTATATTTCTCTCTCCTATTCTCTCTATTCTCTAAATTGAGAAATACTAGTGTGGAATTCCTCACTTCAAGTGCCGGAAACCCTAGTTTTCATCGTCGACCAAGGTGATTTTTTCTTCTTCTGTTTTTTTTAGAATTTTTACTGAAATTTTCTATGCGAATATCGTTTTTTGGGAAGAATTCTTCGAAGTTGTAGTTTTATAACTTGTTAACACTGGATCGAATCGATCAGAAGCTCCACAATGTGATCGTTTTTTTTTTTTTCTAAATTAGTTTTTTGGGGTACGAAAATGTATTTTTTGGGGGGGGATTTCATTGGAGTTTGTGTTGAAGATCTGCAATTATTAATTATCTACAAGATTTTATTGGATTCCTTTCAATCATGATGCATGTGCTTGTATTATTGCAGAGATTAAATAATTAAGCTCCAATCTGGTCTAAAGTTTGCTTCTTCTTCTTTTTAATGTTTTTCTTTAGATATTTCGATACTCAAAGAGGAAAGAGGGTAAATTTCTGTTTGCTTCATTACATTTTGATATATTTGGTAAATTTGAGGTTTGGAGAGCTTTGGAGTGTAGTTGATGCTACTATAGTTCATCTGGCCATGAGCAACCTTTCCGAGTCGAAGGCTTCGTCGGAAAAGCCCCCTGCACCGTCGAGGGAGAAAAATCGTCCGATTGCCGTAAAAAAGCCCCAAACTTTACAATCCGAACCTTCGGAAGAATTGAAAGGGAAGGGCTCTTTCCAGGGAGTAGACGATTTTAGAAGTGCTGATTCTGGTGAGGAAGAGGGGGAATCTTCTTTCTCCGGGGTGAGTCATCCGCCGGAACCGGTCGATATTGATCTGATGAGGACGGTGTTTGTAGCGGTCGATCAGAACAAGTCGGAAGCAGGGTGCTTGGTGAAAACCCTGTCTGTGAAAAAAACTGATGTTGCCTGGTTGAAGAATAATGTGGTTGAAAAGCCTAAAGAGTCGGTTGTGCTGTCGCCCACTGCAGGGACTTCTCATCTGCCACAGGATTCCGAAGAGAAGGATATTATGTGGGATGCTTCGCTGCCCCCCAGTGGCAATGTCAGCCCTCACAGCAGTATCGACAGTGCTGGGGTGGCAACTGTGACAAGTATGGTGAACACCTGTGCGGTTACTTATATAAATGACGGGGTGGGTGGCGACGGTATGCTTAGTACGGAAAGGAATTGCGAGAACGCTAAGGATAGTGTTAGAGGAGAATCACTTGAAAGTGCAAAGACTAGCATTAGTAGAGCGAGTGATAGCAGTGGTGTCAGTGATGATAGTAACTGGAGTAATATGACTGGGAGTGCTAACAAGCCTCACAAGGGGAACGATCCAAGATGGAAGGCCATTCTCGCCATGAGGTCTCAGGATGGTATATTGGGAATGAGCCATTTTCGGTTGCTTAGAAGGCTTGGATGTGGTGATATTGGCAGCGTTTACTTGTCAGAGTTGAGTGGGACGAGGTGCTACTTTGCTATGAAAGTGATGGATAAGGCATCCCTAGCAAGCAGGAAGAAGCTGGCTAGGGCTCAAACTGAAAGAGAGATTCTTCAGCTTTTGGATCACCCGTTCCTCCCGACATTGTACACGCATTTTGAGACCGATAGATTTTCATGTTTAGTCATGGAGTTCTGTCCGGGTGGTGATTTGCACACGCTGAGGCAGCGACAGCCGGGGAAATACTTTTCGGAGTACGCAGCAAGGTATTGTTTACCAAATGAAGTGCTTAGTACTTCACAATTTGTATATTTATCTGTATATTGGTCATCTTGTTTATATTATTTCTCTTACTACTATATTAATCTATTTGCGTTGATTACCTCTTCTATTAATAGCTGTTATTGGCAAAAATGACATATTCTTCATGCTTCTGGGGACAAAAAGAAACATGATATTCTAATTATCTTTAGTTTCTTTTTCTATCCCTTGATCCAAAATATTTGTTGTTGAAATCCTTAAACTGTTTTGGTTTTATAAGAAAGGAGTCCATCCATTCTTTTCAGAAAAGGAGAAAGTTGCCATTGAGCTATTTATTGGGCTATTTCTATGGTAAATGCTGGTTTAGAGTGACAACAGTCACTGCCAGTAGATTTTACTGCTCTTTTTTCCTTTCTGCTTGTTGTATTTACCAACTTTTATACATGTGCTCAGACTAGGGAGATTTAGCCATCCCCATCTATATGCCCATAAATAAGCACAAGTCACTCTTCTTCTTTAATGCATGACATTGACTAATGGGCTATGCAAGCTATTTAATATTTTATTCTAATTCTAAATATATATGCCTTTCATGGAAATCAACGTTTGAATACAAAAGAGGGCGGAGATTAGATTAATCATGATTTTTCCATATGGTTTTCATAGTTTAAGTGGAGGATGCCTTCTTGGCCTTTTCTGTTTGGATTATTGTTTCTTTATGTTTGTGACAGTAAAATGGACTGGTTTAAACGTACATGCTGCCTGTATACCTTAAGAAAAGTAAAATGGTACTTAACTGTCTTTTTAGAATTAACTTACTAGTTTAAGCCAACATAGGGCATCAATTAGAAGTTAGAGCATGTATATGGTCCTTTACATGATGGGTAATCTATAATATGTTCCTTGCTAGATTGAGCTGCATATCTGGTCAGGTATCTAGTAATGTACAAAAGATCCACTGTTGGACTGCCATTACTATAGACTTGAGGAATAATCACCAGGAGAAAGTGCTAGAGTTTCTCATCTTTAATTTCTAATATCACCCTAAATATGGGAAAACAAATTATTCAAATTTTATTAATTCTGCTGCAATAACCATAAATATAGAGGTCAACTACAATCACAACCAACTACAAAATGTCAGTTTAAACGATATCCATATGTGCTTTGACAATTGTCGGAAGTACCATAATTTGCAGTATCGGTCGATACCGATCCGATACAGCCGATACCGATACAGTTTGGCATGTCCCGATTTGATACCGACCGCTACCGATATTGACAGATACCGACATTGGAGGTCTTTTCCAGTCAATTCGGTAGAGAAAATTGAATGAAAAAGACAAATAACAAAGGTGTAAAAGCATAGTAAGGTTTTAAAAGCATGTAAATGAAGAAATTTTATTTATTCCAGGTAAAACCAATCGGTAAGGGTGACTATTATTTCATTCAATTTCAAAACTATTAAGAAACAATACATAAAATACTTAAAATATGCCTAAATTTATAAAATACTTTTTCTAAGTTTTTAATAATTATTTGCTTTCCAATACCAAATAAATTAGATACTCCGATCCGAAACCGGCGATAGTGTCGATACCGCCGATACCAATCCTCATAGGAAGGGTCCAATACCGATACTACAAACCTTCGGAAGTACCATGAGGCGACAATAAAGGTGATATATTTAAAGGGCTCTTGTAGTGAATTCTTGGTGCCAGATATTATAGAAATATCTTAATGAGATATCGGGATCAATATTGAGCCCTCTTATGTGCAAGTTTTCGGGAACACTGCTTCTGATCCTTTATAAGCAGACTTGTTCAACTTTTCTCGGCACATCATTCAAGAAGATTTGGATGTTGCACACTCACAGATATCACCTTGTCCCAAAAGTTTTGAGTTATATGATACTGTGAATGATCTATATTAAGCCAACTTACAAATGTATACCTAGCCATGTGCCAAGTGTCGCAGCCTTGCATGTCAGCATGATCAAATGAATTGGAGCAAAATGTTTAAACCTAAAAGACCTCCGGGAAACCTGATTTCCATATAATCAGATTCAGAAGAAAATAAAGAATTATTTACAGGTACTGAACTATTTCTTTACATACATTTATGGATAGTGAATTATTTGTTGCTTGTACTCCTATGGATTTCTTAGTCATCACTAAAGTTTTAAAGACATTAGGTAACAAATAGAGAGATGGAGAGATTATTACTGGTAACAACAAAGATGGATAATTTTTATTTTTTTTAGATAAGGTCGGTCAATAGCTGTCCATGTCTTGGGCTAGTAGCATCAAAACCCTCTCCCATTTAATTACTGTCCGCTTGACTGGGATTCGAAACACATGCCCACTCCTCCTCTCCCCTGCTAGTGTTACCACTAGACCACCCCATTGGTGGTAAACAAATAAGTTATATGATCATATATGTACGGACACTCTCATTTTAGTAGCACGTCCCATTGTGTCGTACATGTATAGGATACCGACACTCTCGAACATTCTTTAGACACATGTCAGAATGTTACATGAGTTGGGATTGGCAGAATGTTACATGAGTTGGGTCTTGCTTTGAAAAGCAGCAGCAATCACAAACCAGGCCTTATTATATATAAAAAAAAGGTCAAGTAAATTCAACTATTTTATTAAAATAGTTCATTTTCTTCCTAATAACGATAGGAGGGGGGTATGATTTAAAACTCGAGTTTAAGGTATCATGTTAAGTTTTAAAGGTGGGGGGTTATGTGTTCTTTTATTGAAATCTCGGTGGGGTTTCTCTATATTTTACCAAACTTAGTTTGATTGGATAAATAATGACACTTGAAGCCACAACACTATGTGGTAGAAGTATATTTGAAAGGATATAAGATCAATAAATGTCTTACTTCAATAGATTCATGTTATTGATCTTTGCTTGTAGTCATAAATTGTCTCCACAATGATAATCGTGACCATTATTCCACCTAAAGCGAACTTGAAATCATATATATATCAAGGTTCTAAACGGCAGTAGGCGGGTACGCGGCAGAAAGAGTCCGCCTACCGCCTAGACGGTTGATACATTTTGGACATTTTTTACTAGTTTACCACAGTTTTTTGCAATATATATAAATTTTAAGGATATTTCATGCATAACTATTTTGTAGAGCAAAGATTTATTAAGTCTTAGTCTTGTAAAAGTGAACCATAAGCCCATAATGCTTGCAAAATCGTTTGACCAAAATATCTTGTTATGTATTACTCCGCCTAGGCGTCCGCCTACGCCGTCAAAGCTCCGTTAGCCACCTACTCCACCGCCTACAGAAAAGTGGTACGGAGAGAGACCACCTACCGCCTAGGCGGTCGAGGCGGCCGTCATTTAGAACATTGATTATATTTGTATCCTCCACCTATCGCCTAGGCGGTCGAGGCGGCCGCCATTTAGAACATTGATTATATATATATATATATATATATATATATATATAAAACCTATCTTGCATGGATACAAATATAACATGATACGGACACAACAAGACCGACATGACATTGATTTCAGTGTGTCCTAGTGCATTTGTATTGGCAGTGCTTTCTAGTTGATAGCAATTGAAAGATTTGACATGTAAGGTGGAATTGATGCACATATCTGCAATTGGGGAAGGGCTCATGTACTAGACATGCAAGACTATGCTTAAGGTGCAGAAAAGGTTAGCTTTAGCAGACCTATATTGTATCAAAGTCTTTATATTCACAACATCATAAAAATGTAAGTTTCATATCAAATAGATGCCCCTTTAATTTGTCTATTTGAAGACTAGAGTCAATCAATTATACTTCAACTACCTTTTCTTTTTTATTCCAGTGGTTCATGAGATCTTGGCTTTATGTCATTAGTATTGCCTTTTATGGTTCCCATAATGAGCTTATTTGAGTGTTACAGTATGCTTATCCAGATTTCTGATGATAAATGACAGCTCATAGTGAAGCTTCTTTTTCTGTTATTGTTCTCAATCTTGTAACTTTGTTATGAGAAAAAAATGTTGTTACCTATCAGATCTCTGTTTAGTGATACTTGTATCCTTGTTCGTTATGTTAATTCAAAGGATATAAATGAATATTTGCGTATGGGTTGGGTGTAAGGGCTTGCTTGAGACTAATTTGACATGTATGCCTTTTTACTGTTTGTTGAACTTTGGCAACTGAATGCATTTCCTGATTTATTGCTTTACTTTCCCCGAGTATTTATCGTAAGTAACATGTTTGTAATTTTATGTATCCTTATGGAGATAATAATATTTCTTCTCTTGAAAAGGTTTTATGCTGCGGAGGTCCTATTGGCTCTAGAGTATCTGCATATGCTCGGAGTTGTCTACAGAGATCTAAAACCAGAAAATGTTCTAGTTCGTGATGACGGTCACATAATGCTTTCGGATTTTGATCTCTCATTAAGGTGTGCAGTCTCACCGACACTAGTAAAGACCTCATCGCTCGAGTATGACCCCTCCAAACAGACAGGCAGCACATTTTGCGTTCGCCCTGCTTGCATCGAGCCTTCAGCTGTTTGCATCCAGCCAGCGTGCTTCATGCCAAGATTCTTCTCTCAGAAAAGCATGAAAAAGATTAGGAAGCCCCGAGCTGAGTCTGGGAAGCATTTGTCCACCCTTCCTGAGCTCCTGGCAGAACCGACATCTGCTCGTTCAATGTCCTTTGTTGGAACCCATGAGTACCTAGCTCCTGAGATCATCAAAGGGGAAGGCCATGGGAGTGCTGTGGATTGGTGGACCTTTGGCATCTTTCTGCATGAGTTATTATATGGCAAGACTCCATTTAAGGGATCAGGCAACCGGGCTACACTTTTCAATGTGGTCGGGCAGCAGCTTAGATTCCCTGAAGCTCCATCTACTACTAATGCGGGTAGGGATCTCATCAAGGCTCTTTTGGTTAAGGAGCCACAACAACGTCTGGGGGTGAAAAGAGGTGCAACCGAGATTAAGCAGCATCCATTTTTTAATGGTGTGAATTGGGCACTCATAAGGTGCAGTACGCCTCCTGAGGTGCCCAGGCCAGTTGAAACTGAGCCTCCATCGAAATTTGGGGCAGTCGAAGGGGTGGGAAGCAGCAGTAAAAGGATGGTAGGGACAGACATGAAGGCCGGGGGCAAATATCTGGACTTTGAGTTCTTCTAAGAGTCCAATACTAGTTTTTTTTTTTTTTTTTTGCTTTTATTGACTTAAAGACTTCTGATAAGTTACATGTACTGCACTCCTCCATAATGAAAATATCAGAAGAGCAGAATTCTGTTCCTACATTATGATGGTTTTACTTTCTTTCCTCTTACCATTACCACATCTGTATCCTTTTATCGCCTTACTGTTTTCTTACTTATCAATGGATTTACCTGTCTTCTTTGGATTTACGAAATATTTGTTGGGATTCATCTATTGCTCTAGTATGTGGTATGTTAAGTGCATCAGAAAATTAATGATACATGGAGAGTATGTTTGGTGCATTTACGTCTCTCTTTTGTACTTGTTTTATTTTTGTTATAACCTGAATCTGGAGTCCCAAGAATAAATTTATGTAGGATTTCTTACTCTGTTATAGATATACCAAATTGGTGAGTAACTTTCTATGGGAGGAAACATGCAAGAGGTAAGCGTTTGCTTAAATTATTGAGCAAATGTGATTGAAGTTATTGTGGGCATTGTGCTTCTTGATATCTATAACTCACTTGTGCCAACTATTATGGTAGTTTCAAGATTAACCCCAAGTTTAGTCATACAGCTTAAAAACTTCTTGTTTCTTCGGTTGAAAATAGGGTTAGGAACTAAGTTTTGTCCATCCCCACGGGAGTCCTCCATACCCCACGAACACTTCTGAAAGTAGTTATTCATCTACTTCTGACTTCTCAAGTTATGCAAATAACCCCTTCTTTTTTCTTTTCTTTTTCCATTTGCCAAGAAATAATTCTGAAGGTTTTCGAACAAGCAGACAAGACCCTGGTTGAACCTAATTAACTTGGTTGGTTTAACAAGGAAGCCATAGAGCTAACTATTTGTCGTACTTTCTATATCAAGTCTGGTCATGGAGGCAAGGGTTTGCTCAAACTGAGACGTTTAGTTTAACAGGGCAATTATCGGAAAGCGAATCAAACAAGTGCATATAAGAAATAAATAATAAATTGGGCACTAGTGTTTATTGTCCTGAAAATACAAATCATTTTGTGGAAAAATAATACTATAAACTGAAACATTTAAAAGAATTACAGAACATAAATATTACTAACTAATTATAATCTGATTCTTGATTCTAAACTTGCTGCTACATGCACCACCAAATTTTCTAGGACAGGAACTACATGAACTTTGCCTTTTCTTGCTTTTCCCAATTATAAACTTCTAAGCAAGCGCGAAAGATCCGTCCCAAGACAACTCTTCGAGTGCATGGCAGTTAGACACCATCCGGAGCAAATTTTGGTTGTCTCTTGATCCTTATTGTGGATCGGTTCTGAATGGTACTCATCCGTGAACCGGACCACTTGTGGGGTCATGCTGAATCTGGAGATTGTGCTAACCGAAGAAGTAGGTTGTCCAAGTCCGAACTCTTGTCCAAACTCATCTTGGGCCGGTCCTGGACATAAGTCCGCTGAGCAATTCAAGCGCCACAAATCTTGCCATGGAGAGACAGTTTGAGGACTCAGTAGTTTGCTCAACCTAACAAGACCTTATGATCTGGCCTGGTCGACCCAATCACGATATTGAAGGATGGGACCTTTTTCTCGAAAAACTCGACCACCTCTTGGAAAGGACGCGGGTCCTCTCAGCTTCTTTGTTAGAGAGGAAGGAGAGGATGTGGATGAGCAGAGAGTCGTTAAGACAGACTCAACCTGTCTTCACCAACGTTAACCTACGTAAGAAATAAAATATATATATATATATATATATATATATATATATATATATATATCATGGGCAGATTTTGTGTGGCAGAAGGAATGTACGTCATGATATCATGGGCAGACTTATGCCGTCCAAAGAGTGAGGGGGCGTAGATTTGAAACGACTGTCAAGTGTCCGAGAGACGCAGGGATTAAATTGACATAGAAGTTCTAGGAAGGAAAGTCCTTATGGACGACTTGGCTACAGAACATGTATGTACATAAGTCGAATTTTTGGATCCAACCGGTAGATAACAACTACTCGATGTCTATTCTACGTGGAAGACACCAGATCAAACAGTGGATAACAAGGAAGATTAAGGATGTATTAAGTTATTGACTTAGTCTTTCTCTGATTTCTCTAACCATGATTGTAGGATTCAGTTGTAACCTCTAACCATGATTGTAGGATTCAGTTGTAACCTCATGAGTTAGTTGGTTGATATAATTATCTCTAACCATGATTGTAGAATTCAGTTGTAACCTCTAACCATGATTGTAGGATTCAGTTGTAACCTCATGAGTTAGTTGGTTGATGTAAACTCTGCTATATAAAGGCTCACGCATCAAAATAATAAAGCAACCTTTCTTTTCATATTTATCATTTCTTCACATGGTATCAGAATAGCCTAAACCGATCCTACGCTATGTCTTCCGAAAACAACCAGATTACTCCTTCCGCTACTCAATCTTGTTCACTGCTTCTGGTGGCGCCGCGGCCAACCTTCAATTCCCGGCGCTAGCAGTCCGTTTCGATCGCTCCAATTACTCTCTATGGCGCGACACTATTCGCTCGGCTCTTGAGGCTTATGAGCTTGAGGGATTTCTTGTCGCTGGTGGTGCTCCTCCGCCGACTGTTTCATCGGCCGCAGATTCATCAACCACCACCAGCCCGAATCCTGACTTTGTTGCTTGGAAGCGCAAGGACCGACTGGTTCTTTTATGGCTGCGATCCACTCTCTCCACTCCTATGCATGGTCACGTTGTTCGGGCTGCCACAACCGCGGAACTTTGGTCCATGTTAGTGCAAATGTTTCACTCCCAAACTCGTGCCAGGCAAATGCATTTGAAATAACAACTTCAATTGCTCTCCAAGGAAAACCTGTCTATCTTGAAATATGTTGAGAAGAAAATGGCAATTTCTGATTCCCTCGCTGAATGTCTCACCTCTGTATCGGACGAGGATTTTGTCTCTTTTGTGCTATTTGGCTTAGGGGCTGAATATAGTGCGTTCAAAACAGCACTGAGTATGCGGCTGGAACCGATTTCGTCGAATGAGCTGCTCGGCCTCCTTCTTCAGGAAGAACAGCGCATACTTGACTCTTGCGCCGACTCCAGTTTTCCGGTGGCCCATATTGCTCATCGTAGAGGCGCGACTGCAAGTCGACATTCCCCGTTGGACTCTGCCACGTCTGGCGACCGCTCCCGCCCGGTGTGTCAACTATGCGACAAGCAGGGCCATGAAGCACGAAATTGCCATCAACGACTTAACCTGTCTGCCTTCCCTGCCACCAATCGCCGCGTCACTGATCGCCTCCGCCAGTCCGCCAGCAAGCAGGCTCATGTGGCGTACACCGCCAGCTCGTCCGCCATCACCGACCCATGGGTGGACGACTCTGGAGCGACGAATCACGTCACGGCTGACCTTTCCGGCCTCAACCTCCAGTCCGAGTACACTGGCAGTGACAGCCTTGTCATCGCAAACGGTCAGTCCCTTCCCATTACGCATACAGGCAATCTTTCTCTCTCTGCTAAACATGTTGCTAAATTCCTTACCCTTAAAGATATTCTTGTTGTGCTGTCACGCCCCAGTCCCAATAATACGTAGGACTAAAAAATATAAGCATGCCAGCCGTATGGATATGGCAACTCCAATATATGGAAACCATAACCCATGCGTACGCTGTAATATGAATATAAACTCACATGTGGTATATATAATGTCACAAGTCACCGATATGCTAATCTCATCCACACAACAAGTCATAGGAAAGAAATACTAAACTAGAATAAGGAGTCTGAAATATCTAAAATAATAGTCGGGTGGAGACAAATCCACTACCAATGACTATAACCAAAACTAAATGAGAGAGGAGTATAAAGTCTCCAATGTAAAATAATGTGAAGACAGAAGTGCATCAGCTAAAAGAATCCATCGCCAGATAATCAACGATGCTCAGAAGGTAAGACCTCCTCGACAGAAAATAATGCGTCAGGTCCAGGCCCGTACTCCTGCAAATACTCAAGAGCAGATACACCTGGCAGAGGACCAGGTCCTCAGAGGGACGTAACAAGATACAGAAAATACGAGCCAATTTGAATACAGTAAACATGCATATGGTTTAAAAATAGATAAGTACGCTGTACAAGACAATCTATATGAATGCAAATGAGGACAACTTTTTGACGTATGGGCAAGGGTAGTCTACTCGATCTAAGCCTCACAACTTATACACCCGTCTAGAACATCATAAATCGACATACCTCTGGGGTAGCGACCAGCGCGACTCTACAGAAATCGACATACCTCTGGGGTAGTGACCAGCGCGACACACGCTCGTAGTGCGAACTATATAATATGGTTTACCAGAGTGGTTAAAAGCCCATACGCCTAATGATTGTCCTCCCATGATACTAAGTGCCATGTGTGTGTCAACATATCTAATACATAGTAATGACTGGAAAAAAACTACACATGCAAGAACTATACAGAAATGAAATAAATAAAAAGAAATATAAATAGCATGCAAAGTACTGTAAACAATTTAGCAAGGTATCTTGCCTGGGGTCCTGCTGCTGGTATGAATCAGAGTCCAAGTCACAGTCCAAATAGCCTATGTATTACAAATTTATCACGTCAAAAGATAATTTATTTTAATTTATTTAATTCTGGAATAATTACTCTAAAATCCTATTTTAATCTTATTATTCTGATTTTTATGTTAATTCCTAAATTTTGTCCAAAGAAACTGAATTTTATCAACTCGAGACTCATGGCACGCAAATCGAGACGATCTGTTGACCAAAAAGTCAACCAACACAAACTCAACTTTCATGCATTATTTCTTGTAGATTTCACCGTCAAAAATATGCTGGAATTTACAGCTCGTCCGAATTCAAATTCGTTTGGGAATTATGGCACATTCAAATTTTGTATTGTGCACCGATGGTTAAATTCTAACCTAGAAGTTCTACAAAATTAACAGTATATAAATACTTCGAATTAAATTCTGGGAAAAATATATGTCGATGATCTCGACATTAGCTTTTCGAAACTTTAAATAGTTCGTGATTCTAATTCCGGATTCTCCCGAAATTGCTAAAACATCGAAATACGTCTATTTTCGGACATGCTGTGCTCTACTAATTTTCCAGAATTTAATACTAATAATTTAGAAAAACAATTTATATAATCAGAAATCTAACCTCATTATCGTTCTAACAAAAAAAACTAAACCTCGTTTGGAGTCCGGAGCTATGCGCAATGGCTTCTGGAAGATGAAGGAACCCTAGATGACAATTCTCCAAAAATCGGCTGAAGAAAAAAATCCTAGAAATTAATATCTAAACTATTATATATATAGAGAGGAAAGAGAAAGTGAAGCCGCGGCTCACAGCGCGCCACATGGCAGCAATCTAGGGCTGCCCGCTCAGATCGGACGGTCAGGCACTGACGCGGCTCGACTCAGCTGAGTCCGAGTCGAACTCTGACTCGGCTCGGCTCGAGGTCGGCTCGGCTCGGCTCGCACCCACTCAGCGGTCACTGACAGGCGGGCCTGGCACTGTTCACTACTGGAGGCTGACAGGTGGGCCCCCCTGTTTGCTGACTGGGCAGAATTAATTACTTTTTGGGTTTTCTTTTTCAGAAATTAGTTTTTAATTCAGTTTTTCATAATTAACTCAAAATAAATGCTAAAAATAATCAAAAAAATCCTAAAAAATTCTAAAAAAATATATTTTATTATTTAGAACCTAAAATAAAATTTTGGGATATTTTTAATTAAGTTTGAACATAAAATAAATTCTTTAAAGTCCTCAAAAATTAGTGTTACTAGTTTTTAATTAACTAAAATTTATGGAAAAATCCTAATAATCTAAAATAGCCTAAAAATAATTCTAAATAAATATTTATATAAGTAAATATACTAAAAAAATTATTTTCTAATTAACTAAGAGAATACTCTAAATAAATTCAACATCTATAATAAATATAATAATATAAAATATACACAAATACCTATTTTGGGTGAGGGAGTTTATAATCTACCCAACTTACAACAATTTCGTTCTCGAAATTGATACTAACCCATATTCATAGTGATCACTATAGCTATTACACTACATTGGTGTCTAGCAGGACTCCTAAACTCATGGTCTGCCATTCTAACACTTTCTCATCTATTGTCCATCCACTATTCTATCATCCTCTAACTCGTCTACACTACCCAACTTACAAGATTCTACTAGTAGTCACATTCTTTGAAGCTATTGTCTAGGTTTGTAAGGTAAATACATTTATTGGGTCGAGAATCTTGGGATACCTGTCTAGAATCTCATAACTATGACTTTTCCCATAACCGTCAAATATCATAATCTAATACTGCCACGCCACCTAGCCAGTATGGCTGCAAGTAATTTGACTATTCTACCATAATCGTCTGGCTGCAACTGTCGCTACCTCGCCAGCGATTTGTCATAGTCATCAGTTCGTAACAAGTGCCTTCAACTCTTTCCTAGGCATAGTCTAAGTTTTTAGGGAGACACTTAAGGTCTTGACTAACTATTAGGGCTATGATCTAGCTCAAGTGATCTAACAATTTCTACTATGCTACAAGGTGCTACTTAAGGGTTAAACTAATAAAGAATACAGATATTGTTATAGTGCATATACATATTAAGAACTCATCCTTAGTTATCAAGCATTACTAACACATTTATGTTTAACTAACAAAATAGGGGTGAGGTTGATATCAAACAATTCATAATGGCACGAAAGATACGACTATGATAGGAAGAGTTACGCACGAGATAAGGAATGAATATAAAAGGAGAAGATGAGTCACCCCAAGAGGGCGAGATAAAATAGGGGAGAATACTACTACTGCTACTCACGTTATCCATTAGCATCGCGTGTATGCCATCTGGATAGAATATACATACATCCTCATAACTGCTAAGCTACCATATATAAAATTCTACAGCTATTTGTACATCTAAGAGCTTGTGTCACAATGGGTTTATGAGTATGCAAAGACAATTATAACTAAAAGGTCGAACCTGTATCTACGGCTTCCTGTGTCTGCTCTCCCATACTTGTCATAATGAGTGCTTGGCCTTGTCTTTGGTTGATCAACTGGGGTCTAGTCCCCTCCATTTGTACAGACTGTAGAAGCAGTGGTGGGTCCCTTTGGTCTTCTATACTTGAGGGTGTATGCGGTGTTCCTGATTTTAATGCCATAGACCCCGGGTTCTGCTGAGGACATTCTCGAGCTTGATGGTGACTTGATCCATATACCATGTACAATCCCAATCGACGACGACAATCTCTATGAATATGACCTGGTATACCACAAAAGTTACAAGTACGATGCCCCTTGGCTGGATATGGTGTGACACTATTTGGTTGCTGGCGTGTCAAAGGGTGTCGAATGGGTCCTCCTTGCTGTATCCTTACTGGTCCTTGGTGACTTCTCAGTTGAATTCCGTTTCCCTTGCTGATGGCCTCCTGAATCCTGGCTTCTGTTAATAACTCGGCATAAGAGATCCGGGACTGTGAGCTAGTGTAGTGCTGGAGCTCCCGAGTCAGCCCACGGTGAAACCTCTTAGCCTTCTCTAAGTCATTAGGTATTAGGACTGTGCCATACTTACTGAGACGGCTAAATTCTGCGTCATACTCATCAACCGTCTTGTCCCTTTGCTCTAGATGGAGGAACTGATCGTACAATACGTCCCTTACAGTATCCGGGAAGTACTTCCTCTCAAAGCATTCCAAGAATTGTTCCCAAGTCTGACGCGTACCCAACTGGCGCTCCATTGATTCCCACCAGTGATGATCGTTGCCTTCTAACTGAGTCCTCACGCCTATCATCCATAGGTCAGTAGGTAGTTGTGATGCCTCTAACAACTTCTTGGTATTGGCAATCCAGTTCGTGGTCTCCTCTGGACTCTCTTTGCCCTTATATGGCTTAGGGCCCATCTGCACAAAGTCCTTGACTGAACCAACCCGAGCTTGTGGTACTGAAACTAGTGCCTGGGTTGGAATAGGGGCTAGTGCAGCCATTCTCTCAAGCGCTGCCAGAAATTCTAGCCTCTACTCTGCTGCTTGCTGCCTCTGTTCCTGTATTATCATCTGAAAGAATTGGAACAGCCACTACCAGAAAAAGTTAAATTAGCGACGTCTAAAAACGTCGCTAAATAACAATAAATCGTCGCTAATTAGGTTTAGCGACGTCGTTAGCGACGTTTTAAATCAGTCGGGAAACTCCAAGTCGCTAAAACCAAAAACGTCGCTAAACGTCGCTATACCGACGTTTTTTAGCGACTTTAATGTGTCGCTAAATTTAGCGACGTTTTGCGACGCCAAGTCACTAAAAAGCGACGTTTAGTAAAGTCGCTAAACGTCGCTGATTAGCGACGTCAATCGCGACGTTACACCGACGTCTTTAATGACCTGGCTATACTGCCATGTCAGCAATTGGCGACGCTTAGCGACGACTTTAGCGACGTCATTCGCGACGAACTTAGCGACGTTTTTCTGTGTTGCTGATTAGCGACGTAATTAGCGACGTAAATTAACGTCGCTAAGCGTCGCTACACGTCGCTAATAACGTCGCTAATTTTAAAAAAAAATAAAAAAAAAATTTCCAGAATCAAACATTAGTGATTCCCTGCAGTTTTACAGCATCTTCATCATACACACCAACATGATTCAATCTAGTTAACTATATAATCCAATTAAATTAAAAACCACAAGAAGTATCAATCCAATTAAATGTGGATAACTATATAATCCAATTAAATGTGGATAACATCATGTCTATTGTTGAAGTACCAATAATTCATAAATAATAATAAAAATAACTAGACTACTACGGATCTGCAGGAGGCTGACCAGCGGCGCGCTTCAAGGATAACAACTCCTCATACTCGTCCCGTGGAATCGACACCGATGTCGATGGAGAAGGCAGTGACGTCGGTGGCGGCCGTGCCCGCTCCAAGTCTGCGAGTCGCTGGTTGTAAGAATCCAGGGTAGATAACAGCCTCGTACTGCTATCACCCATTGAATCCTGCATCCTCGTCAGGTTCTCGCCCATCGATAGCTGTGACGCATGCATCCTCGTCAGCTTCTCGCCCATCGATAGCTGTGACGCCTGCAGCTCCATGATGTTGCGATCATTGGAGGCTCTAATATCATTTGTCAATTCTCGTAGCTCCGTCATGCTGCGGTCGAGCATATCCAATCGTGCGATAAGCATCGGATCGTCCGCCTGCGGCTGGGACCGGGACTGGTCCTCCATACTTCGCAGCAAGTCGTCACGGAGAGACGCAATCTGACGGTCAACGGCCTCCTGGACTCTGGCCGACGACTGCGAGGGCTGCGACTGCGAGGGGTGTATGGAATGCACAGCTGTCGGGGAGGCCCTAGATGACTGCGTCGCAACCAGGGCGCCATAAGAGCCCGTACCGTAGTACGTACCCCTCTGGAGACCACCAGCTGCGGTCACCCACAGGTCGTCCGCCGACGGAGATGGACCGGGCTAAGACGAAGCACCAGCCTCTCCAGGTGTAGGTGCACTAGCAGTCGCCCGCTCACGAAGCCTAAGATACTCGGCCTAGAAAAGGTTTGGAAACTCAATAATTGCGTAAGTTATATTAAAATAAACACAAAGTAAAGTAATACTTACATAGGTCTGTGAGGCCCTCTCATCAATGAGATTTCCGTCCTTGCGATGGGTGGCCAAGAAGACGGTCACCATGTTTGCATCCTCACCCCTCTGTACCTGTTAAAAATATATTTTTTATTACTAAACTTAAATATTTTTTCCAAGTACCATTTTATGGTATTTATATTAAAATAATATATTTTAAAAGAAAAAATATACCAAACGACGGAAATGTTCCGTCATCGGAATCGAGCCACCACACCACTTGGCAGCATTCTGTCTAGCCGCCTTGGCCTTCTTAGACCTTTCCTTGTAGCTCGGATCGTCGAATCTAGCCCTCATCGCAGTCCACTGCTCAGGCGTGATCCAACCTTGGATCGGTTTTCCAGTACGATCACGAGCCTTCTGGTCATCCAGAGCATCTCGGATAAGCTTGGCGGCAACGGTAGGAAAGAGCCGCTCGATCAACTCGGCCCGGTGCGGAGGATAAAAATACGTTTGCTACAATAAATAATTCATTAAGTTAGCATCACAAATATGCATAAATTAGAGAATTTATTTAATATACTTTTACCTGGAAGTGCGCAAACCAGAACGCCTTCCTCTCCTCCGGAGCCTCAGAGTAGTTGATCCAAGGGCCACCGTAGTTGTTCCTCAGAAATTGGCCCAGGCGTCTCTGAACCGACGATGGACGATATCTATACAGAAATAATAATTTAGATTACTGAAAAAGTCAATATACGATGAATAAAGAGAAACACAAATATATACTAAACTATCTAATTGACTTACTTTGTACCGTCGGCCCAAATCTCTGTCCTCGTCTCCTCCGGTGGTGCGCATGGAGGATCTTGCTGATGCTGGGACAACGTCGGCACGACCTCCTCTACATGCTCATCAGTCTCCATGGTTCCGTCAGCAGGAGGAACGCTGGACGAGGGAGTACTATCACGCCTGGAACTACTCGTCCCAGGAGTGATGCCACGCAACGTCGTCGCAGTCGGAGATGTGGCTGCTCGATATACTGGAGTACTGGGCGACGATGATCCGGAACCAACAGTAGGCAGTACCGGAGTGGCACTCTGTCTACCTCGGGACCTGCCGAATCCTCCACGTCGTCCTGTCATATCTGATAACAACATATGATGAATATAGAGAAACACAAATATATACTACATTCTACAGTCAAAATGTGATACATATCTCAAAGCATTATACAGTCAAAATATAATACATATATTCGTTAATGTCAAAATGTGATACATATCTCAAAGCATTTTACAGTCCAAATATAGTTACATTCTACATGGAATATTTTATATTTTCAATCATCTTCAGAAAATTCATCTTGTTCGCCTTCCTCGTCCTGCTCTTCCTCTTCCTCGTCTTCACTTTCATCTACTTCGTCGTCCTCTTCGGATAATTCTACATCTTATACATTATTACTCATGTAATGAGTAACTTTCGTTGAGTCCATATCTACAATATTTGTTACAAGAGGTAGATCGTCCTCCTGATAAGCTATTTCGTCAATGTCAAAGGTATTTCTAGCTTTAGTCTTGCATACTGCCCACCAATCCGACCTCGCTGTCCCCCGTCTAGGATAAGTTATGAAGTACACGAGCTGAGCCTGACTTGATAGGACAAATGGTTCGTAGCCTTGATATCTACGCTTGTAGTTTATATCCACAAGGCCATGCTTGTCAATTTTCCAACCTTGATCTTGAATCGGATCGAACCATTCACACCTGAATAGCACGATATTAGCAGGTTCTGGGCCATAATTATATGTCAACTCCACAATCTCTCGTAAGATGCCAAAAAAATCATTGCCCGGATTGACGTCTTTGTAGTTTGTAGATTTGATACACAAACCACTGTTTTTCGTGGAATCAAGATCCAGAAAGCTGTCTCTGATAGGAGCATTTGTTGACTTGAACCTGAACCCATTCACACAGAAACTTGGCCATATTTTTACGGCAGTAATTGGTCCCTTGGCTAGAGTCCTAATAGATTCAGTCTCGGATGATATTAGACGATCGACTTAAATACCAAAGTAGCGATGGTAAGTTATTTGTTTTACAAGTGCAGAAATAAAAAGTAATTACCAAGTATCTTACATATGCGCTCAACCAAGAAGGAAAATGGCATCTCATTTCTTGTTCTACTTCTTCGTCTGTTATGTAGGGTCTAACCGACCTCAACTCATCATTATATGTGCTGAAAAACAATGATGCAACTGCTAATTAGTAGCATAATAGTATCTTATACTATTACATTGAGATAATGTAAACGTGGACGTATTAATTACTTACCCCTCTAGCTTCTCCACTTCATCCTCGTCGCAATTGAGTAATATATACAATTGAGCAGCCCTTAGCTCATCGTCATTCAAATATCTCTTCTTCATTTTTCCCGAAGGCTTTCCGGATGCATTGAATACTTTGAGTATTGCATCATTAGATTCCTTATATGCGTCGTCGTTTCTGGGAGCTTTCGTCCTATTAGTAGCAACATGCGATTTGAAATACGTCGAGCAAAAGTTTGTAATCTCCTCGAGAACATAAGCTTCACAAATAGATCCTTCAACCCGTGCCTTATTTTTCACCTTTCTCTTTAGGTGATTCAGATGACGCTCGAAGGGGTACATCCACCGATAACCGACAGGACCACCAACACGTGCCTCATAGGAAAGATGAATTGGCAAATGCTCCATAGATGTCACTACCACATTCTGAAAACAGGGGTATTTTCGAATTTTTACAATATTTAATATTATGTTATTTACAATTAATTAATTGCATGATAGTGTATTTGATTTAAATAATTTTGTGCGATGTATAATTAAATATATAATTATATGCAGTGTTAATTATTTTAGCTAGCAGACTAGACCTAGAAGCCCAGTAGACGAACCCCTGTCCGAATTATAGAATTCTGGATTTTATTATTTTATTTAGAATTGATATTTGGAGATTGTAATTAATTACTGTATTTTATTTAATATTTTTGCGCATTGCCTTTGCTTCGATATTTGGAGCACTATCCAGACTTTTGTCTTCCAACAAATTTCACAATCTTGCTCTAGACATGCCCGCCTTCAATTCTGCTATTTTTGCAACTCATAATTGTGCTCTCTGTGCATTATTTCTGGCCGCACAAAAGTCGTCGCGGACGTTATTTTAATAAACTTCTATTTTCATCGTTGTGCGTTCCAATCGAAAATTGGAGGCCATCTTGACCTATTTTTCGTGCGGCCCAAATTAGGGTAATATTCTGTTCTGAGTCTTCTTCATTATTGGTATTGATGACTTGACCTGATTTTGGCCCCAAGTACTCCTAATTAATTGTTGAACACAACTTGCATTTTATTTCTATTTAAATTGAGGATACCATTTTATCTGATTTTAAAATTCCAATTTAATTCCAGTGCCCTGTAAATTGAGCCCGTACCAGTCTTACAGTGCCCCCTGACCCTACAAAACATCGGACCCCGAATCGTCCGCCCAATTTTCGTCATTTCATGTGTTTGTGAAATTTCCCAAATTTAAGGGGCTAAATTGCAAATTGGCATTTTGTGCCAACACCCAATTATTTTTAAACCAATGAGGGAGCCTATTAATTTTTAATTAAAAACCCTCATTTCTTCATGAATTAATTCCCCTCATGATTTAATCTAGACCACTCATTTAGAGGGTCAATCACAACCCTCCATCAAAATTCTCTCATCCCTATATAATGTCTACATCAAACCCTAATCCCTAGGCAACCTAGAAAACACCACCCTCACAAGCCTCTCCCCTCAACCCAACGTAGGATTCTTCTCCCTCTTCCTTTCTTCTTCTATTCTTCTTCTCTTCTTCTCCTTCTTTCTTCTTCTTCCTTTCTTCTTCTTCTTCTAGTATTGTTTTTGAAGTTCAAAAATTCAAACTCTTAGGGGGGGGGGGGGAACTCACTGTGCACTGCCCTTACTGTGCTTTCCCCCCGACCCGGTGCTCCGACGGCCGGCCTAGCCGATCCCCGGCGGCGAAGCCGCTGCCCCCTCTGCTCTCGTGCACCCCTGGCCACCTCCCTCTGCGCCGACGGCAGTCCCTCTCCGGCCCTCACTCCAACCCGGTGGCTGTGCTTCCCGGCCCTCACGACTCCGGCGGCCGACTGCTCCAGCCGGCAGAGCCCCACTGCACCCGATCCCGGCGGCCGCGGCTGCTCCTCCCCGATCTCCATATCACCACCACCTACACCATTCACCATCCACCACCTCCATCACCATTCATCAACTCCACCACCGGCGGCCAACTCCGGCGGCCGGCAACCTTCCACTGTAAGTCTCTTTCTTTCTTCTCCTCTTCCCTCTGTGTATATATATATATCTTTATATATATATATATATATATATATATATATATATATATATATATATATATATATATATATATAAATATACGTATAGTATAATTAGAAATGTATATGTATTCGTAGGTATATGGGTATAGTACTATTTTTATTAAATGTTTAATAGTATATATAATATTGGTATATGTATAAAAATATATTTTTGTATATGCTATATATATATTTTTAAATAGAAAATGGGAATACATGTATGTATGTATATATATTTTGTATATATAATCTAATTAATGTTTTAAATAAAATAGAAAATGGGAATACATGTATGTATGTATATATATTTTGTATATATAATCTAATTAATGTTTTAAATACGTAAATAAGTATAGCAATTATTAATTAATATTTAAACACCTAATGTGTAGTATTTATTTTTATTAAAAAAATTAAGTGTATGTATATAACTTGTAAAATATATTTGTGTATATATTAACTAATGTATAGTAGTATATGTATTTGCATAAATTAATTAATGCTTTAAATATGAGAATACGTATGAGTTAAATTAATATGTTAATGTATATGTATACACTAGTATATCTATTTGTATTAATGTAAGGTATTTGTACGTATTTGAATAAATGGTATAAATATGTATTTAATTTAATTGTATATATATATAATTAATGGAAAGTATTTATATATTTTAAATGAATGTATAAATTAGCATATGTATATTATTTATTTTATTAATATTAATTGTATAAGTATATGTAAATTGGTATGTATGTATATCGGTAAATCAGTATATAAAAATAATAGTATACGTACTATTTTGGTGTATATCTATATATATCTTTATTGTTCAATTGACATAGCTATATATGTGTAGGTGTATTTTTTGTATAAACCATTAGTACATTTTTATAATATATACTTGTATATTTTGTAGATGTATTTAATTGGAGATATGGTTGTATGTACATACAGGTATTGGCTTTATTTAAAGTGTATATATTTATACTTATAGTTATTATTGTAATTAAGGGATATTATATATATAGTTGGCCTATCTAGTAGATGACCCCTACCGTACCTAGGGTAGCCCTAAGGCCAGTGTATTTTCTATTGTGTGTTAGTATAGCCCTGATACAAGTGTTATTGTGATATGTTTATAGGACTGTTGGTTCACCCAGGGGATACTCTGGAACAGGACACCAATAAATACCAGCTAAGGACCAAGGCAAGTACATTCTCTGATAATTTCCAATTCTTTGATAATTTCTATAACTTCAACAATCATGAAATGTTACAACTGAATCTTTGACACTGTGCTACACGGACTATTATATAGCCTGGATCTGCAGTCATGAGATGTTACCTTGATTATCGTATTGACATTGTACACGACATATATATTAGACAGCGTACATGTTAGACTTGACTTGCTCGTGTATCGTGACGTGTCATGGTTGGATCCACAGTACTAGTTGGGGGCGGAGAAGTAGTTAGTAAGAAATGTGATCATAACCTCTTATTGTAGTATATAAAATTGTAAGTGTTAATCATGCTCTTCACCCATGATTAGCCAGGCCCTGTAGCTACCGTACATGTTCCCAAGCCGATCACATTTCGAAACTACTATTTCAAACACCTAGAATAGATTACAGTTCCCAATTTTAAATCATATCCTACATCACCCGTATATGATACTGTTTTTTGTTCTTTATTTCCATACATGCACTGACTGTATCATATTGCCTATTGCCTGTCTCTTTACATTGCCTGTCTCTCATAAATTGCCATTGTATTTATTTCACTGTCTTCTCAGTAGCTAGCATGACATGTTTTATTGTATTATAGACATTATCAATTAATGGAACTGTTATTTGAGATTGTGCTTTGCTCCTTCCTGACTGGAAATATTTTTCCAGACTATGCCTTAGAGGACCGCTGTCCGACACTTATGGTGAGTAGCTGCAGACTTGATAGTAGTTGTGATTCCAGGAGGTCTAGCTGGAAATTACTATTTTTAGTTAGTTCTCTTAACAGACTATTTGGTACCGGATTTGTCTCCGGCCTTTTGATGATTCTTGTTAAGTTAAGTTATTACTTGTGGACTTGTGTTGTGTTTAATTTTAGTTTTATTATTCAAAATCTTATCGTGCTATAATCCTGTGATTGAGTATGTGTTCATCTTATTTGTGTCATCCGTGCCTCCTAATGGAGATTGGATGCTTGCGTGACAGTAGTTAGATAGTATCAAGACCTTGACAGCGTTCTACCGCCGATGCTGCGGCGTAGGCTGGACGTACCCACGCACTCGTGCCCCTAAACCGGGTGCAGGTCATGACACGTTTTTAGTGGTGGCCCATGCAGGTCAGACTTCGCAATTAGAGCGATGTCGTAGTAGTGTGGCATCTTTGTTATACTACTGCGTGCCTGCTATAGAATCTAGGACATAGGATACTAGGACGAGAGCAAATACTCAATCACAATTCCTTGAGAGATTCCTGGGATGACCCCTGAGAATCTTGTTAAAATTTCCAATTTAAATCATTCCCTTGTTCTGTCCATTCTCACTTGTTGATATTGATTGATTGCTGTTAATTAGGTATTAAATTAGGATTTTGATTTCATAGTAGGGTTGATTTCATATTAAGATGAATTTATAGACTGATTTATGGTATTATTTGATGATGCCCGTCAATGAGGACAGTGAAAATGATTAACAGTAGAGTTATTGGACTACAGAAGGTGGATTTAAATTTTTTAATTGAAGATTGAAAATGAATTTCAAATTTTAGGATTCTGAGAATATTGAGATTGTTATTAAAATTTATTTTGAAGATTTCAATGAATTGCAAAATTTTGAAATTTGAGGAGTTGAAATATTGTTATTAAAATTTTATTTTTGAGGATTCAGATTCAATTTAATGAACATAGACAATATTGTGAGAATTTTTGGAGGTGAAAATTTTCATTTCAGTATTAGATAATTAACTTTGGAGGAAAGTGTATGCATTTCTACTTTAAAATTTATTCGAGGAGTTATTTTAAGGAATTTTAAATTGAGGATAAAATCTTATAGTGAGAGAGATATATTATAATATAAGTAGATAAGATGCATGTGTAAGGATCTGTTGGCTTGAGTATAATTGAGATATCACTCCCACTGACTTGGGTGTCCATCTAAGATTGTATTAAAGAGAGCAGTACTTAGTATAGAGTGTTGAAATTGATATGCATTTGAGTGATAAGGATAACTAGTATCAGCGATTGCAGTAGGTAAGGAAGCTAGCAGTGAGTGTGTTTTGTGGTAGAACTGTGATCCCTAGGGGATAGAGGTATCAGACCATGGATACATCTTGACCGTGCAATCACAACTAGGGTTTATTTCCAATCTATCTATCTATTTATCTTGAATGTTGCTTCCTTAGAACTGTACTGTCCTTCCTTGATGATATCGCATTTTGCCTAAATTGATTCTTTGGGATCTGTCTTCAGGATGTCGCCGCAGACACGGTCTATGAGAGCGGGAACATCAGCTTTAGAGGGGTCTGCCACCTCTCTACCTGATAGACAGACAGCCGTAGTTCCTCCTACATCTCCGATACACGTAGGTGTGTCTGCACTTTTCGGGGATCCTCCTCCTCCACCTGTTCAGAGGATTGCCACAGCTGTGACGGACAACCTTCCTCCTCCACCAACTCCGATTCCCGGAGGTTTGCCCATTGACGGAACGCAGATGTTTACCTTGATCCAAGGCATGGTAGATGCCCAGAGAGTGACGGCAGACGCTCAGCGAGTTCAAGCTGAGGCTCAAAGGGTGCAAGCAGAAGCGTACCAAGCACAAACCGAGCTGATGAAAGAAAACATGGAGAATGCTCATCAAGTGACTCTCCAAGCTTTGGAGAAAGTAGCACAGTACCAGCAGTTTCCTAGCCAGCAACAGCAGAGATCAGGCACTATAGTAGATTTCAAAAGGATGATGCCTCGAGAGTTCAAAGGCACCGAAGGAATACTCTACGCTGACGACTGGCTAGAGGATATAGAGAGAAGCCTGCGATTGACCCAGATTCCGGAGAACTTGCAGATAGAAGCCGCTGGCAGTCAGATGTTCGATATCGCACTCACGTGGTATCGCACTGAGCCGAGAATTACAGCGCCAGGACTTACTTGGGAGACCTTCAAGGAACTCTTCAAGGAGAAGTTCTTTCCCGACGTGGCATTGGGAACCTTGGAAAGTCAGTTTCATGACTTAGTTCAAGGAAACATGTCGGTCGACGAGTACGCTGCAGAATTCTGTAGATTGAGCCGTTTTGCATCGTCTATGATTCGAGACCCAGGAGATCGAGCCCGAAAATTTAGAAAGGGACTGACAAGAGAGATTAAGTCGCGCACTTCTGGTCGTCGTACCGCTACCTTTGAGGCTATCTTAATGGATGCTCAGATCGCAGAAGAGGATCTGGATCTCAGGCCTAAGAGGAGTTACGATACTTTTGAAGATACGAATGGTAGCACAGGACCAGCCAAGCATCCCCGTGTTCAGCACCAACAGCAGTACCAAGTACCATTTCATATTCAACAACAACCATGGACATTTCAGCATCCACCGCAGTACCTAGCACCAGTTCCTATCCAGCGACAACCCTGGGCATTTCAGTATCAACAGCAGTACCTAGCACCAGTTCCTATCCAGCGACAACCCTGGGCATTTCAGTATCAACAGCAGTACCCGGCACCAGTTCCTGTACAGCAGGATCAACGAACTTGTCACTTCTGTAAGAAGCCAGGTCACCTTTGGGAGAGCTGTAGAACGAGGCTAGGACTTTGTTTGCACTGCGGCGCTGCGGGACATCGAGTAAGGGATTGTCTTCGAGTCCCTTATCTTCTCAGCCAACACGCAGCTTCAGACTATAGAGATCCAGTTAGGCTACCTGTGGAACCGTACATTGCTCAGCACCTGCAAAGGGAACCACCCCAGCAGGACAGGCATTTGCGATGACGGTCGAGGAGACCGATACTGCAGGTAATGTGTTAGCAGGTTCTGTTCTTTCCTCCATTCTGTTTCTCTTTATTTGATTGATTGATTGATTGCTTAGTACCGTAGTTCGTATGCATGACTCTTGTTATAATGTAGTAGTAGTACCCCTGATACATAGACTGCAACACCATAACAAATGAGACCAAAACCATGTATGTCCCCCCTAGATTGTATGTGGTATGACTATAGGTAGAATTTTCTTAGACCGTGATTATTGGTGTTGACTGTAGTGAAGATTCATGAAGGAGTTATGACTTGACAAGAGGAACAAGATGATTAAAAATTTGAGGATAATTATTGATTTAAATAAATGGTTAAGAAAATTAACATGGCATAATTGGTGGTTAATTAATTCCAGGAAAGATTATGACATGTTTAAGTTGGTTATTAATTTGGAAATTTTGGGAGACTTATCAATGTATTTATTTAATTGCAAGTTATGAATTTTAGAACTTTATATGTGACATTTGGAGAATCCTTAAATATCATATTGTTGAGTTCTTGAGGAGTGGATATTAAATTCCGGGTATTGAATTATTAACTCAAAACTTTCAAGGAAATTTTAATAAAAAGGGACTTTGATTCTATGTCGAGGATTTTTACAGAATTTTTGAAAATTGTGGAAAGACCTTGTGAATTGTTAACTGAGTTCGTGATTGAAGAATTTAAACTTTGAGGAAATAATAATGATGTGTATGATAAATGCTACTTTGAGGATTTTGAATTTCGGGGACGAAATTCTTTTAAGGTGGGTAGACTTGTCACTACCACATTCTGAAAACAGGGATATTTTTGAATTTTTACAATATTTAATATTATGTTATTTACAATTAATTAATTGCATGATAGTGTATTTGATTTAAATAATTTTGTGCGATGTATAATTAAATATATAATTATATGCAGTATTAATTATTTTAGCTAGCAGACTAGACCTAGAAGCCCAGTAGACGAACCCCTGTCCGAATTATAGAATTCTGGATTTTATTATTTTATTTAGAATTGATATTTGGAGATTGTAATTAATTACTGTATTTTATTTAATATTTTTGCGCATTGCCTTTGCTTCGATATTTGGAGCACTATCCAGACTTTTATCTTCCAACAAATTTCACAATCTTGCTCTAGACATGCCCACCTTCAATTCTGCTATTTTTGCAACTCATAATTGTGCTCTCTGTGCATTATTTCTGGCCGCACAAAAGTCGTCGCGGACGTTATTTTAATAAACTTCTATTTTCATCGTTGTGCGTTCCAATCGAAAATTGGAGGCCATCTTGACCTATTTTTTATGCAGCCCAAATTAGGGTAATATTCTGTTCTGAGTCTTCTTCATTATTGGTATTGATGACTTGACCTGATTTTGGCCCCAAGTACTCCTAATTAATTGTTGAACACAACTTGTATTTTATTTCTATTTAAATTGAGGATACCATTTTATCTGATTTTAAAATCCCAATTTAATTCCAGTGCCCTGCAAATTGAGCCCGTACCAGTCTTACAGTGCCCCCTGACCCTACAAAACATCGGACCCCGAATCGCCCGCCCAATTTTCGTCATTTCATGTGTTTGTGAAATTTCCCAAATTTAAGGGGCTAAATTGCAAATTGGCATTTTGTGCCAACACCCAATTATTTTTAAACCAATGAGGGAGCCTATTAATTTTTAATTAAAAACCCTCATTTCTTCATGAATTAATTCCCCTCATGATTTAATCTAGACCACTCATTTAGAGGGTCAATCACAACCCTCCATCAAAATCCTCTCATCCCTATATAATGTCTACATCAAACCCTAAACCCTAGGCAACCTAGAAAACACCACCCTCACAAGCCTCTCCCCTCAACCCAACGTAGGATTCTTCTCCCTCTTCCTTTCTTCTTCTATTCTTCTTCTCTTCTTCTCCTTCTTTCTTCTTCTTCCTTTCTTCTTCTTCTTCTAGTATTGTTTTTGAAGTTCAAAAATTCAAACTCTTAGGGGGGGGGGAACTCACTGTGCACTGCCCTTACTGTGCTTTCCCCCCGACCCGGTGCTCCGGCGGCCGGCCTAGCCGATCCCCGGCGGCGAAGCCGCTGCCCCCTCTGCTCTCGTGCACCCCTGGCCACCTCCCTCTGCGCCGACGGCAGTCCCTCTCCGGCCCTCACTCCAACCCGGTGGCTGTGCTTCCCGGCCCTCACGACTCCGGCGGCCGACTGCTCCAGCCGGCAGAGCCCCACTGCACCCGATCCCGGCGGCCGCGGCTGCTCCTCCCCGATCTCCATATCACCACCACCTACACCATTCACCATCCACCACCTCCATCACCATTCATCAACTCCACCACCGGCGGCCAACTCCGGCGGCCGGCAACCTTCCACTGTAAGTCTCTTTCTTTCTTCTCCTCTTCCCTCTGTGTATATATATATATCTTTATATATATATATATATATATATGTATATGTATATGTATATATATATAAATATACGTATAGTATAATTAGAAATGTATATGTATTCGTAGGTATATGGGTATAGTACTATTTTTATTAAATGTTTAATAGTATATATAATATTGGTATATGTATAAAAATATATTTTTGTATATGCTATATATATATTTTTAAATAGAAAATGGGAATACATGTATGTATGTATATATATTTTGTATATATAATCTAATTAATGTTTTAAATACGTAAATAAGTATAGCAATTATTAATTAATATTTAAACACCTAATGTGTAGTATTTATTTTTATTAAAAAAATTAAGTGTATGTATATAACTTGTAAAATATATTTGTGTATATAGTAACTAATGTATAGTAGTATATGTATTTGCATAAATTAATTAATGCTTTAAATATGAGAATACGTATGAGTTAAATTAATATGTTAATGTATATGTATACACTAGTATATCTATTTGTATTAATGTAAGGTATTTGTACGTATTTGAATAAATGGTATAAATATGTATTTAATTTAATTGTATATATATATAATTAATGGAAAGTATTTATATATTTTAAATGAATGTATAAATTAGCATATGTATATTATTTATTTTATTAATATTAATTGTATAAGTATATGTAAATTGGTATGTATGTATATCGGTAAATCAGTATATAAAAATAATAGTATACGTACTATTTTGGTGTATATCTATATATATCTTTATTGTTCAATTGACATAGCTATATATGTGTAGGTGTATTTTTTGTATAAACCATTAGTACATTTTTATAATATATACTTGTATATTTTGTAGATGTATTTAATTGGAGATATGGTTGTATGTACATACAGGTATTGGCTTTATTTAAAGTGTATATATTTATACTTATAGTTATTATTGTAATTAAGGGATATTATATATATAGTTGGCCTATCTAGTATATGACCCCTACCGTACCTAGGGTAGCCCTAAGGCCAGTGTATTTTCTATTGTGTGTTAGTATAGCCCTGATACAAGTGTTATTGTGATATGTTTATAGGACTGTTGGTTCACCCAGGGGATACTCTGGAACAGGACACCAATAAATACCAGCTAAGGACCAAGGCAAGTATATTCTCTGATAATTTCCAATTCTTTGATAATTTCTATAACTTCAACAATCATGAAATGTTACAACTGAATCTTTGACACTGTGCTACACGGACTAGTATATAGCCTGGATCTGCAGTCATGAGATGTTACCTTGATTATCGTATTGACATTGTACACGACATGTATATTAGACAGCGTACATGATAGACTTGACTTGCTCGTGTATCGTGACGTGTCATGGTTGGATCCACAGTACTAGTTGGGGGCGGGGAAGTAGTTAGTAAGAAATATGATCATAACCTCTTATTGTAGTATATAAAATTGTAAGTGTTAATCATGCTCTTCACCCATGATTAGCCAGGCCCTGTAGCTACCGTACATGTTTCCAAGCCGATCACATTTCAAAACTACTATTTTAAACACCTAGAATAGATTACAGTTCCCAATTTTAAATCATATCCTACATCACCCGTATATGATACTGTTCCTTGTTCTTTATTTCCATACATGCACTGACTGTATCATATTGCCTATTGCCTGTCTCTTTACATTGCCTGTCTCTCATAAATTGCCATTGCATTTATTTCACTGTCTTCTCAGTAGCTAGCATGACATATTTTATTGTATTATAGACATTATCAATTAATGGAACTGTTATTTGAGATTGTGCTTTGCTCCTTCCTGACTGAAAATATTTTTCCAGACTATGCCTTAGAGGACCGCTGTCCGACACTTATGGTGAGTAGCTGCAGACTTGATAGTAGTTGTGATTCCAGGAGGTCTAGCTGGAAATTACTATTTTTAGTTAGTTCTCTTAACAGACTATTTGGTACCGGATTTGTCTCCGGCCTTTTGATGATTCTTGTTAAGTTAAGTTATTACTTGTGGACTTGTGTTGTGTTTAATTTTAGTTTTATTATTCGAAATCTTATCGTGCTGTAATCCTGTGATTGAGTATGTGTTCATCTTATTTGTGTCATCCGTGCCTCCTAATGGAGATTGGATGCTTGCGTGACAGTAGTTAGATAGTATCAAGACCTTGACAGCGTTCTACCGCCGATGCTGCAGCGTAGGCTGGACGTACCCACGCACTCGTGCCCCTAAACCGGGTGCGGGTCGTGACAATAGAGTCGAAGAATCCTGGAGGAAACACCTTCTCAAGCTTACATAGTGTTACCGCAATGTTCCTCTCTTGCTTTTCTAGACGATCGACGAGCAACTTAGTACAACAAAGATCTCTGAAGAATATGCTCAGCTCTGTCAATGGGTCCCAAACGACCTGCGGTAAGAATTCCCGAAATGCAATCGGAATTAACCTCTCCATGAATACATGACAATCGTGGCTCTTCATACCTACTAGTTTGTTCTCCTTGAGGTCGACGCATCTTCTCAAGTTCGACACGTACCCGTCTGGAAACTTTAGACCCTGAATCCACCTACAAAGTCTACCTTTATCCTCTTTATCCAGTAAGAAAACTGACTTAGGTTGCTTTAACTTTCCATTCCCCTCCTCTATCAGATGCAATGCAGGACGTCTACATATGTCTTCTAAGTCCAACCTGGCCTTCGGATTATCTTTCGTCTTCCCCTTTACATCTATTACAGTATTAATTATGTTATCAAACACATTCTTCTCGATATGCATGACATCAAGGTTATGTCTGATCAGATTGGTGCTCCAATATGGCAGATCCCAGAATATACTCCTCTTCGTCCAGTTATGGGTGCAACCAAATCCGTCACACTTGTACCCCTCAGCAGGCTCTTCGATAGCACTTGGTAAATCTTTTACCTCTTCCCATATCGTGCATTCGGGCCACCTTGGAGGTGGATTGGCCTTCTCCACAACTCCCGCACGAAAAGCATTCCGATTCCTCCGGTACGGATGATCCTTCGGCAAAAATTGTCGATGACAATCGAAGAAGCACGGTTTGCCTCCGTGTTTCAAACGGAAAGCCTGAGAACGGTCCATGCAATACGGACATGAGAGACGACCATGGGTGCTCCATCCCGATAATATTCCATAGGCCGGAAAGTCGTTGATGGTCCACATAAGTGCTGCCCTCATCTGAAAATTTTGCTTTCTAGAAACATCGTACGTGTTGGCACCTACTTCCCACAGCTGATTCAACTCATCTATCAAAGGCTGTAAGTACACATCGATGTTCCTCTTCGGATTGTTCGGACCCGGAATAATAACGGTTAGGAACATATACGGAGTCTTCATGCACATCCAAGGCGGTAGATTGTACGGAATGACGATCACAGGCCAACACGAATACTGGGAGCCCGAAAGTCCGAATGGGGTAAAACCGTCAGAGCAGAGCCCCAATCTGACATTACGCGCTTCCTCGGCAAAATGTGGATACTCTCGATCAAAGTGCTTCCATGCTTCTCCATCGGATGGATGATCCAATACTCCTTCGATCTGTTTTCGCCTGTGCCAACTCATATTTTCTGCAGTCTCCTTAACCATAAACAACCGCTGCAACCGCGGCGTCAAAGGCAAGTAGTGCATCGAATCGGTAGGCTTCCTTGCACCGACAGACTTTCCTCTAACAGTGGCCTTGTAGCGATCAGCACCACAGAATCTACACGCATCTTCATCCTTGTCGTCTTTGTAGTACAACATGCACCCGTTGCGACATGCATCGATTTTCTCGTATCCCATCCAAAGCGATCTCACCATCCTCTTAGATCGATAGAAGTCTTTAGGCAACTTTGCACCCTCGGGCAAGATCTCTATAATCAAATCGAGCAGTCGATTATAGCATTCTTGCGATATGTTAAAATCGGACTTGATGCTCAATAATCTTGTAACCACCTCCAACGGTGAATGGTCCTCACAACCAGGATATAGTGGAGTCCTTGCATTCTCAAGCAACTCCATAAACTTTGCAGCATCGGCATTCGGTGCCTCCTCAGCTGCATCATAATTGTCTGGATTGAAACTAGGTCCTGCCGCATCATAATTGTCAGGATTGAAACTAGGCCCCGCCGCATCATAAACCATGTTCACCAACCCGTCGTCGTAAGCATCGTGGTCTTGGACATCCATATACGGCTCCACATAGGGCTCCGACTCCGATGCTAGAGATACAAGTTCTCCGTGCGCGGTCCACTGATAGTAATTCGGCGTAAAGCCCTTCGAGTATAAATGATATGTAACTTCCACTTCTGGATGATATTTCCTGTTGCGACATCTCACACATGGACACTTAATTTTGGTACCGTCCATGTACTGAGGGAACGCCTTGGCGAACTGCAGGAACTGCTGTACACCCTCAATGAATTTATCCCGTACACCGCACATGTCATCAGGATGACGGTTGTACATCCACGAACGATGACGCAGATAGTAATTCATATCCATTTCTAGATACTTCTGCAAAATTGACAGTATGTATCATATAAATCATTACATGCAAAATTAACTTCTGTGTCTGTGTCAGTGTCCGTTATGGGAAAAGCAGTATATATATATATATATATATATATATATATATATATATATATATATATATATATATATATATATAACATTACCCAAATAATATCTTAATACCACTTTACTACTATACCTTAACCCACTTCTGTGTCAGTGTCCGGATTTTAGTGTAGTAGGCTCCAGCCGAAGCCAATAAGTTTCTTGAGATGCTGTCCTTAATGATGCATGCTGCGATGATATCTTTGCTCCATTAGAGGCTCTTCATACTGCTAGCTAGTGATTTCAGTAAGTGTTGAAATTAATCCTTTATTTATTTAAGCTGATTTGTAAGTTTCGTTTAGCTAATTCAACTGTTATAGTCATATTATTTAGACCATTAGGCACTTCTTGAAACTGGCAGTAGGGTGAGGAACTGAGATACATAACTCCGCAGTACTTTGCTTTCGGCAATTAACCCCTATATATATTGGGAGTGGAACGAGGAAGTAGCTAGAGCTCAAAATTCTTGGGGCACAATTAAGGACGGTTGCTTAGATCATACACTTCCTGGTCGAATAATTGGCGTTCTAATTAATTTGATCACATGATCAGTTGTTGTACGAATATTCAGGAATTAGTTCTAATTTGTTCACCCAATGTACGTAGTCATGACATATGAACATGGATTCAATAATAGCCATCATTTCTTCCCCTCCTCCATTGGACCAATGAATAGTAACCACAAAATCAAACAATTAGTATGTATGTATGTATGTATGTATGTATGTATGTATGTATATATATATATATATATATATATATATATATATATATATATATATATATATATATATATATATTGCAAAAGTGCAAATAAATACACTTATGTTCGTTCTTTCTTATTCATCGATCCATATTATTTATTTATTTTATACTTGAAAGAAGAAATTAAAATCTGATCTCTACATGATCGCACATGCATGAACATTGTCAAAAAACCTAACCCTAACCCTAACCCTAACCCTAACCCCATGTCAAAAAACCTAACCCTAACCCTAACCCTAACCCTAGGTCCAGATCAGTGTCTGTGTCAGTGTGTGTGTGTGCCGTGTCTGTGTCTGTGTCAGTGTCAGTGTGTGTGTCGTGTTTGTGTCAATGTCACATGTGTCCTGTGAGAGAGAGAGAGAGAGAGAGAGAGAGTATACCTTGCCGGAGTAGTCGCGGTCGACGGAGCTGGGGGGGAAATTTGTTTTCGAATCGAAATTTCAACTGACGGGGAAAAATGAAACCGACCCCTAATTAACCAAATTTTAGCGACGTTTAGCGACGTCCAATAAAAAATGTCGCTAAATTAAATATTTGCTACGTAAAGGACGTCGCTAAACACGTTGCTAAATATTTTGAGTTTAAATGTCGCTATATACGTCGCTAAACGTCGCTAAATTAGACATATTAGCGACGTTTAGCGACCTTAATTGAACTTATAGCGACTTATCTTTTAAAATCGTATTAAAAGTCGCTAAACGTCGCTAAATGTCGCTATTTAGCGACGTCTAGCGACGTGTTTATAATGAGTCGCTAATTTATATATTATTAGCGACGTTTTTTTTGACGTCGCTAAAATACGTCGCTAATCCCGCTTTTTCTAGTAGTGAGCTGCGCTTGGCCATCTTGCGGTGCTAGTGGAGCTGGAAAAGTCCCATTAGGTATCGTGGAGGGGGTTGATGGAATTGGATTGCTAGTCGGTCCATCCGGTCCGGGAGGAAGAGGTGGTGTTGAGGTCACTCCTAGTGGTTGGTCGTCGTCCCGTGGAGACGTGTTGTCCCCGGTGGCGGCATGCCCGTTATTCAAATTCATCTCTCTGCAAGAGATGGACGAAGGATTAAGAAGAGTACATGAATCAAGTAGGATGCAAGAACTTAAGTAGGACATGTTGGAAGGAAGGTAAGTTATAGTCAAGTGTGGATGAGATCTAAAATTCTAATCCTAGGTGCAGGCCGGCTCGGTACAGTGACGTAACCCAAATGGCTAACTCGACCTGCATGGGCCACCACAAAAATATGTCACGCCCCAGTCCCAATAATACGTAGGACTAGAAAACGTAAGCATGCCAGCCGCATGGATATGGCAACTCCAATATATGGAAACCATAACCCATGCGTACGCTGTAATATGAATATAAACTCACATGTGGTATATATAATGTCACAAGTCACCGATATGCTAATCTCATCCACACAACAAGTCATAGGAAAGAAATACTAAACTAGAATAAGGAGTCTGAAATATCTAAAATAATAGTCGGGTGGAGACAAATCCACTACCAATGACTATAACCAAAACTAAATGAGAGGGGAGTATAAAGTCTTTAATGTAAAATAATGTGAAGACAGAAGTGCATCAGCTAAAAGAATCCATCGCCAGATAATCAACGATGCTCAGAAGGTAAGACCTCCTCGACAGAAAATAATGCGTCAGGTCCAGGCCCGTACTCCTGCAAATACTCAAGAGCAGATACACCTGGCAGAGGACCAGGTCCTCAGAGGGACGTAACAAGATACAGAAAATACGAGCCAATTTGAATACAGTAAACATGCATATGGTTTAAAAATAGATAAGTACGCTGTACAAGACAATCTATATGAATGCAAATGAGGACAACTTTTTGACGTATGGGCAAGGGTAGTCTACTCGATCTAAGCCTCAAAACTCACACACCCGTCTAGAACATCAGAAATCGACATACCTCTGGGGTAGCGACCAGCGCGACTCTACAGAAATCGACATACCTCTGGGGTAGCGACCAGCGCGACACACGCCCGTAGTGCGAACTATATACTACGATTTACCAGAGTGGTTAAAAGCCCATACGCCTAATGATTGTCCTCCCATGATACTAGGTGTCATGTGTGTGTCAACATATCTAATACATAGTAATGACTAGAGAAAAACTACACATGCAAGAACTAAACAAAAATGAAATAAATAAAAAGAAATATAAATAGCATGCAAAGTACTATAAACAATTTGGTAAGGTATCTTGCCTGGGGTCCTGCTGCTGGTATGAATCAGAGTCCAAGTCACAGTCCAAATAGCCTATGTATTACAAATTTATCACGTCAAAAGATAAGTTATTTTAATTTATTTAATTCTAGAATAATTACTCTAAAATCCTATTTTAATCTTATTATTCTGATTTTTATGCTAATTCCTAAATTTTGTCCAAAGAAACTGAATTTTATCAACTCGAGACTCATGGCACACAAATCGAGGCGATTTGTTGACCAAAAAGTCAACCGACACAAACTCAACTTTCATGCATTATTTCCTGTAGATTTCAGCGTCAAAAACATGCTGGAATTTATAGCTCGTCCGAATTCAAATTCGTTTGGGAATTATGGTACATACAAATTTTGTATTGTGCACCGATGGTTAAATTCTAACCTAGAAGTTCTATAGAATTAACAGTATGTCAATACTTAGAATTAAATTCTAGGAAAAATATATGTCGATGATCTCGACATTAGCTTTCCGAAACTTTAAACGGTTCAGGATTCTGATTCCGGGTTCTCCCGAAATTATGAAAACATCGAAATACGTCTATTTTCGGACATGTTGTGCTCTACGAATTTTCCAAAATTTAATACTAATAATTTAGAAATCTAACCTCATTATCGTTTTAACAAAAAAACTAGGCCTCGTTTGGAGTCCGGAGCTATGCGCAATGGCTTCTGGAAGATGAAGGAACCCTAGATGACAATTCTCCAAAAATCGGCTGAAGAAAAAAATCCTAGAAATTAATATCTAAACTATTATATATATATAGAGGAGAGAGAAAGTGCAGCCGCGGCTCACAGCGTGCCACGTGGCAGCAATCCAGGACTGCCCGCTCAGATCGGACGGTCAGGCACTGACGCGGCTCGGCTCAGCTGAGTCCGAGTCGAACTCTGACTCAGCTCGGCTCGCTTCGCACCCACTCAGCGGTCACTGACAGGCGGGCCCGGCACTGTTCACTACTGGAGGCTGACAGGTGGGCCCCCCTGTTTGCTGACTGGGCAGAATTAATTACTTTTTGGGTTTTCTTTTTCAGAAATTAGTTTTTAATTCAGTTTTTTATAATTAACTCAAAATAAATGCTAAAAATAATCGAAAAATTCCCAAAAAAATCTAGAAAATATATTTTATTATTTAGAACCTAAAATAAAATTTTGGAATATTTTTAATTAAATTTGAACATAAAATAAATTCTTTAAAGTCCTCAAAAATTAGTGTTACTAGTTTTTAATTAACTAAAATTTATGGAAAAATCCCAATAATCTAAAATAGCCTAAAAATAATTCTAAATAAATATTTATATAAGTAAATATACTAAAAAAATTATTTTCTAATTAACTAAGAGAATACTCTAAATAAATTCAACATCTATAATAAATATAATAATATAAAATATACACAAATACCTATTTTGGGTGAGGGAGTTTACATGTGCCTAAAGTATCTAAAAACATTCTTAGTGTTCGTCAATTATGTCTCGATAACAATATTTTTGTGGAACTTTATGCTAATCATTGTTATGTTAAGGACCTTCAGGGCACGACAATACTCAAGGGAATCGTTGAGAATGGCTTGTACCGGCTTCATGTTTGCTCACCCGCTCCCAGAGTTTTTGTTGGTGAACGCACCTCTGTCTCTTGTTGGCATCATCGCTTTGCTCATCCGCATGAGTCCATCTTGCGTCGTCAATTAGTTACTTTTAATTTGCCTGTTTCTGCCAATAAATTATTGCCTTTGTGTAGTGCTTGTCAATTAGGCAAGAGTCAAAGACATCATCTACCCTCTTGTCATGTTCCCTCTAAAAATTATTTTGATTTAATTTATTCGGATGTTTGGGGCCCTGCCTCTGTGTCTTCTTTAAATGGTAATCGCTATTTTGTCATTTTTATTGACGATTGCACCAAATTTGTTTAGGTTTATTTCTTGGCGGCTAAGTCTTAGGTTTTGTCTGCCTTTACATCTTTCAAAACTATGGTTGAGACATAGTTTTCCACTAAAATCAAAGCTTTTCAATCGGATTGGGGTGGCGAGTACCGAACTGTATCAACGTTTCTTGAAACTAATGGCATACTTCATCGTGTTTCTTGCCCTCACACTCCTGAACAAAATGGTGCTTCTGAAAGAAGGAATAGGATTATCATTGAAAAAGGGTTGGCTCTTTTGGCACATTCCCATCTTCCTATAAAATTTTGGGAACATGCCTTTCATACCGCCATTTACTTGAATAATAGAACTATAACTCCTATTCTTCAGAACAAGTCCCCGTATACATGCCTATATCAGCGTCAACCTGATTATCATTTTCTGAAATCCTTTGGTTGCTTGTGTTTTCCTTATCTTCGCCCTTACAACAGTAGCAAGTTGGAATTCCGTTCTGTGGCGTGCATCTTCTTAGGGTATAGTGCTAAACATAAAGGATATATGTGTTATCACGTTTCTTCCTCTCGAACGTACATTGCTCGTCATGTTGTCTTTGATGAGTCTTCTTTTCCTTTTCCGGAGCATAATTCTCAGTCCGGACAGCTAGATTCGCCTCGTCCTGACCTCTCTCTTTTTCCGCTTCAATAAGCTGCATTAACACCACTCTCGGTTGCATCTTCTCCTTTGGATTCTTCTCGACCGACTCCCATTCAGCTGTCGTCTTCGTCTCCTTCCGACCTCACGCCACATTGCCCCACGGTGGTGCCACCTTCCCCACCACCGATCCCTTCGTTGGTTATGCCATATCAATATGCTCTCTCGTATTTCCGCCCCTCCGAAACTTCGACCCACGGTATGGTCACTCGAGCCTCCACTAATTCCCTTAAACCTAGAGCCCACACTGCTACCAAACACCCTATTCCCTGTGATTCCTCTGATTTTGAACCCAAAACTTTCTTACAAGCCAAAAAGGACCCCAATTGGCAACATGCTATGCAACTAGAGTTTGATGCCTTAATTGCTAATGGGACTTGGGACTTGGTTCCTAGGCCCTCCTCTTATAATATTGTTGGTTGTAAGTGGGTTTTCAGGATCAAGAAGAAACCAGATGGCTCTATTGACCGGTACAAGGCCCGTTTGGTTGCCAAAGGATACAATCAAGAAGAGGGGGTTGACTACTTCGACACATTCAGCCCGGTCATCAAGCCTACCACGATTCGGGTGGTATTGAGCATTGCTGTCACTCGTCATTGGCCTCTCCATCAGGTTGACATTAATAATACCTTCCTCAATGGTGATCTAGCAGAAACTGTCTATATGGAGCAAGCACCGGGTTTCACTTCCCCTGATCGACCGTCCTATGTCTGTCGCCTCAAAAAGGTACTTTATGGCCTCAAGCAAGCTCCGCGAGCATGGTTTCAGAAGCTCAACCAGGCTTTGCTTCATCACGGGTTCCGGTAATGCATCTCCGATACCTCTCTTTTTATCAAACGTCATGGCTTCGATGTTGTCTATGTGCTTGTTTATGTGGATGACCTCATTATCACTGGTTCCAACTCTTCCTTCATTGATGAGTTTGTCAAGTATCTCAACTCAGTTTTCTCTCTGAAGGATTTGGGTGATCTCAACTTTTTCTTGGGAATTGAAGTCCATCGTAATTCAGCTGGTCTTCTACTCTCCCAAAGAAAGTATATTTTGGACCTCCTTGATCGCAGCAAAATGATGGGCGCTAAACCCATAGCCTCGTCGGCTGTTCCAGGTTCTCGGCTCATTTTGGGCGGTGATCCGTTCTTCGACGTCCATCTCTACCGCAGCATCGTAGGAGCTCTCCAATATGCCACCATCACTCGGCCTGAGATTTTCTACTCAGTCAATCGGGTCTGCCAGTTCATGCACCAGCCGTCGGAACATCATTGGGCTGCGGTCAAACGAATCCTCAGCTACCTCAAGGGTTCACTCGATTCCGGCCTCTTCTTCCGTCCTGCTCGTGACACTCGGCTTGTTTGCTTTACTGATGCTGGCTGGGCTTCTGATCCCGAGGACTATCGCTCTCAACATGGGTTCTCGGTTTACTTTGGAGGCAACCTTGTGAGCTGGTCTTCTTGCAAACAGAATGTGGTTGCTTGCTCTAGCACTGAGGCTGAGTACAGGGCTATTGCCTTTGCCTCGGCTGAACTTATTTGGCTTCAACAGCTTCTCAAGGAAATGGCGGCACCATCTCCTGGTCCTCCCATTCTTCTTTGTGATAATCCCAATGCCACTTTTCTTACTGCAAACCCGGTCTTTCACCAACGGTCCAAGCACATCAAAATCGACTATCACTTTGTCCGGGAACAAGTTCAGGCAGGTGCTCTGATTGTTAGGCATGTCAAATATGCTGATCAGATAGCGGACATTTTTACCAAAGCTGTTGGCTCCTCATGGTTTCAAAACTTACGGTCCAAGCTTCTCGTTCGTACTCGATCGTGAGCTTGCAGGAGGGTATTAAGTTATTGACTTAGTCTTTATCTGATTTCTCTAACCATGATTATAGGATTCAGTTGTAACCTCTAACCATGATTGTAGGATTCAGTTGTAACCTCATGAGTTAGTTGGTTGATGTAATTATCTCTAACCATGATTGTAGGATTCAGTTGTAACCTCATGAGTTAGTTGGTTGATGTAAACTCTGCTATATAAAGGCTCATGCATCAAAATAATAAAGCAATATTTCTTTTCATATTTATCATTTCTTTACAGGATGGCACCAACAAAATGTGCCTGAAGCTTATACAGGCTGAACCTAGGCAGATTAATGACCAGAAATCGATTATTACAATTTGGGATAAATATTCCTAGCGCTGAATGTGTCCTGTGTCAAAATACAGCTGAGAGTATGACACACGTCTTCTTTGAGTGTCCATTTGCCGAGCACATACTAAAGTCACAATGGATGATATTGGGGCTTCCGACTTCAAATATTAGAGACATAAACGAGCTTATCGTAGAGATCAGGGGTCATCAGACACAGGGATTTATATGGATCTCAGAGGCACGGATTTGACTAGCTGTTGTGTCACGCCCCAATCCCAAAATATTGAGGGACTAGCCACGTGGCAATGGCCAGCAGCACGTACCGATGGACAAACCCAATTTAATAGACCCATCAATGTGTACTTAAGCTGTAAAAAAATAATCAGGGTCTACTATACTAATCTCATCCACAGAATGAATATATCAATAACAACAAAAGGAAACAATATCATCATCAAATCACAAGTAAATAAATCGGGGAACAACCCGATAATAAGTCTGATACAACTGTCAAGATACAAGAATAAAAATATCAACAACAATACTGAGTATGGAAACAGTATATACTCAGAAGATACCCACAGAGATCACTCGTCTACCGGATCTTGTATTGCTCCAATGTCTGCTCCTGTTCTTGGTCCTGCTCCTGCTAATACTCCTGTCCCGTATACCTCGGGATCGATCTCGTCTGCTAATCCAGGGAACATAATCCGGATCCAGGTCCTCAGGGGACATAGCAAGGTACAAAATAACTCATGCCAAAATAAATGCAGTACAGCAAATAAATGAAACAATAGGGTAATATATAACCAGCTAAGTGAAATGCAAGATGAGAGTAGCACTATAACTCAGGTTGAAACTACTACAAGCTCTGTGTCGGGGAGCCGGTAGCAGTGATATCATGTGGTTATCTAGCTCAGAGAGAGACTGAGATGCCAGCATAATATAATCAACATGTAGCCTGTGTGACTCTCTCCACCCAATGTAATCATACGTCTTATATCCACAACATCTCATGTCCAAGCCACGCAGGACCATAGCTAATACATCTAGTCATCTAATATCTAACCAAAGGAATAAGTCATAAAAACTGTATCCTATACAGAATCACCATGAATATCTCAGGAAGATTCTATCTCATGAATAGTGTCAGGTGTCCTGGGTTATAACGTACTTGATAATGCAAGCACGAGAAGTATAAGGTCTCGATATCCATGTCTAAGTGACGTTACACAATTCCGCGTACGGAGTTGGCACCCGACTATTAATCGGACGCTAAGTAAAGTTACACGGTCCTAGGGTCAAGCATGTATAACAATAATGTATAAATAAGTCAAAGAAATATGTAGCAAAAACTGTAAGATTTGGCAAAGTACACTTGCCTGGGGTTTTGACTCCAACTGTAGCTCTGACTTCAGCGGGATATGCAGGCAGTTCTTCGGTTGCTGAAATAAATATCACCATCAGATCCAGAAAATATCAAATAGCTATAAACGCCTGTCCTTGAGTCCAATTTGGACACAGGGGCGAAAATGACAGTTTCTGGTCAAAGCGGGGTCCACATGTTGGCCGCTTTGCACCAAAAAATGTGTCAGAACAAAGGGTCTCCAAATTTGTCCAACTTAGTGTCAACAAGTCAGGAACGATGATACGAACCCAACGGAACTTCCAGAATTGGATTCTGATGAGCCGATCACAAAATCGCCCGTCAAGTGGAGCCTGCGGGACCCACGATACGCGATTTTTTTAACGTTCTTAGAATCGAACGAAACTTGGGTCACAGGACCAGCGTATTGCTACGAGTCCGATGACATAAGTTTTGTTTCGATCCGACGTGTGTACACTAAGTTACAGCGAAATCCAAAACGGACGGATACGGGACGTTGTCGGCGGATACGCATTGATTCCGGTGTGCACGCACATCCGAATCAACTTCTGCGAAATCCCGCACATCCGTATCAATGACGCGCACGTTTCGGTGAAGACCGCACGCGACCAAGTCGTCCCGTTTGGCGGGGCGTACTCAGTTCCGGGGTGAAATAGGGCGTTAGTTTTTCTATTTTTGGATCGCGGTTCGCGATCGCCACAGGACGCGATGCACCGAGCGGGTTACACGGACATCGAGAGAGTTACACAGTCTACGCGTCACAACTGACAAAACAGAAATTGGGGTAGCGAGGAGAGAGATCGGGTTACCTGAACAGGTCCTCGCGAAGCAGGGTTGAACGTGTCCACGTGTCGATTCGACACCGTTTTCGTGTCCTAGATGTGTCTGGGTTCTGCGTCCAGAGACTCGCCGGGCTCGGGGCGGCAGCGGCGAGGTCAGACGACACCGATGGCTGCTCAGGCGGCCGGAGAGGGCTGGGCAGCGACTGCTGAGTGTTCTGGCTGGGCCTAGGGCTGCTGGAACTGGCCGGAGTATGTTTGGGGCTCGTCGACGGAGCGGGGAGGAGGTCTGGGCGGTGCGCAGGAGGTCGGGCGGCGTTCGGCTCTGGCCGGAGTAGGGAGCTGGAGGAAGCTCGCGGCGGCAGAGAAAGATGGCCGGAGGCGGAGGAGAGGGGAAGGGGAGAAATCGGGCCGGCTCTGTGGCGGATAACGGCGAGGGAATTGGCCGAGGGGAGACGCGGGTGGTGGCTGTCGAGGGCGAAGCCGCTGAGGCTGGCCGGACTGGGAGAGGGCGGAGTCGTGGGGTGGTTCGGGTGCTCGGGTGGGCGGAGATGGCCGGAGGCGGGAACGGAACACTCGGGCCGGCTGCGGGTTTAAATAGAGGGGAAAAAGGGAGGTGGATCATCGGAGGTTGCCGGAATAGGAAGGGGAAGGGTCCTGGCGTTGAGGGAAGGTGAAGAGGGATGGTCTCCGGCGGCCACGGCGGCGGAAACGGCCGCCGGAGAAGAAGAGTCGGGGAAGATGAAAGAATTGGGGGTTAGGTTTCCAAACGGGTCGGGTCTTAAGCGGGTCGGGTCGAACCCGGATCCGACCCGCTAAGATTGGGTTGGTTCGGTTCAGCAGTTTGGTTTGGTTTAATTTATTTCAAATAAACCGGGTTTAATTTAGTTTAATTATAAATTAGTTTTTAGGGCTTTAAAAATGCTTTCGGGGTCCAATAAATTCTCGAAAAATTACCATATGTCTAGTTTTTCATTTTACACCAGAAAATATTATTTTCATAATATTTTAATATTAATTAACCTCATTTAAATTCAAAATACTTTAGTTTTAATTAGAGAAAAATATATAAAAATTACGAAAAATAAAGTTTAAAAATCCTGAAAAATCAGGGGATTTACAATCTATCCCCCTTAGGAGGATTGCGTCCTCGCAATCAAAGAATAACCGGTCAACAGAGATGACACGGTTGTAAACATTGTTCGAAGCATAGCACGATCAAGGATGAGGGTTTTAAGAAGAACACATAGGAAAAATCATTTCCCTAAGCATGGAAGTTATGAAATTTCCCGTATGAAGGAAATCTAGAAAAATTTTAGAAAACCAGGTTATCACTTATAAAACATATCAGGTTATCAGTTATAAAACATTCTAGGTTATCAATTATTAGCAAGTTCAAAATTACTAGGTTAAGGCTAGGATCACGAACCAATAGGCACGAGCTAAACAATACTAGACAAGATAGCTACGAAAACTTACGCGCATTAGCTACTCCACGAGTCTGCGCGTTTTCCAAAGTTAACGCCAGGGCTTGTCCATGTCCTTGCAGTCGATTCCTCTGCTGTTGCTGAGACTGCTGGAAGAGTAGTGCCTGGGGTATCAAAGGTGGCCTTAGCTGATACTCTCCTGAAGCTGGTGGTAGGACTCCTTGAACTCCCGTTTGCGGTGCTCCCAATGCTGGATAGGCTGGCCTCGGTACTGGTACCTCTTGTTGGTTAACCATTGGTGCTCTGTCTCGACGCTCAGGGCATTCCCTCAATGAATGCTAACTGGATCCGCAAGCTAAATATACTTTCCTTTTTCGTCTGCACTCGTCCTCAATATGGCCTCGCTTGCGATAATATTGACAGACAGGTAGTGCCTATGGAGATACTCCTGGTGGCTGGTGCATGTGAGGTCTCTTTGTAACTTCTTCTTATGGTGCTCCGGCTGGTGCTGATGTGAACGGCCGCTTCAGACTGGTCTCTCTCCTGATGACGCGCTCCATGCGTCGGGCTGCAGCAAGGACGTCCGGGTAAGATGTAGGAGCAACGGATCCAATTAGTTTCTGTAGCTCAATGTTTAATCCGTCGAAGAACTTCTCAGCCTTCTCTTCTTCTGTCTGAATTAAGGTTGAGGCGAAGCGACTCAGACGAATGAATTCTGCGTTGTACTCTTCTACTGTCATATTGTCTTGAGTGAGGCGATTGAACTTGTCCCGAAGTTCTGATCGAGCGATGGCTGGAATGTACATCTCCTGAAAGAGTCTAGAAAACTCTTCCCAAGTGACTCGGTCTGGTCCGAGCCGCGTCTCCTCAGATAGCCACCAGTGATGTGCATTGTCCGTCAATTGCATTCTGACGGCAGTCATCCAACGTTCCCTTGGAAGTTCAGCTGCTTCTAATTGATGTTGAGTGTTGGTGAGCCATTCATGAACTTCTGTGGGCTCTTCTTTGCCTGAGAAGGTACGGGGCTTCAGCTGGCGAAAGTCAGAAATAGAGCCCGTCGTTGGCCGCCGTGCTGGTAGATCTGCCTGCTCTAGTGCGTTTACTAGGCTGTGACTCAAAGCCTCTTGGTGAGCTTGCATTATTGCATAGATTATTTGAAACATCTGCTATCCGTCCATGGCCTGCCCTTGTGAAATTACGGGCATTGGTGGAGTAAATTGCGTCGATGGTGGAATGTCATCTTGCTGGATTCTCGAGGTATGCTGATTCGCTTGACTGTGCTGTTGAGCGGATTGACCTTCTTCTACTGGTGTTACTTCCTCTTCATTGGTTACCAAAACATCCCGTGGTGATATTGCAGGGGTCTCGTCGTTTGCTCGTGAATCCATAACTCTGCAACCAAAATAAACAATAAGAGGCGTACAGGAATCAAGGCAGTATACAATTCAAGAAATTGATTTGAATCCGATATAGATATCAAGAACGTTTCAAGCAAGTGGATGAGATCCTAAAAACTTATCATATTCTTATTGCAGGCTTGCTCGGTCCCTAAGTTAAAACCGAACAATTTAGTCGTTGACCTGCATGGGCCACCACAAAAACTATGTCACGCCCAGTCCCAAAATATCGAGGGACTAGCCACGTGGCAATGGCCAGCAGCATGCACCGATGGGCAAACCCAATTTAATGGACCCATCAATGTGTACTTAAGCTGTAAAACAATAATCAGGGTCTACTATACTAATCTCATCCACAGAATGAATATATCAATAACAACAAAAGGAAACAATATCATCATCAAATCACAAGTAAATAAATCGGAGAATAACCCGATAACAAGTCTGATACAACTGTCAAGATACAAGAATAAAAATATCAACAACAATACTGAGTATGGAAACAGTATATACTCAGAAGATACCCACAGAGATCACTCGTTTAGCGGATCTGGTACTGCTCCAATGTCTGCTCCTGTTCCTGGTCTTGCTCATGCTAATACTCATGTCCCGTATACCTCGGGATCGATCTCGTCTGCTAATCCAGGGGACATAATCCGGATCCAGGTCCTCAGGGGACATAGCAAGGTACAAAATAACTCATGCCAAAATAAATGCAGTGCAGCAAATAAATGAAACAATAATATATAACCAGCTAAGTGAAATGCAAGATTAGAGCAGCACTATAACTCAGGTTGAAACTACTACAAGCTCTGTGTCGGGAAGCCGGTAGCAGTGATATCATGTGGTTGTCTAGCTCAGAGAGAGACTGAGATGCCGGCATAATATAATCAACTTATAGCCTGTGTGACTCTCCCCACCCAATGTAATCATACGTCTCATGTCCACAACGTCTCATGTCCATGCCACGCAGGATCATAGCTAATGCATCCAGTCATATAATATCTAGGCAAAGGAATAAGTCATGAAAACTGTATTCTATACAGAATCATCATGAATATCTCAGGAAGATTTTGTCTCATGAATAGTGTCAGGTATCATGGGTTATAACGTACTTGATAATGCAAGCACGAGAAGTATAGGGTCTCGATATCCATGTCTAAGTGACGTTACACAATTTCGCGTACGGAGTTGGCACCCGACTATTAATCGGACGCTAAGTAAAGTCACACAGTCCTAGGTCAAGCATGTATAATAATAATGTATAAATAAGTCAAAGAAACATGTAGCAAGAACTGCAGGATTTGGCAAGGTACACTTGCCTGGGGTTCTGACTCCAACTGTAGCTCTGACTTCAGTGGAATATGCAGGCAGTTCTCCGGTTGCTGAAATAAATATCACCATCAGATCCAGAAAATATCAAATAGCTAAAAACGCCTGTCCTTGAGTCCAATTTGAACACATGGGCAAAATTGACAGTTTCTGGTCAAAGCGGGGTCCACATGTGGGCCGCTTTGCACCGAAAAATGTGTCAGAACAAAGGGTCTCCAAATTCATCCAACTTAGTGTCAACAAGTCAGGAACGATGATACAAACCCAACGAAACTTCCAGAATTGGATTCCGATGAGCCGATCACAAAATCGCCCGTCAAGTAGAGCTTGTGGGGCCCACGATACGCGATTTTGTCAACGTTCTCAGAATCGACCCAAACTTGGGTCACAAGACCAGCGTATTGCTACGAGTCCGATAGCACAAGTTTCGTTTCGATCCGACGTGTGTACACTAAGTTACAACGAGATCCAGAACTGACGGATACGAGACGTTGTCGGCGGATATGCATTGATTCCGGTGTGCACGCACATCCGAATCAACTTCTGCGAAATCCCGTACGTCCGTATCAACGACGCGCATGTTTCGGTGAAGACCGCACGCGACCAAGTCGTCCCGTTTTGCGAGGCGTACTCAGTTTCAGGGTGAAATAGGGCGTTGATTTTCCTATTTTTGGATCGCGGTTCGCGATCGCCACAGGACGCGATGCACCGAGCGGGTTGCACGGGCATCGAGAGGGTTACACAGTCTATGCATCACAACTGACGGAACAGAAATCGGGGCAGTGAGGAGAGAGATCGGGTTACCTGAACAGGTCCTCGCGAAGCAGGGTTGAACGTGTCCACGTGTCGATTCGACACCGTTTCCGTGTCCTGGATGTGTCTGGGTTCTACGTCCAGAGACTCGTCGGGCTCGGGGCGGCAGCGGCGAGGTCAGGCGACACCGGTGGCGGCTCAGGCGGCCGGAGAGGGCTGGGCAGCGACTGCTGAGTGTTCTGGCTGGGCCTAGGGCTGCTGGAACTGGCCGGAGTCGGTTTGGGGCTCGTCGACGGAGCGGGGAGGAGGTCTGGGCGGTGGGCAGGAGGTCGGGCGGCGTTCGGCTCTGGCCGGAGTAGGGAGCTGGAGGAAGCTCGCGGCGGCGGAGAAAGATGGCCGGAGGCGGAGGAGAGGGGAAGGGGAGAAATCGGGTCGGCTCTGTGGCGGATAACGGCGAGGGAATTGGCCGAGGGGAGACGCGGGTGGTGGCTGTCGAGGGCGAGGGCGAAGCCGCTGAGGCTGGCCGGACTGGGAGAGGGCGGAGTCGTGGGGTGGTTCGGGTGCTCGGGTGGGCGGAGATGGCCGGAGGCGGGAACGGAACACTCGGGCCGGCTGCGGGTTTAAATAGAGGGGGAAAAGGGAGGTGGATCGTCGGAGGTTGCCGGAATAGGAAGGGGAAGGGTCCTGGCGTTGAGGGGAGGTGAAGAGGGATGGTCTCCGACGGCCACGGCGGTGGAAACGGCCGCCGGAGAAGAAGAGTCGGGGAAGATGAAAGAATTGGGGGTTAGGTTTCCAAACGGGTCGGGTCAGGTCTTAAGCGGGTCGGGTCGAACCCGGATCCGACCCGCTAAGATTGGGTTGGGTTCGGTTGGTTCGGTTTAGCAGTTTGGTTTGGTTTAATTTATTTCAAATAAACCGGATTTAATTTGGTTTAATTATAAAATAGTTTTTAGGGCTTTAAAAATGCTTCCGGGGTCCAATAAATTCCCGAAAAATTACCCTATGTCTAGTTTTTCATTTTACACTAGAAAATATTATTTCCATAATATTTTAATATTAATTAATCTCATTTAAAAATTATTTAAATTCAAAATACCTTAGTTTTAATTAGAGAAAAATACAGAAAAATTACGAAAAATAAAGTTTAAAAATCCTGAAAAATCAGGGGGTTTACATGTTGCGATAGGTCACGTATGGAAAGAGAAAAATAATCGCATTTTTGAAGGCTTGTCTACGTCGGTTACTGAAGTTGTACATAATATAGATTTTGACACGACTAGCATGTTGCCTAGTAGAGATGACGGGATGAAGTCATAATTGTATTCTGATATATTTTTCTTGATAGTGCAATAATATATATATATAGATACATCACATATAATTGTATTGTAAAATTATAAAAGTACAAGAAAGTCTTTCTAATCTGAACCATTGGATCAACAATCAATAGTTCAGATTTTGCTTGTATCGATACAAAGTTTTTATTTAAAAAAATTTCATATATATATATATATATATATATATATATATATATATATATATATATATATATATATATATATATATATATCACTAAAATAATGCAGCTTAGAACCGGCTCCAAATTGAACCGCCTAAGCCGTATGTATATCATCAATAAATTAATTAAAAATATTTTTTTTTTTTAACTACCGTAGTTGTAAAAATCCTAAAATATATTCAATATCTATATTATATTTAAACTAACTAAATGATATTATCTATATATAATAAACTATAATTAAATTATATTTAAATTATATTTAAAATATACTAACATAATTTAAAATTCTATCTATTTTTCAGTAATATTATTTTTTTTTACGTACAACGCACGTGAAAGTATATATATATATATATATATATATATATATATATATATATATATATATATATATATATATATATATATAAGGGATCTACATCTCCAATTTTTTTCATCATTTCCATGTTATCAACCGTTTCAATGGTTCAAATCAATGGATTAGATGGGATGCGGATCCCTCCTCTCATATATATATATATATATATATATATATATATATATATATATAGAGAGAGAGAGAGAGAGAGAGAGAGAGAGAGAGAGAGAAATTGGAATATGATCAGGAGGGGGACTCAGAAAGAGTTGAGGATTTTATGGTCGTGAAAGTTATAAATCGATGGATTTGATGAATATCTTAGAGGTAAAATTTTTTTTTTTAAGGATTGGTAAGAATATATACTAGAATTAGCCAGCTATTCGATAAAAGGAGGCGAAAGTTTTAAGAGAGACTATCTTGAGTAATGAATTTGGATTTCATTTTACAACTTTATTCTTTCAATCGTGCACTTTCTTGTAAAAGAATTATTGTTTTCATTGCCTAAAATTTGAATTTTACAGCATGCTCGTCTGCCCTCTCATCCTATGACCATTGGTCTCCAAAACCTTTATATTTTTGTGTTTTTGCATAATTTAATTTTTGTACCTAAATTCAGTTCAGCTCGTTCAAATACAAATTATTTTGGCCTATGAGAGCAAATATCATATTTTTCTGGAGAAGTCAATATTTCAACCAGAATCAATAACAAAGCATTAGAATAAAGTGTCACCTTTAAATCGACGATCGTCCCAAGTTCGGAATTGAAAAAATATCCGAGAGGTGCAGACTGTCATCGAATATATCTATTTTTCTCATCTTGGATTAGATATTCTCATTCGTTTATATTCTTCGAACTTGTTTTCAGGATCCTTATATTTGTGCAGTAATTAAATTCCAATCATTCCATTTCACTCATGCCACTTCTTAGGAAACTTTCGCTTAAGCCTCTGCTTGATCATCGTTTGTCTTAAATTTTGAGAACAAATTTTTTTTAAAAAATATATATTTGTAACCCTTTGAACGTCAAAAAATTCTAAATGATTTCTAAATTAATTTGAAATAATGAGAACCCTCACTTTTATTTTTTGAAAATTCTGATTTATTTTAATAGAAAAAGAAATTCTAATAATTCTAATTTAAAAGCTCCTAGCTTAGTTAGCTAATAATTAGCTTAATAAAATTAGTTAACAACTAAATATTTTGTAAAAGTTCTCTTAAATTAAATTTGATGAGTCAAACTGTTCAGAAATAACAATTTAAATTAATTCTAAATAGAGGTTCTAATTAAAATTTCCTACTTATTCCCCAAGTAGACAAACAATTAAATTATTAGGTTAGTATAACCATTTTCTATAAAGAGTGAGATGTTGTTCAAGGTTGAATTAATAGATTATAAATTACGAATTTAATTTAAATGTATAGTAATTGCAAAGCAGAGTTAATTATGCAAATTGTAAACTTCTTTTATATTAAACCCATATGCTCACTCCTATAACAACAATAGAATGAGAATGGAATTGGCATTTTTATTTCAAATCCTTCCCGCTCTATTCTTCTCCCACTTCGAAAATTTCTGATCTCGACCCTCTTCTTCCTCCTCCTAATTCCTCATGTTTGACCCATGCAAAAAGATTCAAGTTGTAAGCTATATTTATATCCTAATGCATGATGTATAGTCACTGCAGGAAACGTTCAGCCTATATATTAAAATATGTAGGAATTATTGGCTATTGAAATTATTCTCTAGAAATTGTCCACATTCACGTGACGACCCAAATATGTATTTCAATATAAGATTCTCTTTTTATTAACTTGTGCACACGGAAAGTGGAAGCTCATATAGTTTGTATAATGGAGTATTTTACTAGAGAACTAGGTTCAAGACCTCCAAAAATATTTGTGTTTTTGTCACCGACCATTTCTTGAGAATTTTTTTTTGGAACTAGGCCCTGAAGGGGCCTTAGTGACTCAGAACTGGAAAAGGACGTCGGCAAAGTGGTGCTTTGATGGCGCACGTTGAACTTCGCACATATACATCGGACGCGTGATGGAGCTTTTGAGCACCATTCTGCGATTGTTCCCATACGAGTTCCCGCGGGGCGCCCGTGGAGCAGCGGCTCCACGTGGAGGCCGCTCCCACAGAATTGCAATGTTCGTGTGGAGGCTGCTCCCGCAAAATTGTAATTTCTGCATAGAAGGTGCTCTTGTGGAATTACGGTTCACGCGTGGAGACTGATCCCGCGGAACTGCAGTTAGCACGGAACAACTGCTCGTCTTCTTCGTGGACGTAACTACCCATTTAATAGAGTTTATTGCTGTAACCTCCCATTTAATGAGGAGTTACTCTCTGATTTTACTGTCCATTATGGATAGTGAACTGCTAGGAGGTGGCTCCCCTATATAATCTTAAGTATTCTCTTTTTGAGAGAATACTTAGACATTATATATAAGCTACGATAGAAGAGTTATTACAATTTTTCGAAACAACAAAATGTTATCCGTTTGTGCATTCCGCGAGTCGTAGTTTTGTCCGTGCAATGATGACAAAAGAACGTTCTAGTTTTCTGGGAGCATATTGACAAAAAAGGATCGAATCTTGCTTTTAGTAACGATAGTTTTAATCATTCCAACAAACATTTATATCTAATTCTTTCTTTTTTATTTTTTGTTGTAGCAACTGCATTACAAGTTTGAAAAGACTTACTTTTCAGCACCTTATAATCGTCTTGCATGCATTAGTTATTGTACAATATATTTTCTACGTACAAGTACGATGTTTGTAATCCGACGATAATAATAACTATATATTACACTACATCTTTTAGCTTTTGGTTCTCTTTCTCAAATAATCAGGGTCGAACATTAAAGTCATGGTTGATCCTGATAGAAAGAATCATGGGCAGCCACAAAAAGCCCTACCATTTTTTAATTTTTTTTTGAAAAAAGTAACTTATGAAAATTTGAAATTTTGTGATTATTTAAAAAAAAAAAAAAAAATTCCATTCAATCCACTTACTATTTATTCATCAATTTATTACACCTCTCCCCTGATTTATTTATAATTTTATTTTTACTTTTAATTTTATTTAGAAAACTTAATACTATAGTATATCAAAAATAATAATTTACTTAGGAAACCAAAATCTCAGGACCGGACAGATGTCGACTTTTCGTTCTGTGCTATATTGTAATTTTTTTTATAAATTGGACCATAAACAAATATTCAAGGTGTGTATTGGGTCGGATCAGACCCAGTGTTGATTGAATTTGATCAGATCTGGACCGAACCGATCTTAGACCTGAAGAGAGACGGCCGGGCCGACTCTAACCGGAGGGGAGAGAGAGACTGAACCCAGCTCGGACCAGGAATCGGTGGGGTGGGTGGGCCAGGCCTGACCAAGCTGATTTCGTGTCGGTTCAGGATCGGCCCGGGTTGGCACGGATTAGTTAAACAAAATCGAAAAATAAAATTTGAAGGAAAGAATTAAATTTTTTTTATTAATTTAATTAAAATTGAAATGTGATTTTTTTTTTTTAAATTATAAACTTAAAAAAGTAAAATAAACTTTGTATTTACACTAAATCTGGAAGAGAACTTTTAAGTTGTCCGTCCAGTTTATTGGTCAGCTCATCATCCTCTAACATGTTCGCCCATAGAAATTAAGAGGTTGAAAATTCAGTTCATTAATGTCAATATCTTCATCTCTTAAGTGTTGAATCTATCTTTTCGCACGTATCCAATCTTGAACGCAAACGCAGACTTCCAAAATATCTGGTAGCATACAGCTCCTCTTCTTGATTAGTATTTTTGAACATGTACTAAAACAAAATTCCAATAATACTGTAGACATCGGGGCCATTAGAAGATCACGTGCTAAAGAAGAAAGTATATGATAAAAAAAAATCGTGTCTTTTCCACTATTCTAAAAAAAAAAAAAATATGATCAAGAGTAATCATCACCTTCATTATAAGAATTTAAATACAAGGACAATGCTTGAGTTGGCAGAAAAAATTATTTTTGTTTCTTCTTTTGTAATATACTCTTAGCATGATATAACTTAGATATTAAACCAGAGCTACTACTATCTTGAACAGTTGTACCAGGTCGATTCGATACAACTTTTTTTTCATACCAAGTAATTAGAGTATCTATTTTTTTTAAAAATTTGAATTTTAAACTTCCTACATCAACATTCATATTTTCATAATAATCGTTTAATTATATATATATATATATATATATATATATATATATATATATATATATATATATATATATATATACACACACACACACGCCATCTAATTTAATTTTAGGATCAAAAATCAAAATCAAACAAAATAAAAGAGCTATTTCGCGCCAATATTTTAAAAAATTTTGTTCCATTTTAGAAAAAACATAATCAAACTCAATAGCATTTTTATATTTTGCAAATAAATGTGATATGTTAATATTTTTTGTTAAAACTAAAGAAGAAGTTGGATAATAAGCTCCGAATAAAATATATGTAGCATTATAAAATAATTCTAATAAATTCATAAATTGAATTAGCAACTAACCAATCATTTTTCGTTATTTGAAAATCAAAACTTGGATTAACATTACTATAATGTGTAATAACATATCTAAATTTACTACAAAATTTTACCATTAAATAAGTATGATTCTATTTATGTGGTGCAATCTTAATAAATCTCCTAAATGTCAAACCATATAGTCGAAGAAGTGTTCAAACTAGTTAGACATGATCTAATATTTTCTAAAATTGCTTAAAAAATTTAGAACTTTTCTTGTATAATTAAATTAATAATATGACAAGTATATATATATATATATATATATATATATATATATATATATATATATATATATATATATATATATATATATAAAGTTGTCCTTCGAGTATAGGAAAAAATTGAGATTTTAAAAATAGTAATACAATAAGTGTTATTACTAGCATTATCAAAAGAAACTAAATTTGTTTTATTATGAAGATCATATTCACATAAAACTTACATTATAGCTCCACCCATTGCAGAGCGAGTATGTGAAAATTCTGAAGAACTTAGAAAATAATTTATAAAATCTATTTTACATCTAAATAATGTGTCGTGATACAAATAAAAGGATAATTGTTTTTACTAGTCCATATATCAAAAGTTAAAGACAATTTACTAACATTTACAAATTTTTCTTTCAAAGGTGCCTTATCTTTTTTTTAAAATTGACAGCTTCTGCTCTAGTAGTCGATCTAGAAATTAACTTTAGTAAAACAAGGATTAAGAGTAGTACTTGCATAACCATAATATGATTCACTCTCACCAAATGTAAAAGATTGTTCATCACAAATAATATGTTTTGTTAGCTCGATTTTGTTACGAGAAGCAGAATAAGTAAAAGTTTTCTACGGAAGATCCTTGAGGACCATTGCTTAAATGTGTTTGTATAGCTTATAATGTGTCCTTGTCATAACAACTTTCATAATCTCTTTAAAGTGACCGTGTCATCTTCTTCTTCTTCTTCTTCTTCTTCTTCTTTTTGCATTACTTGCATTCTGCACATCTAGATAACTATTGGTCTTTTGGATCTAAAACTTCTTTTCCTTCACTATCGGTGAAAAATAATTTATCATAAAAATTTCATACAACTGATTTTTTTAGTTGAAACATTAGTAGTCATACTTCTAACTTCTGGAGGTGACATTTATGTCGGTGGCACAAAAACTTCAACAGAATTATTACTATAATTAAAACTATTATGATAATTATATATTTTCTGAAACACCTTGATTTGGGTGGTTAGAGCATCACTACTTCATGCTACATCATCGACATGAAAAATAGTGGTTCGGCCACTCGCACAAGCTGGAACGTCGATGTTAACGATGTTCATGCATTCGTGAACGCAAATACAAAAACTGATCGTGCAAGCTTGAACGCTAACGTTGATATATGTGGACGGATGTTACGAGAACACCCAAGTTTGTAAAGAGATTTACGTGTGCACGAAATGTGGAAACCGAACTCATTTGTACATGCTTCGAATCAGGGCAGATCCTGAGGTTTAGTAGGCCATTTTTTTATAAACGTCAATTTTTTTTTTCCATGAATAAATTTTTTTATAAACGTCAAATTCTGCATATAAATAAACAACATTACTTGGGCCTGGACTGAGAGCCTCGGACCAAACAAGCAGAAAATATAAAAATACATGCTGCCCTTCCTTTCTTTTGGGCCCTGGGCTGTGGCCCAGACTGCCTTGCGCCTTGGCTGGATCTGTTATCTATATTTAAGAAAATAATTTTTAGAACAAAATAATAATAAGAGAGGGAGGAAATTGGTTTTCAACAAAAGAGAGAGAGGGGGGAGAAAATTAACTAATCATGAGAGAGAGAAGAATTTTTTTTTTAAATATTAAAAATTACTTGAAACCTCCACTTGAAGTCTCCAGAATTTTTTACAGTTTTGTGGTTGTGAATCAAGTTGAAGCCTCCAGAAAAATTGTACTTTAGTCTCCAGAAAATTGCACTTTTGTCTCCAGAAAATTGTTATTTCAATCTTCAAAAATTTATTTATTTTGTAATATTACAAGAGGAAAGAAAATTTGTTGTGGTTAATTTTGAAGAATTATGTCCTATTTATAAGAATTTTTGGGTGCCAAATTACCCCTGATACTCTTAAAATATAATTGTTATAAGGTATTTATGTTATTTTTAGCAAAATTACTAAAATGTCCCTAAAACGATTATAAAACAACCATTATATTGGCAGCAAATTTCATATGAAGGGAAGAAATTATGCCAATTTGTATGGAACAGATTTTTTTTTAAATATTTGCAGAAGAAGGTAAAGTGCGCCAGTGAGAGTGGCGCCAAACATTCAAAAAAATGGGACGCCAGTCCAACTGATACCAAACATCTAATTGGAATGGGGCAGCCATTGGCACTGACGTACCTCTTTGTTTTTTAAAATTTTAAGCGACAAACACTAATTTAAAGTTCCCAATCATTAACAAAATAGCAATAAAAAGGCACTACCTATAAAAAGTAACTAATATCTGATCGTTCCTAAAATAGCAATAAAAAAAGTAGCAATAAAAAGTACGTAGTTAACAATCTCTAACAATCCAAAAATACAATATACTAAGCTACGACCACACGTAAGTCATCGTAAGTAGCTCCGACGTCTATCTCGCCTGAGACCTACTCATCTAAATTTTCGAACCGTCTCCACCATAGAGAAGCAACAAAGAAAAAAAAAAAATGGGATGCCAATTGGGCTGGCACCGAACTTCAAAATTTGGCGCCATTGCCAACGACGTCATATTCCAAATATAATGTTTAGCGTCAGTTGGACTAGCGTCCCACTACTTTAAATATTTGACGTCATTTTCACTAGCGTCATATTCCTTCTTCCGCAATTTTTTTAATTTTTTTCAATTTGTACAAATTGACATAATTTCTTTCCTTCATATAATATTTGTTATATGTTAGAGGGATAAATTACCAAAAAAAAATCTGGAACATTTTTATTATGGATAGCAAAGGGGAATATATATATATATATATATATATATATATATATATATATAAATAAAGTAATGCTAGTATACAAGGATGTATCGATACATTTCAGACAAGTGCATTATAAATTGTGAAAGTTGTTTATTTTACCTGGTATAGCAGGTCATATTAATTTGCTCACTTATTTAAAACACATATCAAAAGTAAAAAAACTGCATTAAATGATGTTCCCCATTGAAAAATTTAAAGTAAAAAATGATCTACAGTAGAAAGTTACTAACATGTCAAAAGTAAAAGTGAAACACTGTATTAAATGATGTTCCACTCTAATCATATTACAAGAAAGCTCTTTTAATAAGAACCAGGATCAACAATCAATAATTCAGATTTTGCTATATATAAAGTCCTTTTAATAAGAATCATGATCAACAATGGTTCAGATTTTATTTGTATCGATACACATTTTTAGTCCTTTGTATTGAAGAATATATATATATATATATATATATATATATATATATATATATACTACTATATAATATGAAAAGTTGGCTTCACCGTGAATTTTTTATTCCAAAATTACCCTTATCTATGTTAACTAAGTCAAATTGTTCTTTAAATTTAACATGGATATATAGTTAATTACATGTGAAAAAATATTAAATGAGGTTGTTGTTTGTTCTTTCCAAGAAATAAAAAATTAAAGGCCTTTGCTCTTCCCAAATAGTAAATAATTAAAAAATATTGTTTGCTCTTCACAAGTAAATATGAAATACGTGCAACGCACGTACATATATACTAGTGTATATATATATATATATATATATCCTTCTACAATACATGTTTTGTATGGATATATCCCAGATAAGTGCATTGTAAATTGTAAAAGTTATTTCTTTGACCTTTTTTTTTTACCTGATATAGTAGATGATATTAACATGCTCACTTATTTAAATTTTTTTTTCCTAAATTACCGTAATTTGATGGACATTCACTACAAAAATATATTTGAATACCGACTATTCCTAGCGACCGAAATTTATCTGCGTCGGTTAATAGGGATCAGCTTCAGTGGGCCACAATAAAGTGACCAATTTTTCTCTCGTTCGAAACTAACCCTAATCTACCCCCAATTTCTTCTGTAGCTGCCAACACACCTCTCTCTCTCTCTCTCTCTCTCTCTCCCTCTCCACTGCGAACCAGAGAACTCCCCCTTGGCTCTGGCAACCACGACCGCCACTGGCGTCGGGGTCTCTCCGAGTCCAGCACCCGCGTCGGGCTCTCCAAGGCCGCGGATGTCGTCAGGGTCCTGCACGTCGTGCTGGCGTTCGATGAGAGCAAGCTTGCCATGGCGGTGGTCATCAAGGTTATATTTGTTATTTTTAATGTCTTTTTTTCGTTCTTTCAGAAACTTGTGTGATTGTTTCATTTTGAGATTGGCGGAATTGTTATATTTAACCTTTTATTTTATTTTGGTGGTGTTATATTTACAGTAGCAGAGTTGCAGAGAGAGTCGGTACATAGCATATTGGCTGACCCGGAACCGGAGCATCATACAACACGAGAGGTCATACCATTTTCTTTTACGGCATATTTTCAACCTAACCAAATATAAATATGTGAGTTGAGTTTCTTTTCTATGAAAAAGCAATAAAAAGTGGAGAATACCGAACCTTCGTCCAAACAAAATCTTAGTGTTCTAAAAATCAATTAGATATCGGCCTTGTTGAAGGACTTGTTGTCTCCAAGGATGATTCTCCTGTCCACGTCCCATGCATGTCACGATCCGATTCCGCAGAATCCAAGTTGCCCCCACTTTAGGGGTGAGCATCGATTCAGTTCGGTTCAAAACCAATACTTACATTTTTTTCGCCTAAATTTTGTTTACGGAATCTTTTTTGATATATGTATTGGTGTAGTGAAGTGATTGGTGGGCTAGTTTTAAGTACAAAATACCCTTATGTTTTTAAATTTGTACTCCACACCCCCTTTTAAAAATAAAAAGTGAATATTAATATTGTCACAATTTCTTTTAGTACCTTATGTTTTTGAATTTTAATATCGTAAGAGAAATAAAAATTAAATTTTACATTAATATTGAAACTAATATTAAAATTAATATTACAATTAACATTAATGTTACTAGACCATCGGTTCGATTAATAGTCGATCGGTTCAGATTGGTATGGTTCGATGCGGTCGGTTTGACCCATATGTGCAAAACCATCTAATTCAATTGATCAAATCGGCAAGTTTATTTTATTTTATTTTATTAATAACTATCATTAACATGTATCATTGTTACATGCTACTAAAAAATGATGTTTGAGCTCGGTTCGATTACATACTCGAAATGATCGAACTCGACTAGTTTTAGCGTACGAGTTTAGACGAACACTAACCGAGCCGAGCTAAAGCCTTATTTTGTGGTCCAAGTTTGGTTCGGTTCGATGCGGTTGGTCTAACCCATATGTGCACACCCCTAAATCCAATTGATCACATGGAAAATTAATATTGAAACTAATATTAATATTGAAACTAATATTAAAGTTAGCATTACAATTAACATTAATGTTACTAGACCATCAGTTCGATTAATAGTCGATCGATTCAGATTGGTATGGTTCGATGCGGTCGGTTTGACCCATATGTCCAAAACCACCTAATTCAACTGATCATCAAATCGACAAGTTTTTATTTTTTTGGTTTCTTTTATTAATAACTATCATTAACACGTATCATTGTTACATGCTACTTAAAAATGGTATTTGAACTAAGTTCGATTACATACTCGAAATGATCGAGCTCGACTAGTTTTAGCGTACAAGTTTAGACGAACACTAACCGAGCCCGAGCCAAAGCCCCATTTAATTTGTGGTCCAAGTTTGGTTCCGTTCGGTTCGATGCGGTTGGTTTGATCCATATATGCACACCCCTATATTCCAATTGATCACATGGCAAATTTTAATTTGTGATCCAAGTTTGGTTCGGTTCGATTACATACTCGAAATGATCAAGTTCGACTAGTTTTAGCGTACGAGTTTGAACGAACACTAACCGAGCCCGAGCCAAATCCTCATTTAATTTGTAGTCCAAGTTTGGTTTGGTATGATACTGTTAGTTTGACCCATATGTGCACATTCCTAATTCAATTGATTACATACAAATTTTAAAATTAAAATTAGAATTCGATTAGGGGTTTGCACATATGGGTCAAACCGACCACATCGAACAGGATGAAACTTGACCACAAGTTTAATGGTGCTTTGGCTCGTGCTCGTTTCGTATTCGTCCGAACTCATTAGCTAAAACTAGTCGAGCTCGATCATTTCGAATATCTAATCGAACCGAGTTGAAACAACATTTCTTTAGTTCGACATTAAGCTCAGATCGATTGAAACTCGTTCCATAGTTTAGTCCAACGTGTTCAAACACAGGAAGTTTAAAGAAGTCTTGCGCCATGAGGCATACTTTATACTGCACTATTTATTCCATCTACCACTTGATACGACCGATTTTACAAAGGCATAACCTTCTTTTATTATTATTAGAGGGCTCACATGATTGGGGCAACATACCTCAATAATATATTTTTTAAGTCCGTCGTAAAAATTGATTGATAACGACACACATTATCTCTCATATTTATGTCCAACTTTTTTTCTTCTCTAACGTACCTTCTCATCCTCTTCCTTCTTTTTTTTGTCTTCTCTTCTCCTCATCTTCCTCTTCCAATCAGAATTGGTATTTTTCTGAAATTTTGAACTCAATTTTAGGAAGTTCTAATTTCAGAAATCGACACAGCCATATTAGAATTATACATGACTATCAAAAATTGACTGTTCTTCATCATATCATTTTAAACATATTTATATTATAATAATATATTTTGTATCAAAATATTCTTATAATTAAGTTCAAAATTACAATTTTAGAAATATCTAGGTATGCAAATTTTTGACAGTCTTATGCATATACAAGATTGCCATAATTTACCATAAAAGAAATATGGATTAAGGTTTGAGATTTTTGGAAATAAAAAAATGAAGTAAAAAAAAGTTCTTTTTTTATTGGTAAAAGAGTCACCCTTCACTCAACCAATGAGGGGCTAAATGTAAAAAAATATATATTTTGCTGTTGATTTACTGTTTGATGGAAGGATAGGAATAAGTTATTATCGTCTATATTTGTACATTTTGGCCCTTACGTCTGCCACGACTATGTCAAGCAAGTCGAGTTCACCAAGAGCAGCCCTCGCGCCTGCGGCTACCACTACACCAAAACAAATAATTTCTAACACTTTTTTTCAATTCGTAACGGTTATTACCATGACAAGTTTGTAACGGTAATTACCATGACAATAATTAAAAAACCGTTACAATAATAATTAAAAAACCGTGAGAAAAAAAACTTTTTACAACGTTATATTTGCAATTTTTTTAAAGAATATTGTAAAAAGTTGGATCGTTGACCATATTTCTAATAAAAACATTGTAAAATATTGGTGATAACAACGTTATGTATTTAAATGTTGTATGCCTTTTTACAATGTTTAAGGATAAATATTGTAAATTTAACATTTAGCAATTTTATTTGTTTGTAGATAAAATAAAATAAAATAAAATAAAATTAAAAGAGTAGGATCCATCCAGATCCAAATTATTTTGGGTCCATCTAAAAATTCAGCAGGATCCAATTTGTTTCAAAAAAAATTGCCCTCCCCATATTTTGGTTGTTCAGGCGGATCCACCTTTGTCAAATAAAAACCAACATCTCTCTCTTTTGGTCTGTTATATCTGTATCCCCTCTCGTTCTCTTCGTCTTCCTCCATAGTTTAAGGAGGACGGAGATTCGTCTTCCTCCAGAGGTGATGCATTTTTTATCGCCTTTATTTTGGGTTTTCCAATCTCAATTCCATCCTGAGCCTTACCTCTTCCTTCGTCCTATTCTCCTCAGTCTAACGCCAGTCCACATTTGCCGCCACTCTCTCCCCCTCCCGCTCTGCCGTCGATCAACTCGTCCGTATCTAGTCCCTCCTCGCCGACCTCGACCGCTCCGTTGACGCCAACCGAGCAGAGGAGAGGCTCCGGTTTTAGATTTTGGGAGCTCCGATTAATGGATCCGCAAAGGGTTATACGGGAGGGGGAGGAGTAGTAGGAGGTCTTATGGAGGACCACTACTTCGTCAGACACGCTGCCGTTGCGTCTTCGTGTCCTCCTTCCTCGCCTACCACTTCGACAATCTCAAAGACCAAGCCACCTTGCCCTAGGCCTAGCCCAAGGCCCCCTCCTTATGTCGACCTGCTTGGAGGGCTGATACACATTGATATCGACCATCAGGTGAAGTCTATATCTTAGAAGCCAGAAACTCCTAGGAGGTCAACGAATCTCAGTAAGAACCTTCGATTCGGCGTTTTTTAATTGGGAGCTCGTTTGGAGCTCGTTTTTTCGATGACAGGAGCTTCGTTTCTCCGAAGACAGAAGTTCGTTTCCCCGACGACATGATCGCTTCCCATAATATGACCATAATTTTAAAAGATGACATAAATTTTGTGAGAGAAATTGGAATATTTTCAATACACATTTATCAAAGTACCAAGAAACTAAAGATTATTTTACCTTGACGTCATAAAAAATTAACATGCGAAAGATCTATCTGTAACTTTGAACTGAACTTTATAAATTCTAATAAATTTTAAGATATTTATAAGTTTTGATAACAATAATTAATAAACATTAAAAATTTATTAACGCACGCTCCCATCACGCTCCTAAATTTAGAATCTTCTAAGTAGTCGTGCTTTCCTGTCCCCGCTTCCGCCCCCGCTTCCGTCTCCGCTCCCGCTTCTGGCTTCTAAGGTCTGACTTACCAGTGTCTATATGGAGGAGCTCCCAAGGGTCCTCAGCTAAAAGAAATTGAGCATGGGTCGACCGGCGGACTAGGCCTTAGTCTGCTCACTTGAGGCTGGCGAAGAGTGGGAGTATACAACATCGTTAAATGGTAATAATTGCATTTTAGCAATATGAAATTTCGTACAAGTTCAAATAGTGTCGAGATTGTCTTTACCAAGTTTTTGTTGTTGCTAAATTGTCCTTAAAAGAGAGCGATGATTTAGGGATCAACCAATATCAAGGAGTATCAGATCAAAAATGCCAAAACCGAAACGACAATTCCAATACGTATATGTATCGTCCGTATCAGCAAATATTGTGAACTTTGGTTTGTATGCATCATAAGAATTTACTGGCCTTTTGGTTTGTTTGCATTTTTTTTCCTCTCATACCTAGTACCATATCATCTGTATTGCATATTGTTACTATAATATTTGGTTCCCTTGATTTTACTATATGATTTAGCTTATTATATATATTCCCTTTCTTTCTTGAACTGAAGTTGTCCTTAACATAAATTTATATGATTTAGCTTATCATACCTAGTACCATAACACTCAAGAACTATATATACAAAAAAATACTACTATGTTATAAATTTTGTCAGAGAACATTACTACAAAGTAACTTAAACAATTAGAGACATGGAGACCGTGTGTTGGAGTAGCCACATGTGTTGCTCTTAGTCTCTTCTACCTCACTCCTTTCTCTACGCTCGCAAGCCTCTGATTATGTGGTGGATACCTATAGAGAAAGGCTTGCTCCCATTATTCACAATATGTATATTGATAATAAACAATTCAATAATTTTTATTTTAACCAGAAGCAGTCTTAGAGTAGCATAATGCTTGGTGATTACCGGTTGCCAAATTCTGCAATCACTCTTTTTAACTTTAGGGCGAAGGATCGTAAGCAAAGAGAGAAACTGCAGCTCTACTCCAAGCCCATGGCCACAGCATCATTTGACAAATCTTGCACCCCTGAATAACTAGGAAGCAAGTCCAATTCGGCCCTCTTGGTGCTTCCACCCAACTGTTTCACGTGATTTTGGTGCCGAAGGCGATATTCTGTTTGGTATATCTGAAGCCTGATCTATAAAGCCGTTGACAAAGGCAGATAGTTGGAATAAAGATCATTTCATCATCATTAGATATATACTAGTAAAAAGATCATTTCATCATCAAGCAAACCAGTCCTAAATACTTCATTTATCGGAAAAATCTTTCTTTAGCATCATCATTATGAGAATGTACAGAAAGGAACATATCCCTGAGCGCTAGTTTTTGTTTTCTCAAATTTTTGATATTGTATACGTTTAACGAAAGCCTGGGTAGCTGCTTATTAGTTCTAGCCATGTTCTTGCTACCAGAAACCTGTTGCTAAAGTACCAAACATAATTAGCAATGTGATCCTCTTACAGTCTAGGATAAAGAAATTCTTTAACATAGCTATTAGAACAAGCAGAGGGGTATAAGTAAACATATTAACAAAAAGAGGAGTTTCATAATTGTCACAGTTTCATAATTTTTATATCAAGTCGGACCGAACTTGATAATGAGGCCTATGAGGTGGTGCCTCAGGCCCAAAATTTTAGAGGCCAACAATTTTTTATACTCAACGGTTTTGCACTGAACCTCAGAAACAATTCTGATTCCAAAATTAAATGCATGATAAGAAGGAAGAACTTGATAACTGGACATTAATCATTAAGGTTGATGGTGACTGATTGGTGGTGATGGTGATAGTTACTGGAGGTGGGAATAGCGAGGATCTGAAAGTTAAGGATTGTGTAGCAACTTGAAAGCTTCTGATAGTTGTTGTTTATGTGGTTTATTTCTCTAAACATGAACACCATTTTCACAGTTAAGTATTGTCTCAGTTCAAAAATTTGTCGTTCTGTTTCATGCATTTCATCCAATTGCAGTAAAATATGTGACGTGTTGATAGAAAATCAACTATACTGCTCCAAGTCTAGAGCTTAGCACAGAATAAAGGACATGCAGACAAATCAATTTATACTCAAACTTGCCAGACATGCTACTATCAAATATTCTAATAGTGGCCGGTGTCTTAACTTTAAACAAAATGCCATTGATATGACTAAACAAAAAGGATTTATATGACCAACAACAAAAATTGGTAGGCAGTGCTTTATTGCCACTGTTCACAAATAAATAGTCTGAAAGTAGGAGCAAACTGGGAGCAAACGTCCTCTCATGTGTTACAAAAAATTACTGTTGTTTGAGCATACACTAGCTTCAATAGCATTGAAAGGATTATTTTCATCATTTTATGATAAATAAATGATTACCAGTTCATGGATAAAAGACTAAAATCAGAAATGTCATTTAACACTTCCATTAGCCAAGATACGTCCATGGTACCTGTTACAAAACCCACACAAAATCATATTTAATTAAAGTCGTGATTAAGTAGGTATATCAGCTCTTCTATAAGTACATGAAGAGTTCAATTGCAACTGAATCCTACAGTTTGTAACTAAAAAGACTGTTTGTAGGACATCTCCAGTAATTTTAAGCAATTAGAAGAGACTGATAATTACAAAAATCTCATTACCATAGTTTTTTTTGTAACTCACTCCCTCACTTCTAATAAACATGAATGAGGTGTTTGGTTCATTCAAAAGCTGAATCGAAATACTCCTGAAAATTAATCAGCATAATAACTCAAACAAGAGTTTCAAGTTATCATAAAGCCATGTAGCATCAACTCTATCTTGGCTCTAACTAGAGCTTGAAACATACTTGGTGAGATGACGTTTAACAAGGATATAAAAGGCAAACATAGTAGAAGAAATTGCGAGCCATTATAAAAGAAATCATTGAAACAAATATGCAGATAACCTTCACAATAAATTCTTTTTCTCCATATAGCGAATATATCTAACAAAAAGGATATTCTAGAACAAGAAAAATAATGGCAGGAAAACTGTTGCATTAAGATTGCACAAGGTGCAAATCTCTCTCCTTCTTCCAAGAAAATATTTTCATCGGAGCTGTAAACAAGAAAAGAAAAAATTGCTCACAGATCATCCTCTACAAGTAAAAAAATCCAGAACAATAGCTTTCTACAAATTCACAAATATCATATGTAAACAATCTGCTTCCAAGCAGTAGATCCTTGGGATTCTGAAATTGATTTCCCTGTTCGCTCGTGACTGATCGACCTCTCCTGCTGCCACCGCACAGAAGATTCAACGATTTCGCAAACCCCGCGCCGCTTGTGGCTGCGCCACTGTCCGGACTTGACCACCCTTTAGCGGAATTCTCTATTTGTTGGGGGCTAGGGAGAAGACTGGATCTGGACTGGACCAACAAAATTGGGAGGGCCGAACCGGTTCATTTTGTTTACAGATCGAGTCTAACTGGACTATCGGATCTCTTTTAGGGACCCAATCCGCATCCGGATAGCCTGTGGGCCGGACATGGCGAACCCATTGATCCGGCCTGGACGACCTAAACCAGGCCGCTTTGGAGCCTGATTCTGACCGGTCCAATTAACAAACAGCTTGGCAAATAACTTTGTATAAGATAAAATTCATTTAAAAGCATAGGCTTTATTCACTTCAAAACAAGAACCAAATGATAATAACAGAGAGAGAGAGAGAGAGAGAGAGAGAAGCTAAGCCAAAACAACACAACACAACACAAACATAACGACTACGACGGAATACATAGGAGCAACAATGCTAGCCTAGAGTAGCTAGGGGGAGGCGGGCCGGGTGATCTAAGTAGTCCCGTGGGCCTCGATCCTCTGCCTGGCCCCCTCCTTGACCTCCCTCGCCTTCTGCGCCAGCCTGTGCCTCGCCTGGTCGATCTGGTCCGCGCCCGGGGGGTGCTTCCCCGTCAGGTACTTGTACATCCACGACAGCACCGACAGCGCCGCCACCCCGAACCCTCCGGACGTCACGAACCCGGCCGCCACCAGGAACACGACCACCGCCGCGGGGACGAGCACGGGGCTGAAGATGACCAGCAGCGGGGTCGCCACGGTCAGGCCGATCACGGTCCCCGCGAGCGTCAGGCCCGACAGGAGCAGCATCGAGCCCCCCGCGGCCGCGGCGGTGACGGCCTTCACCACCTCCGTGGTACCGCTGCTGCTGTCCTGCTGCTGCTGCTGCTGGTGCACAGCCATTGCTCGCTGTTTTGGTTTGTTTGGGAAGTAAAATTGGAATGGAATAGAATGGAGAGGAACAGAGAGGAGGGAGGGGGTGGGTTGATATAGACAGGGGGGACGAGATGGTACTGACGCGTGGGGGCTTGCATGGGGTTTGGATGCGACACGTGTGCAGTGGATTGCTGCTATACTGCATGCGTGCGTTCCTGGCAGGAGAACTGTGGGTGGGTGGCTATAGGATGCGACAAACACTAGCTTGGTTTGGTTTGGTTTGGTTTGGTCTGGGTTGGATGGGCTGAGTAAATAGGAATTTTTGGGCCCAAAATAAATGGAAAGGAAAAAAAGAGGGCTGGGCTGATTGTATAGACTAGTATATAAACGCACGTATTTCATAATTTATTATAAATTTTTTTCTTTACAGATGATTATTATGAATACTAAAAGACAGGTACTGCAATTATTCTAATAATAATTATTCTAATTATTATTTACTTAACAAGACTAAAAGTCAACTGCCTTAATTATTCTTTATTTATGAGTATATTAGTATTGTCATATTCTTTATTATATTTTAAGACTATTTAGGAAGACCAAAGGACAAATTTATAGTTACTTTGTTGTTCCTATTAATTTTGATAAATAATTTTAATTAGTACACATATGTATATATAATATATTTTTTAAACAAAAAATATTATATAATAGTATAGGTTATACCAGACTTTAGGACTAGACAAGCTCACTTAATAATTCAAGAACCGTCAAACCGATGTGCTAATCTGTTTCTCAAGAAGGTTGATTATTAAATTCACATCCACCATCTACCTAAACAAAAATTGAATTTGTACATAATAGAGGTTTAGGGTGTGTTTGGTTGTACTTTATAAATTAGTTTTCTGAATTATAACTCAAAAACTTTCAGAAAATCTGTTTGGACAAGACGGTTCAAAGTTGCACTTCGAATTTTTTTTTTCCCCAGGAAACATGAAGTTATAACTCTGTTTTTTTAGAGCATCTCCAACATGTTTTTCCAAATCTACTTTTCCAAATTTTGCGGGCCCACCCCCTCCTCTCCCCCACCCTCAACTTTCTTTCTCTCTCTCTCTCTCTCTCTCTCTCTCTCTTCTCATTTTCTTCCTCCAGAGCAAAACCTACGTTCTCTCAAGAGGAAAAAACCCAGCGACTACGACCTCGACCGTGTCGCGTCCTTCCTCGTCGGCATGGATCAAACCTCGACGCCTTGGTCTGAAAGCCACTGGACGAAGTCGACGACTGTCGAGCTCCTCCTCGACCGCAATGGCCGAGGATGACGACGACAACGACGGCTCCGAATTTGCAACGGTGGACGAAGTCGACAACGGACGAAGTCGACCGCCATGGCTGTAACTCTTTAAATTTTTATAAATATTTAAAGTTGAATTATTAAATTGTTAATATTAATATTAATATATATTTATAAAATTTCTTAATTACCTAGTGTCAACCAAATTAATTTTTTATTTATTTTGTGTTTATTTGTGGTTCCACACAAGCCTAACAACTTGCTAGCTTTGAGCTAGTATGTACCATGGATGGTGCATGGTACTATTCACACAGACACTTCCAGCACACTTTGTGAGCACATTGTGAGCTTTAGCTTAGCTTTGGTACTTTAAATGCATATATCTATATATTACATTAGAATGTGTAATAGGCTTTTAGGTGTAAATAGTGGAAAATTGGAGGACTTATTAAGTGTTTCAATTCACAATTGATGGGAGAGTGGGAGCCATTGGATTAAAATCCAATGAGTTGTGAATAATGAATAAACCGTTTGCATATGAATGGAGAGAGAGAGAGAGAGAGAGAGAGAGAGAGAGAGAGAGAGAGACTCATTTCAAGCTCTGTAATCGAATGCCATTTATGTTTTCGCTCATATTTTCGAGCAGCCCAAACGAACTCATCAATTTTTTTCCTACGAACTCAATATATAGGTTCCCTCCCTCTTCACTTCATCTTCACAATCGACCTTGGCAAAGCTCTGCCGAACCCCCTCCTCTCTTCCAATCATCTTCCCGTATCCAACGAGAGTCGAGCCGACGGTGACGACGAACACGACGAGCCGCACGACAACGATGACAATCGAACCAAGCGCTGACGACGGCGAGGCTGTGACTGAATTTCTTGAGAACCAGATTCACGGACCGGACACGACACTGTGGAGACCCGACACGCCTTGATACGCAATGTGCAGAGAATTGGTATGAACCCGTGACCAGATTCGTGTCTTTTGGTGTCGGGTTGGGTAGTGTAGTGTCCACTTACTGTTATATTAGTTTCTTGCATGTGATGTTTATTTGATAGTACTGTAGATTAGGTACTGTGGTGCTGTTCTTTTGAGAGTTAAGTTTCTGATTAGTTTTCCTATTATAAATATTTGAATTATTGCTATCGTAGTTTTAGAAGATGTGGTTGCTGATGTAGGTTTTGCTATATTTAGATTTAGAGATGCAATTCAATTATAAAAATAAGCTAGTGTTTAGTTGTTATTGATTTAAGATAGAATTAAGAGTGCTTAAATAAGGGTTAAGGGTAGATTTGGTTAGTTAGACATTATCTAATTGTGGAATCTAAGTTGTACCATCTTTTGAACACAGTGAGAGGACTCGGGACATTATCTCTTTTTAGCTCTTTACCCTATCGTGGAGAAGGCAAGTACACTATATCTTTTACTAAACTGAACATGAAATATAACTTGTATGTTGAACATTCATGACATGTTTTCTTCTTATTATCAGTTGCATTTACTTTCAAAATAAGTTATATTTAATTTCCGTAATTCGCTTTACTTTACACCAGTTGCCTTTACTTTCTCAGTTGCGTCTCTATTTATTCATGTTTTCTTTTATACATGGGATTGGGGAAAAGAATAGTTAAATACATGATCAAAGCCCATAGTGTAATATGAGTGGATAGCTTAATTCACATGGCACACCTGTGAATTTTGCCGGATCGGCTATATGCCATATCAATTGCATTTATTTTTACCGTCCTATTAGCCGATCATGTATTTACTATCTTTTCAGTTACATTTATATTTTACCTTAAGCATGTTGCAGTCTATTTTTTTGTTGCATTTTCCTTTATTACCAGTTCTTTACATACATTCCTATTTGATAGTTCTATGTTACAACATACATAAATTGTAGGGTTGTACTTTGCTCCTTTCCTGATTGGATCGTTGCAGGTGAAATTACTGAGGAAGAGTTACTTTGCAACTCATACTATGGATCTGCCCCTGAGACGCTAGCTCACATCCTAGAGGATGTCCCTGCTAAGGAATACCCTATAGGTTAGCTTACATTTAGTATTTGAATTTGTTTTGTAATAAATAGTTAACATTCATTTTGTTGGATTTGTCTCCAGTTACTCTTGCTTTGGGAATGTAACTAAAATGACATCTTGGACTTATTCTAGTTTATCTCGATATAGATGCTGTGATTATTACGATTCAATATATTATAATGATTGAAGGTTTAGAACAGCTTACTATGCGGTGTCTCATATCGTAGGCTGGATGTGTCTGACTCGTATCCGAATATTTGGGAGAGGGTCGTGACATATTTTTAGTGGTGGCCCATGTAGGTCTGCCTAATAACACTTAGGACATATATGTTAATTAGGGGACTTGTTAGATTAAGAAGAATCATCACAGCATAGGACCGGTAGTAAATATACTTAGGATTTTTTTTTTTGCCTAGATAGATTATTTATTTGTTTTCTTGCAATCTTTTGCTCATCCTGGACCACAAGGGGATATAAAACTTACTCCACCACTTGTCATCCCTGGTGTCCCTGCTATCATTCCATCCACTGATCCTATCATCTAGACTCCTCATACTCAACTTACACCTACCCTTCCACCTGCACCAGGCCTTATCCCAGCATATGCTACTGTCACCTTTGACGGGAACCAACTCCTTGGTTTATTTCAGGGGTTCCTAGCGACCCACCAGGAGCAGACTGCCCTGCTCAAACAAAGCCTAGAGCATACAACTACCTTACCACCACCTAAAGAGCCTCAGCCCCGAGTTGGGACCGTGCAAGACTTTATAAAGCCGGGATCGAAGGAGTTTACGGGAACCGAAGGCATCATCTATGCCGAAGACTGGTTAGATGTTGTGGAGAGGAAGATCAGCGGAGCTAGACTTCCCGATGGCCTCAAAGTCGAGGCAGTAGGGTTTATGCCGACAGACCTAGCTGCTACCTGGTTCAAGAATGAACCAACTTTCACCACGGGGGAAGTCCCTGGGAGCAGTTCAAGACTGTATTCAAGAGGAAGTTCTTCTCAGCTACTGCCAGGGATGCACTTGGACGACAGTTCCAGAACCTAGAACAAGGAAACCGGTCAATTGAGGAGTACGCTGCATAGTTCAGTCGTTTGGGCCGTTTTGCCCCCAACTTAGTGTTTGCCATTTAAATCAAAAGGAAGAACTAAGAGGACTTGATTTTGATTAACAAACTAGAGAGTACAGAGAAGAGTCCTAAGAGACAATCTAAGTACAAATTTGTTTTGATCTCGGGCGTGATGATGGAGGGTTAGGAGTGTAGCAACTCTCTTTACTCCGTGGATGATCCGGACGCAGAAACTTCTCTCCTTGGTTTTAGTATAAATCCGCAGATAGCCAGTCCCGCCTCTGTATAAGGGTAGTACCCTTCTATTTATAGCCGTGCTATGGGTGCCGCATATCCCCGTGCTTGGTGGTCGCGGGGGCTCCTTCGGTAGGATACAGCTGTAACAGTAGCCGCATGGTGTGGGTGAGCCGCCACGTGGGTTCGGTTAGAATTTTTTGTTTGAAGAGATTTTGGGGCTGTTGTGCACATAACTAGGTCAATTGGACCCTCGGTCACCCCTAATTGTACGAGAAATCATCTTCGGTTGTAACAGAAAATCTTATGAGACGAGAGACGTATACTGTTGTAGTCGCATATAAGATCTCGTTGGTCTTGGTCGGAATGACCCTCTGGCTGTACGTGGACGAGGCCGCATGGGTCTTGAAGTCACATGCGTCCTCTTGTTTGGCCATGGTCAGGTGGATGCTCTGGCCGCATGATGTCGAAGCCGTATGGGCCTTTGAAGCCGCATACGTAGGACACGTGGCATGGCCCGTCTGTCGAGGCAATTAATGCACTAATGTGACTTATTGTATTTTCCTGAGTCGTCGTCTGCACGAATTTTGAAGAATCTCAGGGTGATGAGTGAGGTGTCAGAACTTCTGACAGACATCAAAATCTGTGTTAGGAGATTTTATGCGACCGTTCTGCTCTGTGGTCGTTCATGCCGCATATATGAACTGCATAGAGTCAAAGCCGCAAGGAGTCGAAACCGCATGGAGCCAGAAACGCATGGGACACATGGAGTCTAGGACGCATTGGGCAAGAGATACATGGAATGCATGGAGTCTGGGATGCATTGGGCCAGAGATGCATGGAACACATGGAGTCTGGGACGCATTGGACCGGAGACGCATGGATCTTTTATCATTTTTTGCTTTCGTGGCATTTGTACAACTGTATACTGCTAAAAGTAATTATAACGCAGCTGTCAGCGCGGATTTCAATCAGCGATACAGGATTCTAGGCGGTCAGAATGACTGTCTGTTTTGTCTGAGTCATAAATGCTCTGATGTGACTATAGGGATGATGCATCACATGACGGTATGCATCTCGGCCTGTTTGAGGGCGTCATGCGTCCGCTGCTGTTATGCGTCTACCGCAGTTATGCGTACCTTACTTATTTGTTGACCGTAAACTAGAGCGCATTGAGGGATTTTTATGTTTCTACAAGACCCCCCTCAAAGTTTTCAGACTTGGCTAAGTCTAGAATACTTTGAATAAGAAGCATGAATTCAGCACGCATTCACTGTCTATTTTTGTCATGTTGATGCATGTAGAGATTGTTGCATGGAGGGCTCTACCATGCTATCAAGTCTGCATTAAATGGCAAGATTTGATTCTATCTTTGTGCTGATTTTTTGGGATTCTGCGTCGTCTCCTGACATGGGGCTCGAGGCATCGGCTTCCGAGGAGATAAAAGAGGATCACACGGATCGATGTATTAGGTTCATCTCATTAACAACTCGGTTCATTTTCTCGATCCCTTCGCGTGGCTTTGGAGCCTATAAATAGGCAGTCAGGGGCAGAAAGAGAACTTTTATCCCCTTTCTTTATTTTCTCTCTTCCCTGTGAAGGATGTCGAAGGTTGCGACTCCCCTCACCGAAGAGTTTGTTAGGGGTGATCTCGCTCCGTGGCCTCCTGATCTGGATATTTTGCTTGGAGGTCAGGTGGACGTGGTAAGATACGATTCTGTAGGGATAGTGGAGAGACGTAGTTCAGAGGTAATATGAACATGAACTAACTTTTTCTCTGCTGGAAAAATGGAAGTATGGATTTAAATCATTTGTTTCCATTACGGGTATCCTACAGGTTTTTTTGTGTGGACCTATTACTTCTTGTGCACGATGGTGCAAGTAATAAGTTCGAGATAAGCCCTGGCATATGTGATATGGACGTGGCTATTTTTGTGGACTTAACACCGCTGATGTACCTTGCTTGGTGAGTACGGATGATAAGTTTAGACGGTGATCGATATCAGGGGTACTGTGGACGTGATGATCGATAACCAACCCAAAAGGTTTGCTCAGAGGTGCGAAGGACATGGCAAATCCTACTGGAGAATTTTTTTTGGGTGGACTTATTATTTGTTGCACATGTTGAGTGCAAATAATAAATTCGAAAAATAAACCCTATTAGAGGTAATATGGACGTAATAGGTTTAGTGGACCCATTATTTTTTTCTGCATGTTAGTGCAAGTGATAGGTTCGAGACAAGCCCTGCCAGAGGTAATATGGACGTGACAATTTTTGTGGAATTAACACCGCGGGCATACTCCGGATTGGGTACGGGTGATAAGTTGGAAGACAATCGATATCAGAGGTAATATGAACGTGATGATCGATAGCCAATATCAGAGATGTTTGCTCATAGGTAATATGGACGTGACAAACTCTACCGGACTAGTGTATTAGAGCGACAGTCTAGAGGTCATGTGGATATGAACCAGCGCCCAGGAAGATACGATTTAGTTTGGTGATAGAGGAGTACCAGTCTGATTTAGACGTAGTACTTTTTGAGAAACTTGCCATTGATAGGCATCATGAGTAAGTCGCCGTTGGGTTTCGCCAACCGGTAAGCGCTATTGAAAAATACGGTTTCCACGATGAACGGGCCTTCCTATTTAGGTTGGAATTTGTCTGCTGTCATGTGGGTCATAACCATGAGTCTTCTTATTGTTAAGACGAGGTCACCAACTTGAAACATCCTTTGTTTTATCCGTTTGTTGAAGGCTCCAGAGAGACGTGTTTGATACAACTCTATGCGTTATTGAGCTAAGAGCCGTGTTTCATCGAGTGCTTCTAATTCCTGTAGCCTTCGGCGGTGATTGTAGTCGATGGTTAGTTGGTGGAAGAGGGCCACTCGAAGTGAAGGGATCTGGATTTCGAGAGGAAGGACCGCTTCGCTCCCATAGACCAGAGAGAAGGGTGTACTGCCAGTAGCTACCCGAACCGTTGTACGGTAGGCCCACAGACATTCTCCGAGTTTTTCGTTCCAGTCGCGCTTGTTGGACACCAAAAACTTTTTAAGGAGATTGATGATAGTTTTGTTGAACGCCTCGGCCAATCCATTAGCTGCTGGGTTGTAGGCGGTTGATGCCACGTTCTGGATGCAATTTTTATCGCAAAACCAATAAAAGCATGACTTGCGAACTGCGGACCATTGTCGTGGATGATCCTCCGTGGCAAGCCGAAGCGATAGATAACGTAATGCTTGATGAAGCTAATCTCGTTCGGTATTTTGACTTCAACGAGTGGAACTGCTTCCTCCGACTTGGAGAAGTAATCTGTGATGACCAGAATAAACCGATGTCTCTTAGACGAAGGTGGGCTTATCGGTCCGATGATGTCCAATCCCCACACTTCGAGCGACCAGGATGATACAGTTGGGTGTAGAAACTCGGAGGATTGATGGATAAAATTTGCGTGGATTTGGCACGCTTGGCACTTTATTGCATAGTCAATAGCCTCTGCCACCATCTTTGGCCAATAGTAGCCCATTCTTCGAAGACGGTCTTGTAACTTTGGACCAAGCTGATGTGCTCCGCATACGCCATCATGAGCTTCGTGGAAGGCTTGTCTTACTTCTGCGTCCGATAGGCATCATAACAGGAGACCGTCGTAGGATCGACGATGCAAAATTTTGGTGGCTGTATCAAAATAGAACCTGAGGGAACGTCTTCTGATCGAAGCAGCTTCCTTTAGATTATCGAGAAGAATTCTATAGACTGCGTAGTCGATGAGTGGAATCCTCCAATCTTGAGTGTCGGTGTCGACCCCCGTGATGTAGCTGAGACACAAGCATAGTTTGCATTTGGGGCAGACCAGCTCTTGGTCGACCACATTGATTAGCAGGTGAGTATTTTTTGGTATTGCTAAGGAAGCGGCGAGGCCGGCCAGCGCATCTGCCTCAATATTTTGCAACCGAGGGACATGCTCAATAAAGAACATCTTGAAGGTTGAGATGATGTTAAGTGCAGCCTGGTGGTAGGGGATCAAGTCCTCGTTTCGGACTTCATACTCACCCCAGACTTATTTGACTATTAGCTGAGAATCACCGTAGGCCTCCAGGTACTCTATTCTGACTTGCTTGGTGAGCTGGAGCCCGATGATTAAGGCGTTGTACTCTTCCACATTGTTAGAACATGTTTCTGTGAGAGAGTAGGCACGATTGATGATGAGACCGTCTTAAGAGATCAGTACTATCCCGACCCCAGCGATGATGTTGCCTTTGAGTCCTGCCCATGAAGCACCGTCAAAGAACATTCGCCAAACTGCTGCTTGTGAGGTGACGTTGGCGTCTGCCACTTCGTCTGGAATCTCTTCATAGATCTTTGAGGTTTCTGACCCCGGGTGGGTTGCTAGAAAGTCGGCCAATGCCTGACCCTTGACGGCCTTCTGTGGGACGAATACCATATCACATGGAGATAATAATATTGCCTAGGTAGCCAAGCGGGAACTTAGTTACCCAGGTTTGGTCATGAGGACCCTGAGGGGGTTGACCCGCGAGATTACATGAATGGTCTGTCCAGTCATGTAGTATCGGGTTTTCTGGATGGCGAATACCAGCGCAAGTCACTCTTTCTCGACTGCGGTATATCTATCCTCTGGGCTGACCATCATCCGACTGAGGTAGTATATGGCCTGCTCGTGACATAAATCACTACTTTGGGCTAACAGGGCACCGAGAGAGTGATCCATTGCACGTACATAGAGCAGGAATGGCTTTCCCATGACTGGGGCCACCAACACAGGAGGGTTTGATATGTATTCTTTGATGTTGTCGAATGCTCGTTGGCACTCTTCATTCCAAACAAAGGAGACACCTTTCTTCATAAGCTGTGTGAATGGCTGGCAGCGTCCAGAAGGGTTTGATATGAACCTTCTGATGTATGCCAACCTCCCTTGTAGACCGCAAAGTTCCCGAAGGTTCTTTGGCAGATTCATCTCCAGGATGGCATTGGTCTTGTCAGGGTCTATATGAATGCCCCGGGCGGTGATGACGAAACCCAGAAATTTGCCGCTGGAGACTCCCATGAAGGACTTAGTAGGGTTCATCCTGAGGCGGTATGCGCGCATTAGGTCAAACACAGTCCTCAGGTCTTGGAGGTGATCGTCTTTGGATCGGCTTTTGACGACGATGTCATCGACATAACATTCTACCGTCTTGCATAGATGATTATGGAATATGGTGCTCATTGCTCGTTGGTATGTGGTGCCTGCATTCTTTAGACCGAAAGGCATGACCGTGTAGCAGTATACTCCTATCGGGGTTCGGAATGATGTATGTTTCTCGTCGTTAAGAAATATCTTGATTTGGTTGTAGCCTGAGAAGCCATCCATGAAGAACATGCGCTTGAAGCCGCAAGTGTTGTCGATCATTATGTCGGTGATCGGAAAAGAAAATTCGTCCATAGGATATGTCGCGTTTAGATCATTGAAGTCGATGCAGATTCGAATCTTCCCATTCTTCTTAATGACAGAGACGATATTGGCTACACAGTCGGGGTATTGTTCCTTGCGGATGAAGCCATTAACTATCAGCTTGTTGACTTCATCTTCGATGGAGTTTATTATGTCTATAAGAAACCGTCGTTGCTGTTGCTTGATTCATTTGACGTTTGGTAAAATATTGAGTTTGTGGACCATGATTTGGGGATCCAGTCCTGACATGTCTTCGTAGCTCCAAGCAAAGACATCGATGTATGCCTTGACGAGTTGTAATAGGGATTCTCGGTCTTCGTCAGACAAACTTTTACGGACGAAGACAGCTTTGGGGCCTGATTCATCGTCGAGGTCAACTTGTATGACTTCATCCTTTATGGGAGGTTTCCATTGTTCGAATTGCATCTCCAATTGGGAATCAAGGTGTTGGGCCCAAGGTTCCATCTCAAAGAGTTCGGATGGACCTTCGTTGTCTTCCTCAGGGTCGGTAGACACCATATTGGAGGACAGCGTTTGTCTGAGCACGTTCCCGATGCTGACATCGGAGTCCCAGGCTGAAGATTCTGACGAGTGTGAGTGTACCTCATATTCTTCGTCTGAGACCTCAGGGGTTGTAGGAGGTGTCACAATCCTAATTCATGCTTGATTTTATGGTAGTAATCCTCGGACTTGCCTGTAGGAGTGGGTAGACACAAGGGCAACCTTCGGCCTTTGCCGTAGTTCAGCCCTTTAGTGGCCTTCAGATCATATCCCATTTTTTGGATAAGATGCAGGGCTTGTGAACTATACCGATAGAGCGACATTCTGCCGATGTCAGGTTCTGGTTCTTCTTCCCCTGGGATGATGGACTGAGGACATTCTACCCTGCCGAAGATGATGAGATTATCTTCCCTCTTCCTAGGCGAGACTAGGATGTAAGAATCTTGGCTGGGGAGTATCCAGTGCGCTGTGTAGGTTGTTGTCACTTGCGTCTGCAGGTGTAAACCTAGACCATGCTCCATGGCATATAGTGTATTTAGGTGGGAGACCTCAAAATAGTCCAAAGGTAGCCCTTTATTCAGAAATTATGGCAACTTTTTATCTGGGATTACATCATCAAGGGAAGGGATATTAGCCTGAGCAGCTACATACTCCTCCAACTCGTCTTCCTCTTCAGCTACCTCCAGCGCTGGTGAAGGTTCTGACCGTTCTCGGCGCAGTTTTACTACGAGAGGTTCAGTACTTGTCGGGTCTTCCTTTGGTGCTCGACTCGATCTGCCAAGGCGAACGACCAAAGGTTCGGAAGGCATGGATGGTACTGGACTTTCCCTAGGTGGTCGGCTTGGCCTGTGAAGGCGAATGACCATAGGGTCGGAAAGAGTAAGTGGAGCCGGTTCTCTCGTTGGTGGTCGGCTCGACCCGGGGAGGCGAACGACCAAAGGCTCTGATGATGTGGAAGGAGCCGAGGGCTTAGGTGCCTTTCCTTGCAGTTTGACGACGAGGGGAGCGGCTGTGCCGAGAGTCCGAGCTTTGAGACGGATTCTCATGGGTTCCACCGGTGTAGTTGTAATCTCCGCTTCATCATCGACTTCATTGCCCTCTTTGTCTTTAGGGACTTATTTGTAGAGGATCCCGTCGGAGTAGTACACCTTGACCCCCTTGAAAGGGTCGATGTCTGCAAACTCTGTTTTGACTTCCCCTTGTTCGTCGACGTATTTAAAACACTGGTGCAGAGTCGATGGCACGATCATATGTTGGTGTAACCAAGGCCGTCCGAGAAAAACATTATATGATACGTCTACATCGATGACGTAGCAAGTAACTTCCGTTTTCAAGTCGCTAATCTGGCATTTTAGGTGGATCTTGCCCAGAGGATAGGTTCTCCCTATATTGAAGCCACTGATGGCAGAATTGGTAGCTGCCAAGCGATGCATCGAGATCCCTAAAGTTTACAGTAGGCTCCTCGGAATGATGTTGATTGACGAACCGGGATCGACGTTCATCCGGTCTACTTTTATGGCCCCAATGTACCCTGTATAGTACATGGGATGATCACGCTTGTTATTCTTCAGCAGCATGTCCTGTTGCAAAAATATAATATTGGGTACTGTGTCCCCAACGTTATTGCATTGGGGGCAGGCTGCCGGATCTTCATCTGGTGGCTTGACTTGCGCCAGATATGTGTCGACATTCTGTAATGCCTCACTGAGTGCGGCCCGAGTGTCTCTGGAGAGCCGGAGCAACTCGTAGAGTGACAACTTTGCCGATGTGTTGGTTAGCTGTGCCAAGATATCAAAGTTGTAGGGCTTCTCCAGTCCTTGAGCCGTTTCCTTGCGCAACGGCTTGTCAAAAAGAGCCTCCTTTTGCTTGGGTTTGTCTGCTGTTGGAGGCTGGGATGGTCCCGTATTAGACACTACAGGTGCAGTGGGTGTAACCGTCGGCATATCTCTTTCGTCGGAAGCGTTACAGTCCTGCTGGTAGGTCAAGCCCGACCTAGTCACCCCTGCCATGGCTTCCTCAGTGGTGGGGGACACCATAAGGAAGGACTTGGACTTCTTGTCTTTGGACTTGGTGGCAGGAGATGCCGTCGGCTGCATCAAGTCTGGAACGAGGTCCGGATGGACCCACATAACCTCTCCTCATGGTGTGGTGAGAGGTATTATCCCGGCCTTTTGGTCTCGAGCCGGTGGAAGATTGGCAACTTCCATAGTTGTCTTGGGATTGGAATTACCCTGTCTTGGGCTTCCGTTGGTGAAAAGTTGTCGAACTATAGGGATACAATATTAGCGGTAACCTTCACGTCGTCGAAATCCAAGGATAAAGCCTTGGTATCAATCAGACGTTGGATGTACCGCTTCAAAGTATAGCACTCCTGCGTCGGGTGGTGGACGTTGTGGTAGAAGTAGCAGTACTTCGGGTTCTTCATGTCTGCCGCTTCCGGTTGACGCTTGACGTCGGAGAGAAGAATCTTACCTCCTTGCATCAGCATGTCAAAGATGGGTTTGACATCACCATCTTCAAAAGAGTAGGTCTCCTTTGGTTTCAGAGGCTCTGTTTGCTTTTGTTCAAGCTTCTTGGTTACGTTGGCGACCATAGCCTGCTTTTCCTTTGCATCGCGGCTGCTGTTGCCGCTGTTGCTGTTGTTGGCGGGACGTTTACCTTTTTTCTCAGTCGTAGGGATATGGATTCCCAAGTGCCGAGCGTCTTTGAGCTTCTTTTCAGCGTTGATATCACTTATAATGAATGTTGTCCAGTCCTTGGACTGGCTCTCGCCCACCCAGAGGCTGACTGTCAGAAGCATATTTTTCAGCTATATCTTCATTAGTGTGGCATCGGGATTGCCAAGAGGCAACCTTAGCACCGCCTATCGGAAGCGCTCGATGTAATTTCGTGTTGGTTCCTTTTTACCATGGGCGACGTCCATCAGAGACGACATCGTCATGTCATTTTCAGCCTCATAGAATCTGTTGAGGAACAGACGCTTGAGTTCATCAAATGACGAGATGCAGTTATCTTTGAGACTGCAGAACCAGTCAAAAGCTACCCCCGATAATGACCCGACGAAGGGTCTGGTAAGGATAGCGTCATTGCGGGGTAAGTATCCCGTTGTGATCTCAAAGTAGCTCATGAACCGGCAAGGGGAGGACTTCCCGTCGAATGGGTTGATGTTGAAGGGTTTATACTTGGATGGATATGGTACATCCCTCCATTCTATCGGGTATGGTTTTCGTACCCCAAGATCGCGGAACGAGTCCCGATTGCCCATAGAATCTAGGCGAGCCCAGAGTTGTCGGACCTCTCTCATTGCTTCTTTGGCCTCGTCTGCCGCTGATGAGCCGGATAGGGGAGGATTATCGCCCGCGGATGGGGCATTTGTGTTTGAATCCCCGTTAGTCCCGGGGTCCAAGTTTGCTTGCCCTGACGCCCTTGCTTATTGGGGGACCATGTTTGCCTTAATTTTCAGCATTGTCTGGGTCAAGGCTTGCATTGATTCCCTCATCGTATGCATCATAGCCTCGAGAACCTCAAGGCGTTGTCAGTCACCGGGGCCTTCATCGTCGGCCATGTAAACTGTTCTTTCTTGGGAAGAAACTGATGGGGGAGTTGAGGCCGTGCCTCCTGTTTCCTACCCTTGTAGTAGGTATTCTTCGCGGAGAGAAGGTGACGTTGTATCCTCCTCAGATTCGGAGGGGATATTACCTCTAGTGTAGAAGATAATGTTGTCTTGATAAGGGCAGCTACCTTCAGAGATATCGGGATCCTTCCCGTGGGGATCATTGTCTCCTTGGAACCCCAGATTATTGCGTACCTCCAGGGGACACTACCCACAGCTTGGGCCACCACCAGGGGTTCTGAAGAAGAACAACCCCAAGAGCTGGTAGCTTCCTCCTTGATCGGGTTCCCTGGAAGACGCCTTCCGTGGGTGTCGTTGTCAGCCCTCCGGGTAATCGCCTTCGCGATGCAGTGGTAGAGAGCGTCGGACTGGAGGTGTTTGACTGCTTTCTTCCCTTGATAGCGAGAAGCCTGCCATTTGAGTAGCATAAGGCGGAGAACAACTGCTCCTCTTCTGATACTTGCACCTGATCTCCGGGTTGCTGTCGATTAGGTGCTTTCCGGTGCAGTCGGCTGAAGGCCGATTGCCTGTCTGTGAGTACTGCTGTTTTATTGCAGCAGCAGTCGATGATAATATTGGCGCAGCAGTCACTGGAAGAGGGCACGTCGCATGTCGTAGTGGTTTCCCTCTCTTTGCGCTTGTGAGTGATCACTTCACGCAAGTCATGCGAAGGGTGTTTCACCTTTGCATCCTCTTTGCGAGTCTGGGTATCCCGAGCATGCGGACGTGCAGATGATGCATTTGCTCCCGGACTTGGGGTTCGTACACGAACTTATGACGAGGTACTGGTGGATGACTTTTGGAATGAACCCTGTCCGCTGGTCCCTGTGGGTTGGACGCATGGGTCAGTTCTGTACAACTTTTTGTCAGAGGCCCGCGTAGTAGTTAGCGATGCATGTTGGCGGTCAGTCGCATGAGCAGTTGCTTGATCTCGACGAGCTCGCACTGCCCTAGATATCTTCAATTTAGCACTCGCAGGCACATAGTAAGAAGAGTCCATATTTGGGTTTTTGTCACTCTCAGTAGGTTGCATAGGATCTGCGCCGCGTGAGATACGGTCGAAAACATAAGTTCTGTTGTTGTCAGAGCCGCAAGCGGCTGTCTGCCTGCGATTGTGAGTTGATGTCGCATGGAAAATATTATGCGACATCCTTCTTGGATGCATAGGCCCTGACCCAGCCCCAGAACGTCTGGCATCGTAGTATTTTTCTTTGCCAGATTCCGAGTGCTGAGCAGTTCCTGCGCCAACCGAGGATGCCGCATAAACGTGGACTTCCTCTGCAACAGACTGAGAGGCGGAGATCACCTCCTCCGGAGTTGGGCGAGGCGTAGTGGACTTTGCTACCCACGTTCTGTGGGTTATCTTGGGCTTGCCTTGCCTTGGCGAAGGATTCACACTTCCTTCAGAGAGCATTTCCTCAAACGCTTGCTAGTCGAAGCGAACTACCAGCATCTTTTGTGTTGAGCCAAGTTTGGCTGCGACGGATTGCGTCACCATTTTTTTAACAGAGAAGAATTTAGTCCCCAGCAGAGTCTCCATCGTGTTTTCCATTTAAATCAAAAGGAAGAACTAAGAGGACTTGATTTTGATTAACAAACTAGAGAGTACTTAGAATAGTCCTAAGAGACAATCTAAGTACAAATTTATTTTGATCTAGGGGGTGACGATGGTGGGTTATGAGTGTAGCAACTCTCTTTACTCCGTGGACGATCCGGACGCAAAAACTTCTCTTCTTGGTTTTAGTGTGAATCCGCAGATAGCCAGCCCCGCCTTTGTATAGGGGTAGTACCCTACTATTTATAGCCGTGCTATGGGTGCCGCATATCCCCGTGCTTGGTGGCCGTGGGGGCTCCTTCAGTAGGATGTGGCCGTAACGTAGCGGCATGGTATGGGCGAGCCGCCACGTGGGTTCGGTTAAGATTTTCTGTTTAAAGAGATCTCGGGGCTATTATGCGCATAACTAAGTCAATTGGACACTCGGTCACCCCTAACTACACGAGAAATTATCTTCGGTTGTAACAGAAAATCTTGTGAGACGAGAGCCGCATACTGTTGTAGTCGCCTAGAAGATCTCGTTGGTCTTGGTCGGAATGACCCTCTGGTTGTACATAGACGAGGCCGCATGGGTCTTGAAGTCGCATGCTTCCTCTTGTTTGGCCTTGGTCAGGTGGACGCTCTGGCCGCATGATGTTGAAGCTGCATGGGTCTTTGAAGCCGCATACGTAGGATACGTGGCATGGCCCTTCTGTCGAGGCAATTAATGCACTGATGTAACTTATTGTATTTTACTGAGTCATCGTCTGCACGGATTTTGAAGCATCTCAGGGTGATGAGTGAAGTGTCAGAACTTCTGACAGACATCAAAATCTGTGTCTGGAGGTTTTATTCGACCGCCCTGCTCTGTGGTTGTTTAGGCCGTACATGTGAACTGCATGGAGTCACAGCCGCATGGAGTCAAAATCGCACGGAGCCAGAAATGCATGGGGCGCATGGAGTCTGAGACACATTAGGCCAGAGACGCATGGAACGCATGGAGTCTGGGACGCATTGGGCCAGAGATGCATGGAACACATTGGACCAGAGACACATGGATCTTTTGTCGTTTTCTGCTTTCGTAGCATTTGAATAGCTGTATACTGCCAAAAGTAATTATAACTCAGCTGTCAGCGCGGATTCCAATCAGCAGTACCGGATTCGAGGCGGTCATAATGACTGTCTGTTTTGTCAGAGTCATAAATGCTCTGATGTGACTGTAGGGATGTTACATCACAGGACGGTATGCGTCTCAACCTATCCGAGGGCGTCATGCGTCCTCTGCTGTTATGCGTACCTTACTTATTTGTTGATTGTAAACTGGAGCGCATGGAGAGATTTTTATGCTTCTACTCTTAGTTGTAGACCCTGAGGATATGGTGAGTAGGTTCCGCTACGGACTTGCTCTAGAGATTAGCGTCTTACTGACGTTCAGTGAAGCTACGAGCTACGAGCTACTATCAGAGCCTGGAGTTAGCACGGAGTTTAGAGGCTCGTCTGATGGCCTGTAACAAGAGGCCGTATGCTAGCACCATCCATTATGAGAGTCCTGCCAAGTGCCCTGTATTCCAGTCTAAACCACCTGTACATCAGCAACATCAGCTTTATCGCCTACCTGCGCCCCAGTAGCAGCAGTAACATCCACCGATTAGAGCTCCAGCACCGCAGCGGAGGCATGCTCCCATAATTTGTGCATTTTGTAAGAGGCCAGTACATGCAGCTGACATCTGTCGAAAGAAACTCGGGCAATGTCTTGCATGTGGATATTCTGTACATCAGCTCCGGGAATGTCCATCAGCCCACCCTAGAGGAGGAGCACCACCAGGATATGCTGCACCTCATCCTAGAGCACCGCTTCCGACCCAGCAGCAGAGGTTCGGTCAGCACCAGCAGCATAGAGCGGCTCAAGGGAGAGCCTATACTATGGCTATTGACGCACCAGAGCCAGTACCGTAGATAATATCGGAGCCAGAGCAGTAGCCAGTAGCTGACATCATCACAGGTCTTATTTCACTACATTCTTATCCAGCTACTGCATTATTTGATTCTGGTTCTTCACACAGTTTTCTATCGCTTGAATTTGTACATAGACATAATCTTATCACTAGACCCACTAAGAGAATTGGTAGAGTTATGACTGGAGGGGGAGCAGTATCCATTAGTGATATGTATAGCTGCCCTATCATTATAGATGGGAGAGAGTTTAGGTCACAATTTTTCATAATACCTCTTCCCGGGTACGATGTTGTAATGGGAATGGACTTAGTGACTCACATGCAGTCACAGATTATTTCGGGGGCAGTATATTGTTCAGTCCCCCAGGTAAGGAGGAGTTTAGAGTGAGAAGAGCTATGCCAGAGATTATGGGCGAGACCAACTTTGCTTCTACAGTTGAAGAGCAAGTACCTCCCCATCCTATCATCACGGAATTCATGGATGTCTTTCCAGAAGATCTTCCAAGTCTTTCGCCTAACAGAGATGTGGAGTTCTCTATAGATCTGATTCCGGGATCAAAACTGATATCTCAGAGCTGCTATAGAGTGAATTCCAAAGAATCCAAGGAGATGAAGGACCAGATCGACGAGTTGTTGAGCAAGGGCTTCATCAGATCCATAATGTCGCCATGGGAAGTGCCAGTTCTTTTTGTACCAAAAAAGGATGGCACAGATCGGATGTGCATCGACTATAGGGCCTTGAACAATATTACTATCAAGAACATATGTCCTTGAGCAGGGCAAAGGTGTTCTTGAAGATAGATCTGAGATCGGGATACCATCAGGTGAAGGTGAGGGCTGAAGACATTCTGAAGACTGCATTCAACACCAGATACGGGCAATATGAGTTCCTAGTTATGCCTTTCGGACTCACAAAAGCACCTGCCATCTTCATGAACCTTATGAACAAGGTTTTCCATGAGTATCTGGATAAGTTTGTCGTATTATTCATTGATGACATACTTATTTATTCAATAACTCCTGAGGAACATGTTGAGCACTTATATATAGTACTGGGGATTCTAAGGAAGGAGAAGTTGTACGGCAAGCTATCAAAGTGCAAGTTCTTCTTAGACCAAGTAGAGTTTCTTGGTCATGTGGTCACATGAGATGGTATTGCAGTGGATTCGAAGAAAATTGCAGCAGTCGAGACATGGACTACTCCAAAATTAGTTGCAGAGATCAGGAGTTTTCTGGGTTTAGCTGGCTACTACCGAAAGTTCGTAAAGTATTTTGCAAAAATGGCCGAGCCTATGACCAAGATAACAAGGAAGAATGAGGAGTACATCTGGACAAAGGAGTGCCAGGCAGCATTTGAGGAGCTGAAGAAAAGATTGACGAACGCACCAGTATTGGCATTACCTTCGGGAGGCAGAGGATTTTCTATCTACAGTGATGCCTCAGGGAAGGGGTTGGGATGCGTTCTCTAGCAGAATGGGAAAGTAATTGCTTATGCATCTAGGCAATTACGGACTCATGAGAAAAACTACCCTACCCACGACTTGGAGCTAGCAGCAGTAATATTCGCTCTGAAACCGTGAAAATACTATTTATACGGAGAGCGTGTGAAAATCTTCACAGACCACAAGAGCTTGAAGTATCTGTTTACCCAGAAAGAACTGAATATGAGGCAACAAAGATGGCTAGAGCTGATAAAGGATTTTGATATTGACCTCCAGTATCACCCTGGAAAGGCAAATGTTGTTGCGGATGCACTTAGCAGATACCCAGTGGATATGTATCTGACTACGAATAGATATCTACTTGAGGACTTGGAGAAGCTCGGTATAGAGATTATTCTACCTGGAGCAGAGATGCAGATTATGAGCATGCAGATCCAGTCCAGTCTAATGGAGAAGATCAAGTAGACTCTGTTCCTTGATACTAGGCTTTGTCAACTAAGAGCACATATAGATGCATGACTTCTAGATGATTTCAGTATAGCTGATGATGGATCGTTGAGGCATGGAACTAAATTGTGTGTAGCGGAAGGCAGTTTGAGAGAGAAGATTATGCAGGAAGCTCACCAGTCGCAATATTCCATACATCCTGATGCCAATAAGATGTACAAGGATATACGGGAACATATCTGGTGGTACGACATGAAGAGGGACGTTGCCAGATTCGTTTCCCGATGTCTTGTCTGCCAACATGTAAAGGCAGAGAGATAGAGACCAGCTGGATTGCTACAGCCTTTACCCATTCCGAAGTGGAAATGAGAACACATCACAATGGACTTCGTCTCGGGACTTCCTCGTTCCTAAGGAGGGAAGGATGCCATTTGGGTCATAGTCGATAGACTGACCAAATCAGCTCATTTTATTCCCTTCAAAGTGGGACTTTCTACTTAGAAGTTGGCGGAACTGTATATGAGACAGATAGTGCGGATTCAGGAGTCCCATTGAGCATAGTGTCTGACAGAGACAGCCGATTCACTTTGCACTTTTGGAAGAGCCTGTAGGAAGGACTTGGTACTCAATTAAAATTCAACATTACATACCATCCTCAGACAGATGGATAGTCTGAAAGGACGATACAGACTTTGGAGGACATGCTGCGGACTTGCGCATTGGATTTCGGCGGATCATGGGAGGATCATCTGCACTTGGTAGAGTTCTCATACAACAACAGCTACCAAGCTATCATTGTGATGACACCGTTCGAGGCGCTTTACGGACGACAATGCAGGATACCGCTTCCTTGGGACGATGTTGGAGAGAGAGTCATGCTTGGACCAGATATGATCACAGAGGCAACAGACAAGGTCAAGATGATCAGAGACAAACTCAGGGTTGCCCAAGACAGGCAGAAACATTGGGCCAATAGCAGTTGAAGACCCTTAGAGTTCACTGATGGTGATATGGTGTTTGTGAAAATATCTCATACTCGAGGAATGATCAAATTTGGTCAAGGGGAGAAACTGAGTCCCAGATATATTGGACCCTTCACTATACTTAGCAGAGTTGGAGAGGTGGCTTACAGAGTTGCATTGCCATCAAACTTGGATGGCGTCCACAGTATCTTCCACGTTTCTCAGCTGAGGAGGTACATTCTAGACTCCAGTCACGTCTTGGATCACTCGGAGCTGGAGGTCAGGCCTTTAGGCGGCCAATATTTGGGACGCATGGATGTTGCTTTTGCTCTGCGGCATTGTCATCCTGCGGCCTGGTTTCTTTGGAGTCGACTTTAGGGCGCATGTTTGTTGATCGCATGGGTCTAGATTTTTCATGCTTCTACAAAGACATAGCAGAGGTTGGGGTTAGTTTAGGGTTTTGCTTTGGTTTTGGAGCTTGTGTGCTATTGTGTCCTCGGGGTCGGACCCGAGGTAGGACACAGAGATATTTTTTTTTCTGTGGAGTTCTGGATTCGTATATGAGTGTCGGACACGAAGAATAGGTTGATGTGATATATTGGAAATGAAGAAAATGGGTTGGATACGAATACCCGCGGTCAAGCCCGAGGCTGACATGGCTTGGTGGACACACGGACACAGGAACGTGTATTGGCTAGTGGTAGTGATGATGGTTGTTGGATGTTTGTATTTTGGAAATGGGTTAGAATTATTTGGGAAAGCAAGAAAAAATTTTGAGAGAGAGAGAGAGGATAAGATGAGGAATGGGTCTAACACTGTTATACCCTTGGTCCGGGTTGCATGGAGGCATCACTCTCCGGGAGAATCGACTTTGGAGAGAGAGAGAGAGAGAGAGAGGATAAGATGATGAATGAATATCCTTACCTTTTTTAGGTATGATTGTTGTACACTACCTTTGAAAATTTTGAGGACAAAATTTTTCAAGGAGGAAAGTTTTGTAACTCTTTAAACTTTTATAAATATTTAAAGTTGAATTATTAAATTATTAATATTAATATTTATGTATATTTATAAATTTTCTTAATTACTTAGTGCCAACAAAATTAATTTTTTATTTATTTTGTGTATATTTGTGGTTCCACACAAGTCTAAAAACTTGCTAACTTGGAGCTAGTATGCACCATACATACATGGTGCATGGTACTATTCACACCGATACTTCCAGCACACTTTGTGAGCACATTGTGACCTTTAGCTTTAGCTTAGCTTTGGTACTTTAAATGCATATAGTTATATATTACATTAGAATGTGTAATAGTCTTAGGTGTAAATAGTGGAAAATTGGAGGACTTATTAAGTGTTTCAATTCACAATTGCTGGGAGAGTGGGAGCAATTGGATTAAAATCCAATGAGTTTTGAATAATGAATGAACCGTTTGCATTTGAATGGAGAGGAGAGAGAGATACTCTCATTTCAAGCTCTGTAACTGATTGCCATTTATGTTTCTGCTCATATTTTCGAGCTGCCCAAACGAACTCATCAAATTTTTTCCTACGAACTATATATATAGGTTCCCTCCCTCTTCACTTCATCTTCACAATCCACCTTGGCAAAGCTATGCCGAACCCCCTCCTCCCTTCCAATCATCTTCCCGTAGCCGACAAGCGCCGAGACAGCAGTGACGACGAACACGACGAGCCGCGTGGCAACGACGACAACCGAACCAAGCGCTGACGACGGCGAGGCTGTGACTGAACTTCTCGAGAACCAGATTCACGGACCGAACATGACACTGTGGAGACCCGACACGCCTTGATACGTACCGTGCAGAGATTTGTACGAAGCCGTGTCCAGATTCGTGTCTTTTGGTGTCGGGTTGGGTAGTGTAGTGTCCACTTACTGTTATTTTAGTTTCTTGCATGTGATGTTTATTTGATAGTACTGTAGATTAGGTACTGTGGTGCTGTTCTTTTGAGAGTTAAGTTTCAGATTAGTTTTCCTATTTTAAATATTTGAGTTACTGCTATCGTAGTTTTAGAAGATATGGTTGTTGATGAAGGTTTTGCTATATTTAGATTTAGAGATGCAATTCAGCTATAAAAATAAACTAGTGTTTAGTTGTTATTGATTTAAGACAGAATTAAGAGTGCTTAAATAAGGGTTAAGGGTATATTTGGTTAGTTAGACATTATCTAATTGTAGAATCTAAGTTGTATTCTCTTTTGAACACAGTGAGAGGACCCGGGATATTATCTTTTCTTAGTTCTATACCCTATCGTAGAGAAGACAAGTACACTATATCTTTTACTAAACTGAACATGAACTATAACTTGTATGTTGAACATTCAGGACATGTTTTCTTCTTATTACCAGTTAAATTTACTTTCCAAAATAAGTTATATTTAATTTTCGTAATTCGTTTTACTTTACACTAGTTACCTTTACTTTCTCAGTTGTGTCTTTATTTATTCCTGTTTTCTTTTGTACATGGGATTGGGAAAAAGAATAGTTAAATACATGATCAAAGTCCATAGTGTAATATTAGTGGATAGCTTAATTCACATGGCACACCTGTAAATTTTTCCGAATCGACTATATGTCATATCAGTTGCATTTATTTTTACCGTCCTATTAGCCGATCATGTATTTACTATCTTTTCAGTTACATTTATTTTTAACTTAAACATGTTGCAGTCTATTTTTGTTGTTGCATTTTTCTTTATTACCAGTTCTTTACATACATTCCTATTTGATAGTTCTATGTTACAGCATACGTAAATTGTAGGGTTGTACTTTGCTCCTTTTCTGATTGGATCGTTGCAGGTGAATTGACTGAGGAGGAGTTGCTTTGCAACTCATACTATAGATCTGCCCCTGAGACGCTAGCTCACATCCCAGAGGATGTCCCTGCTAAGGAATACCCTATAGCTTAGCTTACATTTAGTATTTGAATTTGGTTTTTAATAAATACTTAACATTCATTTTGCTAGATTTGTCTCCAGTTACTCTTGCTTTGAGAATGTAACTAAAATGACATCTTGGACTTATTCTAGTTTATCTCGATATAGATGTTGTTATTACGGATTCGCTAAATTGAACAAGTCCTTCGTTATGATTCAATATATTGTAATGATTGAAGGTTTAGAACAGCTTACTATGCGGTGTCTCGTAGCGTAGGCTAGATGTGTCTGACTCGTACCCGAATATTCCGGAGAGGGTCGTGACAATGGCCGTCGCCGCCGACGAGGCGGAGCAGGGCCTTGAGAGGCAGTGATTTGCGGTGGCGGCAACGGACTCGCCTTAGGCAGTGGAGATCTGCGGCGGCGCGAGGTTGGGGACATCTGGGAACGACAGTTGTTAGGGAGGCTCGATTTTGCGTCGCTGGAGTTCACGTGCGACGGAGTGTTGGTGCCTCTCGACGGGCGCAGCCAATCTTCTGGTTCGACGAGGCAGGGCGACGGTGTCGAGAGATTTTTCAACTCGGCGTCGTTGATGCACCACCGTCCGTCCACCCCAGACAACTAGCGATGGACGCACCACCACGTCGAGCCCTAGACGCCGGAGGGAACTCGAACACAGGTCGATGAACTCGAGTCCTCGACAAACTCGGACACAGGATGACACGAACAATATTTGGGAGGACACAGTTGGACACGAACAATGTGGACACAGTTAAAAAAAATACTTTCTAAAAATATTTTTCCAAACAAGATCTTCAAAATTTATACTCTTAAAATCACTTTCCAGATAAAAGTAACCATACGCAAAGCCAAAAGTTCTATATTCAGAAAACAGCTTTATAACTTACTTTCTGAAAACTGTGTTCAGAACAAAATTTCAGAAAACTATCCAGACGGACCTTAGTCCGTCTTAATTAGACTTTGCAATATATTGCACAATTAATGTATAAGAAGAAAGCAAACAAGTACACACATACAAAAAAGATAAAACTTAAAATAAATCTAATTCAATCACTACAAAGTCTACTTAACCAAAGCAGAAACTCCAAACTAACCCCGATGACACAATACTCGGACACGAATCTAAAACTCATTCAAGAAAAAACCCATCTCTATCTCCTGCCTCGGGTCCGACCCCGATGACACGATAGGACACAAACTCCAAAACCAAAGCAGAAACTCTAAACTAACCCCAACCTCCTCTCTGTCTCCACCGCTGCCGCGGCCCAGTCTCCAGCCTCGTCCGTCACCCTATCTCTGTCAATCATCCAGATCTGACGTCGTGCAGTCCTTCGGTGCCTCGTGCTCCAGTCGAGCACAGGCTCCAGCTGTCCGGTCCTCTCCCACCGCTTCCTCCGCTCCAGTCTTTCCCCGGTGGCCAAACCTCGACCTTCCTCGACGCTCGGAATGAAGTCAGTGACCAGATCTCAGCGCTCTCGAGCCACCGCCGGTAGCTCCCCCGCGACCATGAACTCGATCCAGATAGCTGGAACCGCAGCCGAACTGAGCGCCTACGTTCCCCCTCATCGGCCCTGATCCGTCGCCCCCATTCGATCTCGAGGCGAGCCACCTCTGGATCCCAGCCACCCATCCGATTTCGCATCTCTGGCATGCCTCCGAGCGCGACCCCTCCGGCAGTAGTGGAGCTGCCTCTATCCCATTTGGCTCTTCATTCATTCTTCTTCTTCTTCCCTCTGTGAGTTCTTCAATTCCTCATCCTTCTCTCTCTCTTCTTAATTTCAAACTATGGGATGGTTTTTTAAGACAAACCCAAGTAAATATTTAATGAGTCCTAGGTCTGGCCCATTTAGGTTTAGAATAAAAAGTAAGAAAGTTTAATGTTGGAGTTTAAAATGTTTTGCTGGTTTTTTAGACAAATGAATAGTTTTATGGCCAGCATGGATTACTGTACCGTGCCAGAGCCCATCAAGAGTTTAGTTAAGCTCATCAAGAATATAATTATCTCGATTGAATTTAATGTTTGGACCTTAAGCCCACTAGCTTATAAAAACTCAATTTTAATGTTTTGAACTAGTATTATTACACTTTTTTAAGACTATTTGATATTACTTTCCTTTTAGATTAGATATATTGATATTATTTCCCTGTTATGAAAGTGTCGTTAAAAACTCTTTAACGACACTTTCAAAACTCATTAACGACACTTTCAGGGAGGTATTTTTAACTTTTAATCTAACATGGAGGTAATACCAACTAGTATATACGCACGTGCGTTGCACGTATTTCATATTACTTGAAAAAAATAATAGTTTATTAAAAGAGCAACCGGCAATTTTTTAATTTTATTATAGGTGAAAATATAATAGGGAAAGTTGGAAGAAATTAAATGACGAAAATATAAAAATTTCTCGTATCTCTTGGGTTCATGTGCCTACTTTGCATGCATGCTTTATTAACTTTTGTTTTATTCTCCAAACTACCTACTTTGCATGCATGCATATATTTGTTTTATTAACTATCATTCCCCAAGTTGCCTCATGCATGCATACATACATTTAATACGTATTTAATTACTGTTTTTAATTACTTAGATATCCTTATCAACGTTAATACATATTGAAATGTAATGAAGGGTATTTTTGGAACGAAAAACTTTCACGGTGAAGCCTAGTTTTGGCATTATATAGTAGAATAGATTTAATTACTGTTTTTAATTACTTAGATATCCTTATCAACGTTAATACATATTGAAATGTAATGAAGGGTATTTTTGGAACGAAAAACTTTCACGGTGAAGCCTAGTTTTGGCATTATATAGTAGAATAGATTTAATTACTGTTTTTAATTACTTAGATATCCTTATCAACGTTAATACATATTGAAATGTAATGAAGGGTATTTTTGGAACGAAAAACTTTCACGGTGAAGCCTAGTTTTGACATTATATAGTAGAATAGATAGGTTAATGGTTCAACCCTTCGAATTCTTTGGTAACAATTTAAAAGACTTAGCAAGTAGCATGAACCCTTTGATTTCCGTAAATGGTTGTCATTATTGCATCTCTTAAATGGTTGTCAGTGGAATTTATTGTAAGTATTCTTTTTAATTACTAAATATGTTGAAGGGTATTTTTGGAACGAAAAACTTTCACGGTGAAGTCTAGTTTTGGCATTATATAGTAGAATAGATAGGTTAATGGTTCAACCCTTCGAATTCTTTGGTAACAATTTAAAATACTTAGCAAGTAGCATGAATCCTTTGATTTCCGTAAATGGTTGTCATTATTGCATCTCTTAAATGGTTGTCAGTGGAATTTATTGTAGGTATTTTTTTTAATTACTAAATATGTTGAAGGGTATTTTTGGAACGAAAATTTTTCACGGTGAAGCCTAGTTTTGGCATTATATAGTAGATATACCTCATCTAAGATGGAGATAATATCAAATAGTCCCTTTTTTTTATTAATGAGAACTGGACTTGTATTTTTAATAAATTAAAAGAATTTGGCTTTTGGCTTATATCAAGTAATGGGTTTAGTGTCTATAATGAATATTTCTAAAAGGCTTTACATTGAATCAGTACTCATATAGGCTTTTCAAGTATGCTTTCTAATATAAGTAGCTTTATAAATAGTTTATAAATAATGGACTTTATTTATATAACTATTTTGGGATCTAGCTTAGTTAAGGTACGAGTTCTCTTAGTGTAGTTTCTTTTCTCAAACATTGTCTAATCTGTATATTTCCACGTCTCTTTGTTGGTCGTTGCGGACCAGAATATTTGAATTCATGTCGGTCTCCAAGACCGGGCTTATTTATATCGAACTGGGCTAGTTCGACTGTTCTGGACTCAATGGAACTGACTATTTCCTCATTTGGGATCAACTTGGAAAGTGTAGCATCTGAACCTATTCCGTGTCAACACGTTTGTGTCACGCACGTCGAATCCAAACTAACTGAGACAAGTACTTACTTTGATTACTCAGTTTCTGATAGTTTCTCTAACTCATGATCTAGATATGCATTACTTGAGATTGATACACATGTTACACGAGATTAGAGTTATATGGATTCATAGTTGTGATTATCGTGGTTTCATGCTTATCATATTTTTTCATGATTATTGTGCTCGTGATTATCATCTTTTGCATTATTATCATGCTTGTGATTATCGTATATTTCGTGATTATCATGTTTCGTGAATCTTCATGTCGTGACTCAAATCCATGAGTACTAGTCGGGAGAGAAAATACTAAGTAGATATGTGATCAAATCCTAATTAATTTCTTGTGGATAGTTAATCATACAATTCACGTATGTTTGAGACGTACCTTTCGTGTCTTCGTATGGATAGCCCTTGATACGATGTGTCATACTCTTAGTGTGGATAGCCATAAATACGATGTGTCGTATTATCCTATTCGATCACATATCAAACTTGGTACTTCAAAACATATAGTTAGATACAGTTTTACTTTTTACCCTTATTCTTGTTGTCACATGATGTGATTGCTCGTGTCTACTTGTTTCTCTTTACTTGTCTTACCATGATTCTACTTTTACCTGCTTATCATGTATTTTATTTCTATTTTCTGTTTACAATTTCTATCATGTTATGAATAGTTTATCATGTCTGTACTTGCTCCAATCATGACTGAATAACCATATTTTTAGTAGATATTGTGCCCCATGTTCTTGGACTTCAGGATGATGCTAGTTGAGACCGATCTTGATGTACCATTGACTGTGAGTCGATCTCTGGAGAAATCTATGCTAGTAATTCTCTATTTTTAGTATTATGTTTTAGTTGATCGGATTTGTCGCCAAAATATTATTTGGCATGTACAAACAATTGTGGATTCTTGACTTATCACTTCGGAAGATTTTGGCAATATTGTTTTATAATTTTTCTTCCTGTTCATATCTTAATTTAGCATGTTGTGATTGAGTATATATTAATATTTGCGGGACTTGTATTTGATTATTGAGGTCTAGACAACCATCGATACTACGACGTAGGCTGGACATACACACGTACTCGTGCTCGAATTTCTGGGTACGGATCGTGTCACATTTTTATGGTGGCCTATGCATGTACCGGTCTTCGCAAATAATGCGATATCGTGGTAGTACCTAGGCTTAGTCGTATTGCTGTGAGCCTGCAATATATATGATTGATGGATTATAAGAAGATTTTAGGAAGTATGGTATTCAACCACATATTAGGATTTCTTGATAGATTCTTGGGATGACCCTTGAGAATCTTAATCAGAACCTTTCTCAAATATATTTTCACTTGCTTTTGTTTACCTTAATCTTTGATTTAGCTTGAATACTTGTCCGTTGTTGAACCTAATTCCTGCGTCGAGATGAGTTTATGGAGTAAAGAATGAATAGTGGAGTAGAAGTTGAGCTCATAATCATTTTAGATTAAGAACAAAAGAATGGTTAATCAAAATCTTATGCATGAACGTTGATAAATTTTTTGAGATTAGATTGCCAATCAAGAAACAAGAATTTGGACCAATATACTACATCAGGGCTTGGAGGATTTTATGAAATAGGTTTGTGTAGTGAATGGAAGAATAAGATATGAATTCGAAGACATAAACATGATGTTGTAAAAATCAGGCTATGAATGATTTTTATAGAATTCATAAATGATGATTGTGATTCATGAGAATTAGGAGAACGATATTGTGGATTTGTGATGCAGATGAATTTTACACAATTTTAGGGTGGTAAAAACCATTGAGGAAGATGTTCATGTCTTATCATGCTTAGGTAGCTAAGTACTTTCTAGATGATGCTCATCAAGAGACAATTATCCTATGATGAAAAGAAATTGAACTTCGTGAATAATGAAGACAAGGTAGAAGAACTGAGCATCAAAAGAATAAATTGGAGGATTGATGACTAATTTTTTTGGATTACAAAAATATTGAGGTTGTAACTTATCTGAAAAATTTGGTAAAATCGATACCAGCATACAAGATTTGGATCAATACTAACACCTGAGATTTTAAGGATGGATACGAAATAAGGACTGGTGATTCGAAGAATAAGGATTAAAAGGCAGGATTATAACCCTTCAAGATTAAGCCACCAAGTAAAGAATATTGAAAATATATTTATTGATGATATTGAAGGTTACTAAAACAAACAAAAGGTAATTTTGAAACAGATGGCCAATCTTATTCTTAGTGAAGTTAACAACATTATGTGGATAGTATAATTAAAGAAAGATGGAAACATTTCTGATACTAGAAGACTTTGCCTAATTTATTTGATGGAGTCATCGATATGTTTAAAAAAAATCTAAAAGAGTTTATATGAATTGGTAAAAACTCATAAATGATGATATTAAGGATAAAAATACCAACTTGATAAATTTTTTTTGAAGGATGAAGTCTAAATCATCAAATTCTTGGTAGTTGATAATGTGGAGGCATAATGACTAAGAAAATTGGATATCAAAATAAGGTGAACACCTTGGAGGTTAGAATTTTAGGAAATTTATTGACTATTGACATATGCAAGAAAATGTAGGATAACGACTTCATTGTAATCAAGTGAACACGAGTAGGATTTGTATTCTCTGTAATCATTCTTCTTCTTCTTCCTGTCACCTCTGTCCTACTTGCATCCTTCAACTTGACTTCCATCTAAAAACATGTTACTCTAGCATAACTAACTTATTTTTTTTCTTTGAATCTTACTATCCTCCTTACCTTTCGTAGTGGCGAAGTCTCTAGAATGAAGGAATTGGTTATCATGTGGTAATAATACATCCATAGTATGGTAATGGTATTTAGATATTGGGATGTAATTGATGAAAGAAAAATAGAACTAAGAATGAAAAATAAATCAAGAGAATAGTAGTATTATTGAATTTTTAAAAATGGTTATATTTAAAGAATTATTTTGAGTATAGATTATTTTCATATAACGAGAGTTGTATGGATTCCAAGAAAGACCTTGACGAAATAATGGTAGGATCGTATATTTAAAATTTAAGAAATTATAAAATATTTTGGGGTTATGTTCTTAAGACTGATAGAAGTACTCAATGATGATTGGAGAATTAGACACTAAATGTTTAACTCTAGAAGTTTTAAAATAATGTTGATTGATTTGAGCAAATTTTAAAATAATTTTGAGGTCACAAATTTCTGAGATTGATGTTGAAATAAGGTTAAGACACTGACATGAAGAATTTAAATATATGAATTAGAGGTTATCAAGTTATGTGATGATAAAATAAAATTGAATAAGGATTGGTAAGAGTAAACAACGAATTACTAAGAGGTGGATGAACACGAAATTTTGGATTTTGGAGTACAAAATTTAAGAACCAAGATTACGAATTGTGGAGCTTTCAAGAAGAATACCAGTTTGAGGTAAGAAACTTCTTGATGGATATTTTGAGATTTAAGTTTTAATTTACTGATGTGTAGATTTTAGATCTAGTTAAAAACAAATGTTGTAGAGTTTAAAATTTTAAAGATAATTGAGTTCAATAATGGATCATGAGATTGAGAGAAGTAAAAATATTGAGGATTTGTAATCAATATGTGGTACAGAAGCATTGTCTTAATATGATAGGGTCGTCAAGATATCGAGGTTATATAAGTATTTGTGGGATGCAAATGACCATCATCTATATCAATCACCTTTCCTCCACTCCCTTTATCCTTCTTGTCCGAGAGGCCATTTAGATGAGAATATTAAACGGTTATGCCCCAAATTTGACTTATAACTTGTCATTTTTGTATCAGGACTGGCTAGTAAAGTCATGTCCAAGTCATGCACCAATGTCTACCTTTTTCTAGTAACTAAGTTATAACCCTAAAAGGCTTTATCTATTGTAGTAGTTGCTACTCTTTTCTTAGAACTTGAGAAAGTGAGGATTATGATTACAAATTTCTTGTTTGCATCATGGATGATATATGTGAAATTCTTCTAAACTATCTCAGTTGATCATATCCTTCTGGTTATCTATAATTTTCTATCTTCGTTATACCCATCGTAGTATGAGGATTTTTTCTTGATTTTGCTTACCTTGAAATATTGTGCAAATATCACCTCCAACTCTCTCTCTCTCTTCCGGCGTTTGTGCCTACCTTCAAACTTGAAAACTTTCTAGAGGATTCAAGGACAAAGCCATGATTCCAACAAGCTATTTCTATCTCAAGCTATATATATATAAAATGGGAAGGAGGTATATATATATATATATATATATATATATATATATATATATATATATAAACTCTATTTCTTTCTTCTCGATCAATGTTTTCTTATTGAAGAAAAAAAACTCCAACGATTTATTTTACCATCCTTTCACATGACCAACCAAACATGTCTATCCTCATCATTCTTAAATTTCAAGGACAAAATTATTCTGGGGGGGTAGATTTGTAATTCCTAATTTTTTGAATTTACCAAAATTTTAGATTTTTAATTACTTTCAAATATTTTTTTAGAAAATATTCTCTTTAAAATTGTATTAATGGAATGATAATATTTTTGAGATCAAAATTTTGGTTTAGGAAAATGGTTTGAAAATCATAAATAGTTTTGACTAATAAAAGAGTTTAAGAAAAAAAGCTTGCTAATTTATCCATAATAGATTTTGGATTAACTAAATTAAAAGTTATGGTGTTTTGACTATCAAATCAATATAGGTTTAATTAAATGAATGGAATATTCATTTAGGGTTATGTTTAATGGATTTTTTAATACTAATTAAAGTAATTTATTGCTTGGAGAAGTTTCTATAAGCTTTTCCATGGTTTTTTGCCCCTCTTTGAACATTTATAGTAACCCTCCTTCCTTGCATGGGGAGAAAGCTCAACCCATTTAAGGAGAAAATTTTCCTTGCTTTACCAAATAATTGTAACCCATTTCCAAAATACCAACATCCAACAACCATCATCACTACCACTAGCCAATACACGTTCCTGTGTCCGTGTGTCCACCAAGCCGTATCAGCCTCGGGCTTGACCGCGGGTATTCGTATCCAACCCATTTTCTTTATTTCCAATATATCACATCAACCTATTCTTCGTGTCCGACACTCATACGAATCCAGAACTCCACAGAAAAAAAAAACCTATCTCTGTGTCCTACCTCAGGTCTGACCCCGAGGACACAATAGTACACAAGCTCCAAAACCAAAGCAAAACCCTAAACGAACCCCAACCTCTGCTATGTCTCTGTAGAAGCATAAAAAATCTAGACCCATGCGCTCAACAAACATGCGCCCTAAAGTCGACTCCGAAGAAATCAGGTCGTAGGATAACAATGCCGCAGAGAAAAAGCAACATCCATGCGTCCCAAATATTGGCCGCCTAAAGGCCTGACACCAAGATTACGTCTGAGAGAGAATCATGACAATTTTTTTTTTGAATGCCTCAAAAGTTTTGAACACACTTAGCGACAAGAAGCTCTCATCAGACTAATAATAACTTCCGACAAGCATGCAACGCCATGTTTACGGGGCCTCATAAGTTCGAGACTCCATGCGCTCAATGCGTATCTGGCCTCATATGTCCCAGACTCCATACTCTCCATGCGACTCTGGCCCTATGCGTTCTAAACTCCATACGTTCCGTGCTTCTCTGACCCCATTAGTTCCAGATTCCACGCATCCCTTGTGACTATGGCCCCATGCGTTCCAGACGCCATGCGTCCAATGCTTCTCAGACTCCAAACATCCAACGTGGCAAGGCTCTTTGAGATAAAATCTTTCTGTTGTGATTCTCTCCAACTAAATGCGTGCTACATGTCAAGCTGACCAAGTCACGCAAATGGAAGACTAGAACCGCTAGAATCTCCAGTAAACAACAAATCCCAATAAAACGTCCATATGGCAGCGTGCTCTGGACTCAACCCATGCTATGCGCCCACAGTTACAACCGTATTCTATTGAAGTAGTCCCCAACGGTCACCAAACAGAAGCACATGCGGCTCCTATAGTCCATCAACATGATGGCTATAAATAGAGACAACTTAGACGTCCTAAAGGTTGAATTTTTCTGCTTCAGAGAGACCATACCCCTCCAAGCAAGCTACGTACGTGCACACAAGCTTAAGAGAGAGAGAGAGAGAGAGAAGAGAAGTGAGCATCCCTCATTAACTCGTCGAACCGTCAATGGAGTAAAAGAGTCGCTGCAGTACTCGATCTCCATCGTCATACTATCCAGATAAAAAATATTATAATTAGATTGTCTGTCTATGACATCTTTGTACTCTTTTTATTTGTTATTAAATGAAGGTTTCCCAAACCAACCGTAATGGTGAACAAGGTGGCGAATCTGCTGGGGACTTCCTTCTCTGATGATGAGAAGGTCGTGATGCAGTCCGACGCATCGAAGCTGGGTCCGACCCAAAGGATTTTGGTCGTACATTTCGACCAGCAGGCCTTTGAGAAAATGCTCTCTGAGGGCGACGCTTCTCCAAGGCTGGCAAAGTCTAAGAAGACCCGCAGGACATGGGTTGCAAAGGCAGTTGTGCCTCACCTAACTGCCGAGTACGCGCTTACCGTCTTTCTCTCTCTCTGTCGCAGGGACCACACATTATGCGTCTACTTCTTATGCGGTGGCCTCTTCTAACAAGAAGAGTGCTCAGTACCTGAAGACCCGTATGACATGGGTTGTAAGGCCATTGTGCCTCACTCAACTCTGGAGCATGCTCTCCCTATCTCTCTCTCTCGGCCGCAGAGACCGCACATCATGTGTCCATTTCTCATGCGGCAGCCTCCTCGGACAAGGAAAGTGCTCAGCACTTGAGCTCTGGCTGAGGAAAACACTATAATGCCAGGAGTTCGAGTGTTAAGACACGTTCCATGCGGCCACATTAAAAGTCACATGAGGAGGACTATGAGGCACCGCTCGACGTTCGCAAGTAGATGGCTGCGTGCGGCCAAAACAGCCACCGAAGTTCCTTCTTCGACCGAATTTCATGCAACACTGATTCCATGCGCCTTGTTGAAAAAGGAGAAGATGTGAACTTGGACTCTTCATGCTACGCACCGGTGCGTGCTAGGATGAAGAAGTCTAGGGCAATGCGAGCTCACCAAGCTCAAGAAATTGCTTATTCGACCGACCTTCAGTAGGCGCCGCTTACTATGCATGCCCTTGACGAAAAGTCGTACAAAATTGATCCATGCGTCCAGCCCGCAATAGCAATCCGACATGATCGGTCTAAAGAGTCTTCCGTTCGCAACTTGGGCCAACCCCAGGACAGGAAGCAAAGTCAACATCTACGCACCCATGTGCTCGGTCTATCCGGACTCATAAGATGGATGCAAAGGTGAGTCAGCCCTTTCTTGACTTGTGCAACTTGATCAATCACAAGCGCAAAGTGAGAAAAACAACGTCGGCATACGAAGTATCCTCCCCAGGGCATCGATGTGCCAACGTTATCATCAACTGCTACTGTAACAAAATAACAGTATCTACAAAAAGGCAGTCGGCGTTCCAGTGGCTGCAACCAAAGGCACCCACCCACTTGCAACCTGGGGTACATGTGCAAGCACCGGATGAAGAGGAGCTTTCCTTTGCATTGTGCTATTCTACTCGGAAGGCCCCCTCCATGAGGGGAGGTCAGAAGTCTAGCACCTACAGTCTGTCACTCTCGGCCAGCGAGTCAAGAAGGCGTATCCAAGAAGGACATGCAACGGAACCCGCGGAAGGTGTCTTCCTGGGCACTCGCTCAAAGAAGAAGCTGTTAGCCACTGGGAGTAGTTCTTCCTCAGGACCTCACATAGCTACGCAAGCCGGGGGTTGTAATCCCTCGGACCTCTTTGATAATCCGGCGTTTCGTGAAGACGGTGATTCCCAAGGAACAGATGCTAAGGTCCCTAGGGGTAGCCACCATCGTCAAGTGGATGCAGCTTCCTACGCTGGGGGCAGTGTTCTCTCTGAGTCTGAAGAGGATGCAACTGACAACTTTTCCTGAGGACCATTCTCTGCAAGACTCTGAGGCAGGGGACGATCACGAGGGCCCCAACGATCGACAGTGCCTCGAAACCCTTGAGGTCATGATGCAGACCATAAGCGCATCAATGCAAGCCTTGACCCAGATAATGCTGTAAATCAAGTAAATATGTCCCCTCAACCAGCGAGGGCCTCTGTTCAAACAAGCATGGACCCCGGGACCAACGGGGATTCCAATGCAACCGCTACACCCGCTGGAGGTAACCATCCCCTACCCGGATCGTCTTCTCCTTCCGCAGTCAATGAAGCTCTGGAAGCAATATTGGAGGTACGGGAACTCCGGGCCCGCCTAGACTCAATGGGCAATCGGGACTCACCGTGCGAGCTTGGGATCCAACAACCGTATCCCCTCGAGTGGAGAGACGTACCGTATTCGCCCAAATACAAGCCCTTCAACTTGACTCCGTTCGATGGGAAGAGATCTCTTCGTCAGTTCACGAGTTACTTCGAAATGGCAATGGGGCATCTACCTCGCAACGATGTCCTCTTAACCAAGCTCTTTATCAGGACATTGTCTGGAATAGCCTTCGATTGGTTCTGCAGCCTCTAGAACAACTGTATTTCGTTGTTCGACGACCTCAAAGACCTTTTCTTTGCTCGGTTTTATGAAGGAGGAAATGACACGACGATGTCCTCGTTAATGGACATCACACAAAGGGATAATAGTATGTATGGGAATACATCAAGATATACAGGAAAGCGGCACTGAAGTTACCCTCGGTAACCCTGAGTCCACGCTGATAGACACCAACCGGAGGAATCTTCTTCCCACAGTCAGGCTATGGATGGACGACTCTTAGTTTAAAGACTGGACGACGTTTATCATTAAATGCTATAGGTGCTGAGAAGAAGGTGGAGGACGTCTGTCTCCTTGGGATACAGATCCCCGTCGCTGATGATGGGAGAAAATTCCCTCACAACGACAACAACAACAACAACAACGATGACACTAACACCCGGGATGGCAAGGGGAAGCAAGCTCTGGTCGCCAATATAGACAAGAAGTCCGAGAAAAAGCCCGTAGAGGCTCCAAAATCGAAGGAAACCTATTCTTTCGAAGATGATGACATCATGAAAATCTTTGACGTGCTAATTAAGATAAACAAGCTTCGGCTCCCCGACGTCAAGTTCCCTGTTGAGGCTGTTGAGGTGAATAATCTGAAGTACTGCCACTACCATCGTTACATCCATCATGCGATAAGGGATTACTACACACTGAAGCGGTACATCCAGCGGCTGATCGACACCAAGACCCTCACTTTGGACTTCGATGACAAAAAAATTATCGCGAACATATTATCTCTCTAGTTCGGCAACTTCCAGGCGATGAAAGCCCAAGTCGGAGTAATCCCAATTCCCCGGGCAACAATGGAGGTTGTCAATCTCCTGCCAGCTTGTGACCAAACAGTCGGACTGATACCTCTCACCACATCACGGGGGGAGGTTATGTGGGTCCATCCCGACCTTGCTCCATACTCGATGTAGCAGGCAGCACCTTCCGCCACCAAGTCCAAGGGTAAGAAGTCCAAGTCCTGCTATAAGGTTTCTATTCCTTCCGAAGAAGCTATAACAGGAACAACAAGGTCAGGACTGACGTAACAATGAGAGTACGATATCCCCGACAATGGTGCTCTCCCAATCGCCATATCCGATCCGGGTCCATTCCAGCCTCCAGCAGCGGCAAGTTCGAGCAGAAAGAAACTCGCTTCGACAAACCGCTGCTCAAAGATACCACTCAGGGGCTGGAGAAGCCCTACAACTTTGACATCTTGGCATAGCTTGCCAATACTCTAGCGAAGTTGTCACTGTTCGAGCTTCTCCGACTCTCCAAAGATACTCGGGTTGCTCTGAGTGAGGCATTGCAGAATGCCAACACCTATCTGGCGCAGGTCAAGCCGCCAACTGAGGATCCTGCCGCATGCCCCCACTAAAATAATGTGATGGAGGCGATACTCAATATCACGTTCTCACAACAAGACATGTTGTTGAAGAACAATTGGCACGATCGTCCTCTGTATTACACAGGGTACATCAGCGCCATCAAGGTGGACCAAATGCACATCGATCCCGGCTCATCAATCAGCATCATCCCGTAAAGTCTGCTTCAGATTCTGGGCATCCCGATGCATCGCTTGGCAGCAACCAATACTTCCATCAGTGGCTTCAACGCTGGGAGGAGCTACCCTCTGGACAAGATTCGCTTGAAATGTCAGGTCGGTGACTTGAAAACAGAAGTCACATGCTAATTCATAGATGTAGACGTATCCTATAATATCCTGTTGGGACGTCCATGGATACATCAGTATATGATCATGCCATCAATCTTGCACCAGTGCTTGAAGTACGTGGACGATCACGACATCGTCAAGACAGAATTTGCCGACGTTGATACATTTAAAGGGGGTCGAGGCCTACTACTCTGACTCGATCCTCTACAAGCAAGTCCACCAAGATGAATGTAGCAATGATGTCGATGATGAGGCAAAAACTGGAACAACATCGGATGAGCCCTTGAGAGTCCATCTCAAAGCACGCGCTCCCAGCACAGCTCCTCTCCTCAGGGTAAAACTGCCTAGGAAAGTACCCGAGCCTCTGGTCGTTCGCCTCTGTAGACCGAGTTTACCACTGAAGGAAGGTCTGGCACTTACTACGACTTTCGAACCTCTAGTGGTAAAGCTGATCAGGAGACCTCCAAAGCCGTTGTCCGTACTGGTGATAGATCTCGAGAAAGATGAAGTGGAGGAGTACGTAGCCGCTCATGCTAACGTCCCTTCTCTCTCGATGTAATTTCGGAAGAAGAGATATCTTATTTTATCAATAGATGGCTATCTTTGAACTACTCGAATGTTGCACATCTCAACACGCTATGTTCCCTTGAGCACTGTCTGGGCCTGGACTTGCATACACAAGTGACTACCACCTATGCAGTGAACCAGACTCTCTCCAATCAATACTCCTACTTCATAGTTCCAGTAAGGAAGAGGGGAGACAAACTCATCATCTTCGGTAGAGTGGAAAGTCCACAATCCTTCGACCCAGAGGAACTGGAGCTAGAACCCGATACCGGCAAAATGCCACTTTGTCGGTACAGCTCTCAAGCCAAGCACCTCATCCAGAAGATGTAGTATGACCTAAAAGCCTCTAGGGGCTTAAACTACGACAAATGAAGATGGCTATCTCTACATCTGTAGGCTCCTACAGGCAAGCCCGATGATTACTACCATAAGACCAAGCATAGCTTAGGGTACGTCACGCCTCACATAACCCCTGAAGGCTCGGATGAAGAAGATAAGATACACTCTCACTCTTTAGAATCTTCCTCTTGGGACTCTGACAACAATATCGAAAAGATGCTCAAACAAACATTGTCTGCCAACATGGTGTCAGCCGACCCCGAGGAAGACGACGAGGATCCACTTGGACTCTTTAAAGTAGAACTGTGGGCCCAATGCCTAGACGAACAATAGGAGATGCGGTTCGAACAATGAGAACCTCCCACTGAGGACGAAGTCATACAAATTAATCTGGCGACGAATCCTTCCCTAAACCTATCTTCATCAAAAAGAGTATGTCCAATGAGGATCGGGAATCTCTACTACAGCTCGTCAGGGAATACATTGATGTATTTGCCTGGAGTTACGAAGATATGCAGGGATTGGACCCCCAAATTATGTTCCATAAATTCAACATCTTGCAGAACACTAAGCCAGTCAAGCAACAACGATTTTGATCGGACATCATGAATGCCATCGAAGCTGAAGTCAACAAACTGATAGCTCGTGGCTTTGTCCGCTAGGAACAAAATCCGGATTGGGTAGCCAACATTGTGTCCGTCGTCAAAAAGAATGGAAAGATCCGGATCTGCATTGACTTCCACGATCTAAACGCGGCATGCCCTAAGGATGAGTTTTTCCTTCCGATCACAGACATAATGATCGACAACACTTGTGGTTTCGAGCGCATGTCATTCATGGATAGGTTCTCAGGATACAATCAAATAAGTGGGCCAGGGATCAAAACCTCCCTTGACAAATTTCTTAGCAAGGATAGCTACAGTCGTCAGCATCCTTCACAAAGAAGAAGAAACGAAGCAAAGAAATTAACCTCTCTCTCTCCTCCTAGCCACCTATTTATAGGCTTCAAAACCGCGTATGGAGATCAAGACAGTGAACCAAAGCAATTATGAGGATGAATCTGACGTCTCGATTTACGGGATTCACTTTATATCTCTTTGGAAACCGATGCCTCGAGCCCTTTGTTAGGAGAAGGCGCAGAATCCCAAGAGATCAGGTCAAAGATTGTAAACCCCCTCGACCAATTTGGGATTTAATTTAAATTAAATATAGAGACTAGGATTAATTTGGATACAATTAGGATTAATGTACATCAATCATATATCTTAATATACCGTACCGTAGCTTTGAGGTTTGGAGCGCTATACTAGTAGATACCCTCAAACTAATTAACTACACATTCCCTAGACACGCCAGACTACCATCTGACCTTGTGTGACTTTTAGATACTCAATATTGGGCTTCATATGAGCTACGCAATATTCGTTACAAATATCTATGTATTATTTCAATAAACCAAACTTTCTCTTAATGCCAGATGCAATTGTTTGTAATCTAATTAAAATTTGAGGCCAAGTTCACCCAAAACAAGACCTATCCAAGCCCTGTACACCTTTCATGTGGACCAGCCCCCACCCAAGGAGTCAAGACAGGCCCAAGCCCCGAGGTCAGCCCATAAACCCCCTCCTATATAAATACACATCCTTACTACTATTGCAACCCTAGCAAATCATCACCATCCCTTCCCTTCAACCCTAGCCGAATTTTCCCCTCTTGCCGAGACTCATCCCTACCCGACTGAACATCCACCACCTCAAGCCACCTCCTGACTCGCAGGACCACCCGCTCAGGCCGTCGCACCGCCGCCTGACCACCACACCCATCCACCATCATCACCATCCTTTCACCCCCGGCAAACCCGAGCACCCCTTTCCCCTCCCCGACTTCCAAACCACCAACTCCAACACCGCATGATGCCGCCAGCCACCGCCACCCGACGACCGATCCCGACTGCTCCCAACCGCCTCCAGCACCGCCAACCACTACTGACAGGCCAACCCCGACCTCCCCTACGACCAGACCTCCACCCAGGCGTCGTTCCCCGTTGGCCAAGCCCGCTGCCGCCGTGCCAGGCTGCTGTAACCGCTGCTGCAACCACTGCAGTTACTGAACGCCAGCAGGCCGTTTCTGCCCGTACGTCGACCGGAGCTCCGCCCCACGCCGGAGGATGGTCAGTCATCAAGCAGACCCCCCTCGTTCTGTCGATCAAGTACTCGTCCACCAGCCCTTCCTTCCTTGTATCCTATCGTCATACCATCGTGTCGTCGTGTCGCGTATAGACGCAAGTTAATAGCATTTAACCTATATAGTTGTGTATGCATGAATGTATGTTAATCAAATTAGATGTAATAAATACATTAGTAATTACCCTAAATTTATGACCTATTATCAAAGACTAGTAATTCACCTGAACACCTGGACATAAACCAAGTATGCTTAAACAGGGAAAACCAGGACATGTATTCGTACAGATTAGAAATAGCTGGTAACCCATAACTTCGATAACCTATTGTCGTGAGGGATACGGTAACCGAGACAGGACACGTGTGCACCCTAGCTACGTGCACACGAGACTCTGTAGTTGACCAGCCGTGACCTTGCGTCAGTACCTAAGAGCAGCATAGTATATGTAAGTATTACTTTAGTGCCTGATGCTGGATTGCTATATTATATTGTATGTTTAGGGTCACTGGACCAGCCAGGAGATACTGCAGGAGCAGGCTATTGGCATTCACAGCTTCAAGACCCAGGCAAGATACCTTGCCATATTTACTGTTTAATTTAAATTATGCATATGTTGTATTGTTATCTTGTTGCTTTCTTTTATACAACTGTGCTCATCCGAGATTGACTCGGGTGCAGTCGAAGGATACGTCGATGAATAGTGTACTTGACCTAGTTGCTAGCAGACTCACCCCTTGGGAGGATACTCTGGTATTTTCTGAGACCTGACACTCTTACACGTATCACAGTGACAATTTTATATTGGGATACGGGTCCGCGTACTCGACTAGCTATCGGTGCGTGTGCCATGTATCACGGTTAGTACGTAACTCAGGATTATTTTATTTGTAGAGACTGGCATATAGATAAGTGGTATGCATGTCGAGTATTCGACTAGTGTATCTATATTGGGCGGAGAGGACAGCTAGTAGGGTTATAGGATACACACATTGGACTCCATCGTATCCGGAGGAGCCACGGATCCAATGACTTTCTTTATTGCAGACACCGCACTCTTCGGAGTGATACAGACGTATATATATTGCAGATACCTCATTCTTCGGAATGATGGACGGTACAGATACCACGCTCTTCGGGGTGTTGGACGTTATGCCTACGCCTACCCATACGATCCAAAGTTGTCTTCATATTGCATTCACTTAGATGGTTAGCACACCCTTTATTATTTTTATTTTATTCAGTATTATATATATGGCATGCTTTTATGTATCTTGTTACGTCCCTCTGAGGACCTGGTACCTTTCCAGATTTGGACGAGGCATATTACCCTACAGTGTACGGACCCGGACAGGAGACGAGGTACGCTACAGCTGAGGAGCTAGAGGTGCTACCGTCAGAGTTTCCGTGATCAGTTGGTAGGCACTCTGCCTAGGATTGGGTGCATCATTATCTAGTCAGTCGATGCCCTAGTCACTACTGTTTTTATCTGTCATTTCAGTATTTTATTTCGTCATAGTAGTGGGTTTGTCCCCACCAGACATTCTTGGTTGTACTATGATATTTGATACTAGCATTTATCTTCCAGCATTTATTTTAGTACTTCTTGCTGATTATTTTGTGGATGAGATTAGATTACTTGTTGTTGATTGATATTGGACATGTTAGTATTCTAGGACAGCGTAGCGCTCTTCGTTAGGACCCATTAAATTGGGATATCCTCGGAGACGTGACAGCTGGCTATTGCCATGTGGCTTGGTCCTTTATATTTTGGGGCTGGGGCGTGACATGGTTTTAGTGGTGGCCCATGTAGGTCTGACTTTATCGTTGAGGTATGGTAACATGCCCAGCGAGCCTGCAATATGATAGAAATTACTAGGTCTCATCCACTTTGATTGTGTCTTGAACTTCCTTCGTGTTACTTCTAAATATCTGCATCCTGTTTGTTTGATTCCGTACTCTTTTAATGAAGTCCTATCTCTTGCAGCAAGATGAACTTGCGTAGTGGACGAGGAGCACCCAGTGTAGTGGTGCCAACCGACATCACCCAGAGAGAGGAGGTACCCCAAGGACTACCTGGTGGCCAACCACCTTTACAGGACCCGCTAATACATTGGCACGAGACCTCTCAAGGCGATCCTACCAAGCAACCCGAGGGACAAACTCTCCAGACGATCCCCACGTAGCATTTTGAGGGCCAGACTTTGGGAGCTACACCGATGCCGCAAACTGAGAGGCCGACATCTGAGGAGACACCTACTGCACAGCCAGAGGTTCCATTACCACCACCTCCACCTTATCCACCTCAGATGCCACTAATAGATAGACAGCCACAAATGCTTCCGTTCTTCCAGACTATGATGCAAGCACAGTGGCATCAGATCGAGATATTGAGACAGTTTGATGGCAGTACTAGAGAGGACACCTGTCCCAGCACCAGTACCAGCACCTCCACCAGCCCAAACAGGTGGCACTGTTAGAAAGTTCCGACAGATGGGACCAAATACTTTTTCGGGCAACGAGACTGTAGAGGAGATCTCTGATTGGGTCGCTAACACAGAGATGTTACTAGAGGCCTCACAACTGCATCCAGATCTTTGGATGACTGCAGTGAGGGCCCAACTAAAAGGCAACGCCCATCACTTGTGGGATTCCATTGAGCGAGTGTAGGCAAGAATCAGACTTGGGAACAGTTCTTAGAATACTTCAATGCGAAGTATTTTTCGGCTACAGTCAGGAATGCCCTGTACTCCCAGTTCCTACATCTAGAACAAGGGAATATGACTATAGACGCATATGACGTGGAGTTCAGTCGTCTTAGCAGATTTGGTGCCGTCCTAATACCCAATGATCTAGAGAAAGCTCAGAGATTCCATTACAGCCTCACTTTCGAGCTACAGAGGTATACCACCACACAGGCGAGGATCTCTTATGAGAAGGTTCTTGCAGAGGCGAGGATCCAGGAGGCCATTGTCAGAGGAGCTAGACGTTCCAGCACGACCACACCAGCCAGAGCCCAGCCCGGAGCAGGAGGACCGATCCGTCGTCCCGGAGCACAGACACAGCATAGGGCAGCTCCATACCCACAGCAGGAGCTCCCAACTTATCACCATTGTGGCAAGAAGGGACACGTCATCTGAGATTATTGAAAGAAGCTAGGATTATGCATGATATGTGGAGCCAGTCAGCACCTTGCCCGAGACTGCCCCCAGCGCAGAGATGCAGCACCCCAGACCGGACAGAGGCCAGCAGCACCAGCTCTGAAGATACTACCCCCACTAGGAGGTCAGCGTCTACCAGCACCAGAAGGATTTCAGTGGGGACCACCCTTGGCCCCACAGCAGGCACAGTTTGATCGAGCCCGACAGCATGCCGGAGGACAGAGGCATGGACAGACCTTTGCATTAGTAGCTACTGAAGAGAAAATAGAAGGAGAAGCTATCACAGGTACCACTTTAGTTGCATCATTACCTGTGACTGCATTGTTTGATTCTGGTGCTACGCTATCATTTATATCTAGTAGATTCGTAGCAATGCATAGAGTAGCTACTTCTCCCTTACCTAAGAGTTGGAAGATTCTTACCGGAGGAGGTATTGTGCCGGTTATCAGCACTATTAGAACGTGTTTGGTAGTCGTATATATTAGAGAGATAAGAGCACGATTCTTGGTATTACCCATGCCATACTTTGACGTTATGCTAGGCATGGACTGCTTAAGCCAGTATAATGCCGTACTAGACTGCCGAAAAGGTAGCATCACTTTTAGACCACCCGATCAACCGGAGTTCGAGTACATGCGAGGGACTGTCGAGCAAAGAGTAGGAAAGACAGTGGGAACTTACATGACTATGGAAAGGGTAACCCCACCAATAGTTGCAGAATTCGAGGATGTATTCCCAGAGGAGTTGCCAGGCTTACTGCCAGATAGAGACGTGAAGTTCACTATTGAGATAGTACCCGGAGCGGCATCGGTATCTTTTAATGTATACTGATTGGCGAAGAAGGAACTAGATGAGCTGAAGCTACAATTAGAGGAGTTGTAGAGCAAGGGATTTATCCGTCCTAGTGCATCACCATGGGGAGCACCAGTATTGTTTGTACCGAAGAAAGATGGAACAGTACATATGTGCATCGATTACAGAGCCCTTAATTCTTTGACTATCAAGAACAAGTACCCCCTGCAACGGATTGATGATTTATTCGACCCGTTGACAGGAGCAGTAGTGTTCACAAAGATCGACTTGAGATTGGGTTATCATCAAGTGAAGGTACGAAGAGAAGACATCCAGAAAACAGCATTCAGGACTCGTTATGGTCACTACGAGTTCTTAGTGATACCTTTTGGACTGACAAATGCACCTGCTGTATTTATGAACTTGATGAACAGAGTCTTCCACCAATACTTAAACCAGTTCATGGTAGTCTTCATCGACCACATCTTGGTGTATTCAAAAAGCCACGAGAAGCATTTGAGACTAGTGTTAGAGACCCTGAGAAGAGAGAGGCTTTATGCCAAGCTGAGCAAGTATGATTTTCTTCTAGATTGTGTCACTTTCCTTGGACACGTTATCTCAGGAGATGACATCTCAATAGATCTGACAAAGATTTCATCAGTAGAGACATGGCCAACCCCTACCAATGTCTCAGAGGTGAGAATTTTCCTAGGACTTGCCGGATATTACCGGAGGTTCATAGAGAACTTTGCGAAGATCGCAGAACCGATGACCCGCTTGACCCGTAAGGAGTAGGAGTTCACTTGGACAGAGGAGTGCCAGAAGGCATTCGATGAGCTGAAGAAGCGTTTGACTACAGCCCCTATCTTGACTATACCTTCTGGACCCAGAGGATTCGTGATCTATAGCGATGCATCCGGGAAAGGATTAGGTTGTGTCTTGATTCATCACGTAAGGGTTGTGGCATATGCCTCTAGACAGTTGAGGACCCATGAGAAGAACTATCTCACTCACGACTTGGAGCTTGCAGTAGTGATCTTTGCTTTGAAGCTCTGGAGGCACTACCTATACGGAGAAAGAGTAGAGATATTCACTGATCACAAAAGTCTAAAGTACGTCTACACCAAGAAGGACCTTAACCAGAGGCAGAGACGTTGGCTCGAGGTGATGACAGACTTTGAGATTGAGCTGCAGTACCACCCGGAAACGGCCAACGTAGTAGCTGACGCATTGAGCAGAAGACCCATGGCATTCTTCTTGACTACTCAACAATATCTGTTGAGAGACCTAGAGCAGATGGGTATAGAGGTCGTTATGCCCGGAATAGACGGACAGTTTTCGAGTTTTCAGTTACAATCGACATTAGTGGAGAGGATCAAGGCTGCTTTGCCGCTAGATGCCAGATTTTAGAGGCTTCGACAGAGGACAGAGGCTGGAATACAGACAGGATTGCGTATACATGAAGACGAAACTTTGAGATGTGGAGATCGTCTCTATGTTCCAAATGGAGAACTTCGACAGGAGCTGATATCAGAGACACACAATTCAACCTACTCTATTCATCCAGGAGGCACGAAGATGTACAAAGACTTGAGACAGTACTACCGGTGGCATAGAATAAAGAGAGAGATAGCCCGCTTTGTAGCGAAGTGCCTGGTGTGTCAGCAGGTCAAGGCTGAGCATCAGAGATATACAAAATTAATTTAACCGTTCCCCATACCGGAGTGGAAATGGGAGCACATCACTATGGACTTTGTTACGGGCTTCCCAAGGAGTCTGAGTGGTCGCAATGCAGTATGGGTAATCGTAGATAGACTCACCAAGTCCGCATACTTTTTACCCTTCAAAGTTGGGCAATCGACAGAGGTCTTAGCGGACATGTACATGAGAGATATTGTGCGACTACATGGAGTGCCAGTTAGTATAGTGTCTGACAGAGATACGAGGTTTACATCTTACTTTTGGTGGAGTATGCAAGAGAGCCTCGGTACCCGCCTGAAGTTCAGCACATCGTATCATCCACAGACAAATGGCCAGTCCGAGCGCACCATTCAGACATTGGAAGACATGTTAAGAGCATGCATGCTCGATTTCGGAGGATCATGGGAGGACCATTTACATTTGGTTGAATTTTCCTACAATAATAGCTATCAAGCGAGCATTCAAATGGCTCCCTATGAAGCGTTATATGGAAGAAAGTGTCGTTCTCCAGTATGTTGGAGCGATATAGGCGAGAGACAGATCCTAGGGCCAGAGTTGGTTGTTCGTACAGTGGAGAAGGTGAAGAAGATCCAGGGCGCCTGCGAGCAGCACATGACAGGCAAAAGTATTGGGCGAATGAACATCGACGATCCCTAGAGTTTCAGGTTGGAGATCATGTATTTCTAAAGATCTTACCTACTCGAGGGACTATCAGATTTGGAGGCAGAGAAGAGCTGAGTCCGAGGTTTATCGGACCATTCGATGTGCTAGAACGCGTCGGAGAGGTTGCTTACAGATTAGCCTTGCCACAGACCTTGGAGGGAGTCCATGACGTCTTCCACGTATCTCAGCTAAGGAGGTAGTACATGCCAGATCCGAGTCATGTGCTTGACCATTCAAAAATCACAGTCGGCCCGAGTTTATTATACCAAGAGGAGCCTGTTGAGATTCTAGACAGAAGTGAGAAGGTATTACGAGGTCAGACTATCCCCCTAGTTTGTGTCGCATGGAGGCATCATGCACCAGACAAGTCGACCTGGGAACGTGAGGAGGATATCCGACAGTGCTATTCCCATCTCTTCGAAGGCATAGGTATGTAGTAGCTTTTAATTTCAGTTAGTAGTTTTTACCATGCGTATGTTTTAATTTTGAGGACGAAATACTCTAAGGAGGGTAGATTGTAAACCCCCTCGACCAATTTGGGGTTTAATTTGAATTAAATCTAGAGACTAGGATTAATTTGGATACAATTAGGATTAATGTACATCAATCATATGTCTTAATACACTGTACCGTAGCTTTGAGGTTTGGAGCGCTACACTAGTAGATACCCTCAAACTAATTAACTACACATCCCCTAGACACGCCAGACTACCATCTGACCTTGTGTGACTTTTAGATACTCAATATTGGGCTTCATATGAGCTACGCAATATTCGTTACAAACACCTATGTATTATTTTAATAAACCAAACTTTCTCTTAATGCCAGATGCAATTGTTTGTAATCTAATTAAAATTTGAGGCCAAGTTCACCCAAAACAAGACCTAACCAAGCCCTGTACACCTTTCATGTGGACCAGCCCCCACCCAAGGAGTCCAGACAGGCCCAAGCCCCGAGGTCAGCCCATAAACCCCCCTCCTATATAAATACACATCCTTACTACTATTGAAACCCTAGCAAATCATCACCATCCCTTTCCTTCAACCCTAGCCGAATCCCCCCCTTGCCGAGACTCATCCCTACCCGACTGAACATCCACCACATCAAGCCACCTTCTGACTCGCCGGACCACCCTCTCAGGCCGCCGCACCGTCGCCTGACCACCACACCCATCCACCATCATCACCATCCTTTCACCCCCGACAAACCCGAGCACCCTTTCCCCTCCCCGACTTCCAAACCACCAACTCCAACACCGCCTGACGCCGCCAGCCACCACCACCCAACGACCGATCTCGACTGCTCCCAACCGCCTCCAGCACCGCCAACCACCACTGGCAGGTCGACCCCGACCTCTCCCATGACCTGACCTCCACCCAGGCATCGTTCCCCGCCTGCCAAGCCCGCAGCCGCCGTGCCAGGCTGCTGCAACCACTGCAGTTACTGAACGCCAGCAGGCCGTTGCTGCCCGCACGTCGACCAGAGCTCCGCCCCACATTGAAGGACGATCAGTCAGCAAGCAGACCCCCCTCGTTTTGTCGATCAGGTACTCGTCCACCAGCCCTTCCTTTCTTGTATCCTATCGTCATACCATCGTATCGTCGTGTCGCGTATAGACACAAGTTAATAGCATTTAACCTATATAGTTGTGTATGCATGAATGTATGTTAATCAAATTGGATGTAATAAATACATTAGTAATTACCCTAAATTTATGACCTATTATCAAAGACTAGTAATTCACCTGAACACCTGGACATAAACCAAGTATGCTTAAACAGGGAAAACAAGGACATGTATTCGTACATATTAGAAATAGCTGGTAACCCATAACTTCGATAACCTATTATCGTGAGGGACATGGTAATCGAGACAGGACACGTGTGCACCCTAGCTACGTGCACACGAGACTCTGTAGTCGACCAGCCGTGACCTTGCGTCAATACCTAAGAGCAACATAGTATTTAAGTATTACTTTAGTGCTTGATGCTGGATTGCTATATTATATTGTATGTTTAGGGTCACTGGACCAGCCAGGAGATACTACAGGAGCAGGCTATTGGCATTCACAGCTTCAAGACCCAGGCAAGATACCATGCCATATTTACTGTTTAATTTAAATTATGCATATGTTGTATTGTTATCTTGTTGCTTTCTTTTATACAACTGTGCGCGTCCGAGATTGACTCGGATGCAGTCGACAGATACGTCGATGAGTAGTGTACTTGACCTAGTTGCTAGCAGACTTACCCCTTGGAGGATACTCTGGTATTTTCTGAGACCTGACACTCTTACACATATCACAGTGACAATTTTATATTGGGATGCGGGTCCGCGTACTCGACTAGCTATCGGTACGTGTGCCATGCATCACGGTTAGTACGTAACTCAGGATTATTTTATTTGTAGAGACTGGCATATAGATAAGTGGTATGCACGTCGAGTATTCGACTAGTGTATCTACATTGGGCGGGGAGGACAACTAGTAGGCGTATGAGATACATATATTGGACTCTATCGTATCCGGAGGAGCCACGGATCCAATGACTTCCTTTATTGCCGACACCGCGCTCTTCGGAGTGATACAGACGTATATATTGCATATACCTCATTCTTCGGAATGATGGACGTTACAGATACCACGCTCTTCGGGGTGTTGGATGTTATGTCTATGCTACCCATATGTACCAAAGTTGTCTTCATATTGCATTCACTTAGATGGTTAGTACACCCTTTATTGTATTTATTTTATTCAGTATTATATATATGGCATACTTCTATGTATCTTGTTACGTCCCTCTGAGGACCTGGTACCTTTTCAGATTTGGACGAGGAATATTACCCTACAGTGTACGGACCCGGACAGGAGACGAGGTACGCTACAGCTGAGGAGCTAGAGGTGCTACCGTCAGAGTTTTCGTGATCAGTTGGTAGGCACTCTGCCTAGGATTGGGTGTATCATTATCTAGTCAGCCGATGCCCTAGTCACTACTCTTTTTATCTGTCATTTCAGTATTTTATTTCGTCATAGTAGTGGGTTTGTCCCCACCAGACATTCTTGGTTGTACTATGATATTTGATACTGGCATTTATCTTCCAGCATTTATTTTAGTACTTCTTGCTGATTATTTTGTGGATGAGAGTAGATTACCTGTTGTTGATTGATATTGGACATGTTAGTATTCTAGGACAGTGTAGCACTCTTCGTTAGGACCCATTAAATTGGGATATCCTCGGAGATGCGACAGCTGGCTATTGCCACGTGGCCTGGTCCTGTGTAGTTTGGGACTGGGGCATGACAAAGATAGAGCCAAATCTCCTCATTAAATGATCGGACAGCCTGTCAGAGACAACTATGCCAACATGGGATTATGCGGCATGTCCTGCATATGCGGCAAATAGTGCTCGACCATGATTCTTTCAAAGTATTCCAAACTTCTAATTTTGGAAACTTTGAAGGGGGTCTTGTAGAAGCATAAAAAATTGTACATACCGCATAGGGTCATGCCCCCTCAAAGAACGAAACCAAGCCACAGAAAAGCCACATACGGCCTGAACAACCAAGCTGCTGAGAAGCCATATGCGGCCTGGTCAACCATATGCGGCCTGGTCAACCAAAGATCTAGAAGCCGCTTAGTATACTCTTTGTGGTCTGAACGACCACAGAGCAGGGAGGCCGCATAAAACCCTCTGACACAACATTCGATGACTGTCAGACTCTGAATATCACTCATCACACTGAGACGCTTTGAGATTCGTTAAGACGATGGCTCAGAAAAAGACAAAAGGTCACATCAAATCATTGATGCCTCGACAGACGTGCCTCTCCACGTGGCCATTCATATGCGTCTACATGCCCATGCGGCCTCGTCATCATGCGATCAGCGTGTCCATTCGACCAAGGACATACGAGAGCTTGCATGCGGCTACATACCCATTTGACCTCGTCATCATGCGGCCAGAGTGTCCATCCGACCAAGGCCATACGAGAGCTTGCATGCGACTATATACCCATGCGACCTCGTCATCATGTGGCCAGAATGTCCAAACGACCAAGGCTAAATGAGAGCACTTATGCAGCTATGACATTATGTGTCTCGACTTGCAGGGTCTTTTCTGTTACAACAAAAGATGATTTCTCGCATAACCAGTGCTGACTACGTGTCCAGCTGACCAAGTCACGCACGCAACAACCCCGAGATCTCTTCAACAACATATCGTAAACATGACCATATGACAACCTGTCCATGGCATGCTACCGCAGTTAGAACCGTATTCTGTTGAAGGAGTCCTATGCGGCCACCAAACAGAGGCATATGCGGCACCTATAGCCCGTCAGCAGGTTGGCTATAAATAGCAAGGGTAGAATACCCTATGACCCTCGGCCAGCTATGTATGTGCACACAAGCTCAAGAGAGAGAAGCGAAGAGAACAATATTTCCTCATCAGACCATCAACGGATTAAACGAGACACTGCCGCGCTCAAGCTTCATCGTCACTACCCAAATTAAAATATTGTACTTAGATTTTCTATTTAGGATCTCTGTGTAGTTCTTTGTTTGTTATTTCAACATTCAAAACTTGCAATGGCAGACAGTTAGACGCTAGCCATGTCCATATTACCTCTAAGCTATCGTCCTAACAACCTCCCTAGTAGAGTAACCCTTAAGTCTATCTACATTTTCGGGTAGACCACACTCAGCAAACCACTTCTCAGTGAGTTTACTCGGGCATTAGTTCACGTCCATATTACCTTTGAACTACTGTCCTAACATATCTCTTCGATTGTGTTTGCCATGTCCATATTACCTCTGAGCAAACCTTTCGGGTTTGGCTATCGATCATCACGTCCATATTACTTCTGATATCAGTTGTTATCTCAACTTATCACCCGTACTTAACTCTAAGTACGCCAGCGGTGTTAAGTCCAGAAAATCTGCCACGTCCATATTACCTTGGACATGGCTTATCTCAAACCTATTACTTGCACTCAGGTGCGCAAGAAGTAATGGGTCCACAAAATATATTACGTCCATATTACCTCTGATAGGGCTTCGTTTCGAACTTATTACTTGCACTCTCTTGTGCAAGAAGTAATAAGTCCACCAAAGATCCTCTAGTGAGATATCCTCAATGGAAGCAAATATTTTATGTTCATATTACCTATAAACTATGAGCTGACCATGTTTCCTATTAAAAGAAAACAACCACGTCCATATTACCTTTGGCTCATTTTCTTTTCCTTTTAAAAAAATATCGGGATCGTACTTAACCTCTCGGTATGACTATCGATTAGCTCACGTCCACATTACCTCTGAGCTATCGTCCTCACATCCTCCCCAGTAGGGTTTGCCATATCCTTTTTACCTCTGAGCAAACCTTCCTACTTGACTATCGATCATCACGTCCATATTACCTCTGATATTGATCTTCGTCTAAACTTAGCACCCGTACTTAACTCTAAGTACGCCAGCAGTGTTAAGTCCACCAAACAGCCACGTCCATATCACCTCTGGCAAGACTTGTTTCGAATCTATTACTTGCACTCAAGTGCGCAAAAGTAATAGGTCCACTAAAGATCCCCTAGTAGGATATCCATGAAAGAATACATTATTGTTCTACGTCCATATTATCTTTAGTACAATACCCTAAGTCCACAACATATAATATGACAAATACAAAGAAAAAATTCTGAAAAAGAAGAACTTTATTGATTAATATTCAAGATCATAAGTACATATGATAAAAATCAATTACATTCAAGGGATTTTTATTAGTATTCAAGGTCATGAGTACATATGATGAAAATCTATTTTACGGGTTTGCATGAAGTATCACTGATGCAAACCTTTTTTATTAGAGGCATCCCTCCGTGTTGTCGTTGCTACTGACACAAGTCGAGCCCGCAGCAGAACTCAATGCTTTCTGGATCATCCCTCCACAGTACAAACCTCAGTATATGGAAAACAATCCATACTGACGGATAGAAAGGGAGGAGCATGAGCAGGCGCTCTACAACCATGAGGGAAGACCGAAGACATGAATGATAATTAATCCAAATCATGTTATCCATGCCGCAGGCCCCCAGTCGGTAGCAAGCCGCATAAATGGGAGAAACGCATATAGCATGCTGCATAGACAGGCACAACTCCGTGCATGACGCATGCTGTTCATCCTCGTCTCTTGGATCAGTTCTAGGAAAACCGTCCTCGTCTCCTGGATCAGTTCTTGACGAGGAACCGTTGCATAAGGTTGGCATTCTCTTCTAATGACTGGTTATATGATATCCTTTCATGCTCCATCTTGGGCACCACGAAGGGTGGTAAAACCTGCATAAGGAGAATACACATCAGTCTCTAATGAAGATGCAAAAAAATGTACATCGGTCGTATGACCACTTCCAAGTCACAGCCACGCGCAGGAGGGGACATCTTGAGATAGGCAAGTCCGCACTATAAGCGAGAGAAACTCTCAGCCATGCGGCCAAACCACAGATAGACTCTGCGCTCATGTTGTGGATGACTGTACAGCTTTACGACATAACACCGTGGGGGCGGGGCCTGCGCGTGTTCTAGATGATTTCTTACTCATGCTGCAATGCTGTGTACTTGTGTCTCTCTGTGTGTGTCCCTGCTACCATGAAATCCTCTCTTACCTCCAAAGAGAACGCTAGTATCAGGGGGCCACGGATCAACGCCGCTCATGACAAACTCCTGGATAAGACGAACAGTAGCCCTTGACATCTTCTTTCACAAAAAGAGGGGGAAGCCGAGAGACAAAAGTTCTCTCTCCTCCTCCCTAGTCTGCCTATTTATAGTCTCCTTGGACGCATGAGAAGATCGAGATAATGAACCAGGCAATTAAGAGGATGAACCGGATGCTTCGATTCACGTAATCCACATTTATCTCCTCGAAAACTGTCGTTGACTCAGAGTCCCAAGAAGATCCTCAAGGATCGAGCCGAATCCTGTATTAAATAGAGATTTGACAGCCTGACAAAGACTTGTCCATGCGATCCGCCCTCCATGCGGCCTAAAGTCATTTCCTCCATGCTTATTATTCAAAGTATCCCAAACTTATAAGTTTAAAAACTTTGAAGGGGGTCTTGTAGAAGCAAAGAAGATCTAGACCCATGCGCCCAACAAACATGTGCCCTAAAGTCGACTCCAAAGAAACCATGCCACGAGATGACCATGCCGCAGAAAAAAAGAAGCATCCATGCACCCCAAATATTGGCCGCCTAAAGGCCTGACACAAAGATTACGCTGATAGAGAATCCGGAAAAAATGATTTTCTGAACTCCTCGAAAGATGTGAGCACACTAAGCGACAAAAAGATCTCGTCAGACTAATAATGACTTCTGACAAGCGTGCAATACCACGTGTACGGGGCCTCATGCTTCCCAGACTCTATGCGCTCCATGCGTCTCTAGCCTCATGCGTTCCAGACTCCATGCGCTCCATGCGAATCTGGCCCTATGCGTTCCAAACTCCATGCGTTCTGTGCGTCTCTGGCCCCATGCATTCCAGATTCTATGCGTCACATGTGCCTCTGGCCTAATGCGTCCCATGCATCTTAGACTCTAAACATCCAACGTGGCAAGGCTTCTTGAGACAAAATATTTCTGTTGCGATTCTCTCCAACTAAATGTGGGCCACATGTCAAGCTGACCAAGTCACGCAAACGGAAGACGAGAACCGCTAGAATCTCCAACAAACAACAAATTCTAACAAAATATCCACGTAGCAACGTGCCATGGACTCAACCCATGCTATGCGCCCACAGTTGCAACCATATTCTGGTGAAGGAGTCCTCTGCGGCCACCAAACAGAAGCACATGCGGCACCATAGTCTATCAACATGATGACTATAGATAGAGGCAACTTGGACGTCCCAAAGGTCAATTTTTTCTGCTTCAGAGAGACTATACCCCTCCATGTGAGCTATGTACGTGCACACAATATCAAGAGAGAGAAGAGAGCATCCCTCATTCACTCGTCGGACCGTCAACGGAATAAAAAAGTTGCTGCAGTACTCGATCTCCATCGTCACACTACCTAGATAAAAAATATTTTACTAAGATTATCTGTCTAGGACTTCTTTGTATTCGTTTTATTTGTTATTAAACGAAGGTTTCTCAAACCAACCGTAATGGCGAACAGTCTCTACCTCTACCGCGGGCCAGTCTACAGCCTAGTCAGTCGCCATATCTTTGTAGATCATCTAGATCTGACATTGTGTAGCTCTTTGGTACCTCATGCTCCAGCTGTCCGATCACCTTCCACCGCCTCACCCGCTCCAGTCTTCCCCCGGTGGCCAAACCTCGACCTTTCTCGCCGGATCTCCCACTCGACACTCAAAATGAGGCCAACGATCAGATCTCGGTACCTCGAGCCACCGTCGGTAGCTCCACAGCGAATGTGAACTTGATCCGGCCACCTGAAACCGCAATCGAACCGAGTGCCTACGTTCTGCCTCACCGGCCCGGATTCATCGCCTCTAGTCGATCTTGAGGCGAGCCACCTCTGGATCCGAGATGTCCATCCGATTTTGCGTCTCTGGCACGCCTCCGAGTACTACCCCTCCGGCAGTAGCGAAGCTGCCTCAGTCCCAGTCGACTATTCCTTCTTCTTCCCTCTGTGAATTCTTCAATTCCTCATTCCCGCCCCCCCCTCTCTCTCTCTCTCTCTCCTCTCTCTCTCTCTTAATTTCAAACTATGGGTTTTTTGAGACAGACCTAATTAAATATTTCATGAGTCCTAGGTCTGGCACGTTTAGGTTTAAAATAAGAAGGAATTTTAATGTTGGGGCTTAAAATATTTTGTTGGGTTTTTTTAGACAAATGAATAGTTTTGTGGCCAGCATGGATTATTGTACAGAGTTATAGCCCATTAAGAATTTAAAAGTTCATCAAGAATTTAATTATCTGGATTGAATTTAATATTTGGAACTTAAGCCCACTAATTTATATAAACTCAATTTTAATATTTTTGGGTTTGTATTATTAGGTTTTTTTTTAATGAAACGAGATTTGGGCTTGTATTTTCAATAAATTAAAAGAATTTGGCATTGGGTTTATATCAAGCAATGGGTTTATTGTGTATAATGAATATTTCTAAAAGGCTTTACATTGAATTAGTACTCAAATAGGCTTTTCAAGTATGCTTTCTAATATAAGCAGCATTATAAATAATTGATAAATAATAGACTTTATTTATATAACTATTTTGGCCTCTAGCCTAGTATATCAAACAATGGGTTTATTGTGTATAATGAATATTTCTAAAAGGCTTTACATTGAATTAGTACTCAAATAGGCTTTTCAAGTATGCTTTCTAATATAAGTAGAATTATAAATAATTGATAAATAAGACTTTATTTATATAACTATTTTGGCCTCTAGCCTAGTATCGGTACGAGTTCTCTTAATGCATAACAATACCTCATAAAATAACTAAATCGACCGTTCTCTTCGACAAAGTTTCTTTTCTCAAACATTGTCTAATCTGTATATTTCCATGTCTCTTTGCAGGCCATTGCGAACCCGAATATTTGAATTCTTGTCGGTCTCCAAGTTTGGGCTTCTTTATATCGAACTAGGCTATTTCGACAATTCTGGACTCAATAGAACTAGCTGTTTTCTCATTTGGGATAATCTTGAAAAGTGTAGCATTTGAACCTATTTCGTGTGACATTTTTGTATCGCACACGTCGACTCCAAACTAACTAAGGCAAGTACTAATCTGATTGATTTTATTTCAGGATAGTTTCTCTAACTCATGATCAGTTTCTCTAACTCATGATCCAGATATGCATTACTTGAGTTTGACACGCAAGATTAGAGTTATATTGATTCATAGTCATGATTATCGTGGTTTCATGCTTATCGTGGTTTTATGCTTATCGTGTTTTTCGTGATTATCATGCTCATGATTATCATATTTTATATGATTATCGTGCTCGTGATTATCATGTGTTTTATGATTATCGTGTTCCGTGAATCTTCGTGTCGTGACTCGAATCCATGAGTATTAGTCGGGAGAAAAAATACTAAGTAGATATGTGATCATACCCTATTTGATTCGTGTGGATAGCTAATCACACAATTCACATATGATTGAGCCGTACCCTTCGTGCCTTTGTGTGGATAGCCATCGATACGATGTGTTGTATTACCCTAGTCGATTATATATCGAACTTGGTATTTCAAAACACATACTTATGTACAGCTTTACTTGTTCACCATTATTCTTCATGTCACACGCTGTGATTGCTCATGTTTACTTGTTTTATTTCATTTCTATTTCTTGTTTTCCAGTTTCTATCGTGTTATGAATAGTTTAAAATGTATGTACTTGCTCCAATTCTGACTGAATAACCACATTTTTTAGGAGATGTTGTGCCCCATGTTCTTGGACTTCATGATGATGTTAGTTGAGACTGGTCTTGATGTACCATTGACCGTTAGTTGATCTCTGGAGAAATCTAGGCTAGTATTTCTCTATCTTTAGCATTATGTTTTAGTTGATCGGATTTGTCTCCGAAACGTTATTTGGCATGTACACACAGTTGTGGGTTCTAGATTTTCCACTTTAGATTATTTCGGTAATATTGTTTTAGAATTTGTCTTCCTATTCATATACGCCTTTAGCACGTTGCGATCGAGTATATATTAATACTTGTTGGACTTGTATTTGATTATTGAGGTCTAGACAACGTTCTACTGTCGATATTGCAAGGTAGGCTGGACGTACCCATATACTCGTGCCCAATTTTTTGGGTACAGGTCGTGATAAGGACCGAATGAGAAAGAAAAGGAAGGAATGACACGTGGCGACCGTGACTAGGGGGTGAAAGCCTTTCAGAGACGTGGTACATCCATTGACAAGGGCGTAGACAAAATTGGTGGGTAAGAATGTAACGCACAAATTTTTTTGCTCTACCGAAACATTGTTGCAAGTGTAGGGGTTTAGTTGGAAGGCTACTCCGAAATATGGTAGAGTCATCTCAAACTCTCATGAGACTTCTCTTAATTTATATAAGTTGTAGAATCTTTCTATCATTTAAATATACTTAGTACCTATAATAATACATGGAATATTCTCTAGAATAATGTCTAGAATATTCCTAAGATCTAGAATAATGTCTAGTATTCTCTAGAATAATTCTTGAAATATTCTCATTCCAGAAGTTTCTTGTAAGTCCTTTAAGGCTCTATAAATAAGTGTGAGGCACATTTGCTCCTCACCATCCAAAAAGTTGTAAACTCTCTCTACTATAGTAAAGTTTTCAATATTCCAATCTCTCTCTCTCTCTCTCTCTCTCTCTTTATTCCAAATTTTCTTATTATCATCTTAGCGATCTAGCTAAGCGTTCGAAGAAGGCTTGTACGTGTATTCGAAGAACAAGTTTGTGCGTTGCACAAAAAGAATTGTAGCAAAAATACTAAGTTCGTGACACGGGACTCCTGACGATGGAAGCGATGGTCGTCGTGGGACCATTGTCACTGCTATTTGTTGCTGTCATTTTTCTACTATTGTTGCCGTAAGTAGTAACTGCTCTTCTGTCAGTATAGATTCTAAAATATGGAAAGGGCGTGTCGGGGTCTACATGCTTGCGAGGAGGAAGCCGAGTGTGCGAGCTCGAGGAGAGGACATCAACATAATGTAGCTATAAGTATCTTCCTAAGTCCAGTCGGTACTATATATATATATATATATATATATATATATATATATATATATATATATATATATATATATAATAATAATAATAATAATAATAATAATAAAAATAATAAAAATAAAAATTAAATAGATGTAAAATACTTTCTCACTTTATATAGTTTTTTGTTCTTTGTACTTTGACCATCCAAACAGCCCAATCATTACTCTCAGTCCCTAAGGGTGCAACTCGGACGGACTAAATTCGAGTCCGATCGGATAAATCCGTTAATGTATATATATATATATATATATATATATATATATATATATATATATATATATATATATATATATATATATATATATATATATATATCGGATTTCGGATCCTTTGGGTAACTCGACACATGAACTCGAAAAATCGGATTTAAATATTTTAACCCGAATCCTGATCCGATTATCTTCAACTATAATCTAACCCATTATATATATATATATATATATATATATATATATATATATATATATATATATATATATAAACGAGATATGAGCCATAGTGCTCATTTTTCTACATGAGCCATGCACATGTGGACCAATAGGAATAGACTTTCACATCTCATGTGCACCCATGTGTACTAGTACAATATGGCTCATATTCCATGTGTACCCATGACTCATGTATAAAAATGAACATTATGGCTCATATCCCATTTACCATATATATATATATATATATATATAGTTTAATACTTATTAAATAAAGAGCTATTTGATATTACCTCCCTCTTAGATTAGGTATATTGATATTACCCCATGTTAGATTAAAAGTTGAGAATATCTTCCTGAAAGTGTCGTTAAAATATCAATATACCTAATCTAAGATGGGGATAATATCAAATAGCCCTTAAATAAAAAAAATTAAACCCTAAATTTTTCTACCCAAACTCTTAAACTCCTTCTCCTAAATCTCATTTCAGTTTGTATTTTGTAATGATTGAGACTTAATAGATATTTAATTGTGTTTAATATTACTCTTATTTAAAATTATTTTAAATATCATATTATAGCCCGATGGATCCAACCCAATCAAAGTCCAACCCGAATACAATCCGATCCTCCGGACTTGGTTTTGGATTACATATGTTGAATTCGACGGATCGAATTTGGACTCGAACTAGACTTATAATTTATCGAATTGAGCTCAAATTGAGCTCATGTCCAACCCAAACTAACCCGTCTGAGTTGCACCCCACCAGTCCCTACTGCAGGAGTTGTGTGATTAAAGAAAAGTGCCCCCTCTCCACTGGATGTGCCGACCACATTATCTCCTTAAGTAAAATAGTTTTAGTATGGGAAAATAATCCCCTGATGTTAATGTTAAGCAGAATACTTTCTTAAAACACTTTCCTCATCTTCTTTTTTTCTTCTTTTTTCTTTTAACTTCTTTAATTTGAAGTGTCCTTTTCTTTTTTAAATCTCTTTATTCTTTTCTCTCTTTTTTTCTACTTTCTTTTACCAGCACTTTATATTGATCAATTTTTTTTTCTTAAATTTCTTTTGAAAAATTAGATCAAGATCAGGTTGTGTATCGGGCCGGTCCGCGGTCCGAGTCAATCGGATTTGACTGGGTTCGGTCCGGATCAGACTCAACCCGAGTGGAGAGGCGGGCCGGGCCGGTCCGGTTCGGTCATAAACAACTCCAACTTAGTTCGGACCCATGACCCGGTCAGGGGATGACCGGGCCGAACCGATCTGGGTCCGGACAGGTTCAAGGTCGGACCGGACTGGTCTGATTTTTTTATTTTTTTTTGTTTATTTATATATTTTTTATATATAATCTATATGATATAACTTGTAAGTTATATGTTAATAAATTCAAGTTAAAATTTATAGGATTTTTGTATAATTTAAAATTTATAAATTATTTGTTAGAAAGTTTTTATATAACTTTAAGTATAACTTTAAGTATAAATTTATTTAAAATTTATAAGTTATTTGTTAAAAAAAATTTATATAACTTTTAGTATAAATTTATTTAAAATTTATAAGTTATGTTTAGTATAATTTAAAATTTATAAGTTATATGTGAAGTATAATTTAAAATTTACAAATTTATTTGTTAGAAAATTTATTTAATTTATTTATATCAATATTTATATAACTTTAAGTATAAATTAAAATCTAAATATTTATAAGTTGAATATTTATAAATCTATAAGTATATAAAGAAGTGATTTATATAGACATAAAAAAGTTAAATGTAAACAACTAGCAACATTAAGTAAGTAAAAGCTAATTTCTTTTATTAATGACAATTAAATTATAAATGTATTATAACATTAAGTAACCAAAAAAATAGAAACTTGTAAATAATATTTTATTTGCATAAAGCTTGTAAAAAAAATACAAGTCTTTTAAAATAATTTCGTCGTCCGTCTTTCGTTGAAGTTTATTGCTCAGCTTCTCCTTCAGTAGCGTTATCTATAGTAAGAGATTCAAAGTCCAGTCCTGCGATATCGACACTTTCATCTCTTGAGTCTTGAGTTCTTTCTTCAACACGGGTCCAATCTTGAACGCAGACACAAGCTTCCAAAATATATGGCAGCAACCGACTCCTCTTCTTGCTTAGCATCCTTAAATCTGCACTAAAACAAGATTTTAATGCTACCGTGGACACCGGGACATTAGAATATCGTGTGCTATTAAAAAAAAAAGTACAAGATACGTTTTTTCGTGTCTCTTCCATCATTCTAAAATTGAATAATGAGATGAATAGTCATCTTTATATGCTTCATAAGAATTTAGATATAAGGACAATTCTTGCGTAGGTTGGAAGATTATTTTTGTTTCTTCCTTTGCAGTACACCTTTAGCATATGATAATTTAGACGGAAAACTAGAGCTACTACCTTGAACGGTTGTACCGGGTCAAGTGGATACAACTCTTTCTTCATATGAAGCAATTAAACTATGTAAAACATCCTTAACTTCTACTTTCAAACTACCTACGTCAACTCTCATATTATATTCAAAATCGTCTAATAAAATATATACACCATCTAATTTAATCTTTTAGGATCAAAAATTGAAGCCAAACAATATAGAAGAGGTATATCATCCCAATATTTTTCAAATTTAGCTTCAATTTTGGCAACAACATAATCAAAACCGGATACGTTTCTATATTTACAAAATAAATTAGACATGTTAAGAATTTCTGTTAAAGCTAAAGGAGAAGTTGAAAAATAAACTCCAGATAAAATACATGTAGCATTGTAAAATAGTTCTAAAAATTCAAAAATAGAATTAGAAATTAACCAATCATTCTCAGTTACTTGATAATCAAAACTAGGATTAGCATTACAATAATGAGTAATCACATCTTTAAACTTAATGCAATATTGTAACATTAAATAAGTAGAATTCTATCTATGCGGTGCATCCTTAACAAATTGCCTAAAAGTATCACCATATTGTGTACACAAAATTTTAAAATCTTGTTGTCTATTTGCAGAAGAGTTCAAACTATGTAAACATGATCTAAGATTTTCTAAATTTAGTTGAAAGAATTCAAGACATTCTTGTACAATCAAATTAATAATATGACAAGCACATCTAACATTAAAAAGTCTACCTTCTAACATAGGCAGCAATTGTGTTTTCAAAACATTAATAGAATAAGTGTTATTACTAGCATTATCAAAATAAATCAAAAATATTTTATTGTGAATATCATATTCACGCAAAAATTGTATTATAACGCCGCAGATTATAGCGTCAGTATGTAAAAATTTTAAAGGTCTTAGACAAATGATGCATTTTTGCAACATCTATCTTGCATCTATATAATGTGCCGTGATACAAATATAAGCATAATTTTGCTTAGTAGTCCATATATCAGAAGTTTAAGTAATTTACTAACATGCATAAAACTTTCTTTCAAAACAGCCTTATCTTTTTAAAAAAATTTCAGAGACTCTGCTCTAGTAGTAGATCTAGAAATTTTACTAAAACAAGGATTAAAAGTATTACTTGCATATTTATAATAGTAATTACTCTCACCAAATATAAATGGTTGTTCCTCACAAATCAAAAATCTTGCTAACTCAGTCTTGTTACGAGCATCAGAATAAGTAAATGTACCTAAAGAAGATCCTTGACCACCAGTTGTTAGTTGTGTTTGTGTAGCCTGCAGTGTGTCTTTACCATAGCAACTTTCGTAGTGTCTTTTTAAAGTGCATGTGCCATCTTATTTTTTTACTTGTAAATCCGCTTACATCTCTTACATTCCGCAGAATTAGGTATTGGTTTTTGATCTTTTGGATCTAAAACTGGATTGCTCTCACTATTAGTGACAAATATTTTTGTAAAATAATTGCATAAAATAGATTTTTTCTATTGCCAACATTTGTAGCCGTGGTCATACTCCTAACTTCAAGAGGCGACATTTGTGTCGGTGGCGCAGATTCGGGAATATAATTATTTTCAAACATATTATTATAATAATCATAGTTTTCAAAAGGTTGGTTTGAACCTTATCCATCCATATTTAGAATTTTTTTTAAAAAAAAAATTAGAGCAAAATAAATTAATTCTCTACCAAGAGAGAGAGAGAGAGAGAGAGAGAGAGAGAGAGGGGGGGGGGGGGGGGAATCTCAAATCAAAAAATATATATTATATAATATTAAAGTTACCCGTAATGTCTGCTAGAAGCCTCCAAAAGAAATCGGAAGAAAATGTGCTGAGAGGGAATATGTTGGACTCCAGTAATTGTCTTGCTTGCTTCTAAACTTTGTAATTGTTTTGCTTGTTTCTAAACTTTATAAGAGGAAAGAAATTTTGTAGAAGGAACGAAATTTTGTTGTATTTATTTTTCATGAATTATGGACAATTTATAGGAATTTTTGGGGTCCAAATGACCCCAAATATCCTTCAAAGAGAGTTGATATAATGGATATTTTGGTCATTTTACAAAAATGACCAAAATGCCTCTAAAATGGACAAAAATTTGCCCCTAAAAAGGTGATAACGGATATATTCTCAATAAATAAATTAAAAAAATCTGGCTGAACCGGACCGACCGGACCTGAACTTGACCGGACCAACCGGATAGACTGAATCTGAACCGGCCCGAACGGTGCAGAAATCGGACCAGGTTGGACCGGGCTAGCGGGTCGCCTCCACTGACCCAGTCCGGGCCAGTGGGGCTAGTGGGCCTGGACGGACCGGTTTGTTGATCGGGTCCGAGCCAGTCCTGACCGAATTTGACCGAGTCAGATCCGGATCGTCCGTCCAATTTGACACATTGAGATCAAGCCATTTTCAATTTTTTTTTTTTTCCAAATATTTGAAAACTTAAAATTTGGTGGAACTCACAAGAAATTGATGTATTCTTTGTTATATTCTGGCCAAGATGAGAGTGAAGAACTCCGCAATCATAGGCTTTCTGGTCTTCTCGGTCAGCTTTGCGCGAGGTTTTGTTGTAGTAAAACTTTGATACAGTATATATGACATGTGTGTCATTATCTCTTTCTAAAACGTACAAATTTTATATATAAATTTTTTATTATGGGACCACATGTCATATATATAGGTTGTATCAATTTGTATCAAAGTTTTACTCGTTTTGTTGTTAGTGGTCTAATAAATAATTTAGAAACGGTTGATTTACTTTAATTTCTCTTATTTCAGCTCACGGTGTGTATCGAGTCGGTACAGGCTGCTCAGATTCTAATTTGTACCGAATTTGATCGGATCGAACTTGTCCGAGTAGAAGTTCGGACCAGACTATGGGTGCTTGGTTGTGTATATGGAGGATTCGTTGTTTTTCTGTTGCTGGGTTTCCAGCATTACAGTGGTGCTTTCTTGGGTTATTTTTTGGGGATACGATGAGAAACACTAAGATATTGCTGATACTACTACTTTCTTAGTATAGTATTATGCTGATACGACTACTTTCTTAGTATTAGATGGTTTCTGGACTTTCTTCTTCGTAACAGCAAATCTTTACTTTTTTTATAAAAAGCTTTAAAATAATTCAAAATGAGCCATTTAAATTATATATATATATATTTTTTCACATAATTAAAAATTAAAATAAAAAATAAATACTAAATAATTATTTAACTATTTAATATTATCTAACTATAGTCATATATTTTTAATCAAAAAATTTAATGTACTGATAATAAATTTATATTAATTAAATATACCGATAGAAGTTAGAATTTTTTTGAAATTACGATACATATCACCAACTGAGTTGGCAAAAATATAAAATAATTTTTTTTTTATATTTTTAAATTTTTGTCAATTGGGTTGGCGCCAAATTTTTGCCAACCGAGTTGGCGAAAATATGCCAGTATTTTTTTTTTGATTTTTTTTGTTTCTTTTGTTTTTTTTTTAGGTTTTTTTGTGTTTAGTTTTATTTAGGTTTAGTTCTATTTTTAAAAAGTTGTTGTAATAATAATTTTTTTAAATAAATTAGAAAAAATAAAATTTAACATCCAAAATAAAATATGTTATCATTGAACCAAAAAAAAAAAAAACTACCATAAGAATATTGCGTCTGCCGTCGAGCAGACTTCGAAAGGCCATAACTATTTATTTTAAAATTGTTTTTCGTCAAACAATAGCTCGATTTGTATGTTTTCGACAAGAGTAACACAATTCGTGTAGAGAGAGACGTACATGTTACAGTCAAAAATATAAAATATAAAACTTTAAAGTATCATAATTTTTGACTGGGAGATCGAAACAAGGTCCAGTTTGTGCCAAAATGACCGTATGAAAAAGTACTTCAGGATAAACCATTTCCTCGTTTGACGGACTTCCATAATTTTTAGAATCGCAAAAAAATGATGTTTTGACCTCCAAATTTTACTTTCGGTAATTTTATTTTTGATTTATTTTCACCAACTGGGTTGGCAAAAATTCGACTTTTGGACGAAAATAGACAGATTTTCGTCAACTGAGTTGGCAAAAATTTGGGAGCCCCCGGTGTTACCACATATTCGCATATCTTGACAACTCCATCAGCACCGATGCCATCTCAAGTAGAGGACAGTCAAGAAGGTGGTGATGATGCAGCCCCAAAGAATATACAAGAAAAGAGGGACCGACTCAATCTAAGAGACATTGATCGTCCGAACTATCGGGAATTAGCCAAGAGAGGTCGATGAAATTGTTACATCAGTACAAACTTTATTGGAATGTAACTTTGATCTATTTCAATGAAATTACATATTGTTCTCATAAAATAAAACTATTTAAATGGGATGTAACAGTCAAGGAGGCCGGTGCAGACACTTCTCAGTGGGCCCCCGAGGGAGATTCTCAATGGGCCCCTGGGGGAGATTCTCAGTGGGATAGCCTATTCGTCTCCGGCGTTACCACATATTCGCATATCTTGGCAACTCCATCAGCACCGATGCCATCTCAAGTGGAGGACAGTCAAGGAGGTGGTGATGATGCGGCCCCGGAGAATACACGAGAAAAGAGGGCCCGACTCAATTTAAGAGAGATTGATCGTCCGAACTATCGCGAATTAGCCAAGAGAGGTCGATGAAATTGTTATATCAATTACTATTAACATACAGACTTACTTACCTATAAAATAAACCTAAAAAAACAAAAAAAACCACAAAGAAAAAATAACACAAAAAAAAACCAAACCAAACACACTCCTAAAAAAAACCAAATAAAAAAACCGAAAAAAACAAGGACCCAGCTGGCGAAAATATGGTTTTTGGGGTTTTTTTTTTTTCTTGCCACGTCGGAGTTTTGGTCGAATTTTCGCTAGCTGGGTTAGCGAAAATCAAGTTATCCGAATTTTCGCCAACCCAACTGGCGATTCCTATCGTAATTTCAAAATTTACCAAACTTCTATCGCTATATTTAATTAATATAAATTTATTATCGGTACAGTAATTTTTTTGATTTTTAATTTATGTAGTTAAGGTATGAGTCATTATTTTTGGCTGGATGGATTCGATCCCATGGACAGCAATATCAAAAAAAATTCTAATTTAAATCATTAGCAAACATCGATATCTATAAAAGTTATAATTTAAATTATTTTTTAATAATTTTTTTTTACTTGTATGTAATACACGTGTACGTTACTAGTATTTGTGCTACATCTAATTTGTTGGTTTGGATGGTCGTACTTGACTTATTTAGATGCTTCAATGCTCAATATTGCAGTTTTATATATATATATATATATATATATATATATATATATATATATATTTGGGGTTTTCTAAGCTACCCTCTCCTCTCCTCCCCCCCCCCCCCCCCCCTCTGCCTCTATCCATGCACAATGGTGTACCACTACACCACAAAAAAAAAAAAAAAAAAAAAAAAAAAAAAAAAAAATATATATATATATATATATATATATATATATATATATATATATATATAAGGTAATTTGAATTTTTGACATAACGTTCGGGGTCCGACGTAACGTTCGAAAATTTATGCACACTGCATTCCATACATTTGGGGTCACTGTCTTCCAACTTCCACCATTTTATAAATGAAAGGAATAATACGTTTTCGTGGTTCGATCCACTGATCTTCTGCTATCCAATCAAAATTTTATCTCTTTTCTCGGTAACCACACGAGCCACTCAAATTCGATAATACAAAATTTATGCTTTGCTTGCTTTTACATCCTTATTATTATTAGTAGGTTTAGATTATTTTCTCCATTGGAAAAGTTTGGACAAAGAGTTGTACGTGAAATCTTATACCTATGCTTTCTGATTTGGACACATCTTCGGTCATTTCTGTTATCTGACTCCCCTTTTTTCCATGTACATAACTGGTGTGATTTGGTTTTTATGTTGGAATTTATAAATGATTCAAAAACTATTTCTGAGTTTTGGAGACTACACTTGTTAGCATGCACGGACCTATATTGAAGCGAGAAGGGGTCTCAATTGAATTTTTGCATCCGATTTAAATATTTTTATTATTTTAAAAAAATTAGTCAATTTTTTGTTTTGTCTCCTCCGAAATTTATAATTTATAATTTATAATTTCTATATAAATATTTACATCAAATTTTATATTTTTTTTCATAAGTTTTATTTTTTTGATGATTTGATACAAAGAGAAAAGCAATGGTGGAGAAATAATAAAATTTTGATATAGCTAATTTTATTTAACAAAATTTTGGAATTTTTTTTTACCTTTGAGGTTGACTTACCTCCGTTGTTGCCAGATGTGGAGAGAAGGAAGATTGAGTGGTTGTGGGTAGGAATCACTTTGCTCTTGAGATGACAGTTCTTGAGGTTGTTGGGATCGGACACGCTCTGCAAGCGCTTCGATACCGTGTCTGAGACTGACCGTAGCAAAAACTTAGGCCAACCCACATGAGATAACCAATCCCTGTCTAACGAACACCAATCACAGATAAAGATAACATATATGGCGGTGGCTACGTCACCGGGACAAATCACAATCTATACAACTCAGTTGAAATTACAATATTGACAAAACCAATGTTGAACCATTTTTTCTAATAGGTTTAGTCCCCCCCCCCCCCCCCCCCCCCCCCCCCACACACACACACACACACAAGAAGAAAAGAAAGAGATTACAATTGAAATCACTCACCAAATCCCGTAGTAATTTTCCTGAACGAAGGCGACGACTTCTCGATCAGATATTCTCTTCCTTCTGTCTTGGATGACGAGCTCTAAGAACAAGGGATGGACTTTCTCTTACATTTTCTGTGGACAAGCATCCCGAATCTCCACATTTTGTGCTGTTCTTTGTGCCTCCACTCTCACCCATATAAATAAGACGAAAAACTCTAGTTTAGGTCATATGAATTCATAAATAGGAAATCCATTATCTAGAATAGGAAATACCAATTATGGACGTTCAAATACGATCAAATTAAAATTTTAATACAAATTTAAAATCTAATCAAATTAATGTAGATTTTTAAATTATATCAAATTAAATATTTTACCATATTTGGGCTTCAAGCTCTTACCAATTCAGCCTGGACCAAATATACTCCCCCTCTAGTCTGATGAGAGAGTGTTGACCACATGGCTCCTCAAGTGGACTCCATGCATGTCGTCATGCAATAGAGTATCTGCTCCCTCATGCCACCGATCACCGATTGTCACGTCCCAATTCCAAAATACCAAGGGACTAGCCACGTGACAATGACCAGCAACACAGCTCCAATGGGCAACCCAATTTAATGAACCCGTTAGAGTGCACTTAAACTGTAATAAGTATAAATACAAGTCTACATCATCTATCTCAGTATAATTCTAATCTCATCCACAAACAACAATCTTAATACAATATGATAGACCAATCAAGATCATAGATAACAAAAAATAGTACATCATCAAGTCCAAAAAAGTAGTGTCTCGGGGAATAACCCGTCACAATAAAGAAAAGAGAAATAACACCAAATACATATGTCCAGAAGTCCAAGTCCCAATATAAAATAACATAAAGCATAAATAACTAAATAGATAACTGAGTACCCAGGAGAAATCCTTTGGCACAACCTCGTCCTCTAGTGCAAGTACCGCTCGAATGTCAGCTCCTGTCCCGTAAACCTCGGGGTAATCCTCTTCTGTTATACCTGGGGACATAATCCGGATCCAGGTCCTCAGGGGACATAGCAAGGTACAAGAATAACTCAAGCCAAAATACAGTAAATAAAATAAGTGTGCTCAGGGTCCTACGAGAACTCAAGCCAAAATACAGTAAATAATATAAGTGAAATAAAAATGAGAACGTACTCGCCCGCTAAACCACCGGGTCCTGTAGGTCTGCATAGACACAACAGTAGCTAGTAATAATAGTAGTAGTAGGTACGTACATGCCCCGTCAAGGTACCTGCTGTAGAAGCATGGAAAAGATGCGGTCATGCGACCGACGTCCATTCGTCCCCCAAATAAAAAAATAGATGGATCGCACGGACACCATGCGACCCAGAAAAGGAACACCCATGCAGTCCAAACAAGCGGCTTGACAACTGGCCGCAGGACGACCGGGCATGACGCCCTGACACAGAATTCTGACAAAAAAAATTATTTTTCTGATCGCCTTGAAGGACGAGAACACAGTAAGAGACAAAAGCTCCAAGGATGCTGCAGAGCCATGTGGACAACCCGACAAAAAGATCCCTATTTCATGTCAATGAAATTATAAGATAATAAACATATTGACTGTATGAAATAATAATTTTTTTTTACCTCGCTAAACATTAGTGAATCGAATTAGCCCCGATATACTGTGATATCCTTGTGAGCACATCGAGCTGGATTTGTTGCATCCGTCATCCAACGTAAAGCTGATGGGAAGATACCAGCATCGGTATCAATATGGGAGATTGGCCTATCGATATAGAAGTTCTCGTAGGACCAAACCTAGAAAAATTATATCATATAAGTGTACATATGAAGTGCCCGTAGGACATAAATTTTATGAATATTTTATACCTGTATTAATGTCATACATTGTCACGACCCACACCCGGAATAAGGGTACGAGTAGTGAGCAACGTCCAGCCTACGCCGCAGTATCGGTGGTAGAACGCTGTCTGGGTCAACTCTACTATCTAAACATCTCATACAATATATATACATGGTACCTGTCAATCATCTCAACTCCAAACGGAGGAACAATATGGTATTTGATAAAAGTAACTATATTCAATTATAATGGAAACTAAGGAAGATAAAGCACGAGATGGAATATCGAAAGAAAGATTCATAATACATCCACAAGTCCGAAATAACATATGCATGCCAATAACCTCAATAAAAGTCTAATACAAGTCTAGCAATAATCTAAACCTCCTCAGGCTCTGGTACAAAGTCCTCCGGCTCTAAATGAGTATCCTCTAATGGTACGCCATCCTGCGGTCCGTAGTATGTGGGACACTAGTCTACGAGCCAATCGTTTGAAAAATATATCAAGTCATGATTGGAGCAATAACATACCTCTGAAAGCAGTTTCAAATATATAATCGAGCATATATAACAGATAATAGAAAAGGATATACGATAACTAAACATCAGAAAGAAATGAACTAGAGTGAACATATAATATACTGAAATGAAGAACAAACAATAGAATAACTGCAATATAATGAAATAAATAAAACTAGCTAATGTGCTATAGAATACAAGTTCATTATGTGATCGGTTTAGGTAGAACACGAATACAATATGGTAACTCGATTACACGTGTGATATGTAATCTGTCACGCCCTGATCTCCCGCAGGTAATCGGCCGTCCCCGCTAGGCACGAATCACCGTGCCAGCGCTTCCGGGGGACGATCTTTCCCCCTCTGGGCGTGATGACGCACGAGCGTAATCCGCGCCCGTGCAAGGCCATGAACTGTATAGGCGGTAAGATGACTAAGCCACAGAGTCGCACAGATAGTCCGAGTGCAGCAGAATTAGAAACGCACAGGCGATTGGTAACTAGTTCACAGAGTCGTCAATAGCGGAAGCATTGAATAACACAAGTATAGAAGTAAAGCAAACTCTTTATTGATATTGAACAAGTGTTACAAGCGACGCTATGCCGAGATTATAAGTCGCTCAAGCCTCTCTCTCTCTGAACAGTTAAAGCGTGCCAAGTGGCTACATTTATGAAATGATACATAGGCGATATTTCAATATTATGTTTTGTATATGTGCTTCAGTTCCGGACGCAACGCTCCAAGGCTCCAAAGTTAACTCTACGCCTTAGGAAGCACGAAGGAGGCATCCGCACCGAATGAGGTTCTCTCGTACCTTGCAAGCAATCTGGTGGGTTATCAGTACATGAATGCACTGGTGGGGAGGCTTCTCGCCCGTTCGACAAATCCAAACACGTTATATATGTTCCGTTCACCATCTATTAAGTTATCTTTCTAGTCTTGTCTTAGGATCAGTTTTATGGCAATGATGTAAAGCCTGACTCGTGTGGCAGTATGCCGTACGATATAAAGGAACACGGAGAGACTTACGAACTTACCATCCGTCCTTTCATATCCAAGCCAAACCAAGTTAAATCAAGCACAAGCATTTATTAATGAAATCCAGGGGCAAATAGCATATGCAAACACAAGTGTCGTGAGCGAGGTTATCATTTAGGTGCATGATTACACGGATTATCAGATATTTGCATAAGATGTTCAAGTGTTCAATGGATTGCTTAGGTTATTCAATTTGTATAGACGTCTTATACTCATATCGTTCAGGTATTTCAGAATCTGGATGCGATGCAATGACTCGCACGCGGATAGCCGCTAAGCGAGGATGAGTTATCTATATGAACATGAGGTCACTGGCATAGCCATAAAGGATGACACATAGTCTCAGATGGAGATGAGACATAACGAAAGATTCATTGGGCGTTAACCATCATCCCGATTAAACATGGTGAGACTATCGTAGATAATGGAGTTAGTCTGGTATCCAAGTGTAGGATGCACTACCAAGGTCCCGACTACTGATAATATTTCGTCGCCCCAAACCGCGAAAGCATCCTACCAATTTGGTCACGCAATACCCATATTCCTCCTAGGACGGTACGATCCCGGTGCCCCGGTGATCATCCAAGGAATCCATGTTATTACCTCGTGCACGAGTTGTCCGTGACCATGCAAGTCTCTAAGATTTCAGATTCACAGGATTCATGACATGACATGTTAATTCTTGGATTCTTGGATTCTTTATTCATGATCATTACGAGTGTGCTCCCCGAGCTGTGATTCTTGATTCATTGATATGGTGCAAATCCCTTGGTTCAGGAACTGCCTTGGCGACCTAACGGTCCCGGATACTTTCAGGCTTACACTTGCATAGAACGAATATTAGATAGTCTTCCGGGAAGAACTAAATGAATGCATGACATGGATAGTATTACACGGTCGGGACATGTATTATGTGACAAGCATTAAAATGAGGCAATAATACAAGTTAACATATAAGTAGGCAAGCATTGCATTCATATAGAGCATAAGCATTTACTTTGGCACGGGTCTATAGGTAAAACGAGGAGTGAAACCGTAAAGGGACATACCGAGCATATAATCTTAGGGGCGTGCAGTGTAAACAGGTGAACAGTGCACTACGAAGAGTACATATATATCGTTCTGCTCGAGGCATAGCGGGGTCTACTTGCACAAGGCAAATGTAGCATGCGAGGGTCCATTTATAGCAAAGTTTCATTTCCATCTTCTAACACAAGCAATAAAAGTTGGGATTATTCCCTTAGCTAGGTGCGTTGGATTCTTTATTAGCATGAAGGAGGTGATTTACCTAGCGACTAGCATGTATCGTCCATATTTCAAGTGTGCTGGCTAAGCAAAGACAAGTTCATCGTAGCCACACACCTTAGCGATGATTCACCTCGGTCGAGCGATACTCCGAGCGAGTCTTTGAAAGTCTAAGTTTGAACTCCTGAAGTGCCAAGTCTGGCAATCCTTTGCCTCAAACGAGTCTTCTCGCTGAGCAAAGCGGTTCAGGTCGTTGCACTTGCGCCGTTTGAATCGGCTGTCCGCTTGAACAGAATGGGTCGTTATATAATCAACATGTACACGAATATACTGGGGCTTGATCACATAACCAACTCATATTCTCCCATCCCCAACAAATACCAATGGATCCAATCACGACACGTTACGAACACGAATATGGGCACACTGAACACGAGCAGTGTGTGAACACGAAGTACACTAAAATCAATACCCGATGCACACGATGAAATATATGTGAATGAGTACCCACTGAACATGGTAAGGGATAACATCTCCTGACAGGATCCATATAGTACCAGTCCGTGAAAGCACTGTGTCAGAATCAAGTATACAGTTCTAGAATATGAGATATATACACTATTATAAAATAAAAACTAACATAGAAATGTACTCGCTTGTGATCCAGAGAAATAAATGAGTCTCGGTGTCCAAACCGGTATCACACAGACCTATATATGAAATTCCATATCAAATTAGGTCTAATAAGGGTAAATAAGTTAAAATGCATGCTTCTAGGCTCATTTCTAAGTTATACTATGTCACTAGGTTTTGATTGGTTCTCTAAGTAATAATCTTGATAAAAGCTATACTAGTTTACTACAAATTGTGTGTGTGTGTGTGTGTATATATATATATATATATATAACTCTATTGACTATTCATTGTCTAGTATCAGACATGTGTGCTAATACTGGTAACCTAAATGTTAACACACTGGCTAAGTTAATAGGTACTTAACTAGTTAACCAACACTAATCTCATCTCTATTTGATACTAAGTATCACCAATTTCTAATTACTAATACCCTACACCTTAACAAACTGTAATACAACCACACCTTAACTGACATTTAACACCACTGCCACAACCCATATCTGGATGACTTAAGGTAACTACCCTACCTAGCTAACTATGTGATACCTTAACTAACTCACACTATAACACTTAACCTTAACATCAACTAACTGATACATATATATCCACTGATATTCACTTAACTAAACTAACAGAATTTATATTACTCACTGTTATCAATTAATTACTAACTGATCTCCACTGCTTAAATACTTACCTGTAGGTAAGCTCCCCTCTCTATCTTGCTGTCAAATGTTGCTCTTGTTGTTGTTGCAATCTATTTGCTGCTATTGTTGCTGATGCACTGCCTGATTGCTGCACACTGCTACTGCTCTATAGCATACTGCTATAGCTATTGCTGCTGCTGCACTGCCTGATTGCTGTACACTGCTACTGCTCTGTAGTATACTGCTATAGCTATTGCTGCACTGCACTGCCTGATTGCTGCACACTGATATTGTTCTATAGCATACTGCTATAGCTATCATTGTACTACGCTGCCTGATTGCTACACACTTTGCTACTGCTAGCAGTGGTAGTTGCGCACACTTGCTCAACCCAACCTATATCCTAACTAGCATGTTTCCCCCACTTAGATATCTGGCTTCTAAAACCAAGCCTACACACACCCCCAACTGTCACTGACACAAGCTAAGTGTCCCCTGCACTCAGGTATCCCCTACTTGATACCTGATAACTAGGATACTACTTAGTATCATAAAAATTATAACATTGGGCTTGCATATATGCACCTGTGCTCCAATACCCAGGTAACATCTATCCACTTCTAATTGCTACTAGAGCCACTGTAACCTGGGTCTGAAATAGACCACCCAGATGCCCAATCATCTGTGCCCAAAAGCACAGATGCCTCAACCCTTTTAACTGATGCAACACCAACTACAGTACACACTGTCATTAAGTACAGCAAGTAATCAGCAAGCCAAGCCAAGCTACTACCCAAGTTGAGCTCCTACGTAGGAGCAGCTACCTACAACTAAGAAACAGACAGTGCACACAGTGCACTGTCTCACTAACCATCTCCCTCTACTTCTCGATACCACTGCACCTGCCCACTGACCCAGTAGCTAACCCACAACCAATACACCTCAGTCTACAACATAAACACACACACCCAACTGTTATATATATATATATATATATATATATATATATATATATATATATATATATATATGTTGAGACATTTAAACAAATACCTATAGTGCACCAAATAGAATATCTATGATACTCAACCCATTGAGGTTCCAAACTCTTCATTCTCCACAATTGATCATTTTTACAAGTCATATATATATATATAATTACAACTATTAGAAGTTATTACAACATATAATGAAGAGAATTCATATAAATCATCCCAAATTGGCCCTGTATCGCACCGTATCACAAAATTCTATGATACAGCCTATACGTATCCATATGTGGACACGTACCAAGTCCCATAACCCCGATCTTAGTCTAATTAGATCTAATTGGTCTCATGACACACAATTGATGTGTCAAATTCATAATTTCTCCAACATTCACACAAAATATCACATATAAGTCACAATACATAGCCAAATAGCCTAGAACTTATTCATATAGGTAATCTTATGCCATGGGGTCATTCCTAATGGTTAAATGCATGATTAAGAATCTATAATAAGAGAGAAATTCAGGAATTATCAATTGGGAGATGGATTCTCAATGAAAATATAATTGGACACGATCCAGACACGATCTCTAGATCCAAAGCTCTTTCTCCTTCTTGTGCTCCTTGCTTCTCCAAGCTTCAAGGCTCCAAGAGTGATGAATTTGAGAAGGAATTGGTGGTGAATTGTGTAGAAAATCAATGGAGAAAAAATGGGAAATTGGGGATCTAAATTTTTGATCAAAATGAAATACAAATGAGAAGAGAGAGAGAGAGAGAGAGAGAAGAAACCCCCTTCTATAGTGGCTGGCCTATTCCCTCTTCCCCAAGCAAATTCAAATGTCAAAGTTGCCCCTACATGTTGCATTACGAGAAATAATTAAGGATGGATATTTTGGAAGTCTCTAACTAATTGTAATTAAACTAATCCTCCATAATTTAATTAGTGGAATGACTAATGGACTTGGGTCCAAGTTGGGCTTACTAATTGTCATGACAAATCTAAATAGGTCCATATGTGACAAGTCTAACTATTGTCTAGTTTCTCTCTAACTAACTAATACTAGTCACAAATAATTATAGCTCAACTTAATTAAATAATCATCACACAAATATTCAATATTTACTCCTAAAAATAAATACCCAGCCAAATTACCAAACTACCCCTAGTTGGAAAAGTGAGGGTGACATACATCCACTCAAATTTTTTTTCTTTTATCCACTGAAGTAAAATGCACAAAAGTTGACATGGAGTTGTACAAATATGCCAACACAGATGCTCCCCATACATGACATGTATGTTTTGACAGATCTTGCAGAAAGGGTAAAAAAATAAATTTGTCCTAGCTCCTGAGTTTGGAAACAAAATTCTGTTGGTTAGACCTAGTAAGTTGGCCCTGGTGCAAGCAGTAATCTGAACAGATAATAAAAAAATAATATCAGTTAAACTAAATTAATAAATATATTAAATAAATAATAACATTAAATGTTATACTTATTCGATTCTCATCTACAAAGATTTTTTGCTCACCAATACGATCTAGGTGCATAAAGTTGTGATGGAGCCACGAAAGCATCACGAAACTTTTACCATGTTATTTAGGCGGCTCCACGCCTAAGTACTCCCTAATCACAGTTTTGCCGCAAAATGACTCATCATCATCAAATATTATAGGTTCACCCATAATAGGTAATTCTAAACTATTTGCCACATCTACTAGCAAAATGATCATTTCTTCGAATGGTAACTGAAAGGTATTTCTTCCGGGCTACCACCACTCAACTAAACTGAAGATCAGGTCTCTATCGTGACGTAGAAAATGTATTTGGTTAATATACTCAAAAACCAAATACAAGAACCAATGAAAATTGTTCTTCAGTCAACATATTGTACCCAACGTCGTCCTCATAACGCCATGAGACATGCTCTCGTGCTCGTATATTTTCAAGACAATCGTATTGCTATATATGAGATATATAAATTGTGTTATTATTAGACATGTAAAAAAATATAAATTATATTGACTAAAATAATTCAATTTTAATATATCTGTCCAAAAAATAATAAACTGGAAATGTGTGACTTACGCTGCTGGATAATCATATTTGTGGTAGGCCCTCCCGGAATACGTCCATCGTTTTGGGTAACCATCTGTAAAATGTTAGTTATGATTTAGATTCGAAAAGCATTAAGATTAGGGTTATGATTTCTGCTAAAGTTAGGGTTATGGTTAAACTAGTTAGTATTAGTAATGGTATTAGGGTTAGAAAAATGTTTGGGGTTATGGTTAAAACGGTAGTATTAGTATTAGGATTAGGGTTAGGATTAGAAAAAATGGTAAGGTTAAGGTTAATTTTTCAAATCTAAAATATTTAATACTTAGTGTTAACATGCTAAAACTAATCAAATATTTAGTGTTAACAAGATAAAACTAATATTACAAATATAAATACTAAAACTAAAATTACAATTATAAATTCTAAAGCTAAAATTATAGGAATATTTTTCGGTATGCTAAAACTAAAATTTAATATTTAGTGTTAATATGCTAAAACTAAAATTAAAAATGATGAACACATTTGCGTACAATTAGAAGAATGACTAATACTAACATTTTTTATTAAAATTATAGGAATATTTTTCTGTATTTTAAAAATTATTTTTTGGTCTTTTTAAAATATTTTTCGATTTTTGTAGTTATGACTAACACTATATATTTTGGTTAACATTCAAACAATTATAAGAATGACTAACACCATATTTTTCGGTTTTTGTATAATTTTTTTTTATCATCATGCAAACAATTATCAAAACCAAAAAACTTGTTATCATGCTAACAAATTTTATCATCATGCTAACATTCTAACATTTTTAACATTCTAACAATTATGGTAACAATTATAAATTATCATCATGGTAACAATTAAAAATTATCATCATGCTAACAATTAAAAATTATAATTTTTATCATCATGCTAACAATTAAAGTTTTTTATCATTCTAACAATTATAAATTTTTATACTAAATGATTATTTTAGAATTAGAATGAGATTCTATTTAACAAAACCCAAAAAATTAACATACCTCTTTTCTTGTTCTCCTTCTCTTACTGCTTCTCTACAATACGATAGCTTCCTCCTTCTGTGTTTAACTACTTCCTGCTCATCATTCTTCCCTCATTGTAAAACCATACACACCAACCAAAATTAAACCACCAACCATATTAAACCACTAACCATATTAAACCAATCACCAACCCAACGGCAACGGTCAAACGGTATTAATCAACACTGAACCGCGATTGACGAATTTTTGCCATCTTGGTTGGCAAAAATCCATCATTCTTATATTTTATTGTAATAATTATTACAGCAAATAAAGCCACTGCTGCAGTCCACATGCACGTGGACCCACCATCTAAATTTTCGCCAACTCAGTTGGCAAAAATATGGACATGTTGTATTATTTTTTAATATACTGTCTTTTCGGCATCTGAGATGGCAAAATGTTTCGTGATTTCAAAATTTTTAAAGTTTTTTTTTTTAGATAATGTATTTTAAAATATTTTTTCTATAGTTAATTTTCTGTAAGATTTTTTATGTTCTGTGAGAAGATTTCTGTTTTTTTCCCCCTACTTTGGAATAGAGTACTCTAGGCTCCATCATCTCGTGCCTACAGTTCGTGTGGTATTCAGTAGGCGGCTAGGTGGTCCAAAAAGTGTACTTACTAGTTACGAGACACTCTTTATCTACGTCAGATTCCAGAAGATAGATAGATACGTGGATCAATGCATGCATAGCTATATAAAGCTAGCTCATATTCATCACACACTGTCTCCACTCACGCAGCTGTTGCTGCTTGAATTCTTCTCTGTACCTATCATCTTCTATCTTGGCTTATCTTTCTTTTGTCCACTATATCATCTGCATGAAATAAAGCTATTGAATCAATGATGATGTTGTTCTGACACTGTGTTGGACCCTGGTGGTGGAAGCTAGCTAGCCTGCATGCATGGCAGTATGTGTATGTGATTGTGTTCTCTATCTACCATGCATTGATATGGTTGGAGTCATCTTTCCCTAAACAAACAGCACTCTATTCAGTAGCCCATCCCCATGAACATGCCTCTTTAATGTGAAAGAAGAATTACAAACATCGACTATGATGTTCTTGGAGTCCAAATGCAGAATCAGAATTTTAACTTTACTTATTGTAATAAAAAATATTCTCTTCTTTATTTTTTGAAAATCTGTAATAAAATAAAATAGAGTTTAGAGTTACCGGCCTATGAAAAAGTTGCGCTGAACGCACTGTTCTGAGAGTTGATCCGATATCTATGTGCAGACTGTTCTTGAATGCTCTTCGTCGTAAAACATCCGGTTCTACTGGCTTTTCATTGTCGCACAAAACTTCGAGAGATACGACCCGAACTTAGCCTTACCCAGGACGAAAATGGAAGGTAGAACAAAGATTTTCTTTGGATTGTAGGAGCAAAGTAACAGGGCAAAAAGTTTTTTTCTTCCGTGACCGATCAACTGAGGGGAATAAATAGGTTGGAGAACCCGCAACTGCAGCCGAACGTGGGCACACAAAAAAATCGGATCTCAAAACGGTTTAACGTGCACAGCAAAATCGGGAAGAATCAGTCAAATAAATAAGAAAGAAAAAATAAAACAACAAAAATGATGTTAGGGTCTCAACCAGAACCCGAAAAAAAAATCGGATCGACATTCGGTGCTCGCAGATGTGGACACGTGTCCGCACCCGTTACGCGCGCCGAACCGAACCGAGCCAGGCTGAACGGCAGCGGCGGCGCACGCGTGTGGCCCACCGGCTCCCCACACAAGACCACAAAGGAGCAAAAGAGGAGAACTAATATAAACACTTAACCATCCCAACACCCAACCGATGTTTGACTATAATGTATTGAGGAAGTAATTTTTGTTCACTATGTGAACACACAACTAACAATCCTCACCCACCCCCCCTGTTTCGGATAATAAACGAGAGAGAATATGGAAAACGAGGTCTTATACGAAAACCCGCCCTTTCTTCGGTGTTTACAAACAAGATTGTACAATTTAATCCTATACGAGGATGTCTAAGTACAATTTATTTAATCTGGGTAAATATTGCTATAGGTGTCTGATCTGCAGTCGATCACTTTAGCCCTTGGACCACACGATGTTGAAGAAGTGCCGTGGAAGACAGAAAGCAGCTTCGCAGGTTGCTAAAGAGGGGGGATGCCCGATGCCAAAGTCGTCGTTCCCTTCTCTTTGCCTGAGCTCTAGATTCTTCTCTCTCTCTTGACCGTTTGACCTTCGATTCTTGCGATCGTTTTCTTCGACCTTTTCCTCTGTTGATAGAGGTCTCTATTTATAGAGTTTTTAGTGACAGTGACCACACAGTCGGCGTAGAAACCGAGTAGTGGAAAGTACATCACCCTTTTATACGACGGTTTAAAATAACCAATGCCTGCGTATAGATGACCTTTTGAGTGAGCATGTGACGCGTGTCCAACTAAGGGACAAAACGCGTATATCTGCTGCGAAGATCACGGCGTAGAAGCCACGTAGGTAGTTATCCCTTGTGTAGAAGAGGTTGGCGTAGAAGCTAATGACTGTCACCATGGCGTAGAAGCCAAGTAGGCATAGAAGCCGAGTAGGCGTAGAAGCCAAGTAGGCATAGAAGCCGAGTAGGCGTAGAAGCCGAGCAGACGTAAAAGCCGAGTGGTCATAGAGGCCGAGTGGGCGTAGAAGCCGAGTGGGCATAGAAGCCGAGCAGGCGTAGAAGTCGAGATGATGTGGACGTTTTAGCCAGAATTACGGCTCTTAGAGATATAATCAAATCTCTTGCATTAAATGCAGAGATCTGCCCCCATCCTGCACATTAAATGCAGAGGCTTGTCTTTAAGATTTGCCATCATTCTGCGCATTAAATGCAGATACGCGCCTCGAATCCTGTACGAAGAGTAACTGCTGACGCGGCGGTCTGTTTGCTTTCTGCGGAGCATAAGAAGCTCACGTCTGCCTGTGTAAAACTGGGCAGCATATTCCCTTATATGCGTAAGAGTAGTTTACGCAAAGGGGATGTCACTAAACGACGGTTCGGTGATATTTAATCAAATCTCCTACATTAAATGCGGAAATCCGCCATTATCCTGCTCATTAAATGAGGAGGCATATTTTGAAGGTCTGCCACCCTTCTGTGCATTAGGTGCAGAGACGTGCCTTGGGCATCTGTCAGTATTCGGCGCTTTAAATGCAGATACGTGCCTCGAGAAACTGTCACCGCTCTGCGCATTAAATGCAGAGACGTGCCTCGAGCCCTGTACGAAGTACAGATTTTGACGTGGCAGACTGTTTGTCTTCTGCGGAGCGTAAATAGCTCACATCTGCCTGTGTAAAACTAGGCAACGTATTCCTTCGTATATGTAAAAGTGGTTTACGCAAAGGAAATGGCAGTAAATGATAGCTTGGGTTGCAGTGCCGCGCCATCATTATCCCCGTCGCCTGGGTAGTCGTTCAGTACTCTTTGTCAAGAGTCCAGACGTCAGGTTCATTGCATGATCTGACAGGTTCATCTCGAAGAATACGAAGCGTTCCTCGTACACTTCAATGCTGCATTGAAAGCGGATGAGTTTTACGCCATAAAGGCGATGAAGCACCCTGTTTACGCTGAAGCAGCCTAGACATACTGCATTACGCGGATGGTCCTTGAGCCTATATTTTTACGCTGTGCTCAGCGAAAAAGCTCTGTTTGCACATTTGATGGCTCTGAGGTCTTCTGTTTATGCTGTCCTGCATCAACATGCTGCGTATAGCTATCCAGCGTATTTTTTATGCTTCTACAAGACCCCCTTCAAAGCTTTTAAATTTCTCGTAATTTGAAACACTTTGAATGAAGCATGAACCGTTCCTTGTAACTCGAAACGCTTTGAATGGAGCCTGAAATGGTCAAGCCTGACACGTTCTTTCATGGCTGACTTTATGGCGGAGTTATTGGGGATCGGTGTGATCTCTTTCGCCTATAAAAAGGCTGAGGAGTTTTTCTGTTCTTCCCGCACTTCCTTCACCACACAGAGATGATGACCGGAGTTCATCGGGTCGACTTGAGGAAGAAGGAGACCATGTTCTTCCAGCATGTAAGGAGCCAAAAAAGATGGTATCTTCGAGCAAATATCCTCTGCAACGATGGATCATTGAAGAATATCATAGCCTCCTTTGCTCGGGATAATCAGCAACTTTGTATGGTGGTTCTTCAGAAGAGAGGAAGGGTCGTATTAGACCACACTGCTAGCAAGCGGTACCTTCTCCCGTTACCTGCGGACGAGAACGGGCAAACTGGCTGCTATCCGAGATTGGGTTGGGTGAAATACCTCAACATAATCTGTCACGGCGTTGGACGCAAGAAAGCAGATTTACCCTGCTTCTTCGTATTGGAGGATGGGTCTAGGCCCAGTTTTGTATCCTCCCGCCGTTGATCATATGTCAGTCGTTTTGCGGTTACCGACTGACTGCTGGAGAAGATGGATGAAGAATGCCGCCCATGCGAGAACCTGGCAGAACAGATTCTGGGCGCGATCTTTAAATGAAAATGAGAAACCCTTTGTAGACGAGATTTTCCTCATATGTAACCACAAAAATGAAGAAAAACCCTTATAGACTGGATTTCTCTCATATGTAATCGTGATTTTAATAAGATCGTCTTCTTCTTTGCATATGATCATCTTGCCATACTTTGCTGTGAAGTCTGAATATGTGTAGCTTTGACACGTATGATACTTTATGCCGACTCTGTATAGAAAGAGTGCTAGGTCCTGTCCTGTCTTTTGCGCATAACTAAGGATGCGCAGAAAGTCGCTTTAGCAGTCGAGTGTTCGAACTGTCCTGCTGTTAGGAACCGTGCAGAATTCTGAACTATTTTTACTTCTGATAAACAGAATTTTTGTTTAGACCGTCGTCTTCAAGAGTGATTTCTCGAAAATCCCTTGGAACCGGGCGAGAACTGGCTGTCAAAAATTGAGTCGCCATCTTGTACTGCAGACGAAATATTCAGACTGGATTCTGGATGAACTTCGAATCGACCCATGAAGAAGAGTAATTTTCAATGTTGAACTCTGTATGCTTCGGGTACTTGGGGTATCTTGAGGTCAAGAAGGAGTATCTTCTGTGTGAACTCCTGCAATTGACCGCCTTGAGAATCGTTCAGATGTACGCATACTCTGTCCGACGTATCTTTCAGATGTACGGAAAGTCATAGAGTGTGAAATCATAAATTTGCAGCCTCTGAGCGTAAACTAAACGCCACCGAGCGTGAAATCATAGACTTGTAGTTCCTGAGCGTGAAGTCGTAGGTTTGTAGCCTCTCGAGCATAAAAGCTACCGAGCATGAGAGCATCCGGGCGTAAAACCATAGACTTGTAGCCTTTGAACGTAAAATCGTAGATTTGTAGCTGTCGAGCGTAGAAAGCTCCTTGGCGCAGAACTGTAGATTTGTAGCCTGTGAAAAGGAAATATTCCGAGCGTAAAATTGTGGATCTGTTGCCTCTAAGCGTAAACTAAACACCACCGAGCGTGAGATTATAGATTTGTAGCTGCTGAGCGTGAAGTCGTAGGTTTGTAGCCTCTCGAGCATAAAAGTTACCGAGCACAAAGGCATCCGGGCGTAAAACCATAGACTCGTAGCCTGTGAGCGTAAAACCGTAGATCTGTAGCTGTCGAGCGTAGAAAGCCCCTTAGCGTAAAAACCACGAATCTGCTTTGCGCGAACACTTTTCGAATTCGCTGACTGTCCGCCTTCTCTGAGTAATAGGCTGACGTAGTACCCAATCATAACCGAATATTAATTAGGAGATTTGGTTCGGGATTCGAGGAGTCCATCCGAACTCTATATATACCCCAAGTTTCTGAGAGAAAACTTTTCATCCGTCTTCTGCGAAAGAAAGCCTTCGACTGTTCGAGTTCTCCTTCGTTTCTTCTCCGAGATTTCAAAGTTTCCAGTAATGGCCACGAAACAATCCTCCTCCACTAAGGGAAAGAAGGTTGATTCTTCTTCTCGTTCTTCTGCTCAAGTAAGAGCGTCTTCGGTCGGGCAAGGCAAACTTTATTCTGAGCGAAGTATCCCGCCGACGAGCAGTGCCCCCGGCCTTAAAGGTAGAGCTTTTGGGATAGCCTCTTTGAGGAAGATGATGCACAGAGACGTTTTATCTTTTACGCCCACATTTCTAATGTATCAGCGCAAAAACTCTATATTTTCGCAGTTTGGCGTAAAAGCTTTGACTGTCGAAAGTTGGCGTATAAAATTTGAGTGTTACGCTTCTGAATGAAAATTCTGGCGTGGTACCTCAACTTTATCAGTCTGGCATAAAGCACAGACTGTATATTGCCAGCCTTGAACTTTACGCTTTTAGGAAATGGATTCCAGCGTAATGGTCAAGTTTTTACGGTCTTGGTGTAAATCATAGACTGTTGATTTTTTGCGTATGCTGCAAGATCTGTAATGTCTAGTTATAGGAACTGATGTGTTTTTTTTGCACTCTTGCAGTTAACTTGCATGTGTCTCCTCTAGCCGATGTGATGGATTATGCCGCCAGGATGCTGCACTCCAACTATCTGGAGGATCTGTCATACGTGACATTTCCTATCTCCGGGCCCCAGTATCCCGAAGGAAGAGAAATTTTGATATCGGCTCAGGGCGAGCGAACGCTACTGAATTTGATCAACGGGGATCCCCTGACGTACATAGACGGGGACCAGTATCTAAAGCCGGCTTTCCTCTTCGGGGACATGATCGACAAGCAGTCCCAGACGAAGCCCAAGAAAGAACTCTGGGTTTTCCCTGCCGGGAGCTTGGTTTTGTATCTGCCCAAGATACCGAAAGACTATCCCATCTCGGCTTTCTTTCATGCTACACATCCCAGGAGGATGTCTTGGACGCTGACTCCCGATCTTCACGGCAGGCCGGGGAAGATCTTTTATCTGAAAGAAGCTGACCAGGGGTCGTTTGTCAGCCGCCCTTCCGGCAATGTGACGATGTTCAGGGGACTGTACCCGGGTAATGTCCTGAGTGAAGACAGCTTAATGATCCAGCCGGTCCAGTTACCGACTTTTTGTAATAATTTTATGGGGCACGGGGGAGTATACCCCAAGGTGAACCCTCGGTGCGGTGGGTGGATCACCCCTACAAACCTTCGATGGGCTCGCTTAGCTGATTGGGCCCTGAAGCATTTTTAGACCGAGTTAGAGAGTATTGGTCTATTTGCAGCTGTGAGTGCTACCAGTGTTGGGTTATCTCCTAACCCCAACCTGTTTTTGGCACTGATGGAGCGATATATTTCGCTCATTGGGACTTTTGCCACTCCACTGGGGGAGTTGGGATTGGCCCTCCATGAGATGGCAGAGATCTCGAGACTGCCGATGGGGGATACTCCGTATGAAGAGTATGTTCCTACGAACCGGGAGCTGGGGGATGCAGATCCTCGGGTAGTGGAAGTGTACCAGGAGCTGATGTGCCACTACCTCGCTTGCACCGCTTTTTATGGTGAGCCCTCAGATTTGGCTCACATCAATAAATGGACGTCCTACCTCTTCTTTCATCGGTCCAGGACTGCTAAGCCGGAGAAGGTATTGGAGGGCAAGGATCAGCCTGTGAATTCTCTGAGCGTGCTTAATGCTCAGGTAGTCGACGATCTCATGGTAGACGCTGGGGCTCCGGACTTGATCCTCGACGAAGGGATAGGACAGTATCCTGTAGGCACTAAGGCCTATAGTTATTTGAGGTGCTGCCGCAGGCCTCTGTCCAGGGAAGCTCAACTGGCTGGCTTCCTCTCCATATGGCTGCGCCGACTGGTGGTGCCCGGCATCGCATCTGCGGACCGCATTCACCGCAACACGCTATGGCCTGCAGTGCGTCTGGTGTTCGGGGCAAGACTGGACTTGCTTCCTGCCATGGTATGCCGTATACAAGCTGGCCTGAGGGCCATGACTGACGGGCTGCTCGTCGATGAAACTCGGCGTGATAGCTTTCCCAGGGTAGAATTACCATACCCGTATTTGATGGGATGGTTAATTCTTCATAACCCCATGGTTATGTCTCCTGGCTCCGGCAGTAGTTCGGGGGCTAGTTTCTTGTTGAACTACCAAAAATCTTCCTGGAATGTGGCCACGGTTCTAGACTATCGGCGGGTGCTGGGCTTCAGTCATAGCTGGAAGCTTTTCTGTACTTTCCCCTCTGTACATCGCAATCAATCGGGGATTAGGCTTGAGGATTCAGGTAGAGAGAAGACTAATATTTCTTCTGAAGCTTTTAATTGGTTGGTCTGCATTAGACCTTCCCATTTACTGTACAAGAGTGAAGACCATTGCTTCTTGGAGCCCTACCTGCCTAGTCGGTTTGCCAGGCAGTTTGGGTATGATCAGTTGCACGTGGGCAACGCCGTCACCAGCTTCCAGTCCAGGGGTGAACTCATTGATGGAGCGAGAGGCTGGCGATACTTCCTCATGGGTTGCACTGGAGCAATTTTTACCGTGTCGGTCATTACACTCTTCACGGAGCTACGCATCCTGCACTCGTATGCCCAGTTCTATGTGGCAACGAACACCTTCCATCGCGATTTTGACATGCATGGAAGTTTTAGGGTGCCCTCTTCCAAGTCTGGGGGAAGGGTCGAAGTCCCTTCGGTTTCTTCCGACGAGGGTGAGGAGTCCGTCAATCCAGATGAGCCTCTGTTGGCGGTATCGAGGGGCGAAGTCCCTCTGCCTGCAGGTGCTTTGGTAATCTCCGGGAAGCGAAGGGCTCCTGCTCCGAAGGAGACTTCCCCTCGCAAGAGGAAGAAGCAGATGGTAAATCGTCCTCTTCGGATTTCTGGTATTGAGGCTCCTGGAAGTGAGCCTGCATCTCCCCATGTTGGGGATGATTCTTTGATTGGAGGTTCCTCGCCTTTTAGAGAGGGACCCTCTAATATTTCGGCCGGTGGTGCCGGAGAATCTCTGCTGGAGGCCGCCGTCGCTGCTACTGCTTCAGGTAGTGGAACGAGGTCGCCTCCGGGGCTGAGTATACCTTTATGCGAATCGGCATCGGGAGGGACCCCTGATGTTCCTGTAAGCGCACCTGGCGAGATTCCAGCCGATGAGCCTCGGTTGGAATTTGACGAGGACCTGGAAGACTATTTGCTAGCATCGGTTAGCAGATCCCTTTCTCCAGGTATGACAGCTTGCTTAGCATCATTAAGAAATAATTTAGCTGTACTGGCCACAGACGCGACATATATGCCGTCGGCCATGGGTAAATATCGTCTTCATGCCTCTTCTTTTAGAAAAATTAACATTATGCTGGTATTAACTTCCTTTCGTCCTTTTTTCAGGGGAAGACCTCTTCGGGGAGGGCAGTGTAGATGCGCCCTTCGGCTCTGTGTTAGGTCCTGGCGGCGACACGGAGGTGCCTATTTTTGAAGAGGAAATATCTTCGGGTGCCGGCTCGCCTGTCGACGAGGTCCCGATATCTCAAGAGGAGGACGAGCCTGTCATTGCGACAATGCCTCCTTTGAGTATGCTGGTATCTTCGTCCAATGTTGGTGCTTTTTCCTTTGTCGCACCACCTGTTGAGGCGACGGCCGTGGCAACATCATCTGCGGTTGTTCTCGAAGGGGGATTTGCCAATATCGAGGCCACTCCCGACGTCTATTCGGATCTAGCTGCGCTGATCAAGCAGTACACCGGCATCTTCTACACCACTTTGAAAATGTTAATATGAAGGGTGTTGGCGAAGAATCTGAGCTTTGCGTCGCTGAAGAGGTCCTCTCGGTCCGCGATAGTGCCGATCCGAGAATTCAACGACACTGGGCTAGCTGATACGCTGGAGGAGATAGTTAATGGTTTGGAGCAACCCATTAACGATTACTTACAGCTAGCTTGAGACAATGTTGAAGATCTGGTCCAGGCTAGATACGACTCCATGACTGCGCGGCTTGCCGAACAGATATCAGGCGTAAATAAATCCATCCAGACACATCAGCAGGAGATGGATGAAGGAAAAGCCATCCTGGAGGAGGCCATCGCTCTTCAAACGAAGTGCCAGACCAAGCATGAAGGGAATGTAGCGAGGGTCCGCAGGCTGGAAATAAAACTCGCTCAGGCAAATGAGTGGGCTTCTCAGTCGTCGGAAGCTCTAGCTGTGGCGGATAGCCAATTGGGCGTAGCACAACAGAACTTGGCGCGTGCAGGAGTCGCCCCTGCTGGTTTTCTTCGGGCTAGAGCCGAACTGTCCCTCCTGAGCAACGATGAGGCACGGCTGGAGCGGCCTCGCGCTGATGTCTTGAATTCCAGGACTGAGAGGATGGCCGCACTGGCGCGGCAGCTTCGTGACATGATTGCTCCTCCTCAATGATGTACTTTTGCTTTGCTTTTCAATGTACTTTTGCTCTTTTTTGGGAATAATAAAGAGGCTTTCATCTGACTTTGTGGACCCATCATCTCGGAATATAAATGACAGGTTTGGGTAAAAGTGATATCAAAGGTAATATGGATGTGATATACTCTCGGTAAGTTTTAGCAGGATATATCTATTCAGAGGTTATATGGACATGATAGAAATATGCTTTTTAGCTAAAATTTGTACACAAGACACTATCAGAGGTAGTATGGACGTGATAGGTCTTGAAGTTCCAAATTAGTTAAACATATATATTCAGAGGTTATATGGACATGATAGAATATGATCCAACTAGTTTCGTTTTGGAAGTAGTTTTGTCAGAATGAGGTTTTCGCCATATTCCACTTGAGCAGAGGAGGTTAAGCGTAGTACCTTTTCAGGAATTTGCCATTGATAGGAGCCATTAACAGGTCTCCATTAGGCTGGGCTAACCTGTAAGCGCCGTTTGAGAACGTCGTCTCGATCACATAAGGGCCTTCCTATTTGGGCTGGAATTTGCCTTTACTTCTGTGAGTAAGAATCATCGGCCTTCTCACAGCTAAGACTAGCTCGCCGACTTTGAACACCCTTTCCTTCACTTTTTGATTAAAAGCCCTGGAAATGTGTGCTTGGTAGAAAGCGATGCGCTATTGAGCTTGGAGGCGTTTCTCGTATAATCCTTCTAGCTCTTGAAGCCTTAACAGGTCATTCTTTTCTTGAGTCAACTCATTAGCCACGACTATCCTGAGTGACAGAATTTGGATCTCGATGGGGAGAACTGCTTCGCTCCTGTAGACTGATGAGAATGGGGTGCAACCTGTAGGCGCTTGTACCGTTGTGCGGTATGCCCAGAGACATTCTCCCAGCTTCTCATTCCAATCCCTTTTGTTCGAAGAGACAAACTTCTTCAAGAGCTTGATAATGGTTTTGTTGAAAGCTTCCGCCAAACCATTAGCAACATGATTATATGCCGTAGAGGCAACATTTTTGTATCCGATTTTTATCGCAAATCGATGAAACGCTTGGCTGATGAATTGAGGCCCATTTTCATGGATTATCCTTCGGGGTATCCCGAAGCGGTAAATAACATGATGCTTGATGAAGCTGATCACATTAGATGCCTTCACCTCAGTAAGAGGGATCGCCTCTGCCCATCTGGAGAAGTAATCCGTGATGGCCAGTATGAACCGGTGACCTCTGGAAGAAGACGGGTGAATATGACCAATGATATCCATACCCCATGCTTCGAAAGGCCAGGATGCAACCGTAGGATGTAGATATTCGGGATGTTGATGGATACAGTCTGCATGGACCTGACAGGCTCTGCATTATCTTGCATACTTTATTGCATCTGTGATCATAGTAGGCCAGTAATAGCCCATTCTCCTGATGCGATCCTGTAGCTTAGGACCGGGTTGATGCGCTCCGCATACGCCGTCGTGGGCTTCACGGATAATCCGCTGTGCTTCGTCACCAGAGAGACATCGTAATAATAGTCCGTCATAAGACCGGCGATATAGACATTGTGACAATGCGTCAAAATAGAAGCGTAATGATCATCTTTTGACGGATACTGCTTCTTTAGGATCCTCTGGCAAGATTCCGTATGCTACAAAATCTATAAAGGGACTTCTCCAGTCTCTCCTGGGAGGATCTGTGTCCACCGCGTAGCTGCGTTCTATGTGAAAGTTATTTTTCACACAGAATAAATCTCTGTTAAGAAGGATTACCGAATTCTGCCTTCTTATAGGGGTAGCTAAATCTGCAGCTAGACTGGCTAGGGCATCAGCTTCCAGATTCTGAGATCGAGGCACATATTCCAGGAAGAATCCTTTGAATGTCATGGCTATCTCGACCGTTGCTTGGTGATAGGGGATGAGGTCTGGATTCCGGACTTCATATATTCCTCTGACTTGATTGACGATCAGCAGAGAATCACCGAAAGCTTTCAGAGATTCGACGCCCAATTCTTTAGCGACTTGGAGGCCGATTAGTAGAGCGTTGTACTCTGCCACATTGTTGGAACAGGGCTCACTAAGAGAATATGCTCGGTAGATGACGAGCTTATCAGGAGTAACTAGGACAATTCCTACTCCCGAAACCACGTTTCCCCTGGGACCAGTTCTGGAGGCACCATCGAAGAACAGTTGCCCTGCATCACTTTCTATTGGGAATTATATTCTGCAACTTCGTCGGGAATATCCTCGTACAGTTTGGAGGCCTCCGGGATCGGATGAGCAGCTAGGAAGTCAGCCAACGCTTGGCCCTTGACGGACTTCTGAGGGACGTACACCATGTCATACGGTGTTAATAACATCGCCCAAGTTGCGAGTCGGGAATTAAGAACACTTGGCTTGTTCATCAGTACCCGAAGAGGATTGATCCTGGAGATGATGTGAATAGTTTAGCCTGTGACATAGTGTCGCATTTTCTGAATAGCGAACATCAGAGCCAAGCATTCTTTCTCCACTGGATTGTACCGGTGTTCGGCTCCGACCATCATCCTGCTGAGGTAGTAGATAGCCTGCTCGTGACCCATCTCGTTCTTTTGTACGAGAAGAGCTCCCAGAGAATGATCCATCGCTCGTATATACAGCACGAATAGTCTTTCTATGACAGGAGGCACCAGAACTGGCGGACTAGTGAGGTAGCGCTTGATATCACCGAACGCTTGTTGACAGACTTCGTCCCATACGAAGGATACACCTTTCTTCATGAGACAAGAAAAGGGATGACATCTCCCCGAGAGGTTGGATATGAATCTCCGGATATAAGCCAGACGACCTTGAAATCCCCTGAGTTTCCTCAGATTGTGGGGCGGTCGTATTTCTAAGATGGCCTTGACTTTATCAGGGTCCACTTGAATGCCTTTGGCGGTTATGACAAATCCCAGAAATTTGCCACTAGATACCCCCAGAAAGGACTTTATTGGATTCATTTTGAGTTGATGTTGGCGCATTAATTCAGATACTGTCTTCAAGTCTTGGATATGATTATCCTTGAGGCGGCTTTTGTCAGCTACATCGTCCACATAACACTCCACTGTCTTGCGTAAATGCTCATGGAATATGTTACTCATAGCCCGTTGGTACGTAGCCCCGGTATTCTTCAATCCGAAGGGCATGACCATATAGCAATATACCCCCAATGGTGTCCGGAAGGTAGTATGCTTCTCGTCTTCAGGATGCATCTTGATTTGATTGTATCCTGAAAATCCATCCATGAAAGACATACGTTCAAACCGTATGTATTGTCAATCATGACGTCTGTGATGGGAAGAGGAAACTCATCCTTGGGACAGGCTGCGTCCAGATCTCGATAATCGATGCAGACTCGTACTTTCCCATTTTTCTTCATGACCGGGACAATATTGGCGACCCATTAGGGATGTTGTTCTTCACGGATGAAGCCACCGGCTATAAACTTCTTGATTTCAGCTTCAATGGCGTCCATCATATCCGGGCAGAACCGGCATTGGTGCTGCTTCACAAGCTTCGAATCGGGCAATATATTGAGCTTATGAGTAGCCACCTTTGGATCAAGGCCTGGCATGTCCTCATAATTTCACGCAAAGATGTCGATATATTCTTTTATCAGCTGGATAACTTCTTTCCTTTCTGCTTCGGAAAGATTGTTACTGATAAATATTGGCTTTGGTGAAAGTTCATCCCCAACGTCAATCTGGATAACTTTGTCTTCAGTGGGAGGTTCTCTCTGCTCAAAGCGGAACTCCCATTGTGTATCCATTTGCTGAGCCCAAGCGTCATTCTTAAATAGTTCAGATTCTTGTTCGTCTGATTCGAAGGAATCCGTCACTACCATATTTACTGATAATGTTCGCTCGAGAGCATGAGATGAGTCGGAGGGCGCTGAGCTGTTTTGAGAGGAGGAAAAGATATCCTCGTTTGACTCATGAGTTACGAGGGAGGTGGTATACCCTAACCCGAAATGAGTTCGTTGATAGTAGGGATCGCCGTGCAGCGACATTCGTCTGCCTTTCCCGTAGTTGAGACCTGGTTCCAGCTTCAAGTTATAACCCATACTTTGCATGATCTTCAAAGCTTGCGGGCTGTATCTGTGAACCTGTATTTTACCGTCATCATCATCGGAAGAATCCTCTTGCACAGTCGGTTCATTGCGCATGCGGCCGAAGACTATTGAATGCTGACTGCTGCAAGTAGGCGGGACAATGAAGATAGAATCCTCATGCGGTCCATATGTCGTGGTGACATTGGATGATGACGCCACTTCCCATATATACAGATGATAGGAATCTATAGCTTCCAAGAATTTTTGCGCTATAGGTTCTATATCGTCGTAGGGGGAGGATTCCTGATTTGGAATTTGGGCGTCAATATACTGGAAAAGAGGATATTTATTATCATCTGAAACTCTGTTCCCGGTTGCATTTACATCACTCGGTTGCCTGTTGCGCCGGAGGTTGATGACCAAGGGTGAAGACTTCTGGTTCAAAGTGATCACTAGAGGATCACCCCCTTTTCCTGACCTGGTCTCGTTCAGGTGGATAGCCATAGGTTTTATGGCTTTTGGACGAGTAGTCCGTCCTTTCACCTTGATTGACAGAGTTTGCTTGACAGAGGGTTCTTCTGGCTCCCGGTGGGATTCCTTCTCTGCTTCGGTTGATACCTTTTCCGTGCAGTCTTGAGAGTACAACACGGCATCAGAGTAGTAGGATTCTACTCCTTTGAATGGGTTCAGGTCAGCAATCTCCGTTTGTACTGTTCCTCGGGGGTCTACATATTTGAAGCATTGATGTAGAGTCGAAAGAACGATGTTGTGGTCGTGGATCCAAGGTCTACCCAGCAGGATGTTGTAGGACACCTCTGAATCGATGATGTAACATGTAGCCACCGATCTGAGGTTGCCAATTTGGATCCTCAGGCGAATTTTCCCCAACGGCTTACTTCTTCCGGCATTGAAACCCACGATTGTAGTGGTGGTGTATGCCAATTCGCTGGTAGGAATCCTCAGCGATCTGAGCAGACTATGAGGAATGATGCTGATTGATGATCCCAGATCTATGTAATCCAATCGACCTCCATGAAACTGACGTACCCGGTGTAATAGAGGGGTCTGTCATGCCTGTTATGTTTTAACAGCATGTCATCTTGAGTGAAAGTGATATTTGGGACCACCTCCATCATACTGCGGCATTGAGGATACGCCACGGGTTCTTCGTCAGGGGACTTGAGCTGGGTCAAGTATGCCTCCGCCTGCATCAGTGCTTCGCTTAGGGCTAGACGAGTGTCTTGAGAGAGCCTGAGTAGCTCGAAGATGGACAACCTGGCTGGTGTATTAGCCAGTTGGGCCAGGATGTCAAAGTTGTATGGCTTCTCTAAACCTTTGTTTTGAATATTTTTTACAGGTTTATCGAAGCGCACTTCTTTTTGCTTCCCTTTGTCCGCCGAAGTTGGTCTCGAAGCACCGGCCTCTGGTACGACGGATTCCGGTTCTGAAGGCTTGGCAGGTGCGTTTGTCGATGCATCTTCCTGGCTGGCTCCATAGTCCTGGAGGTAGGCTTTCCCTGAGCGGGTTCCAGTAGCCAAGACATCGTCTTCTGATGCCGAGTGTACCGTAATCATGTGACATGGTTTGTGCTTTGAGTTCTTTTTAGACTTAGCCTTAGCAGCTTGAGTCTCTTTCTCGATCTCTGGCACCATATCTGGATGAACCCACATAGTCTCGCCTCGCTGGGTAGTTAGTGGTAGCAGGTCATGATTTTGACCTCTAGCTGGAGGAAGATTAACGATGTTCATCGTCGTTCGGGAAATAGGCGTAACACCGTCCGAGATTTCTTGGGGAGGCAAATTGCCAAATTGCAGGGAGATCATGTTGGCCGTGACCGTCTTCTCGCTGTTGCCCAGAGTGATGGACTTAGCATCGATCAGCTCCTGGATCTTCCTTTTCAGTATATAACACGCCTTTGTGGGGTGGTGTATGTACCTATGGAAGATGTAGTACTTGGGGTTGTTGGTACTGCCGGCCTCATTGGGCTGTCTCACCTCAGGAAGGGTAATCTTGCCGCTTTTGACGAGATATTCGAATATGCTCGGAATATCGTCGTCGTCGAAAGAGTACACTTCAATGGGCCTGAAAGTCCCAGGTTTCGTCTACGTGGTAGCCACCGTCTTTTGCCTGGACGTGTTGATCGCCAGAGCTTCTTTACCCTTGGTACCACGAGGATGGTCAATGTTGGAGGATGACCTCTTGCCTTTATCAGAGGCCGAGATCATGATGCCATTATCGCGTGCCTTCTTACTATTGTCCTCCACGGCTACCGCTGAGATGATAAACGAGGGCCAATCATGGAACTGATAGTGTCCTGTGAACACCGAGATCACGGGGAGAAGGTTCTTCCTGCAGATGTCCACCAATGCCGAGTCTGGGACTCCTGGAGGCATTTGCAGAGTAGCTTGACGAAAATGTTCGATGAAAGTGCGAACATTCTCTTTTTTCTTTTGCCTGACTTCGATGAGAGAGGACATAGACATGTCCATCCCTCCCTCGTAGAATCGCGTGAAGAACAAAGCCTTGAAGTCTTCGAAGGAAGTAATGCAGTTGTCCGCCAGGCTGCGGTACCACTGGTAAGCTACTCCCGAGAGACAGCCCTTGAACACCCGAGTGAGGAGGGCGTCGTTCCCTTGTAACAACACTGTCATCATGCTGAAGTAGTTCATGTATTGACTCGGTGATATTTTTCCCTCGAACAAAGCCATAGTCTGTGGTTTGTATCTAGGAGGGAAAGGGACCTCTTCCCAGATAGCTGGGTAAGGTTGGTTGATTCCTAATTTCTTGAGCTGATCTTTGTGCTTCAGGGCATCAAATTGGGCTTTCAACTCCCGTACTGCCTGCATCAGATCTTCAGCCGGTAGCGGGACCACGGAGTGATGAGGAATCGATTGCATTGCGACTCCGACGGGAGATAATACATTCTCTGAGTGAGGAAGCGGAGGAACTGCTGACTCCTGATCTAGAGCAGGCTCTTGGATCGTGTTGGATGGTGGTAAGTCCACCCCCCACGCGTATCTGAGTTGGAGGGGCTGATGCTTGAGCCATGGCCGCTGCGTGTTGAGTTAGCATCATCTGGTGCATGTTTTCCATCATGGATTGCATTTCCTTCAGAGACGTCTCTAGTATAGTGATGCATTGCTCAGCGCTCCCGGACGGGGAAGCTTCCTCGCGCTCATCTCCAATGGCATAAACTCCCATCTCCCTGGGTGTCATTGAAAGATTAGTATAGGTCTCTGTAGAAGTTGACTCTATACTTTCGACATCTGATTCGGGAGACTGGTGACCCCCAGCATTGGAATCAGAAGAGTACGAAGCTGGTTGTCGCGACCTCGAACGAGTGTTTTGGAACACCCCAGCTTCGGTGTTCCTAAGGAGCATGTTGAATCTCCTTCGGCTCGGAGTTATAGAGGGATGACGTCTTGAGCCCGACCCTCCTCTAGTTATGTGTGAAGCCATGTTCACAGATGCATGCGTGGGCTCTTCTTCCTGGAAAGATGGAGAGTAGCTCAACCGGTAAAAACCGACCATTTTGCTTCAGAACAGCAACAATTAATTACAATCTTATGACTATTACAACAGTGCTCGCTAGGAGGCGTAATAGACATGATGGAAGATCCCCTCTCCTTGCATTTCTGGATCAGATAATTGAGCAGGTCAGGAGGAGTCACAGAAGAAGAAGATGATGGCTTGTTCCTTCTGTTCACATCAGTGGGCATACGGATATTGGGAACCATAGTTTTTCCTGTGCCACCTATATACAACAGGTTGGCCATCTGGGTGGCTGATAATCCCCGAGGAGGGTGTCTTTCCGCATATTGAGCCTTCTTTACGCTGAGGGGCTTCTCTTGGCATAATTTGGAACTCTGCTCTGGTTGGCGTAAAGACGAGGATGTCCTCAGTCGGCCATCAGCTTCTCGCGTAATCCGGAGGGTAGGCATATTATTCCCTTGCTGGCATAAAGGCCGAGAAGTTGAGTAGTCCGCCGCTTGTTTTCCCTTGCGTAGATTGCAGGGATCATCTGCTTTTCCGTGGAAGACATATGCATTTTTACGCGCGGAGCACATTTGTGATTCCTGATTTGGCGCTGAGGCATCATCAAAAATTTTGTCTATTCCGCCAGGGACGGGAGACTGAATTTTACGCACAGAGCGCGGATTATACTTCTGGGTTAGCGCTGGGGCATTGCCATAAGTTTTGTCGGCCCTGCCAGAGACAGGCGACTGAATTTTACGCACAAGGCACGGAGTATACTTCTGGTTTTAGCGCTGAGCCATTTCCAGAAGTTTTGTCGGCCCTGCCAGAGACAGGCGACTGAATTTTATGCGCAAGGCACGGAGTATACTTCTGGGTTAGCGCTGAGGCATTGCCAGAAGTTTTGTCGGCCCTGTCAGAGACAGGCGACTGAATTTTACGCGCAAGGCACGGAGTATACTTCTGGGTTAGCGCTGAGGCATTGCCAGAAGTTTTGTCGGCCCTGTCAGAGACATGCGACTGAATTTTACGCGCAAGGCGCGCAGGGAGCAATGCTACAACCTTATTGGTTGGAGAGATCGGAGAGATCGGAGAGTCCACAGGAATTATAGAGGATGTCTTGGGCATCTAGACCTTACGCAGCTTCCTGTTATTTTGGACAGAGAGGGAGTGAAAGCTACCCCCTGTTCGAAGCATGTCTTCGTAGCCAGACTGGTCGAACTGGACGACCAGCATCTTCTTCCCGGATCCTACGGATACCGCATCGTGTTGAGCAATTGCTTCCTCATCAGAAGAGAAAGATGTCCCCAGCAGAGTCGCCATCTTGTTTCGGATAATAAACGAGAGAGAATATAGAAAACGAGGTCTTATACGAAAACCCGCCCTTTCTTCGGTGTTTACAAACAAGATTGTACAATTTAATCCTATACGAGGATGTCTAAGTATAATTTATTTAATCTAGGTAAATATTGCTATAGGTGTCTGATCTGCATTCGATCACTTTAGCCCTTGGACCACACGATGTTGAAGAAGTGCCGTGGAAGACAGAAAGCAGCTTCGCAGGTTGCTAAAGAGGGGGGATGCCCGATGCCAAAGTCGTCGTTCCCTTCTCTTTGCCTGAGCTCTGGATTTCTCTCTCTCTTGACCGTTTGACCTTCGATTCTTGCGACCATTTTCTTCAACCTTTTCCTCTGTTGATAGAGGTCTCTATTTATAGAGTTTTTAGTGACAGTGACCACACAGTCGGCGTAGAAACCGAGTAGTGGAAAGTACATCACCCTTTTACACGACGGTTTAAAATAACCAATGCCTGCGTATAGATGACCTTTTGAGTGAGCATGTGACGCATGTCCAACTAAAGGACAAAATGCGTATATCTGCTGCGAAGATCATGGCGTAGAAGCCACGTAGGTAGTTATCCCTTGTGTAGAAGAGGTTGGCGTAGAAGCCAATGATTGTCACCATGGCGTAGAAGCCAAGTAGGCATAGAAGCCGAGTAGGTGTAGAAGCCGAGTAGGCGTAGAAGCCGAGTAGGCGTAGAAGCCAAGCAGGCATAGAAGCCGAGTGGTCATAGAGGCCGAGTGGGCGTAGAAGCCGAGTGGGCATAGAAGTCGAGCAGGCGTAGAAGCCGAGTGGGCATAGAAGCCGAGCAGGCATAGAAGTCGAGATGATGTGGACGTTTTAGCCAAAATTATGGCTCTTGGAGATATAATCAAATCTCTTGCATTAAATGCAGAGATCTGCCCCCATCCTGCGCATTAAATGCAGAGGCTTGTCTTTAAGATTTGCCATCATTCTGCGCATTAAATGCAGATACGCGCCTCGAATCCTATACGAAGAGTAACTGCTGACGTGGCGATCTGTTTGCTTTCTGCGGAGCGTAAGAAGCTCACGTCTGCCTGTGTAAAACTGGACAACGTATTCCCTTATATGCGTAAGAGTAGTTTACGCAAAGGGGATGTCACTAAACGACGGTTCGATGACATTTAATCAAATCTCCTATATTAAATGCGGAGATCCGCCATTATCCTGCTCATTAAATGAGGAGGCATATTTTGAAGGTCTGCCACCCTTTTGTGCATCCGGTGCAGAGACGTGCCTTGGGCATCTGTCTGTATTCGACACTTTAAATGCAGAGATGTGCCACGAGAAACTGTCACTGCTCTGCGCATTAAATGCAGATATGTGCCTCGAGCCCTTTACGAAGTGCAGCTTTTGACGTGGCAGACTGTTTGTCTTCTGCGGAGCGTAAACAGCTCACATCTGCCTGTGTAGTAAAACTAGGCAGCGTATTCCTTCGTATGTGTAAAAGTGGTTTACGCAAAGGAAATGGCAGTAAATGACAGCCTGGGTTGCAGTGCCGCGCCATCATTATACCCATCGCCTGGGTAGTCGTTCAGTACTCTTTGTCAGGAGTCCATACGTCAGGTTCATTGCATGATCTGACAGATTCATTTCAAAGAATATGAAGCGTTCCTCGTACACTTCAATGCTGCATTGAAAGCGGATGAGTTTTACGCCATAAAGGCGATGAAGCACCCTGTTTACGCTGAAGCAGCCTGGACATACTGCATTACGCGGATGGTCCTTGAGCCTATATTTTTACGCTGTGCTCAGCGAAAAAGCTCTGTTTGCACGTTTGATGGCTCTGAGGTCTTCTGTTTACGCTGTCCTGCATCAACATGCTGCGTATAGCTATCCAGCATATTTTTCATGCTTCTACACTGTCACATCCCAGTCCCAAAAGTACAAAGGACTAGGAACACGTAAGCATGCCAGCCGCATGGATATGACAACTCCAATATATGGAACCCAAAATCCATACGTACGCTGTAGTATGAAAATCAATCCACAAGTGGTATAAACATATGTCACAAGTCACAGGGTATAATCTAAATCTCATCCACAAAATCAAATATAAATAAATAACCAGTATCTATGAAACTAGATCTCAATATAAGTATCTAAGGATGATAGTTGGATGGAAACAAATCTACTACCAACTCGAATGTAAGAGCAAATATAAAATAAGTACAACACAACAAACCCCATATAAGAATACCAGCTAGCAATCACGGGCTCGAAGAGAGGACATCCACGAAGCATATATAACCATCCAATCTGTGCTCCTGCAAATACTCAAGAACAGATACACCTGGCAGAGGACCAGGTCCTCAGAGGGACGTAACAAGATATAGAAAAGCGAGCCAACTTGAATACAGTAAACATGCATATAATTTGAAAATAAATAAGTACGCTGTACAAGACAATCTATATGAATGCAATGAGAACAACTTTTCGACGTATGGACAAGGGTAGGCTACTCGATCTACCTCATAACTCACACACACGTCAATGGACATCAGAAATCGACATACCGCGGGGGTAGCGACCAGCGAGACTCCAAAAATTGACATACCGCGGGGGTAGCGACCAGCGCGACACACGCCCGTAGTGCGAACTATATACAATGGTTTACCAGAGTGGTTAAAAGCCCATATGCCTAATGATTGTCCTCTCATGATACTAGGTGTCAAGTGTGTGTCAACATATCTAATATATAGTAATGACTGGAAGGAACTACACATGCAATAAACAAACAAAAATGCAATAAATATACAGAGATATACTAAGCATGCAAAATACTGTAAATAATTTGGCATGGTATCTTGCCTGGCATGAAAGCTGCAAAAATGTAATGTCCCGATGTCAACTCCAAGAGTCAGAAGCTACGGCCACAGAATGAACGTCTCCGGATGCTGAAATAAACATCACCAACGTTCCCAAAATAAGAAAAATAGCTAAAAAGTATACCTCTTTCGTCCAATTTGGACACAGGAGCAAAACGGTAATTTCGGGTAAAAGTGGGGTCCACGTGTGGCCCACTTTACACCGAAAAGCGTGCCAAGGGTAACAGTCTCTAAATGGGACAAACTATAGGTCAAACAACTCTAAATGTCAATACGAACCCAACGGTATGTCCAAATGTGGATTCCGATGGGCCGAACACAATTTTGTCCAAAACGTCAACTGTGGGGCCCGCCAATTGGCGATTTGGTCAACCGTTTCAGAATTGCGTGAAAATTGGGTCACGGGACCAGCGCGTTACCATGAGTCCATTGGTACAAGTTTTGTCGCAATCTGACAAGCGTACACAAAATACGCGTGAGTTCCACAAAAGTTGCGACACGGGGTGTGTCCGCGGATACGACCTGATTCCGGTGCGCACACGCGTCCGAATCAGTTTCCACAAATTTTTACTTGTCCGGTTACGCTGCATGCACCGTTCGGTACACTTGGTACACGGTGGAGCGGTCCCGTTTGGCGGGACGCGCTCCATTTTTCAACTTTTGGAAATCTGAAAAAAGTGGATTTGCGGGATTTTGTGACGAATTTAATTCTGTCCACAGCAGCTAATAATCTAGGGTTATTTAACAGAAAATAAACTAGTTCAAGTGTTCTACACATATAAAAAAGAATCACCGAATTCGGATCTCTGTGGTGGGAGATACGAACTCGGCAACATGGGTGGTTACCGCAGTTTTCTGCGATCCCAGAATTCGGTCTGCTCGCGACAACTTGGACGCTATTTTCGTCTATGGGTACACGTTGTTCGAGGTCTGCTATTATACAAATATGGAAGAGGGTTAAGGGGTGAGCATATTGGTGAAGACGGAATGACGTTTGGTTGAGCGAGTCGACGGAAAACAACTCCGGAGCGAAGATACCTCGTGTGGAAATCTGCAGTGCGCGGGGTCGGGGTCGTCGGGATTGGTTTGGACTGCCTGGCGGGGTTCTCTGGCTGCGGTGGCGGCTCTAGATGAGAAGATGAGGGTCTGGAGATTTTAGGTTAGGGTTTTATAAAATAATATATATATATATATATATATATATATATATATATATATATATATATATATATATATATATATATATATATATATATATATGATAGGGAAGAGGGAGAGAGGTTGGTTCGGGTCCGCGTTGGCAAGGGGGGTCGGGTCTGTTAATTGAATTAAAGGAGGGGGGGGGGTCGGCTGTAGCTTGTGGGCGTGGAATGTGGGAAAGGGGTTGCTAGTTTGCTGGAGGAAAGTTGCAAAGGTGGTTGTAGTAGTTTGGTAGTAAGTAGTAATAGTTTGGTAAAGTTATTAATATTATTATTATTATTATTATTATTATTATTAGTATATTATTAATTTCTTTTTATTTTATTTTATTTTATTTTCTTCTTCTTAAACATATATATATATATATATATATATATATATATATATATATATATATATATATATATATATATATATATATATACTCATAAGAAATTTATAGATTAGAATAATGCACACCGTTAGGCTAGCAACTGCTCAAGGGATCTCCTACATGAAATAAATTAGAAAAAATTCATAATTGCTCCATAAATTTTCTAAGTGCACATATATATATAAATACAAAGAAAAATTCTAAAAATATATATTTGTGCACACCATTAAGATAGCAACTGTCCAAAGGGTCTCCTACATGGAATAAATTTCAAAAAAATTTCTGATGGTCTCATAAATCCTCTAAGTACCCCAACACCTAAAATAAAAATTAATAAAAATCTATTTCTTCTAATTAGCACATAATTACATTAACTAAATTATTAATTAATAAAAAAATTAATAAATACGATTTTTTTTTGAAATAGGGGTTTTATATTCTACCCAACTTATAAAAATTTTGTCCTCGAAATTAAAACTAAGCCGTGGTAGAAAGTTAAGGGTGGTATAAGATTTGCATTGTTTAAAATGCAAGGCTAAGTTTAAAGGGGTGGGCGATGTTGCGCGTTGCACATCCCAAAAATCATAAAAAAATCTACATAAGCGAAGAATAAGTTTTTTCATGTGTCATGTCCAATGGTGTGGACACCTAACTGCTCTTTTGTATAAAAGTGCCCAACAATTGGAAAATTGTACAAAGATGAGAATTGGATGATGGGCACGTCTAGGATAAGGGTGTAGAATTTGTAGGAAGGCAATGGCTAGTGTAGTGCTCCAATTATCGGAGCACGATAAGGGGCGCTAAGTGATATAATTATTATAAGAATAAAATAAAAATATCGTGTTCTATCTCTACTGGACTCAATCTAACCTTAGTCTCACTATCTCAGCCAAGTAGGTCAAATTTTGGGTGAGGGTTCACAATCTACCGAACTTAAAATTTATCCATCTTTCACCTAAGGCTGTACATATTGGAAAACTATTCCTCAAATTATTTAATGATATTATTCAATCCTCAAAGTTTTTAACACCAAACATATCACCTATGATATGCCCTTAACCAATTATAAAAGAGAGTCACTAAGTCATGTGATTAGCCCTATGGGGTATATCTAGTACTATTAGTGTGTCTACTTATACTAGCACGAGATTTCGTCTTTCCAAAATAAGGGAAGATGGAGAGAAATAATAAAGAACTCAAGGTGAAGGTGATAGAATACAAGTACGAGGTTCAAAGAAATTAAAGAATTCGAAAAGGGAGTTGTTAGGCAATTGTGGATTAAAATCCTATTTTTGGTAATTTCCTATTTACATGCTCGTATCAGTACAGTTATGTAACCAATACGATGTGTCAGACATGTCTAGGGGCAAGTATATCCGTCTACTATCCTATATCTCAATCCACGTAAAGTAGTCATGCGAAGAGCGAACCAAGCGCACTAAGGTTAGCTAGACCTTAATACACCGATTCTGATTAAGCAATTGTATCATCGTGTGCACCCAATAATACATATGCCATGAGCAAGCTCGATAAAAGAATAAGCTTGCAAAAACTAGGCTATAATAGCAGCATAAATCAAGGTAGTACAACAAACATAAATACGCTGGATTATGATGAAAGAAGGTACATAACAATTCAAGTTCATAAAAGATAAGACTCTATAATCTCTACAGTTGTCATACTAATTTTCTTGTCTAAGTCGATAGTCGACAAGGTAGGGGTATAGCCTCTAAGTTCTACAGTCTGAAAAAATACTGTCGTCCTAAGCTAGCATAGAGTTAATGTTGTTTAATCACACTTCAATAATAGGGTAAAAGACTATGTGATACTAGGTTGTGAGGTATACTACCCAACTTATAACAATAAACTAATACCGTAATTGTCTTAAGGATACCGTATAAACTCCTGTTAAGGTCTACGAGAAGGGGGTCTTGGTACTTATTAGGGTATCCTCTTTCATTACATAAGTCATGGTCGTCCTAAGTCTTAGTCTTTGTGCGAGTGTCAATAGTAAGAATAGAAGAGTTACTGGCCGTCAAGGGGAAAGGATCTAACTCGTATCGAGGTGGGGGTACATGTTACGCAATTTAAAACTAAGGGATAAGCACCAGGTCTCAATCTATAAGAATAGCTTAAACCATCAAGTTCTAACTACTAAGCACACAATTTAAAATTTTAAGAGTAACAACCAAAATCCTATCAAGCTATATATATCATAACATAGAATAAAATCACTTGGTCTATAATCAGAAGTGTCAGATGGCACGAGTTGAAAGATAAAGAATAGAGGAACAAAATTTAGTCGTCGCATAATTTAGCGAACGCTAAGGTCGCAGAGGAACAATATATATGAAATTAAAATAGGGGGCTCTATATAGCATCATGGTTTTCTAAGGAGGAGTGGTATGCTAGTTGCTATGTTCGAGTTATGATCAAGAGAAATGTTATATTTATTGCTCTTGGCTTTCTAAGGTACTGTCTGCTACTAATAAGACAATGATCTAAGTTCATAGTTCTAATATTATCTCACCATAAGAGTTAGGTCCAGCCCTAATATTTAACCTTGGATTTCTATTGGTTCCTCAATACTAGGGTCAAACAATATGGTCAAACTTTTAACTAACCCTAGTAGTATCTATACTACTCCCAAGTCCTCATAATATATCAAGGGGTAATGGTAAACCACTCTATAGATAAGGAATTCTAGGGTTCCCTAGATATTCTAAACTTAGTGGTGTGTCTATATTCTCGTTGTATTATTAATAGGTGTGCTACCATAATTATCATAATAATAATAGGGGTTCCTATATTCTAGCAGAAGGCTATTCTCAAAGAACTATTAGGGAAGTACAGGAATCAAGCATGATGCAATTATTCAGATAGAATGGATTGGAAGGAGAGCGAATCATAGTCAATTGTGGATGAGATCTTATACTCTATTCCTAGGTGCAGGCTTGTTCGGTACAATAACGTAACCGAGACAATATGCTCTCGACCTGCATGGGCCACCACAAAAACATGTCACGCCCCAGTCCCAAAAGTACGTAGGACTAGGAACACGTAAGCATGCCAGCCGCATGGATATGACAACTCCAATATATGGAACCCAAAATCCACACGTACGCTGTAGTATGAAAATCAATCTACAAGTGGTATAAACATATGTCACAAGTCACAGGGTATAATCTAAATCTCATCCACGAAATCAAATATAAATAAATAACTAGTATCTATGAAACTAGATCTCAATATAAGTATCTAAGGATGATAGTTGGATGGAAACAAATCCACTACCAACTCGAATGTAAGAGCAAATACAAAAAAAGTACAACACAACAAACCCCATATAAGAATACCAGCTAGAAATCATGGGCTCGAAGAGAGGACATCCACGAAGCATATATAACCATCCAATCTGTGCTCCTGCAAATACTAAAGAACAGATACACCTGGCAGAGGACCAGGTCCTCAGAGGGACGTAACAAGATATAGAAAAGTGAGCCAACTTGAATACAGTAAACATGCATATAATTTGAAAATAAATAAGTACGCTGTACAAGACAATCTATATGAATACAATGAGGACAACTTTTCAACGTATGGGCAAGGGTAGGCTACTCGATCTACCTCACAACTCACACACACGTCAATGGACATCAGAAATCGACATACCGCGGGGGGTAGCGACCAGCGAAACTCCAGAAATCGATATACCGCGGGGGTAGCGACCAGCGCGACACACGCCCGTAGTGCGAACTATATACTACGGTTTACCAGAGTGGTTAAAAGCCCATACGTCTAATGATTGTCCTCTCATGATACTAGGTGTCAAGTGTGTGTCAACATATCTAATATATAGTAATGACTGGAAGGAACTACACATACAATAAATAAACAAAAATGTAATAAATATACAGAGATATACTAAGCATGCAAAATACTGTAAATAATTTGGCAAGGTATCTTGCCTGGCAAGAAAGCTGCAAAAATATAATGTCCCGATGTCAACTCCAAGAGTCAGAAGCTACGACCACAGAATGAACGTCTCCGGATGCTGAAATAAATATCACCAACGTTCCCAGAATAAGCAAAATAGCTAAATAGCACATCTCTTTCGTCCAATTTGGACACAAGGGCAAAACGGTAATTTTAGGTAAAAGTAGGGTCCACGTGTGGCCCACTTTGTACCGAAAAGTGTGCCGAGGGTAACAGTCTCTAAATGGGACAAACTATAGGTCAAACAACTCTAAATATCAATACGAACCCAACGGTATGTCCAAATATGGATTCCGATGGGCCGAACACAATTTTGTCCAAAAAGTCAACTGTGGGGCCCGCCAATTGGCGATTTGGTCAACCATTTCAGAATTACGTGAAAATTGGGTCACAGGACCAGCGCGTTACCACGAGTCCAGTGGTAGAAGTTTCGTCGCAATCTGACAAGCGTGCACAAAATACGCGCAAGTTCCACAAAAGTTGCGATACGGGGTGTGTCCGCGGATACGGCCTGATTCCGGCGCGCACACGCGTCCGAATCAGTTTCCACAAATTTTTACATGTCCGATTACGCTGCGTGCACCATTCGGTATACTTGGTACACGGCGGAGCGGTCCCGTTTGGCGGGACGCGCTTTATTTTTCAACTTTTGGAAATTTGGAAAAAGTGGGTTCGCGGGATTTTGTGACGAATTTAATTCTGTCCACAGCAGCTAATAATCTATGGTTATTTAACAGAAAATAAACTAGGTCAAGTGTTCTACACATATCAAAAAGAATCATCGAATTCGGATCTCTGTGGTGGGAGATACGAACTCGGTAACATGGGTGGTCACCACCGTTTTCTACGATCCCAGAATTTTGTTTGCTCGCGCCAACTTGGGCGCTGTTTTCGTCTATGGGTACACGTTGTTTGAGGTATGCTATTATATAAATATGGAAGAGGGTTAAGGGGTGAACATACTGGTAAAGACGGAATGGCGTTTGGTTGAGCGAGTCGACGGAAAACAACTCCGGAGCGAAGGTACCTCGTGTGGAAATCTGCAGTGCGCGGTTTCGGGGTCGTCGGGATTGGTTTGGACGGTCTGGCGGGGTTCTCTGGTTGCGGTGGCGGCTCTATATGAGGAGAGGAGGGTCGGGAGATTTTAGGTTAGATTTTTATGAAATTATATATATATATATATATATATATATATATATATATATATATATATATATGATAGGGAAGAGGGAGAGAGGTTGGTTCGGGTCCGCGTTGGTAAGGGGGGTCGGGTCTGTTAATTGAATTAAAGGAGGGGGGGTCGGCTGTAGCTTGTGGGCGTGGAATGTGGGAAAGGGGTTGCTAGTTTGCTGGAGGAAAGTTGCAAAGGTGGTTGTAGTGGTTTGGTAGTAAGTAGTACTAGTTTGGTAAAGTTATTAATATTAATATATTATTAGTATATTATTAATTTCTTTTTATTTTATTTTATTTTATTTTATTTTATTTTATTTTCTTCTTCTTAAACATATATATATATATATATATATATATATATATATATATATATATATATATATATATATATACTCATAAGAAATTTATAGATTAGAATAATGCACACCGTTAGGCTAGCAACTGCTCAAGGGGTCTCCTACATGAAATAAATTAAGAAAAATTTATAATTGCTCCATAAATTTTCTAAGCGCACATATATATATAAATACATAGAAAAATTCTAAAAATATATATTTGTGCACACCATTAAGATAGCAACTGTCCAAAGGGTCTCCTACATGGAATAAATTCCAAAAAAAATTCTGATGGTCCCATAAATTCTCTAAGTGCCCCAACACCTAAAATAAAAATTAATAAAAATCTATTTCTCCTAATTAGCACATAATTACATTAATTAAATTATTAATTAATAAAAAAATTTAATAAATACGAATTTTTTTTGAAATAGGGGTTTTACATACACCCCGCTCCAAAAAGAAAAGAAAAGAAAATTTAAAGTTCCAAAGTAATAGAAGAGTAGTATAAAAGAATGTCTGGACAAGTATATACTATGCATAAATGAGATGGACTACACCTTGAATCTCACTTAGTGACTATTGTCTTTATCTGAAGAAGTGCTTGATGGGCTAAGCCTTGAATCGGACTTCTTGAACCAAATTCGAAAAATATCCCACATAGTACGTTAGAGGTTTTTGGGTCTATCGGATGGCGCTTTTGATTGGCTATGCGCACTTTTTCATATTCATGAGAATTGTTTGGGATCGCCATGTCCCATAGTCGCACCCTTCACGACTTCTCATATAGGTAAGTCCTCAAGGGTTTGTAGGTGTCAACCCTGCATATAATGCTTGGACCTATTCAGGGTTTAAAAACTCATTCTAACCATATCACACTGGAACATTGTCACTGTAGTGCCTCAAATCCCGATCCGACCGGGATGTGCACTATATAATTGGACTTGTGGATAGTCCGTCAGAGTATGCTTAGATCTTCGGCATCTTATTGCCACAGACGAAATACGATGATCCTTTCCAACTCATGGAAAGGCCTCTATTGAAACGAGTCTAATAGTTTTCGTGTTTGGTTGCTTGGTTTTCTTGATTGCCGCTTTGGGATTTGATTTGGTGTTGCTTTCGAGTTGCTTGGTTTTCGCTGTTGGTTTTATTGATTGGAGCTTGAATTTTGGGGAGTTCGGCAAGGAAGGATAGGCAAGAATTCTAACTCGGTGCTCGTGCTGTTGCAGGTCCGCGTAACTGACGTTTGATCGTCGCTAGGCGGGATTCCTTGTTTCAGCAACTTTTTCCTTAACCAGTGAGTGGTTTGGTCCCTTCTTTCCTACTTCTTCACGCCAACATCTCTAATGTTTCAAACGTTCACTCGATGATGCCCGGTTGGACGCCTAAGAAATGCTTAGCCACAATGCATGCCAGCCACTAAGAAAGGAACAATGGGAATTGTAGACTAATTTTTACTATATGCTTGCACACCTTATAATTCGGGTTGGTTGGAAAGGGAATTTGGTTGTTAGTTTCGGCCTGGTGCCTCGGATAGAATTTGAATCCATGGGATATCAAATCGGAACACCGCTTTGGGAAAATATGAACTGTTGCATAAGATATATATTGCTGCTTTACTTCTTCTGTTAAATTCGATGCATTGTATGAGATATAAAATATTCATGCATTTGCATGGTCTGGGACAACTTGTGCACAAGGTTTGGCATTTTCTCGAAACGGTTTTCCGGGGCACTGGAACCGTATCGATCCGGAGGGAAATATTCGATTCGTGCTAGTCACGATGCTTAGCAGGACCTCCAGCAGGGCTTGCTACCCGGGCTGATAGGGCGCGCCGCTAATGCTTGGAAAGATGTCCCTAAGGTGTCGATCACACCAATGACCGTAAAGAATGGAATACATGCTAATTATTGTCTTATGCAGATGGTAAGTATACTTGTGTTTCATTGCAGGGAAGGCGTGCATCGGTTGAGTAAGCAACCGATGTACTGGTTGGATTCGATGTTATTTTTATTTCTATCAAAACATGCAACTGATATGAATTGAATTCACTTGCTTCTTTATAGAAGTAATCTTAATGCATGCTCGCCCCTAATAAGCTAGTATCGATTTAGTCGAGTGGAATTCATCCCGCTCACCAGTACAAGTTGAGTACTGACCCATGTTGTGGGCAACTATTTCAGGCACTCAGACGGTGCAACGCTAGTGGATAGACGAAGAGGCGTTAGGAGCACCTCTATTTTTGAAGTATAGTTGAAGTCAGATCATTTTGGAGGCTTGGACTTTCAACCTATACAAGGGCTTAATGTATGGACGACGGGGACTATCTGATGGAGCGCGCCCTGCATTTTGAGTTATCTTTTCTAATGTAATTCAAGTAGCCAAGAAGGCGCATCAATGTTGACTCTATGTAAATTACTCTGAATTATCAATGAAAAAGCATGTTTCCTTCCTGCACTTGTGTTCAATTATCTGTGAATGTGTTTTCTAAATTGTGTTTCAAAGTTGGTTCCTATAACTGCAAGTTCTTGCCTTGTACGAGCGCAACTCCAGGCTCGTACGGCATCACACCCCAGCGAGGACTAATCGGTTCCGTGAAGGATCCAGCGAGGACGATTGACCCTTTCGGGATTGGGGCATGACATATTGGTATCAAAGCTTAGGCTTTACATCCTTGGGATTTCAAAAGATTATAAAGGAGTTTGATGCGCCTTTCGGTTGAGTTGCATTCGGTGTCCGCTGCATGAGATGAGTCGCCTATACAATGAGCCCATAGATACAAAAATCTATCGTTTGTGAGGTGTTAACAAGCTAATCTCTTTTGTAGCAATGGCTAAGAAAAATACTGCCGCTGCAAGCAGTGCTCAGCCCGTCCAGAACGATCCGGCAAGTTCTGGAGAATCCGGAGGAGCGGGTTCAATGGATATGTCCGAACGGCTTATGCATCTCATGGAGGTGCAGCAACAACAAGCCATTTCTCAACAGGCACAGTTGGCTGCTCAATAAAAGCAGATGGATACCATGATGCAACTGATTTCATCCTTGGTACCCAACAACGGGGGAGCCACGGTGACGCCTGCTGCACCGCCGGCTGTGGCGGTAGAGGATGAGTCCGAAGAAACACAGCATCCAGCAAGGAACACCTGCCCATCCACCAACGTTCAACGGACGAGCAGAACCGGACGTAGTAATGGGATGGATTGCTAAGCTGGAGGGACTTTTCAATCTGGTCGGCATCCGGGGATCCAAGCGAGTTGTCTGTGCATCGGTTCAGCTGAAACTGCGTGCGCATGATTGGTGGGAAGCCACTAAGCAAGAGATTTATGATGCCAATCCCAACTACAAAATTACTTGGGAAATATTCAAATCTGCCTTCATTGAATAATATATTCCCCGGGCCGTGCGTCAACAGAAGGAAGATGACTTCAGCAATCTGGTGCAAGGAAGTATGTCTGTTGATGAGTACGACTCAGTGTTTGCTAAGCTGGCTAAGTTTGCTGGGCACTTCTTGCCTAACCAGCAGGCGTGGTGCTATCGCTTCCAGAAGGGTTTGAATGATGATTTGCGTAGGGACGTCATCAACCAAAGGTGCCAAACATACAGGGAATGCTACGAAGCAGCCCTGAATAGCGAGCGGATCTTTGGGCGCAATCTCCCAAAGGTCGATGTGCAAACTCCCCGTACCAACAACATCAAACGACCTCTGGAAACGGGAGGGCAGGGATCACAAAAACGTCCGCACACATCGGAAAATAGGGGTCCACCCCAGGCACTGCACTGCCATAGGTGCGGCAGATTAGGGCATCGAATGATTGAATGCCGAGCTAAAGGGTATTTTAAATATGGCCGTCTGGACCACAAACACTTTCACTGTCCAGAGGGCAACGGAAATAAGAACAATGGGAATCATAACAATGGGAATCATAACAATGGGAATCAGCACCACGGGAACCGGAACAACTGGAATCAGAACAGGGGGCCTCCAGCAAATGATGCCAATGCTGTGCCAGTGAATCCACAACGCCAGGGTGCTCAAGGACGAGTCTATGCACTGACTCGGGATGATACATCCGCCTCTGAAACCGTCGTGACAGGTACTCTACTTTTCAGAGAATTGTCCGCTAGAGTCTTATTCGATTCAGGTGCTACGCATAGTTTCATATCTGCTAATTTTACTAATGAGCATAAATTAGCTTCTACTCCCTTAAATATGAATCTTTGCGTGAGCACACCTTCGGGAGTCGACATGCCCGCCCATGCAATCTGTAAGGATGGTTATATTTGTATCGGAGGCAGGAAGCTTTCCTTAGATGTCATTGTATTAGACATTAAGGATTACGATATTATTCTCGGGATGGATTGGTTGGGTGCTTGTCATGCAACAATTGAGTGCGCGGAGAAGCGAGTCATATTCCGTCTACCCGGTGAGGCAGACTTTTACTATTCGTGCAGCGCTGCACCGAAGACGGCAATGATAATATCAGCAATTTTGGCTAGGCGTATGTTGCATTCGGGCTGTGAAGGATACTTAGCTTCTGTTCGAGATACCCGACAGAAAAGTACAAATGCAGCTCAGGCTGAAATCATAGCAGATTTCCTCGACGTTTTCCCGGACGAGCTACCTGGAATGCCTCCAGATCGTGAGATCGAATTCAGCATTGACACTTTTCCGGATTCGCGACCGATATCGAAGGCACCTTATCGAATGGCCCCAGCAGAGCTGAAGGAACTTGAGATTCAGTTACAAGATCTGTTGGACCGAGGATACATTCGTCCAAGCGTTTCTCCGTGGGGTGCTCCGGTGCTGTTCGTGAAGAAAAAAGATGGATCCATGCGGCTGTGTATCGACTATCGAGAACTAAATAAGGTGACCGTGCGGAACCAATATCCATTGCCAAGGATAGATGACTTGTTTGATCAACTGCAAGGTGCAACAGTTTTCTCTAAAATTGATCTCAGGTCAGGATATCACCAATTGAAAATCAAATCAGATAATGTTCAAAAATCTGCATTCAGGACCCGATATGGACACTACGAATTTCTTGTGATGTCGTTCGGTTTGACAAACGCCCCTGCAGCTTTCATGGATCTGATGAACAGCGTGTTTCGGCCGTACGTAGACAAGTTTGTGGTCGTGTTCATCGACGACATTCTAATATATTCCAAGAACAAGGCGGAACATAAGGAACACCTAAAGATCGTGCTGCAGACATTACGAGAGCATCAGTTGTACGCTAAGCTCAGCAAGTGTGAGTTCTGGTTGAACAGCATGGCATTTCTGGGTCATGTTGTCTCGGCAGAAGGCATCACCGTAGACCCAAAGAAAATAGAGGCAGTGGTGGATTGGAAGCAACCTACATCAGCCAGCGAAGTACGAAGCTTTCTGGGCCTAGCGGGATACTACCGTAGGTTCGTGAAGGATTTTTCTAAACTGGCCTCGCCTTTGACTCTTCTCACCCAAAAAGGGATTGTATACAAATGGAGTGATGACTGCGAAGCCAGCTTTCGAGAACTTAAGCAGCATCTTGTTTCAGCTCCGATCCTTGCCCTTCCAGATGGGGTAGAGGAGTTTCAGATATACAGTGATGCCTCGGGACTCGGTTTGGGATGTGTGCTCATGCAAAGGGATAAGGTAATATCGTACGCCTCCAGGCAACTGAAGCCGCACGAGAAGAACTACCCGACGCACGACTTAGAATTGGCGGCAATTGTATTTGCATTAAAGTTGTGGAGGCATTATCTTTATGGTGTTGCTTGCAAAATCTTCACAGATCACAAGAGCCTCAAGTACCTATTCACCCAACGAGAACTGAACCTCCGACAGCGGCGTTGGCTGGAACTGATTAAAGACTACGATCTGACGATCGCTTATACACCGGGCAAGGGAAACGTCGTTGCTGATGCTCTGAGTCGGAAGTACGTGGGCTCGTTATCAGTAAACAACCATTTACTTCGAGATCTTGAGGCGATGGGCATCGAGCTTCGGGTTCAGCATCAAGGAGTGCAGCTGGCATCACTCCATATTGAACCGAGCTTGCGTGATAGAATCAAATCAGCTCAAGAGGGCGATCAGTTCCTAGAGAAGGCACGCAAACTGATTTCGGCGGGGGAGACGTCTGACTTTGTGGCAGGCGAAGATGGGGTCTTACAAATGAAAGGAAGGATATGTGTTCCTAGTGACCCAGAACTCCGAAGGAAAATTATGGTGAAAGCACACTATACGAAGTATTCTTTGCATCCGGGGAGCACTAAGATGTATATGGACTTACGCAGAACCTTCTGGTGGCAAGGTATGAAGCGGGATGTGGCGACCTTTGTGTCACAGTGCATGGCCTGTCAACAGGTGAAAGCTGAACATCAGAGGCCCGACGGGGAGCTGCAGAACCTCGCTATTCCTGAGTGAAAATGGGACAAAATCACTATGGATTTCATTGTGGGATTTTCGAAGACGCCGCGGGGGCATGATGTGATTTGGGTCATAGTTGATCGTTTGACCAAATCATCCCACTTCCTTCCTATAAAAATTACTTGGAGCGTCGATCGGTTAGCACAGATTTACATAGACGAGATTGTCCGATTACACGGAGTGCCTGCCTCAATCGTCTCTGACCGTGACGGACGCTTCTTATCTCGCTTTTGGACAAGCCTACAGTCTGCTTTGGGAACCAAGCTACAGTTCAGTACTGCATACCACCCCCAGACTGATGGCCAGACGGAAAGGACAAATCAGATACTTGAAGATATGTTACGGCTGTGTGCAATCGATTTGAAGACTAGTTGGGACACGCATCTCACGTTGGCAGAGTTTGCGTACAACAACAGCTACCAATCGAGCATCCAGATGGCACCGTATGAAGCACTTTATGGGCGCAAGTGTCGATCTCCAATTTGTTGGGACGAAGTCGGCGAGCGGCAAGTACTCGGGCCAGAGCTGGTAGAACAGGCAGTTGAGAAAGTTCGCTTGATTCGGGAAAGACTCCGCATGGCGCAGAGCCGACAGAAAAGTTATGCCGATGCTCATCGTAGACCTTTGGAGTTCATGGTCGGGGATCATGTATTCTTGAAAGTGACGCCGATGCGTGGGGTGATGCGTTTCGGCGTGAAGGGCAAACTGAGTCCCAGGTTTGTCGGCCCCTTCGAGATTCTGGAACGAGTGGCAGCTGTGGCATACTGGATTGCACTACCTCCCGCTTTGGCTGAAGTGCATGACGTGTTCCATGTTTCTCAACTTCGGAAGTATGTGCATGACCCGAGTCATGTGGTTAGCTTCAAACAATTGGAACTGCGCACATATTTATCATACTCAGAAGAGCCGGTGCAGATTCTGGATCGTAAGGAAAAAGTACTTCGCAACCGTACGATGTCCTTGGTTCGCGTGCTGTGGCGGAACCATTCAGTTGGGGAATCAACCTGGGAGATGGAATCGGAGATGAAGGAGAAATATCCTTCGTTGTTCATTCAGTCGGAGGTAGGGCCTTGTTCTTAAGTTTCGGGACGAAACTTTTTCTTAGTGGTATATTATGTAGTGCCTCAAATCCCGATCTGACCGGGATGTGCACTATATAATTGGGCTTGTGGCTAGTCCGTCAGAGTATGCTAAGATCTTCGGCATCTTATTGCCACGGACGAAATGCGATGATCCTTTCCAATTCATGGAAATGCCTCTATTGAAACGAGTCCAATAGTTTTCGTGTTTGGTTGCTTGGTTTTCTTGATTGCCGCTTTGGGATTTGATTTGGTGTTGCTTTCGAGTTGCTTGGTTTTCACTGTTGGTTTTATTGATTGGAGCTTGAATTTTGGGGAGTTCGGCAAGGAAGGATAGGCAAGAATTCTAACTCGGTGCTCGTGCTGTTGCAGGTCCGCGTAACTGACGTTTGATCGTCGCTAGGCGGGATTCCTTGTTTCAACAACTTTTCCCTTAACCAGTGAGTGGTTTGGTCCCTTCTTTCCTACTTCTTCACGCCAACATCTCTAATGTTTCAAACGTTCACTCGATGATGCCCGGTTGGACGCCTAGGAAATGCTTAGCCACAATGCATGCCAGCCACTAAGAAAGGAACAATGGAAATTGTAGACTAATTTTTACTATATGCTTGCACACCTTATAATTCGGGTTGGTTGGAAAGGGAATTTGGTTGTTGGTTTCGGACTGGTGCCTCGGATAGAATTTGAATCCATGGGATATCAAATCGGAACACCGCTTTGGGAAAATATGAACTGTTGCATAAGATATATATTGCTGCTTTACTTCTTCTGTTAAATTTGATGCATTGTATGAGATATGAAATATTCATGCATTTGCATGGTCTGGGACAACTTGTGCACAAGGTTTGGCATTTCCTCGAAACGGTTTTCCGGGGCACTGGAACCGTATCGATCCGGAGGAAAATATTCGATTCGTACTAGTCACGATGCTTAGTGGGACCTCCAGCAGGGCTTGCTACCCGGGCTGATAGGGCGCGCCGCTAATGCTTGGAAAGATGTCCCTAAGGTGTCGATCACACCAATGACCATAAAGAATGGAATACATGCTAATTATTGTCTTATGCAGATGGTAAGTATACTTGTGTTTCATTGCAGGGAAGGCGTGCATCGGTTGAGTAAGCAACCGATGTACTGGTTGGATTCGATGTTATTTTCATTTCTATCAAAACATGCAACTGATATGAATTGAATTCACTTGCTTCTTTATAGAAGTAATCTTAATGCATGCTCGCCCCTAATAAGCTAGTGTCGATTTAGTCGAGTGGGATTCATCCCGCTCACCAGTACAAGTTGAGTACTGACCCACGTTGTGGGCAACTATTTCAGGCACTCAGACGGTGCAACGCTAGTGGATAGACGAAGAGGCGTTAGGAGTACCTCTATTTTTGAAGTATAGTTGAAGTCAGATCATTTTGGAGGCTTGGACTTTCAACCTATACAAGGGCGTAATGTATGGACGACGGGGACTATCTGATGGAGCGCGCCCTGCATTTTGAGTTATCTTTTCTAATGTAATTCAAGTAGCCGAGAAGGCGCATCAATGTAGACTCTATGTAAATTACTCTGAATTATCAATGAAAAATCATGTTTCCTTCCTGCACTTGTGTTCAATTATCTGTGAATGTGTTTTCTAAATTGTGTTTCAAAGTGGGTTCCTATAACTGCAAGTTCTTGCCTTGTACGAGCGCAACTCCAGGCTCGTACGGCATCACGCCCCAGCGAGGACGAATCGGTTCCGTGAAGGATCCAGCGAGGACGATTGACCCTTTCAGGATCGGGGCGTGACAGTCACCATAGAGATGTGATATCAATTTAAAATCTCGTACAACCACTTGAGTATTAGTTTATGAGAATTTAATCTCTAGGTCAGTTTTCCATAATAGTCAACAAAGTCCAGCTTATTTCTACTCATTGAACCGGCTTCTTGAGATCTCCAGTCAGATTCGGTTAGGTTGCCACTGTTGGTGATTTACTTATGGGCTAAACCCTATCCCCCTCGATGATTCTAGGATCAATGTCCTAGACAGAGCCTTTGTCAAGTGGTCTGCAAGGTTCTTTTCTGACTTTATATAGTCAAAAATCACATATTTACCTAATAGACTCTTTATCGACTTGAAGCGCAGCTGCAAGTACCTGTCATCTTAGCATTCACAAAATCATACTTTATTAGTTCTATAACATATTTATTATCACAATTTATAGAAATTGAAGGAACATGAATATGAGCAACAAGGTATATGCATAATCAGATTTCTAAGCCATTCAGTTTCTGTACAAGTAGTGTCCAAAGGTATTATTTCAGAGTATATTGTACTCATAGCTATGATAGTTTGTTTACCTGAGCCCCAAGAGATTGCAGCTCCTCCTAGAGTAAAAATATATCCAGTAGCAAATTTCACATTATGTGAGTCAGTTATCCAGTTTTCATCTGAATAACCTTCTATGATATCAGGGTGTCTAGTATAATGAATTTCATAATCTATAATACCCTTAAGATATCTAAATAATCTTTCTAATGTTGACCAATATGAGTAATTTTGGTTACTAGTATATCTACTTAGTCTCCCAACGGCAAATGCAATATCAGGTTTGGTTCTATTTGTTATATACATAATGGAACCTATCATCTGTGAGTATCTATGTTGTTCTACATGTGAACCTTCATTCTTCTTGAGAATGTTACTACTGTCAAAAATAGTAGGGGCAGTTTTTTTATCAAAGTACTCAAATTTTCTCAGCATTTTCTCAATAGAGTGTACTAAGGATTGAGTAAAACCTTCTTTGGATATGGACACTTGTATTTCTAGAATCAAGTTGGCTTCACCAAGATCTTTAATATCAAACTTGCTAGATAAATAAATTTTAGTATTATTTATCAACGCAAGTGTTAATCCTAAAATAAGAATGTCATCTACATACAAGCATAAAATGATACTTTCATCTGTGTTTTTAGAGTATATACATTTTTCATACTCATTTGGCAAGAAATCATATTCTAAAATTACTTTATCAAATTTGTTGTACCATTGCTTGGGAGCTTGTTTTAGGCCATAAAGAGATTTTACTAATCTGCAAACTTTTTTCTTGATCGTTAGTAATAAAACCTTCTGGTTGCTCCATGTAGATCTCTTCCTCTAGGTCTTCATTCAAAAATATTATCTTTACATCCATTTGATGGATCGGTATGTCATGAATGGAAGCTAAGGCTAGAAGTGTTCTAATAGAGGTAATCCTAGCTACAGAGAATATGTTTCGAAATAATCTAATCCATTTTTTTGAATGAAATCTTTGGCTACTAATCTAGCTTTGTATTTCTCTATAGTACCGTCGGCTCTAAGTTTCTTTTGAAGATCCACTTACAATCTATGGGTTTACTATCTAAAGGTAGGTCTTCTAAAATCAAGTACTATTCTCCAGAATGGAGTTGTACTCATTGTTGATGGCTTCTTTTCAGAAAGGTGCATCAGGAGAAGATATTACTTCTTCATAAGTTAAGGGACCAACCCTCTATCAAATAAGTGAAGAAGCCTTTCCCTAAATTTCTTTCAATCCTTTCTCTTTTACTTCTTCTAGGTTCTATATTTTGTTTAGTTTGTGAACTAGATGTTTGAAAATGGGAAATAGTAGAAGAAGCAAGAGAAGAGTTGGAGGGAGTGGAAGAGTCTCTTGATTTGTTGCCCTGTTTGATGTTCAGTCTCAGCTCTGAACTCCTTGAACTTCTCGAATATTTTGTCTTTTGTCTTGAGCAGATAGATGAACGCGTACTTCGAGTAGTCATCAATGAAAAACTTTATCTTGGCCTTTTTTGGAGAACTGCTTGAAATTACAGATATCTGAGTTCACCAACTCTAGAAGATCTGTGCTCTAGTTTACCCGTTTGAACAATTTTTTTGTGAACTATGTCTGCGCACAGACCTCACACTTCTTCACCTCCTTACTCCCATATTTGGAGATAAGTCCTAGACTAGATATCTTGCGGTACCGAGTATATGTCCTAGTTTGTTATCCCACATTCTTATAATGAGACTCTACTCACAAGCAGAAGCTCGAACATCCATCTGATACTGAAAGCCTTGTTTTAAAGTATGCCTCATGCCAAGATATCACCATCTGGCAACCATGGATGTTCACTCTTGAAGTCTGCAATAGACTTCCTGAGATCAGGTCCTTGGTGATCACTGGTACTAAGCTACACATGCTCCTTTGACTTTAACTTCTCGAAGTCCAGAACCATTATCCCAATCCCCAGATACTCTGCTTGATCCTTGTTCGCTATCGGGACTTTCGACCTTCTTCAGTGATATGCTTGAACTCTTGTGAACTGCTCTTTCTAGAGCTCTCGTGGCTAGATACACTAGTGTCTATTCACCAGTCAACAACCACGCCGAATGACTTAACTTGCGCACTCATAGTAACCAAGTTAAGTAATTAAAGTAACCAAGTTAAGCTTTTACCTTGCTATTTTGGTTTAAAATTGGATCTGCAATCCTCATTCTTATGGTCCTTCATGCTTGAAGAGACATGTACTAAGGTGAGCATAGCATTATGCACATATCCTAGTTCAGAGTCATCCACAAAGATGCTTCCTTGCGCCAAGTCCAGCCTTACGTCTTGTCAAGCCCCGATCTCCGGTTGGATCAGCCGTCCCTGCTAGGCGCGAATCACAGTTCCTGCGCTCCCGCAGGACGATCATTCCTATCAAGACGTGATGTCGCACGAGCACAAGTATGCGCCCACAATGCCATGATCCGAACTGGTGAAGAAATAACTAAGCCAAAGAGTCACACATATATTACAAATGCAGCAAAATAAGAAAACGAACAGGCGATGGATAACAAGTTCACAAAGTCGCCATAGCGGAAGCATTAAATGGACAAAAGTATGAAACTAAAATAAGCTCTTTATTGATAATCAAGAAATATTACAAGCGGCTCTAGGCCGAGATTACAAGTCGCTCCCGCTCTCTCTCTCTCTCTCTCAAAACAATAAAAGCATGCCAAGCGGCTTACAAGATGGGATAATAACATAGGTGATGTTCCAATACATTATGTCGAAGATTGGGTATAAGATTGTCGAAGAACGAGATGCCTTTGCCCACGTGGCAACCTAGGATGTGAGAGGCGATTGAGTATTTTTTTTATCCGTCGTTATCCTTAAATGAACCGACGCCTCGGGCTCTGTGTTATCAGATGGCTCGGGATCCCAACAGATCGACTCAAAGATAGAATCAAATCTCGCTATTTAATATAGATTTGACAGCATGGCAGAGCTCTCCATGCGATAATTACTTGTAAACTCCCTCACCCAAAATAGGTATTTGTGTATATTTTATATTATTATATTTATTATAGATGTTAAATTTATTTAGAGTATTATCTTAGTTAATTAAAAAATAATTTTTTTAGTATATTTACTTATATAAATATTTATTTAGAATTATTTTTAGGCTATTTTAGATTATTGGGATTTTTCCATAATTTTTAGTTAATTAAAAACTAGTAACACTAATTTTTGAGGACTTTAAAGAATTTATTTTATGTTCAAACTTAATTAAAAATATCCCAAAATTTTATTTTAGGTTCTAAATAATAAAATATATTTTCTAGAATTTTTGGGATTTTTTAATTATTTTTAGCATTTATTTTGAGTTAATTATGAAAAACTGAATTAAAAACTAATTTCTGAAAAAGAAAACCCAAAAAGTAATTAATTCTGCCCAGTCAGCAAACAGGGGGCCCACCTGTCAGCCTCCCGTAGCAAACAGTGCCGGGCCCGCCTGTCAGTGACTGCGGGGCGGGCAGCGTTGGATGGTTGCCACGTGTCAAGATCTGAGCCGCGACTGCTTTCTCTATCCTCTATATATATATTAGTTTAAGTTTATTTCTAGGGTTTTTCTTCAGCCGAATTTTGGAGAATTGCCATCTAGGATTCCTTCATCTTCCAGAAGCCATTGCGCATAGCTCCGGACTCCAAACGAGACCTAGTTTTTTTTGTTAGAACGATAATGAGGTTAGCTTTCTGATTATATAAATTTTTTTTCTAAATTATTAGTATTAAATTCTAGAAAATTCGTAGAGTACAGCATGTCCGAAAATAGACGTATTTCGATGTTTTCATAATTTCGGGAGAACTCGGAATCAGAATCACGAACCGTTTAAAGTTTCGGAAAGCTAATGTCGAGATCATTGACATATATTTTTCCCAGAATTTAATTCGAAGTATTTACATACTGTTAATTCTGTAGAACTTCTAGGTTAGAATTTAACCATCGGTGCACAATACAAAATTTGTATGTGCCATAATTCCCAAACGAATTTGAATTCGGACGAGCCGTAAATTCTAGCATGTTTTTGACGCTGAAATCTACAGGAAATCATGCATGAAAATTGAGTTTGTGTCGGTTGACTTTTCGGTCAACAGATCGCCTCGATTTACGTGCCATGAGTCTCGAGTTGATAAAATTCAGTTTCTTTGGACAAAATTTAGGAATTAACATAAAAATTAGAATAATAAGATTAAAATAGAATTTTAGAGTAATTATTCCAGAATTAAATAAATTAAAATAAATTATCTTTTGACGTGATAAATTCGTAATTCATAGGCTATTTGGACTGTGACTTGGACTCTGATTCATACTAGCAGCAGAACCCCAGGCAAGATACCTTGCCAAATTGTTTACAGTAATTTGCATGCTATTTATATTTATTTTTATTTATTTCATTTCTGTATAGTTCTTGCATGTGTAGTTTTTCTCCAGTCATTACTATGTATTAGATATGTTGACACAAACATGGCACCTAGTATCATGGGAGGACAATCATTAGGCGTATAGGCTTTTAACCACTCTGGTAAACTTTAGTATATAGTTCGCACTACGGGCGTGTGTCGCGCTGGTCGCTACCCCAGAGGTATGTCAATTTCTGTAGAGTCGCGCTGGTCGCTACCCCAGAGGTATGTCGATTTCTGATGTTCTAGACGGGTGTGTGAGTTGTGAGGCTTAGATAGAGTAGACTACCCTTGCCCATACATCAAAAAGTTGTCCTCATTTGCATTCATATAGATTGTCTTGTACAGCGTACTTATTTATTTTCAAATTATATGCATGTTTACTGTATTCAAGTTGGCTCGTATTTTCTGTATCTTGTTACGTCCCTCTGAGGACCTGGTCTGCTGCCAGGTGTATCTGTTCTTGAGTATTTGCAGGAGCACAGATTTGGATGGTTGTATATGCTTAGTGGATGTCTTCTCTTCGAGCCATGATCGATAGCTGGTATACTTATATTGGGTTTGATTGTGTTGTACTTATATTGTATTTACCTTTCCTATTCGAGTTGGTAGTGGATTTGTTTCCATCCAACTATCATCCTAGATACTTCTTATTGAGATCTAGTTTCATCGATACTGTTTATTTATTTCTATATGATTTTGGTGGATGAGATTTAGATTTTACCCTGTGACTTGTATTACAATTATACCACTTATGGATTTGATATTCATATTACAGCGTACGTGTGGATTTGGTTTCCATATATTGGAGTTGCCATATCCATGCGGCTGGCATGCTTACGTGTCCTAGTCCTACGTATTTTTGGGACTGGGGCGTGACATTACTACATGCGTCAACCTGACGAAAACAGACAGTGAATGCGTGTTGAATTCCTGCTTCTTGTTCAAAGTATTCCAAACTTAGCCAAGTCTGAAAACTTTGAAGGAGTCTTGTAGAAGCATAAAAATCTCTCCATGCACTCCAGTTTGCAGTCAACAAATAAGCAAGGTATGCATAACTGCAGTGGGCGCTTAAAAGTGGCGGACGCATGACACCCTCGGATACATGACATCCCGGGATACATACCGCCCTTTGACGCATCGTCCTTACAGTCACATCAGAGCATTTATGACACTGACAAAATAGAAAGTCATTCTGACCGCATCGAATCCTGCACCGCTGATTGTAATCTATCCTGACAGTTTTATCATAATTATTTTTGGCAGTATACAGCTGTTCAAATGCTACGAATGAAGAAAATGATAAAAGAACCATGCGTCTCTGGCCCAATGCGTCCCAGACTCTATGTATTCCATGCGTCTCTGGCCCAATGCGTTCCAGACTCTTTGTGTTCCATGCGACTCTGGCCCAATGCGTTCTAGACTTCATGCATTCCATATATTTCTAGCCTAATGCGATCTAGACTACATGCGTCACATGCGTCCCTGGCCCCATGTGGCTTCGACTCCGTACAGTCCCATATGCGGCCTGAATAACCACAGAGCAGGACGGTAGCATAAAACCCGCTGACACAGATTTCGATATCTTTTAGAAGCTCTGACGCCTCACTCATCACCTTGTGATGCTTCAAAATCAGTGCAGACGATGACTCAGGAAAAGACAACAAGTCACATCAGTGTATTAACTACCTCGACAGACGGGCCATGCCACGTATCCTCCGTATGCGGCTTCAAGACCCATGCGGCCTCGGCAACATGTGGCCAGAGTGTCCATTAGACCAAGGCCCAAACGAGAGCACGTATGCGGCTACATGACCCATGCGGCCTCGCCAACATTGGCCAGAGTGTCCATTCGACCAAGGCCCAAACGAGAGCACGTATGCGGCTATATGACCCATGTGGCCTCGTCAACGTGCGGCTTAGTTGTTGTGCAGCCTCCAGCTCACAAGATCTGCCCGTTACAACTACGGAGATCTTCGCACAGTTGGCGCTGTCTACGTGTCTAGCTGACTCGATCATGCCCACAATGGATTGATAACAACCCTGAGATCCCATCAACAACATATCTCAACGAAGACCACGTGGCAATTTGCCCTTGGCACGCAGCAACAGTTACAACCGTATTATTTTAAAGGAGCCTTATGCGGCCACCAAACAGAGGCATATACGGCACCCATAGCCCATCAATACGATGGCTATAAATAGGAACAAGTTGAACGTTCAAAAGGTTAATTTTTTCTGCTTCAGAGAGAGACCGAACCAAGGGGTTGGCTATCTGTGGATTCACAGTAAAATCAAGGAGAAAAGATTCTTCATCCGGATCATCTACGGCGTAAAGAGAATTGATACACTCCTAACCCTCCATCGTCACCCCCAGATCAAAACAAATTTGTACTTAGATTGTCTCTTAGGACTCTTCTCTGTACTATCTAGTTTGTTAATCAAATTAAGTTCTCTTAGTTCTTCCTTTTGATTTAAATAAAAAATACGATGGCGACCCTGTTGGGGACCGAATTCTTCTTTGTTGAGAAATTGGTGACGTAATTCGATGTGGCCAAGCTTCGCTCAACGCAAAAGATATTGGTAGTTCGCTTCGACCAGCAAGCATTCGAGGAAATGCTCTCTAAGGGAAGTGCGAATCCTTCTCCAATGAAAGCCAAGCCCAAGAAGACCCGTAGAACGTGGGTAATAAAGTCCACTGGGCCTCGCCGAACTGTGGAGAAGGTGATCTCTGCCTCTCAATCTGTTGCTGAGGAAGTCCACATCTATGCGGCATCTTCAACTGGCGCAGGAACTGCTCAGCACTCAGAATCTGGTAAAGTAAAATACTATGATGCTAGAAGTTCTGGGGCTGGGACAGGTCCTATGCATCCAAGAAGGAGGCCGTATAATACTATCCATGCGTCTTCTATTCATATGCTGCATAAGATTGTCCATGTGGTATCAACTCACAGCCGCAAGCAGACAGTAGCATGCAGCTCTGACAATAACAGAACTTCTGTTTTCAACTGTATCTTACGTGGCGCAGATCCTATGCGACCTACTGAGAGTGGAAAAAACCTAAATCTTGACTCTTCTTACTACGCACCTGCGAGTGCTAAATTGAAGATGTCTAGGACTGTGCGACCTCGTCAAGCTCAAGAAATTGCTCATGAGACTGACCGCCAACAGGCATCGCTAACTATTACGTGGGCCTCTGAAAGAAATTTGTACAGTACTGACCCTTGTATCCATCCCACAAGGACTAGCGGACAGGGTTCGTTACAAAAGTCTTACACCAGTACGTCGGGGCAAGTTCATGTACGAACCCCAGGCCCGGGAGCAAATGCATAGCCTGCACATCCGTGTGCCCGGGATACCCGGACTCGCAAAGAGGATGCAAAGGTGAAACACCATTCGCATGCTTTGCATGACGTAATTACTCACAAACTCAAAGCAAGGAAAACAACTGCGGCGTGCGACCTGCCCTCTCCGAGGCACAGCTTTCCAACATTATTATCAACTGCTGCATCAATAGAGCAATAGTACTCACAAACAGGCCGTCAGCCTTCCAGCGACTGCACTGGAAAGCACCTACCCGGCAGCAACCCGAAGATCAGGTGCAAGTATCAGAGGAGGAGGAGTTGCCCTTTGCCTCATGCTACTCAACTGAAAAGCTTTCCACCACCAAGGTACGAAAGCTATCAAACCCCTACTGTTTGGCGCTCTCTACTACTGCATCGCGAAGGCGATTACCCGGAGGGATGACAACGGCACCTGCGGAAGGCGTCTTCCAAGACACCCGCTCAAGGAAGAAGGAGTCAGCTCCTGGTGGTAGTTCATTCTCAAAATCCCTGGGGGTGGCCCAAGCTGGGGGCAGTGTCCCCCTGGATGTACGTGACAACCTGACGTTCCGAGGGGATAGTGAATCTCAAGGATCAGATGCTGGGTTCCCTAGACCATCTAGGGCTGGGGGTAGCAACCCTCCGGAATCGGAAGATGGTGCGATGCTACCTACCTCCCCTGAAGACTATAACTCCCAAGGAATCGACACTGACATACTTGGGGGTAATCTCCCTCGAATAGCCAGAGCGTCATCTGGAGGTGGGAGTAGCATCTCCTTTGAGTCTGAAGACGATGCAACCATGCCCGTCTTCCTTGTAGACAGAGTGACTCAGGAACCAAAGACGGAAGGGCTCGGCGATCACCAACATCTCGATGCTCTTGAGGAAATGATGCATAACATAAGTGCCACAATACAGACTCTGGCCCAGGCAATATAGAGATCAAGGCAAACATGGTCCTGCCACCCTTAGGGCCCGTAGTAAATATGCGAGCCGAAAGTAGCAGTCTTCTGGTGATCCACGCCAACCCGTCATGCGGTAAGGACAGTGATTCCCAAGAACTAGACAATGACATGTCTGGGGGTAGCCTCCCTAGACAAGAGAGAGCATCATCCAAAACTGGGGGTATAACTCCTTCCAAGTCCAAAAATGATAAAAAAACTACCAGTCTCCCCGGAGGACCGTACAACTCTGGTATTGGAATCCCCAAAGCCAAATGGGACTTTCTTCTTCAATGATGATGACATCATTGAGATCTTCAACATACTGATAAAAGGAAACAAACTTCGGCTACCCAACATCCGGTGCCCTGAAGAGGCTGACAAGGTCGATGACCCAAAATATTGCCTCATTCATCGGTATATTAAATATCCAAGCAGAGAGTACTCTGTATTGAAGAGATGTATCCAGCAATTGATAAATGCCAATGAGCACACCCTCAACTTTGGGGATAAAATGGCCATGGTAAACATAGTATCCCTCCAATTTAGCAATTTTCCACCGACAGAAGCCCAAGACGGAGTGGTCCCAGCCCAGGCAACCAGGGAGGTCGTCAACCTCCCACCAGCTCACAACCAAGTAGCAGGCTTGGTATCACTTACCACCCCAAGAGGTGAGGTCACTTCTCAAAGGATGGCACGAGAAATAGCACCTTCAACGGCCAAGTTAAAGGGGAAGCAATGCAAGCCGGGCCACATGATCATTTCCTTATAAAGCACTAATTTTAGACCTCGGATGCTCAGTGCAGCTCGACTAGTCTCCCCGTGCATAAAAGCTAAGTTTTGCATGACTTATCAGTAATAGCATATGATAGTTAGTGATCCATTGTACGCATCCGAGCAATTCTTCAGCGCAAGGACGTATTACCCTCCATGTGGACACGATTGTACTTCTCGTCGTAACAAATCCTTGCAGGAAACAGACAGTGTTCCCCTGCACAACGTACAAAAACGTGCAGCAAGCGATGGTCCTCGATGTAGTAGACAAACGTGCGCATGCGACAGTGATCCTACGTGCAGAACTCAGCCAACTTCCTCGAGTATACACGGCAGTGTTCCTGTGCATAGAGCCCCTTATCCGGCACAGGCTGAGTCATCAACTGTATTCAACGCAACAAATAATGAGCTACCTCAGTTCCATCATTACATCCAACAATCACTCTATCTCATGTCGATGTTGGGATACGATATCCAACAATTTGAAGGCCTAAACTTTGATAAAGGATGGCGTATTCCTTTACAGTTCGACAGTTTTTACAAAAGCACTTATAGAGAGCTCGGATACGAAGATGCTTGCACATGCCATGACTCACAAGACGGTCGACAAATTCTAACCTAAATGGGGGGCCCGTTCATTATAGAAATCGTGTTTTCCGATGGCGCATATGGGCTAGGGAAACTGTCACGCCCCAGTTCCAAAATATGTAGGACTAGGAATATGTAACACGCCAGCCGTATGTATACGAACTCTAATATATGAAAACCATATACACACGTACGCTGTACATGAATATTAAATCCACAAGTGGTAATATATTATCAATAAGTCACACGCAATCTATATCTCATCCACAACACAAATAAATAAATAAATGGGAATAAATAACTGAATATTAAATAGAAAGTCTCAAAATATGATAGTCAGATGGAAACAAATCTACTGCAAATTGACTATACTAAAACTACTAAAAAGAGGAGAGATCAGACTCTAATTTAAGATAAATATCCAAAAAGAAATAGCAACTAGAATCTCTAACAGCTGCAATGAATCAAAGATACTCCGAAGGTAAGACCTCCTCAGTCTGACAAGAAGCGTCAGGTCCGGGTCCATACTCATGTGGATACTCCTGCCCGTCTATATATGGAAAGGGACCAGGTCCTCAGAGGGACATAACAAGATACATATAAACATGCCAATAAAGTACTAAAAATAAACATCCAATGGGGTCGCCTAACCATCTATGTGAATGCAGCTTGAGAACAACTTTCCAACAAGTGGGCTATCTGGCCAAAATAGAATTGGCATAATTCTCTTAGAGATTCAGGGGCCTATAAAGCATGTCGTCTTTTGAATGGCAGAGGCTGCCTGATAATACATAATATATAGTAGTCATCATGACCGCGCATCTCCGACGGAGCGTACGGGTTACACAAGAAAAGTGCAAAGGAGCCCAAATACCTTACTTGTTGTTCTTCCCATCCCATGCTCTAAGAATGTTACATCCATGACACGATAATACCTCTAATAACTGCCAGGTCTACTAGCATGTAAAGTTTCTATCAACAGTTATCCCTATCCGTCGCACGACCTATACGTACCAGTGGCCAGCCGAGTATGCAAGTCCGTGTCCTACATGTGACTCACACTTGTGTAAGAACAGTGTCATGGCCAATGAAACATAAATGCCTCATGATAATGGGGTGGTCTCATAAAGTAGGCCAACATGCATATATATATAACAAAAACAGAATACAACGCCACCGTCGTTGCACCCAAGTTTCCTTGGACGCGCAGTTTATATAGCAGTTAAAATATATGAACTAAATGAGAAAAATAAAATATGCATGCAACATATGGAATATGAATAACAGTACAATGGCAAGGTATACTTGTCTGGCAAGCAATCTGTATAGTGTACACGGGATCAGAATCTAAGGCCTTCGAATAAACGTCTCCAGATGCTGAAATAAACATCACAAGCATTTTCGAAATCAGCGAGATAGCTAGAAAATACTACCCTTTCGTCCAATTTGGACACAGGGGCAAAATAATAATTTTGGGTCAAAGTGGGGTCCATATGTGGCCTATTTTATACCGAAAAGCGTGCCAGGGGTACAGGTCTCTAAATGAGACAAATTATAGGTCAAACAAACTCTAAATGTCAGTACGAACTCAACGATATGTCCAATTTTTGATTTCGGTGAGCCGAACATAATTTTGCCTAAAAAGTCAACCGTAGGGCCAGCAAATAGGTGGCTTGGTCAACTGTCTCAGAATTGCGTAAAAATTGGGTCACAGGACCAACGCGATACCATGACTCCAGTGGCATAATTTTCATCACATTCTGACGAGCGTACAATAAATGGTATGGGGTTTTGACAAAGTCACAATACGGGAACTTTTTGCGGATACGAGTTGATTCCGACGCGCACACGTGTCCGAATCAGTTTTCGTGAAAGCCCACACGTCTGGACATATCATACACGCTTTTTGGTGTAATTAGTACGCGATGGGACGGTCCCGTTTGGCGGAGCACGCTCCGTATCACAAATTTTGAAGGTTCAAAAATAGGTTTTTCATAATTTTTAACCTAGTTTAATTTTGCATACAACATCAAATAAAATAATATATTTGACAGGAAATAATCTCGGTTAGGTGGTCTTCACATGGCAAAGGAATTTCTAAGTTTGGATCTCTGTGGTGGGAGATACGAGTCCTTAAACATGGGTGGTTACAACAGTTTTTCTGAGAGTAAAAGTTGTTGTTTTTCTCCAACTTGGTCTCGGTTTTTACCTAGGGTTACGCACTGTTCGAAGTAAACTACTACACATAGTTGGAAGAGGGATAGGTCATGAACATACCGGTGAATATGGGGTTGAATTTGGTCGAGCGATGGAACGAGAATTGGGGCGTGAAAAGGGGTAAGTTGCTGGCAGATTCTGCACGGCGCGCGCTTGTGCGGACGGGGCGCGAATGGTGGCGGGCGGCTTCCGGTCGGCGACAGCGGTGTCTCCGGTGGTCGGCGCGGTCCCATGGTCGAGATGGTAAGGGTTTAGGTTATGGTTCATAATAATTATATATATATATATATATATATATATATATAGAAGATGAGCCGAAGGGGGGGGAAAGACCCGCGCGGGTCTGGTGGTTCAGCAGAATGCTACTGCTGCTGGGAGTTAAGTGGGTCAAGTCGTGGGTAGCGGGTAGGATTAGGTTTTTAAGGGTTTAGGTCTTTAGGTGGGGGTTCAGCTACTGTGGGTTCATTTGATTACTTTTTTTTTCTTTTTTTTTCTCTTTCTCTTTCTCTTTTCTTTTCATTTCTTTTTATATTCTATTCTTTTTGTTTTTAGTAAAACTTTACATATATATATATATATATATATATATATATATATATAATCCTAGAAATTTATATTAGTGCATACAATAAATCTATCAACTGTCCACAAGGTCTTCTACATAAAATAAATTAAGGTAAAATTATGCGTTGCTCCATAAATCTCTAAATGCACAATCACCTAAAAATAAAAATTAAATAAATTCTATATCTTCTAATTAACTAATAAATACTATAAATAAATTAAATAATTAATTTAAATAGTTAATATGTTTTTTTTTAATTAGGGGTTTTATAATCTACCCAACTTATAAAAATTTTGTCCTCGAAATTAAAACTAAGCCACGATAGAAAGTCAAGAGTGGTATAAGGTATAAATGAACAAAGTAAATACATACCTTGGTCTACGAATAGATACGAAAAACATTTGTATATGTCGTCCTCGCGCTCCCAAGTGGATTCTCCTGGTGCGCCATGCTTCCATGCCACGCGAACCAAGAGAATAGACTGGTTCCTCAACACTTTCTCTTGACGATCAAGGATTTTCACGGGTTGCTCTTGGTATGACAAGCTCGGCCCAATGGTGATCTCAGAATGGTCGAGAATATGACTGCTGTCTGCCATATATCGCCTGAGTTGCCATACGTGAATTACATCATGTACTCTCTCGAGTTAAGGTGGTAACGCAAGTCGATATGCCACTTCTCCCACTCTCTCTAGCACGTCAAATGGTCCAATATACCTTGGACTCAACTTGCCGCGCCCTCCGAATTGAATGGTGCCTCTAGTAGGTGATATCCTCAAGAAGACATGATCGCCCTCTTTAAACTCCAAGGGACGATGATGAAGGTATGTCCACTGCTTCTGCCTGTCTTGCGCTGCTCGCAAGTGTCCTTTTATCTTCTTCACTGTCTCAACGGTGTTGACTACCAACTCTGGACCTAGAATCTGACGTTCTCCCACGTCACTCCAACACACGGGAGACCTATACTTTCTTTCATACAATGCTTCAAATGGAGCCATCTTGATGCTCGCTTGATAGCTATTGTTGTAAGAAAACTCCACAAGAAGTAGGTGGTGCTCCCATGATACTACAAAGTCTAACATACAAGCCCTTAACATATCCTCCAGTGTCTGAATAGTATGTTCGGACTGCCCATCTGTCTGCGGGTGATAAGATGTACTGAACTTCAGACGAGTCCCAAGACTCTCTTGCATGCTTCTCCAAAAGTACGATATAAAATGTAAATCCCTGTCTGACATAATGCTGACCGGTATGCCGTGCAATCTCACTATTTACCTCATGTATAAGTCAGCCAAAGCTTCTGAAGACTGGCCAACTCTAAAAGTCAAGATATGGGCTGACTTGGTGAGTCGATCCACTATTACCCATACTGCATCTCTTCCACTTGGACTCTTTGGAAAACCCGTGACAAAATCCATAGTGATGTGCTCCCACTTCTACTCTAGAATCGGAAGTGGTTGCAATAACCCTGCTTTTCTTTGGTGCTCCGCCTTTACTTGTTGACATACTAGATATTTAGCTACAAAGCGAGCTCTCTCTCTTTTCTTTCCATGCCACCAAAAGTGCTGTTGTAAGTCACGGTACATCTTGGTGCCTCCAGGATGAATATAATACATCGAACTATATGCTTCTGCCATCAGCTCCTGTCGAATCTCTCTATTTGGAACATATAGACAATCACCACATTGTAATGTCCTGTCATCATGAATGCGCAATCCCGTCTGCTCTCCACTCTCTATCCTTTCTTTCAATCTCTTGAATCTGGTATCCATAGGAAAAGCTGCCTTGATCCTCTCTACTCGTGATGACTGTACTTGCAAGTTGGCTAATGTCCCATCTGCTCCGGGTAATATCACTTCTATGCCAAGATCTTGTAAGTCCTCCAATAATTCCCTCTGTGTTGTCAAGAAGTAAGCTGCTGGTTTCTGGCTTAACGCGTCTGCTACAACGTTAGCCTTGCCTGGGTGATAATGTAGCTCTATATCAAAATCCTTCATCAACTCAAGCCATCGACGTTGCCTCATATTTAGCTCCTTCTGTATGAAAACATAATTGAGGCTTTTTTGGTCTGTATAGATCTCCACTCGTTCCCCATATAAGTAATATCTCTATAGCTTTAGAGTAAAAACAACGGCTGTAAGTTCCAAGTCATGAGTTGGATAATTCTTCTCATGCACTCGTAATTGTCTAGATGCATATGCAATCACCTTGCCATGTTGCATCAATATGCAACCCAAGCCTTTCTCTGATGCGTCACTGTAAATGACATAACCTCATGATCCTGATGGAATAGTCAATACTAGTGCTATGGTCAGTCGTTTCTTCAACTTCTCGAAAGCGGCTTGACACTCGTCGGTCCATACGAACTCTTGATCCTAGCACATCAATCGAATCATAGGTGCTGTTATCCTTGAGAAGTTCTCCATGAACCGTCGATAATATTCTGCAAGTCCAAGAAAACTTCTCACCTCCGATACTGATTTAGGAACGGTCGATGTCTCGACTGTCGAGATTTTCTATGGATTAACAGAAATACCATCTCCCATAATGACATGCCCAAGAAACAAAATATGTCCAAGAAAAACTCATACTTACTAAGCTTCGCATATAACTGCTCTCTCCTCAATGTCTCTAGAACAATTCGTAGGTGCTTCTCGTGCTCCTCGTGGCTCTTCGAATAGACAAGTATGTCATCTATGAAGACGACCATGAACTGGTCCAAATGCTGATGGAATACTCGATTCATTAATTCTATAAAGATAGCTGGAGCATTGGTCAACCCAAATGGCATGACCAGAAACTCGTAGGTCCATATCTTGTCCTGAATACAGTCTTCGGGATGTCCTACTTCCGTAACTTTACCTGGTGATATCCCGATCTCAAGTCTATCTTCGAGAACACCTTGGCTCCACTAAGCTGATAAAATAAGTCATCAATGCGTGGCAATAGGTATTTATTCTTCACGGTTACTGCATTCAAGGCTCTGTAGTCAATGCACATACGCACTGACCCATCCTTCTTTGGTACAAATAACACTGGGGCTCCTGGTCTAGTCATCTGCTGAGCTGGCTTCGGTGTTGGAAGTGCTAGCCTCTGTACTGGCGGTGGAAGTATCAATCTCTGCTGCATTGGACAGTCTCTCGCCATGTGCTGTCCGGAACCACATCTCATACATTGTCCTAAACGAGTCCGACAGTCTCTCGAAATGTGCCTGCGTTTCCCACAATAATTGTAGTGGGGCTTCCCCGAATTCTGGTACGGTCCTGCTCTGTGCTGATACTGTTGTTGCTGTGCCAAAGGATGTCTGATAGGCCCTCCTTGCTGTGTCCTTGCTGGTCCTTGATGTATCTTCAGTTGACCTCCTTTTCCCCTGTTGATGGTCTCTTGTAACCTAGTTTCTGTCTGTAATTCGGCATAAGAGATCCGGGACTGTGAGCTAGTGTAGTGTTGGAGCTCCTGAGTCAGCCCGCGGTAAAACCTCTTAGCCTTCACCAATTCATTCGGTATTAGGGCAGCACCATATTTACTGAGGCGACTAAACTCGGCATCATACTCGTCAACTGTCATGTTCTCCTGCTCCAGGTGAAGAAACTGATCGTACAACGCATCCCTTACAGTGTTCGGGAAGTACTTCCTCTCAAAGCACTCCAAGAATTATTCCCAAGTCTGATACATACCCAACTGGCGCTCCATTGATTCCCACCAGTGATAGGCGTTACTATCTAGCAGCATCCTTACGCCTTTCATCCATAGATCTGTAGGTAGCTGCGATGCTTCTAATAAATTCTGAGTGTGGGTAATCCAGTTTGTTGTCTCCTCTGGGCTCTCAGTACCTTTGTACGGCTTGGGACCCATCTGTATAAAGTCCTGAACTGAACCAACTCTAGTTCGCGGTACTGGAACTAGTGCTTGAGCTGGTACAGTAGCCTGTGCAGCCATTCTCTCAAGTGCTGCTAGAAATTCTTGCCTCTGCTCTGCTGCTTGCTGCCTCTGCGCTACAGCTAGTACGGTAAACCCAGCTCAAAGACTGGGTGCTCCTACCGGACTGATCACTGCCCATATGGACCCAGAAATTGCGGTATGGTCTATCCGTCTTTCCAAGGTGCGTATCAACGACTGATGGCTTACGTTGCATGAAAAGGTGGCCGCATGTTGTCTCTGTTCCTGCATCATCATTTGGAAGAATTAGAATAGCTGTGACTGGCCATCTTGCGATGTCGATGAAGCTGGAAGGGTCCCATTAGGTGAAGCAGGAAGATCAGATGGAACTTGATTATGAGTTTGTCCATCTGGCCCCGAAGGTTTAGAAATCGTTGAGGCCTCTCCTTGAGTCTGGCCATTGACTCCTGAAGGAGTGTCGCCATCGACGGCAGTACATCCACTACGTATATCCATCTCTCTGCAAGTGGTGGGCGAAACGATTAGAAGAAGTACATGAATCAAACAGGATGCAAGCATTTAAATAGGATAGTTGAAAGGAAATATGAGTTTTAGTCAAGCGTGGATGGGATCCTTATACTTTATTCCTATACGCAGGCTTGCTCGGTACAGTTATGTAACCGAGATAATATATTCAAGACCTGCATGGGCCACTACTAAGAACATGTCATGCCCCAATCCCAAAATACGTAGGATTAGGAATACGTAACATGCCAGCCGTATGTATACGAACTCCAATATATAGAAACCATATATACACGTACGCTGTACATGAATATCAAATCCACAAGTGGTAATATACTGTCAACAAGTCACACGCAATCTATATCTCATCCATAGCACAAATAAATAAATAAATGGGAATAAATAACTGAATATCAAATAGGAAGTCTCAAAATATGATAGTCGGATGGAAACAAATCCACTGCAAATCGACTATACTAAAACTACTAAAAAAGAAGAGATCAGACTCTAATATAAGATAAATGTCCAAAAATAAATAGCAACTAGAATCTCTAACAGATGCAATGAATCAAAGATACTCCGAAGGTAAGACCTCCTCAGTCTGATAAGAAGCGTCAGGTCCGGGTCCATACTCCTGTGGATACTCCTGCCTGTCTATATCTAGAAAGGGACCAGGTCCTCATAGGGATATAACAAGATATATATAAATATGCCAATAAAGTACTGAAAAATAAACATCCAATGGGGTCGCCTAACCATCTATGTGAATGCAGTTTGAGAACAACTTTCCAACAAGTGGGATATCTGGCCAAAATAGGATTGGCATGATTCTCTTGGAGATTCAGGGGCCTACAAAGTATGTCATCTTTTGAACAACAGAGGTCGCCTGATAATATATAATATATAGTGGTCATCATGACCGCGCATCTCCGAAGGAGCGTACGGGTTACACAAGAAAAGTGCAAAGGAGCCCAAATGCCTTACTTGTTGTTCTCCCCACCCCATGCTCTAAGCTTGTCACATCCATGATGCGATAATACCTCTAATAACTGCCAGGTCAATTAGCATGCAAAGTTTCTATCAGCAGTTATCCCTATCCGTCGTACGACCTATACGTACCAATGGCCAGCCGAGTACGCAAGTCTGTGTCCTACATGTGACTCACACTCATGTAAGAACAATGTCATGGCCAATAAAACATAAATGCCTCATGATAATGGGGTGGTCTCATAAAGTAGGTCAACATGCATATATATATATAATAAAAACAGAATACGACGGCACCGTCGTTGCATCCAAGTTTCCTTGGACGTGCAGTTTATATAGCAGTTAAAATATATAAACTAAATGACAAAAATAAAATAAGCATACAACATATGGAATATGAATAACACAACAATGGCAAGGTATACTTGCCTGGCAAGCAATCTGTATAGTGTAAGCATCCAGATGTCAAGGACACGTGATCAGAAACTAAGGCCTCCGAATAAACGTCTCCGAATACAGAAATAGACATCACCAGCATTTCCAGAATCAGCGAGATAGCTATAAAACACTACTCTTTCGTCCAATTTGGACACAGGAGCAAAACGGTAATTTTGGGTCAAAGTGGGGTCTACATGTGGCCCATTTTACACCGAAAAGCGTGCCAGGGGTACAAGTCTCTAAATGAGATAAATTATAGGTCAAATAAACTCTAAATGTCAGTACGAACTCAACGGTATGTCCAATTTTTGATTCGGGTGAGCCGAACATAATTTTGCCCAAAAAGTCAACTGTAGGGCCCTCAAATAGGCAACTTGGTCAACTATCTCAGAATTGCGTGAAAATTGGGTCACAAGACCAGCGCGATACCATGAGTCCAGTGGCGTAATTTTCATCGTATTCTGACGAGCGTACAATAAATGGTGCAGAGTTTTGCAAAAGTCGCGATATGGAAACTTTTTGCGGATACGGGTTAATTCCGACGCGCACACGTGTCCGAATCAGTTTCCGCGAAAGAACACATGTCTGGACATACCATACGAGCCTTTTGGTGTAATTGGTATACGACGGGACGGTCCCGTTTGGCGGGGCGCGCTCCGTATCACAAATTTTGAAGGTTCGAAAATATATTTTTCGTAATTTTTAATCCAGTTTAATTTTGCATACATCATTAAATAAAATAATATAATTGACAGTAAATAATCTCGGTTAGGTGGTCTTCACATAGCAAAAGAAATTTCTAATTTTGGATCTCAATGGTGGGAGATACGAGTCCTTAAACAGGGGTGGTTACAACAGTTTTTCTGAGATTAAAAGTTATCGTTTTTCTCCAACTTGGTCTCGATTTTCACCTAGGGTTACGCGCTATTCAAAGTAAACTACTACACAGAGTTTGAAGAGGGATGGGTCGTGAACTTATCGGTGAAGACGAGGTCGAATTTGGTTGAGCGATGGAATGGGAATCGAGGCGTGAACAGGGGTAAGTTGCTGGCAAATTCTGCTCGACGCACGCTTGTGCAGACGGGGCGCGAACGGCGGCGGGCGGCTTCCGTTCGACGGCGGCGGTGTCTCCGATGGTCGACGCGGTCTCATGGTCGAGATGATAAGGATTTAGGGTTAGGGTTTATAATAATTATATATATATAGATAGATAGGAGATGAGCCGAAAAGGGGGAGAAAGAACCCGCGCGGGTTTGGGGGGTTCAGCAGAATGCTACTGCTGTTGGGAGTTAAGTAGACCGGGTCGTGGGTAGCGGGTAGAATTAGGTTTTTAAGGGTTTAGGTCTTTAGGTGGGGGTTCAGCTACTGTGGGTTCATTTGATTACTTTTTTTTCTTTTTTCTTTTTCTTTTTCTTTTTCTTTTTCTCTTTCCCTTTCCCTTTTCTTTTCTTTTCATTTCTTTTTCGATTCTATTTTTTTATTTTTAATAAAACTTTATATATATATATATTTAATCCTAGAAATTTATATTAGTGCATACAATAAATCTATCAACCGTCCATAAGATCTTCTACATGAAATAAATTAAGGTAAAATTATGCGTTGCTCCATAAATCTCTAAATGCACAATCACCTAAAAATAAAAATTAAATAAATTCTATATCTTCTAATTAACTAATAAATAATATAAATAAATTAAATAATTAATTTAAATAGTTAATACACTTTTTTTAAATTAGGGGTTTTACAGAAATCCAACGGCGATTTATTCATGATTCCTATCAACGACAAGTTCCTAAAAGAAAGTACTACGTCTAAACTAGACTTGTACTCCCCTCATCCCCAACAAGTGCCTATATACAACATTTTCTTATCATCTGTATCCAGGATTCTCGGATATGCAACGGATGACGGATCCTCAAAATCTCCCCAGTGGAGCAGTCCTCAGGTCCCTCGTACACTCCCGCAGTGACCACTCAAAAACCAATCTCGTTAGATAATACCCATGTTCATATTTCCTCTGAGCTATCGTCCTACCAATCTCTGCAAAAGACCAACCCTCAGGTCTATTTTCATGATCGAATAGACCATACTTAACAAATCACTCCCAATGAGTTTTTCGGAGATTGGTTTACGTCTATATTACCTCTGAACTGTTGTCCTAACATTTTTTCTTGGCTGAGTTTGTTATGTCCAAGTGACCTTTGAGCAAAATCTTCTGGGTTTTGGCTATCGATCATCATGTCCATATTACCTCTGATATCATTTGCCATCCCCACTTATCACTCGTACTCACCTAGGTACACCAGCGGTGTTACGTCCACAAAAATTGTCATGACCCTATTACCTCTGATAGGGTTTCATCTCGAACTTATTACTTGCACTCTCGTGCACAAAAAGTAATAGTTCCACCCCCCCCCCCGCGGTGGGACGCCCGTATTGGAAATGAATAGTTCAAGTTCGCATTACCTATGAACTACTTTCCTTTTGCACCAGCAAAAAAAAATTAGTTCGTATTACCTCTGAACTACGTCTCTCTACTATCCCCACAGAATCATATCTTACTATGTCCATATTACCTATGAGTAAGATATTTCTAGAAATTTTCCATGTCCATATCACCTCTGAGTAAATATTCGCGCTTCAACATTGCTGCTATCACGTTCACATAACCCCTGATAGTGGTAGTCGTTTCAGCTTATTATCCGTCCATAAGGTACGACATGGGTAATAAGTCTATAACTCAAGAGTCTGTCATGTCCATATTACCTCTGAGCAAACTTTCTGGCTTTGACCATCGATCATCACGTCCATATTACCTCTGATATCGATTGTCTTCCAACTTATCACCCATACCCAATCTGGAGTATGACCGCGGTGTTAAGACTACAAAAACTGCCACGTCCATATTACCTCTGTCAGGGCTTGTCTCAAATATATTACTTGCACTAACGTGCGCAAAAAGTAATTGGTCCATGAAACCTATCACGTCCATATTACCTCTGATAGGCTTTATTTTGAATCTATTACTCACACCCCCAAGTGCGCAAAAGGGTAATAGGTCAACCAAAAATCTCCCAGTGGGATGTACTCAGGACCATACCTAACCTCTCAGTATGGCCATTGATCAGCTCACATTTACGTCAACTCCGAACTATCGTCCCAACATCCTCCCCCGAGAGTCTGCCATGTCCTTCGCACCTCTGAGCAATCCTTTCGGGTTGGTTATCGATATCGATCGTCGTCTCAACTTATCACCTGTACTTAAATTTAAGTACAACAATAGTGTTTAGTCCACCAAACTTGCCACCTCTGGCAAGGCCTAGTTCAAACTTATTACTTGCACTCTCGTGCGCGAGAAGTAATAAGTCCTCCAAAATAAAATCTCCAGTTGGATTTGCCATGTCCTTCGTACCTCTGAGCAAACCTTTCGGGTTGGCTATCGATCATTACGTCCATAATACCTCTAATATCGATCTCCATCTCAACTTATCAAATGTACTTAAATTTAAGTACGCCAATGGTGTTAAGTCCACCAAACTTGCCACCTCTGGCAAAGCCTATTTTGAACTTATTACTTGCACCCCAGTGCGCAAGAAGTAATAAGTCCACCGAAGATTCTCCGTCGGGATATCCTTAAAAAGCCACGGTATTGTACTATATTCATATTACCTCTAGTACGATTCCCAAAGCTGACACAAATGAATAGCAAAACAGATAAATTTTATTTTATTTTTCTTCGCAAGGAGAGATTAAGAACAAAACTACATTTTTGAGGATTATCAAGACCCCAAGCCCGAAGGCAAAATAAAGGTGCAAAAAAGGCAAAAAACTACTGGTGCTATGAATCAGAGCATAACTCTGCTATCCGCTCACGAAGACGAGCAATATGGCTATCCAGGAACCTCCGAGCCCGATGCTCAACTTCTTGGGCTATAAACTCCGGATCCTCGTAGCAAGTATAGGACTCGTGTCTGTCCTCTAGTTGTTGCACCAGAACCTCAATGCCAGCCGTATTCTGTGCAGTTTGGATCACTTCAGTATGTATGGCCTCCTTTTTCTGTTGAGCCTCCCGTAGCCTATTTTTCGTTGTGTCAAGCTCAGACTGGAGCCGTCTAATCTACTTAGTCAAGTCCTTTTTTTGAGAAAGGCACTCCTCTCTGAGATTGCCCAGCCGGTTATGCCTCTACCGTAAAATTCGGAGATCACACTGCAGACACTCCATAGAAAAAGCAAAGAAGGCCTTCTCTGTCTCTACCTTCCTTGAGAACTCGTTATATTCGTAGGAGATCAACATTCCCATGTCCGTCTGCTGATACTGCTGCAGCTCTGTCAGGCATTTATCTACCTCCTGCAGTTTGTGGCCCAGAAAGTTGGCCATCTGCTCAAAGCCAGGGATACCCCTCAGAGAATGGACCTTGCCCTTAGCAAAGTGCCTTGCCCAGACGAAAGATTTGTTGCACTCCAACACACCCTCGATCCCCTTCTTTAAGAACATATGGAAGCTCCAGATAGAACATTTAACGGTCTCGTCAATCTCCTCCAAGGTAGCCGGAGTCAAGGGCAGCAGGATTGAAGATGAGGCCACAGGTGCGGCAGGCGGCACAACGATGCTCAAAAACCTCGAAGGCAAAAAATAGTAGAGAGCATACAGCGGTCCTGTCGGCAAGCTAATCTTTTATGGACGTTCGAAGAGCCTGGATGCCCGGTAACTGAGCCGTAGATGCCGGAGTATTACCAAGACAGGGAACATAAGTAGCAGGGTGTTTCACCATATTACCTCCCTCCAGTGCGCCATCCCTAGATCAGGTCACGACAGCTTTGGGAGGTGGCACAACAACCTCATCCCGAAGGTTCACCACCTCACTATCTAGAGAAGCTTCAGTCACGGAGTCCCCGACAGCAACAACTGGAGGAACAGCTGGCGCACCAGAAGAACCCGCAATGTCTGAAGGGTTCTGGACATACCACACAGGGTGTCCTCCGCCTCCAAAAAAATAGGGGGGAGATCTAGACCTCCTTCGAACAATCCCACCACATTGTTCTTCTTCTACCTCTTCCTCGACGACCACATCCACAGTCTGCAAGTGAAAGATAGGGCCTGCGGAACCAGAGCAAGCAGTAATCAGCTTTAATCAAAGAATCGAGAGTTGAAGCCAGAAAATCTGATCTCCCGTCAGGTTATAAAATAATATACCAGAGGGAAGCGGCCTAGGTTGTAACTCGTCTAGCGATGTCATAGCCGTCCCCATGGCTTCTATGTCATCCACGGATATGTTCTCCAAAGGGGTATATGGCTGCTCCACCGAATGCGTATCCAAGTTCCGAGCTCCCGAAGCCTCGGATGCTGGTTCTGAGACACCTGCGTCTAACTCCGGGGGAGATTTCTCCTCCGGTTCAGCGCAGGAAACCACCGAAGTAGTTGTCCGCCGGGGATGGCCTCTTCTCTCCTGCGCTTGCAAATGATCGAACATACCAGAGGGAAGATATTCATAACGAGGACTGAGAAGGATCAAACTAAGAGGGCTTACGGATACCGCCATAGCATCTAAATGGAATCCTGCTTCAGGAACCATTAGTACGAGGGGTCCTGCCTCTCCGCTTGCTTGAGAATTTGACTTTGTCGTTGGTCCTGCCCTTGCGACCACTTCAGTACTAGCTTTCTTTGAGTAGCGAGCATGTGGAGCCCCTGTTTTTGGCTTACACTTAGCAGGCAAAGGATCATCGAAAGAAGATATTGTCACCTCCTCCCCAGTAGATGTGTCCAACTCTACTAGTAGGGGCCTAGCAACCCCCTTGCCTTTCTTGGGCATTCAGTGACCCTTGGCGTCGGATGGCATCAACATAGTACCTTCAATATAGCTCATTTCTAAGTCAAAGTCGGACAGTGGAGCATTAATCGAGTAATAATACCTCGTAACCATGTATAGGATTATGGGATCGACACCGGCTATCGGTAATCGGAATGTAACCTGAGTGTGTGTGGCATTGTAGTAACTCTATGTCCGAGCTCCGTCTAATAGACTCCCTCAATGACCAAGGAAGGTTCTCGGATGGTCCAGCAAAAATTGACAATACCTGAACTGGCGGGCAAACCGGCTCGGTAGGTACGGCTCCACCAAGACCAAGTCCCGATTTCGGTATACTATGTGGGAAGGACGAATGGCCTGGAGCCAACTTAAAAGCTTCTCTGACAGGGTCTGAGTTCCTACCCCAGCATCCTTGTGAATCAAATTCCTTTCCTCGTCGAAAAACTCAGGTTCGGTCGTAAAAAAAGACCAGCCTGACATGAAGGCCAGCTCCCTCCTACAGGCAGGGACAGATTCACAAGCCCACTTCATACTCCGATACCTACGAATCCAGGCATCATCCTCCACCATGTCGTCATCAGGTCCGGGACGCATCAGGGAGTCATGGTGCAAGAGAAGCCAGCCCATCAGGTAGTGATAAGGGAGTTTAACCCTGTTAAAATGCCCTTTGCCAGGATAAGCTTCTAGCTTCTGAGCAAAGGATCGAAGTGTCACTACCCCATTTCTAGGGTCGGGTATTTATTTTTTATTTTAATTTGGTTAATTGTGTATTTATTATAAATATTTATATTAATATTTAATTGTTGGTTGTATTAATTTTCTATTGATTGTTTTAGGGTTTTGGTTAGCCTGGACCCATGTCAGACCCTAGTGGACCCATGTCAGACCCAACCAACACCCTTGTTAGACTTATTTCTTGGCTTAAAATAGTTATTTATATTTTATTTAGTTAGTTGGAGAGATTAGGAGTTAGTTTGAGTGCTTTTGGAACCCCAAACCCAAAACCCAATTTGCATGACTTTAGGAAAGGGCTTTTTGGTCTTTTGGCTCTATGTAAACCCTTTATTCATGCACATGGCCGGCCCCTATTCCCATTTCCAGCCGAACACAACAACCCCCTCCCCCCATTCATCACTTCTTTACTTCTTCTTCTCCATTCTCCACTCTTTCTTCTTCCTTTCTTCTTCCCACTTCAAGTAAGTTCCCCATTTCTTCTCCTTCTTCTTCTATTCTTTATGGATGTGAACCCTAACCCTACACTTTTTCCTAACCTAGGTAGATAGAGCTTAGAATTGGTGTTGGAGCTTGGATTGGAAGCTTGGAAGCTTGGTGTGGTGGATTTGGAGAGATTTGGAGACTTTGGTTTGGTATTCCAACTCCCAAGAGGTAAACCCTGATTTTCTCTTTTGTAATTGCTCTTAAATAGTGTAATTAGTGGTTTATAACCTTCTTAGACCCTAAGGCTACCCGTGGGAGAAAGTTGGAACAAGTTTGGTTGTGTTTGGAGACTTTAACATTAGGTTTTGTGTCAATTTCGGGTAAAATCCGAGATTGACCCAATTTTTGGTGTTTTTCTAGGTTAGATGGACCTAGGTAGACGTTGTCGGGTGTCTTGAGGGTTAGTACGTATCTCCGTTCGGACACGTGAAGTCGTGTCACGGAGAAATTGACGTTTCGGGCATTTTCGGGGTTTTCGTCGTCGCCGGTTCTAAGTGCGTGCGCATTTTTGTCACAGGCCTAGAATCGACGGGGTAGCATTTTTTCTTGGATTTAGACATCGTTTAGAACCCGTGGGTAAATTTTGGACCGATTCCGAGTAGGTTTGGTGTGCGTTTTAGGAGGTTTTGCGAACCGCACACCACGTGTTCGTCGAAATGACCATTTCGACTTGGTTTCTTAGTTTTGGGCTTGTGCACGCGTTGGGTTAGCTTCGGGGAGTGTGTGCTAGAGTTCTTGGATTATATTTTATATATATATTTGTGTTTGTGCGTGTAGGGGTCGTTGGGCGTGCGTTGGTGGGGCGTTGCGCATTGTGTTGTGTGTTGTGTTTATAGGTATATATATGTGTATATATATAAATGTGTATGTGTTTATATATATATATATATGTGCATGTATATATATATATATATATATATATATATAACCATACACACACACACGCTCACAAACACACACACTCACTCTCACACACCCTCACACACACACTAACACACACACAACTACACACACATAAACATATATATATATATATATATATATATATATATATATATATATATATATATATATATATATATATATATTTATATATTTATATATGTATGTGTGTTTATATATATAAATATATGTGTGTTTGTATATCTATATGAGTGTGTGTGTCTTTATATATATGCTTGTGTATATGTATATCTATATGTGAGTGAGTGTATATATATATATATATATATATATATATATATATATATATATATATATATATATATATATATATATATATGTTTGAGTGTGTGTGTGTGTGTATATGTATATATATATGTGTGTGTGTGTGTGTGAGTGTGTGTGTATGTGTGTGTATATATATATATATATATATATATATATATATATATATATATATATATATATATATATATATATATATGTGTTTGTGTATATAAGTGTGTGTGTGCTTGTGTGCTTGTGTGTTTGTGTGTGTGTGTACTTATATACATATGTGAATGTGTGTGTAAGTATATATGTTAGTGCGTGTGTATATATATATATAGAGTTGTGTGTATATATACATATATGTATGTTGATATATATATATGTGTGTGTGTGTGTGTGTGTGTGTGTGTGTGTGTGTATTTGTTTATGTGTTTGTGGTGCGAAGGGCAGCGAGGCAGCGAGGTGTGCAGCGCGTCGCAGCGCACTGCACAGCTGCAGCAGCAGCAATGTCAGCAACAGCAGCAGCAGCAGCGTACGCAGCACTAGCATCAGCATCTAGCAGCATTCGCAGCAGCAGCATATAGCAGCAGAGCGAGGGAGAGAGAGTGATATATATATATATATATATATATATATATATATATATATATATATATATATAGATAGATAGATAGATAGATAACTAGATAGATAGATAGATAGATAGATAACTAGACTAGATAGATAGGTAATTAGATATCTATATCTATATGTATAGATATATATACATATAGCTTATATATACATATAGCTAGATAGATGCATATATATATATATATATATATATATATATATATATATATATATGTGAGTTTGGGTATATATATATAGGTATATGTGTGTACGTGTGAATAGATATATATATAGATACGTAGGTATGTATATATATATGTTAGGTATATATTTTCTATCCTAGATTATTAACTAGGAGTATATCTATATGCTTAAATAGCTAACTAGAGGGGTAGTTAGTGAGGTATTGGAGGGTATCTCAATACCTTGAGATACCAAGGTATCTCAATACCTTGAGATATCCAAGATATTGAGTTTCGAGGGGGGGGGGTTTGAGCAATTGCCTAGGTTTGAGTTTAAAGATAGATTTTTATGTATATGTGTATATATTTACGCATGCTAGCATAGGTTATAGAGGGTATAGACGGGGCGTATAGCGTAGGGTGAGGTATCAGATACCGAGGGTATCCCGGTATCTCAAGGAGGCGAGTTTGAGGGTTTATTAGCTTAATGACCTAGTTTTGGCCTAGAATTTTAGGAGCACCCTAGATTTGACCTAGAGTTGACCGTGGTTGACTCGATTGACCGCCAAAGTCAACTTTTGACCTAGATTTGACCTAGAGTTGACTTTTTGACCCAGAGTTGACTTTTTGATCCAGATTTTATCGGTTTGACCCGTTTGACCTAGAACGACCCTAGAAGCCTGTTTTTAGTTATTTTATATCTTTTTAACTCATTAGAAACCTGTTTAACCTTGCTTTTCGCAATAGATTCTTGCGACACCAGTTCGGATCGCCAGTTGCTCAGGACGTCAGGCGAGTACATTCTCTGATAGTTTCTATTATCTGATGATTATTATGATTCGGCTTATAATATAGTATTATCTGATTTTCTGGCACGACACGGACTGGTATTTCTGGATTTATTTACTTGCGACACGTATTTTTTATGTTTCTGGCCTCTATTCTGGAATCACTACTGGCATCACCTACAGGCATCACTATAGGCATCACTCATGTTTCAGGCTAGACTCATACTTGATTTACGTGTCGGGTCTTGGATTCACTTGTACTAGTTGGGGTGAGGAAATACTCGAGTAGACATGTAAACATTGCCATCTAGAATCATCAGGAATCACTCCCTCTGGTCTAATTTGGAATGATAGCAGCCGCGCACCCAGTGCGCGGTGAGCCGTACTTACCCGTAGCCATTTACATGTCGAAACAAGTATTTCAAAGGCACCGAGTTCATTTTTTCTAGTCTGGACTCTCTTGCATTTCTTGCTGATCTCACTTACATGCTTCTGGACTTGACTCATTACATATATTTCATGCTGGACTCACTACACGTTCATGTGCACATACTTACTCTTAGTTTAGATTTCTTGTATCTTGAAGTCATTACTATCTTACTTATGATATTCATGCATCTTTACCTTTATGCACCAGTGACATATATATATATATTTCTTGTTTATACTATATTTTCTTCACCTTGCTACTTGCTACAACTGTTTTATAGTTTTTATCATTTAACTGGAACTGCTGTTAGAGATGTACTTGCTCCAGTCCTGACTGGACATTTTTTCCAGAGTATCCGGAGGAGTGGTGTCCAACGTTTTATGGACCTGAGCCTGTCGATGGTGCAGACAGGGACCCTCTAGTTTAGGAGTAATTTTCCGGTTGGTAGCCGGGATCACTAAGACCTTGTTATTATTTTTATTAGACTTTGGTACCGGGTTTGTCCCCAGTTTTGGATTGAGACCTTGTATTATATATTATTCAGGATGATGTATTATTATTATTGATGTTGTGGTTGTTTTTAGTTGCAGTTGTTTAGACTTGGTAGCTGTTAGATTTTTGTGTTATCTTATCGTGCTTAGATTCGTGATTGAGTACTTGAGATTATCATTATGATATTGCTCCTCCGTTTGGAGTTGAGATCTTGACAGGTTTATATATTGATTGCGTGATATTGTTAGCTAGATAGTTGACCTAGACAGTATTCTACGGCCGATGCTGCGGCGTAGGCTGGACGTACCCACGACTCATGCCCGATTTTTCGGGTGTGGGTCGTGACACGAAGACCACGGGTATACTGCAAACCATAGCCGGTAGTAGGGACAGCTTGAGGCTAAAAGCCAACTACACGGCAGGGAGGATTAGGTTGCTACTGACCCTATCTATCGACCCGGAGCTGCCAGAAACTACGCAAGTGTGCAGCCAAAGCATCAGGTATCCCGCCAATACGGCCTTGACGGATAGCCTGTGGGTGTCCACATAAAAGTAGTTGAAATCCTAATCCTGTCTAACAAGCTTATCAGGGGACTCTTCACTTCTCTCTGATTCTGAGGATCCCTCGGCCTCTTCGTTCTCAGCAGCTAACTTCTTTAGCTTCTGAATCGAGTCAGCAATTTTTTGCTTTGACCGCAGCGTCCGAACATGGATTTTAGTTGACCCTTTCTGCTCCGAAAAGAGATAGCGGGTCCACGACAGGATATGGAGGGAGGATCCCTCAGAAGACTTCTTCTTCTACTACTTTTACATCCGCTGACAAATGCGGTGATAACACAGTAACTCCTGGTACACCGCCAGGATCTCTGGATTCTCCGCCTCTAACTCCCCCAATTTCGTATTTCATGAGTACTCCTCGTAGGGCACCTCTCCCCAAGGGAGCTTAGAGACAAAATGCACATCGTGCAGAGCTAATCCCATATCGCCGCCAGGCGTATAGAAAGTCCCCGTGCGGCAACTATACAAATCCATCAGAGCGACAAAAAGAGGTCAGTTCATTTCCAAGCCGTAGCAGGTGCCCCTCACCGCAAAGTACAGGTTGGCTACCCTAAGATCTTTCTCATATCTCTTCAGAATCCACAATGTTAGATGACACCATGAGGTATTGTAATGTGCCCAGCTGACAGCCCGCAGTTGTCCAATCGGGTAAGATCCTTTCTTTGCATTCTGACGGAGGAAAGTATCTGCAGCATAGGCACTCAAGTTTGGCCCCAACTCACTCCCAACAACGTAGGGATTCAAACCACGTAAGGAGTATGAACATGCCTCCTTATGGCTAAAATATTCCTATTTGTTCTTGTCCCATTGGATACTGCCGGCAAGGGCCCCCTGTTGTCCAGCTGTCAGGTCCCAATCCATCTGTCGTGGACACATCATCACTTTAATTCCAATAAAGGCAGATAACTCTCAAATGAGGAGAATGATATTTATGTCCCCCCGGAAGGTGAACGACTAGTTCTCGTTAAATCTTCTCTATCTCTAGATGAATGGCCTTCAGGACATCCCTAAAGAGGAATTACGGTTTCTTAAAGAAATGTCTGTCTCCCGCAGGGATCTCTCGCGCATTCAATTGACTTAGCAAAAAGGAAGGATCATGTGCAGCAATCCTCTGTTGATGCTCAGGAGGAAGATCTTTATCCACCTGACATCGAAAAGTAGAAATCATGTCCCCTAGGTTTATATCTAGAGGAAGCATGCCATGGCCAAGAACTAGTTCACCTGGGGGCACAGTGGGTAAAGTCACTGCAAAAATAACAAAAGAACATAGTTAGAGACATGAAGAGACCCTCATGCGGAAGAAACCCTTATGCGGCAGAGTAAATTATGCGGCAGAGGATCTTATGCGGCAGAGTTTCACATACGGCTGTAGTATTCATGCGGCCGAGCAACTCATATCGGAGTGATAAGTCAGCACATGTTCTAGATGATAATGAGTCACCCATGCGACGAACTGTGTAGATGTGTCTCTGTGTTCAAGGTCTTCTTCTCTAAAACAAACTTACCTAAGATCGGTGGTTGCACATCCTTGAGGAATGTGTCATCCTCATACTTTCCTTGCTCCTCTTCCTAGAGACCCTCTTGGCAATAGTAGCAGAAGAAGAACCCTTGGGAGACATATTGAGTAGAGCGGGAGCAGGCGACCTGCAAAGGCAAGAGGAAGAGGAAGAAGAGAAAGTTAAAAGGAATATTTTTTTCTCCTCAAACCTCTTTATAAAGGGAAGAAGAGGCGGCTCAGGACAATGATGAGGCCGTTTCGTATCCTGATCCATCTTGATCCGTGCAACAGAAAGAGACGATGGCGTCCCTTGTTTGTTGTGGCACCTTATCTCCTGTGAATGGCCACTTCAGATTCTGTGTTAATAGACGACTCAGAATCCCTCTGAGATCAAACCAAACCTTCGTATATATGACTTGACAGTATGTCAAAAGTGCCTGTGCAGGAACGTATATATACGGCACGTTAAGTCATGCGGTCGAAAAGCGATCAACCATGTTTCTTATTCAAATTATTTAAAACTTGACACTTTAAAAACTTTGAAACGGGTCTTGTGGAAGCATGCAAAATCTATAGTCATACGGATTATATGCAGCCGCATCCTCATGCTGAAGACATGTTGCATAGTCAACCCCCTATGTGGTCTGGACAGATAAAGAGAGTCGAGTCACAAGAATTCCCTCAGACATGGGGCCCTTACCCTTGGAAGCGTTGAAAGACGAAGGAGCTCGGGAAGACATGACGATCGACAGGGAAGGAGAGAACCAACGACGGTAGAAATAGAGAATAGAAGAAAATGCAAGAGGCCTTCTCTCTCAAAACCTTTCTCCTTCTATAGACAGTGGTGCCTCGAAGAACGAGATGCCTCTGCCCACATGACAACCTAGGATGAGAGAGGCGATTGAGTTTTTTTTGATCCGTCATCATCCTCAAATGAACCGATGCCTCAGGCTCTGTGTTATCAGATGGCTCAGGATCCCAACAGATCGACTCAAAATTAGAATCAAATCTCACTATTTAATGTAGATTTGACAGCATGGCAGAGCTCTCCATGCGACAATTACTACATGCGTCAACCTGACGAAAACAGACAATGAATGTGTGCAGAATTCATGCTTCTTGTTCAAAGTATTCTAGACTTAGCCAAGTCTGAAAATTTTAAAGGGGGTCTTGTAGAAGCATGAAAATCCCTCCATGCACTCCAGTTTACAGTCAACAAATACGTAAGGTACGCATAACTACGGTGGGCACATAAAAGCATTGGACACATGACACTCTAGGATACATGACATCCCGAGACGCAAACCACCCTTTGACGCATCATCCCTACAGTCACATCAGAGCATTTATGACTCTGACAAAACAGACAATCATTCTGACCGCCTCGAATCCTAGACCGCTGATTAGAATCTGTGCTGAAAGTTTCATCATAATTACTTTTGGTAGTATACAGCTGTTCAAATGCCATGAATGCAGTAAATAAGAAAAGATCCATGCGTCTCTGGCTCAATGCGTCCCAAACTCCATGTGTTCCATGCGTCTCTGGCCCAATGTGTTCCAGACTCCATGTGTTCCATGCGACTCTGTCCCAATGCATTCCAGACTCCAAGCGTTCCATGCGTCTTTGGCCTAATGCGTTCTAGATTTCATGTGTCAAATTCGTCTCTGACCCCATACGACTTCGACACCATGCAGTTCCCATATGCGGCCTGAACGACCACAGAGCAGGGCGGTCGCATAAAATCTTCTGACACAGATTTCAATGTCTATCAGAAGCTCTAACACCTCACTCATCACCCTGAGATGCTTTAAAACCCGTGCAGACGACGACTCAGAAAAAGATAATAAGTCACATCAGTGCATAAACTGCCTCAACAGACGGGCCATGCCACGTGTCCTACGTATGCGGCTTCAAGACCGATACGGCCTCGCCAACATGCGGTCAAAGTGTTCATTCGACCAAGGCCCAAAGGAGAGCATGTATGCGGCTACATGACCCATACGGCCTAGCCAACATACGGCCAGCATGTTAATTCAACTAAGGCCCAAATGAGAGCATGTAGCCGGCTATATGACCCATGCGACCTCGTCAAGATGCGGCCTAGTTGTTGTGTAGCCTCCAGCTCAGAAGATTTTCCTATTACAACTACAAAGATCTTCGTACAGTTGGCGATGACTACATGTTCAGCTGACCAAGTCATGCCCATAACGGGTTGATAACAACCATGAGATTCCATCAACAGCATATCTCAACCAAGACCACGTGTCAATCTGCCCATGGAACGCAGCAACAGTTACAATAATATTCTGTTGAAGAACCCTTATGTGGCTAACAAATAGAGACATATGAGGCACTTATAGCCCATCAGCATGATGGCTATAAATAGGAGCAACTTGAACGTTCAAAATGTCAGCTTTTTCTGCTTCAAAAAAAGACCAAACCAAGGGGCCGACTATCTGCGAATTCATACTAAAACCAAGGAGAGAAGTTTTTGTATTTAGATCCTTCACGGAGTAAAGAAAGTTTCTACACTCCTAATCCTCCATCGTCACCGCCCCCAGATCAAAACAAATATTTACTTAGATTGTCTCTTAGGACTCTTTTATGTACTATCTAGTTTGTTAATCAAATCAAGTTCTCTTAGTTCTTTCTTTTGATTTAAATAGCAAATAAGTATGCGCAGGCCCAAGACCAAGTACAGGCCAGACAAGGAGGTCCGCAACATAGAGGACCAACACTAAGAGGATGAGGCCAGTCTATGGCACTCACCGTGTAAGAGAAGCTAGCTTTAGGTGAGGTAGTGGAAGGTACCATTCTCATCAAATCTCATTCAGCTTCAATATTATTTGATTCTGGTGCCTCGCATTCATTTATGTCTGCACAATTTGCGATACTAGTGGGTTTGGAGCCCGAGTCCTTGTCAGTAAGGCTCAATATACTTACTGGTAACGGACTCGTCAGAGTAAATAGAGTTTATACCTCGTGTCGAGTCGTAGTGTTTGGGAGAGATTTTTTTTGCTAGGTTGATAGAGTTTTCGATAGACGAATATGATATCTTCCTAGGAATGGTTTGGTTTAGTGCTCGACATGCATTGATAGATTGCCATACTGGCAAGGTTATCTTTTGTGTCCCTGTTGAAGAGGAGTTCTTATTTTTTTTAGGCGACATAGAATCTTCATCAGTTATCCTTAGAATGGAAGTAGCAGAAGAAGTATAATTTTCCAGAGGAGTTGATGAATTCTCAGATGTATTCCTAGAAAAACTTTCAAGTATGCCACCAAAAAGAGAGATCAAGTTCATTATTGATTTGATACCCGGGACAGCACCAGCGTCAGAGAGAGTACACAGGATGGCACCTTCAGAATTAAAATTCTTGTACCGAATGATTGAAGAGTTGAGAACCAAGGAATTCATTCGTGTTAATGGATCACCTTGGGGAGCCCCAATGCATTTTGTAAAGAAGAGGGGAATTACACGTTTATGTGTTGACTATCGTACCCTAAACGCGGTGACCATCAAGAACAATTATCCATTTACTAGGATAGATGACTTGTTCGATCAGCTCAGTGGGGCAACAATATTTTCGAAGGTAGATTTGCGGTCAGGATATCATCAAATCAGAGTTAGAGAACAAAATATACCCAAGATGGTGTTCAGATCAAGGTATGGCCATTGGAAGTTTCTCGTAATGCCTTTTGGAGCAACCAATATGCCAGCAGTGTTTATGGATCTTATGAATCGTATATTTATGCCCTACCTGGACAAGTTCATGGTTGTATTCACGACAACTTGGTGTACAGTTGGAGTAAAGCAGAGCATGGGCAACATCTTCGCACAGTTCTTCAAGTACTCAGGGAGCATCAGCTCTATGCTAAGTTCAGCAAATGTGAATTCTGGCTCAATTGTATTTCTTACTTTGGCCATATCATTGCTAAAGGAGTAGTTGAGGTAGATCCGCAGAAGATAGAAGCCATCGAGATATGGCCGATCCCAAGCATAGTTGCAGAAGCCTGTAGTTTCTTAGGATTAGCTGGATATTATCAGTAATTTATGGTAGACTTTGCTAGAATCTCCGTACCCTTGACGCAGTTGACATGAAAGGATGTGCGCTTTGAATGGACCAACGCTTGTCAAAATTCTTTAGAGAATCTCAATCAGAAGTTAGTTATAGCCCCTATTTTGATGCTTCCAGATGGATCAGGTGAATTCATAGTTTATTTTGATGTGTCAGGCAAAGGATTATGATGTATCCCTATACAGCATAGTAAAGTTATAGCTTATGCATTGCGACAGCTTCGAGACAATGAGAAGAAATACCCAACGCATGACTTGGAGTTAGCAGCAGTCGTATTTGCACTCAAACTTTGGAGGCATTATCTGTACAGAGAAAGGGTAAAGATTTTTACGGATCATAAGAGCCTGAAGTATGTGTTTACCCAGAAGGATCTCAACATGCGATAGAGGAGATGGCTAGAACTATTGGTGGATTATGACCTTAACCTTCAGTATCATCCTGGAAATGCTAATATCATTGTAGATGCCTTGAGCAGAAGAGCAGGAGTTTACTTCTTGACAGCACAGCAAGAAATTTTGGAAGATCTCTAGGAGATGGGCATCGAAGTAGTATTACCTGGCAACACTGTATTGATGGCTGGTTTGCAAGTTTAATCTAGTATTGTGGAGAGGATCAGAGCAGCGCAGCCCACGGATGCCAAGCTTCAGTGACTCAGAGCAGAGTATGAGGTTGGACGTAGAGCAGAGTAAAGCATTTATAGTGATAGGACTCTCCAATTTGGTAATCATCTTTATGTACCAAGTGGAGATATCCGTCAAGAGATCATGTCAAAAGCCTATAATTCTCAGTATTTTGTTCACCTAGGGAATAACGAAGATGTAGAAAGATATTCGTCTGTATTTCTGGTGGAAAATTATGCAGAGGGAGATAGCCCAGTTTGTCTCTCGATGTTTGGTTTGTTAGCAAGTCAAGGATGAGCATCAGAGACCGGGTGGACTTCTTCAACCTTTACCAATTTTGGAATGGAAGTTAGACCATATTACCATGTATTTCGTGACCAATCTTCCTAGATCCCCAGCTGGCAGATATGCTATTTGGGTAATAGTGGATTGACTCACGAAGGTTGTACACTTCTTTCCTTTCACAGTAGACAATCTATAGAGTATTTGGCATGGATGTACATGAATATGATTGTCAGACTTCATAGAATACCAGGCAGCATCGTATTAGATATAGATTCCATATTCATATCTCACTTTTGGCAGAGTCTACAATAGAGTTTGGGTACCCATCTGGAGTTTAGTTCAGCTTATCATTCGCAAACAAATGGTCAGTCAAAATGTATGATCCAGACCCTCGAAGATATGATTCGATCATGCACCCTTGAATTTGGTGGTTCGTGGGAACATCATTTACACTTGGTAGAATTCTCCTACAACAACAGTTTTTACGTAAATATCTAGATGGGACCCTTTGAGGCATTGTATAGCAGGAGATGCAGATCACCGTTAGCTTAGGATGGTATTGGAGAGAGGCAAATGCTTGGCCCAGAAATGATAGCCCAGACAGTTGAAGTAGTCAGGTAGATCAGAGAACATCTGAGAGTGGCTCGTGATCGTCAACGTCATTGGACGTATTCGCATCGGCGACCTCTTGAGTTCTTTGTTGGCGATTATGTATTATTTCAGATTTTGCCTACCCGTGGAGTTATTAGATTTTGAGTACAAGGAAAGTTTAGTCCAAGGTTTAATGGATCGTTCGATATTCTTGAGCAAATGGGAGATGTTTCATATCGTTTCGCTCTTCCGTCGTCGCTTCATGAGATACATAATATATTCTTTGTATCCCAGTTACGACGGTATATACCGGATTCAAGCCATGTCCTAGATTATTAGTAATTGGTCGTTGGTACCGATCTTTCATATGAGGAGAGGCATGTATCCATTTTGGACCGGAGAGAGAAGATTCTTAGGAACCAGACCATTCGTTTAGTCCTAGTTGCTTGGGGGCACCACCCACCGGTTGAGTCATCCTAGGAACGCGATATTGATATCCGAGCTCGTTATCTGTATTTGTTAGACTCGTAAGGTATACTTACTCGTATATTCGTATCATGATCCTGTCTTATGCTTGGTTATCTTATGGTAGATAGCTCTTAGATTCTGATTGCATGATTTTCTGCCTTATTGATTTCTTATGACTTATTAAAATTTTGAGGACAATTTTTCTAAGGGGGAGAGAGTTATGAGACTCATCTCACTAATTTCGTATTTAAGCCCGAAATACGCGTATAATACGTGTAAATCTTTCTTTGCGTTTATTTGCATCCTGTATGCTTCATGCCATTTATGCATTATTTAGGTTATTTTTGTGTATTTCCCTTAGTTGCATGCTTTGGACCATAGGTCCCTTGGTTTACGTATGTGTGGCTATCACTACTAAAATTTGTCCAATTAGCAACGTCATTAGTGACATCAGAGTAAAACGTCGTAAATTCCTAAAAATTTAGCGACTTCATTAAAAAATATCGCAAAATATCGTTAGTTGCGACGTTCTGCATCATCCAGCGACTATCATTATTATTATGGAAATAGACGTTGGTAGTAGTCGTTGAACGTCGCTAGTATTTTAATTACAGCGACGAATTTAGTGACGTAGTATCAATTATGTCACAATATATTAAAAAATAGTGACGTTTAGCGACTCCTACTTTCTACGTCGCTAAATTATTTTCATATAGGGTTCTGAGTTTTAATTTCCCCCATTTGTTTTTATTCCAAAATTTTTGAAACCCCACTCCCCAAAGACCCAGGCAACCGTGCCCTAGTGCCCCCTCCGATTTTGTGACCCCCTCCGGCGCTACGGTCCCCCTTCCCAACTCTGTGCTCCCCCTTCATCTCCTCCTCTAGCTCCTTCCCTCTGTACTCTGATCCCCCTCTGACTCCCCCTTCTGTTCTCAGGATCAACCTCCAGCTCCCCCCTCTGTGCTCCTGCTTCCCCTCCGGCTACCCCCCTCTATGCTCCGGATCCCCCTTCGATTTAGCTCTCCGATCAGTCAGCCCCCTCATCGGTCAGGTAAACCCTAACCCTAATTCCCATAAAATCAATATGGACACACACAAATATTTTGACACAGACACACACACCCTAATTATTCTAACGTTGACACGGATACACTAACACTGGCATAGTTTGTGTGTGTGTGTGTGTGTGTGTGTGTGTGTGTGTGTGTGTGACTGGTGCCTTATAGCCTATTCGGAATGACACTATCATGGACACACTAACACTAACACTGACACACACTACAATGGGAGGTGAAGTCCTACGGACCATATGTTTATGCTAAAAATTAGGGTTTGTGAACTTAAGAATCATTTATAGAAATTTCTTGCTAGTTTTCTCCTTTTATATAGGGATTGTCATGATGTCTAGGTGTTGTTGGATTAGAAATTTGTAGTGTTAAATCCATTCAACTTATTTTGTGGACTAGAATTTTTTTTAGGTGTAGTTGGACTTGGGTTGGATATGATCATGTGTTGCTTGTTCTATTATCCAAGTTAAATGACGTTCATATGTGTATAGAATTGAAGAAATACTTTAAGAAAACTATACCCTCCCGATATTTGTGTTCATGTGTGCCAATTAGTAGTGTATATGAGTGTTTAGTAGTAGATTGTCCATGGGTGGATGATGGTGTATTTGTACTAGTGTATCGTGTGTGTAAGTGTGTGTTTAAGTGAGTGTCAAGAGTGAGTAGCCTAGAGTGTATATTGGTACCAAGATACCAAGTGTCATGGGTATTTAAAATTGTATCCTAGTGTCAAGATATTACTACCAAAATAGCTCAAATTAGCGACATCTTTAGCGACTCCATGATAAGACGTCACTAACATTATAGAAATTAGCGACGAACAGAAACAATATCGCAATACATTGATGTTGGCGACGTTTAGTGATGTTTCGCGACTATAATTAGTATTATGGAAATAGACGCCGCCCAGGGTCGCTGAACGTCGCTATTTTTTTTAATAACATCGACGTTTAGCGACGTCATATCCTTTAAGTCATAGTATTATAAAAATATAGCGACATTTAGCGACGTCTATATCTGACGTCGCTAAAGTTTTTCATATAGGGTTTGAGTTTTTATTTCCCCCATTCATATTTCATTCCCAATTTTGAGCTTCCCCCTCCCCCCAGACTTCGGCTTGCCCCCTTCCCGCGCCCCAACTCCGGCTGCCCCCCGACTTCGACTGCCCCTACTGTAGTGCCCCGCTCCACGTCGGCGCTATGTACAAGTGCGATCGACTTGCTTGCTCGAACGGAAGTCTTCTCGGAGAGTTCCTGACCGATTAATCAAGGTGAGTGGGCAGAACTGCATTCTCTGATTCTTGCACGACTTAATAATGAATCTGAGTTTTAAATGCTTGTTTGCTTAAGAAGAAAGTTTTCATAAGAAGAATGATAGAATCGACTCAGCATGCTAATAAGAGAACTCACATAGCTTGTCACTGAAACGAATCCGCTGCCTAACTAAGAGAATATGTATGCTTGTCCGAAATGAGCTAGAACCATTGCTATGCTAAGAAGATGGAACTACATGTTTTACTTGATGTGATAATAGACCCGTGCCATGTTAGTCTCAACTGAAAGATCGTTCATATGTTTGCTTGTCATCGTGTTCATATGGATTGTCTTGAATGCTTGTTTCAATGCGAGAGTAAATGCTTGTCTTGTGTGTGCTAGACTAGTAGCCCGCCTGACGTCCGGTCCTACGGGATCTTGGGGGTGCGGCTATTAGGAATATAAGAAGATGGTTTGATTATGACTATGTCATGTTGTGTGCTATTGTGAAAGAGACTAGTGATATGTGGGTGCTTGCGGTGGATGGGGGACAAACGAATTGTGGGAGACTGATAACGCGCCCTGAGCTCGGGGCGTGGATATTGGAAGGGAGGATGAAGATGCGATGGGGTAAGACTAATAGTGCCCCCTGAGGTCCGGTCCTTCGGGATCTTGGGGGGCATGGCTATTAGAGGGAGGCGGTGCTTCTGTAGAGAAGAGTTGAGTCTGCACTAGAGAAGTGTATGGAGATAAGCTGCATTCAGGTCGTTAGGGAGCATGCTAGGCTAGCCTTCTTGCATACCTAACTGTTTGATGCAGAGACGGACAGGAAACCAGAGAACGGTAAACATATATGTTTCTAACTTGTATGTCTGCTGCAGGGATAACCGTTCGGCCGTGGGGTAAGAAATATAAGTTTATGCTTATGCCTGCTTATTTATTTTGTCTGCATCATAGAGACCTCCCGTTAGCGCTTCATGCATTGCATCGGTCGGACAATGACTATTAGTGCAGAGCTGAACCTTGGCTACGGCTGCTTCGGCAGTGATGTGCAACCATGAGTCACAGCTTCTAATAGGATCAGAATGTGAGTCATTGGTTAGTTGGATTACCGCTACCGATCCTGAGTTACTCGGGGATCGACCTCTGATTAATAGTTAACTTGTGTACTTGATTGATGGTCCCTAAATGCTGCATGTCCCTAGAATCCTTGCATATAGTTCACCGAACACGCTGCGCACACCAGAACAGGATTCCTCGTGCTTGAATTGGTTGCCTCGATTGATTGGTTGTTTGATTATGTTTTCAAAGAATGTTTCCAAACAATGTAATATGACTCTGCTAGAACTGCATGAAACGAACCTAAGTAAAAGTAGCAAGATTACTAGTAATGCAATGTTTTGCCACATGATTACTTAGTGTGGGTTTCAGGGGGTGTAGCTTCTGTTCAGTTGTTTTATCTCACCAGTACTTGTATAAAGTGCTGACCCACCAACAGTTTGCTTGTTCTCAGGTGCTCGTCCGTCTGAGGAAGCGATAGCCGTGCCTCATCCCAAGGAGCCAGAAATCTGGAGACGATGCCTTGAGCCGCATCGAGTTGTGCCTGCTTTGAGCTGCTTTCATATAGAGGGACATAATGCATAGAACGGTATCATTGTACTCGAAAGATAGAGTGCTTGAGCGAATTGTAACCTCGGCCATGCGCCGCTTGTAACACTTTCGATTATCAATAAAAGAGCCTGTTTTCATATGAAATTGAGTTCTTCACTTTTCTGAAATATCATGTGCCGCTGCTTCAGTATCGATTAGCTTACTTGCCCTTGTATCAAAGCTTTGGCCTTGTGCAAGCGCATCTTAGGCTTGCACGGCATCACATCCCGATGAGAACGATCGTCCCGCGGGAGAGCTGAAACGTGGTGATTCACGTTCAGCGGGGACTATCGGGCTTGCGGAAGATTGGGGCGTGACACCTACCCCCCGACCCCGGCGACACCCACGGCCTGCTGCCCCCTTGACCCCGTCGCCCCCCTCCCCGGTGCCGCCCTCTTCGACCATGCCCTCAGGTAAACCCTAACCCACCCTATCTCTCTGGTAGCATAGGCACATACACACTTTTGTGTTAACCCAGAGCTGTTGGACCCAGACATATGGACACACACACACATGACACAACCCTAACCCTGGCAGATGTGTTAACACGGATACGTTGTTAAGATACGATACATATATGTTAACATGAGATGGTATTTACACGGTATCGTTAAATGGTTATATGTGTATGATGGGCCCTAAATTTAGGATATCTAAGGAAGGTTAAATGGTAATATATGTATTTACACGGTATCGTTAAATGGTTATATGTGTATTTATACGGCATCGTTAAATGGTTATATGTGTTACCAATGCAAGTATCATAGTATCATGTTACCAATATAAATTTGTGGGTAAGTAAGCGATATATGGGTATCATAGTGATATGATACTATGGTACTCAAGTATCAATGAGTAAATTTATGGATAAGTAAGTATAGGTATTGAGTTACCAATGCAAGTTACTAAGGTATTTGATAAGGATAAGAGATAAGTTTTAAGTTAAGATATCAAGTATGGGTTAATGCATTGGAGTTGAGGGCAATGTAATAGGTAAGTGTCTAGGTAATGAGTTAAGATACTAGTAATGGCTAAGGTATTCTAAGATACTATTATATATGAGTTTATATATAAATATAGGATAACTAGTATATCTATATCGAAAGTATCGACCAATAACGAGCAATATGAAAAACTATAACTAAATGATGAGAATACTAGATAACTTTTGTATATAAAGTTATATTTAATAAAAAAATCAAAGTATCGGCCAATGTTGAGAGAGTTATGTGCTAGTTTTGAGTATCAAGTATTGGTGCCTATGTATAGATGTTAGCAAGGGGTGAAAGATGTATCTTAGTATAACCAAGTTTTGACCTAGAGATCGAGTTTCAAGTGTGTCATGGGTATTTAAAAATGTATCCTAGTATCAAGATACAAGAGAGTATCAATATATGATATTGTGTACCATGGTATGCGATATCCATATGAATGGCTCACAAGGAATACGTGACGACACCCATATCCTCAAATCGGAGTTGTCCACATGTCTACTTGGTTTGGAAATCAATATCAAACTTATCAATTTACTTATTTTAAGGATACTCATGAGTCACGATATGGATACTCATGCATCACAACTCGAATACTAACGATATGATCTAAATACTCACTTTGATGAACATTTAGATAATATACTTGAACGATGTCTATTCATCTTTGTAGAAGTATCTAGAAATGGATCTGAATTACTATATGCATCATCGTTCGTAGATGGATATCTGTCATCCTGATGACATGTATGGTATACGGGATGAATACATAGAGGGAGTATAGCAGTTCCTACAGTTCGCTAAGGTGTTTCTTGAGTACATTGATGGCACAAAAATTAAGTATCCGTGTGTGAAATGTCGTAACTTGAAATATCATCCAGAAGTGGATGTGACATATTATTTGTACTCGAGGAGTTTTACTCTGAATTAATATTAGTGTACCTCACGTGGATAGCTTATGTCGTTAGCATCGGAGCAGGAGCCTTATGTGGAGCCATATATGAATGTCCACGAGCATGCTAATTTTGACGACGGGTATATGAACATGGTTTTCGACGCTACGAGCCCTACTTTTGATTCGGACAATCATGAAGCCGCTGAGGAGGCACCGAATGCCGATGCTACAAATTTTATGGAGTTGTTGGAGAATACAAAAACTCCATTGTATCCTGGTTGTGAGGATCATTCACTATTGGAGGTAGTCACCAGGCTGTTAAGTATAAAGTCTGATTTCAATATGTCGCAAGAATGCTGCAATCGACTGATCGAGTTGATTATAGAGATCTTGCCTGAGGGTGCCAAGTTACCTACAGACTTCTACCGATCTAAGAGAATGGTTAGATCGCTATGGATGAGATATGAGAAAATTGATTAGTGCTGCAACGGGTGCATGTTGTACTATAAAGAAGACAAAGATGAAGCAGTGTACAGATTCTGTAGTGTTGATCGCTACAAGGCAACTGGTACTGGAAAGACTCCCGGTGCAAGGAAGTCGATCGATTCTATGCACTACCTTCCTTTGACGCCGCGGTTGCAGAGGTTATTTCTAGTGAAGAAGACTGCCAAAAATATGAGTTGGCACAGGCGGGAACAGATCGAATGAATGTTGGACCATATATCCAATGGAGAATCATGGAAGCACTTTGATCGAATGTATCCCAATTTTTCTTTGGATTCGCGTAATGTCATATTGAGGCTCTCCTCCGACGATTTTACCCCATTTGGACTTTTGGAATCCCAGTATTCGTGTTGGCATATGATTGTCACCTCGTAAAACTTTGCAAGCTTTCAGAGATCTTTGTTCTACTAAGTTGCACATCGATCGTCTACAAAAGCAGGAGAAGGACATTGCGGTGACACTTTGCAAGCTTGAGAGAGTGTTTCCTCCCGGATTCTTCGACTCCATGGAGTAATTAATACGTCGTCGTTTACGTCATCTCAATAGAACTATTACACAAATCCGCCTATGCTTCGTTGTGTTTTAGCACATATAATGATGTGGTAAGGTCGAGTAGACCATAGATAACAGATGAAGAAGTAGAACAGGAAATAAGACTTCATTTTCCTTCATGGTTGACAGCATATATAAGAATCTCGGTAATTACTTTTTGTGTATGTATACTGTCACAATAATTAACGTTAAACTTAATATCGCTTATTTAATATTTAGGACGATCGTCCAGAGACAACACTTAAGAATGAATTTATTAGAACTCTAGCGAAGGGACCAATTTATGAAGTCAAGATTTGGCCAACTTACTATATGAATGGATTTAGGTTCAAGTCAACAAATGCCCCAATAAGAGACAGCTTCCTGGATCTCGATTCTACGAAAAATATTTGTTTTTGTATCAAATCTTTGAACTACAAAGACGTTGGTCCATGCACCGATTTCTTTGAAGTATTATAAGAGATTGTGGAGTTGACATATAATTATGCCAAAGAGCCTGCTAAGATCGTGTTATTCAAGTGTGAGTGGTTTAATCCCATCCAAGATCAAGGTTGGAAAATTGACAAGCATGGTCTTGTGGATATAAACTACCGGCGTCGATATCAAGGATATGAATAATTTATTCTATCAAGTCAGGCTCAGCTAGTGTACTTCACAACTTATCCTAAATGAGGAACCTGGAGGTCGAATTGGTGGGCAGTCTGTAAGATTAAAGCTAGAAATATCTTTGACGTTGACGAAATAGCTTATCAGGAAGACGACCAACCTCTTGTTGCAAATATTATAGATATGGACTCAACGGAAGTTACTCAGGACATATTTTATCAAGTGGAAGAGGTAGAAGTATCAGAAGACGATGGCGAAGTAGATGAAAGTGAAGATGAAGAGGAAGAGGAGGAGGAGAAAGAGGAACAAAATAAATTTTTAGATGATGATTGAAAATTGAATTAAATTTATTTCTACTTTTTTGTGGCCTAGTTGTGTGATACTTACTTTTTGTGGCCCAAGAGAGAGTTAACCTTCAGATCGCATCTCTGCGTGATGAGTTGATGCAGAGGATTACGGTGCAGCCGCAGCCGTAGACGGACGATACGACGCTCATAGCATATTTTGAATCGCTAGAGCGTAGCATCGTGGAGCTGAGGGATTGATCCACGTCGAAAGAACGCAATGTGACGTCGCTGCAGGATTCGCAGTTGACCGTGGGTGCCACACTATCAAGGATGCAGGCGTCATATATTGAGATGAGCAAGCGAGTGGAGACCATGGGCGCTTCACTATCGAGGATACATGTATCACATCTTTAGATGGGCGAGCATGTGGAGCATAGTACTAGAAGGTTATTATCTGTCATGGATACTTGCGATGCTCGACTGAAAGAGTTAGAGCAACGACATCCTCCTGGTCTTCCTGCATCATCATCTATATCAACTCATGCATCGGGTTCCGTGACGCTTACACAGGAGCAGTTTGACACGCTATTATCTCAGATTCGACGCGGCTCCTCCTCCTGATCAGTAGTAGTTTTTTTGATATGTGTGTATTGGCCCATTCATGGGAGTTTGTACTTACTATTTTTACACTTTTATTGTGTGACTTATTTATAGATTTTTATTATGACTGGATATTGTGTGACTACATTCGGGCCTTAGAATTTTTTATTGATTTATTTTATCATTGTTGTTGTGTGATTGTACCGGTGTTAAGTGTTCCACCGAAGGGGTCGGCAAACCCAGGGAATTCAACGGAGGGTTGCTCCAGGTCTGTCTATTTATTTGAAATATGATCATATTGCAGACATATTATATTATGATATTTCAGGCATTCATTTATTTTTATTTTTTATTTTTCAACCCTGGCAACGTTCAGCGACGTTTAGTGACGTCCATAGGAGTCGCTAATTACGTCGATAAACTGTTAAATAATTTATTTTACGTTGCTAATATTGCTGACATGGCAATTTTGGTCATGTCAGCTTTTCGTCGCTGATTATGTCATAATTTGTCTCTAAATTTAACGATAATTACCGACTAAAATAAAACGTCACAAATTTGGCGACCTACGACGCTAAGAGTCATCATTCTTGCGACTTTGTAACGTCACTAAATTACGTCGCTACAGCGATTTTTTTCGACATCGTTTTGATTAGAGACTAACATTTTGGCGACTAAATCAAAATGTCACTAAATACGTCACAACATAGTATTAGCGACATAATTTAGTCATTTGGTAACTCTTTTCTGCGTCGCTAATTTGTCTTATTTTGGTAGTGTATAAGAGAGTATCAATATGAGATTGTGTACCATAGTATGTGATATCCACATGATACACAAATACCTATTTAATGGACATGAACATGTGATGACACTTATTTAATGGGATTTGAAATCGGTAATGTTATACCAATGAGTTGTCCATATTTCTACCAGGTTTTGAAGTCTGGTTTCTTGTTATATACCAATGAGCTAATGCCCGGTCCAAAGATGAATTTTTTCTGAAATCGCATGATGAAAGTGATAAAATATCAGATTTTCTGATTCTACCAGTTTTCTTCCAGCTTACAACTAACTTCATGAATTATCTCCATCAAAAGTACATTAATGGATATGAATTACTACCTACGGCATCGTTCGTGGATGTACAACCGTCATTCTGATGACATGTTCGGTGTGCGGGATGAATTTATAGAGGGTGTACAACAGTTCCTGCAGTTTGCCAAGGCGTTCCCTCGGTACATGGACGGTACCAAAATTAAGTGTCCGTGTGTGAGATATCGCAACTTGAAATATCATCCAGATATATATAACATTTTGACTATAGAATGTACTATATATATATATATATATATATATATATATATGTTTATTTGTTCTCTCATCATATGTTGTTATCAGGTATGACAGGATGAAGCGAAGCGTTCGGCAGGCCCCGAAGTAGACGGAGTGCTCCTCCGGTACTGCCTATTGGTTTTGGATCCTCGTCACCAAGTACTCCAGTATATTGACTAGCCACATATCCAACTGCGATGACGTTACGTGGCAACACTCCTGGGACGAGTAGTTCTAGGCTTGAGACTACTCCCTGTCCAGCATTCCTCTTGCTAACGGAACCATGCAAACAGATGAGCAAATGACAGAGGTTGAGACAACGCCGTCTCCGTATCAGCGAGATCCTCCATGCGAACCTCTGGACAAGACGAGTGCGGAGATTTGGGTCGACGGTACAAAGTAAGTCAATTAATTAGTTTATCATCATATATATTGTGTATTTTTTTATGCATCATATATTCACTTTTCATGAATATAATTTTTTCTATATAGATATCGTCCATAGTCGGTACAGAGACGCCTGGGCCACTTTCTGAGGTACAACTATGGTGGCCCTTGGATTAACTACTCTGCTGCTCAGGACGAGAGAAATGTGTTCTGGTTTACGCACTTCAAGGTAAAAGTATATTTGGATTTAATATCAATTATCTAATTAATGCATATTGTATAACTTACTAAATTACTTCTGATAGCAAACGTATTTCTATCTACTGCACCGGACTGAGTTGATCGAGCAGATATTTTCTACCGTCGCCGCCAAGCGGATACGTGATACTATAGATGACCAGAAGGCTCATGATCGTAAAGGAAAATTGATCGAAGTTTGGATCACGTCTGAGCAGTTTACTGCGATGAGGGCTAGTTTCGACGATCCAAGGTACAAGGAAAGATCTGAAAAGGCCAAATCGGCTTGGAAGAAGGCAACAAAGTGGTATGGTGGCTCAATTTTGATGACGGAATATTTTGTCGTTTGGTATATTCTTTATTTTAGTTATATTATTTTAATACAAGTATAATAAAATGGTAGTAGGATAAAATATTTAATTTTAGTACGAAATAATATATTTTAACAGGTATAGAGGGGTGAGGATGCCAACATGGTGACCATCTTCCTGGCCACCCATAGGAAGGGAGGGAAGCTCCCTGATGAGAGGGCCTCGCAGACCTATGCAAGTATTACTTTACTTTGTGTTAATTTTAATATAACTTAGAAAATATACAAATAAATATCCATGTAGTTAGTAATAAGTACCTTGGACATTAGCAATTATCGATATCCATACTTTTCTAGGTCGAGTATCTTAGGCTCCGTGAGCGGGCGACTGCTAGTGTACCTGCAGCTGAAGAGGCTGGTACTTCCTCGCAGCCCTCTCCAGCTCCGTCGGTAGACGAGCTGTGGGTGACTTCCGCTGGTGTTATCCAGAGGGGTATGTACTACGGTACGGGATCTTATGGAGTCCTTGTTGCGATATAGTACTCTTGGGACTCCTCTGCAAGTGCGCATTCCCTACAGTCCTCGCAAGCGTCTGCCCGAGTCCAGGAGACCATTGACTGTCAGATTGCGTCTCTCCGTGACGAGTTGTTACGAAGGATGGAGGGACATCCACTATCTCATCCGTAGACGGACGATGTGACGCTCATTCAACGATTTGATACGCTCGAGCGCAGCATCATGGAGCTCAGGGATATGACCAAGAGGACGGAGCATGGCGGTGCTGATCTTAGAGCATCGAAAGAGCGCAGCATGACGGAGTTCTAGTCATCACAACTGTCCATGGGAGAGAGGCTGACGATGATGCATGATTCAATGGCTGATAGTAGTTCGAGGCTGTTATCTACCATGGATTCATACAACCATCGACTAGCAACGTTGGAGTAGCTATGTCCTCTGGTGTTCCTTCATCGACACCGACTCCATCGACGTCACTGCCTTCTTCATCGACATCGGTATCGATTTTACGGGAGAAGTATGAGTTCTTCTTATCCCTGGTGCGCGTCGGTGCTCATCCTCCTCCAGATCCGTTGTAGTCCTAGTTAGGACAGTTTACTAGTTATTTGTCTTTTGACCCATGATATTGGGTCATTTATGAATATTATACATTTATTGAGGCTTTCAGACTTTATTTCTTGCACTCTGTTGTGTGGATATTTATTACATTCTTTTTTACAAAATTTTTTTGAGACTCGGTTTGTAATTCCAATGTGTCGTTTTCTTCAAAATTTACTTTATTATTCATATTAAATGTATGTGAATTTACCGGTGTTGAGTGTTCCACCGAAGGGGTCGACGAATCCAGAAAATTCAACGGAGGGTTGCTCCGGGTCTATTTATATAAATTATAAATTCATAAATTGCAGGAAGATTGGTTTGGAAAATATTTTATATTCTTTTTTTACTGGAAATTTAGCGACGTTTAGCGACTATTTGCGACGTTTAGCGACGCAATTAAACGTCGCAGGTAGTCGCTGACATCAGACAGTTTATCGACGTTCAGCGACTCTGGATACGTCACTGAATGTCGCTAAAAGTTGCTAAATATTGCTACTTTCAAAAAATAGTACCGACTCTTGCCGACACGTTTAGCGGTTTTTTGCAAAAAAATTAGCGATTTTGGCGACACAAATAAACGTCGCAGATAGTCGCTGACGTCAGTCAGTTTAGCGACGTTCAGCGACTCTGGACACATCGCTGAACGTCGCTAAAAGTGGACAAATTTCTATATATATAATGATTATTCACTTTAACTTCAAAATTCGATCTTTCAAATAGGTTATGAATATTTTGTTTAACTATTTTGATATATTCTCTTTTATTTTGGTAAGTGGACAAATTTCTATAAATGTTGGAGAGACACATACAAGTCATTATGAACAATAAACTTTTTCTTTTTTTAATTATATACATCTATCATTATTCATAATTCCAAATTATATCATTATTCACAGCCAACCATGTATAATGTGTAAATTATATACTTTTTAGGTAATATTGGACGAAAGACTATTTTACCTCCTTATATTGGAAGTTCGCGTGATATGCAACAATGGTCTCATGATGCCATGGCCTTGGTTAAAAAGTTTGGAAGCCAGATATTTTTCTCACCATGATATATAATCCAAACTAGGAAGAAATCAAGAATAACTTATTGCTGGGTCAAGTTGATGTTGATAGACTAGACCTAACGATAAGAGTTTTTCATTCAAAATTTGAAGAATTAAATGACTTATTTCGAAAAGGAGTTTTGGAAAAGGTCATAGCACATGTCCATGTGATTGAATTCCAAAAAAAAAGCCTTACCACATGCACATATTCTCCTAATTCTTGATGAAAGTGACAAGTTACATACTCCTGATGACTATGACAAAGTTGTACGTGCATAAATTCCACATCCAAACATTGAGTCAGATTTATACAATATACTCATAAAACAAATGATCATGGACCATGTGGGCAACTGAACACAAGATCTATGTGTATGAAAAATGGAAGATGCAAGAAAAGATATCCAAAAGAATTTTCACCACAAACATTTCAAGGCAATAACTCATATCATGTATACATGAGAAGGGAGGATGGTCGAACAGATACTCTATCTAATGGTAAATCCATCGATAATCGTTGGGTTGTTCCATATAACCATGGTTCTTGGAAAAAATATGACTGTCATATTAATATAGAAATATGTTCAAGCATTAAATTTATGAAATATTTGTATAAGTATGTGTACGAAGGGTTAGATCGCGTCTCCATGGAGATTACAAGATAGCACCAAAACCAAGATGAGATTAAGTTGGTGAGAATTCTTTCCATATGAATTACTTTACAATTATTGTGAATGTTATGATAATTAATTTTCTTAATTCTTTTGTAAGCAATTTATTGATGCACGTTGGATATGCCCGCAAGAAGCTCTATGGCGAATATATCAATTTCTTTTGAACAAATTGTATCCAGCGGTTTATTCGTTGCAAGTGCACCTCCCATATAGGCACCAAGTACTATTTTATGAAGGAAAAAATTTACAAGGGTTGGAAGAAGAAGAAAATTCAACACGTACAATGCTAACAGAAATTTTTACAATGAATTGTAACGATCAAGATGTAAAACAATATTTATATAAGGAATTTCCAGAACATTACACTTGGATCAAGTCATCAAAATATTGGGAAAGAAGAAGTCATTGCAGAGTGATTGGTAGAATGAATATTGTATCACCTTCTGAAGGCGAGAGGTATTATTTACGAGTGCTTTTAAACCATGTTAGAGGTCCAACATCTTTTGGCAAACTCTTAAGAATTGGATCTGTCAATTGCACAACATTCAAACAACTTCTGAACAACTTGGGTTGCTAGAAACAGATGCAGATTTACGTGAAACACTTCGTGAGACATCAACTGTACATATGCCTTCTTCATTAAGAAAATTATTTTGTACATTATTAGTATTTTGTGATCCAATAGGGGTTCGTGAATTGTGGGAAGAATTTTATCCATTCATGGTTGAAGATTATCTCTCATCAAGCATAGCAAATCATGTTATCACTATTCTGCTTAAAAATTAAAATTCTACAATGAGACAATAGGGAAAAACAATATCTGATTATGATTTGCCAACCCTTACTGACACTGATGGACTTAGAATTCTATCAGATTTAATCATAGAGGAACAATCAGTGCCAATTCCTTTGGAAGACATGCCATCATTTGAGAAGTTAAACAATGATCAAAGATACACTTTCCAAATAATAGTATATTATGTCTTTCGTAATGAAAACTCTATCTACTTTATTGATGGTCCGGGTGGATTTGGAAAAACATTTCTTTATCGCTCGATATTAGCTTATCTAAGAAGCAAATATCATATTGCAATTGCAACAACAACATCCACAATTGCTGTAATAATGATGCCAGGAGGACGTACGGCACATCAAAGGTTCAAGATACCTTTGGCTGCACTTTTAACTTCAACATGTCAAATAAGCAAATAGTCTAATTTGGCTGAATTACTGCGCAAAGCAAGTTTACTTATATGGGACGAAGCGACAATGACACATCGTCATGCATTTATGGCATTAAACGGAACTCTAAAGGACATAATTGGAAATGAACTTCCATTTGGAGGGAAAATATTGGTATTATGAGGCAATTTTCAACAAGTACTACATGTTGTTGAACGTGGAACAAGAGCTAAAATCATTGATGCATGCATTACAAATTCGTCATTTTGGGAACATGTAAAGATGATACGCCTCACAGAAAATATGCGTGCAAGTCTAGATCCAATGTTTTCCCAATTTTTGCTACGTGTAGGATATAGAATTGAACCATTTGGAAGACATGATCAGACTCTCAAATGAAATTACCATGCCATGGGAGGGAGACCAATCCTTAAGACATTTGATAAATCATGTTTTTCCAGGTTTAGAAGAAAATTCAAGTGACAAAAGCTACATGACTCAAAGAGCTTTGATAACTCCGACGAATGAATTCGTCAATATATTGAATGAGAAGGTCATTGATATTTTTCCAGGAGAAGAGGTAGTTATTATTCATTTGACACTGTGGTAAATGATACACAAAATTTGTATCCACAAGAATTCTTGAACTCAATTTCTCCGGGTGGCTTGCCTCCACATAAACTTACTTTAAAGTTAGGGTACCAATTATTTTGTTAAGAAATTTGGAACAAAAAATGGTTTATGCAATGGTATGGGAGTGTTATGTCGGGGATTTCAAAATGCATGCCATAGACGCAGAAATTATGACAGGTAATTGTTCAGGGACAAGAGTCTCCATACCTCAAATACCATTAAAGCCTCCGTCTAACTTGAAATTGCCATTTGTCCTTTCAAGAAAATAATTTTCCATCTGCCTCAGTTTTGCTCTTACAATAAACAAATTACAGGGCCAGACAATACCTAATGTGGGGATCTTTTTACCAAAACATGTCTTCTCTCATGGATAATTGTATATTACTTTGTCTAGAGGAATTTCGATAAATACAACAAAGATTCTGGTTAAAAGTGATATTTTGAAGGACTTCACTGGAATTCATACAAAAAATGTTGTGTATTATGATGTCCTTCAATAATGTAATCGGAGAACATAATTGTTGAGTAAAATTATGTGGCTTTACCCTCATTCACACATTCTTTTTTTCCTTTAATTAAAGTACTAATGTTATTTTGTGCACAAAAGACAATAACAAGTGCATGTATATTAAAAATATTATTGTGTGTAAAAAATAACTTAATGCAATATTGACTTTCTTAAATATTTTAGACATTTCAAGAAAAAATTAACTACAAGTTATATAAGTACATAACATATTGCTTACGATTAAAGCCAAAAAATATAAATACGAAATAAATAAAGACAAATATAAATTATTAATGGCGAACATTACTTGCATTAAAAATACGTGTAACGCATGTGCATGTTACTAGTATATATAATGATTATTCACCTTAACTTCAAAATTCGATCTTTCGAAGTGGTTTATAAATGTTTTGTTTAAATATTTTGATATATTCTCTTTTATTTTTGTAAGTGGATAAATTTCTAACTTTACATGTTCGTAGTGGGCTGAAGGTCCTACTTAGTTGATTGACAATGACAAAGACAACAAAACATCGTCTTTTGTATTAAATCTTTAGTAACCAATGTTACACCTTAGTAAGCGAACAATGGTTCTTCTATATAAAGAGGGCGGGCTTGGATTCATATGAATGAAGGATAGGCAATCAGATCCAAATTATGTTGACACTACTAAAAATTGCGGGATTAGCGACGTTTGTAACGACGTCCAAATAAAACGTCGCTGAATTATACGTATTTAGTGACGTCCATATAAAACGTCACAATACGTCGGTGATAGCGACGTGGAGCGACGTTTAGCGACTATAATTATTATAAATATAAAATATGTTGATAGGTAGTCGCTAACTTTTTAATTTTAGCGATGTTTAGCAACGTTTATGTATTTAAGTCGCAGTATATTATTATATCTGCGACGTTTAGCGACGTATAGACCGACGTCGCTAATTTATTTCATATAGGGTTTGACGAATTTCTCTTTCCCCCATTTCCTTCAAAATCTCAAAAATTTTAAACACCCCCCATCCCGACGCCCTACCTCGGCGACCCCCCTCCGGCCGCGTGCTCCCCCCTCTGGGGTGCTCCTCCCTCCGTTAGCTCCTCCTTCCTCCGGCTTCCCTCCTCCCTCCGGCGTCCTCCCCCCTCCGGCGTCTCCTCCTTCCTCCGGCATTCTCCTCTCTCCAGCTCCCCTCCTCCTCACTCGGTGAGCTCCTCTCTCTGTCTCCTTTCTCTTTCTCTCTATTTCTAACACGATACAACACAACACGATACGACACGACATGACACAAACTAACCCTAACCCTAAATCGGACACACACATACTCACTAACCCTAATACTGACACGGACACACAGACACAAACAAGACACATACATAGACATGACATGGGATATGACACAGACACATACACTGGGATCCCATCTATATGACATTTAGGCCCATATGTCATAGAGGTATTTATAATGGGTGACCCAAAATGAATAAATTCTACTTTATTACCAAATATTTTAACCAAGTAGAAAGTGTAGAACCTGCCCACATATTTTGAGCTCTATGCGACTGCGAGTACCATCCTTTTTGTCATGATCAGCCAGCTTCATGCCTTCCTTGTGAACAGCTGACATAAGTTCTCCTCTCTCCTGATCTCTCCTGCAATAAGCTAAGTAACCCTAGTCAAGCGGAGTGTAGAAGAAGAGATAGTAGCTTGCTAGCTAGTAGTGTCTCGCCAATAATAATGAAAAAAACAACAACAAACTATATGATTCAAGAAATTACCTAAACCTAACCTCAAAGAAAAATTTCAAAAACCAGAACAAGAACACACACACATGCAGAAGAGACGTATACAACGAGGGAGGGAAAAAGATTTTAAAATAGTCAATGGTCTTGCATGCGCATAATGGGAACAAGTGCAGTAATTAACTAAGGGCTTTTTGGAAAGAAAAACCCTGAAATACTCTGCAGCTTCCACTAGGAAGCCGCCAACATTCAATGGTTTCGTCAAAAATATAGAAGCAATAAATTACATAATTGTTTTGACTTGTCCTTCACTTTATTTATCATATTTAAGGGTGCACTCCATTGTTTTAGACACAGACCCTAACCCTATCTCTCTTTTAATTAGCTATCTGAGTTTAGACGCAACCTTGCATATCTGCAGCGTATATAATACGATATAGATCTCGACTCAAGGAGAGTCGTATACACGGACACGAAAATGACTCTTCAAAGCCGATAAATGATATACGGTATTGGCTTCTTCTAGAACTCGTATCCAACTTGGGCTGATGCTTCTTATTGCACGAGCTGTTGTATTGGCTACTGTAGACTGCTAAACCTGCTCTTGAAGGTTTTGCAATACACTGGCTCTGCTGCTACTTGCTGAGTTTACTTGTTGCTGTGCATCCTTCCTGCTGTGCATTATACAGTGTTGTTGTACACTGATTCCTCACTGCTGCACTGTACAGTACAGCTAGCTGCTACTGCTATAAACTGATGTATGCTTCCCCTTGTAGTGTGGTAGCACAGAGCTGCACAATGCTCAGTTGTGCTCCCCCTTGCTGTGCTAGCACAGAGCTGCCCACTGCTCTCCCTTCAGTCGATCACTGCCAAATGATGCACACTAAAAACTGTGAACTTCTCTCCCGAGTGACCCGAGCTCACTCAAACAACCATACTTGAAGGTAGCAGTGAGTATCAGTACATGTACTATATTTAACGATGAGTATATATGCTAGGACTAGGGGTATCAGTACATGTACTGTATTTAACGATGAGTATATACTTGAAGGTAATTATATATTCATTTTTGCTGCAGAAGTATCTAGAAATGGATATGAATTACTATCGGTGTCACCGTTCGTGGATGTACAACCGTCATCCTGATGACATGTGCGGTATGCAGGATGAATTCATTGAGGGTGTACATCAGTTCCTGCAGTTCGCCAAGGCGTTCCCTCAGTACATGGACGGTACCAAAATTAAGTGTCTGTGTGTGAGATGTCGCAACTTAAAATATCATCCAGAAGTGAAAGTCATATATCATTTGTACTCGAAGGATTTTACGTCGAATTACTATCAGTGGACCGCGCACGGAGAACTTGTATCTTTAGCATCAGAGTCGGAACCTTATGTGGAGCCATAAATAGATGTCTACGACCACGCTGCTTACGACGACGGGTGAGTGAATATGGTTTTTGATGCGGCAGGGCCTAGTTTTAATCCGGACAATCATGATGCAGCTGAGGAGGCACCGAATACCGATGCTGCAAAGTTCATGGAGTTGCTGGAGAATGCAAGGACTCCATTATATCCTGGTTGTGAAGATCATTCATCGTTGGAGGTTGTTACAAGATTGTTGAGCATCAAGTCCAATTTTAACATGTCACAAGAATGCTATAACCGACTGATAGATTTGATTATAGAGATCTTACCAGAGGATGCAAAGTTGCCTAAAGACTTCTACCGATCTAAAAGGATGGTGAGATCGAACTGGATAGGATATAAGAAAATTGATGCATGTCGCAACGGGTGCATGTTGTACTATAAAGATGACAAGGATGAAGATGTGTGCAGATTCTGTGGTGCTGATCGCTATAAGGCTACTGAAAGAGAAAAGTCTGTCAGTACAAAGAAGCCTACAGATTCGATGAACTACTTGCCTTTGACTCCACGGTTGCAGAGGTTGTTTATGGTGAATGAGACTGCAAAAAATATGATTTGGCACAGGCAAAAATAGATCGAAGGAGTATTGGATCATCATTTCGATGGAGAAGCATGGAAGCACTTTGATCGAGAGTATCCAAATTTTGCTTCGAATACGTGTAATATCAGATTGGGGCTCTCCTCCGACGGTTTTACCACATTCGGACTTTCGGGCTCCCAGTATTCGTGTTGGTCTGTGATCATCACTCCGTACAATTTACCGCCTTGGATGTGCATGAAGACTCCGTATATGTTCCTAACTGTTATTATCTCGGGTCCGAACAATCCATAGAGGAACATCGATGTATATTTACAGCCTTTGATAGATGAGTTGAATCAGCTGTGGAAAGTTGGTGCCAACACGTACGATGTTTCCAGAAAGCAGAATTTTCAGATAAGGGCTGCACTTATATGGACCATCAACGACTTTTTGGCATATGGAATGTTATCGGGATGGAGCACTCATGGTCGTCTCTCATGTCCATATTGTATGGACCGTACTAAGGCTTTCCGTTTGAAACACGTACGGAGGCAAACCGTGCTTCTTCGATTGTCATCGATAATTTCTGCCGAAGGATCATCCGTACCGGAGGAACATGAATGCTTTTCGTGCGGGCATTGTGGAGAAGGCCAATCCACCGCCAAGGTGGTCCGGATACACGATATGGAAAGAGGTAAAAGATTTACCAAGTGCTATCGAAGAACCTGCTAAGGGATACAAGTGTGACAGATTTGGTCGCACCCATAACTGGACGAAGAGGAGTATATTCTGGGATATGCTATATTGGAGCATCAATCTGATCAAACATAACCTTGATGTCATGCATATCGAGAAAAATATGTTTGATAACATAATTAATACTGTAATAGAGGTAAAGGGGAAGACGAAAGATAATTTGAAGGCCAGGTTGGATTTAGAAGAAATATGTAGACGTTCTGTGTTGCATTTGATAGAGGAGGGGAATGGAAAGTTAAAGCAGCCTAAGTCAGTTTTCTCACTGGAGAAGGAGGATAAAGGAAGACTTTGTAGGTGGATTCAGGGTCTAAAATTTCCAGACGGGTACGTGTCGAACTTGAGAAGATGCGTCAACCTCAAGGAGAACAAACTGGCAGATATAAAGAGCCACGATTGTCACGTATTCATGGAGAGGTTAATTCCGATTATATTTCGAGAATTCATACTGCATGTCATTTGGGATCCATTGACAGAGCTTAACATATTCTTCAGAGATCTTTGTTCTACTAAGTTTCTCGTCGATCTTCTAGAAAAGCAAGAGAAGGACATTACGATAACACTATGTAAGCTCGAGAAGGTATTTCCTCCTGGATTTTTTGACTCTATGGAGCATTTGCCAATTCATCTTTCCTATGAGACACGTGTTGGTGGTCCTGTCGGTTATCGGTGGATGTACTCCCTTCGAGTGGCATCTGAATCACCTAAAGAGAAAGGTAAAAAATAAGGCATGGGTTGAGGGCTCTATTTGTGAATCTTATGTTCTCGAAGAGATTACAAACTTTTGCTCGACGTATTTCAAACCTCATATTGCTACTAATAGAACGAGAGCTCCGAGAAACGACGACAGATACAGGAATCTAATGATACAATACTTAAAGTATTCAATGCGTCCGAAAAGCCTTCGGAGAAAATAAAGAAGAGATATTTGAATGACGACGAGCTAAGGGCTGCTCAGTTGTATATATTACTCAATTGCGATGAGGATGAAGTGGAGAAGCTAGAGGGGTAAGTAATTAATACGTTCACGTTTACATTATCTCAATGTAATAGTATAAGCTACTATTATGCTACAAATCAGCGGTTGCGTCGTTGTTTTTCAGCACATATAATGATGAGGTCGGTTAGACCCTACATAATAGACGAAGAAGTAGAACAAGAAATGAGATGCAATTTTCCTTCTTGGTTGAGCGCATATGTAAGGAGCTTGGTAATTACTTTTTCTTTCTGCACTTGCACAATAAATAACTTACTATCGCTAATTTGGTATTTAGGTCGATCGTCTAATAACACCCGAGACTGAATCTATTAGAACTCTAGCCAAGGGACCAATTATTGTCATCAAAATATGGCCATGTTTCTGTGTGAATGGATTTAGGTTCAAGTCAACAAATACTCCTATCAGAGACGTCTTTCTAGATCTTGATTCCACAAAAAATAGTTGTTTGTGTATCAAATCTTCAAACTACAGAGATGTCGATCCAGGCAATGATTTCTTTGACATCTTATGAGAGATTGTGGAGTTGATATATAATTATGGCACAAAAATTGCTAATATTGTGCTATTCAAGTGTGAATGGTTCTATCCGATTCAAGATCAAGGTTAGAAAATTGACAAGCATGGCCTTGTGGATATAAACTACAAGTGTAGATATCAAGGATACGAACCATTTGTCATATCAAGTCAGGCTTAGCTTATGTACTTCATAACTTATCCTAGACAGGGGACAGCGAAGGTGGGCAGTATGCAAGACTAAAGCTAGAAATACCTTTGACATTGACAAAATAGCTTATCAGGAGGACGAGCTACCTCTTGTAACAAATATTGTAGATGTGGACTCAACGAAAGTTACTCATTACACGAGTAATAATTTAGAAGATATAAAATTATCCGAAGAGAAAGACGAAGACCAAGACAAAGTAGATAAAAGTGAAGACGAGGAGGAGGAAGAGGAAGAGGAGGACGAGGAAGGCGAACAAGATGAATTTTCTTAAGATGATTGAAAATAAAAAATTTGCCTGTAGAATGTACTATATTTTGACTATAGAATATACTATTTTGACGAATATATGTATTATATTTTGCACTGTAGAATATATTATCCATTTAGACTTGTGACACCATTAGTTATTTTTTGTACAATTCTATGAATGCTGTGAGATATGCATAACATTATGACTGTAGAATATACTATATATATTTGTGTATTTCTTTATTCATTATATGTTACTATCAGGTATGACAGGACGACGCAGAGGGTTCAGCAGTCCCGAGGTAGACAGAGTGCTCCTCCGGTACTGCCTACTGTTGGTTCCGGATCCTCGTCGTCCAGTACTCCAGTATATCGATCAGTCATGTCTCCGAATACGACGACGTTACGTGGCATCACTACAGGGACGAGTAGTTCCAGGCCTGATAGTACTTCCTCTTCCAGCGTTCCTCATGCTGACGGAACCATGAAGACAGATGAGCATGTGGAGGAGGTCGTGCCAACGTTGTTCCAACATCAGCTAGATCCTCCATGCGCACCTCGGAAGGAGATGAGGACAGAGATTTGGGCCGACGGTACAAAGTAAGTCAATTAAATGGTTTAGCATCATATATATCGTATATTTCTATATTCATTATATATTGACTTTTTTGATCAAAATAATTATCTCTGTATAGATATCGTCCATCGTCGGTTCACAAACGCCTGAGCCTCTTTCTGAGGAACAACTATGGTGGCCCTTGGATCAACTACTCTGAATCTCCGAAGGAGAGGAAGGCATTCTGGTTTTCGCACTTCAAGGTAAAAGTATATTATATAAATTCTCTAATTTATGCATATTATATAACTTATCCGTGATGCTCACTTACTAAATTATTTATTGTAGAAAAAGTATTTCTATCCTCCGTACCGGGCCGAGTTGATCGAGTGGATATTTCATGTCGTTGTCGCCAAGCTTATACGTGATGCTCTGGATAGCCAGAAGGCTCGTAATCGTGCTGGAAAACCGATCCAAGGTTGGATTACGCCTGAGCAGTGGACTACGATGATGGCTAGATTCGACGATCTGAGGTACAAGAAAAGGTCTGAGAAGGCCATGGCGGCTAGGCGGAATGCTGCAAAGTGGTGTGGTAGCTCGATTCCGATGAAAAAACATTTCCGTCGTTTGGTATATTTTTTATTTAAGATATATTATTTTAATATAAGTATGATAAAATGGTAGTAGAAAAAATATTTAATTTTAGTACTAAATAATATATTTTTAACAGGTATAGAGGGGTAATGATGCAAACATGGTGACAGTCTTCTTGGCCACCCATCGAAAGGACGAAAATCTTATTGATGAGAGGGCCTCGCAGACCTATGTAAGTATTACTTTACTTTGTGTTAATTTTAATATAACTTAGGCAATTATCGAGTATCCAAACTTTTCTAGGCCAAGTATCTTAGGCTGCGTGAGCGGACGACTGCTAGTGCACCTACAAAGACAGCTTTTTGGATCTTGATTCTACGAAAAATAGTTGTTTGTGTATCAAATGTTTGAACTACAAAGACGTCGATCCAGGCAATGATTTCTTTGGCATCTTACGAGAGATTGTGGAGTTGACATATAATTATGGCACAGAACCTACTAAGATCGTGCTATTCAAGTGTGAATGGTTCGATCCGATTCAAGATCAAGATTGGAAAATTGACAAGCATGGCCTTGTGGATATAAACTACAAGTGTAGATATCAAGGCTATGAACCATTTATCCTATAAAGTCAGGCTCAGCTCGTGTACTTCACAACTTATCCTAGATGGGGGACAATGAGGTCGGATTGGTGGACAGTATGCAAGACTAAAGCTAGAAATACCTTTGACATTGATGAAATAGCTTATCAGGAGGACGAGCTACCTCTTGTAACAAATATTATAGATGTTGACTCAATGAAAGTTACTCATTACACGAGTAATAATGTAGAAGATGTAGAATTATTCGAAGAGGAAGGCGAAGTAGATGAAAGTGAAGATGAGGAGGAAGAGGAAGAGGAAGAGGAGGACGAGGAAGGCGAACAAGATAAATTTTCTGAAGATGATTGAAAATAAAATATTTTGCCTGTAGAATATACTATATTTTAACTGTAGAATGTACTATTTTGACGAAGATATATATTATATTTTGACTGTAGAATGTACTATCCATTTAGACTTGTGACACCACTAGTTATTTACTGTATAATTCTATGAATATTGTGAGATATGCATAACATTTTGACTGTAGAATGTACTATATATTTGTGTATTTCTTTATTCATCATATGTTGTTATCAGGTATGACAGGACGACACGGAGGGTTCGGCAGGTCCCGAGGTAGACGGAGTGCTCCCCCGGTACTGCCTACTGTTTGTTCTGGATCCTCGTCTCATAGTACTCCAGTATATCGATCAGTCACATCTCCGAATGCGACGACGTTACGTGGCATCACTCCTGGGATGAGTAGTTCCAAGCCTGATAGTACTCCCTCATCCAACATTCCTCCTGCTGACGGAACCATGGAGACAGATGAGCATATGGAGAAGGTCGAACCGATGTTGTCCCGGCATCAGGTAGATCCTCTATGCGCACCTCTGGAGGAGACGAGGATAGAGATTTGAGCCGACGATATAAAGTAAGTCAATTAGATGGTTTAGCATCATATATATCGTGTATTTCTTTATTCATCATATATTTAATTTTTTGATCAAAATAATTATCTCTATATAGATATTATCCCACGTCGATACAGAGACGCCTGAGCCTCTTTCTGAGGAACAACTATGGTGGCCCTTGGATCAACTACTCTGAAGCTCCGGAGGAGAGGAAGGCGTTCTAGTTTGCGCACTTCAAGATAAAAGTATATTATATAAATTCTCTAATTTATGCATATTATATAACTTACTAAATTATTTATTATAGTAGACGTATTTCTATCCTACGCACTGGGCTTGATTGATCGAGCAGATGTAAACCCCCTCGACCAATTCAGAGCTAATTTGGAATTAAATTATGAGTCTAGGATTAAATTGGATGTAATTAGATTTAATGTGCAGCAATATTGTAACTTAATACACCTTACGGTTGCCTTGATGTTGGAGCATCATACTAGTAGGTGCCCCCAAACCAATTAAGTACTCATCTCCTAGACACGCCAGGCTATCCACCTGCACCTTGTGTAACTTTCCGATCCCTAATTTTGTGCCTTAATTTAGCTGCACAACAGTCGTTGCAAACGCCTAAGTATTATTTCACTAAACCAAACTTTCTCCTAATGCCTGATGCAATTGTTTGTAACCTAAATTAATTAAGGCCAAGATTACCCCAAAACAAGACATAACCAAGCCCTGTATACCTATCATGTGGACCAGACCCCACCCCAAGGAGTCCAGACAAGCCCAAGGCCCGAGGCCAGGCCATAAACCCCCTCCTATATAAATACCTCTTCCTACTACTATTGAAACCCTAGCATCATCACCCTCTTCTCTCAACCCTAGCCGAATCCCCCCTTGCCGAGACCCATCACCGCTCAGCCCTCACATGACCACCAACCACCCCTCCAGGCCGCCGGAATACCACACCCATCCAGCCATCATCACCACCCCATTCAACCGGCAAACCCGAGCGCCTATCCCCTTCCCCGACTTCCAAAACCACCACACCCAAGCACCGTCTGACGCTGCCAGACACCGTCGCCCGACTCGCCGAACCCCCACTTCTCCACCACCTGCGGCCAACCATCTACACCGACCGTCTCCACCCGCACCATTCCCGTCGATCACAGCCCCCATTGAACCCGACGGCCGATCCCGACTGTTCCCCACCACCCGTCAGACATCGTTAACCACCCCTAGAGGTCGAACCCGACCACCCCACGACCTGACCATCACCCCGACGCCTCCTCAGCCCGTTGCCGCCGAGACAGGCTGCTGCATCCGCGGCTGCAGCCATCGCAAATAATGTACACCAGCAGGCCAGTCCCGTCCACACGACGACCGGAGTTCACCCTACGTCAGAGAAGATGGTCGACCAGCAAGCGGACCCCTCGCTCAGTCGATCATGTACTCGTTCGCTGAACCTTTCTCTCTTGTGTCCTATTACTTCTCCTTCGTGTCGTCGTGTCACATATGAACGCATATTATTAGCATTTAACCTAGTTAGTATTGTATGCATGAAAGTTGATTAATTTGATATTAATAAATAATTAATTATTCTAAATTAATGACCAGTTATCAGGGACAAGTAATTCACTTGAAACACCTGGATATAAACCTAGTATGTTTGAGCATGGAAATTAGAGACATGTGTTCGCACAGAACAAAAATTATTGTCAACCCATAACTAGATAAATTATTGCCTCGAGACACATGTTAACCGAGGACAGAACACGTGTACACCCTAGCTACGTGAACACGTGATGCTGTATTCAAGCAACAATGAACTCGCGATAGTATTCAAGTATAGCGTCTTAGTAGTATGTAGTTAATGCTTAGTGTCTGATGACATTATTTATTGTGTATTATTATATGTCTAGGGTCTTTGGATCAGCCAGGAGATGCTACAAGAGCAGTCTATTGGCATTCCCATCTTGAGGACTCAGGCAAGATACCTTGCCATATTTACTGGCTATTTTTAAATTATGCACATGTTGTATTGTATGCTTGTTGCTTTGGTTTTATACAACTGTGCGCGTCCGAGATTGTCTTGGGTGCATTCGACGGATACGTCGATGAGTAGTGTACTCGACCTAGTTGCTAACAGACTCACCCCATTGGATGATACCCTGTTATCTTTTGAGACCTGACACCTTACACGTTCACTGAGACATTCATATTGGGATACGGGTTTGCGTACCCGACTGGCTATCGGTGCGCGTAACCTACATCAAGGTTAGTGCGTAGTTCAGGTTATATTCTTGGTAGAGACTTGGCATATAGATACGTGGTACACACGTCGAGTATTCGACTTGTGTATCTATATTGGGCGGGGAGGATATTAGTAGGCCTATGGGATACACCCATTGGAGTCCATAGTATCCAAATGAGCCACGGATCCAATGACTCCCTTTACACTGCTGCCACGTTCTTCGGAGCGATATGGCCTATATACTATACTGCTGCTACGTTCTTCGGAGCGATATGGATGATATACTGCACTGCTGCCATGCTCTTCGGGGTGTTGGACGTTATGCCTACGCCTACCCATACGTACCAAAGTTGTCCCCATATTGCATTCACTTAGATGGTTAGCACACCCTTATTGTATTTATTTTTTTCAGTATCTATATATGGCATATTTCTATGTATCTTGTTACGTCCCTCTGAGGACCTGGTACCTTTTCAGATTTGGACGAGGCATATTACCCCACAGTGTATGGCCCAGGACAGGAGACGAGGTTCGCTACTGCAGAGGAGCTAGAGGTACTACCGTCAGAGTTTTCGTGATCTCTTGTAGGCCTTCTGCCTAGGATTGGGTGCATCATTATCTAGTCAGCCGATGCCCTAATTATTATCTTTTATCTATCATTTCAGTACTTTATTTCGTCATAGTAGTGGATTTGTCCCCACCAGACATTCTTGGTTGTACTATGATATTTGATACTGGCGTTTATCTTCCAGCAGTTTATTTGGTACTTCTTGCTGTTTATATTGTGGATGAGATTAGTTTACCTGTTGTTGACTGATATTGAGACATGTTAGTTATTTAGGACAGAGTAGCACTCTTCGTTGGATCCATTAAATTGGGATGTCCTCGGAGACGTGACAGCTGGCTATTGCCACGTGGTCTAATTCCATATATTTTGGGATTGGGGCGTGACATAGTTTAAGTGGTGGCCCATGCAGGTCGACTTTATCGTTGAGGTATTGTAACATGTCCAGCGAGCCTGCCATAGGATAGAAATTACTAGGTCTCATCCACATTGATTACATTTTTAAACTTCCTTCGTATTACTTCTACCCGACTGGCTATCGGTGTGTGTAACCTACATCACGGTTAGTGCGTAGTTCAGATTATATTCTTGGTAGAGACTTGGCATATAGATACGTGGTACACACATCGAGTATTCGACTTGTGTATCTATATTGGGCGGAGAGGACATTAGTAGGACATGAGCTACACCGATGCCTTGGGGTACCTCCTCTCTTTGGGTGGTGTCATCTGGCACCGCGGTACTGGGTGCTTCTCGTCCCCTGAGCAAATTCATCTTGCTGCAAGGGATAGGACTTCATTTAAAAAGAGTACGAAATCAAACAAACAGGATGCAGATATTTAGAAGTAACACGAAGGAAGTTCAAAAATGTAATCAATGTGGATGAGACCTAGTAATTTCTATCCTATAGCAGGCTCGCTGGGCATGTTACCATACCTCAACGATAAAGTTGACCTGCATGGGCCACCACAAAAACCATGTCACGCCCCAATCCCAAAATATATGGAATTAGGCCACGTGGCAATAGCCAGCTGTCACGTCTTCGAGGATATCCCAATTTAATGGATCCAACGAAGAGTGCTACGATGTCCTAAATAACTAACATGTCTCAATATCAGTCAACAACAGGTAAACTAATCTCATCCACAATATAAACAGCAAGAACTACCAAATAAACTGCTGGAAGATAAACGCCAGTCTCAAATATCATAGTACAACCAAGAATGTCTGGTGGGGACAAATCCACTACTAAGACGAAATAAAGTACTGAAATGATAGTTAAAAGATAATGATTAGGACATCGGCTAACTAGATAATGATGCACCCAATCCTAGGCAGAAGGCCTACAAGAGATCACGAAAACTCTGACGGTAGTACCTCTAGCTCCTCTGTAGTAGCGAACCTCGTCTCCTGTCCTGGGCCGTACACTGTGGGATAATATGCCTCGTCCAAATCTGGAAAGGTACCAGGTCCTCATAGGGACGTAACAAGATACATAGAAACATGCCATATATAGATAGTGAATAAAATAAATACAATAAGGGTGTGCTAACCATCTAAGTGAATGCAATGTGGGGACAACTTTGGTATGTATGGGTAGGCGTAGGTATAACGTCCAACACCCCGAAGAGCGTGGGAGCAGTACAGTATATCATCCATATCGCTCCGAAGAACGTGGCAGCAGTACAGTATATCGTCCATATCGCTCCGAAGAACGTGGCAGCAGTGTAAAGGGAGTCATTGGATCCGTGGCTCCTCTGGATACTACGGACTCCAATGGGTGTATCCCATACGCCTACTAATGTCCTCCCCGCCCAATATAGATACACAAGTCGAATACTCGACGTGCGTACCACGTATCTATATGCCAAGTCTCTACCAAGAATATAACCTGAACTACGCACTAACCTTGATGTAGGTTACGCGCACCGATAGCCAGTCGGGTACGCAAACCCGCATCCTAATATGAATGTCTCAGTGAACGTGTAAGGTATCAGGTCTCGAAAGATAACAGGGTATCATCCAATGGGGTGAGTCTGCTAGCAACTAGGTCGGGTACACTACTCATCGACGTATCCGTCGAATGCACCTGAGACAATCTCGGACGCGCACAGTTCTATAAAACCAAAGCAACAAGCATACAATACAACATGTGCATAATTTAAAAATAGCCAGTAAATATGGCAAGGTATCTTGCCTGAGTCCTCAAGATGGGAATGCCAATAGACTGCTCTTGTAGCATCTCCTGGCTGATCCAAAGACCCTAGACATATAATAATACACAACAAATAATGACATCAGACACTAAGCATTAACTACATACTACTAAGACGCTATACTTGAATACTATCGCGAGTTCACTGTTGCTTGAATACAGCATCACGTGTGCACGTAGCTAGGGCGTACAGGTGTTCTATCCTCGGTTAACATGTGTCTCAAGGCAATAATTTATCTAGTTATGGGTTGACCATGATTTCTGTTCTGTGCGAACACATGTCTCTAGTTTCCATGCTCAAACATACTAGGTTTATATCCAGGTGTTTCAAATGAATTACTTGTCCCTGATAACTGGTAATTAATTTAGAATAATTAATTATTTATTAATATCAAATTAATCAACTTTCATGCATACAATAATAACTAGGTTAAATGCTAATAATATGCGTTCATATGCGACACGACGACACGAAGGAGAAGTCATAGGACACAAGAGAGAAAGGTTCAGCGAACGAGTACCTGATCGACCGAGCGAGGGGGTCTGCTTGCTGGTCGACCATCTTCTTCGGCGTGGGGTGAACTCCGATCATTGTGTGGACGGGACCGGCCTGCTGGTGTACAGTATTTACGATGGCTGCAGCCGCGGATGCTGTAGCCTGTCTCGGCGGCAGCGGGCTGAGGCGGCGTCGGGGTGATGGTCAGGTCGTGGGGTGTTCGGGGTCGACCTCTCGGGGTGGTTAACGGCGTCTGACGGGTGGTGGGGAGCAGTCGGGATCGGTCGTCGGGTTCAATGGGGGCTGTGATGGACGGGGATGGTGATGGTGCGGGTGGAGGCGGTCGGTATAGATGGTTGGCCGCAGGTGGTGGAGAAGTAGGGGTCCGGCGAGTCGGGCGGCGGTGTCTGGCGACGTCAGACGGTGCTTGGGTGCGGTGGTTTTGGAAGTTGGGGAAGGGGACAGGCGCTCGTGTTTGCCGGTTGAATGGGGTGGTGATGATGGCTGGATGGGTATGGTGTTTCGGCGGCCTGGAGGGGTGGTTGGTGGTCAGGTGAGGGCTGAGCGGGGATGGGTCTCGGCAAGGGGGGATTCGGCTAGGGTTGAGAGAAGAGGGTGTTGATGCTAGGGTTTCAATAGTAGTAGGAAGAGGTATTTATATAGGAGGGGGTTTATGGCCTGGCCTCGGGCCTTGGGCTTGTCTGGACTCCTTGGGGTGGGGTCTGGTCCATATGATAGGTATACAGGGCTTGGTTATGTCTTATTTTGGGCTGATTTTGGCCTCAATTACTTTAGGTTACAAACAATTGCATCAGGCATTAGGAGAAAGTTTGGTTTAGTGAAATAATACTTAGGAGTTTGCAATGACTGTTGTGCAACAATATTGTAACTTAATACACCTTACGGTTGCCTTGGTTTTAGTGTTGGACAGCGTAGCACTCTTCGTTGGATCCATTAAATTGGGATGTCCTCGGAGACATGACAGCTGGCTATTGCCACGTGGCCTAATTCCATATATTTTGGGATTGGGGCGTGACAGCAGATATTTTCTGCCGTTGCCGCCAAGCTTATCCGTGATGCTCTGGATGACCAGAAGGCTCGTGATCGCGTTGGAAAATCGATCCAAGGTTGGATCACGCTTCAGCAGTGAACTGCGATGAGGGCTAGATTCGACGATCCGAGGTACAAGGAAAGGTCTGAGAAGGCCAAGGCGGCTAGGCAGGAGGCAACAAAGTGGTGTGGTGGCTCAATTTCGATGACAGAACATTTTTGTCGTTTGGTATATTTTTTATTTCAGATATATTATTTTAATGCATGTACGTTAAAATGGTAGTAGAAAAAAATGTTTAATTTTAGCACTAAATAATATATTTTTAACAGGTACAGAGGGGTGAGGATGCAAACATGGTGACCGTCTTCCTGGCCACCCATCGAAAGGGCAGAAATCTCATTGATGAGAGGGCCTCGCAAACCTATGTAAGTATTACTTTACTTTGTGTTAATTTTAATATAACTTAGGCAATTATCGAGTATCCATACTTTTCTAGGTCGAGTATCTTAGGCTGCGTGAGCGGGCGACTGCTAGTGCACCTACAGTGTCACGCCCCGATCTCCAGCAGGCAAATCGGTCGTTCCCGGTAGGCGAGAATCCCGCGCCAGCGCTCCCGCGGAACGATCGCTTTGACCAATCCGGGCGTGATGCCGCACGAGCGTGAGCCACGCCCATGCAAGGTAGTGGTTCATTGGCTAGCAGTAAGAGTTCTAAGCCACAGAATCGCACAGATTGTCCGAATGCAGCGAAGTCATGAACGCATAGACGATCGGTAACAAGTTCACTGAGTCGACAATAGCGGAAGCATTGAATAACACAAGTTAAAGTAAAGCAAGCTCTTTATTGATATAAACAAGTGTTACAGGCGGCGTATAGCCGAGATTACAAGTCGCTCAAGCCTCTCTCTCTGAAACAGTAAAAGTGTGCCAAGTGGCTATAATTGTGGAATGATTGTACAGGCGATGTTCAGGCAAGTTCCAACATTATGTCTTGTATATGTGCTTCAGTTCCGGATGCAGCGCCCCAAGGCTTCAGAGGAAACTCCTTGCCTTAGCATGCACGAGGGAGACATACGCACCGAACGAGGTTCTCCCGCACACTGCAAACGATCTGGTGGATTATCAGTACATTGAATGCACTGGTGGGGAGGCTACTCGTCCGCTCAACAAAATCAAACACGTAATATAGGTTCTATGCACCAACTATTAAGTTGTCTTTCTAGTTGTCTTAGGATCAGTTTTTATGCAATATTTGAATAGCCTAACACGTGTGGCAGTGCGTCGTGCGACATGAGAGGAAACACGGTGAGACTTACCAACTTACCATTTGACCTTCCCTGTCTAAGGCAAACATTGTTAATTCAACCACGGGCAAGTATAAACATTCAGGGGCATTCGTAATGAAAATCCCGATAATAGCATATGCAACGCGAGTATTGTTATAGCAAGATCATTCAGGTGTTCAGTTGTTCTTTGATGCGATGCAATGACTTATCTATATGAACATGAGTCGCTAGCATAGCCATAAAGGACCAATCCCTAGACGAGAATGGAACGCAACGAAAGTATAAGAAGCGTTATGAACCATCTCGCCCGACACACGATGGATCGCACATGAAGTGGTCCAAATGGATTGTACATGAAGTAGTCCAAATGGATTGCACATGAAGTAGTCCCAGGCCAAGTAGAATGCAACGAAATCACAATAGGCGCTATAAACCAACTCGCCTTGCACACGAGGGGACTATACGTGAAGTTCCATCCGGATCGGATCGGCCCCAGTGCCCCGGTGACCGTCCGTGGAACTATACCTCGTTTTCGAGTTGTCCGCGACATGCAAGTCAGGGTCTTTCCAATTTCACGAGATACACGAGAACACGGGAACACGAGTGCACGAGAACATAAGAACACGAGTACACGAGATACTTGAATCTTGATTCTTTGTTCAGTGAATGACTTGCCTTGATACATTTCCCCTGGGGTGGAGATTGCCTTGGTGACCTAACGGTCCCGGACACTTGCAGGTTCATTCAGGCACGGAACGACTACTTAGTAGTCTCCCGGGGTTTGGATGAAAATAAGGCAACATACAAGCAAACAAGCATGCATTTATATAAACACAACATTCACGTTAGCTCGGGCCCGAAGGTAAGCCGAGGAGTGAGATCGTAAGGGACTTCCCGAGTGACACGTTCTAGGGTAGCATGCGAAGGTCTGAACATATATATAAGCAGTGTTTCATTTCCATGTTCTAGCATAAGCAACACAAGTTGGGATTATTCTCTTAGCTAGGTGCGTTGGATTCTTATTAGCATGCAGGGGGTGATTCACCTAGCGACTACAATATAGCATTCCATATTTTATGTGTGCTGACTAAGCAAAGACAAGTTCACCGTAGCCACCCACCTTAGCGAAGATTCACCTCGGTCGAGCGATACATCAAGCGAGCCTCTGAAAGCCTAAGCTGAATTCTTGTAGGGACAAGTCTGGGTATCCTTTGCCTCAAACGAGTGTTCTCGCCTGAGCAAAGCGAGTCAGGATATTGCACTTTTGCCGTTTGAATCGGCAGTCCGCTAGAGCAGAAAGGGGTGTTACATACAGCGGGAGAGGCTGGTACTTCCTCGCAGCCCTCTCCAGCTCCGTCGACGGATGAGCTGTGGGTCACCGCCGCTGGTGGTCTCCAGAGGGGTACGTACTATGGTACGGGATGACGCCTTTGTTGCGACGCAGTCATCTAGGGCCTCCCCGACAAGTGCGCATTCCCCACAGCCCTCGCAGTCGTCGACCCAAGTCCAGGAGGCCGTTGACCGTCAGATTGTGTCTCTCCGTGACGAGTTGCTACGAAGGATGGAGGAGCAGCCCCTGTCCCAGCTGCAGGCGGACGATGCGACGCTCATCGCATAATTTGATTTGCTCGAGCGCAGCATCATGGAGCTCCAGGATTTGACAGCTGATCTTAGAGCGTCGATAGAGCACAGCGTGACGAAGCTGCATGCATCACAGTTGTCCATGGGCGAGAGACTGACGATGATGCAAGATTCAATGGTTCATAGCAGTACGAGGCTGTTATCTACCATGGATTCATACAACCAGCGACTAGCAGAGTTGGAGCGGATACGTCCTCCTGGTGTACCTACATCGACACAGACTCCACCGACGTTACTGCCTTCTTCATCGATATCTGTATTGATTTCACGGGAGAAGTATGATCTGTTCTTATCCCTCATGTGCGCCGGTGGTCATCCTCCTACAGATCCGCAGTAGTCCTAGTTAGGATCGTTTATTGATTGTTTGTGTTTCAGACCTATGATATTTGGTCATTTATTAATATTTTTTTATTTTTGAGGCATTCAGACATTATTTCTTGTATTCTTTAGGACGAGGCTTTCAGACTCAGTTGTGCCATGTCGGGAGGTAATAGAAGAATAGATCCTGCAAGTCCAACCCCAGCTACCTCACTCTCGTGGCCTGGAGGCAGCAGCTCTATTAAAGAATGAAAGTTTTGGCCTTACAGTAGTATAGGCTCTAGGCGCAATGAGCATTGGCCGATTGAGATATAGCTTTTCCAATACTTCACACAGAAGAAATGGCACTCATCAAAATCCTAGGCTAGCATGCCTAGTTGAACATGTCTCGTATGGTTTACTCCCGTAAAGTCAAGCTTCTTTAGGTTTAGGATGCTTTCCCCTTTGTTTGCTCTAGACCCGAGCTCTCTTTCTTATGTGAAGCAGTAGAGAGAGGTCTCTATCCTTCTCCACTTTCTTGGGGCAGTCCCCGTTTGTTGTATTCTTTACGACGATATTTTCTCCTGATTCGGTTTGTAATCTCAATATTTTGTTTTCTTCAAATTTTATTATATTATTCATATTAAATATATGTTAATTTACCGGTATTTAGTGTTCAACCGAAGAGGGTCGGCGAACCCAGCAAATTCAACGAAGGGTTGCTCCAGGTCTATTTGTACAAATTGTGAATTCATAAACTGCAGGAAGAATAGTTTGAAAATAATTCAGTATTCATTTTTTTTATTTTTTTAGTATCTTTAGCGACGTTTTGCGATATTTAGCGACGTCTACTCACGTCGCTAATTACGTCGCTGAATAGTCGCTATATACGTCGCTAAATTTGTCGCTACACACGTCGCTAAACAAGTCGTTGTCCGTCACAAATTGCTGACATGGCAGTATTGCCAGGTCATAATAACGTCGCTAAATTAGTCGCACAACGTCGCTAAATGAGTTGCACATACGTCGCTATAAATGTCGCTATTTACGTCGCTATATACGTCGCTAATTTAGCGACATATAGCGACAAAAATACACGTCGCTAATTTAGCAACTCGTCGCTAAACGTAGCTAATATAGCGACGCATATACGTCGCTAGAAAACGTTGGAATAGCGACGTTTGACGATGTTTTTTCTGTCAGCGACTAGTTTAAAGGCGACTTCAACAAAACGTCGCTAAAATTATTTAGCGACGTTTTTTTTACGTCGCTAATTTGACTTATTCTGGTACTGTGAAAAGGAGAAATCGAACATGCAACCGTGAACTCCCAAGTAGTGGGACGATGCATGTGGTCTCTAATTGCATGTGCCTGAAGAGAATTAGTCGACGATTTATATGCAGTGGCCAAGTTAAGCGAACCGACTGGAGCTAGCGAAAGTGAGTCTTCATAAAAAGATTGTCACGGTTCATGGACCCGAATGTGGATGATCTATCTATGATCAAGATAAAGTTTGGGTGAAATTAAGTGTTGAAGAAGAGAAAAATTATAGATGAGTGGGGGAGGATGATATGTGAAATGAGAGTGAAAATTAGAGTAGTAAGCCTTGAGATGAATGAGAAGTTTGTGGTAACAGGTTAAAGGTAGGAGAGGGGAAAAAAAAAAAGATAAAATGAGTGACAAAATAGAGAAAGAAGATATCGAGGGCAAAATAGATTTGTTTTTTAGTCTATTAACCATGGAATTGGGTTAATTTTTGACCGATAGATACAGTGGAGGGGGGCTCACAGCTCAATTATTTGTGATTTGAGAAATCTAAACAAATAACTAAATTTAGGTAATTTTATCTTAAAATAAATAAATTTAAGAGACTCGTGTGAAAAGAAAAGAAAGATTACCCCAAAGTGAACCCAAAATCCTAGTGCAACAAAAGTAAAGAAATGTCGAGACCGTGCATATTTGAACTTTGAGGATCAAAATTTTAAATTCCACACTAGTCAGCTATGATTAAACCTCCATCTATTTCATGAATGATACTTTGAAAGTTTAGATTGTGAGGACAATTTCGTAATAGTGATATATTCTTCATTTCAATCATCATGGATGGTTATTTGGCTCATAAATATTTATCTTAACCAACAGATCCATAATATATTTGGTCTGTTTTTTTCTCATTCAATAGATTGGGGTCCCAAGTAGGGGTGAGCAGTATTCGGTTTTGGACCTAAAATTGAATCGAATAAAATAATTGGTTTGGTTTGGAAAAAAAAATTTGGTTTTGTTTTAAAAATATGAACAAAATTATTCGGTTTTGTTTTTGGATTTCGGTCCAAAATCAAAATTCGAATAAAACTTGTGTAAGAATTTTGTTAACATGTGCACACATATTGAAACATTGATGAATGTATAATTTAGGTTGGTACTCTCATTAACACATTTATCAATTCACATTTTAAGTAAAAGATGCATCAATAAATGTGATAAATATGTTAGTGAGAGTACAAATATAAATTATACATTTATCAATATGGTAATATGTGTCCTTATGGCACATGTTAACAAAACCCAACTCTCAATTCTATGCATATTTTTTGATTAAAAATGTATATATTTTGAAAACAATATTTGTATATGTGTATTTTGAAATCCAACTTAATAGCAAAAGTCCAATCGAACAAACCGAATAACATATTCGTTTCGGTTTCAGTTGTAACTAATTTCGATTCGATCTTTGTTTTAAATTTTTAAATTTTTAATTTATTCAACTTTGACTATTTCGATTAGATTGAAATGAATCCGTACAGATTCTTCCGATAAATTGCTGAGCTCGGTAATACAAATTTAGTGATCGGTGAGTCAAAGACTGGCGGGTGAGAATACTGACACGTAGGAGTCACAAACATGGGTCACATTATGACCTTTTAATTGGGGGTCAGTTGGTGCCAACTGTACCCGGAGTTCGGTTGCGATGGTCTTCACTCTTCACCTTGTCTGGGGACAGTGAATCAACAGAAGTTCCAACAGTCCCTGGTTGATTGGATTCCGGATAATAATACTAAAACAGAGTACCAAATTGTCAAATCTAATCATCTACAACCTTTGTCAAATTGTAAAAATATTGATCAACATTTAGGATTATTTAGTATTAAGTTATGGTTTAATATTAAAAAATTGTATTTATGTTCAGGAGAGAGTTTGGATCTAATCCTGCCCATTGAATTTGACCGACCCGTCTAAAATAAAGACAAAACACAATTTCGAATATTATAAGACTCTAAAACTAAACACAAATTTCGAATATTATAAAAACATAACGAAATCTAACACTCGGTTTAAGTCAACCGTTAATACGAAACACAAACGTTTCTGAACAATATGAAAATATAAACACAAATTTTGAATATTATATGAGACGCTCAAACTAAATAATCTAACATTTACTATTGTAGTATCAAGAGAGAACATGAGAAAGTAGTTGCACTCTTATTGCCACACAAAGCAGACAAAATCCTTCCATAACTCGTACATCTTTCCTCTACAGCACACTTATATATAGTACAGGAAAAAATGATCTTAAACAAAAATTGCTATCTACACCAAAATAGCCCCTTTCCCACGCTATAAAGATGAGGTATCTTCTCCTTAAAAATTATATACCTATTTTATATAGCTTCACAAAAGAATTACAAAAAAGAAGTCCCTCACCTCACAGTTTCAGCCACCCGGCATACACCTTCAAGCGCCTCGGCGAACAAGCCCGAGAACCCAGCCATTGCTTGAAATACCCCGGGCAAGCCAGTTTGTATGTTGCTGAGGGTCATCGATCGTGTGACCTCCACTGCCTTGGCATGCCTCGTCATCTCATCCTCCACCTTCCTTCTGCAGGCGGAAATATCCAGCTTCTTCTCCGCGAGAGGATCTCTGCTGTCGAACACTTGTGGGTCGCCACTCTGCCCAGTACTGCCCCGGACCGCAATGCCAACTGTAGAGTACGACTGATAGAACTTCTTCTCAAGAGTCCTCAGAGCTGTAGTCTTCTTATCGAGCTCTCTGGAGTAGGTCTCGGTGCGTTTCTTCACCCTCAACTCCTCTTCCTGCTTGGTAGAGATGACGTGGACGACATTGACAAAGCTCTTTATGGCCTCAGATGCCACAGTGTCGGGGAGGCGGTCCAGAGCTTGCTTCCACTCGTCGCAGAAGGCAGTGAGCTTGATGGATATCGAAGACGAGTGTTCTTTTTGGTGGTTGTCGTCATTACCAACATGAATGAGCGTTAGCTTGAGCCAGCCATATAAGGCCCGGATGTATTCACGCTGGTACTTGATTAGGCGGTTGAAGCTCGAATGCCAACCAGCAATGGCAGCTTCAAGGTCACGAGTAGCCAGCCGATGGAGATCTGATGTGGAATTGCCGGCAGTGGAGATCACAAGGCCACAGACTTGTTGCACAATGTGGTTCTGAACCTCGTGGAATTGATTTATCGATCTCCACATCGTGGAAAGGCTGCACATAATTGTCAGCATTTTTTATTTAGTCAAAGTATGGAGTGACAAGCTATTAAGCACAAAGTAAATTAAATCATATGCAGAAAATGAAACGATCAACAATGTTTGTACTTAATTATATTTATTCGCCAAGTTGTGCTAGTTTCATCTGAAACTTCAATTCGCAATTTGCGAACCATTTACAAACAGTTTCTAGCTTTGCATCATCATTACCATTCAAGTTTTCTCCCATCAGTCTGGGGTCAGGTATGGTGCTCAAGAAAGTTTCATAAAAGAATTGATGAATCTTATTCGAGTGGAGGCCAACTAGACCTCAACTCTCTATGCTAAGTGCCAAACTCCTAGCGAAGGTAGCTAAAATGCAAAAGATGAATGTGCTACAATACTAGAAGGTCCACCCAGTGGAAGGTGGGAAGACCCATCTTGTTGGTCACACAGTTCCTATTAGTCACCAGGAGGTTTCTCAGTTATAACAATATGCTGTTATAACAATATGTTGCTGAACAACCTGCGGTTGTACCAACTTCATGATCATGAAGTTGTTTTGTTCTGTTATCACAAACCTGTGTATATATATCTCAGTAAACTCTGAATAAAATTCACTGCAGAATTCATTATACTCTTCCTCTTTTACAAGTTCTAGCTCTTCGCTTAGAGAACCAAAGAGTCTAGAGACTCCTGACAATTATGTAATATTACTTTCTGAAATATGAATATGTAATGACTTTTGTCGAGAAACGATACATAATAATATTGAATCATCTCCTGTCTTCAAGGTTTTAGTCAATATGATATCTGAGAGCGTACTGGTAACTTCTTCTCTATACAGACAAAGATAATGTTAAAACAGTTACTCTTATAAGTATTCCTAGTTTTTGTTAACCTAATAATTGAAAACTTCAAATCATTTTGAGTAATCTAAGTGACAATAATTTTGAGAAATGATATGAAAGAATACATTAACATCTTTTGTCCAAACTATATTATACAAATATGGAAGGTAAGAGCTTCCTAATGTCTTAAAAGAGAGTCTAGGAGTTTAAATAGACGTGTCATATTAGTTATCCTTTACTTAAAAAAAGAAATTATGATTTCATATAAAATGAGCTTATTTGGTACTCAATACAACCACTTTCTATTAAATATTATATATGTATATGTACTACATTCCGAGCCCCAAAAAGGAAAAAAGACAATCAAGATATGGATGCATAAGTTGAAAGATTTATTAAACTGCATATTCAAAACCATCTGGGGGTTGGGGAGGTAGTTGAGATTGGTTAAAAGCATATCTAAACGTGTCAAAAGGCTTCCTCCTCTGCATGAAGAGTCTCCGACTCTTTAGGACCGACAACAATGGCCTACTTCTAAGCCTTTTGACTGTATAAAAGGACATTTCATAGTAAATACAATAATATATCTAATAACAAAGGAACCACATTACCCATAGCACATGTCGACAAGTTGAGGGGCGAGCTCACTGTCTCGGACTTTGGTTATGGCCATGGAAGTGGTGTCGACGGCTTGAGATGTGACCACGATTAGTGATTGCAACTTCTGTATCGAGACCTTCGTCTTGTCAATCTTTGCATCATCTTTTCCTCTGCATTCAAGGCTCTGCAGTGCTGACAATTTTCTCTCATGCTCAATCTTCACATCCTCTCTTGCCTGAATTCACAAATCCAAGATCAACAGAGAAATTCCAACATAAGAGGCAATCAAGGCGGTGACATGCTAACGTAGCAATAGTTTTTTTTCACCATAATACCAAAGATTGAAGTCAGCAACTAGTTATACAAACTTAGCTCTATTGGTAATACCATACTATACCCATGTACAACAAAGAGCATTTTCTAGGTCCATTGGTTTGCTACCAAGAAAAGAAACTGCAAGATTGGTCCTTATGGCATAGTATCATTGGTTATCATGTATTACATGTCTAGGATGACTTTTGGGATCCCCAGACAGATCTAGCTATTTCAGTTCCACTGATCTCTCATTCAAAAGTACCAGTCAATGAGTCAATAATGTTTTTCAATTGCTCATGCTAGTAGCCTAGTACCACTAATTTCTAAGTCACCTTTTGGTGACAGCATAGACTTTGTGAAAGCATTTTTTTTTTCTTGATAACATAATAGACTTCATAAAACTATTGAAGCACCTTCCTTTCTTTTTCACAAAGCAGTTTTTCTGGGCGATCTGTAATCATGGCAGGTCTATTTTCCTTCTTTCTGGAAAGAGAAAAACGTATATTCATGATGAAGAATTTAATATGAGCACATTCACAGATCATAAACTTGTGGCATTCCTAGTACATCCAAACACTACTTCAAAAATTAAGTGCTTCAACGAAAAATAGTAAAGAAGTGCACTCATAAAGTTCTCCTAGGGTAAAGATGATGTTGGCAAATGGTGCCTAAATGAAGCCTTAATTTCTGCTAGTTGTCTAGCAGCATCAAAAGTTTATGCAAATTAGTATAGCTGATATGGTTTAACTGCGACAGACAATAAGGCTGAAAAGCCTACATGACCAAAGTTGGTCCAATGAACAGGAACAGCATGCCCCATGTTTGATAATTTTAAGCAAAAGTTATCTCGAGCTAAGAAAGAATAAGCAAAAGCCTAACACTAGTTAAGGAGATTGTTCATATTATCTTTGTTCTTACGTCTCATATGCATAAAACCATATAGGATAGAGAAAAGCTGAATGGGCCCTAAACTTTTAGAAGAGTCCATTCTGTGGGTTGAACCTCATTCCTATCTGCACACCGCCTTTATGATGTTATAAGGAGTGTCACATCAGTGGTCCAATAAAGCAGACTTATATTATACAAGCCTAGAGAAAAGAGTCAATTTCCACGTAGGACTATTAATCCTCAACTTCTTTGAGGAATCCATTAATGGTTGTGAACGACCGACTGTTTCCAATTATTCGACCATGGTTCCTCCCTCAACCATGATTGTAAGCTAAGTTTTATCCTATTCTCTTGATTCTTGGCCTATAACAACTCTCTCCATCTACTTCAACCAAATTCTTCTCTGGTAAGACACCACCTTTATTTGGTTTAACATTACATATCAGCAACTTCTAATGGAAGATAAATTTTTTCCCACCAGAAAGGTGGCATGTGAGTATTTGCTCCTAATTTAATTTTTGTTTCCCAGAAGAACTACAGGAACCTTAGCATAGGTTAGCAATTGAGCCAATACCACAATAAGAACAATGCTGATTGTAAGGCAGGAGATTCAATAAGTGGTTGCTCATTGCCCCCACTGCATTAACTTTATGGCAATGGCCAGTAGCTGGCCGGCCTAATAGCTGCGTGCACTCCCAGACAAAAGCCTGAGAGAATCATATTCCCTTCCGCCCACCAAAGGAGAAAAAAAAAAAAACCTCCCAAAATTGACAAGAAATCCAAGTTGTTGAATGATCGCAAAACTCTACTCAAAGCTTCATAATTCATTAACAGTTGAGCCACTTAGCAATGGACAAGAACCCAGAGTAAAGAAACCCAAAAGGGGAATTCTAGAATAGTTGCCTTTGTCAGATTGATAATACTTTTAGACATTTTATATCTATTGTGTAGTCAGATTTACACTCATCATCGAGAAGCATTGTGTGTTGCACTGACACAGATACAACGTGGTAAGGACACAGTAACCTGGACACAACACATATTTTGGTGTCCTAGTGTATTTTGGAGTGTCCAGAAAATGTCTAATACGTGTCTGACACGACGAGGCCCACATTTTTTAATGTTTGTGCTTCCTAGGCATTAACAATAGCTGATGTGATGTTTCTAATTGTATGTTATAAAGCAAAATGGTAGCTTGACAAGAAGAAATCTTCTAATGTTTATTCCTTGTAATTATGTTTAAGTCTCTGCCACTGCATAAAACTCCAGAGTTGTGAGGGTCGAGGATTAAATAGTGATACATCCCCAAGTCGAATGCCCATTTGTCAGGTGAGAGCTGGATTCGCGTTGGTGTATCTTTTAAAAAAATCGGCTTAAAAAAATGTGTCGGATGATATACTTGAACCTTGCCCCTGAAAAAAATTTCCATAGTTTTGGTGTAGTGGAAGGGGACTTCAACAATATATCACTATCTTCCAAACCCATTACTTAATGGTTAAATAGATTTAGACAAGAATTTGATACGCTGATTGATAGAGACTTTGCTAGAGAGAACAACCACATAAACTAAAAGTCAAAATCACTTGTTGTTCCATTCCAGCCATTTCACGAAAACAGTCGAACAATGGACAACGACGAATCCTAATGCTTTATTCACTGCCCAACCAAAAAACTACCAAGTTCCTCAGAATCTATTCCCAAATTTTTAAAACAATCAAACTTTTTCGGCATGGGCATACTTATAATTTTGTAATGACAGTGGCAATTCAGTACTAAGAGCAAACAAGAAGAGGAAAAATTGAGTTGATTATACCTTGACTTCCTCATATAGCTTCTTCTCCCAAGCCAGGAGCCGCTCGAGAGTGGAGCCGTGGCTCTTGCCTCCTCCGGAGTCCTCCAGCGTGCCGGTGTCGAGCCGGTACTTGATCGCGAGTGGCGGCTTTGAGCTCCAAGTCGAAGCCAGAGCACTCAATACACTGTCCGAATGATACACCGTCTCTGAAACAATTAATCAATCAATAAAAAAAACCAAATTAGGGTCTTAGTTACAAAATAACTCGCTAAACCCTAGCTCTAAGCTTACTCTTGAGCTGCCGGAAGCTCCTGTCGAGCTGGTCCCTCCCGGTCTCGAGGAATATCGACACGGACTCCCCGGCGGCCGCGGCCTTCACGAAGTACTCCTCGATCGCCGCCACGATCTCCGCCAGGTCGCGGTGGCGGACGGCCATCCGCGCGTCACAGGCGCAGGAGGATCCGGCCTCGGACCTGGGCGGAGGGGGCGGGATCGGCTTGCGGAACGAGGACGCGGATCCTCCGAAGTCGGACATCGGCGGGGGCGGCGAGGAGTAGGAGCTGGCGAAGTCGGATCTCGCGGCGAACGACCTGATCTCCTCTGCTGCTTCTTGTTGTTCCTCCCCCTCCTCCTTCTTCCTGTCAGCTTCTTCGTTGGTGGAGGAGGTGGCGGTGGAGGTAGTGCTGTAGTGCTCTCCCCATTCGCGACAATGGAGCTCTTCTATTTCTTCTTCTTCTTCTTCTTTAAGATGGTGATGATTGGAGTATTGGTGTTGTTTTCGTTCGGCATTGAGGCGGTCGAAGTAGTCGGAGTCGGGAGGGGAGGGGGGGTAGAAGTTTTCCCAGTCCCATACGGAGGAAGACGCTTGCGAAGGAGTTGTGGCGTAAGTGGAGCTCGTACGAAGCGGTTTCGTCGGCAGCGGCGGCGGTGGCGACGTAGTTGGAGGTGGTTTGGTGGAGACGGAAGAGGGAGGAGAGAATTGTGAGGGGTGTTGTTGATCAGCAGCAGTTGGGGCGGAGTAAGGGAGAGGAGGGGGGAGGAGGACGACGGGAGGGGTGTGGTTGGAGACGGAGAGGGGGCCGGCGGAGAGGGAGAAGCGGGAGAGGGAGGAGGCGGCGGAGAGGAGGGAGCGGAGGTAGTCGGCGTGGGCGGAGGCGAGGTGGTGGCGGGACTGGACGGACTCCTTCATGAGGCGCCGCCGCTCCCGGCAGCGACGGACGGTGTCCTCGTTCTCCAGCTTAGACGAACTGCAACCCATTGCTTCCTTCAAGCAAAAGCAACAGAGAGAGAGAGAGAGAGAGAGAGAGAGAGAGAGAGTGTGCTCACTCGCTACACTTTCTTCTTCTTTCTTTCTTTCGTTCTTTCTCGGTGGCTTTTTGTTTGGTGGCTTTTGAGAGGGATAATTATAAGGGCACTACACTTTTTACTTGGGACTAGCCCATTATAAATTTTTACAAAATTACAAATTTGTCACTCTCATAGTTACTTGGGACTAGTCCACACCAAGTTATAAAAGTGAAAAAAAATTCTATTTTTGGCATTCCACCTAGACTTGAAGAAACCCTCATTCCACCAAGCCTAAACCTAAAATTGGAAATTGCTAGTTGTGGTTGGAGGAGGATTTTACTTTGGTGATACTCCAAGGAATATTCTTCTGGTATGCCTTCGACAACCTACGATGAATAAGTTTTGCGATTGTCCGAAAAAGATTTAGTTTATTTTGACTATTGTAGGAACAATGCATGAAAATATGTTCGATGACGAAGTCGGATCGTCCAATTCATTAAATATGCACTCCGGACGTTCTGAAGAACATGTTGGTTGTTCCGAAGCACGTACGGTACGTAAAACGACAACCCTAATTCGACAGTCACGAGTAAGGATTGTAAAAATTAGACAGTCCTATATAAATATAGGACTGTCAAATATTCTATAGTCCTAAATTAATAGAGGACTGTCATAAACTCGACAGTCCTATATAAAAGTAGGACTGTCATAATTTTGACAGTCATATTTAAAAATAGGACTGTAAAAATAGTGACAGTCCTGGATAATTATATGAAGTTATTAATTTTTATATTATTTTATATTGGTTATAGGACCAACCTTGTTCAGATATTGTGGTACATCCTGCTGTTGGTGTTGATGTGGATGATATTTTCTCAACGGATATTCAATTTGCAACACATGAAGAAGCATTAGAGTGGTGCAGAGAAGTTGGGAGACGACATAACGTAGTTATTGTCATTGCAAGATCCATCAGATCTCGGCCGGGCCGAAAATATCTTGAGCTGGGATGCGAAAGAGGAGGTGTGTTTAGGGAGCATCATAAAAAAAGGGTGTTGTTGAAAAAGAAATCCCTAAGAAAAACGTTGGGACGAGAAAATGTGGTTGTCCATTGAAGGTGTTGATTGTAAAAGTTGAAGATGTGAAGTGGATAATCGAAGTTAAGAATGGAAGACACAATCATCCTATTCCAGGGACACTTACGGGTCATGCCTACATGGCACGGTTGAAGGAGGATGAGAGAAAGTTGGTTGAAGAATTTTTCCTTTCAGGAGTTGCATCGAAACAAATTTATTCTGCCGTGCGACAAAAACAAGATGGGAACAAGTCTACCATGAGGACGATCTATAATAGTTTGGCCAGAGCGAAATGCAATAGTATGAAAGGAAGAATGACAATGCAGCAAGTATTGAAGTTGCTTGGGGAGCATCACTACGTGGAGTACCATAGAAGACATCCACAAACTGATGAACTCCTTTCGTTGTTTTGGGCTCATCCTGATTGCACACACTTGGCTCAGTCCTTCGCAGACGTGTTGGTCCTTGATTGTACATATAAGACCAACAAGTTCAAGATGCCTCTTTTTCACGTTGTCAGGTTTACGTCTACGGAAAAAAAAATTACAGTCGCTTTTTATTTTATGAAGAGTGAGACAGTAGAGGATTACACATGGGCGTTGAGAAAACTACAATCCCTTTACACAGGTTACAAAGAGCCCTCTGTTTTTGTTACTGACAGAGGATATGCGTTGATAAATGCTATAGATATTGTATTTCCTCATGCACATAGACTAATATGCACTTGGCATATAAATAGAAATATCCAAGCTCAATGCAAGAGAAAATTTGAAAATGTGGACGGTAAAATCGACATGCTTCGCTTCGAAGAATTCTACAGTGATTGGAGTCTTGTATGGCGAGCAAGTACTACAGACAGCTACGACACAGCATGGTACATGTTCCAACAAAAGTGGGAGACGAGTAACCCGACATGCATATCTTATATCAAAGATACTTTGCTAGAACCACATAAAGAGCAATTCGTCTTAGCATGGACCAACATGGTGAAGCATTATGGCACGATCACTATGAACCGGGTCGAAGGAGCACACTCATGTTTAAAAAGATATCTACGGTCATCAGTCGGTAATTTTGTCTTTGTTTGGCAATCGATTCATTTGATGACTATTGCCACGGTGAACGATATTGTAGCATCATTTGAGATGAGCCTCAATATTGCAAAGCATGAATACAAGCAAGAACACCTCTTGGATGGTTTAACCCATGTGGTATCTCATAAGGCCTTGGGCTTATTGTTTGAGGAGATTCGTAGGTCAAAGTCGGCGGGTTATGATCCCGAGGTTTGCGGTTGTTCATATCGACATTCACTCGGACTTCCGTATGCACATGAGATCAACGAATATCGTCGTGAATCTATACCTATTCCAATAGATGGTGTTGATCAACGTTGGCGACAGTTGTCGATAATGCCAACGGTGGAAGTTCAAGATGATTTCTTTGCGTTACCTATTATAATTATCTCACAAGGTATTAACAATACTTTCTTTCCAATGTGTGCCTCCCAGGCCGAACACCGAGTATCCAATCTATGTTGCATAGGGCTTGTCGGACAACACTTCGTCATCCCAAGGTTGATCGCTCATTCTCCTATTCCGCCACCTTCTACACTTTGGTATAAACACGCACCTGAGAAAGCGATCGCATGGACGACACCCTACAAGGATGCAATAGCTGCCTATAAGAAGATGATGAAGATGGAGGATCCAAAAATCATGTCGGACGACTACTTTGATATTCTAATCGATTGATACTGTATATTGAAATATATTTTGTGTTGATCCATGTATGTTTAACTGTATATTGAACTATATGTTGTATGTTGTGTGTATGTTGTGTAATGAAAGGAGTTATCTAATTTATACTAATAGATTTTGACTGTATATTGTGCAGTGCTACTAATAACTTAGGACTGTCAATATGTAAGACTGCCAGGATAGTATAAATTAGTATGCTTTAGGACTGTCCTAAAGTTTACCCACTGTCATATATGCACAGTTATATGTAACTTTAGGACTGTCACAATTTTGACAGTCCTAGTATATACTAGGACTGTCAAAATTGTGACAGTCCTAAAGATTACCCACTGTCTTATATGTAAAATTAGCTACATTGTCTGTAAATTGGACAACAATATGTATGCAGCTCAAATTGATAGTTTAAACTTTGATACAACTCAAAGTGTCAATAGTAGCAAATTCATTGAAACTGTCAATAGTAGCAAATTCAATCAAAGTTATACAACTCAAAATCATAGTTTAAACTTTTACAATTCTCAAAAGTCATATTCATTCAAACTTTTACAACTCAAAATGATAGTTTAAACTTCATGGCGCCTCTTTGTACGTTGCTCTCTATTTTCCAAGAAAGAAAAAACTTCAGCATTGTCGATTTGTTGGAGTTCATCATTGATTGTCATATAATTCGAACCCTAGCAACTTACGAGGCTTCTTTCCAACCTTTTCACTTTTCTTGCATATTCATGAGAATTTAAAAATTTTGTTAGCCACAGTTACAAATATCAAACTTAAAGTCTACAAGTTGGCTCACCATCTTGACTAATGCAGTATACAAGACCGATTTGGCAGGAAGATCTGACGGTACACGCACAATATCCCCTCCGCGTTGGAACAAGGTCGGTAGTTCAACACCGGCGTAGTAGGCGAGGTAGTCGTCGCTGCACTCCGCCATATTGACTGCTGCTTGCCGGTCGGTATCTTTAATAACGTGGCGTTGCCACTCGGTGAAGAAGTCCGATACCCAGTTGAATGACGTAGGAATATAGTTTAGCGGTTTTGTCCCGCGCGGAGGAGTTATCATTTTCAAAGTACGCCTTGGGACAGTTTGTACGTAGCCAAACTGACGGAGCACTCTATCCGGCATATAAGCCTCTATGATTTCATGACAACTGATAAGACCGTGATATAAGGCGATTGGTTGCAATGGACGGGTAGTCTGTCACAAATCACGGTATGGATCCCATACAATCTGCACCTCATAAAATTTAGCATAACGTCATTTAGCATAACGTAGTAAATTAAATCCAATTAAGTAGAAAACTAGGTCTAAATTCACCTCTTCTGTCGTCATATCTTCGAGTGCATGTCGTAGGGCGGCCAATGTGTGAGAATGTTTGGCATCTTCCTTAGTTGGCTTCCATCGGCACATTCTAGGCAGGTTCTCATCATACCCTCGGTTCAGTTTCGCCTGCTGCAGGGTTAGAAAGTGCTCGTATATCCATGCCTTCACGTAACCAGGTTACAAATATATTAGTCCAAAAATAAACAACACAATTTAAATTTATGTATACAAGTTGACAAAGATATATCTATACATGGAGTAGAGTCTGGCATCCGGATATTGTCTTCGAACCCACACGGGTTGCCGTACCAAGCTCGCGGTAAAGGTATGCCAGTATACCGCTTTCCCAAGAAATTTCGTCCACCGTGTCAATGTTGTCCAAATTGAGGAGATATTTGGCATTTATGGACGTTCCAGACTTATCGATAATGCCAACAGCCCCTAAGATGAACTGCATATATACGCGGGCCACATTTTTGCTATTATAAATTTCGGGGGCCAGCTCAGCGAATATCTCCTCCAAATATTTTAGAGGAAGTCCGTAGGACTTCTTGAATTCTCGAAGACTAGTAAAACTAGTGGCATCAACTCCCAGACACCCTGATACATAATCCACAATATAGTCGTAAAAGTTGATGCTCGACTCATCAAAAGTTTGATTCATCATGACTCGACCATCAACCCTAAGTCCCAATATATGATGGACGTCATCAAGGGTAATCGTCAACTCCCCATTAGGTAGATGGAAAGTGTTGGTTTCTAGATGCCACCGTTCTACAAATGCTGAAATCAGTGCATTATCCACCGTCGTATATGAGTAGCTACCCAAATATTGTAGACCGGTGGGACTGATTTTTGCCTTCACATCATCTCCCAATAATTCATACCTCCATGTATTGCATTTTTTCCCGTGGTTGATCACCGTCAACATACGAGAACTCTCCTGAAAAGTCAACAATTAGATAAAATTATACCTCTATGTAAAATAAACTTTGAACTTACAACTATATATAAATTTATCATAACGTAATGTACTTACCAGATTATTCCATATTTGGTATGCAATATGGTTTTCGATCGACGGTAACATAGAGCAACCGTTTGGACGAGTGTCGACTGGACTATCTGCCTGCTCAGAAGGTCCTGAACTGTCACTACCGTATTTTCTAGAAAAGGGTATTTTGGTTATTTTATAATTAATTAAATATTGTGCATGTTAAATATTTATTTATTATATTATTTATTTATTATTAGCATGATAGATTTATTTTTTTGGACTTGTGTTAGTGGACCTAACTAGTTTAGTTTAGACTCATGGACCAACATGTATTAATTGTTAGAATTGAGCCCAACTAGAAAGCCCATTAATTAGGAGGATGATTAAATTAATTAAACCATTGGACTAGAAGCTTCCCTCCTTAATTAATTTCTTCATGAGAGGCCCCAAGGGGTATTTTATACTTTACATAGTAGCTTGAGGGAGGGGGCAAGTGAGGCCTATATAAAGGGGATGAAAACTTTCTCTCTCTTCATTTTTCATTCCAAATCTAGATCTAGAATTTCTCTCAGCCAAATTTCATCAAATTCCTACCATATTTCCACCCAATTACTTCCCAAATCACCATTGGAGACTAGAAGAGCAAGTATCTAGAAGGAGGAAGTAAGGATCTACAAAGAGGAGCAAGGATCTACAAGTTGGAGGCCAATTTCACCAATTTTGGAGGTTTCATTGGAAATCCATCTCCCAATAGGTATAATTCAGTTTTTTTCCCTTAAAATAGCTTCTAAATCTGAGATTTAATCATGAATAATCAACCCATATGTATGTACTACCCATAGGATTTGGTTTTGTGTTCATAGGAGACCTATGAAGAAAGTTATGGTGCTTTTTGTGTCAATTTTGGAGGAATTCCGAAAATGACTTTTGTTGTGTGTGTCAATTGATCCTATAGATCAATTTGGCATATGTTTATATGTTTGGGGCTAGTATCGTATCCATAATTGGGTACATGTAGGTCGTATCCCAACAATTTGGTGATACGTGTTATTTTGAGGGTTTTTCCTCCGACACGGGACTTTGTACATGTCATATTTTGACAAGGACACATAGATCTATATTTGACACTTTGTTTTGTTCATAAATATTATATGTGATTTGTTTGTGTCCTTCGAGGTGAAATTGGATGTGTGGTGGAATCGTGTCGCATGCGTATCCTAGATCTAGTGGGATACGGTGTGATACGCTCCAATTATTATGTGTTTATGTGTAGATCTAATTAATTGTGCTTTAATTCTTGAATTATAATTGTGTATGTATCTATATATATTATATATGTATTATGTATATTTATTATAGTGTTTATTGTATCATAGATCTATGTATTATATATGTATTAATAGAATATATATTATGTAGCTTTCTTCTACATGCATTAATATATATGTTATAATATATGTTAGGGATATAAATATATGTATATATTTTATATAATATATGTGTATGTTTAATTAAGTAATTAGATTATTTATATATGATTATTTATATATATATATGTATGTAGATATATATTTATAAGTGGTAGCATATGTATATATAATATAGTAGATATATTTATATGTGGTTATATATATAGTTATATTATATATTGTTATGTATTTATATTATTATATGATTATATATGTATACATATATGTATAGTTATATATACATATTACTATATGTGTGTGTGTATGTTACTATGTGGTATTTTATACAATTTACTATGTATAAGTGTATGTATAGTTATATATAGTTTTATATGTTTATTGTATAAATATATATTATGGGTTATATATATGTATTTAAATATATATTGTATAAATATATATATATGGTGGGTTATATATATATGTATTTATATATATATATATTGTATATATATATATACATATATTTTTAGCGACAACAGCGAGCCAGAAATGTCGTAACAGCAACAACAAATGCAAATAATAGCAGCTTTTCAGCGACAGCAGTCAGCGACAGTTGCAGAAAACTGTCACTGAAACAACAGTGTATCAGAAGCTTCAGCGACAGTTTTTAGTGACAGTGCAGGAAACTGTCACAAAAACTGCAGTGTATCTATATACACAGCAGCTTTCTGTGACAGTGGACAGAGTATTTAGCGACAGTTTGGCAGTTTTTAATATATTAGATATTAATATATATATATATAGATATATATGTATATATATATGATAATTAATATATATATAAATATGTTCCTAATTGCTATTTGTATTATAGTAGACTATATATGTATATATTTAGTTGTAGCATATAAATTTATTAGAATAATTAGTATATTTTAGTTATCAATTGTTATGAGTATCTTTTATATATTATATATTATATATTTGTAGGTATGTATGTACGTATATATGTATTAATAGTTAGTGTGTAGTTGGTAGTTAGTATTTTTCTATTAGTACATACTAGAGTTATATTGGATTGATATATGTAATTATTGTTGGGTAGTTAGTATATAAATAAGATTTTGGCAATTACCTTGAGATACCAAGGTAAGTATCAAAGATATACCAAGGTATGAGTAGTAGGTATTGGCATAAGTAATAGGATAGTTGTAAACTAATTATGGGTTGGTATTAAGGTGACTAAAATAAGGTATATAGTATTATATAAATATTAAATGCATAGTAGCTTATAATTATTGTTGGGTAGTTAGTATAAATAAGGTTTTGAATTTACCTTGAGATGCCAAGGTAAGTATCAAGGTATTGGAGGATAATCAAGGTATTGGGTTTGGATATCAAGATAGAGGTTTAGTATTGCGATACCAAGTTGGTTCGAAACTAAGGTATCCATTTAGCATTTGTAATTAGGATTTTATATATATAATATTGTTTGATATGTACATATGTGTTATATTTATCCCTTGTTTGCGTATCCTGAGATACGGTATCTTAGTATCCTAAGATTTAGTTTGTATGGCCTAGATTCATAGTGTGTGAGCCCAATATCTTTGACTTAGACTCATGCAACATAGAAATAGGTAGTTGACCATAATTTGACTATAGTTGACCATAGTTGACTTAGAGTTGACCTAGTTTGACTTTTGACTTAGAAATGACTTTATGACCTAGAAAGTTGACTAGTTTAATTTATTTTTCTTCACAAAAACTTGTATTAATGCAATATTTCATATATAGGTATGTGACACCAGTTCGGACATTATTTTTTATCATTTGCTCTGGACCACAGGCGAGTACATTCTCTGATAGTTTTCATTATTTGATTACCACTATAATTCAAGTATTTAGAAATGTTACTTATGATTCTTGACACGATAGTACACGGATTGGTATTGTTATTGGATCGTTAGTCATGGGATGTTACCTTGATTATGGAGATGGTATCGGATACTGTCCTTGTTGGTATTGGATAACATTGAATATTGTAGATTAAATATTGGATACATTGGCTAGTGACGTGTCATGATTCGATCCATCATATCAGTCGGGGCAGGAGAAATACCAATTAAATATATGATCAAGAAACTATCGGCTAGTAGTGTAATCATTGGCTACTATCTAACCATGCAATTCACGTATGGTTGAGTTAGCTCCTTAGTGTAATCATTGAATCTCCCAGGCCGATCACATATTTAGTTAGTATCTCAAATCACATAGTTATTGTAGATTCCATTATTCAGTTCATTGATTACCTTGTTCTATTCTGACATTATAGTTCATTCCTTTATTCTTGTACGCATTGATTATATTCTGTTGTTAGTATTGCCTATTCTCTCATTGTTCTTGATTATCAGTTATATCCTCATCGTAGATAGCATCTTCTATTCTACTGCTTTATAGTTTTTGTCAATTAATTGAAACTGCTATTGGGTTGTACTTCGCTCCATTCCTGACTGGAAAATATTTTTCAGAGGATCCGGGAGATTGGTGTCCGACATACTACGGACCTCAGCCTATAGATGGTGCAGACTTGGACCCACTAGTAATGAGTGACTGTCGAGAGATTTAGCCGGATTCACTAGTTAGCATAGTTAGTTCTCTTTAGCATTTTGGTACCGGATTTGTTTCCGGCATATATTTGTGTTTGGATATTATTTCTATTTGTTGTTGTTATATTAACTACTTAGTTATGTTAGACTTCTGTGATATCTTCTCGTGCCATAGAAATGTGATTGAGTATTGTGTTGAATTAAGTTGATTACTCTCTTCTTGGAGTTGAGATATTATTGGAGGTTTATGCTTTATAGTGAGATAATTAGATAGTATAGTTGACCAAGACAGCGTTCTACCACCGATGCTGCGGCGTAGGCTGGGCGTTGTTCCCGACTTGCATCCCTACACCGGGTGCGGGTCGTGACACGTTTTTAGTGGTGGCCCATGCAGGTCAGGCTTCGTAATATTGCGATATCGTGGTAGTGCGATGACTTAGTTGTACTACTGCGAGCCTGCGATAGGATATAGGACATAGGATACTAGGAAGAGAGAGGGATACTCAATCACAACTAGGAATTCCAATCTGAATTGAATCGCTAATTTTGATTCCTTCTGAATACTTTTGTCCTTCCTTGATGACATCTTATCTTGTGTCGAATTGATCTTCTTTGTTTCGATCTGTCTTCAGGATGCCGCCGAAGACTAGATTCCATCGATCGGGAGCAATTTCTGCGAGGTCTGCCACCTCTCAATCTTCCACTCAGGCAGTTGGGTTTGTACCTCCTACAATATTAGTTCATGTAGGAGTCTCGACTGCCTTCGGGGGTTCTCCTCCACCTGTTTCGAGGACTACTCCAGTTGCTTCGGAGGGACTTCCACCACCTCCATTTTCAGGAGATACCGCACCGATGGTTGCACTATTTAGAGAGATGATGGAATTACAAAGGGCACAGATAGAAGCCCAGCACAGGCAGTCAGATATGATGCGGCAGAGGATGGAAAATGCCCATCAGGTAGATATAGCAGCAGTTCAGAGAGAGGCTCCTCCACAGCCACAGGATACTCAGATCAAGCCAGGCAGCATTCAAAATTTCAAGAAGCTTAAGCCTCGAGTTTTCAAGGGTACAGAAGGTATAGTCTATGCTGACGATTGGCTTGAAGATATCGAGCGACTCATGAAGGTATCCCGTCTTGCGGAGGATCTGAAGGTTGAGGCGGTAGGACTTCAACTATTCAACGTTGCCCGCACTTGGTTCAGGAATGAGCTAATTCTTACTGATGCGGGGCAATCTTGGGAGATATTCAAGGATCTCTTTAAGAAGAAGTTCTTTGCTCGGACGGACAAATTGGAATTAGGAAGGCAATTTGAGAGCCTTACACAAGGAAGCATGTCCGTAGAGGAGTATGCCGCAGAGTTTGGGAGGCTGAGCCAATTTGCGGAGTACTTAGTGAGAGAGCCAGAAGTTCGGGCTATCCGTTTTCGCGAGGGTCTGAATTGGAAAGTGAAGATTCTCATTCCGTCTTTCTACGAGACGTATTCTGAGATACTTTCGGAGGCACGCAAGGTCGAGCGGGAGTGGAACTTGAAGCCGAAGAGGGACCGTGATATGTTTGGGGGTGACAGTAGTCGTGCGGGACCGACAAAGAGGCCGCGGTTCCAGCAACAGCAGTTTCCAATACAATATGGAGCCTATCAGCAACAATATCAGATGCCAGAACCTATTGTTGCTCCAGTACAAGCTCTAGTACAACAGATACCACAGCAGCCTCAGAGACAGGTGCAACAAGCTCCTCAATGCACCTATTATAAGAAGACTGGGCACACTTGGAAGATGTGTCGGAAGAGACTTGGAGCATGCTTACATTGTGGATCAACGGAGCATATGGTAAAGGATTGTCTCTGGACACTTTAACGTCCAGGCCAGGATGCAGATCGAGGCCAGAGAGGTGGAGTTAGGCTACCTGTAGCACCACAGATTGCTCATCACCCGCAGAGGGAGCTACCTCGGCAGGACGGAGTATTTGCGATGACGGTCGATGAGACCAATACTACAGGTGATGGGTTAGAGAGTCTGTTCTTTCTTTTTGTTCCTTTCATCTATTTTGATTGATTGATTCTTTAGTACCTTTTGGATGCTTGTGTTATATAGTTAGTGTAGCTATAGAATACCATGACAGAGATAACAATAATAAGACAGAAGACAGGTGGAGACCATGACCATGCATGTTATTCTTTGCATAGGACTGTTCTTAGTGAGATAAGACCTTATTAGACTATGATTGCTGGGGGTTTGACCTAGAAGGAGTACGATCACCCTTAAATTTCGAGGACGAAATTATTTTAAGGGGGATAGACTTGTCACTACCGTATTTTCTAGAAAAGGGTATTTTGATTATTTTATAATTAATTAAATATTGTGCATGTTAAATATTTATTTATTATATTATTTATTTATTATTAGCATGATAGATTTATTTTTTTAGACTTGTGTTAGTGGACCTAACTAGTTTAGTTTAGACTCATGGACCAACATGTATTAATTGTTAGAATTGAGCCCAACTAGAAAGCCCATTAATTAGGAGGATGATTAAATTAATTAAACCATTGGACTAGAAGCTTTCCTCCTTAATTAATTTCTTCATGAGAGGCCCCAAGGGGTATTTTATACTTTACATAGTAGCTTGAGGGAGGGGGCAAGTGAGGCCTATATAAAGGGGATGAAAACTTTCTCTCTCTTCATTTTTCATTCCAAATTTAGATCTAGAATTTCTCTCAACCAAATTTCATCAAATTCCTACCAAATTTCCACCCAATTACTTCCCAAATCACCATTGGAGATTAGAAGAGCAAGGATCTAGAAGGAGGAAGCAAGGATCTACAAAGAAGAGCAAGGATCTACAAGTTGGAGGCCAATTTCACCAATTTTGGAGGTTTCATTGGAAATCCATCTCCCAATAGGTATAATTCAGTTTTTTCTCTTAAAATAGATTCTAAATCTGAGATTTAATCATGAATAATCAACCCATATGTATGTACTACCCATAGGATTTGGTTTTGTGTTCATAGGAGACCTATGAAGAAAGTTATGGTACTTTTTGTGTCAATTTTGGAGGAATTCCGAAAATGACTTTTGTTGTGTGTGTCAATTGATCCTATAGATCAATTTGGCATATGTTTATGTGTTTGGGGCTAGTGTCGTATCCATAATTGGGTACATGTAGGTCGTATCCCAATAATTTGGTGATACGTGTTGTTTTGAGGGTTTTTCCTCCGACACGGGACTTTGTACATGTCGTATTTTGACAAGGACACATAGATCTATATTTGACACTTTGTTTTGTTCATAAATATTATATGTGATTTGTTTGTGTCCTTCGGGGTAAAATTGGATGTGTGGTGGACTCGTGTCGCATGCGTATCCTAGATCTAGTGGGATACGGTGTGATACGCTCCAATTATTATGTGTTTATGTGTAGATCTAATTAATTGTGCTTTAATTCTTGAATTATAATTGTGTATGTATCTATATATATTATATATGTATTATGTATATTTATTATAGTGTTTATTGTATCATAGATCTATGTATTATATATGTATTAATAGAATATATATTATGTAGCTTTCTTCTACATGCATTAATATATATGTTATAATATATGTTAGGGATGTAAATATATGTATATATTTTATATAATATATGTGTATGTTTAATTAAGTAATTAGATTATTTATATATGATTATTTATATATATATATGTATGTAGATATATATTTATAAGTGGTAGCATATGTATATATAATATAGTAGATATATTTATATGTGGTTATATATATAGTTATATTATATATTATTATGTATTTATATTATTATATGATTATATATGTATACATATATGTATAGTTATATATACATATTACTATATGTGTGTGTGTATGTTACTATGTGGTATTTTATACAATTTACTATGTATAAGTGTATGTATAGTTATATATAGTTTTATATGTTTATTGTATAAATATATATTATGGGTTATATATATGTATTTAAATATATATTGTATAAATATATATATATGGTGGGTTATATATATGTATTTATATATATATATTTTATATATATATATACATATATTTTCAGCGACAACAGCGAGCCAGAAATGTCGCAACAGCAGCAACAAATGCAAATAATAGCAGCTTTTCAGCGACAGCAGTCAGCGACAGTTGCAGAAAACTGTCACTGAAACAACAGTGTATCAGCAGAGTATCAGAAGCTTCAGCGACAGTTTTTAGTGACAGTGCAGGAAACTGTCACAAAAACTGCAGTGTATCTATATACACAGCAGCTTTCTGTGACAGTGGACAGGATATTTAGTGACAGTTTGGCAGTTTTTAATATATTAGATATTAATATATATATATATAGATATATATGTATATATATGGTAATTAATATATATATAAATATGTTCCTAATTGCTATTTGTATTATAGTAGACTATATATGTATATATTTAGTTGTAGCATATAAATTTATTAGAATAATTAGTATATTTTAGTTATCAATTGTTATGAGTATCTTTTATATATTATATATTATATATTTGTAGGTATGTATGTACGTATATATGTATTAATAGTTAGTGTGTAGTCGGTAGTTAGTATTTTTCTATTAGTACATACTAGAGTTATATTGGATTGATATATGTAATTATTGTTGGGTAGTTAGTATATAAATAAGATTTTGGCAATTACCTTGAGATACCAAGGTAAGTATCAAAGATATACCAAGGTATGAGTAGTAGGTATTGGCATAAGTAATAGGATAGTTGTAAACTAATTATGGGTTGGTATTAAGGTGACTAAAATAAGGTATATAGTATTATATAAATATTAAATGCATAGTAGCTTATAATTATTGTTGGGTAGTTAGTATAAATAAGGTTTTGAATTTACCTTGAGATGCCAAGGTAAGTATCAAGGTATTGGAGGATAATCAAGGTATTGGGTTTGGATATCAAGATAGAGGTTTAGTATTGCGATACCAAGTTGGTTCGAAACCAAGGTATCCATTTAGCATTTGTAATTAGGATTTTATATATATAATATTGTTTGATATGTACATATGTGTTATATTTATCCCTTGTTTGCGTATCCTGAGATACGGTATCTTAGTATCCTAAGATTTAGTTTGTATGGCCTAGATTCATAGTGTGTGAGCCCAATATCTTTGAGTTAGACTCATGCAACATAGAAATAGGTAGTTGACCATAATTTGACTATAGTTGACCATAGTTGACTTAGAGTTGACCTAGTTTGACTTTTGACTTAGAAATGACTTTATGACCTAGAAAGTTGACTAGTTTAATTTATTTCTCTTCACAAAAACTTGTATTAATGCAATATTTCATATATAGGTCTGTGACACCAGTTCGGACATTATTTTTTATCATTTGTTCTGGACCACAGGCGAGTACATTCTCTGATAGTTTTCATTATTTGATTACCACTATAATTCAAGTATTTAGAAATGTTACTTATGATTCTTGACACGATAGTACACGGATTGGTATTGTTATTGGATCGTTAGTCATGGGATGTTACCTTGATTATGGAGATGGTATCGGATACTGTCCTTGTTGGTATTGGATAACATTGAATATTGTAGATTAAACATTGGATACATTGGCTAGTGACGTGTCATGATTCGATCCATCATATCAGTCAGGGCGGGAGAAATACCAATTAAATATGTGATCAAGAAACTATCGGCTAGTAGTGTAATCATTGGCTACTAACTAACCATGCAATTCACGTATGGTTGAGTTAGCTCCTTAGTGTAATCATTGAATCTTCCAGGCCGATCACATATTTAGTTAGTATCTCAAATCACATAGTTATTGTAGATTCCATTATTCAGTTCATTGATTACCTTGTTCTATTCTGACATTATAGTTCATTCCTTTATTCTTGTACGCATTGATTATATTCTGTTGTTAGTATTGCCTATTCTCTCATTGTTCTTGATTATCAGTTATATCCTCATCGTAGATAGCATCTTCTATTCTACTGCTTTATAGTTTTTGTCAATTAATTGAAACTGCTATTGGGTTGTATTTTGCTCCATTCCTGACTGGAAAATATTTTTCAGAGGATCCGGGAGATTGGTGTCCGACATACTACGGACCTCAGCCTATAGATGGTGCAGACTTGGACCCACTAGTTCTGAGTGACTGTCAAGAGATTTAGTCGGATTCACTAGTTAGCATAGTTAGTTCTCTTTAGCATTTTGGTACCGGATTTGTTTCCGGCATATATTTGTGTTTGGATATTATTTTTATTTGTTGTTGTTATATTAACTGCTTAGTTATGTTAGACTTCTGTGATATCTTCTCGTGCCATAGAAATGTGATTGAGTATTGTGTTGAATTAAGTTGATTACTCTCTTCTTGGAGTTGAGATATTATTGGAGGTTTATGCTTTATAGTGAGATAATTAGATAGTATAGTTGACCAAGACAGCGTTCTACCGCCGATGCTGCGGCGCAGGCTGGGTGTTGTTCCCGACTTGCATTCCTACACCGGGTGCGGGTCGTGACATGAACCATCAGTAGTTCGGTTTCCGAGAGTTTGTGGGAGATTCTCGACAGGACTATCTGCAGGCTGAGAAGGTCCTGAACCATCAGTAGGCCGATTTGGAACATTTGGCATGTCCTCATCGGAGGAGGAAGAAGAACCGGAAGAACTAGGAGGAGCATGTCTCTTCGAACGATTGGCAGTCTTCTTCGTCAATCGACGTTTCCTCACTTCAGGGCGTGCCTCGGGCTCGCGGATAGTGACGCCTGGTTCAATAGTACGTGAAACTGTGCGTTCCTTACGCATCGACGCAGTAGGGCGTCTTCTCATTATATCTTCATCCACAGTGTCCTTTACAGGGGCATGACTATAAGACAAAAAAATAATTTCTATTTTAACATCATAATTTAATTTTACATTCAGGACTGTAGCAATTTCTACAGTCCTGTAAGTATACAGGACTGCAGAATTTTCAACAGTCCTAATTTTTTAGGACTGTTGAAATGCCTACAGTCCTATATAAATTTAGGACTGTAGATAATTTGACAGTCCTTAATATAAATAGGACTGTCGATTTTCCTACAGTCCTAAATCTATATGGGACTGTAGGAAAATCTACAGTCCCGCCCGATACTGCTCGACAATGTCGACGATTCTCGATATTATATGCCCTAAAATCGTGTTCGATCAACCAAGTGAACGTCTAAACTACATCCTAAACTCTGCCAAGGACTTGTATGCCCTCATTTGAAGAATGGAAAGAAAATCACTCAAAATTTTTAAAATACAATAGGATTTTTTAAAAATTTTGGACAATTTTGCAAATGCAATAGCACAAGGAGAATAATGATTTGTACCTTAATTCTTTCGAGACTTTGGGAGCCATCGACAAGGAGGAGGAGGACAGACTCTCGAAGGTCGGTCGGCGGGAAGGGGGAGAGCTCCGGTAGGGTGGGGAGGGTTTGGGAGTGTTTGGGAGAAGGTTTCAAAGTGGGATAGTATGAGTAAACTAATGGGCTAGTGTAAGTAAAGTTTCCTCATTAATGGGCTAGCCCCAAGTAAATATAGTAGTGCCCTTATAAATTACCTTTGAGAGAGATTAGATGCTTCAGCCTTCATCGTTAATTAGTTAAAAAAAAAGATATCTTTTTGGTTTTAGGGTTTAAGACTTGAGACTTGAGAGGAGGGGCTTTGGTACACATACAGCTTAATTAGACTTGTGATAAACGCACTACAAAGAACTCTCAGAGCTATCCACTTTTTAACACCTAAAAATTACAAGTTTGCCATTTCTAAAACTTGTTTAGGGCTGTCCATACCAACCTATATAAGTAAAACAATTTCTTTCTTTTTTTCATCTTCAAATGAAGAATCTATCATTCTCTCAAAGTCCTAAAATCTAAACCTAACTTTGAAATTTGATTGTTGTGGTCCCAAGTGAAAGAAAATTCTGATTTGGTGATTCTCCAACGAACATTCTTTGTTAAATTCGGTATGTTTTCGATAACATACGATGAATAAGTTTTTCAAGCATTTGATTGTCACCAAATTATTTAGTTTTATTCAGCTATTATAGGAGCCATGCACGAAAATCTCTTTGATGAAGAAGTCAGATCATGCAATCCATTAAATGTGCACTCCGCTCCTTCCGAAGAACATGTCGTTTGTTTTGAAGCACCTACGATACGCAAAATGGCAACCCTATTTCGATAGTCAACAGTCATCGTGTAAGGACTGTATAGGACTGTCATAAATTAGACAGTCCTATATAAATATAGACTGTCATAATTTCTATAGTCCTATGGACTATGTGGACTGTCAAAATACTGACAGTCCTGAAGATAAAAGGCTGAACTACATATTTTCTTCAAGACTGTAAAATTTTTGACAGTCTACTCAATACATTAGTCTGTACAAATTGTGACAGTCCTAATTTGGACTGTCAATTATTTAAAGTTATTAATTTTTAGATTATTTTATATTGGTTATAGGACCAACCTTGTACAAATACTGTGGTACATCATACTATTGGGGTGGATGTGGAGAATGTATTCTCAACGTATATTCGATTTGCATCCCATGAAGAAGCATCGGGAAAAAAAATTATCGTTGAAAAAAAAGTCCCTAAGAAAAACGTTGGGACAAGAAAATATGGTTGTCCATTTAAGGTGTTGATTATAAAATAGAAGATATGAAGTAGATAGTCGAAGTTAAGAATGGAATACACAATCATCATATTCCAGAGACACTGACTGGTCATGCCTACGTGGCACGGTTAAACAAGGATGAAAGAAAGTTGGTTGAAGAATTGTTCCTTTCCGGAGTTGCACCCAAACAAATTTATTCGGTCATGCGACAAAAAGAAGATGATAACAAGTCAACCATCAGGACGATCTATAATACTTTAACGAGAGCGAAATATAACAGTATAAAAGGAAGAATAGCGATGTAGCAAGTATTAAAGTTGCTTGGCGAGCATCACTATGTAGAGTACCATAGAAGACATCCACAAAATGATGAACTCCTTTCATTATTTTGGGCTCATCCTGATTGCACACACTTGGCTAGGTCCTTCACAGACATATTGGCCCTTGATTGCACATATAAGACTAACAAGTTCAAGATACCTCTTTTTCACATTGTTGGGTTTACGTCTACGGGAAAAATATTTTCAGCTGCTTTTTATTTTATGAAGAGTGAGACAGTTGAGGATTATACTTGGGCATTGAGGAAACTATAATCCCTTTACACAGGATACAAAGAGCCCTCTATTTTTGTTATCGACAAAGAATATGTTCTGATAAATGCTATAGATATTGTATTTCCTCATGTGCATAGACTATTATGCATAGACTACTATGCACTTGGCATATAAATCGAAATATCCAAGCTCAATGCAAGAGCAAATTTAAAAATATAGATGGTAAAATCGACATGGTTCACTTTGAAGAATTCTACAGTGATTGGAGTCTTGTATGGCAAGCATGTACTAAAGACAGCTATGACACATCATGGTACATGTTCAAACAAAAGTGGAAGACGAGTAACCCGACATGCATTTATTATATCAAAGATACTTGGCTAGAACCACATAAAGGATAATTCGTCTTAGCATGGACGAACATGGTGAAGCATTATAGCACAATCACTACGAACTGGGTCGAAGGATCACACTCAACTTTAAAAAGATATCTACGGTCATTGGTCGGTAATTTTTTCTCCGTTTAGCAATCGATTCATTTGATTATTTTTTCCACGGTGAACAAGATTGTAGCATCATTTGAGACGAGCCTCAATATTGCAAAGCATGCATACAAGCATGAAGACCTCTTGGATGCTTTAATCCATGTAATATCTCACAAGGCCTTGGGCTTATTGTTTGAGGAGATTGGTAGGTCGAAGTTTGTTGGTTTTGATCCCAAGGTTTACGGTTTTTCATATCGACATTCACTCGACCTTCCTTATGCACATGAGATTAACGAATATCGTCATCAATCTATACCTATTTCAATAGATGGTGTTGATCAACGTTAGAGACATTTGTCTATCATGCCGACGGTGAAAGTTTAAGATGATTTATTTTCTTTGCCACAAGTGAAACTCATTTACGCAAGGTGGTGTGTCGCATCAAAACCGAAGAGAAAATCCATTGAAGTTAAAATCCAAGAAATTGTAGTCCTGACAACAACTCAATTGCAAGAGCCATCTGTTGTTCGAGCTTCTAAGGGAAGACCACACTCAAGAATCAGTAGAGCACATAAAAAGGAGGTGGAGTCAACTAAAAGAGATACATCCTTGTTTGAATATATTGAACGCAATTTAGAGTAAGATAAGTCAAAGTCGATTATCGAAAGTGTGGTGATTTTAAAGAGAAAGAGTAAGCTGACTATTCGAAGGGAAAAGAAACAAAGAAACAAAAAATGAACGATGCAGTCAGGGCCGAGGGTTTAGATAACTTCTCTGATTCATACAGTCTATACATTCAAAAAAATTGACCTGAGATACGGGATTTTATTTGGTCTTTTGTTGATATTCCTAAAGATGACCATTGTGGATTTTATTTACTTATAAGACATCTTGGCTATTCAGTTGAAGCAGGATGGAGACATGTTAGGGAAGATTTGTACGAGGAGTTGGAGTCTCGTTTTCCCTTCTATAGGCAGATACTCGACAAAAAAATTATTGGAGATTTGTTGGCAAGCATACCTTGTACTAACACAGTTACCGGACCAGACCATTATATGGATGTCCCGCTTGCTGCATACGTATTCTCTAATAGGTATAAGATACCTATTATAATTATCTTAGAAGGAATTAACAATACTTTTTTTCAATGTGCTCCCCCCGGCCGAACACAGACTATCCAATCTATGTTCAATAGGGCTTGTCGGACAACACTTTGTCATTCCGAGGTTGATCGATCATTCTCCTATTCCTCTACCTTCTACGTTTTGGTATAAACACGCACCGGAGGAAGTGTTCGCATGGACGACACCCTACATGGATGCAATTGCTGGCTATAAGAAGATGATGAAGATGGAGGATCCCAAAATCTTGGCTAAGGACTACTTTGATATTCTAATCGATTGATACATCTTATACTTTTGTAGCATTTTGTAATTTTGTATGCAATAGAAATAAAATATAACATCTTGTACTTTTGTAGCGTGATAGTGCAATACATAGTGACTATGAAAGAAATAAAATAAAGTATTGTATGTTGTGCAATGAGTCATATATGTTGAGCTTTGGTATCTTTTTCAACTTATATATATATATATATATATATATATATATATACTGTCAAGATTTTGACAGTCCCAGTACCTATTAGGACTGTCAAAATTTTGACAGTCCTAGTTTTAATCTCCTGTCTTTAAACATATATATAAGGGTCAGAACATACCAACTAAAAACTAGGACTGTCAAAATTTCGACAGTCCTAGTAGCTATTAGGACTGTCAAAATCTTGACAGGCCTAGTATATATATATATATATATATATATATATATATATATATATATATATATATATATATATATATATATATATATATATATAGAGAGAGAGAGAGAGAGAGAGAGAATAAGGGAGGTGAGATGGCACCCCACTCTCAAAACAAGGGTGGCGGTGACGTGGCACAATCTCAGACACACATTTCATAATTGACAAATTGCACTTAACCCCCTCCCCTCGTTTGTGTGGTTGAAATTGTGCCACATCACCGCCACCCTTGTTTTGAGAGTGAGGTGCCACCTCACCTCCCTTATTCTCTCTCTCTCTCTCTCTCTATATATATATATATATATATATATATATATATATATATATATATATACTAGGACTGTCAAAATTTTGACAGTCCTAATTTTAATCTCTTGTCTTTACACATATATATAAGGGCTAGAATATACCAACTAAAAACTAGGACTGTCAAGATTTCGACAGTCCCATTAGCTATTAGGACTGTCAAAATCTTGACAGTCCTAGTTTTAATCCCCTGACTTTACACATATATATATAAAAGTTACAAAACATAACCAGTCAAAACTAGGACTGTCAAGATTTTGACAGTCCCAATAGCTATTGGGACTGTCAAAATTTTGACAGTCTTAGTTTTAATTCCCTGTCTTTACACATATATATAAGGGCCATAACATACCAACTAAAAACTAGGACTATCAAGATTTTGACATTTCCAGTAGCTATTAGGACTGTCAAAATCTTGACAGTCCTAATTTTAATCTCCTGACTTTACACATATATATAAAAGTTACACAAAGTTACAGCCAACTTAAATAAAATATAATCAATCAAAACTCAAAACACAAAGTTATAGCCAACTTAAACAAAACATAGCCAACTTCAAAGTTTAACATGTCAAGATTGTAACCCAAAAAAAACTCGAAACACAAAATGTAGCAAAATACTCGAAACACAAAGTTTTATATCAATTGAAACATGGCCAAAATTTTATGACGCCTCTTTGTTCGTTGCTCGCTATTTTCCAAGAAAAAAAAATCTTCAGTATTATCGTTGCACTGTAGCTCCTTATTGATCTTCATATATTTCTCACCCTGGCAACTAACAAGACTTCTTCCCAACTTTTTTGTTTTTCTAGCCTATTGATGACAATTCATAAAATTTGTTAGGTTATAAACATTTACATATCTTCAAACTGAAAGTTGGTTGCCTCACCATCTTAACTAATACAGTATATAAGACAAATTTAGCGAGAAGATCTGATGGTACACGCACAATATTGCCTCCGCGTTTGAACAATGTAGGTAGTCCGACACAAGCGTAGTAGGAGATGTAGTCGTCGCTACAGTCTGTCATATTAACTGCTGCTTGTCGTTCAGATTCTCTAATAACGTGACATTTCCACTCAGTGAAGAATTCGGAGACCCAGTTGAACACCGCCGAAATATAGTTTAGGGGTTTTGTACCTCTCGGAGCACTTATTATTTTTAATGTGCGCTTTGGTACTATTTGTACGTAGCCAAACTGACGGAGCACTCTATCAGGCATATAAGGCTCCTCAATTTCATGATAACTTATCAGACCGTGATATAAAGCGACTGGTTGTAATGGACAACTACTATGTCGTAAAGCATGATATGGATTCCAAACTATATGTAACGCATAAAATTTAGCATAACGGAATTTAGTAAATTATTACCAAACATAAAAAAATTAGGTCTCAATTCACCTCTTCTATCGTCATATCTTCAAGTGCATTTCGTAGGGCGGCCAATGTGTGTGGATATTTGTCATCTTCCTTAGTTGGCTTCCATCTGCACATTCTAGAAAGGTGTTCGTCATACCCTCGGTTAAGTTTAGCCCGCTTCAGGGTTGGAAAGTGCTCGTATATCCATGTCTTCACGTAACCAAGTTAAAAAAAATTAGTCAAATAATTTATAACAAAATTTTCTATTATGTATACAAGTTGACAAAGATATATCTTTACATGGAGTAGAGTCTGGCATTCAGATATTGTCTTAGAACCGACGCGGGATGCCGCACCAAGCTCGCAGTAAAGGTATACTAGTATACCGCTTCCCCAAGATATTTCTTCCACCGTGTCTATGTCGTCAAAATTCAAGAGATATTTAGCATGTATCGACGTTCCAGACTTATCCGGAATGTCGACAGCCCCTAAGATGAACGACATATATCCACGGGCCACATTATCGCTATTATCCACTTCGGGGTCCGGATCATCGAATGTCTCCTCCAAATATTTCAAAAGAAGTCCGTACAACTTCTTGAAGTCTTGAAGGATTGTAAACTCGCCGCATCAACTCCGAGACATCCTGATACATAATCTACGATATAATCGTTAAAGTTAATGCTCGATTCGTCAAAAGTGTGATTCATCATGACTCGACCATCAACCCTAAGTCCTAATATATGATGGTTGTCATCCAGGATAATCGTCAACTCCCCTTTTGGAAGATAAAAAGTGTTGATTTCTAGATGCCATCGTTCTACAAATATTGATATGAGTGCATTGTCCACAGTTGTATATAAGTAGTTATCCAAATTTTGTAAACCGGTGGGATTGATTTTAGCCTTAACGTCATCTCCGAAAAATTCAAACCCCTATGTATTGCACTTTTTGTCGTGGTTGATCACTGTTAACATATGAGAACTCTCCTGGAAGTAAACAATTGGATTAACTTAGAACTATATATAAAATATAGTTATCTATAAATAATTGGATACACTTAGAACTTAGAACTATATATAAAATTATCACAACGTAATGTACTTACCAGATTGTTCCATATTTGGTATGCAATATGGTTCTCGATCGACGGCAACATAGAGCAACCGTTTGGACGAGTCTCGACTGGACTATCCGGCTGTTGAGAAGGTCCTGAACCATCAATAGGCCAGTTTTTGAGGGTTGGTGGCTGATTCTCGACTGGACTATCTGCATGCTAAGAAGGTCCTGATCCATCAGTTGGCCAATTTTGGACCGTTGGTATGTCTTCATCGGAGAAGGAAGAAGAACCAAAAGTACTAGGAGTACGTCTCTTCGAATGAGTTACAGTCTTCTTCAGTCGACATTTTCTAACTTGAGGGGGTGCCTCGGGGTTGAAAATATTGAGGGTTGTCTCAATAACACGCTCAATATTGTGTTCCTTATGCATCGACGCAGTGGGACATCTTCTTATGATACCTTCATCCTCAAGGCCCTTCCGAGGGTCGTCACTATAAGACAAAGAAGATATATATTTTAACATCCAAAAATTAATTGAACAATTAGGACTGTAAAAATTTTTGCAGTCCTATATGTATATAGGATTGTTAAAATTTTTGCAGTCCTCTATACATAAAGGATTACAGATATTTCAACAGTCCACAATGTATATAGGACTGTAGAAATGTCTACAGTCCAGAATATTTCTGTCCCAAACGTTAGAGAAAATTTGAACTTGTATACCCTAAAATATGGTTCGAGACTCCAGAAATACGTCAAAACTACATCCAAAATCTATTTTAGCTTATTTTACTATAATTTTAAGCCTCTAACGAAGATTGGAAAGAAAATTTTTGAAATTTTTTCGAAATGCAATGAAAAATAAAAAAATTAGAGAAGGAGAAGGAGGAGGAAGAATTGTACCTTAGTTTTTTTGAGAGTTTGAAAGCCATCGATTAATGGTTGGAATTTGAGGAGTTGGATATTGTAAAATTTTAGGTTTTAAATGGAGGGAGTGGAGGAGGAGGGCTCCGGCCAAGGTTGGGCGATGGTGGAGGTTTGGAGGTAAGATTGGGCTAGTATGAGTAATATTTGGGCTAGTATGAGTAAAATTTATTCATTAATGGGCTAGCCCCAAGTGTTCTTTGTAGTGCCTTTATCACAAGCCCTTAATTAAGACTCTTGATAAAGGCACTACAAAAAAGATATGGAATCGATCCAAATTTTTTTTATAAATTTTTTACTCAAAATTTTACTTAGGTTAACCAAAAATTTATTTAGGATTGTTACAGTCCTTCCAATAGGTTATTGGAAGGACTGTCAAAATTTTGACAGTCCTAAATATTTTTTTGGTTAGTCTTGAGTAAAATTTTGAGTAAAAAATTTATAAAAAAAAATTGGGTCAGCCCCTAGTCATTTTGGTAGTGCCTTTATCAAGAGCCTTAATTAACTAGAGCTCCATCATCTTCAATAATGGTCGTCTTCGTCTTGACTTAAAAAATAGGATAAATTGTAACTTGATACCCTCAACCATGCCAAATGTTCAACTTACATCATTCAACTTTTATAGTACTAATTTAATACCCTTAACTATTGAATCTTTTTAACTTCATATCCTGAAAAAAAAAATCCAAAATATCCATGTCCCTCCCTCCCCCCCCCCCCCCGGCGTCCCCGCCCCCTTCCCTCTCCTACGAAACCCCCCCCACCCGTCTCTCAGAAGCAAGCGACAGCCGGAGGAGGGGAGGTACGGGGACGCGGGCGGGGGGTCGGCCACGGAGTCGCGGAGGTCGGGAACGCGGGGGCTGGGGGTCGCCAGTGTGCGGGGGGGGGGGGGGGGGGCTGGGGGTCGCTAGTGGATAAGAGAAAAAGAAAGAGGGGTATATTTAGAAAAACATATTAGGGGTGCAAGTTGACACCTATCAAAGTTCAGAATATCAGGTTGAATATTTAGAATAGTTGAGAGTATCAAGTTATAATTTAACCTAAAAATAATAAAATAAAATAAAAAATTGTGATCACCTTCTATAATGTGGGGTTCAAACCCACTTCCTCCATCAAAGGGACACACTACCAGATGCCAAATCACCAAATGACATACCCACGGATCAGCCTTCATAACTTTATTTTAATTTTTAAACAAATTCATATGATTAATAAAGACAAATGTTCAAGATACTATAAAAAAATTGGCTAAATTATAACTTCATACCATCAACTATTCAAAATTCTCATCTTGATATCCCAAACTTTAAGGATATTTCTAAAGGCACATACATTTTTGCTCAAGACAGTCCAATACTCAGTAATAGTCCATTTTTTTGCAAATTTTACTCAGGATAACCCAAAAATTACTTTAGGCTGCCCATCCCAAATCATAATCATAATCCTAACCCTAATCCTAACCCCAACCGAAGGTAGCAGGAGGATGCAGAGGTAGGAGCAGGAGGATGCAGAGGTAGGAGGAGGAGGAGGAGGAGGCGTTCACTCGCCGCCGTTGCTTCTCTGCTTCTAGTGTACGCTGTCGTCCAGTCGTCATCGAGGACTATAAAAAGTTTTGACAGTTCTAAAGATAGGCGGACTGTCAAAAAATTTGACAGCTCTTCTTATTAGAAGGACTGTCAAAAAATTTGACATTCCTGTTTGGGGTGAGGACTGTCAAAAAAATTGATAGCCATTCCAATAGGAATGACTGCTAAATCTTTTGACAGTCATAAAAAAAATTTGGGCAACCCGAAGTAAAAAATTTTGATGGCAAACTTGTAAGTAATAAAAAAGTTGGACTGTCATGAGTAAGTTTGGATGTTCCTTTAGAATTAATTAACTTTAATAGGTATTAACTTAATACCATAAACAATTCAATTTTTAGGTTGATACCTTTCGTCGCTCACTGTTAGCTTTCTTGTTTAAAAAAGACTAAAATATCCTTCCACCACTGCAACCTCCCCCCCCGCCACCACCATCACGGCAATGCCCCCACATTCGCCCCTTCCTACGTCGCCCCCGTGGCGGCCACACAACCTGGAACCCCCCCTCCCGACAGTCCTACCCCCGCTGTCGCTGCAGTTGGGTCGCCGCTGCAGGTGCTCATGTTGTGGTGTCGCTAAAGAAATATGGGTGCTGCCAGAGAGGGGGGGGGGGGAGAATAGGGAGTATTTTTTATCATTTTCAATCTTAGGTTAACACTGTTAGGAAGAGAATGGGAGGAGGGTGTTAGTGCCTATCAAAGTCGATGTATCAAGTTGAAAAACTTGAATAGTTGAGGGTATCAAGTTGTAATTTAGCCTAAAATTTTTGATATTTAAATTTGTACATATTAAGAACTACCAAAAAAATAGTCTTATTATTTTAGGATTATCAAAATTTTGGCTGCCCTAATTTTATATTGTCTGCTAAAATTTTGACAATGCTAGATATGCACTAGAGTGCCAAAATTTTGAAGGTTCTATTTTTCAGCATTGTCAAAATTTTGACAGTCATAGATATGCACAATACTGTAAGAATAGTGTGTTGTCCTCTAAGTAATTCTTATAGTGCCCTTAACATTTATCCTAATAAATGAAGATTTGAGATCTACTTTTATTTTATTTTGTAAATAAGGGCTTAAGGTATGGTGTTGTTGCTTTTCCGCTAAACAAAAAAAAAGCTTTTGAAAGCATCCACATTTCTAAATCCGTCCCAAATTGAACTCGTCTCTTTTAATACAATTTTTTTTTGAGATTGTTTTTCGAACCGAACTCGAGTGACTCTTGTAGTTATTTGGTAGAAGTTGGATGCAGTAGGTCTAAAAGATATACAACGCAGCATGCACAAAGTCTTTAACATTACGTCCGACATCTAAAAAAAAGATTGATTTTCGAAAAATATATACATAAGTTGTCATGATAAACAATTCCAAGCACAATATGTGGTCTGATTAGTAATTGCTATTGCTTTCAAAAAAATGTGATAGCAAAAATAGTTTTGACAATTTCTCATATGCTTTTAAAAGCTACCATAAAATTGAATATTTCAAATGAATAATAGTGTATTTACTTCGGGCCTAACAAATGTTTCAAATCCAAATTATATGAATCTACTGTTAAGATTGGCTCATATTAAAAATCATAATTTCAATAGGATTAGAGAAAAGTTATATTTTTGTCTATATAGAATTAGATTTCTATATATAGACACATGACACGTTATATAAAGAGGCTTAGAAATGTCTTAGGTAGCCATCAATATGTTGAAAAAAGAAGAAGAAAAGATTGATATATTAAAAAAAAATTGGTTTCTCAAACCTTCTTAGGTGTAATTTCTAGAGATTTTTTGTGTTCTCTGTGTATTTTTTTCTGGTTATTGGAATTACGAAGTTGCAACGATCTTGTAAAGCGTTGTAACTTTATTTAGTAGTAATTTTGCTCTCCCGATGGTTTGTTACTGGTTAGAATTTTTTACTTAATTATTTGTGTGTGTCTTTATCTTGAATTTTTGTGATCTTTATTTTTTGCATAAGTCAACTACCAGGTTTGGCTTTTGGGTATTAGTTCATCGCGACGCTCATCTTGGAGATTATTCCCAACAAGTGGTATCAGAGCTTCGTTGAAGATTCAAAAGATCTACGATGACGACGAAGTCTATGGCAATGCTCAGACGATTTGAGGTAGAGAAGTTCAATGACAAAGGAAACTTTGGACTGAGCAGAGAAGGGTTAAAGATCTTTTGGTGCAACAAGGTCTTCACAAAGTCTTGTTTGGAAAATTCAAGAAGTCAGAGACAATGAATGATGACGAGTAGGAGGACATGGAGATAGAGGCTACTAATTCTATTAGGTTATGTTTATGCGACAATGTTCTCTTCAACATCGTAGAGAAAGAAACTGTTATCGAACTTTGAAAAAGCTTGAGAGCTGTAGATGTTAAAGTCTGTCACAGCAGCAGTTACATGTTCTGAGGATGAAGGATGGTAAAAATCTACTGGAATACTTGATGTGTTTAATGGACTTTTGAACCAACTTCACACAGTTTGCGTATAAGTAGAGAAATAAGACAAGGTCCTCTTGCTTCGTACCTTACTTTCCTCTTTGTACATAAACATAGTCACTATGCTTCTATATGAGAAGGATATGGTGAAGCTAGATGAAGTCATTGTATCACTTTTATCTAATCAATTATCGAAAAGTACTGCTTTTGATGGTGAATAATCGGTGATGGTGGCAGACGAAAGAGGAAGGACTCTTGATAAAGGATCGGGAGCAACACAATCTCGATCGACAATAAGGAAGAAGGACGGTGCATGTTATTGTTATAAAAAATTTGGCCACATCAGAAGAAACTTTCTGTAACATGTAGAGAAGAAAAAAGTTTCTGAGGATTTAACAGTGGTGGCGCAAGGGCATGATAACACTTGGGATGATCTGCTCACGGTCTCCCAGTATAAGAAATTTATTCGTGACTGGATATCTAATTCTGGTAGTTTGCTACATATTTTCTCATATATATTTTTCTTTGCTTCTTTCAAGAAAAAGACTAATAGAAAAATCGGTTTGTAAGGTCGTCGGTGAAGGAATAGTAGATATTAAGATGCACAATGACATGGTGTGCAGGCTTGGTAGGATAATGTATACCCAAGGTTCCCGAGAATCTCATACTGTTAGATGTGTTAGACTCTGTGGGCTATGATTTTTCAGCAAGAGGTGGAGTTATAAGGGTGACACGTAGTTGCACCATGATAATAAAGGGAGAGAAGTGCGATAATATTTATCGGCTAGTAGGAAATACTGTTAAAGGTGGTGCTACTATGCTTTCTGTGGTGATGGGCTTGGATATCCGGGATAGTTCTGTTGAAGTTAGTCAACCTTCCATGGCTCGAGAACGACGAGTCAGATTTATTGATCTAGGTGCGCGAATGATTATTTTGGAATACTCTAATATGGGCGATATACCCAAGATAAAGTATGAATTCGAGACGGGTTCGAGTTCAAAATTGATTTACGACGAAGCGACTGGTGCCCCAGGGAGATGGGGTGGTTCATGAGATCGAGACTAGTGTTTAAAGATTGAAGACTAGATGTTGCTAGATACTTGTTGAGTTGGATGATGAATATGATCTAAGATGGTGATTGTTTAGATTGACTTATATTAGGAATCCTAATATTAGTAGAATTTGAGCAAAGTCTTAGTTCTACATAGTCAATGAGTTCTAAATATGAAAACACATGTCATGTCTACAAATGATTAAAATTTTATATATGGACACATGACATGTTATATAAAGGGACCTAAGATAGATTTCTTGTATAGATAAAATTAATTCTACTCAAGAAAAGATGTTGGATAGCCACCAATAAGCTAAGAGAAAGAAAGAAAAAAGAAAGTGATATAAAGTAGAGAGAATGGAGAAAATTGTTTCTTCATTCACCATGTAAATCAACTAGTGAGGAGCCCTTTATATAGGCTTACAATTATGGTTGACATTTAACGATGACAATTAAGAGAATAAATGCCAAAAGATATGATATCAAGCAACTATGGTAATGCTAAAAGATACCAACCAAATATGGTAAATTATCCATATTTACAACACTCCCCTTTGGATATTCACCATTAATTAGTCGGTGGTGTATGCGCATTTGTTGCCTCATTAAAATCTTACTAAAAAAAATCTTAGTTAAGAAAAAAGAGTACAACGCGCAGAATTCAAAAATATTCTTTACAAGTTATACTCCCCTTCGATACAAAGGATTTGTAAACAACTAGTTGGTCTGATGGTTAAGTCGTAGCATGCCTATTCCGTGTACAACTTCTGAAATGTAGTCTTTGGTAGTGCCTTGGTGAACAAATCGACTAAATTTTTATTTGAACTTATTTGCTTGACTTCGATCACTTTCGTCCTTTGGAGCTCATGTGCATAAAATAACTTTGGTGGAATGTGTTTGGTTCAATCTTCTTTGATAAATCCCTCTCTGACTTGGGCAATGCAAGCCTTATTGCCTTCAAATATTGGAGTTAACTCATCTGTAACTATGAGTAGTTGACAATTTACTCTTATATGATGAATGATCGATCTCAATCGCATACACTTTCTCTTGTTGCTTCATGGAGTACAATTAATTCTGCATGGTTAGAGGAAGTTGCTACTGAACTTGCTTTGTTGATCGCCAAGATATAGCTGCATGGTTATTAATAAACACATAACCTGTTTGGGAGCAATCCTTATGAGGACGTTGATCTTATGGTATTAATTTGCCAGCTATTATGTTTTATCTTACGATATTAATTTGGCTTACGGTATTAATTTGTCAGCTATTATGTTTTGGCTTACGGTATTAATCTTCCAAGATCATATGGTATCAAAAAACACATAGCCGATTTTTTTTTTTTTGCATAAATCGGCTATTATGTTTGGCTTACGTTATTAATTTGTCACGAATGTTGGTCTTGGAAAATAATTTCTACTTTTATTTCCAACATCCGCCTACTTACTATAAAAAAATGTAAGAATAAACTGAATTCTTTTTCAATAGAATCAAGTGACACGATGAAAACATAAATATTAGGAAAAAGGAGATAGAATGTTAAATTTCCTCCAAAATAGGGTTGAGCGTTCGGTTTATTCGGTTTTAACCGACTCGAAATAGTCAAAACTGAATAAACCAAAATTCTAAAAATCCAAAACCGAACCGAATAATCAATTCGGTAATTCGATTTATCCGGTTGGAATATTTCTATTATTTAATGGATCGGATCCAAAGTTGAGATCGTTGTTAAATTATATTAAAATTTATAATTTTTATACACATATATTTTTGTATTTCAAAATTGCTACTAAAGTTAAACTAGTTGTTAAATTATCAAAATTTGACTTCAAAATATATAAATATAATTGTTGTTTTCAAAATATACAATTTTTAAGCACAAATATGCACAAAATTGAAGATATTTATATAATTGTATAAATTTTATTCGATTTTTAATTTTAGATTGAAATCGAATAAATTTTTTTAGTACTTTTAAAATCGAATTCGAACCAAAATTTTCTCATTCGGCTCGATTATGTTCGATTTTTGCCCAAAACCGAATAATGCTCATCCCTGCTCCAGGAAAGAAAGTTAGATTCCCACATTGGTTGTCAATTGGAGGGCATGGGAATGGCGAGAGAGACTTGTAGGTGGAGATGGCAATGAGGAGAGCAAAAGAATATAAACAAAGTGATTTTTCTGATTGGTCTGGACCAAAACCAATCACGTGCTTTCTGCCTACTGTCTCATTCTCCTGCTTTCAAACATTTCATTATAATCTCTTCTTCAAATCAACCACAGAAGAAATAGGGAAGTAAACATTTTTATAGATGATCAGCAAGCGAAAAATGAAACAATATTTGCAAATAGAACATATGATAGCTATCAGCTAACATATTGTAGCTCAATGAATTTAATTAGGGGTGTTTGGTGTGCAATTTTTTATTTATTTCCGGACAGGCTTATGTTGGAAAATCTGTTAGTATTTTTTTTTTTTTTTTTTTGACTGGGTAATTTTTTTTTATTGTTGTTTTTTTAAATTTTTTTTCTAGTGTTTTAATTTTCTAGTTTATATTCAGTTTTTGTATTCTTTTTCATTTGTTTTAAGAAATTTTTTTCCTCTTTTTTTCAATTTTTAAGTTTTTTATTTTCAGTTTACTTTATATTTCTCATTTTTTTAATATGATTTTTTGTTTTTGTTTATTTTGGTATTTTTCAATTTTTCATTTTTTAAAGATTTTTTTTGCGGGGTTTTTAGATTTTTTTATCCTATTTTTTTCATTTTTTTCACAAAAAAAAATATATAATTTTTCAGAAAATTTGATTTTCAGAAATATAAGTTTTTTAACAATATAGTATTCCGCATACAACGTCCCTTTAAGTTAATCATGTTGGAGTCCAGTCTTGAATAGGAGTAGCTGTTTTAGGTATAATACAAATCTTATTTTATGATTTTCTATTTACAAAATTCTATTATGACCTATTGTAGGAGTCCAGTTTGAAATATGAGTAGATGTTTTAGGTATAATATGATTCATATTTTAGGATTTTTTCTATTTAGGAAATCACCTATGTAAACACACAAATTTTTTCAGAAATTAAAAATAAATTTTCGAGATTTTTCTGAAATTTTTAACTAATTATAATAAATATTTTCTAGAATTAAATATTTTTAAGTATTAAATTAAATATTAAAATATTATGAAAATAATATTTTTGAGTGTAAAATAAAGAATTGGACAGTGTAATTTTTCTGGAATTTATTTGACCCAAAAACTATTTTTAAACAGCTAAAAATATTATTTTTAATTAAACCAGAATAAACCGGTTTAAACCATCCTGAACCGAACCGAACTGAACCGAACCAAGCCTAAATAAACCGAACCCAAATTAAACCAACCCACCCGTAGTGGGTCGGATCTGGACCCGACCCGTACCCGCATCCAAACCCGACCCGACCCGAGAATTTAAAATCCTAACTGTTACAGTAGTCGACGACCCCCGACTTCCCGCGGCCGTTCGTCTCCCGCAGTAACCCCCGCCTCGTCGACTCCCCGTAACCGCCGGCCGTTACCTCCCCATGGCCGTTCATCTCCACCTTCCATTAACCGCCGGCCACCCTCCTCCTATTTAAACTCCTCTCCACCACCATCACCATCACAGCCTCCCAGCCACCCCTCTCCGCCACTCTCGGCCGCCACCGACCTCTCCTCCGGCAACCCCAACGAACCCGACCATCACCAACCACCGCTGCCACAACCACTCCGCCACCGCCTTCTCCCCTCTGGCGTCACGCCAACGGACCTCGATCTCCTGCTCCGCCGCCCCGAGCTCCTCCGGCGACTCCAGCAAAGACGTCTCCGCCCCGAGCCTCCGCCGTGACCAGACACCGACCCCGCCGCCAACCAGCAGCCAGAGCAGCCGCAGCAGCGCCGCCACCCGCCGCCGACGTGCGCCGCGCCACCACGCGTACGCATTGAACAGTCGATTCTGACTCCTCGTTCCGGTGAGCGTTTCTCTCTCCTCGTCGCGTTATTTTTCGAGTGGTTTGTTGCAACCCATTCCCTGTGTAACCCTCTCGAACCCCGTGCCATTAGACTGGGGTATCGTGTCCTGTGTCAATCGTAAATCGTGACGCAAAAATAGGAAAATATATCCTACTTTTGGACTTTGAGAATTGACCCGAACTCACAAGTTCATGGCCGATTTAATCCCAACCTGTTTAATAATTCTGAAATTCACTTGAACAGTAAATTAAATAATATAACTAAGTTTTAAATCCTGTAATTAGTTTGATTTGTTCTACTGTAAGTTGTATTTTATTCGCGGGTGAAATCGACCAAAAACTTGGTTAATTAAACCTAAATTTTCCCGAAACTGGGTGCATCCCGCTAAACGAGACGACTTGGTCGTGTGCGAATTTCACCGAAATGTGCGCATCGTTAATACAGATGTGAGAGATTTTGCGGAAGTTGATTTGGATGTGCGTGCACACCAGAATTAACGCGTATCCGTCAAAATCGTCCTGTATTGGCCCTGTTTTGAAACTCGTTGTAACTTTGTGTGTGTTCATCGTTTCGAAACGAAACTTACGCCATCAGACTCGTAGCGTTACGCTGGTCCCGTGACCCAAGTTTGGTTCGATTTTGAGAACGTTGACGAAATTCCGTATCGTGGGCCCCACAGCTCCACTTGACGGGCAATTTTGTGATCGGCTCATCGGAATCCAGTTTTGGACATTTCGTTGGGTTCGTATCGTCATTCTGGACTTGTAGATACTAAGTTTGACGAATTTGGAGAACTTTGTCTTTGGCACATTTTTCGGTGCAAAGTGGTGTCACGCCCCAGTCCCAAAATGCCGAGGGACTGGAGACGTGCACAATGGCCAGCAGCACGCACCGATGGACAACCCAATTTAATGGATCCATCAGGACGTACTTAAGCTGTAAGTCTAACAGAAAATAGAACAATTGTTACAAGTCACAGGTTATTCTAATCTCATCCACAACAGATAATCACAGATTAAATGCCAGAATAATGCAAATGGAACTAAATAAGCAATATCAAATAAGAATCTCGGAAAACAATCCGAGAATATGTCTGGTACAACAATGCAAATAGACAGGAAATAAACAACTGGAAATAGAAATAACTGACTATATACAGCCGCTGCTCAGGAGAAGTCCTCTGGTACGATCTCGTCCTCGGGTCCTGGTACAGCTCCTGGAAGTGCTCCTGTACGGTGTAGCTATGGATGGATCTCCTCGGCTATACCTGGGGACATAATCCGGATCCAGGTCCTCAAGGGACAGCAAGGTACAGAAAATACAAGCCATACTAATGCAGTGAAATAGTCAATGAAATAAACAGGGTAAATATGTAACCATCTATGTGAAATGCAGGTGAGAACATCACCAGTACTCAGGCTGAGACTACTACAAGCTCTGTATAGGGGAGCCGGTAGCAGCGATATCATGTAGTTGTCTAGCTCGGAGAGAGACTGAGACGCCGGCATAATATAGTCAACCTGTAGCTTGTGTGTCTCTCCAGCAATAAATGGTACAATAGGGAAACACTAAATAACCAGCTAAGTGATAAATACAAGATGAGAGCAGCACTAGAACTCAGGCTGAAACCACTACAAGCTCTGTGTCGGAGAGCCGGTAGCAGTGATATCATGTGGTCGTCTAGCTCAGCGGAAGACTGAGACGCCGGAATGATATAAAATCAACCTGTAGCCTGTGTGTCTCTCCCCACCCAATGTAATCATACGTCTCATGTCCATGTGGCCCCATGTCCATGTCACGTAAGATCATATCTAATGCAACAAGTCATATAGTATCTAGGAATAAACTGTCCATGTCATAAACCTGTATCCTATACGGAATCACCGTGAATATCTCAGGAGGATTCTGTCTCATGAATAGTGTCAAGTGTGCTGGGTTCAGGTGTACTTGATAGGACAAGTACCAAGAGTAAGGGTATCGAATGTCCAACTCTAAGTGACGTACCCAACACCGCGTATGGGGTTGGCACCCGACTATGATCGGACGCTAAGTACGTCGCACGTTTCCTAGGTTAAGCAGTTAAAACAAGTTTACATGATTTACACAAGAAATCCAGCAAAATATTATCACAGGAACTACTGAGAATTTACAAGCTTTACTTGCCCACTGATGCATAATTAAGTCCAGAAAATAAATAGCAAACTGCAGGATTTGGCAAGGTACACTTGCCCACTGATGTAAAAACAGGTCAAGGAAATAGGTAGCAAGCTGCAAGTATTGGCGAGGTACACTTGCCTGTGGTTCTGGTTCCAATTGCTGCTCTGACTTCAGCTGAAATTGCAGGCGGTACTTCGGTTGCTGAAATAAACATCACCATCAGATCCAAAAAATATCAATCAGCTAGAAACGCCTGTCCTTGAGTCCAATTTGGAGACAAGGGCAAAAACGACAATTTCGGGTCAAAACGGGGTCCGCATGTGGGCCCGCTTTGCACCGAAAAATGTGTCAGGGTCAACGGTCTCCAAATTTACTAAACTTAGTGTCAACAGGTCAGGAATGATGATACGAACCCAACGGAACTTCCAGAATTGGATTCCGATGAGCCGATCACAAAATCGCCCATCGAGCGGGGCCTGTGGGGCCCACGACACGCGATTTCGTCAACGTTCTCAGAATCGAACCAAACTTGGGTCACAGGACCAGCGTATCGCTACAAGTCCGATGGCATAAGTTTCGTTTCAATCCGACGTGTGTATACAAAGTTAGGGTAAAATGCAAAAAAATCAGATACGGGGCGATGTCCGCGGATACGCGTTGATTTCGGTGTGCATGCACACCCGAATCGACTTCTGCAAAATCCTGCACGTCCGTATCGACGACGCGCACGTATCTGTGAAGACCGCGCGTGACCAAGTCGTCCCATTTGGCGGGGCGTACCCAGTTCCGGGGTAAAACAGGGTCTGGTTTTTCCTGTTTTTGGATCGCGGTGTGCGATCACCACAGGACGCGATGCCCCGAGCGGTTTGTCCGGGCACCGAGAGGGTCATACAGGCTTCGCGTTGCAATTTACGGAATCGAAATCCGAGCTACGAGGAGAGAGATACACGCACCTGAACGGGACTCAAAAACCCGAGAATTCCGTGTCCGACACATGTGCCCGACACGACACGAAAACCTAGGGTTTAGGGTTTCTAGCCGAACTCCGGCGGGGACGGCGGCTAGGCGGCCGGGCTGAGGCGGAGGGGACTGGGGGCACGCGGCGCGGCGAGGAGGAGGGCCGGGCGGCCGGCGCTGAGCGGCACGGCGGCCGGAGCTGCTGCCGCTGCTGCTCGCTGCTGCGGCTGCCGCTGCTCGACGGCGAGAGGAGGAAGGAGGAGGAGAGGGAGGCCGGGGCTAGGTGGAGGAGGCTGGCGGGGTGACGGCGCGGGCATGGCGACGCTGGCGGCGAGGCGGGGGCTGTGGCGGCGTGGTGGTGGCGGAGGGCTGACCGGGGGCGGGGATTTATAGGCGAGGAGAGAGAGGGAGTCGGCCGAGCGGGGCGGCGGGGATGGCGGAGAAGGCGGGGGTCGTGGGGCGGCCGAGGCGGAGGGTGGCGGAGCTGCCGGCGGGAGAAGTGGGGACGTGGGTGAGCGGGTGAGCGGGTGAGCGGGTCGGGCGACGGGCAGACCCGACCCGATCCGGTAGGGGATCGGGCTGGGCCGGCCTGCGGGCCTGGGTAATGGGTTTTGGGCCGGGCTGGGAATGGGTTTGAATATTAAATAAATAATAATAATAATAATAATAATAATACAATTAATTAATAATTAGCTTAAATAGTTTTTAGGCATTTAAAAATAGGTCTGAGGTCCAATAAAATTCAGAAAAATTATCCTAAGTCCAGTTTTTTATTTTACACCCAAATATTATTTTCATAATATTTTAATATTGTTTATTATCAAATAAAAATCATTTAAATAATTAAAACCCTGTTTTTAATTACAGAAAAATCCCAGAAAATTCCAGAAAATTGTGAAAAATCCAAATTTAAAAATTTGAAAAAATCAGGAGGTTTACAAGTGGGCCACATTTGGACTGCGCTTTGACTAGAATTTATCAATTTTGTCCCTATGTCCAAATTGGACTTATGGGTAGACAATCCTAGCTATTTCATATCTTTTGAGAATGATGGTAATATTTATTTCAGCATCCGGAGGAGTACCTGAAGATCCTGTTGTTACCGGAGCAATTGGAGGAATTCAAACCCCAGATAAGTGTACATTGCCATACTTGCAACAATTGCTTTATAATATTCTCTTGATCTATTTCTGAGTTATATCTGTTCAACCTAGGACCGTGTGACATTACTTAACGTCTGAATAAGATTCGGGTGTCGACGCCGTACGCGGAGTTGTGTAACGTCACCTAGAGATTGATATCGCGACCCTATACATTTTCGTGCTTGCATTATCAAGTACGTCATACCATAGGACACCTAACACTATTCATGAGACAGAATCTTCCTGAGTCATTCATGGTGATTCTGTATAGGCTACAAGATTCATGACATAGACTTTATATTTATGCATAGCTATCAATATGACTTGCTGTATTAGATATGATCTTGCGTGTTAGGAACATGAGACGTCATGGTCATGAGACGTGTGATTATATTGGATGGGGAGAGACACACATGCTACAGGCTAATTATATATATATATTTATTATTGTGAGGCTGTAGACTCTACATCAGAGCTAGGCACATTACGTGATATTACTGCTATCGGCTCCCCGACACAGAGCTTGTAGTGGTCTCAGCCTGAGTACTAGTGATGCTCTCACTTGCATATCACATAGCTGGTTACATAGTTTACCCTATTGTTCATTTATTATATACTGCATTTATTTGGCTTGAGTTATTCTTGTACCTTGCTATGTCCCCTGAGGACCTGGATGTCACGCCCCGGACCCGCCCGGGCCGCCGCTCCGCCCTGCCCCGCGCCCGTGCGGCCGGGAATTAACGAACCGGACACGTATCACCGTGCCTCGGCGCGCCGGACGCGAATCACCGCGCTCGTCCCGCGGGTGCGAGGGAGGAAGGGAGCCAAGCGAATGGCCCGTTCGAGCTTTCGGGGGACGTGATGCCGCATGGGCCTGGGGTTGCGCCCGTGCAAGGCCAATCGTTTAAGTTGATAGTTGGCTATCATCGCATCAATCGAGTAAGCAGCGGAAAGAGACTTGTTGTAATGCAATGCATTAGCCAACTGAGTGTTCGGGACAATCGAGGCAACTTGGGTTTCCTTTAGCAAAGGCACACGTTCGTTCCATACATTATGCCCCCTTATACGATAGCATTCTCGGGGCAACAATCGAAACCAGGATTCCGGGTCTTCGGGACTGTGGCACGCCTATCGCTCCCTCGGATGATCCAGTACCTGCAAACAAGTAAACTGTTGGTGGGTCAGCACTTTATACAAGTACTGGTGAGATAAATCAACTGAACAGAAACAAGCATTCACTCAAACAGGCACTAAGTAATCATGTTATAAAACATTACATTACTAGTGATCTTTCTAGTTTTACCTAGGTTCGTTTCATGCAGTTCGCTAGCAGTGTCGATTTACTTGTTTAGAAACATATTTGGAAACAGAGTTTCATAATTGAATATGCAAGCAAGCAAACTGTTCATGTTTCAGGGTGTGCGTAGCGTGTCTCGTGCGACTCGAGGGTCTGATGCAAAGCTAGACACACAATGCACATTCTTAGGGGCAGTCACTATCCAAGCCAACACAATGACTTAGCTATATGCAGGGCGGTCCCCGAGTATCTCAGGATCGGCAGCTGGTGGAACAGCATACCAATGACTCTTTATCTGATGCTAGAGGCAGCTGTGACTCATGGTTGCTTTGCACTATCATGGTAGCAGCCGTGACACATGCAGTTCAGCTCTCCACCAATAGCCATTGTCCGACCACGTGCGAATGCATGGAACACTATCAAATAAACTCTAGTATGCAGACGAGACGAACCATCATAATACACTCATTATTGCGGGGCAATCCGACTTATCACTTGAACACGTTCAGGCACAGTATGGTTCTCTCGAAGCATAGACGATAGTGAACATATTCATGCACTCTAAGCAGGCGATTCAGGATTCTCGTTAAGCAGGCATTGTTTCAAAGACAAGCTAGGTGAGTTCGTTCATTAACATGCAAGGCAGGTTCTATCATTCTCTTAAGAAAATATTGCAAGCAAAAACTCAGGTTATTATTAAGGCGTGCAAGAATCAGAGAACGAAGTTCTGCCCACTCACCTTGATACATAACGCCGGCGCGGAGCGGGGCGTTACACTGGATCCAGATTATGTCCCCAAGTATAGCAGAGGAGATTTATCCCGAGGTATACGGGACAAGAACGAAGCAGAAGAAGAAGTAGGAGCAATACCGATACCCGAGGACGAGGTGATGGCCGAGGATTTCTCCTGAGTATCTGCCTTATTTATACTCAGTTTTTGCTGTTGTTAGACTTTTATTTTCTGTCTGTTGAACTGCTGTATCAAGCTCATTATCGGGTTGTTCCCCGATATATTTTATTTGAGACTTGATGTTGGTCCATTAAATTGGGTTTGTCCATTGGTGTGTGCTGCTGGCCATTGCCACGTGTCTAGTCCCTCGGTATTTTGGGACTGGGGCGTGACAACCTAAAATATGATTTTCTCATCCTATATATATTGGTTGAGGCACAAAGAATATAGCACAAAGGTGGAGATGCATGGTGCTTGTCCACAGGAGATCTAAGAGAAAGTCCATACTTTACTCTTAAGGCTCGCCATCCAAGATAGAAGAAAAATGAGATCTGATCGAGGAGTCGCTGCCTTCGTTTAGGGAGATCGTTATGGGTAGGGTGAATAATTTCATTGTAATCTCTGTGTTTTCTTCTTAAGTGTGGTGAGGGGGTTGAACCTATTAGGGTAAAGAGTTTAACATTGATTTTTTTTCAATCTTGTAATTTTACTTGAGTTATATAAATTGAGATTTGTCTAGGTGACGTAGTCACCGTCATATATGTTGTCTTTATCTATGCTTGATGTTCTCTAGACGGTGGTTGGTCATCTTAGGTGAGTTGGCCTAAGTTTCGACGGCGGCCAGTTTTAGACACTGTGTCAGAATGCTTGTAGCGCGTGTCCAATTCCAACGTCTGGTATTAGAGCATTTGGCTATGGTGTCTAATTTTCCACCAACTGGTATCAGAGTTCTCAAGATCTCGAGAGGAAATATACAAAAATGTCTATGGAGCAGACAAACACACGTACGTTTGAACACCCTCACAGGGGGAAACTGGACGATTTCGAAGCCAAGAATAGAGGATCTAGTCTGGTGCAAGGACTTGCATGGTCCGTTGGAGGGATACAACATCAAGCCGACGAACAAAGCTGCTAAAGACTGGAAACGACTAGATCGGAAAGCCGTTGGATTCATCTGCCAATGGCTAGACGAGTCGGTGTTTCATCATGTGTCCATAGAGAGTTCTGCAAAAGTATTATGAGAGAAGTTGCATTCGTTGTACGAAAGGAAGATGGCTGGCAACAAGGCATTTCTCATTCGCTAACTCGTCAACTCGAAGTACACGGAGGGTGTTCCGGTGGCACAACATCTGAACGAGGCTTGGGGTATCATCAATCAGTTGTCTGCAATAAAGATGGTGATTGGCGATGAGCTTTGGACCCTACTGCTTTTTAGTTCTTTACCGAAAAATTGGGAGACAATGGTGTCGGTGAGCAACTCCGCTCCGGATGAAGTTGTCACAATGGAGGCAGTCAAAAATAGCTTGTTGAACGAGGAGGTCCGACGTAAGCAAGTGGATTCGTCGCATGAGTCCGCTCTGATGGCTTCCCGCGGGAAGGAAAGACTCAAGTCACGGAGGAGGACATGTCACGACCTGCACCCGAAAACTTTGTTTAATATCTCTTAATATATCCAACAACTTACGCAGTATATATATCTCCAAATCTCCTCTAAAAAAGAACAAGTAATATATGGAACATATATTATGCTTAATTACAAATACTACGGAAGATGAATACTTGTGTTCTCTTTGTGTACTTTTTCTGATAGTTGGGATTACGAAATTGTAGCAATCTTATAAAGTCTTGTAAGTTTATTTAATAGTGATATCACTTTTTCGATGGTTTTTTACCGGTTAGGATTTTTTTTTACTTAATTTATGTGTGTCCTTGTCTAGATTTTTGTGATCTTTATTTCATTTTTGAAATGAACTATTATGTTTGGCTTACGGTATTAATTTGCCGCGGACGTTGATCTTGGAAAATAATTTCTATTTTTATTTCCAACATCCGCCTACTTACTATAATAAAATGTGAGAATAAACTGAATTCTTTTTCAATAGAATTAAGTGACACGATGGGAACATAAATATTAGGAAAATGAGACTAAATGATAAATTCTCCTCAGGACAGAGTGAGTATTCGGTTTATTCGGTTTTATCCTAACCGAAATAGTCAAAATCGAATAAACCAAAATTCTAAAAATCCAAAATCGAAACTGAACCGAACCGAACCGAACCGAATAATCAATTTGATTTTGAAATATTTTTATAATTTAATGGACCGGATCCAAAGTTGAGATCGTTGTTAAATTATATTAAAATTAGTAATTTTTATACACACATTGGTTGTATTTCTAAAGTTAGATTAGTTGTTAAATTATCAAAATTGGACTATAAAACATATACATAGAAATAATTTTCAAAATATACACATTTTTAAACATAAATATACATAAAATTGAGGGTATTTACATAATTGTATAAATTTTATTCGATTTTTGGTTTTGAATCGAAATCGAAAAAAAAAAAAATAGTATTTTTAAAATCAAAACGGAACCGAAAGATTCGGAATAATGCTCACCCCTGCTCCAGGAAAGAAAGAAAAATTTCCACATTGGTTGAAAGTTAGATTTCCACATTGGTTGTCAATTGGAAGGCATGGGAATGGCGGGATACTTGTAGGTGGAGATGGCAATGAGAAGAGCAAAAGAATAGACACAAAGTGATTTTTCTGATTGGTCTGGACCAAAACCAATCACATGCCACATGCTTTCTGCCTACTCTCCCATTCTCATTCCCCTGCTTTCAAACATTTCATTATAATCTCTTCTTCAAATCAACGCCAGAAGAAATAGGGTAGTACACATTTTTATAAATGATCAGAAGGCGAAAAATGAAAAAGTATTTGCAAATAGAACAATATAGCTATTAGCTAACATATTGAAGCTCCATGAGTTTAATTAGGGTGTTTGGTATGCAATTTTTTTTTATTTCCTGACAAACTTATGATGGAAAATTTATTTGTATTTTATTTTGACTGGGTAAAAAAAATTATTTGTTGTTTTTTATTTTTTTTTTAGATTTTTTTTATATTTGTTTTAAGAATTTTTTTCCGCCTTTTTTAAAATTTTTAAAGTTTTTTATATTCAGTTTATTTTATATTCCTCATTTTTTTAAGAATGATTTTTGTTTTTGTTTTTGTTTTTTTGTTTTTATTTTTTTTCAGTTTTTTTTTTTTTTTAAGATTTTTTTGGGGGATTTTCAAATTTTTTTTATCCTATTTTATTTTTATTTTTTTCATTTTTTCAAAATAATATATATATATATATATATATATATATATATATATATATATATATATATCGAAAAAATTATTTTCGAAAATATATATATATTTAACAATATAGTATTCCACGTACAACATCCCCTTAAGTTAACCATGTTGAAGTCCAGTATGGAATAGGAGTAGCTGTTTTAGCTATAATAGAATTCATATTTTAGGGTTTTCTATTTAGGAAATCCTATTATAACATATTGTTGGAGTCCAATTTGAAATAGTAGTAGCTGTTTTAAGTATAATAAGATTATTATTTTAGGGTTTCCTATTTAGGAAATCATATTATGACCTAGAATAGGATTCTTCTCATCCTATATTGGGTTGAGGGTGGAGGCACAAAGAATATAGCACAAATGTGGATATTCAGGGTGCTTGTCAACATGAGATCTAAGAAAAAATTCATACTTTGCTCTTAGGGTTCGCCATCCAAGATAGAAGGAAGAAGAGATCTGATCGAGGAGTCGTCGTATTCGATCAGGGAGATCACTACTGGTTGGGTGAGTAATTTTATTGTAATCTCTGTTTTTTTCTTTTTGAGTGTGGTGAGTGGGTTGAACCTATTAGGGTAAAGGGTTCAACATTGATTTTTGTCAATCTTATAATTTTACCTGAGTTATATAGATTGAGATTTGTCTAGATGACGTAGTCACCGCTATATACGTTATCTTTATCTGTGCTTGGTGTTTGATAAGCGGGGGTTGGTTATCTTATGTGGTATGCCTACGTTTTCGCTACGGTCAGTTTCGAACACGGTGTCAGAACGCTTGTGTTCGCCATTAAAGTAAGTTTAAGAAACTTTTGCTTAACAACCAACAAAAAGTACAAAGAAATCCTAAACCGAAAATTTAAGTACAATATTTTTGATCTGAAAAATGTGACGATGGAGATTGAGTACTGCAACGACTCTTTTACTCCGTTGACGGTTCGACGAGGGAATGAGGGATGCTCTCTTCTTTTCTCTCTTGAGCTTGTTTGGACGTAAGTAGCTCGCCTGGAGGGGTATGGTCTCTAAAACAGAACAACCAGCCAGCCCCTTGGAACGTCCAAGTTTCTACTATTTATAGCCATCATGCTGATGGGCTATAGGTGCCGCATATGCTTCTGTTTGGTGGCCACATGGGACTTCTTCAACAAAATACTGTTGCAATTGTAGCCACATACTTTGGACAGACTGCCACGCGGCTTCGGTTGGAATATGCTGTTTGATAAGATCTCGGGGTTGTATGCGTGACTCGGTCAACTGGACACGTAATCAGCACTAACTGTGTGAAGATCTTTTCGGTTGCAACGGACAAATCTTGCAAGCTGAAAGACGCATAACATCTTGTCTGCATAGCGTCTTGGCCGCTTATTTTCTCTCATTTGTCCTTGGTCTTATTGTAAGCCCCCTCATTTTTGAATAGGGTTATTTAGGTATTTTTTTAATTCTTTTTATTTAATTTAAATAGATTAGAGTAGTAATTCCTAAAACCTTCTTTTAGATATAAGATCATTTGCTATGACTTTGATATTTTGAGTAATGCACGACCTTTTTTCTTCCAACAAAATTTATAATAATAATTTTAATTGAGTATAATATAGTTGGAATATGGATGTTGTATTTATTGGATCTCCCCCATGCTCCAAAAATATTAAAAAATATCAAGAATTACGGTTACCGTAAAATTGTCTCCTTTTGACTAGAACTTAACCCAAACCCAACCCAAACACATGTAGGCATGTAGTACACCCCAATTATTTCCATGTAAATATATATTATATATATATATAATATTTAAATTGATTTATTTCTATTTATAGAAGTTCTAACTATAGAAAGTTGTATAGGTAGCAACCTAGTTGGCAACTAACTATCTAACCACTTCCCTGACCAACCCAACAACCAAACCTTATCCAATCCTAACCATAACAACCAACCCCACCCTCCTATTTTTGGCCAAGAGCAGTCCCCCCTTGGCCGAACCCCCCGGCAATAGGATAACCCCCTCCTTTATTTAAATATATTTAAAAAGGCCCTATATATATCAACTTACCAACAAATTCTAACCCTAACCATATCAAAACCCCTCCCTCATAGTTGGCCGCCCCTTTCCCCTCTCCCCCACGCGTGGAACAGCCCCCCCTTGCCTCTCTCACCCTCACAATATCATCTCATTCACAAAAAAAAAATAGGAGAAGAAATTCTTGGACAAGAAGAAACCCATCTTCAAATCCTCCAACGGTTTCGATAAATCTTAAACCCTTCTTTCTCAAATCTCATGGCATGATACTTTTAGGTTAAGTCAATTTATTAAATTAGAACCCCTATTTTTCTATCTTGTTCTTATATTAGAAAATATAGATTTTTCGTGAAAGTTTGGTGATGATTTGCTTGTTGGTAGAACTAGTTAAAGACTTTTTGATACGATTAATTGAGAGAATCTTATTGATTATTAAAACTGAATTAATTAGTGTTTAATTCCTGGAAAATAAGTATTTTAAATTAATTTTTTGATATTATAATGTCAAATCTGAACCTATAACTAAGGACCACTAGCCTAGGTTTTCGGGTGACTATATGACATTGTGTTGCTAGTAAATAGAGGAATTTTTGGATGAAATAAATATGTAATTATTTTATGAGATTAGAAAAGCATATAATATGATATAAAATTATTTTTAATAGATATAAACTATAATAATGGATTGGCTACATCTCGAACAAGTTTCGGACAAAACTAGTCAACATAAAGTTGACAAAATCTTGAAATATGTTATTTTTGTCAAATCTGGAATTTATTGCTATAAATTCATATAAATTATATTTAATTCTGGAATATATAATTTATTATGATTTATTTTCATGTCCTTTAATTGGGGACTTAAACTTTAACTTTGGAAGTCAAAAACCAAGAAACTATGTCCCGATATCCTGTAAAAGTAAGCAAAGTTGTTAGAAATAATAACAGGCTTGGTTTTGCATGGCATTGAAGAAATTATAGAATTTAGTTATAATTAAAAGAAATCATGTTTGGACCCTTAAGTAATTAATTGATTTATAAGTCAATTGAATTCCGAAGGAGTGGACGCGAGATCATCTTTACCACCATTGACTGCAGAACCAGGCAAGTGTACATTGCCAAGATGTTTACAGTTATACATTATTTATTTGATATTATGTATGCATTAGATATTATAATTGTGTGGCTTGGTTATTGTACTTGTGAGCCTAGGGCCGTTATACGATACTTTGTGTCTGAACAAGATTCGGGTACCGACATCCCCTACGGAGTCGAGTATCGTAGTTAGAGAGTCATTCTTCCGAACCCATGTTTTATACATATGATATTTGCACATCCGACCATAGGACACTGGACATAATATTCATGTGGCAGAGTCTTTTTCGACTTGATCGTGGTACTTGGACTATGGATAGGACGACATGATGCATGCTTTAATTATAATTGTACATATTGACTATGACTTGCGTTGATAGTTAGAGGTCATGATCTTGCATGTCTTGATTGAGACGTGAGGTTACATTGAGTGCGGAGAGTCTTTATCGTGCTCTGGGCGTATTTTACTATTACTATTTATGTGTATTAGGCTTTAGGTTCCTTATGCGAAATCTAAAGTATTATATTTATATATATCCATCTTCCTCCTGGTTCCCCCATACGGAGCCTTGAGTGTACTATTAGCGTACGAAAGTGTCCATTGGGATCTTTCGTGAGTACCAGCCCGGGATACGATACCATACTCTCATTTGCATATCACATAGTTAATTTTTGTAGCTTCCCCTTTTATTCTCCCATTATACTGTTCACTATTGGCTTGAGTGTTTATTGTACCTTGCTATGTCCCCTGAGGACTTGGATATGGATTATGTCCCCAGGTATTGATGAGGATTTTTATCCTGAGGTTTACGGGTCAGGAGCTGATATCGGAGCAGTACCAGCAACCGAGGACGAGGTCGTACCGAAGGACTTCTTTTGATTTCTCAGATTATCTTTATGTATGATACCTTGTGATTCTTAGTTGTGGATTTGGATATTTTCTTTTTCATTATTTTGATACGGGTTGTTCCCCGTAATATTTATTTATTATATTATGATATATAGTTTCATTTATGGTATTGATGTTTGAGACTGGTTTATCATATTGCCTCTTATTTATGACTTGGTGGATGAGATTAGATACATAGACTATGACATGTATATTGTAGACCATTTTTAGTTATGATACAGCTTAAGTGCACTCTAAATGGTCCATTAAATTGGGTTTGCCTATTAGAGTTGTGCTGCTGGTCGTTGCCACGTGGCTAGTCCCTCGGTATTTTGGGACTAGGGCGTGACATTATTTTTGTTGTGGCCCATGCAGGTCTACGAATATATTGCTTTGGTTTCAACTAAGGAACTGAGCAAGCCTGCGATTAGGATAGAGTTATAGGATCTTATCTACATGTTGACCCGTTCTTGACCTCTATATCGAATTCAAATTTAATCTCTTGACTTGCATCATGCTTGATTTATTTGTGTGGTCCTCATAATTACTTATGTGCAGAGTAATAGATCCACGAGCCAGCGATGAGACTCCCACGGGTACACCACCAGGTGCTGAGGTAATACCAGGGGGTGGAGACCCATCCACTCTACAAAGCAACCTTGCAGATCAGCCCGCTTCAAGGTTCCGGAGAGATGATATTCCACCACCACCGTGATTCAATTCCCCGATACCACCGCTACCAGCTTTTCTGCCAGGGAAACTATGGACGAACATCAGTTATTCCAGGTGTTCTATGCAATGATGCAAGCCCAACAATAAATTCAGCAAGAGGCCCAGCAACGCCAGACAGAGAACTTGAGGGAGAGTATAATGACAACACTAGAGTGGGTAACACCACCAGTTAGACAATAATCGACGGGATCCATCTCGAACTTTTGCCAACTGAAGCCACGTACCTTTTCGGGCAAGGAGGAGCCCACTGAAGTTCATGAGTGGTTAACTAACACCCAACACTAATTGGAAGCAACTGAGCTTCCGAGGGAGTGCTAGATGACTGCCGTCAGGATGCAGCTGACGGACAACGCACATAATTGGTGGCTCTCTAAAGAGAAACGACTTGGGCCAGACCGAGTTACTTGGGAGGAGTTCTCTAGACTCTTCCAGGAGATGTACATTCCATCTATTGCTCGAGCGGAGCTTCAAGAAATGTTCAGTCGCCTCACCCAAGAAAATATGACAATAGAAGAGTACAATGCGGAGTTCATACGGTTAAGCCGCTTCGCCCTTACGTTGACCCCGACAAAAGAATAAAAGGTGGAGAAATTCTTTAACGGACTGAGGTTTGAGTTACAGAGACAGATTGGTTGCATTGCACCACTTCTTATACGGACGTCCTTGCTGCAGCTCGACGCATGGAACGCATCCACATGAGGGAGTCCAGCCTGAAGGGCCCATATATAGCCCCAGCTCGAGTATTGCAGGGAGGTCAAGTGAAGCGACCTTCGATGCCTCAACTACAGCGAGCAGCCCAGAATACCCCTACTTGTAACTACTGTGGCAAGGCAGGACATCTTGTAAAGGATTATAGACGCAAGTTGGGACTATGTCTAGTTTATGGATCCAGCCAACATACAGCCAGAGATTGCCCTGCGCGTCAAGGTTGAGCGACAACAAAATATAGAACCGCTTTATCAGCACCGAGGCAGGTCCAGAAGCCACAAAGACCAGCATATCCAGCACCAAGAGAACCGTAGACGGGAATAGGAGGAGCCAGACCACCAGCTACGAGAGGATATCAGTCGAGGCTACCCTTGGCACCACAGATAGCACTTTTTCAGCAAGTACAGCAGCATAGAGCACCAGCTCAGGGACGAGGTCAGGCATTTGCCATGAATATTGAGGAGGCAAAGACTATATGAGAGGTCATTGCAGGTACCATACTAGTTGCTTCATTACCTGCTATAGTATTTTTTGATTCAGCATCGTCTCATTCATTTATAGCTACAAGTTTTATAGCCACCCATAGAGTAGCTACCTCACCCCTCCCGAAGACCATGAGGATTCTTATGGGAGGCGGTATCATCCCCGTTAGTGACACTTATAGATCTTGCTCGGTAGTAGTTTGTGGTCATGAGATGCGAGCTCAATTCTTAATTTTCTCCATGCCAGACTATGATGTTGTACTTGGTATGGACTGGCTGAGTCAGTACCATGCAACTTTAGACTGCCGACGTGGATGTGTTATCTTTAGACCGCCAGGACATCCGAAGTTTGAGTTTTTTCAAGGAGCCAGAGAGCATGGTGTCCAGCCTACTTTTAAGGCACACACTGCAGAAGGGGAGCCAGAATACCTGAAAGTTATATCAGAGTTTGTGGATGTATTTTCCGACGACCTTTCGGGCTTACCACCTGATCAAAAAATAGAATTCACTATAGAATTGACTCCAGGAGCAGATCCCATTACCTCATCTGTGTACCGGTTAGCACCAAAAGAATTAGTAGAACTGAAGATACATGTTGATGATCTTTTAGAGAAGGAATTTATTTGAGCCAGTGCGTCACCTTGGGGTGCACCTATCCTGTTTGCCAAAAAAGGATGGGACGATATGCTTGTACATTGATTACAGAGCACTGAATGCTGTAACAATCAAGAATAGGTATCCTTTACTGCACATTGATGATCTGTTCGATCAATTAAGTGGTGCTTGTGTATCCTTAAAAATTGATCTCAGATCCGGCTATCATCAGATCAAGCTGCGGAAGGAAGATATACCAAAGACAACCTTCAGGACCAAGTACGGCCATTATGAGTTCTTAGTTATGCCATTTGGTTTAACCAACGCATTAGCTGTATTTATGAGCTTAACGAATAAGGTTTTCCACTAGTACTTGGACAAGTTCATCGTCGTATTTATATATGACATCTTGGTATTGTAAAACCCCTATTTTTAAAAAAAATTGTATTTATTATTTTTTATTAATTAATAATTTAATTATGGTAATTAGGGCTAAATAGGAGAAATATATTTTTAATAATTTTTATTTTAGGTGTTCGGGCACTTAGATGACTTGTGGGACCATCAGGAATTTTTCGGAATTTATTCCATGTAGGAGACCCCTTGAGCAGCTGCTAGCCCAACGGTGTGCAATACCCTAATATATAAATTTTCTTATGTGTGAATATATATATATATATATATATATATATATACAAATATATATGTATATATATATATATTTAAAGAAAGAAAGGAAAAGAAAAGAATTTATTAGTATAATAATAATAATAATAATAATAATAATAATAATATAATAGTAATACTAATAAAGTTACTTTGCATACTAAGCTACTTGCTGCAAAGCAATTTTGGCATTGCCTTACCTACAGCCAACGTGCAATTGACAACCTCTTTTGGCCGAAGGCAATCAGCGGACCCCGCCCCTTAAGTCCTTCAGCGGCTTCACCCGCGGAAACAATCCGCTCTATAACTCTCTCTTTCCCTAATATATATATATATATATATATATATATATATATATAGTTATATCCCAAAAAAAAAACCCTAACCTAAATTTTCAGACCTTCCCTTCCCATCTAGAGCCGTCACCGCAGCTAGAGAAGCCCCGCCAAGCCATCCAACCATCCCGACGACGCCGACCTCGCATCCTGCAGAATCCCACTCGAAGCACCTTCGCTTCGGAGTGATTTTCCGTCGACTCGCTCAACCAAACGCTGTTCCGTTTTCATAGGTATGATCATCCCTTAACCCTCTCCAATATTTGTTTTATAGTCAACCTCGGAAAACGTGTGCCCCTAGGTGAAAAATAGCGCCCAAGTTGGCCCGGACTTACCCAATTCTGAAATCGCAGAATTCCAGAATGACCACCCATAATGTCGAGTTCGTATCTCCCACCACAGAGATCCGAATTCGATGATTCTTTTTGATACCTGTAGATTGCATGACCTAGTTTATTTTCTGTTAAATAATCCTATGCTATTAGTTGCTGTGGACAAAATTATATTCGTCACAAAACCGCGCGAACCCACTTTTTTCGGTTTTCCAAAAGTTGGAGATCGGAGCGCGCCCCGCCAAACGGGACCGCCCCGCCGTGTGCCAAGTGTACCGAATGGTGCACACAGCATAATCGGACACGTGAAAAATTCGTGGGGACTGATTCGGACGCGTGTGCGCGCCGGAATCAGGCCGTATCCGCGGACACATCCCGTGTCGCAACTTTTGTGGAACTCGCGCGTATTTTGTGCACGCTTGTCAGATTGCGACGAAACTTGCGCCACTGGACTCGTGATAACGTGCTGGTCCTGTGATCCAATTTTTACGCATTTCTGAGACGGTTGACCAGATCGCCAATTGGCGGACCCTACAGTTGACTTTTTGGACCAAATTGTGTTCGGCCCATCGGAATCCACATTTGGACATACCGTTGGGTTCGTATTGACATTTAGGGTTGTTTGACCTATAGTTTATCCCATTTAGAGACTGTTACCCTTTGCACGCTTTTCGGTGCAAAGTGGGCCACATATGGACCCCACTTTTACCCGAAATTACTGTTTTGCCCCTGTGTCCAAATTGGACGAAAGGGAAGTACTTTTTAGCTATTTTGCTTATTTTGGGAACGTTGGTGATGTTTATTTCAGCATCCGGAGACGTTCATTCTGAGGCCGTAGCTTCTGGCTCTTGGTGTTGACATTGGGACACTACATTTTGCAGCTTTCTTGCCAGGCAAGATACCTTGCCAAATTGTTTACAGTACTTTTACATGCTATTTATATTTCTGTATATTCATTTCATTTCTGTATATTCCTTGCATGTGTAGTTCTCTTTCAGTCATTACTATATATTAGATATGTTGACACTCACTTGACACCTAGTATCATGAGAGGACAATCATTAGGCGTATGGGCTTTTGACCACTCTGGTAAACCGTAGTATATAGTTTGCACTACGGGCGTGTGTGTCCGCTGGTCGCTACCCCCGCGGTATATCGATTTCTGGAGTCTCGCTGGTCGCTACCCCCGCGGTATGTCGATTTCTGATGTCCATTGACGTGTGTGTGAGTTGTGAGGTAGATCGAGTAGCCTACCCTTGCCCATACGTCGAAAAGTTGTCCTCATTTGCATTCATATAGATTGTCTTGTACAGCGTACTTATTTAATTTCAAGTTATATGCATGTTTACTGTATTCAAGTTGGCTCGTATTTTCTGTATCTTGTTACGTCCCTCTGAGGACCTGGTCCGCTGCCAGGTGTATCTGCTCTTGAGTATTTGCAAGAGTACGGGCCTGGACCTGACGCATTCCTTTCTGTCGAGGAGGTCTTACCTTCTGAGCATCTTTGATTATCTGACGATGGATTCTTTTAGCTGATACACTTCTGTCTTCACATTATTTTATATTGGAGATTTTATACTCCTTTCTCATTTTAGTTTTGGATATAGTCATTGGTAGTGGATTTGTCTCCACCCACTATTATTTTGAATATTTCAGACTCCTTATTCTAGCTTAGTATTTCTTTTCTATGACTTGTTGTGTGGATGAGATTAGCATATCTGTGACTTGTGACATTATATATACCACATGTGAGTTTATATTCATATTACAGCGTACGTATGGGTTATGGTTTCCATATATTGGAGTTGCCATATCCATACGGCTGGCATGCTTACGTGTTCCTAGTCCTACGTTTTGGGACTGGGGCGTGACAGGTATACTCCAAAAACTACGAAGAACACGAGGAGCATCTTAGAATCATGTTGGAGACGCTAAGGCATGAGAGGTTGTACGCCAAGCTCAGCAAATGTGAATTATGTCTGGACAGAGTAACTTTTCTTGGACACATAATTTCAGGGGAAGGACTTTCAGTTGATCCAGAGAAGGTTGCTACAATTGAGACATGGCCTACACCTACATCAGTTGCAGAGGTTAGGAGTTTTCTCGGACTTGTCGGATATTATCGAAGATTCGTGCAGAACTTCTCAAGGATTGCAGAGCCTATGATACGATTGACGCGTAAGGACCATGAGTTTGTTTGGACAGAGGAGTGTCAGAAGGCCTTTGAAGAGTTGAAGAAGCGGTTAACGACTGCACCGATCTTGACCCTTCCTTCAGGATCGGGTGGATTTGTAGTATATAGTGATGCATCAGGAAGTGGATTAGGATGTGTTTTGATGCAACATGATAAAGTTATCCCTTATGCATCGAGACAGTTGAAGATGCATGAGAAGAATTATCCTACGCATGATCTTGAACTAGCTGCAGTAATTTTTACATTGAAGATATGGAGGCACTATCTTTATGGAGAGCGAGTGGAGATTTTTACTGATTACAAGAGTCTAAAGTATGTCTACACTCAGAAGGAGCTCAACTTGAGGCAGAGGCGATGGTTAGAGTTGATGGTTGATTATGATATAGATTTGCAGTACCATTCGGACAAGGCAAACGTCGTAGCAGATGCACTCAGCAGGAAGCCCACGACTTATTTCTTGATGATGCAACCCCAGCTATTAGAGGACCTTCAGAAGCTTGGGATAGAGGTTATTCTGCCAGGACAAGGAAGACAGTTGGCTAACCTTGAGGTTCAATCTTTATTAGTTGAGAGGATCAAGGAAGCTTTGCCGACAGATGCTAGATTTCGGAGACTTAGAGAAAGGACGGAAGCCGGTATGCAGACGGGACTTCGGATCCATGAGGACGGAACACTGAGGTATATAAATTTCCTATATGTACCGAATGGATATTTGAGACAGGAGTTGATGAAGGAGGCACATAGCTCTATTTACTCTATTCATCCGGGAGGTACAAAGATGTACCAAGATTTGAGGCAGTATTACTGGTGGCATGGAATGAAAAGAGAGATTGTGCGGTTTATGGCAAAATGTTTGGTCTGTCAACAAGTTAAGGCCGAGTATCAAAGGACCGCGGGTATGTTACATCCACTTCCCTTCCCTGAATGGCAGTGGGAGCATATCACTATGGATTTTGTTACAGGATTTCCGAAGAGCCCTAGTGGGAAGGACGCAGTGTGGGTTATTGTGGACCATCTCATAAAGTCGGCACATTTCTTGCCGTTCAGATTCGGACAGTCCACAGAGATTCTAGCCGACATATATATGCGACAGATTATGAGGTTGCATGGAGTGCCAATTAGTATTGTATCGGATCGTGATTCTAGATTCACCGCCCACTTTTGGTGGAGTATGCAGGAGAGCTTAGGCACCAGACTCAAGTTCAGCACTACTTACCATCCGCAGACAGATGGCCAATCAGAGCGCATAATCCAGATCTTAGAGGATATGTTGTGATCCTGTATTCTAGATTTTGGAGGGTCTTGGGAAGACCACTTGCATCTGGTAGAGTTCTCCTACAATAATAGCTATCAAGCGAGCATCCAGATGATATCTTTTGAGGCATTGTACGGTAGAAAGTGCAGGTCTCCTATATGTTAGAGTGATATAGGTGAACGACAGATACTCGGTCCAGAGTTGGTGACACAGACAGTTGAGAAGGTAAAGAAAATCCAGAGCCATCTTTGTGCAGTCCGGGACAGGCAGAAGCATTGGACAGACACGCATCGACGACCTTTAGAGTTCAAGGAAGGTGAGCACGTATTTCGAAGGATCTCCCCAACTCGAGGCACCATTAGATTCAGAAATAAAGGCAAGTTGAGTCCAAGGTACATTGGTTCTTTTGATATCTTGGAGCGCATTGGTAAGGTGGCGTATCATCTTATATTTTCCCCATTTCTAAAGGGAGTGCATGATGTATTTCATGTCTTATAGCTGAGGAGGTACGTGGCCGACCCAAGCCCCGTAGTTGATCATTCTGATATTGCAGTAGGTTCGAGTTTGAGATATGAGGAGCAGCCCATGGGGATACTGGGTACTAGGGAGAAGATGCTGCGGGGTCAGACAATCAGACTGGTTTACGTAGCTTGGAAGCATCACTCTCTAGGTGAATCCACCTGGGAGCGAGAGGATATCGTACGACAGCATTATCCTCACTTATTCGAGGATGAAGGTATGGCCTCAGAACTACCATAGTTATTATGTCATTATAGCTTCATAGAGTAGCTTTATTCTTAATTGCGAGAACACAATTCTTTTAAGGTGGATATATTGTAAGCCTCCTCATATTTCAATAGGGTTATTTAGGTATATTTTTAATTTTTTTTATTTAATTTAAATAGATTAGAGTAGTAATTCCTAAATCCTTCTTTTAGATATAAGATCCTTTGCCATGACTTTGATATTTTGAGTAATGCACGACCTTTTTACTTGCAAAAAAAATTATAATAATAATTTTAATTGAGTCTAATGTAGTTGGAACATGGATGTTGCATTTATTGGATCTCTTCCATGCTCCAAAAATATTAAAGAACATCAAGAATTACGGTTACCGTAAAATTGTCTCCTTTTGACTAGAACTTGACCCTAACCCAACCCAAACACATGTAGGTATGTAGTGCACCCCAATTATTCCCATGTAAATATATTATATATATATATATATAATATTTTAATTTATTTATTTCTATTTATAGAAGTTCTAACTATAGAAAGTTGTATAGGTAGAAACCTAGTTGGCAAATAACTACCTAACCACTTCCCTAACCAACCCAACAACCAAACCTTATTCAATCCTAAACATAACAACCAACCCCACCCTCCTATTTTTGGCCAAGATCAACCCCCCCTTGGCTGAACCCCCCTAGCAATAGGATAACCCCCTCCTTTATTTAAATCTATTTAAAAATGCCCTATATATATCAACTTACCAACAAACCCTAACCCTAACCATATCAAAACCCCTCCCTCATAGTTGGCCGCCCTTTTTCCCTCTCCCCCATGCGTGGAACAGCCCCCCCCCCCTTGCCTCTCTCACCCTCACAACATCATCTCCTTCACAAAAAAGAATAGGAGGAGAAATTCTTGGATAAGAAGAAACCCATCTTCAAATCCTCCAACGGTTTCGGTAAATCTTAAACCCTTCTTTCTCAAATCTATGGCATGATACTTTTAGGTTAAGTTAATTTACTGAATTAGAACCCCTATTTTTCCATCTTGTTCTTATATTAGAAAATATATATTTTTCGTGAAAGTTTGGTGATGATTTGCTTGTCGATAGAACGAGTTAAAGACTTTTTGATACGATTATTTGAGAAAATCTTATTAATTATTAAAAATGAATTAATTAGCATTTAATTCCTGGAAAATAATTATTTTAAATTAATTCTCTGATATTTTAATGTCAAATCTGAACCTATAACTAAGGACCACTAGCCTAGGTTTTCGGGTGACTATATGATATTTTGTTGCTAGTAAATAGAGAAATTTTTGGATGAAATAAATATGTAATTATTTTCTGAGATTAGAAAAGCATATAATATGACATAAAATTATTTTTAATAGATATAAACTATAATAATGGATTGGCTATGTCTCGAACAAGTTTCGGACAAAACTAGTCAACATAAAGTTACCAAAATCTTAAAATATATTATTTTTGTCAAATCTGGAATTTATTTCTATAAATTAATATAAATCATGTTTAATTCTGGAATATATGAATTATTATAATTTATTTCCATGTCCTTTAATTGGGGACTTAAACTTTAACTTTGGAAGTCAAACACCAAGAAACAAGGTCCCGATACCCTGTAAAAGTAAGCAAAATTGTTAGAAATAATAACGGGCTTGGTTTTGTATGGCATTGAAAAAATTATATAATTTAGTTATAATTACAAGAAATCATGTTTGGACCCTTAATTAATTAATTAATTAATTAATTTATAGGTCAATTGAATTCCGAAGGAGTGGACGCGGGATCATCTTTACCACCATTGACTGCAGAACCAGGCAAGTGTATATTGCCAGGATGTTTACAGTTATACATTATTTATTTGATATGAATGCATTAGATATTATAATTGTGTGGCTTGGTTATTGTACTTGTGAGCCTAGGGCCGTTATATGATACTTTGTGTCCGGACAAGGTTCGGGTACCGACATCCCCTACGGAGTCGAGTATCGTAGTTAGAGAGTCATTCTTCTGAACCCATGTTTTGTGTATATGATATTTGCACATCCGACCATAGGATAATGGACACGATATTCATGTGGCAGAGTCTTTCTCAACTTGATCGTGGTACTTGGACTCTGGATAGGACTACATGATGCATGCTTTAATTATAATTGTACATATTGACTATGACTTGCATTGATAGTTAGAGGTCATGATCTTGCGTGTCTTAATTGAGACGTGAGGTTACATTGGGTGGGGAGAGTCTTCATCGTGCTCTGGGCGTATTTTACTATTACTATTTATGTGTATTAGGCTTTAGGTTCCCTCTGTAAAATCTAAAGTATTATATTTATATATATCCATCTTCCTCCTGGTTACCCCACACGGAGCCTTGAGTGTACTATTAGCATACGAAAGTGTCCATTGGGATCTTTCGTGAGTACCAGCCCGGGGTACGATACCATACTCTCATTTGCATATCACATAGTTGATTTTTGTAGCTTCCCCTTTTATTCTCCCATTATACTGTTCACTATTGGCTTGAGTGTTTATTGTACCTTGTTATGTTCCCTGAGGACCTGGATATGGATTATGTCCCCAGGTATTGACGAAGAGTTTTATCCCGAGGTTTACGGGTCAGGTGCTGATATCGGAGCAGTACCAGCAGCCGAGGACAAGGTTGTACTGGAGGACTTCTCTTGATTTCTCAGATTATCTTTATATATGATACCTTGTGATTCTTAGTTGTGGATTTGGATATTTTCTCTCTTATTATTTTGATACGGGTTGTTCCCTGTAATATTTATTTATTATATTATGAGAGACAGTTTCATTTATGGTATTGATGTTTGAGACTGGTTTATCATATTTCCTCTAGTTTATGACTTGGTGGATGAGATTAGATACATAGACTATGACATGTATATTGTAGACCATTTTTAGTTGTGATACAACTTAAGTGCACTCTAAAGGGTCCATTAAATTGGGTTTGTCCATTGGAGTTGTGTTGCTGACCGTTGCCACGTGGCTAGTCCCTCGGTATTTGGGACTAGGGCGTGACACTTATGGACACTTCGACCGTATGGCGTTGTGGCCGCATGCAAGCTCTCGTATGGCCTTGGTCTTATGGACACTTCGGCCGTATGGCATTGTTGCCGCATACAAACTCTCGTCTAGCCTTGGTCGAATGGACACTTTGGCCACATTGTAGAAGCATAAAAAGTGAACCTCTTGAAGATGGCGCAGTTTTCTACAAATAAACTTAGTAGGAAAAAAATGGCGCACTTTCGCTCGGTTTCAAAGGATATCACACTTTCAAGCTGCTTTCGTCAACAAAGACAGGCACACAAATCATGTGTCTGCTTTTCCTCCAAACATTAAATGCAACGAATCTGACAACTAAACAGCAGTTGAGGAGTCAGAAGTCATCATTACAGCTGAACTGCAGCACGCAGACCCAGGTTATCATTTAGCGACCCATCCGCTGTGCCCACTACATCAGAAGTGCGCCGTTATGCCAACTTCATCAAAAGTGCGTCGTTGTGTCAACTTCATCATAAGTGTGTCGATGTGCCAACTTCTACAAAAGTGCATAATTACGGCCAGCTTCTACAAAAGTGCATCATCATGGCTACTTCTTCAAAAGAGCGCTTGTATAAACAATATTTTCAAAAGTGCGCCAATCCCCAGACCACTTCTAAAGTGCGCCTACGATCCTAACTGACAAAGAGAAGTTACAATTATATATCCTATATGCCATGTTCTTCGTGAAACGTGTATAAATAATTATCCCATGACCTATGCTTTTCTCATATAGGAAGCCACGTGTCAAGCAAACAACAAGTTGTGCATCCACTCACTAGATCGTGGGATGTCATCCCATCAAAAGTGCACGCACAGTGCGGATTATCCAAAGTACGCACACACTATCATAACTGCTCTAAAATCCTATAAATATAGGATCATTGTGTACGTTACAGAGGGAAATTTTTTAAGGCTTTGAAATTCATGAACAGAAGGAGAAAAATAGAAGCTTGCCGTGCCGTTGTTGCCAAAGCTTTCTTATTGCCCAACTCTTCAAGTTTTTTACAATATCTTCGTATTTCTTCATCGTCGTGTGGTCCAAGGAGTAAAGTGATCACCCGCAGATCAGATCTTTGTAATTATACTTTCCCAGAATCAATTGTACTTAGATTCCTGTTTAGGATCTCTTGTACTCTTTTTTCTTTTTAATAGTTTGTAATACAAAGTTTCATTTAAACTTTGTTTATCGCAAACAAGATGGCGACACTGCTGGGGACGAATTTCTCCTTTGATGAGAAGGTGATAGCTTAACTCTACGCTACATCGGTCGGTTCGATGCAAAAGACTTTGTTTGTGAAGTTCGACTAACAAGCATACGAAAAAATACTTCATTCTGGGGGTATTGCTAACCCCTCATCCGCACTCAAGTTGGAAAAAACCCATAAAGTGTGGGTGCCCAAGCTTTGTCATACATATCCCGAAATTGCTGCCAATAAGGAAAAAATTATTATGATTGACGAGAACTACCTGGTCAATTCTGTTAACCAAACTCAGGTCGATGACTTGGTGGAAAACTCCCTTGCGTTAAACAAGGAATACAAATCGCGCAACTCGCGTAATATCAAGCAAAGGGTGATCCACACCCAAGCTTCTGAGCCCGCACATATTCGTTGTAATATACGGGGCAAGAAAGTCATAGACACCGCTGTCCAAACCAATCTCTCTACAGGCACACACTTCAAAGAGAGAAAATTTTCTCCAGAATTTACGCCAACAGAAGAAAAACTATAGGCGCACAAATAAAGTGTTAGTCAGGGAGAATTATTCTCCTAAAATTATGATTACGCATACAGTGGAGGAAAAATTATGTGCCACTCGTCAAAAGCCTACTATTAGTGCGTCATGCCAAGACCTTCGTGCAAAATCAAATGTACGTAGGCAAACTGCGCCAACTCTGCCTACACCGCAGAAAGTGCGCCAAGTAGGATCAACATCTTCACAATATGCTAATTGTGCACATGTACATAAGAGGACTACTGGGAAAAAGTTTCTCTCATCCCTGAAGGACAAAAGCTCGAAAGGTGACGAATCATTCGCTAATCAAGCCAACATCTCAGTCTACACACAGGGGACCAAAAATATTCATAGAAGATTCAATGTATCTCATGTAAAAAGGCAGAGTCTGCCCTCTTCCTTCTCTTCTCCTCCCTCTTTCAATTTATATGAGCTTATTGTACAAAAGCGTAAAGAGAGAGTACCTTCTAACTTTACAACGGTGTTTCTTATTGAACATCATTGCAATTATTATAGAGTTGTAATCAAATATTGTTGTGCATCAGCAAAATGGTCTGTTTGACCGATTGACCTATACTATGTCTCTTAAACCTCGACATACAAAGCAAGTTGACAACCAGGAGTATGATGATGATGAACCGCTCCTTGCTCTAGCATACATGGTTTCGTATCTTTCCTGTGGTGGGAGACAATCAAGGTAAAGTTCTTCAAGAACACACAGCCAGAAGAAGTTTAACCAACTTGTCGAATCCATTGAAGGAGTATACCAAAATACCCATTCTCGGAGACGGAGCTTGTTCTTCATAGGAATCTCCATTCCTCAGAATCCGAGGCTAGGGGTAGCAATCTGTCACGACCCGCACCAGGAAATTCGGGCACGAGTACGTGGGTACGTCCAGCCTACGCCGCAGAGTCGGCGGTAGTACGCTGTCTAGGTCAAATCCATATTTACTAAACTAGCTCATTCACAAATAACATAGGCAAGATAATAATGAGAACAGAAACTTAAGATTACAACTGAAATAAATACGACCACAGATTCAAATATTTTAGTACAGCAATTCAGAATGAAATCGGGGACAAACCCGATTAATAAGATAAGAAACAGAAATAAAGGTAGCTACTACTAGCTACTCTGCAGCAAGGGTCTCCTGGGTGGGTTCTGGCTCCTCATAGGTATCATCAGTACCCTCATAGGGACCATAATAAGTAGGGACAAGGTCCTCATCATCGCCTAAATCAACAAATCCAGTCAGGAAAGGAGCAAAGTACACAGTGCACAACAAGGTTAAACTAAATATTTATGACAATTAAATATTGAATATCATGTTAAGAAACTGCATAACAGAATATCATTATCTCAGAGTTAAAGCTGTAAGCAGGAATATGAGAAAGCAGAAATAAATGAAACAGGAAATGAAACTACAACAGTCAGTAAGATATATAATATGACCAAAAACTATCTGTGTGAACCTGTGTTTGTTTTAGAATACATAGTTGGCATGTAGGGGTTTATAAGGCTAATCCGGCCGTCATAAACGGCTATTAAACAGGGAAAATCGAGATCCGACTGAGGTACAGTCGCGTACCAACAGCTATTAAACATGGCAAGGGGAAGGGTAAACTACATGCCTTCTAGTATTCTCCCACCCGACATGAAAAACAAGACAGGAACTTCAATATTCAAGACATAAAAATCCAGCATTTCTAACACTAGGTGTAATCATCAAGGGTACTAGTAAAGCAGGGAATTAATTATCACAATATAAAGATTTAACTTGAAGTGCAGGTACTTGCCTGATGTTTGGATCTGATTAATATTGGTTCTTGGGGAAATTCCAGAGATGAGTCCAAAAGCTAAAATAGACAATACCATCACGCTCAGACGATGTCAAATAGCTAGAAACTCCTGTCCTTGGGTCCAATTTGGAGACAAGGGCAAAAACGGCAGTTTCGGGTCAAAACGGGGTCCGCCGGTGGGCCCGCTTTGCACCGAAAAATGTGTCCGGGTCAAAAGTCTCCAAATTTACCAAACTTAGGGTCAACAGGTCAGGAACGCTGATACGAACCCAACGGAACTTCCAGATTTGGATTCCGATGAGCCGAACACAAAATTGCCCGTCGAGCGGGGCCTGTGGGGCCCACGACACGCGATTTCGTCAACGTCCTCAGAATCGAATCAAACTTGACCCACAGGACCAGCGTATCGCTACGAGTCCGATGGCGCAAGTTTCGTCTCGATCTGACGAGTGTACAAGGAGTTAGGGCGAATTGCAGAAAAGTCAGATACGGGGCGATGTCCGCGGATACGCGTTGATTCCGGTGTGCACGCACACCCGAATCAGCTTCCACAAAATCTCACACGTCCGTATCGACGACGCGCACGTGTCTGTGAAGACCGCACGCGACCAAGTCGTCCCGTTTGGCGGGGCGCACTCAGTTCCGGGGTAAAACAGGGTCTGGTGTTTCCTGTTTTTGGATCGCGGTGTACGATCACCACAGGACGCGATGCCCCGAACAGTTTGTTCGGCCACCGAGAGGGTCTTACAGGCTTCCCAAGCAATTTACGAAATTGAAAACGGAGCTACGAACAAAAAGTTACACGCACCTGAAGGGGACCCGAAAATCAGGGTCGAGCCGTGTCCGACACGTGTCCGACACGACACTGTTACTGTGTCCACTGCACAGTAAAGGGGGCTAGGGTTTACTGTGTCCGACTCCTGTGTCGGTGTCCGCCGGAGGGGTGCCGGAGAGGGCCGGGGGAGGTTCGCCGGCTGTTGGGGTCGACGGTGCGGAGGCGCTGGCCGGTCGGCGGAGCTCTGGGAGGCGGCGGCGGCGTTCTGGGAAGAAGAAGAAGGAGGAGAGGGGAGAAGGAGGGGGCGCTGGCTGGGTGGTCGAGGGCGGTCGGGTCCGGCGAGGGGAGAGGGAGGAGGAGCTGCAGCAGAGGGAGGCCGAGCACGGCGAGGCGGAGCGGAGAGTTAGGGTTAGGGTTAGGTGGAGGAGGAGGAAGAAGAGGCGGTTTTAAAGGGGGAGCGGGCGGTTAGGTCAGCCGGGAAGGGCGGAGCGGAGAGGGCGACGTGGGGGCGAGGGCGCGGAACGCGCGGTGCTGCGCGTGACGGCCGGCGCTGGACGCGGGGTCGTGGGGAGGCCGGGTTAGGCGGGTCGGGCGGCTCGCGGGTCGGGTCTGTCTGACCCGACCCGACCCGGTAGCGGGTTGGGGCTGGGCCGGGTTAGCGGCTGGGCTGCTGGGCTCGGCCCACTGGGCCGGGCCGGGCCCAAAGAAAAGAAAAAATAAAAAAATAAAATAAAATAAGTAATAATAAATATAATAATAATAATAAAAATAGTTTTAATTTAATTAATTAAAATTAGTTTTTAGGCATTTAAAAATAGGTCTGAGGCCCAGAAAAATCCAGAAAAATTACACTAAGTCCAGTTTTCTATTTTACACCCAAAAATATTATTTTCATGATATTTTAATATTATTTATTAACAATTAAAAAATCATTTAATTATTAAGAGCCTTGATTTTAATTTCAAAAAATTCCTAGAAAATTCCAGAAAATTGGGAGAAATCCAAGATTTAATAATTTTGAAAATTCAGGGGGTTTACAACCTACCCAACTTACAAAAATTTTGTCCTCGAAATTTAAGAATAACAAAGGCACGAAAGGAAAGGCCGAGAAATAAAATATACCTCAGGGTTCAAAAAGATAGGGGTATCGCTCTCTAATCTCGTCTTCTCGCTCCCAGGTGGATTCGCCGGGAGAATGGTGCTTCCAAGCTACGCAAACCAGGGAAATGACCTGGTTCCGTAGAACTTTCTCCGATCGATCCAGTATCTCCACGGGTTGCTCTTGGTAAGTCAGACTTGGGCCTACTTAGAGCTCTGAGTGATCCAAAATGTGGCTGGGGTCTGACACGTACTTTCTCAGCTGCGACATGTGGAAGACGTTATGGACTCCATCCAGAGAGGGTGGCAATGCCAGTCGGTATGCCACTTCTCCAATTTTCTCCTGAATGCCAAAAGGTCCAATAAATCTCGGGCTGAGTTTTCCACTCCTTCCGAACCTAATGGTGCCACGTGTCGGGGAAATCTTTAAGAATACCAGCTCTCCAACCTTTAACAAAGTCATAATCAAGTCTTAGTTCCATAATCAAAATATTTAAATTGACTTGAATTTTATAAATTTAATTACCTCAAATTCCAAGGGCCTTCGGTGGCTATTTGCCCAATGTCGTTGCCTGTCGTGAGCCACTCGAAGTCTGTCCCTTATTTGCTTTACCTTCTCAGCTGAATCGATCACCATCTCTGGTCCCAGCAGGGCTCTTTCTCCAACGTCGTCCCATGATAGCGGGGTACGACATCTTCGTCCATACAGAGCTTCAAATGGAGTCATCTCAATACTTGCCTGGTAACTGTTATTATAAGAGAACTCCACAAGATGTAGATAGTCTTCCCAGGATCCTCCAAAATCTAGAACACATGTACGGAGCATATCTTCAAGTGTCTGGATTGTACGTTCCGATTGTCCATCGGTTTAGGGATGATAAGCTGTGCTGAATTTGAGTTGAGTCCCCAAGCTGGCTTGTAAGCTCTTCCAGAAGTGAGAGGTGAATCTTGAATCTCGGTCGGAGACAATACTTACTGGGACTCCATGCAGCCTGACAATGTGTCTGATATATAAATCTGCCAGCTTTTCTGTAGATAGCCCCAGAAAGGTAGAAAATGTGCAGACTTGGTCAGTCTATCTACTATCACCCAGATTGCATCCTTTCCACTAGGTGTCCTTGGAAGTCCGGAAACAAAATCCATTGTGATATGTTCCCACTTCCACTCCGGAATGGGTAGGGGTTGAAGCAATCCTCCAGGTCTTTGTCTTTCTGCCTTGACTTGTTGGCACACTAAATAACGAGATACGAACCTGGCTACTTCTCTTTTCATGCCATGCCACCAAACATGCGTCCTCAGGTCCTTGTACATCTTGTTGGCTCCTGAATGTATAGAGTATTGCGATCTGTGCGCCTCTTGCATAATTTCTTCTCTTATGTCTCCTTGAGGTACGCATAATCTATCGCCATGCCTCAGTGATCCATCTTCATGAATTTTGAAATCTTCCACTAATCCAGCTTGCACTTGACCTCGAAGGCTTCGCAGGCCTTCGTCTTGAAACTGAATCTCCTTGATCTTGTCTATTAAAGTAGACTGAATCTGCAAGTTCATCATTTGGCCTTCTTTTCCTGGGATGATTACTTCAATACCTAAACTTTCCAAGTCCTCTAGCAGGTGTCTGTCCATAGTCAAGTACATCGCCATAGGATATCTGCTTAGAGCATCAGCAACTACATTGGCCTTCCCAGGATGATATTGAAGGGTGATATCAAAGTCTTTCATTAGTTCCAGCCACCTTCTTTGCCTCATGTTCAGCTCTTTCTGAGTGAAAATATATTTTAGACTTTTATGGTCCGTAAATATTTCCACCCTTTCTCCATAAAGATAATGCTTCCATAGCTTAAGAGCAAAAATGACAGCTGCCAATTCTAAATCATGAGTTGGATAGTTCTTTTCATGAGGTCGAAGCTGTCTAGAGGCATATGCTATTACTTTCTTGTTCTGCTCCAAGACACAACCTAGACCTTTTCCAGAAGCATCACTATAAATAGCGAAACCTCCGGTTCCAGAAGGTAAGGTCAGAATAGGGGCAGTAGTCAGCCTTTTCTTCAATTCCTCAAAAGCATGCTGACATTCATCAGTCCAGGTGAACTCTTCATCCTTCCTTGTTAATTTTGTCATAGGCTCCGCAATTCTTGCAAAGTCCTTCACAAACTTCCGATAGTAGCCAGCTAGTCCCAGGAAACTTCTAATCTCTGCTACCGAGTCTGGAGTGGGCCAGGATTCTACTGCCGCTATCTTCTTAGGATCTACTGCTATTCCCTCTCCAGTCACAACATGTCCCAAGAATTCTACTTTGTCTAGGAAGAAAGCACATTTAGATAATTTCCCATAAAGTTTTTCCTTCCTCAAAGTCTCCAATGCTAATCTCAAATGTTCTTCATGTTCTTCGGGGGTCTTGGAGTAGATCAAAATATCATCAATAAAGACCACTACAAATTTGTCTAGATATTTCTGAAATACTTTGTTCATCAAGTTCATAAAAACTGCTGGTGCATTCGTCAACCCGAACGGCATTACTAAGAATTTGTAGTGTCCGTTCCGGGTATTGAAAGCAGTTTTAGGGATGTCTTCCTTCCTCACCCTTACTTGGAGGTATCCAGACCTCAAATCAATCTTTGAAAATATCTGAGCTCCACTCAACTGATCAAATAGGTCATCTATTGTAAGCCCCTGATTTTTCAAAATATTAAAATTAGAATTTTTCACAATTTTTTGGAATTTTCTGGGAATTTTCTGAAATTAAAAACAGGATTTTGAATTATTACATGATTTTTATTTGATAATAAATAATATTAAAATATTATGAAAATAATAATTTTGAGTGTAAAATGGAAAACTGGACTTAGGGTAATTTTTCTGGAATTTATCGGGCCCCGGACCTATTTTTAAATCACCTAAAACTATTTATTTAATTATTTAATTACTTAATTAATTATTTATATACTTAATTAACTGATTTACTATTTATTTTTATTTTCAGCCCGGCCCGGGCCATTGGGCCCAGACCCGGCCCAGACCCCGCCTTAGCGGGTCGGGTCGGATCCGCCTGCCCGAACCCGACCCGACCCGACCGCCTGAACCCGTCTCCCCCACGACGCCGTGCCCTCTTCTTCCGCCGTCCGCCGCGCCGCCCGCCGCGTCCTCCGGCCCGCTCCGCTCCGCTCCGCCCGGCCACCCCGCCACGTTTCCCCTCTCCCTCCGCCCTTCTCGGCTGACCAACCACCCATCTCCGCCCTATAAAACCCCCCCGGCCCCCGCTCTCCTCCGTCAGCTACCCCGACCACCACTCCGCCACCGCTGCCACTGCCGCCAGCCGCCTCGCGCGCCCAGCCAGCTCCGCCCAGCCTCTCCCCCATCCTCCTCTTCCCTCCACCGGCATCCAGCAGCCGTCGACCGCATCCTCAGCCGGCCACAGCAGCAGCGGGTAGCCGCAGAGCCGCCTCCGGCCGCCCCCGCGTCTTCTCCGCCTCCGTCCGGACCACCCCCCAGCGTGCCGCCACCTCGCCGAGCTGCCCCCGGCCGCCCAGCCGCCGTCTCCGCCGTCCCCGCCGGAGCTCGGCCAAACCCAAACCCTAATTCCCAAATTCCCCCCCCCCGTGTCCGACACAGGACACTGTGTCCTGTGTCGTGTCGGACACGTTTCAGACCCTGGTTTTCGGGTCCCCTTCAGGTGCGTGTAACTTTCGCCTCGTAGCTCTGTTTCTAATTTCGCAAATTGTGTTGTGAAGCCTGTATGACCCTCTCAGTGTCCGGACAAACTGTTCGGGGCATCGCGTCCTGTGGTGATCGCACACCGCGATCCAAAAACAGGAAAAACCAGACCCTGTTTCACCCCGAAACTGAGTATGCCCCGCCAAACGGGACGACTTGGTCGCGTGCGGTCTTCACAGATACGTGTGCATCGTCGATACAGACGTGTGAGTTTTCGTGGAAGCTGATTCGGGTGTGCGTGCACACCGGAATCAACGCGTATCCGCGGACATCGCCCCGTATCCGCCTTTTCTGCAATTTACCCTAACTTTGTGCACACTCGTCAGATCGAGACGAAACTTACGCCATCGGACTCGTAGCGATACGCTGGTCCTGTGGGTCAAGTTTGGTTCGATTCTGAGAACGTTGACGAAATCGCGTGTCGTGGGCCCCACAGGCCCCGCTCGACGGGCGATTTTGTGTTCGGCTCATCAGAATTCAAATCTGGAAGTTTCGTTGGGTTCATATCAGCGTTCCTGACCTGTTGACACTAAATTTGGTGAATTTGTAGACCTTTGACCCGGACACGTTTTTCGGTGCAAAGCGGGCCCAACGGCGGACCCCGTTTTGATCCGAAACTGCCGTTTTTGTCCTTGTCTCCAAATTGGACCCAAGGACAGGCGTTTCTAGCTATTTGACATCTTCTGAGCGTGATGGTAATGTTTATTTCAGTATTTGGACTCATCTCTGGATATTTCCCCGAAGAACAATTAATTGGATCCAAACAACAGGCAAGTACCTGCACTTCAAGTTTAATCTTTATATTGTGATAGTTAATTCCCTGCTTTACTTGTACCCTTGATGATTACACGTAGTGCTAGAATACTGGATTTCATGTCTTGGATACTGTATTTCATGTCTTGCTTTTCGTGTCGGGTGGGAGAATACTGAAAGGCATGTAGTTTACCCTGACCCTTGCCATGATTAATAGCTGTTGGTACACGACTGTCCATCAGCCGGATCTTGATTATTCCTGTTTAATAGCCGTCTATGACGGCCGGTTTAACCTTATAGACCCCTACATGCCAACTAGGTATTCTAAATACACAAGTTCACACACATAGTTTCTTGTCTGGTTACAGTTCCTATTGTCTGGTTGTAATTCATTTTCCTGTCACCTTGTTCCTGTTTTACTCATGTCCCTGTCTTACAGCAATTAACTCTTAGTTATTGTTACTATTTATTTATACATATCCTCAACATGATACCTGTCAGATCTTTTCTACTTGTCATAAATATTTAGTTTAATCTTTGTTGTGCACTGTGTACTTTGCTCCTTTCCTGACTGGATCTGTTGATTTAGGCGATGATGAGGATCTTGCCCCTACTTATTATGGTCCCTATGAGGGGACTGATGATACCTATGAGGAGCCAGAACCCACCCAGGAGACCCCTGCTGCTGAGTAGCTAGTAGTAGCTATCTTTCATTTATATTCTTATCTTATTTATCGGGTTTGTCCCCGATTTCAATATTGAATTCCTGTACTAAAACATTTGAATCTGCTGTCACATTTATTTTCAGTTGAAATCTTAAGTTTCATTCTCATTATTATCTTGCCTATGTTATTTGTGAATGAGCTAGTTAGCAAATAATGGATTGACCTAGACAGCGTACTACCGCCGACTCTGCGGCGTAGGCTGGACGTACCCACGCACTCGTGCCCGAATTTCCGGGTGCGGGTCGTGACACGTTTTTGTGGTGGCCCATACAGGTCCAATGATTAAATTGTTCGGTTTCAACTTAGGGACCGAACAGGCCTGAAATAAGATTGAGGATTTTAGGAAAAGCTCATCCACCTGATTGAATCGTTCTTGATATTCATATCGACTTCGAATTATTTTATTGACTTGCGTCCTGCCTTGATTCCTGTGCGCCTCTTATTGTTTATTTTGGATGCAGGAAAAATGGACCCACCAGCCAGCAACGAGGCTCATGCAGAAAAACCACAAGGCATTATGGGTACCCATGAAGACGATGTGGCTCCAGTTGGTAAAGGCTAATCATCACCGTGCAGTCAAGCAAGTCAACCTGCCTCAAGAATCCATCAAGATGACGTTCCACCCTCGACGCAGTCTACTCCACCGATACCTTCCTTTCCACTAGGACAGCCTATGGACGAACAACAAATGTTCCGAATGTTCTACGTGATGATGCAAGCCTATCAGAAGGTTCAACAAGAAGCTCAGCAAAACCAAGCGGAGAACTTCATCGACAGAATTAGCTCGGAGTCACGGAAGCCAAGCAGTTCAAATGCAATTACCTTCGACGAAGACGTTCTTACTGCAGCACGACCTGTGGAGTGCACCACAAGGATCGAGTACAGCCAGAAGCGGCCGTATACGTCAGCACCAGACCATGCACAACAGGAAAGAGCTGCAAAGCGACCACAGATGAATCCAACTCAAAGACAGAACCAACAAGCTCCTATTTGTGGCTTTTGTAGAAAACAAGGTCATATTTGGCGGAATTGTAGAAAGAGGCTAGGTGCCTGTCTATATTGTGGATCAGTAGCATATCAAGTGAAGGACTGTCCTGCTGCCCAAGGACGCACAGCTACACAAAAGATTCCAGTTCAGGCCAGGCCCCAGCAGCGCAGCGGAGGGCACCACCTTAAGGACACGGACCAGCTTCCGCGATGACCGTGGAGAACGCGCAGACTCTTGGAGTAGCCAATGCGCGTAAGTGATTGTAGCTGCCGTTTCTAGTTTAGCTCGTGCCTATTGGTTCGTGACCCCAGCCCCAACCTAGTAATTTTGAACTTGCTAATAACCTGGTATGCTTTTATATCTGATAACTGTAGAGTTGTAGAATCTTTTGTTATTGTGCTTATTGTAGGTTGTTTTGCGAACTTAAATAATTTGTACCTCCTTTCATCATCATCTAGCACACTTAATTTTGATGTACTTGACTTATGCTGCTATTCTATAGCCTAGTTTTGCAAGCTTACTCTTTATCGAGCTTGTTCATGACATATGTATTAGTGGGTCGACACACTAATACGATTGTCTATTCAGAATCAGTGCATTACGGTCTGATCAACCTTAGTGCATTTTGATTCGCACTTCGCAACGACTATTTTACGTGGATTGAGATACGTAGTGATTAGTAGACAAATATACTTGACCTAGACATGTCTAAAGCATATCACGTAGGTTACATAACTGTATTAATACGATCATGTGAATAGGAATTACCGAGATAGGATTCAATCCACAATCGCTTGACAATTCCCACCTGAATACTTTAAAACGCCTTGACCCCGATATTTCTTTTCTATCACCCCACCCTTGAACTCTTTATTATTGATCTTCGCCTTCCCTTATTTCGGAAAGACGAAATCTCGTGCTGGTATAAGTTAGTACATAGATAGTACTAGATATGCCACATAGGCCGATCACATACTTGAGGATTAACTTTCGTAATTGAGGACATATCATGATCGGCGTTGAAATTCGAGGATTGAATGACATAGGTAAACATATTAAGGAATATTTTTCTTAAGGTATATAGTCTTTTGTGATGAATGGGTAAACTCTAAGTTGGGTAGCAATGCATTTGTCAACTCGAGAGGAATGTCTTTTGGATTGTGACCGAGTAAGGTTAGATTGGAAGAAGCAAGCCATTTCTAATTCTAAAAATTTAGAGGGGTGACTAAGATGATTAATGAATTGATATCGAGGACCCAATAGTTGTATCTTAGGTACATGATAATGCAAGTAAAATCATCAATTTAAATTTAGAGGATAGAATTATAGAATTTCAGACTTGAACATTGGTGGACTACATTTAAATTATTTTTTCAATTTGGTGATTGATTTAAGGATTAAAATTTGAGGGTTGGACTACCTAGTTAGAATATTGAGGATGTGAATGGAATTTAAAAGGTTGGAGCATACAAATGGGAACACTGTTGGACTCGAATCACTTCTAGAGGAATTATGATAGTTAGAATAGTGAGGCAAGGTCATAAGTATGTGCAATCCTTGAAGATGTTATAAGGGCTTACTCTAAAATTTTTGCCTGTGGTTAATTTGAGAAAGTAAGAAGTGATAACCATAGGTTGAATTTTTGATTTGAACAGTAGTCACCTTAATCATGAAGTGATTGCAGTGGACATGATTAGGATTTAAATTATCGCAAGGAGATTGCGATTGATGTACATGAAGGATTAACAGATTATGGCTTAATTGTAAATTTTGAGGACGAAATTTTTATAAGTTGGGTAGATTGTAAGCCCCTGATTTTTCAAAATATTAAAATTAGGATTTTTCATAATTTTCTGGAATTTTTTGGGAATTTTCTGAAATTAAAAACAGGGTTTTGAATTATTACATGATTTTTATTTGATAATAAATAATATTAAAATATTATAAAAATAATATTTTTGAGTGTAAATGGAAAACTGGACTTAGGGTACTTTTACTGGAATTTATCGGGCCCCGGACCTATTTTTAAATCACCTAAAACTATTTATTTAATTATTTAATTACTTAATTAATTATTTATATACTTAATTAACTGATTTACTATTTATTTTTATTCTCAGCCCGGCCCGGCCCATTGGGCCCAGACCCGGCCCAGACCCCGCCTTAGCGGGTCAGGTCGGATCCGCCTGCCCGAACCCAACCCGACCCGACCGCCTGAACCCGTCTCCCCCACGACGCCGTGCCCTCTTCTTCCGCCGTCCGCCGCGCCGCCCGCCGCGTCCTCCGGCCCGCTCCGCTCCGCTCCGCTCCGCTCCGCTCCGCCCGGCCACCCCGCCACGTTTCCCCTCTCCCTCCGCCCTTCCCGGCTGACCAACCACCCATCTCCGCCCTATAAAACCCCCTCGGCCCCCGCTCTCCTCCGTCAGCCACCCCGACCACCACTCCGCCACCGCTGCCACTGCCGCCAGCCGCCTCGCGCGCCCAGCCAGCTCCGCCCAGCCTCTCCCCCGTCCTCCTCTTCCCTCCACCGGCATCCAGCAGCCGTCGACCGCATCCTCAGCCGGCCACAGCAGCAGCGGGTAGCCGCAGAGCCGCCTCTGGCCGCCCCCGCGTCTTCTCCGCCTCCGTCCGGACCACCCCCCCAGCGCGCCGCCACCTCGCCGAGCTGCCCCCGGCCGCCCAGCCGCCGTCTCCGCCGTCCCCGCCGGAGCTCGGCCAAACCCTAACCCTAATTCCCAAATTCCCCTCCCCCCCGTGTCCGACACAGGACACTGTGTCCTGTGTCGTGTCGGACACGTTTCAGACCCTGGTTTTCGGGTCCCCTTCAGGTGCGTGTAACTTTCGCCTCGTAGCTCTGTTTCCAATTTCGCAAATTACGTTGTGAAGCCTGTATGACCCTCTCGGTGTCCGGACAAACTGTTCGGGGCATCGCGTCCTGTGGTGATCGCACACCGCGATCCAAAAACAGGAAAAACTAGACCCTGTTTTACCCCGGAACTGAGTACGCCCCGCCAAACGGGACGACTTGGTCGCGTGCGGTCTTCACAGATACGTGCGCATCGTCGATACAGACGTGTGAGTTTTTGTGGAAGCTGATTCGGGTGTGCGTGCACACCGGAATCAACGCGTATCCGCGGACATCGCCCTGTACTTGCCTTTTCTGCAATTCACCCTAACTTCGTGCACACTCGTCAGATCGAGACGAAACTTGTGCCATCGGACTCGTAGCGATACGCTGGTCCTGTGGGTCAAGTTTGGTTCGATTCTGAGAACGTTGACGAAATCGCGTGTCGTGGGTCCCACAAGCCCCGCTCGACAGGCGATTTTGTGTTCGGCTCATCGGAATCCAAATCTGGAAGTTCCGTTGGGTTCGTATCAGCGTTCCTGACCTGTTGACACTAAGTTTGATGAATTTGGAGACCTTTGACCCGGACACGTTTTTTGGTGCAAAGCGGGCCCAACGGCGGACCCCATTTTGATCCGAAACTGTCGTTTTTGCCCTTGTCTCCAAATTGGACCCAAGGACAGGCGTTTCTAGCTATTTGACATCTTCTGAGCGTGATGGTAATATTTATTTCAGCATTTGGACTCATCTCTGGATATTTCCCCCAAGAACAATTAATTGGATCCAAACAACAGGCAAGTACCTGCACTTCAAGTTTAATCTTTATATTGTGATAGTTAATTCCCTGCTTTAATAGTACCCTTGATGATTACACGTAGTGCTAGAATACTGGATTTCATGTCTTGGATACTGTATTTCATGTCTTGTTTTTCGTGTCGGGTGGGAGAATACTGAAAGGCATGTAGTTTACCCTGACCCTTGCCATGATTAATAGCTGTTGGTACACGACTGTCCATCAGCCGGATCTTGATTATTCCTGTTTAATAGCCGTCTATGACGGCCGGTTTAACCTTATAGACCCCTACATGCCAACTAGGTATTCTAAATACACAAGTTCACACACATAGTTTCTTGTCTGGTTACAGTTCCTATTGTCTGGTTGTAATTTATTTTCCTGTCACCTTGTTCCTGTTTTACTCATGTCCCTGTCTTACAGCAATTAACTCTTAGTTATTGTTACTATTTATTTATACATATCCTCAACATGATACCTGTCAGATCTTTTCTACTTGTCATAAATATTTAGTTTAATCTTTGTTGTGCACTGTGTACTTTGCTCCTTTCCTGACTGGATCTGTTGATTTAGGCGATGATGAGGATCTTGTCCCTACTTATTATGGTCCCTATGAGGGGACTGATGATACCTATGAGGAGCCAGAACCCACCCAGGAGACCCCTGCTGCTGAGTAGCTAGTAGTAGCTATCTTTCATTTATATTCTTATCTTATTTATCGGGTTTGTCCCCGATTTCAATATTGAATTCCTGTACTAAAACATTTGAATCTGCTGTCACATTTATTTTCAGTTGAAATCTTAAGTTTCATTCTCATTATTATCTTGCCTATGTTATTTGTGAATGAGCTAGTTAGCAAATAATGGATTGACCTAGACAGCGTACTACCGCCGACTCTGCGGCGTAGGCTGGACGTACCCACGCACTCGTGCCCGAATTTCCGGGTGCGGGTCGTGACATCTATCCTGGGCAGGGGATACTTATTCTTAATTGTTAAGGCATTCAAGGCCCTATAGTCAATACACATTAGGGATGTTCCGTCCTTCTTGGGCAAAAATAATACTGGAGCTCCCCAGGGTGAGACACTAGACCTAATGAAACATTTGTCTTCTAGTTCTTTGATTTGTTCATTTAGTTCTATTATCTCCTTCTTGTTGATTCTGTAGGGATTTTGAGATACTGGTGCTGCTCCTGGCACTAAGTCATTGGAGAATTCAACTTCTCGGTCTGGGAGTAAGCCTGGGAGATCCTCAAGGAAGACATCAAGGTATTCAGAGATGATAGGTAGTGGCAATTCTTCTGTTACTAGGGCGCCACAAATTTTGTTATTACCCATTTCTCTAGAACCTCTAGCAAATTCAAATTCTGGCTTGTCAGGGGGCCTGAAGATTACACTACCTCTGTGGCAGTCTATAGTGGCATGATGTTGACTTAACCAATCCATACCCAGTATAATGTCAAAACTGGGAACTGGCATTACAAGTAGCCTAGCATACAGTTCTCTTCCACATAATGTAATAGGACAATTATTACAGGCATCACTAACCGGGATGATTCCTCCACCGATAATGATCTTATAACAATTCCTAAGGGGTTTAGTGATTAAGCTATGCTTCATAAGGAAATCTACTGACATGAATGAATGTGAAGCTCCAGAGTCAAATAAAGTAATAGCTGGTATTGAATTTATAAGCACAGAACCTGTGATCACGTCTGCTGTGGCTTCAGCTTCTTCCAGAGTCATTGCATAAGCACGACCTTGCTGCGGTGCACCCCTCTGTTGCTGTTATTGGTGCTGAGCAAAGCGTTGTTGTTGTGTTGGAAGCGGGGGTCCCCTCTGTTGTACTGCTGGGGCCCTGGCCTGGGCTGGAGCCTTTGGTGCAGCGGTGCATCCTTGAGCAGCTGGACAGTCCCTCATTTGGTGCGCTGCTGAGCCGCAGTAGAGGCAGGCACCTAGCCTCTTCCTGCAGACTTGCCAAGTATGACCTAGTTTTTGGCAAAAGTTATAAGCAGCAGCTTGTTGGTTCTGTCCTTGAGCCTGGTGTTGGGGTGCTGGAGCTCGAGGGAGAGGACGCTGAGTTTGCTGCGGGGCCCTCTGCTGTTGTTGTTGTTGAAAAGGGCGTTTGTTGGGTCCCGCATTTCCGGTATCTCTCTCTCGTTTCAGTTTATGCCCCATATCTCTCTCCATACCTTGTGCCACGCTCAGGATTTCTTCATAGGTGCGAGCTCGGCTGGTGGTGACAGCAAGGCGAATATCCGGAGATAGCCCCCTCTTGAATCTACGGGCTCTGTCCTCCGGGGTACGAACCATGTACTCCGCAAAGTGGCTCAACCTGCTAAATTCAGCAGTATACTTATCAACAGACAGGTTACCTTGTTCCAGTCTCTCGAATTGGCTTTCGAGAGCTTCCTGAGCCACTTCGGGGTAGAATTTCTCCTTGAATAGCCTCTTGAAGTCCTCCCAGGTGAGGTCAGGAGCAGATAGTTGGGGTTCATCTCTGAACCAGGTTCGAGCAATGTCGAACAGTTGCAGTCTTGCGGCCTCCACTTTGAGGTCATCAGGGACCCGAGCAGTCTTCAGGAGTCTCTCGACATTCTCTATCCACTCATCGGCATAGAGAATGCCCTCAGTTCCGTAGAATTCCAGGGGTCTAAGATTCTTGAAGTCTTTAGCACTCCCTGGCCTCTTGAGTGACGACTCCTGGGACTTAAGAGCTTCTGAGAGGCTGGTCCGTAGAAGTGCAGTCTGTTCTTTCTGGGATTCCACCAATCCCTGAAACACTCCAAGTAGCTGTGCCCCATCCAGAGTAACTGCCGGAACAGATGGAGGCGGCGGGAGTGCAAGAGTCTCGGGCACATTCTGCTCAGCTGGTTCTGATGTGCCTCCTACTGTGTTCCTGGTCTGGACCATTCTGAAAGATTAAGGGATAGGAAGATCAGAATAGAATACTTGGAAATCAAAGGCGATAGGAAAATTGAGCAGCAAAGATATCAAGAATTGAAATAAGGACCCTATACTATGAATGAGCTTTTCCTAGAATCCTCAATCTTATTCCATACCCTGTCCTAGGGTATTACCCTATTTAAGGATAGGACCTGCATGGGCCACCATAAAAACGTGTCACGACCCGCACCCGAAAATTCGGGCACGAGTACGTGGGTACGTCCAGCCTACGCCGCAGAGTCGGCGGTAGTACGCTGTCTAGGTCAAATCCATATTTACTAAACTAGCTCATTCACAAATAACATAGGCAAGATAATAATGAGAACAGAAACTTAAGATTGCAACTGAAATAAATACGACCACAGATTCAAATGTTTTAGTACAGCAATTCAGAATGAAATCGGGGACAAACCCGATTAATAAGATAAGAAACAGAAATAAAGGTAGCTACTACTAGCTACTCTGCAGCAAGGGTCTCCTGGGTGGGTTCTGGCTCCTCATAGGTATCATCAGTACCCTCATAGGGACCATAATAAGTAGGGGCAAGGTCCTCATCATCGCCTAAATCAACAGATCCAGTCAGGAAAGGAGCAAAGTACACAGTGCACAACAAGGTTAAACTAAATATTTATGACAATTAAATATTGAATATCATGTTAAGAAACTGCATAACAGAACATCATTATCTCAGAGTTAAAGCTGTAAGCAGGAATATGAGAAAGCAGAAATAAATGAAACAGGAAATGAACCTACAACAGTCAGTAAGATATATAACATGACCAGAAACTATCTGTGTGAACCTGTGTTTGTTTTAGAATACATAGTTGGCATGTAGGGGTTTATAAGGCTAATCTGGCCGTCATAAACGGCTATTAAACAGGGAAAATCGAGATCCGGCTGAGGTACAGTCGTGTACCAACAGCTATTAAACATGACAAGGGGAAGGGTAAACTACATGCCTTCTAGTATTCTCCCACCCGACATGAAAAACAAGACAGGAACTTCAATATTCAAGACATGAAAATCCAGTATTTCTAACACTAGGTGTAATCATCAAGGGTACTAGTAAAGTAGGGAATTAATTATCACAATATAAAGATTTAACTTGAAGTGCAGGTACTTGCCTGATGTTTGGATCTGATTAATATTGGTTCTTGGGAAAATTCCAGAGATGAGTCCAAAAGCTAAAATAGACAATACCATCATGCTCAGACGATGTCAAATAGCTAGAAACTCCTGTCCTTGGGTCCAATTTGGAGACAAGGGCAAAAACGACAGTTTCGGGTCAAAACGGGGTCCTCCAGTGGGCCCGCTTTGCACCGAAAAATGTGTCCGGGTCAAAAGTCTCCAAATTTACCAAACTTAGTGTCAACAGGTCAGGAACGCTGATACGAACCCAACGGAACTTCCAGATTTGGATTCCGATGAGCCGAACACAAAATTGCCCGTCGAGCGGGGCCTGTGGGGCCCACGACACGCAATTTCGTCAACGTCCTCAGAATCGAATCAAACTTGACCCACAGGACCAGCGTATCGCTACGAGTCCGATGGCGTAAGTTTCGTCTCGATCTGACGAGTGTACAAGGAGTTAGGACGAATTGCAGAAAAGTCGGATACGGGGTGATGTCCGCGGATATGCGTTGATTTCGGTGTGCACGCACACCCGAATCAGCTTCCACGAAATCTCACACGTCCGTATCGACGACGCGCACGTGTTTGTGAAGACCGCACGCGACCAAGTCATCCCGTTTGGCGGGGCGCACTCAGTTTCTTGGTGAAACAGGGTCTGGTTTTTCCCTTTTTTGGATCGCGGTGTGCGATCACCACAGGACGCGATGCCCCGAACAGTTTGTCCGGACACCGAGAGGGTCTTACAGGCTTCCCAACGCAATTTACGGAATTGAAAACGGAGCTACGAACAAAAAGTTACACGCACCTGAAGGGGACCCGAAAATCAGGGTCGAGCCGTGTCCGACACGTGTTCGACACGACACTGTTACTGTGTCCATGTCACGCACCAGTCCCAAATACGTAGGACTAGGAACACGTAAGCATGCCAGCCGCATGGATATGGCAACTCCAATATATGGAAACCAAATCCATACGTACGCTGTAATATGAATACAAAATCCACAAGTGGTATAAACATATGTCACAAGTCACAGGGTAAAATCTAAATCTCATCCACCAAAATCATATAAAAATAAATAACCAGTATCTATGAAACTAGATCTCAATAAG